>CP136057.1:238620502-239938172 GCA_032464435.1 Aegilops umbellulata
TGCCCAAGTCAGGTGATCACAAGATGATCAGAGGCCATGCAATCAACTTGCTTCATATCTTTGATGTGCCACAAAAATTCAAAGTCATGAGCCTCATGGTAGAGACAATCAAGAGGACTGCAGCAGACCAGAAGAGGAGCTATGGATATGCCCCTCAGATCCAGGAGCTGATTAACTCCAAGATGGGCACAGGCATATACCTCTTGGATAAGGAACATTTGCCTATTCATCTAGATTTTGAAGATAATGAAGTTGTGATGAACAAGGATGAACCATCTTCAGCCCATGCACAAGCAAAGAAGGAGAAGGCCAGGAAGGAGAAAGCTGCAAAGATGCCAACTCAAGAGGAGGCATCTGAATATTTCTTGAAAACCAAGCAATAGCAGCTCAGTTACTTGATTGCATCCACCCTGAGGATAGAGAAAGGACTGGCCACCCTCAATCAGAATCAGGAGAGCTTAGAGAGGATTGTAGAACAAAAGTTCTATGACTTGGATGTCAAAGTGACAGAGATTCAGTCTGCAGTGGAGCAACTTCAAGATGATATGCAGGAGAGGAAAGGGAAGACTACCACTGATGCATTTGCCAGAGTGCCACAAGCTCAAAGGTCCAGTGCAGTGCCAGTTCCTGACACAAGAGCCACCGCCTCAGCTCCAGCCACAGCACCAGCCCAACCAGCTCCAGCATCCACTTCAGCTCCAGCTCCAACCACGTCTACAGAAGCCTTCGTCCTTGGAGTGATCCAGACTCCACCACCACCAGAAGATCAAGCCTGAGTGTCGATTTAGCACTATGCATTTTCTAGGAACTTTTTGGTAACTTGTTGCCAAAGGGGGAGAAAAATGTATAGATCATAGGCTTCGAGAGGGAGAGTGTTGTTTTTCTCTCTTGCTTTATTTGGTGGTTTTTCAAACATTGTTTGCTTTTGGTCGAGATACTTTGATATGCTTGTGAGACATTGATGATCATGTGTTTGATCATAAGCTACACTTATGCATGCTTGATATATCTTATCTATCTTATGTGATCATTCACTTTTCCTTGGTGATGAGTGCATGTATTTCATTATTATCATTTTGAGCGCTCCACCAAGATGTATGTGACATGGAAGAGTAACCCATAATTCTAACTCTTTGTGCATTTGCAGTCCAAAGCAAATTTTAAATATGCACAAATTTAGGGGGAGCTCTTACTTATCACATACTTCTCAAAGCGACGATATAATTCATTCTTATTATCATTTGTTGAAGCTTTGATCTATATGTTGTCATCAATTACCAAAAAGGGGGAGATTGAAAGTGCAACTATCCCTAGGTAGTTTTGGTAATTCATAATAACATATAGCTCATTGAGCTAATGCTATTCCAAGACAATTATTTCAGGAAAGCTCAATGATTGGCATGGCATGGATGGTGAAAGTGGAACCCTCAAAATGCTAAGGACAAAGGATTGGCTCAAGCTCAAAAGCTCAAGACTCTTCATTTTACATTTTAGTGATCCAAGATCACATTGAGTCCATAGGAAAAGCCAATACTATCAAGGAGGGATGAGGTGTTGCTTAATGAGCCTTTTGCTCCATGTGCTTAATGATATGCTCCAAAATCCTCAGCTACTTTCCCATATTCACAAATGACCTAAACCCAAAGCCAAACTCGGTCCTACCGATTCTTTCTATCCGGCGCCACTGAGTTTCACATGTCATAAGCCACTGCCAAACCCTAGCAAATCGGTTCTACCGATAGGGATCTCGGTCTCACCGAGATGGGATTGCAATCTCTCTTTTTCCTTTTCGTAACTTTTCGGTCTCACCGAAAGAGCGGATCGGTCCCACCGAGATTGCAATGTAAACTCTCTATTTCCCTTTTGTAACTTTTCGGTCTCACCAAAAGAGCAAATCGGTCCCACCGAGTTTACCTGACCAACTCTCTGGTTAGCTTATTACCAAATCGGTCTCACCGAGTTTGTGTAATCGGTCTCACCGAGATTACGTTATGCCCTAACCCTAACCATATCGGTCCTACCGAGTTGCATGTCAGTCCCACCGAAAATCTCTAACGGTCACTAGGTTTACTATTTCGGTCCGACCGAGTTTGTTGATTCGGTCCCACCGAGATTGGTAAGTTGTGTGTAACGGTTGGATTTTGTGTGGAGGCTATATATACCCCTCCACCTCCTCTTCATTCGTGGAGAGAGCCATTAGAACACATCTACACTTCCAACTCATATGTTCTGAGAGAGAACCACCTACCCTTGTGTTGAGGCCAAGATATTCCATTCCTACCATATGAATCTTGATCTCTAGTCTTCCCCAAGTTGCTTTCCACTCAAATCTTCTTTCCAGCAAATCCAAATCCTATGAGAGAGAGTTGAGTGTTGGGGAGACTATCATTTGAAGCACAAGAGCAAGGAGTTCATCATCAACACACCATTTGTTACTTCTTGGAGAGTGGTGTCTCCTAGATTGGCTAGGTGTCACTTGGGAGCCTCTGACAAGATTGTGGAGTTGAACCAAGGAGTTTGTAAGGGCAAGGAGATCGCCTACTTCGTGAAGATCTACCACTAGTGAGGCAAGTCCTTCGTGGGCGATGGCCATGGCGGGATAGACAAGGTTGCTTCTTCGTGGACCCTTTGTGGGTGGAGCCCTCCGTGGACTCGCGCAACCGTTACCCTTCGTGGGTTGAAGTCTCCGTCAACGTGGATGTAGGATAGCACCACCTATCCGAACCACGGGAAAAACATCCGTGTCTCCAATAGCGTTTGAATTCTCCAAACCCTTCCCTTTACATTCTTGCAAGTTGCATGCTTTACTTTCCTCTGCCCATATACTCTTTGCATGCTTGCCTGAATTGTGTGATGATTGCTTGACTTGTCCTAAAGTTGCTAAAATCTACCAAGAACTAAAATTGGGAAAAGGTTAAGTTTTTGGTCAAGTAGTCTAATCACCCCCCTCTAGACATACTTCCGATCCTACACTATTGAATTTCGTGCTTGCACAAGGAATCACAAACCTTAACACCAATATTCTTACTAAAGCATAATTACTCACCAACATGACTCACATATTACTATCTCCATATCTCAAAACTATTACAGAGAGTCAAGCTTATAATGTCCAATGATCTTCATGAAAGTTTTATTATATCCTTCTTGGATATCTATCACTTTGGGACTAGTTTCATATATTAACATTGCTTATAACAAGCTCTCAAACAAATTTATGTGAAGTACATGAGCATAATTTTTTTTCATCTCTCAAAATAATATAAGTGAAGCATGAGAGAATTTCTTCAAAAAAATTACTAACTCTCAAATTGATCTAAGTGAAGCATGAGAGTATTTCTTCAAAAATTAAAGCACCACTATGCTCAAAAGGATATAAGTGAAGCACTAAAGCAATTCCATGGCTCAATTTTTTTAAGTGAAGCACATAGAGCAATTCTAACAAATCTTAGCATCATTATGGCTCTCACAAATAGGTGTGTCCAGCAAGGATAATTGTGACGAACTAAAAAGTAAAACAAGCAAAGACTCATATAATACAAGACGCTCCAAGCAAAACTCATGATATGTGACGAATACAAATATAGCTCCAAGTAGAATTACCGATGGTTGCTAGAAGAAAGAGGGGATGCCTTCCGGGGCATCCCCAAGCTTAGTTGCTTGGTTCTCGTTGAATATTAACTTGGGGTGCCATGGGCATCCCCAATCTTAGGCTCTTTTCACTCCTTGTTCTTTCATCCATCGTGATCTCACCCAAAACTTGAAAACTTCAATCACACAAAACTTAACAAAACCTTCATGAGATCCGATAGTACAATAAAGCAAATCACCACTCTAAGTACTGTTGCAACCCATTAATATTTTATTATTTCACTATACCTACTATATTCTAACTTTACCATGGCTTATACCGCCTGATACAATCCATAGATTCATCAAAACAAGCACACAATGCAACGAAAACAGAATCAGTGAAAAACAAAATAGTCTGCAGTAATCTGGACTTTGTCCATACTTCTGTAACTCAAAATATTCTGAAAAGTTAGGAAAATGTAGGAAATTTGTATATCAATCTTGTGTAAAAAAAGAAATTTTCGTCTGTTCTGTGATTTTTAACAATTCAGCTACTGGACACAAAAGTTTCTGTTTTCCAACAAGATCGACTCAACTATCACCCAACATGATCCTAAAGGCTTTACTTGGCACAGACACTAACTAAATCATAAAAACTCAATCATAACAGAATTATAATTGCATATTTATTGAAGAACAGAAAGAAAATAAAAAAATTCAAAGAAGACTATTCGGTTGCCTCCCAACAAGCGCTATCGTTTTATGCCCCTAGCTAGGCATAATGCATAGATTCAAGTATTGTCATCTTTGGTTTTTGATCCACAGGTTGACCTCATGATTGATTCATATGGTGGCTTAGTTCTTGTTCTAGGGAAGTGTTCCATACCCTTTCTCAAGGGAAACTGAAATTTAATATTCCCTTCTTTCATATCAATCACGGCACCTATAGTTCGTACAAACGGTCTACTAAGTATTATGGGACAAGACGAATTGCAATCAATATCAACAACAATAAAATCTATGGGCATATAATTCCTATTTGCGAGAATAAGAACATCATTAATCCTTCCCAAAGGTTTTTTAATAGTAGAATCTGCCAAGTGCAAATTAAGAGAAAATTCTTCCAACTTGGTGGAACCTAGCACATCACATAGAGATTTAGAAATTGTGGAAATACTAGCACCCAAATCACATAAATCAAAGGACTCATAATCTTTAATATTGACTTTAATGGTGGGTTCCTATCGGTGTACTAGAGTAGGGGTACCCTAGTATCCCGAACTTGTGCACGGGCAGTCGCAGCACCCCGCGGCAAGGCTTGCCGGGCGACCACCAAAGTCCTCTGTGGTTCCTTTGGAGCCATTCAAGAACAAAGTATTCAAGCCAAGGAGACAAGGCCCCGGCAAGAGGAGCTTGTCGGGAAGGCCACTCAAGGCACAAGACCCCGACAAGAGGAGCTTGCCGGGGAGGCCAACCAAGGCATCTCAAGGAACTTGCCGCGATGCGCCACGCGTCCCGGCGAGGCCCGGTGAGCAGCAAGCTTCCGGACGCGACAAGACAACGACTGCGGCAAGGCGTTTGCTATGGCAAGCTACCACTCCGTACCCACGCTCCAGTACATCCACCAACGTGTCGCTCTGGGACCCTTCCAGGCGTACGTGGCGGGAGGCTGTGCAGCCATCGGTACGCGGTGGCAAGCGGCGCTGACAAGATTACCATCGTGGCGAACGGTGGCGTCCCTGACGGTCCCTTTTTGCACTGTTTGGGCGACGCAGATGGGCATTTAATGCCCTTGTCCCCTGCCGTCAGGGTTAGGTATGATACACTGTACAGGTAGCTGTACCAACCGCAACACCTTTCCATTTTTACCCCTGTCTACGTTGCCACCTGTCGGTGACCCCTTGAGCATATAAAAGGAGGCCCATGCGCAACGTAGAGAAAGGGAGGAGAACACTCACGCTCGGTCTCGTTAGCTGCTGGTGTGTACTGTAGCACTCAGCGCTCCCAAGCAAGAACTCAATACAAACCACAAAGCAGAAGTAGGGTTTTACGCATCCATGCGGCCCGAACTTGGGTAAACTGCTCGTGTGCTCCGCCTCGATCTGCTCTTCGTGCGATCTCCGCCCCCGCCGAACCAAAAGGGGCTCGGTCCGCCGGTCCCCATAGGTGCTCGTGGATCAGTTTCCCCGACATCTTTGGCGCGCCAGGTAGGGGGCGTCGAGGTTGTGTGAACCTGATCTGGCGTTCACACGAGCTAGATCTTCATCGACTTCATCGACATGCCGCCGAAGAAGAAGGCTTCGGAGGCGGCTGCTCCGTCCGCGACAAACCCACCACCGCCGGAGCAAACGGCTGGTGGGGGAGACGCCGGCGGAAGAACGGGCGTCGACGAGGGAGCCCACGGTGCCGCCAGGTCCAAGGACAAGGCTGCGCTGCCCATCGGCGGCATAGCCGGCTCCCACAACGACCGGGCGCACTCCAAGACCTCGGCGTCCGTACATGCACCGCCCTCATCTCAGGAGGCGCGGGACCGGCAGCGTCATGGTACCCACAGTACCATACGCTTGCTGGACCCAGATCGAGCTGGTGGATCTCGGAATGCTCAAGACCAGCATGCGCGCCAACGTGCTGGCGCGAGCGAGGCACGGTCGCCTGGACGGGATACTACTCCTTCTAACACAGTTAGAAGTCCGAGCATATCCCGCTCCTCACACCGTTCGCCACTGCTACCTGCCACTCCAGCAGAAGCTTTGGCGCGAGCTCAACTGCTCCTAGACTACCCTCCAACGGCGGGCAAGATCGACGACTGGAGGGCCACCATTCAGAGTCTCATCGGCTTTGCCAACAGCGACGCTCCGCGGCAGCCGAGTACATCGCAGCCGCGACAAGTCAGCAAGGCACGAGCCGGTGGCGACATGACCGGTGGGGGTGCAACCACCGTGCGCTCCCCGCCGCCAAGGCCAAGATCACCGCCTCGCCGGATCCACCTCGACAGCGACTCCACCGCGTCATCGGATCCACGAGCTCGTCGCGATCAACGCCAAGTTCTTCACGAACGACAGCAAGAAGACGCTCGAACTCGCATCAAGCGCCGAAGAGAAGCGCGGCGTCAATCGGACCAGCGCGCTGGGCCTTCTGTCGACATGCATGCGCCAGGGGAACCAAGCGACTTGCCGTACGCGGTAGGTTGCCCTGCGTTTACCCATGAGCTGCGGCAAGTCCAGTGGCCAAGCACAAAGAATTTCAAGCCAGACGTATCAGAGAAGTACGACGGCAAGTCGCATCCGTCGGAGTTCCTCAGCATCTACACCATCGCGGTGCAAGCTGCTGGGGGGCGGGACGACAAGATCCTTGCCAACTACTTCCCACTGGTGCTCAAGCCCAACGTCAGGTCCTGGCTCATGCACTCGCCGGACAACTCCATATCCTCCTGGGCAGACCTATGCCATCAGTTTGTCGGCGCCTTTACAGGCGGCCACAAACCTCATGGCCAAGAGAGTGACCTTCATCTGCTCGCCCAGAAGGAAGGAGAGCCCCTACGCAAGTACATTCAGAGATTCAGCCATGTACAGCACAACATCCCAGATGTCCACCCTTCCGCGGTTATCAGCGTGTTCCATCAAAACGTGCGTAACCGCAGGATGCGGGAGGAGATGGCAATGTGCAAGATCAGAGATGTCAGTGAGCTGTATGCCCTGGCCGACAAGTGTGCACATGCTGAGGAAGGGAGGAAACTCCCCGGAGAGAATACAGGAGCAGGAGGATCTGACAGCGAGGATGCTGCCCTGGCAAAGAAAAACCAGCGGCGGAACAACAGGAAGAGGAAAGGCAAAGATGTGCTAGTTGTTGAGCTGTCCAGCAACGAAGGTGGCGCCAAGAAAGCCAAAGCTGGTAGCTCTGGCAAGGAGGTTGCCGCATGCGCCAACTGCCAGGCTGTGGCGGTCGCCGACAAGCAGGACGGCACCAACAAACAGTACTGCAAGATCCACCACACCAAGGGCCATGACCTCCAGAGCTGCAAGAAGGTTGAGCCGCTTGTCGAGCTGCAAAAGGCCGAATACGAGCGACGCGACAAGGAGAAAGCCCAAGGAGGTGCTGGAGGATCCGGCATGAAGCGCCCCGGCCGGGGAGGATGCCGCGGCAAGGCCAAGCAGCGGCAAGGAGACAGACCTCCCCGCGGCCGCGACAAGGATGAAGATGACGACGACGACGAAGACATGGATGATGTCGCGACCAGTGAGCAGGAGTTCCAGAAAGCCATAGAGGTCTTGTGCGTTGACGGCGGTGCTTCTCTGCATACTTCACACCGCCAACTCAAGCAGTGGGTGCGGGAAATCAATGCGGCAGAACCACCCGTCGAGTCACGCAAGCTTCTGAAATGGTCCAACACGCCTATCATCTTTGATATTGAGGACCACCCTGATCGCACGACTACGGTCGGGTGCTTGCCGATGTTTGTTTCACCAACTATCCGCAACCTCAAGGTCACTAAGATGCTAGTTGACGGTGGGGCTGGCTTGAACCTGATCTCCTCCGCTGTGCTCCAGAAACTCCAGGTCCCTGACAGCGAGCTCGAAGAGACCGACACATTCCAAGGAATCAACCCAGGAAGGAGCAAGCCGAAGGGGAAGATCACGTTGCCGGTAACATTTGGCAGCGAGTTGAACTTAAGAACTGAGAGGGTCACTTTTGACGTTGCCGATTTTCCATTGCCTTACAATGGGATTCTCGGCCGTCCAGCGCTCGCCAAGTTCATGGCGGCCTCTCACTATGCGTATAACATGCTGAAGATGCCAGGACCGATAAGTGTCATCTCTGTCCTTGGCGACAAGAAGGATGCTCTTATCTGTGCCGACAAGATTTACCGGGAAGCGACAGCCGTAACCGATCACAAGTCACTTTCCGCTGAAGCTCCTGGGGGGAAGAAGCAGACCAAGTCTGGCAAGAGTTCTGATGCCCACTCCGGCAAGCGCACCTCTTCGGAGTGCTGCGCTACCGTCGAGGACGCACCATCGAGCTCCACTGGCAAGTGTAAGAAGACAATGGCAGCTCCGCCAGAGACCAAGAAGGTGTCCGCCAAGGAGGACGGCACTGGTGGTACCTTCACCATCAGTGCCACTCTCGACCCTAAATAGGAAAGCACGCTCATTGCTTTCCTGCGGGCGAACGTTGATGTGTTTGCGTGGCAACCATCTGACATCCCCGGTGTTCCCAGGAAAGTAATTGAGCACCACCTTGCCGTCTGTCCTCATGCGCGGCCCGTCAAGCAGAAAGTCAGGAAGCAAGCAGTGGAGCGCCAAGAATTCATCGCAGAAGAGATCAAGAAGTTGGAAGCGGCAGGCCTTGTCAGAGGAGTGCTCCATCCTACGTGGTTGGCCAATCCTATAGTCGTGCGCAAGGCAAACGGGAAATGGAGGCTTTGTATCGACTTTACCGATGTTAACAAAGCTTGTCCCAAATACCCATTTCCCTTGCCGCGCATTGACCAGATTGTTGACTCCACGGCCGGGTGTGACTTGCTTTCATTTCTTGACGCATACTCAGGATACCATCAGATCTTTATGGCAGAAAAGGATGAGGAGAAGACTGCATTCATCACTCCATGTGGCACGTACTGTTTCATACGGATGCCTTTCGGTTTAAAGAATGCTGGTTCAACATTCGCAAGGGTAGTCCATGCCGCTTTTGAGCCACAAATACACAGAAATGTGGAAGCCCACATGGATGACATAGTGGTCAAGAGCAAGGACAGGGCAACTCTGATTCAAGATTTAGACGAGACTTTTGCAAATCTGTGCAAGATCAGCCTCAAGCTCAACCCCGAGAAGTGTGTGTTTGGAGTCCCTTCCGGCAAGCTTCTCGGGTTCTTCGTGTCTCAGCGGGGAATTGAAGCCAATCCCGACAAGATCAAGGCCATTGAGCAGATTGAAGCACCAAAGCGCGTCAAGGGTGTACGAAGACTTGCCGGTTGCGTGGCAGCTCTCAGCAGGTTTATCTCTAAGTCTGCTGAGCGCGCCCTGCCGTTTTTCAAAATATTGAAAAAGGCAGGTCCAATGAAATGGACTCCAGAAGTGGAGGCTGCACTGCAGGACTTGAAGAGATACCTGTCCTCCACTCCAATACTTGTCGCACCTAAGCCATAAGAGAAGTTGCTGCTGTATCTGGCGGCAACCAATCAAGTGGTTAGTGCTGCGTTAGTAGCGGAGAGGGAGGCAGATGATGAGCCAGCAACCACGGCAGGCGCATCCAGCGACAAGCAGGGGGCTTCCCCGACAAGCTCTGGTCCCGACAAAGATGGATCTGCGCAGGCGCGTGAGTAGCTACAGAAGAGAATGGTGCAGCGCCCAGTTTACTTTGCCAGTTCCCTTCTGCAGGGGGCTAGGTCAAGGTACTCTGGTGTGCAGAAGTTGCTTTTCGGCCTTCTCATGGCCTCGAGAAAGCTGCGCCATTACTCCCAAGCACATGAGATCACAGTTGTCACTCGTTTTCTGCTGAAGAGGATACTGCAGAATCCAGAAGCAACAGGCAGGATTGTTGAGTGGGAACTGGAACTGTCAAGCTTTGGCCTCAAGTTTGAGAGCACTTCAACTATCCAAAGCAGAGCATTGGCAGAATTCATTGCAGAGTGGACGCCAACACCAGATGAAGAAATTCCAGAAACGGGCATCCCCGTCAAGGAAGCAAGCAAAGAGTGGCTGATGTACTTTGATGGTGCCTTCTCGCTGCAAGGCGCCGGTGCTGGCGTGCTGCTTGTCGCACCCACCGGAGAGCACCTCAAGTACGTAGTCCAGATGCACTTTCCCAAGGAGCAAGCAACAAACAATACTGCAGAGTATGAAGGTTTGCTTGCCGGCCTCAGGATCGCGGCAGACCTTGGGATCAAGAAGCTCATTGTCAGGGGTGACTCGCAGCTTGTCGTCCGCCAAGTGAATAAGAGTTATCAGAGTCCGTTGATGGAAGCCTACGTTGATGAAGTGAGAAAGCTAGAAGAGCACTTTGACGGCCTACAGATGGAACATGTTCCAAGAGCTCAGAACGACATTGCCGATGGCCTGTCAAAGTGTGCAGCACTTAAGTTACCTGTGGAACCAGGGATCTTTGTGCTCAAGCTGACTCAACCGTCTGTAACGCCATCAACTGGACAGAGCAAGAAGAGGAAGTTGATTTCTGGTGACTATTTTCCGGCGGAGCTTCCCGAAGCCGCCGCCAAGAAGGTCCCCAAGATCAACACCAAGAGTGCGGGGGAGCAGTCTGCTCCGACAAGCCCCAGGGTTTGTTCCGTTGTAGCAGACGCTCCCGACAAGTTTCGCTCCGGCATGCTTGCCGGGGAACGTCAAGCTCCGGCTGAGCCACAGGTTCTCGCCGTAGAAGCGGATGTTCCCGCAGCAGCAGATGTGCCTTTAGTCCTTGTTGTCGAGCTGCAAGCTCCAGCATGGGCACAGCAGATTGTCCGTTTCCTTCAGACAGGAGAACTTCCCGAAGAGCAAGAAGAAGCGAAAAGAGTAGCCCGACAGTCAAGTATGTACCAGTTTGTCGACAACACACTGTATATAAGAAGACTCAACGGTGTGAAATTGAAGTGTATTCACCGGGAAGACGGACAAAAGCTGTTGGCAGAGATACACTGAGGCATATGTGGTCACCACATTGGCGCAAGAGCACTTGCCGGCAAAGCATTCCGGCAAGGTTTCTTTTGGCCGACAACCCTCCAGGATGCAACTGCACAAGTAACCAAGTGTGAAGCGTGCCAGTTCCATTCCAAGCAGATACACCAGCCAGCTCAAGCTCTCCAGACGATCCCTTTATCCTGGCCATTTTCGGTCTGGGGGCTCGACATCCTCGGCCCCTTCCCCCGAGCAGTCGGGGGCTTTGAGTACTTGTACGTTGCAATCGACAAGTTCACAAAGTGGCCGGAAGTGGAAGCAGTGAGGAAGGTGACAGCACAGTCAGCAGTCAAGTTCTTCAGGTCGATTGTTTGCCGCTTCGGGATCCCTAACAGGATCATCACCTACAACGGTACGCAATTCACGAGCCGCACCTTCATGCAGTATGTCCAAGATCTTGGCGCCAAGGTCTGCTTCGCTTCTGTTGCTCACCCCAGAAGCAACGTTCAAGCGGAGAGGGCAAATGCTGAAGTGCTGCGTGGGCTCAAGACCAGGACTTTCGACAGGCTGCACAAGTGCGGAAGAAACTGGATTGAGGAGCTGCCGGTGGTTCTTTGGTCGATCAGGACGACACCAAATCGAGCCACTGGCCAGACACCTTTCGCTCTAGTCTATGGAGCAGAGGAAGTTCTCCCCACGGAACTCGTATATGGGTCACCTCGAGTGCTCGCATATGATGAGCTTGAGCAAGAGCAGCTGCGGGAAGATGACGCGCTGCTCCTTGAGGAGGACCGTCTTCAGGCTGCTGTACAAGCTGCTCGCTACCAGCAAGCTTTGCGCCGCTACCATAGCCGCAAAGTTAACGCCAGAAGTCTCGAGGAAGGCGACCTTGTTCTTCGGCGCATTCATTCCGCCAAGAATTCCAACAAGTTGACGCCGAAGTGGGAAGGCCCTTATCGGGTGAAACGAGTCACTAGGCCTGGCGCTGTCCGCCTTGAGACCGAAGATGGCATTCCGGTGAGCAACTCCTGGAACATCGAGCATCTTCGTAAGTTTTACCCGTAAGGCGCGGTTGCCGGACCCTGTTCCAGCAACCACCTTTTGTACAAGTCTTGCCGCTGTTGCATGTAATCCTTTGTACAAAGCCAGGCGCAGACCCTGTGCATAAATAAAGCTCATGTGCTCCGCACATCTTGTCAATTTCATGCTTTCTATTTTTTGCATGTATTATCTGACACTTTGTGCAACACCTGCCCCCGGTAAGCAATAACGAGCCATAAGGCTCCATATCTTTATTTTCTCTTCTTTCTTTTTTCTCAAGGAAAGGAAGGTTCCCTTCCCCACAAGTTTGCCGGGGGGGGGGGGGGAGGATAAGATAATGGTATGGACCAGGCGTCGTTCTAGAAAGTTTCGCCTTGCCGGAAAGCAAACAACAGAAAAGCTAAGTAGCCAAAGTTTGAGCAATCAGATTTTTAAAATTTTTAAGTTATCTTCCTTGAACGACCATGCTTTGTATGGAAAACCTGTGCGCGGAGGAACCAGCTCGTGGCTAGTTGCGCCCTTACTTTGTTTCGAGTCCGCTCAACAACTTAAGTGTGCTGCGACTAGAGTTGCGCCCTTACTTTGTTTCGAGTCCGCTCAACAACTTAAGTGAGCTGCGACTAGTTGCGACAAGGTTTCTTGTCGGTTACGGCACCGCCAGCAGGCTGCTGACGTCCCGCACTCAGCGCTCGCGGCTAAGGTGCCTGCGCCGGCAAGTTCCCTAAAAGCGTAGGGCAAAAACATACAAAGGAAGGAATCAAGTAAAGGAAATAACGTTGCAATCACTACCCAAAATAGAGTTATATTACAAGATAGCTTGTCTCGGCTCTAATAGATTGTTTTCATAACATGACCAGCAGCGACAAGAAAAGAAGAAAACGGCGGCCTAGTCTACACGATCACCCTCAACCCTCTTGATCCCGCTCACCTTGTCCACAATGGGTGCGACAAGGGCCTTGAGCGCCTCCAGATCAGCTTCCGACGGCAGGGTCTTGAGGACGTTGGTGAGGTTGAGGCCCGGGTTGCGGTAGGCCACCTTCATCAACACCTTTTGAAGAGCTCCCGCGCAGATCTTGCGCGACTCGTCGGCCAGCTGCTTTGGGATCCTCTCCCGGAGTCGCCGGAGGGCCGTCGCTAGGCCTTTGAAGAACAAGGTGAGCTTGGCGCTGGATTGGAGGTTCTCATCGGAGGGATACCCGAGATCCTCCATCCCCAGCTGCGCCAGCTCCCTGTCGATATCTGCGGCAGCATTCACAAGACCCTCCGTCCAGTGCTCCACAGTCTCCCTAAAAGTGTTCTGGGCGGCAGCAGCACTCTCCAGCAGCGCCTTGTCGGCCTTGATCTCCTCCTTCAAGGCCGCCTCCTACTCCCTGGCGCCGTCCAGCATCTTGGTCAAAGTGGTCAGCTTCAACTCAAGATCTGCGTTGGAGTCCTTGGCGGCGCTGAGCTCCTTGCCCTTCTCGGCGAGATGAGCCTGCAGCTCTGAGTGGCTGTAGGCGTCCTTCTCCCGCTCACGCTTGAGCGCGGCAAGCTCCTCGCCGCTCGCCTTGAGATCGGCCTCCAGCTGCGCCACCTTCGTCTCCAGCTCCTTCTTGGTGGCCTCGGCAGCTGCAGCAGCGTCCTCTACTTGCTTGAGAGCTCCGCTGAATGTTCGCTCGCGCACGGCAAGCTCCTCCTCGTGGCTATAAAGGTTGACCTTCCGCTGCGCCAGCTCGCCCTCCTGCGCAGACAGCTTCTCAGCGGCAAGCCGCTGCTGCTCTTCGGCGTCAGCCTTCTCGAGGAGGAAGGCCTTCTGCTCCTCAGCGAGCTGCTCCCGCTCCTCCGCCAGGGACCGGAGAGCTGCCTGGTTGAGACCTCGGAGCTCCTCCGCGCGCTTCTCAATGTCTGCTCCCGCCTTCGCGACAAGCGCCTCGCGGGATTCCAGCTTGGCTTGCCGAGCGCGGTAGAGGGACAATAGCTTCCGCAGCAGCCGCTCCTCCTCGGGCTCGCCGATGCTGCTGCTTGGCGCGTCAACCAGCGTTAGCCCAGCGGAGGCGAGCACCTCTACATCGAAGCTTTCTCCTTCGACCGGCGCCCTGGACGTTGACGCCCAGGGGAGGTTGATGAAGACGCCATCGCCGGCCTTCAAGTAGACGCCTGGCTGGGGCTCTTCGAAGCCTGGCGCTGCGGCAGCAGCGGAAGGGTCGGCGGTCAGCGTAGCGCCTGGCGCTCCTGCGGCCTCAGGGCCGTCAGTGCGATCGCCAGACCCCTCGCCAGCTGCTGCGGCGACAGCCTTGGTGGCCTCTTCGCCGGCGGGATCATCAGCGCCGGCCGCTTCTTCGGTGGCAGCGGCGTCGTCGACAGCAACCTCGGTCTCCATCAGCTCCGCAACAGATGGGTCTGACGGCCGGAAAAGGAAGGAAAGTCAAGCAAATATCCAAAAAGAAGATCAAACGAAGAAGAACCCAAGGGAAGTTTCGAAGCAAGAAGTTTACCTGTACCGGGCTCTGCAGTTGCGGTCTCCGCCGCCGGGGGGCCGCTGGTGCTGTCCCTTGCCGGAGACCTCTCCCTTGCCGAAGAACTCCCCCTTGCCGGAGAGCTCTCCCTTGTCGGAGGATTCTCCCTTGCCGAAGAACTCTCCCTTGGCGGTGTAGTCGAAGCAGATGGCATGTCAGGGGCGGTCTCCGGACGCTCCTGGTGGGGCTGCTCTGCTCCTACACAAACCAGCAGTCAGAATATCAGCAAACGAAGAGTATCCATGCGCGCCTAACAGCGGGAAGCAAACCATATACTTATGCTGGGGGCTGCGCTGGGGGCTGCTCTGAAGAACAATTCTCGGGTCCGGCAAGGTTGTCTCGGACGCACCCCCTACTGTCGCGGTGGGTTCGTCCTCGATGATAATCAACGGGACCTTGGCTCTCTTTGCCGCTCTCTGGGCTAGAGTCCTAAAAAGGAACAAGTTCAGAGTAAAGCAAATGAGATACAAGACAAAACAACAAGAATTGAAGAAATACAAGTACAACAAGAATCTTACTCTTCTTCTTCCTCGTCGGAGCTGAGCGCGGAGAAGTCAAAGCCTGGCTCACCTCCGGCGCGAGGAGGCGGAGGAGTAGGTTCCCTTGGCCGCTTGGCGGGAGCAGTGACGGTGGTCTGAGACGACCCCGCTCCAGCTGCCGCCGCGGCATGAGAAGCGGCAGGAGCAGAAGCGGCGGTCTGGGAAGACCCCGCTCCAGTTGCCGCAGCAGCGTGAGGTGCTTCTGCGGCAACAAAACTTGCCGCGGTGGAGCGTGTCACGCGGCGCGGCGGCTGTCGACTCGTCTGCCGCTCCGATACGTCCCCGGCCTTGCGGAGACGCCTTCTTGGTGGAGCCGGGGGCTCTGCTTGCGGCAAGCTGCCCGAAGATGAGGAGGAAGAGGAGTTGATCTCCAACGAGCCGCTCGTATCCTCGGCGGGCTCGCCCGACCCGACGTCATGCCCGGCAGGCTCTTCCTCGCCGGCAAGCCCCTCTCGCTCGGCAAGGCTTGCCGCCTCCGCTGCCTCTGCCTCCTCCACGGTGAATCCAAACTCGCCCGCGGCTGCGGCTGCCGCCTCTTCCAGCCTAGTGGCGATGCGCTTCACCTCCTCGTCGGTGGTATCCCGGGTGAGGCCTCTCTGCTCGTCGGGGCGGATCGACATTTCTACCAAGCCATCGTAGAACGCCTGCACGACGTCGTCTGCAGGCTCTAGCCAAGCTGGGTCAATTCCATGCGAGTCGCACAGCGGCATCATTGCACGGATGCGGCTGAGCGAGGAATTTTTGCACAGTGGAACGACACCCCTCGGCAACCTGAACACTCCGGGATGTTGAGGGTCGTATTTGAATAGCTCCTGGAGCATCGCGTTAAGCTCCAGAACAGTGAAGTTGAAGTTGAGGCCCGGACGCAGCCTCATGATATCCGTCGCATTCTTGAACTCCCAGGCGGGTCTCCTCCTCTCCTGCAGGGGGGCGATGCGGCGGCGAAGGAAATCTGCGCCAACGGCGCCTATAGTGAGCCCGGCAAGCCTGAGGCGTTGGATCCGGGCGACGGCAATCTTCAGCCTGTCGTCTTCCGGGGCCACGTTGCTCCAATCGCTGCCGCGCACTACTGGAGTTTGGCGCGGGGCGGTAAACGGCTGCGGGTCCTCCTCGACGATCCAACACTAGTCTGCTCTCCATTCCTCCCACTTGCTGCGGAGCTCTCCCTCCAGATAAGCTTCCTTCTTGCCGGCTTTTGAGATCCAGGCGATTCCGCCGGATAAAGGCTCTCCTTTCTCAACTCGGGGCATAAAGAAGTGGCGAAAAAGGGCTACATTTGGATGGACTCTGACAAAGTTTTCACAGAGATGTGCGAAAACTGCCATGGTCAGGACAACATTGGGGGTGAAGTCAAGGAGGCGGAGCCTGTAGGTGTTCATAATATCACAGAAGAACTCAGAGAAAGGCGGGCAGAGCCCGCAGTAGAAGAACAAGGCGAAAAAGGGGTATCCAGTTGGAGCCATTTTCCAGGCGACGGCTGGAAGTACCTTCGTGCGCGGGTGCGCCCGCGTCTCCGTCGACCAGAAGAGGTAGTAGTACTCCCTCAGATCCCTCGCGGCAAGCTTGTGGGGGAAGATTGCCCGCTCCTTTCGCAGCGTCGCGAGCTGCTGCGCCTCGGCCGACTTCACGACCTTCCCCTTATCGGCTTTCGGAGCCATGGCGGAAGTGGTGAGGGAGGTCGACGGCGTTGGTGGTGCTGGTGGCGATGGGGGGCAGAGCGCTACTCTCTTTCGGCTTTGGGAAGAAGGGGAGTGGCGGAGATTTTCGAGGTTGGAATAGCAACGGGCGGATGGGCGAACTGCCCTTGTTTCTCTCTGCTTATAAGGAGGGAGGGGGCGGACGTTTCGCCTTTCTGAATAAAGAAACCACCCACGATCTCTCCCACGACACCGCAATCAACGCGTGCCGTTCGGGGAGGGCGCGGTGGATACGGAGAAAGATACGGCGTAACCCAGGCCGCGCGTGCCCGTGCCCTGTTTTGGGCCTGGCCCAATAGCGCTCGGCACCGTGTATGGCCCAGGCCCGGGGGCTCCTGTCGGTGTACTAGAGTAGGCGTACCCTAGTATCCCGAACTTGTGCATGGGCAGTCGCAGCACCCCGCGGCAAGGTTTGCCGGGCGACCACCAAAGTCCTGTGTGGTTCCTTTGGAGCCATTCAAGAACAAAGTATTCAAGCCAAGGAAACAAGGCCCCGGCAAGAGGAGCTTGTCGGGAAGGCCACTTAAGGCACAAGACCCCGGCAAGAGGAGCTTGCCGGGGAGGCCAACCAAGGCATCTCAAGGAACTTGCCGCGACGCGCCACGCGTCCCGGCGAGGACCGGCGAGCGGCAAGCTTCCAGACGCGATAAGACAACGAACGCGGCAAGGCGTTTGCCGTGGCAAGCTACCACTCCATACCCACGCTCCAGTACATCCACCAACGTGTCGCTCTGGGATCCTTCCAGGCGTACGTGGAGGGAGGCTGTGCAGCCATCGGTACGCGGTGGCAAGCGGCGCTGACAAGATTACCATCGTGGCGAACGGTGGCGTCCCTGACGGTCCCTTTTTGCACTGTTTGGGCGACGCAGATGGGCATTTAATGCCCTTGTCCCCTGCCGTCAGGGTTAGGTATGATACACTGTACAGGTAGCTGTACCAACCGCAACACCTTTCCATTTTTACCCCTGTCTACGTTGCCACCTGTCGGTGACCCCTTGAGCATATAAAAGGAGGCCCATGCGCAACGTAGAGAAAGGGAGGAGAACACTCACGCTCGGTATCGTTAGCTGCTGGTGTGTACTGTAGCACTCAGAGCTCCCAAGCAAGAACTCAATACAAACCACAAAGCAGGAGTAGGGTTTTACGCATCCATGCGGCCCGAACCTGGGTAAACTGCTCGTGTGCTCCGCCTCGATCTGCTCTTCGTGCGATCTCCGCCCCCGCCGAACCGAAATGGGCTCGGTCCGCCGGTCCCCATAGGTGCTCGTGGATCAGTTTCCCCGACAGTTCCCATTCGTCATATAATTTTCTAGGGATTGAAATCTCTAATTCTAACTTTTATTCTAAAGCTTTCATCATCGCTTCTACAATATGTTTAGTAAAAGATTTGTTTTATTCATAGGCATTGGATGAATTTAACATGGATTGCAACAAAGAAATACAGTCAATCAAATAGCATCTGTCATAATTAAAGTCTTTGTAATCCAAAAGAGTGGGCACATCACTAGTTAAAGTTTTAACCTCTCCAAACCCAATTTTATCATTTTTTCAGCAAGATTTTCACCCTCCGAATTATGGGGACGCCTTCTAGCTAAACTTGACTCTTCTTCAGTCCCTTTATCATCAATTTTTATATTAATAAACAAGGAGTCAATAGAAGAAACACAATCATCTTAACATCCTCATCATTACTAAAGCAATCAGATGAAAACACTCTTTCTAAAAATTATTTTTTAGCTCTAAGCATAGCGGTTCTTTTCTTGCTTCATCCATGGAGACATATAAAGCTTTAATTGATTCATTAATATCAACTTTGGGTGGAAATATTTTAATCTTGAGATTTTCTACATCATGTGAAATTCTATCAATGTTCCTAGACATATCATCAAGTTTACTCAATTTTTCTTCTATCGCAGTATCAAAAACTTTTCGAGCATTGATAATTCTTTAATATTACTTTCAAGATCAGCGGGGTTCCTATTATTATTGTAAGAAGAATTACTATAGGAATTTCCATAATTATTAGAGTAATTTCTAGGAAAAGACCTAGGATTAAAATCACCTCTATAAGCATTGTTATTAAAATTGTTTCGTGAGAAAAAATTCACATCTACGGGACCACTATTTTTCTCAATAAAAGTAGACAAAGGCACATCATTAAGATCAATAAGAGCATTTTTACTAGCAATCAATTTCATAAGTGCATCAACTTTTTCACTCAAAGTACTAATTTCTTCGACGGAATTGATCTTTTTACTAGTAGGTGCTCTTTCGGTATGCCATTGTGAATAATTTGCCATAATATTATCTAACAATTGAGTAGCTTCTCCCAAAGTAATTTCCATACAAGTACCACCCGCGGCAGAATCTAAAAGATTTCTAGAAACAAAGTTCAATCCCGCATATTTTTTTTGCATAATCATCCATAGATTTAAACCATGAGTAGGACAATTTCTTATCATCAGTTTCATTCTTTCCCAAGATTGTGCAACATGTTCATGCTCAAGTTGCTTAAAATTCATGATTTGATTTCTAAGGGAAATAACTTTCGCGGGCAGAAAATACTTAGTAATAAAAGCATCTTTGCACTTATTGTCGGTGTCAAAACCGGCCAATCTCGGGTAGGGGGTCCCGAACTGTGCGTCTGAGGATTGAAGATAACAGGAGGCGGGTAACACGATGTTTACTCAGGTTGAGGCCCTCTTAACGGAGGTAATACCATACTTCCTGCTTGATTGACTTGGATGAATATGAGGATTACAAGAGCTGATCTACCTCCAGAACAGAGTCGGTTTACAAAGAAAGGAATCTTCATATCTAAATGCTAAGCTTGCCATCCACACAAAGGAGAGTCCCATCTGGATACAGGGGAAGCCTTCCATCTTGTATATTTATGGCCCAACAGTCCGACCCATATCACATAGCCAGGACGCCCGGGGACACCCTAATCCAGGACTCCCTCAGTAGCCCCTGAACCAGGATTCAATGACGATGTGTTTAGCGCGCAGATTGTCTTCGACATTGCAAGGCGGGTTCCTCCTCCGAATACTCCAAAGTAGCTGACCAAAAGAACTATGTCCGGATTTGTAAAATAGTTATAGCCTTGAACAACATGGCAAAAATACTTAAACAGAAAATGAGTCATATCTTCTGACAGCTTTTTCGGCTTGTGTTCTGGCTTTATTATTATTTTGAACCATTTTTCAGCCTCCCGCTTCGCGTTTTGAGGCGCGGGCTCCATCGACACGTCTCGTCAAAGCAGAGATCATGTCCCCTTATTACGGGATCCTCATCAATACGGGTTACGGGATCCTCGATGCGGCTATATCTCCCACGTGTCGAAGCACGACTTAGAGGCATAACCGCATTGAAAGCAATGTCGCAAGTGAGGTAATCTTCACACAAGCCATGTAATACATAAGGGAAAGAGATACATAGTTGGCTTACAATCGCCACTTCATGCAATACATGAGTAAAGCATTACATCAAACAGATACAATCAAGGTCCGACTATGGAACCAAAATAAAAGAAGACTACCACAAATGCTACACAGATCCCCGATCGTCCCAACTAGGCTCCACTACTGATCAACTGAAACGAAACAACACAATGAACAAGATCTTCATCGAGCTCCTCCTTGAGCTCGGGTGCGTCACCTGCACGGTTTCATCGGCACCTGCAAACTGGTTTTGGAAGTATCTGTGAGTCACGGGGACTCAGCAATCTCACACCCGCGAGATCAAGACTATTTAGGCTTAAAGGTTGGACGGGGTAGTGAGGTGGAGCTGCAGCAAGCGACTAGCATATCTGGTGTCTAACATACGCAAATCAGAGCGGGAAGAGAAGGCAAAAGCACGGTCGAACAACTATGATCAAGAAGTGATCCTGAAACTACTTACGTCAAGCATAACTCCAACACCGTGTTCACTTCCCGGACTCCGCCGAGAAGAGACCATCACGGTTACACACGCGGTTGATGTATTTTACTTAAGATCAACTTCGGGTTTTCTACAACCGGACATTAACAAATTCCCATCTGCCACATAACCGCGGGCACGGCTTTCGAAAGTTCAAACCCTCCAGGGGTGTCCCAACTTAGCCCATGATAAGCTCTCGCGATCAACGAAGGATATTCCTTCTCCCCGGGAAGACCCGATCAGTCTCGGAATCCTGGCTACAAGACATTTCGACAGTAATAAAACAAGACCAGCAAGAACGCCCGATGCGCCGACATCCCGATAGGAGCTGCACATATCTCGTTCTCAGGGCAACACCGGATAAGCTAAGCGTACAGGTACCAACTTAACCCAAGTTGCCAAGGGACGGTCCCGCACGGTGCTCTAGTTTGGACCAACACTTAGACAAGCATTGGCCCGGGGGGCTAAATAAAGATGACCCTCGAGAGAGCGACTCCCAAGGGAAAAGTAGGTGGTGGTGAGGCAAATGGTAAAACCAAGGTTGGGCCTTGCTGGAGGAGTCTTATTCAAAGCGAACTGTCAAGGGGGTCCCATAAATCACCCGACCGCGTTAGGGACGCAAAATCCGGGAACATAATACCGATATGATGGAAACTAGGGAGGCAAGAGTGGAACAAAACACCAGGCATAAGGCCGAGCCTTCGACCCTTTACCAAGTATATAGATGCATTAACTAAATAAGATATATTGTGATATCCCAACAAGTAAACATGTTCCAATTAAGGAAGAACATCTCCATGTTCCAACAAGGAACAAACTTCATCTTCACCTGCAACTAACAACGCTATAAGAGGGGCTGAGCAAAAGCGGTAACATAGCCAAACAACGGTTTGCTAGGACAAGGAGGATTAGAGGCTTGGTTTAACAATATGGGAGGCATGATAAGCAAGTGGTAGGTATCGCATCATAGTCATAGCAAAAGAGTGAGCAACTAGCAAGCAAAGATAGAAGTGATTTCGAGGGTATGGTCATCTTGCCTGCAAGGTTCTCAGAGTTGTCGAAAGCTTGATCCTCGTAAGTGTTCTCAACAGGTTCCTCATTCACGTACTCGTCTCCCGGCTCTACCCAAAACAAGAACACAAGCGAAGGAGCAACTATCAACCACGATGCAATGCGCAAGCAACATGATGCAAAACATGACATGATATGCGAGATGTGGTATGCAATGCATATGCTTGCTCCGGAAAGGAAAAGATGTACAAGGCATAATCCTGGCAAACCAAGTATGTCATTGGAAAGGTGAGGTGATTTCGGTTGAAATCGATATGAAGATCACCGGAATCGGATGCACGGTTTGCAAATGACAAGCAAAACAAGAATGACAAGATTCTGCCATTAACAACATGATGCCACTTAGCATGCACAAGAAATTAAGCTACTGCAACCAAACATATCAGCAAAGCATATGGCAGTGATCTACTCAAGATTCGTGACAAAAGATGAACACTGAGCTACGGCTAAATCACACCATAACAGGTTCAAACAAGCATGGCAAAAGTGCAAAAGATAACAGGTTCACAGACTGTGAAAATACTATCATGCCAGAAATTAACATCAGGAAGACATGTTTAGAGCAAGGAAACAACCTGCTACAGGAACAATACATAGCAAAATATGGGATGGCATAAATCCACTCAAAGCACTGAACAAAAGTCCCTTACTGACCATGAGCCAAAAAGGACCATAAAATATAATAGCACCCATGTCAATTAAGCAAGTTTCGTTATAGTTTTCAGACTTAGCAGAAAACTGGACATGTCAAAAACAGATAACAAGTAGGCATGTTTACGAGCTCGATGCACTCACTGCATAGCATCTCATGATAAACTAAGCATACACCCACCAAGAAGACATGGCATAGAAGGTAATCATGGCAAGAACAACACCATAACATTCAAGGATCAACTACAACAAGCTTGGCAAAATCGAATAACATGTAAACAATCTGCCAGTAACATTTTATAGCAAAGGTAGAGCTCGATTTGCTCAAGCTATGGCACTCCATAATTACAAAAAAAGGCATGGATGGATAGAGCAAATCCATATGTTCAAAGCACCCTCACTGATCATGCTCAAAAGAGGCATAGATCTCTCTGAAACAACATGAACAAATGGCATAAAAATAACAGCAGGGAATGACAGTGAAATTACCAAGTCCCTGAAATCAGCAATAATATGATCCCTAGTTTGCATGCTTGTGCTAGTCACTACAAAGATCACAAAAATACATGGCATACTACCATGTAAAGATGGCATGGACTATTACAAAACACATGTAGGACTCCATCTCATAGGATGCACACATCAATCATGGCAAAAATGACAAAAGTGCAAGTTCTGATAATAATCTGGAACTAACATCACATAGCCCTATTCTAATAGCATTTCGGGCATCAAGATGAGCTCAAATGAAAATTACGCAATGAGATGAAATGATGTACTCATCGAGGCAAACAATTTGATATGCTACACGCACGAAACGGAGCAGCATGCAGCAAGTTATGATGTGATGAACATGCAACAAAATATCTGCAGGAAAAAGACTTAGAGGAAAATATACCCCGCGAAAAAGTCAACCCGGGACGGAGGCGTGCGGGACGAGGAGATCCGGGGGCGGCGGAGGCGCGTTTGGATCGCCTCCTGGTGGATCTCATCCACCCGCGGGGTTCCGGGCCGGATCTCGCTGGATCCGGCCGGAGTTGGCGACGGCGCGGTGGGACGGCGACCGGAGCAGCACGGCGGGGCGGGGAGGCGCGGCCGGCGAGTCGGGGAGGCGGCGACGGGAGGAGGCGGCGACGGGAGGAGGCGGTGCTCCGGCGAGCTGCGGCGGCCGGCGGGGCGCTCGGGCGCGGGTGGCAGCGCGCGGCGCGGAGTGAGACGGCGGCGGCGCGCCGGCGAGCAAGGCGGCGGGGCTGCGGCGAGCAGGCGCGAGCGGCGCGGCACGGGCGCGGGAGGCCGGGAGACGGGCGGCGAAGGGATGGGCCCCGCGGGCCCGATCCGGGCCGCGCGGGCCGGCGGCGGGGACGGTGATGTGGGCGCGGGCTCGCCCACGTGGCGCGATGCCACTGGCCAGGAGCGGCGGCGGAATTTCGTCCGGCGGGCGCGGACATGTCCGGCGCGGCGCGTAGGGGAATCTAGGGTTTCGGGGCCCGGGATTTCGGAGGGAGACACATATTTATAGGTAGGAGGAGCTAGGAGGCTCCAATGGAGTGCCGTTTTCGCCCACACGATCGTGATCCGACGACCGAGAGGAAGGAGATGACTTAGATGGGTTTTAGGCCACTTTGAAGGGGTGTTGGGCTGCACACAAAAGAGGCCTTCTCGGTTACCCGGTTAACCGTTGGAGTATCAAACGACCTCCGATTGACCCGAAACTTGACAGGCGGTCTACCGGTGCTATACCAAGACCGCATGGCAAACCTCGGTCCATTCCGAGAACATTTGACACCCGCACATGAAAAGAGGCAAAAGGGGGCGCCGGGGAACATAGGAGTGCCGGATTGCAAAACGGACAATGGGGAAAATGCTCGGATTCATGAAACGAATACGTATGCAAATGCGATGCACATGATGACATGATATGAAATGCATGACATTCACAAAATGCAAAAGAAGGAAAACCCAAGCACGGAGGGAATACCATATCACATTACCGAAAATGGCAAGAGTTGGAGTTGCAAATATGGCAAGTTACATCCGGGGTGTTACAACACTCCACCACTACGAGAGGATCTCGTCCCGAGATCTAGGATGGCACCGGAGAGAAACGGAAGAGGAAGAGAAAGGTAAAACTAAGTTGCTTCTTTAACAAATGAGTGAAACCAACAAAGTTTGAGAGGTTGAACAAATCGAAAGAAAGAATACAATGGAGGTGAATGAAATTGCAAACACTCTGTTATCAAAGAGGAACAAGGAACATTACGGGAACCTTGTAGTTGAAAGGCATGAAACAAGAGCTTAACGAATCAAAAGAATATGAAACCAACTGGTATAACGAGATAGCAAAGGAACAAGAATGACATAATTTGGAGAGCACTCTGATAGAAAAGAGAAGGAAAACTTGATAAGATGAGACGATATTGAAGAAATGATACAACACTCTGGTTGTGAATGGAGGAATATAATTTGAACTTGGCAAAATGAAAGCACTTGGATGAGACTCCGGTTAAAAGAGGAATGATAGACACAACACTCCGGTTAAATGGATTAGCAAGGAAAAGGACATGATCTTGACAAATCGAGATGATGAGTGAAGAGAGCAACATCACAATGCCTCCGGAAGAAAGAATAGAAAATAGATCATTGGAATAACAGAATGGAGAAGGAAATGATAACTTCTACCACAATTGAATTTGGAAAGCACCCTTCCAAGAAGGTCATAGCGGAGTTGTTGGAAAACCAACAACGAAAAGATATGATCCTCGTGGGCTTATGAAGACATCTCAAAACTTGAGGTGAAATTCTGCCATTAACGAAAACAATTGCTTGCCTAAGATTAACGAAGAGACGAAAACTTCTTCCACCAAGAGGATAAAGAGCAAGCTTGGGTCATGAATAACCACCACAAATAGCAACATTCCCAGTGGAAGGCTTTAGGTGAAATATAACCTCAAGATAACTCCAATGAAGAGATTGATGGGTTGCAAAAGGATCTCCTGAACGAAGAGAAAAATGATGGGTTTAAATATCTCATTCTTAACAACTTGTGAATCATGAAACACGAAGTGAAATTGTCAAGAATGACATAACACCACCTCAAATGATAGGGTAGAACGAATAGCACTTAGAAATGCAAGATAAAGAATACTTGAGCTCCTCTGAAAAGAATCTCGATGAACACTTCGAGAAGGAATTAAATCCTTTGTGAATCATCCTGTAGCCTCCATAAAGAACTCCGGTAATAAAAGGATGATCAAATGAAATGAAGGGTGCAAAGAATAAGGTTGAAGCCTTGCAGTGATAAGATGAAGCTTTGAAATGATATAACCGAGAAAACTTGGAACTCCGGAAAGAAAAAAAAATGAACAAATGAGAACAAGAATTTTGATGAATCTCCGGAATAAGGAATTAAATTTACTCGATGAAACAAGAATAGGAATTACATTATGGTCATCCTTCACCAATTAAATTGATGACAAGCAATGGATTTGGCATACTACTTATTCTCGTAGAAAGGATTAAGATAGATATGGCGCAAACTTGAGAAAAGTCTTCAACGATCCGCCTGTAGGATTGGAAAGAATGAATGAATCTATATGATAACAAAGGAAGAGAACTCTTGAATGAACCACCGTAAGAATTGAAAATGAAAGTAGCAAGGCACAATTCACCGGGAAGAAATAAAAAACGAATAAAGATACTTGACAGAATTTAGATACATGAGAACGAAGAGATCATGAACTGATTAGAGAATATTGAATGATGCACCGGTAAGATTTGGAGAACAATAGCTGAAAGCTGGAATGAATAATTCTTAGATGATGGCCTCCGGAGAATGAAACTGAAAAAAAAACTTCTGAAATGCTCCGGATGGGTGAAAATTATTCTCACAATCGAAACAATTTTGAGAGGATGGCAACCAGTTAGAACCACGCATCTTTGAGAGAACGGATTAGATTGAAGAGAAACTCTTCTTCGGTCTTCACATGTTGAAAATGATGATGAGAACCACCACCATGAATTGTTGAGGCACTCCGGAATGAAAATTGGAAGGGTTGAACCAACGGTGAAAATAATTTGGAAGATCTTGGAGAAAGACAAACTGTGGATTAGGGCCCACTCAAAAGAACCACCGTTGAACGATTGCTTGAAAAGAGAGATTGCACCGGTTGAATTAAATAGTTTGAATGAGATAGCATCCTCAAAAGAACTTGAGTGAATTGAGAATGGAAACTTGAATCTTCTGAGATATCTTCAGCACTCCGAAACAAATGAATAGTGAGAAGTGGATGATTAAGAGGTGCACCGGTACGAGAAAAATATTAGAAACGAGGAAAGGGATAAGATCAACACCTAAAACTTGAATTGAATCCACCGAAAAATAAAAAGAATGAAGAATGATAAACTTGAATAACATCTTCATGAGAAACACCGGGTAAGAACATTGATTGAAAAGAATGAAGGGACTTCACGTGAATAAAATGGATACTTGGTTAAGACATCTGATTCCTTGAAGGAAAAGGGTGGGAGGGCGGGAAAACAAAGACAACTTGGAACGGATGAAGCAAACACCGTTGAGAAAAACTTAGAGTTGATCTTGCACAAATTGAAAGGATCGGGTTAACTTGAGGAGAATCACGCCGGTTGATAAGAATTAACATGGCAACCTCGATGATCAAGAAGGATTAGTATTCACATCGGAGTATGGGAACACCGGTTCGGAAAGGTATGGAATCAACACTTGACTTTGAAGCAACTTGAATACCACAAATAAAACAAAACAAAGGATTTGGCTTGCAGAATAAGCCGGAACAAATACATATGATAGAGATTTACCCAATCCCATATCATGCATCTGCCGGAAAGATATTCTAGGAGCTAGTTGAATTCCCACCTATAACTCCCGAAACTTTCTGGTTATGCAATCAGGTGTTGGGGATACAGGGGACACAAAATCTATCACCCAAACTAACAATACCTAGATCCAGCTGTATCCATCCTTCAACACATAACCAAGAAACCTTCGGAAATCGTTTACCTCAACCTTCGAAAAGCATCCGTTATACAAGTTATGGCAATACTCCCGCACTCGCCTCAATACTGGGCTATCAGGGTTATCTCACCAACAACTGTACAAAAGAGATTTTCGATGTCGGCGTACTAAACTCAGGTATTCCAGAACTGCAACGATAAAATTATGACGACAACACCTCAGAGCTCAACTCCCCGGGACACTTCCACTAAACCCCTGCTGACAGGAGGCACCAAGACAATGTTGTCATCACAAAACCATCGGAACGATTCCAAGATACCCGCGTGATCCTAAAATTTTTTTTAGTGAAATTTGAGAAGAGAAGAGTCAAAACTCTACGTCAGGATGCCTTACCAGAGCGATGAGGAGACTGGGAAGTAAAAAGAATTCCTAAACTCTCCGATACATAATTCCTAAATGACTCAAAACATTTTTTTAGACACAACTCAGCCGCTAAAAACGATCAATCAGTGGGGGCTCCTAAGGTCGGGGAAGGCTCTGATTACCAACTTGTAACGCCCTCGATGCAGCTATATCTCCCACGTGTCGAAGCACGACTTAGAGGCATAACCGCATTGAAAGCAATGTCGCAAGTGAGGTAATCTTCACACAACCCATGTAATACATAAGGGAAAGAGATACATAGTTGGCTTACAATCGCCACTTCACGCAATACATGAGTAAAGCATTACATCAAACAGATACAATCAAGGTCCGACTACGGAACCAAAATAAAAGAAGACTACCCAAAATGCTACACAGATCCCCGATCGTCCCAACTGGGCTCCACTACTGATCAACTGAAACAAAACAACACAATGAACAAGATCTTCATCGAGCTCCTCCTTGAGCTCGGGTGCGTCACCTGCACGGTTTCATCGGCACCTGCAAACTGGTTTTGGAAGTATCTGTGAGTCACGGGGACTCAGCAATCTCACACCCGCGAGATCAAGACTATTTAAGCTTAAAGGTAGGACGGGGTAGTGAGGTGGAGCTGCAGCAAGCGACTAGCATATCTGGTGTCTAACATACGCAAATGAGAGCGGGAAGAGAAGGCAAAAGCACGGTCGAACAACTATGATCAAGAAGTGATCCTGAAACTACTTACATCAAGCATAACTCCAACACCGTGTTCACTTCCCGGACTCCGCCGAGAAGAGACCATCACGGTTACACACGCGGTTGATGTATTTTACTTAAGATCAACTTCGGGTTTTCTACAACCGGA
Organism: Aegilops umbellulata; assembly: GCA_032464435.1. Classification (NCBI taxonomy): domain Eukaryota; kingdom Viridiplantae; phylum Streptophyta; class Magnoliopsida; order Poales; family Poaceae; genus Aegilops; species Aegilops umbellulata. The sequence goes on from CP136057.1 coordinate 238,649,349, forward strand.
CATCAACAAATTCCAATCTGCCACATAACCGCGGGCACGGCTTTCGAAAGTTCAAACCCTCCAGGGGTGTCCCAACTTAGCCCATGATAAGCTCTCGCGATCAACGAAGGATATTCCTTCTCCCCGGGAAGACCCGATCAGTCTCGGAATCCCGGCTACAAGACATTTCGACAGTAATAAAACAAGACCAGCAAGACCGCCCGATGCGCCGACATCCCGATAGGAGCTGCACATATCTCGTTCTCAGGGCAACACCGGATAAGCTAAGCGTACAGGTACCAACATAACCCAAGTTGCCAAGGGACGGTCCCGCACGGTGCTCTAGTTTGGACCAACACTTAGACAAGCATTGGCCCGGGGGGCTAAATAAAGATGACCCTCGAGAGAGCGACTCCCAAGGGAAAAGTAGGTGGTGGTGAGGCAAATGGTAAAACCAAGGTTGGGCCTTGCTGGAGGAGTCTTATTCAAAGCGAACTGTCAAGGGGGTCCCATAAATCACCCGACCGCGTTAGGGACGCAAAATCTGGGAACATAATACCGATATGACGGAAACTAGGGCGGCAAGAGTGGAACAAAACACCAGGCATAAGGCCGAGCCTTCCACCCTTTACCAAGTATATAGATGCATTAACTAAATAAGATATATTGTGATATCCCAACAAGTAAACATGTTCCAATCAAGGAACAACATCTCCATGTTCCAACAAGGAACAAACTTCATCTTCACCTGCAACTAACAACGCTATAAGAGGGGCTGAGCAAAAGCGGTAACATAGCCAAACAACGGTTTGCTAGGAGGATTAGAGGCTTGGTTTAACAATATGGGAGGCATGATAAGCAAGTGGTAGGTATCGCAGCATAGGCATAGCAAAAGAGCGAGCAACTAGCAAGCAAAGATAGAAGTGATTTCGAGGATATGGTCATCTTGCCTGCAAGGTTCTCAGAGTTGTCGAAAGCTTGATCCTCGTAAGTGTTCTCAACAGGTTACTCGTTCACGTACTCGTCTCTCGGCTCTACCCAAAACAAGAACACAAGCGAAGGAACAACTATCAACCACGATGCAATGCGCAAGCAACATGATGCAAAACATGACATGATATGCGAGATGTGGTATGCAATGCATATGCGTGCTCCGGAAGGGAAAAGATGTACAAGGCATAATCTTGGCAAACCAAGTATGCCACTGGAAAGGTGAGGTGATTTCGGTTGAAATCGATATAAAGATCACCGGAATCGGATGCACGGTTTGCAAATGACAAGCAAAACAAGAATGACAAGATTCTGCCATTAACAGCATGATGCCACTTAGCATGCACAATAAGTTAAGCTACTGCAACCAAACATATCAGCAAAGCATTTGGAAGTTATCTACGCAAGATGCTTGACAAAAGATGAACACTGAGCTACGGCTAAATCACACCATAACAGTTTCAAACAAGCATGGCAAAAGTGCAAAAGATAACAGGTTCACAGACTTGGTGAAAATACTATCATGCCAGAAACTAACATCAGGACGACATGTTTAGAGCAAGGAAACAACCTGCTACAGGAACAATACATAGCAAAATATGGCATGTCATGAATCTACTCAAAGCATTGAACAAAAGTCCCTTACTGACCATGAGCCAAAAAGGACCAGAAAATATAATAGCACCCATCTGAATTAAGCAAGTTTCGTTACAGTTTTCAGACTTAGCAGAAAACTGGACATGTCAAAAACAGATAACAAGTAGGCATGTTTACGAGCTCGATGCACTCACTACAGAGCATCTCATGATAAACTAAGCATACACCCACCAAGAAGACATGGCATAGAAGCTAATCATGTCAAGAACAACATCATAGCATTCAAGGATCAACTACAACAAGCTTGGCAAAATCGAATAACTTGTAAACAATCTGCCAGTAACATTTTATAGCAAAGGTAGAGCTCGATTGACTCAATCTATGGCACTCCATAATTACAAACAAAGGCATGGATGGATAGAGCAAATCCATATGTTCAAAACACCCTTACTGATCATGCTCAAAAGAGGCATAGATCTCTCTGAAACAACATGAACACATGGCATCAAAATAACAGCAGGGAATGACTTAGTGAAATTACCAAGTCCCTGAAATCAGCAACAATATGATCTCTAGTTTGCATGCTTGTGCTAGTCACTACAAAGATCACAAAAATACGTGGCATACACCCCTGTAAAGATGGCATGGCATATTACAAAACACATGTAGGACACCAGTTCATAGGACGCACACATCAATCATGGCAAAAATGACAAAAGTGCATCTACTGAAACAGATCTGAAACTAACAGAACTAGCACTCTTCCAACAGCATTTCGGGCATCAAGATGAGCTCAAATGAAAATGATGCAATGAGATGAAATGATGTACACATCGAGGCGAACAATTTGACATGCTACACGCACGAAACGGAGCAGTATGCAGCAAGTTATGATGCGATGAACATGCAACAAAATATCTGCAGGAAAAAGACAGAGGAAAATATACCCCGCGGAAAAGTCATCCCGGGATGGAGGCCTGCGGGACGAGGAGATCCGGGGGCGGCGGAGGCGCGTTTGGATCGCCTCCTGGTGGATCTCATCCACCCGCGGGGTTCCGGGCCGGATCTCGCCGGATCCGGCCGGAGTTGGCGACGGCGTGGTGGGACGGCGACCGGAGCAGCACGGCTGGGCGGGGAGGCGCGACCGACGAGTCGGGGAGGCGGCGACGGGAGGAGGCGGCGACGGGAGGAGGCGGTGCTCCGGCGAGCTGCAGCGGCCGGCGGGGCGCTCGGGCGCGGGCGGCAGCGCGCGGCGCGGAGTGAGACGGCGGCGGCGCGCCGGCGAGCAAGGCGGCGGGGCTGCGACGAGCAGGCGCGGGCGGCGCGGCACGGGCGCGGGAGGCCGGGTGCCGGGCGGCGAAGGGATGGGCCCTGCGGGCCCGATCCGGGCCGTGCGGGTCGGCGACAGGGACGGCGATGTGGGCGCAGGCTCGCCCACGTGGCGCGATGCCACTGGCCAGGAGCGGCGGCGGAATTTCGTCCGGCGGGCGCGGACATGTCCGGCGCGGCGCGGAGGGGAATCTAGGGTTTCGGGGCCCGGGATTTCGGAGGGAGACACATATTTATAGGTAGGAGGAGCTAGGAGGCTCTAATGGAGTGCCGTTTTCGCCCACACGATCGTGATCCGACGACCGAGAGGAAGGAGATGACTTAGATGGGTTTTAGGCCACTTTGAAGGGGTGTTGGGCTGCACACAAAAGAGGCCTTCTCGGTTACCCGGTTAACCGTTGGAGTATCAAACGACCTCCGATTGACCCGAAACTTGACAGGCGGTCTACTGGTGCTATACCAAGACCGCATGGCAAACCTCGGTCCATTCCGAGAACATTTGACACCCGCACATGAAAAGAGGCAAAAGGGGGCGCCGGGGAACATAGGAGTGCCGGATTGCAAAACGGACAACGGGGAAAATGCTCGGATTCATGAAACGAACACGTATGCGAATGCGATGCACATGATGACATGATATGAAATGCATGACATGGACAAAATGCAAAAGAAGGAAAACCCAACCACGGAGGGAATACCATATCACATTGCCGAAAATGGCAAGAGTTGGAGTTGCAAATATGGCAAGTTACATCCGGGGTGTTACAGCTGCCGCCCTGCATTCAGATCCGGACCCCCGCCCCGGCTCGCGTCCTGGACCAACAAGGGTCTAGATTGGGGATCATCTGACGAGGTGCCGATGCTGAAGAAGCGCATCAAAAATATCATAGAGAAAAACATCAGCCTCACAGATGTGATTCAGGTGATGCTCATCCGCCAGTCTCTTCCCTGCCAACGCCGGCCTCTCCGCATGTGGGAGTTCAATCCAGGACGACCACGGATCCTGACGCGATTCTTCGGCACGACGCACAAAGCGATCTAGAAGCTACTTTTTAAGACTCAGAAGTCATGGCCGGAGACGTTCGAAGACATCGGCCTCGACTGCAATCATCCAGCCTACCCTGTAAGTGCTATTTTTCCTAACATAACACAGTCAATTAACCAAAAGAGGAGACGTACTGAGAATTCCATATTATGACACACGGCTGGACGAAGAAGGCGGAGCGGATAAGATGTCCAGCTCCACTACCCAAACCCCCAGCAAATCCTCTTTTAATGAAGATGCTGGTCCCGGCGCCCTATCAAGCGTCGGAGAAAAGGGTCCGTAAGAAGGGAAAGGAAGCCAAAGATGGCCTCCATTGCAAAGGTACTTTGGATGGGGTGCCCAGAGAGAACGAAACCCATTCCTCTGAGGAGGATGAGGACGAGGAGGAGGAAGAGGAAAAGGAGGAGGAGGAGGTCGACAACACCCTTTCCCCGAAGGGGAAGAAGAAAAAGAAGAGGGCGGCCTCCGAAGAACCGGAGGCGAAGGCGCCCAAAAGGGGAAAAATATCCCTTCTAGAAGGCTCGGATTCATACACCGAGGCCATCCCCAAGTGGCGCCCCTGGCCAAAGCCCCTTGCCAAATCGTGAGTATCCGAAGATGCCATACATATGTCCGATTTTGATGGGTATGGTATTTAACATTTTGAATGGTGTAGGCTGGCACGCGATCTTCCCCAACAGTCATCGGAGGGGAACTCCTTGGACCCAAGGATGATGGAGAGCGAGTCACATTTGTGGGCCTCCCCGCCTCTAGCCAAGGACGACACCGAGGTGTTGTCCCGGAGGGCCTCTCTGGGCCACGAGGCGGTACGGGAAGCCATCAAAACAGTGCCAGTAGGTAACACTTCAGTCGCCGAAGACAAGTGGGTTACAATCCCCTCGAGGGCTGACGGTGGGGGTCTAGACCAATCCGACCATCAGCCGGACACTACTCCAGAAACCCCAATGGTTCCAGAGCAGAACAAGCAATCCTCCTTGAGGGAGGGGCAGTGCCAACTCCCGCGGCAACCTCCGCTAGTTCGGAGGCGCCGAATACACTGATGGAGGCATTACAACGAGCTTCCATCATGGAGGAGCACCGCACCCTGATGGGTTCAATCTGCCAAGAACGGACTGAACGAGGCCTTTGCCGGCCTGTTAACAGGCTTCGAGGTATGCAATGTAATATTCCTGACCGCTCGTCATATGAAAATATGCCTGTGTATAAGTAGTAGCCCCTGAGACTCTAATCGTCCTATTTGTTAATAAAAAGGAGGCGGACAGAGGATTAATAATTTGCATAGGAGCTAACACACTTTCATATGTTGAAATGTAGGCTTCACTGTTAGCGGCGACTGCCCAGGCCGCTGAGGTATCCGGACTGAAGCGTCACCTGGGACTGGCCGATGAGGATCTCGTCCGCATCAATAAGGGTTTTCATTAGGCGCAGGGTATATACTTTTTTGTTTTAAAATGCTTCGGTCAGGCCCATACCTCTGGAGTTTGAAAGCTCATGTGCTGCTATGTGCGTGGTTGCAGGTAGCACGACTGCAGTTGAGGCCCTTAGGGTGAACTTGCCTTGGCCCAAGAGTAGGCAAGGGTGAACAAGGTGGCTGCTGAAAAAGTATCCGAGGACCTGAAGGCCGAGCAGGTTATCCGCTGCCAGTATGAGGAGCGGGTAACCGAAGTACAGAAGGCGCTCAAGGACGACGATGACAAGTATAAGTCCCTGGAGGAGAAGAGACGAGCCCAGGAGACCGACCTTACCAAGGCCCTTAAAGAGGCCAATGAGGAGAGAGCCGAACCCAAGCGTCGCGTGAGGAGATGAAGCAGGCCGGACAAGTAGCGGCTGGTAAGCCCCTTTTTCTACAGATTAAATTCGGCAATCAGTCGTATGTTTTTTCTCACGCGACTGTGGGGTGTTTTTAGATGTCTTTGTGGATCTTCCGAAGAGCACTGCTGATGCCACATGATTCTTCCAAGCCCAAGAGGGTCGTGCGACTGAGCAGCAATTCTGGAGCCAGATCGTGGCACGGGAGTGCCCTGTACTGCTGAATGACCAGATGTCGCAGGGGGCTGAGCTGCATAGGGTGTCTAACACGGCAATGAGGGACGTCATAGTCCGGCTATGGCCGATCGAACCCGTTCCGAGTAGCTATTTTTGGCTTAGTGTAGCGGCTTTTTGAAGCCCTGCCCCGTATTGATGCATTTAATCGGTCGTCGTGCATAGAAGGTGCACGGTTGGCTTTTGCTCGTGTCAAGATGCACTGGGCCAAGATGAAGGCCGCCAGCGTGGCCGTTGAAGGTCCGCCCGGAGACAGGAGCCACCGTATGCCCGAGCGCTCTTTCGAAGACGTTCTAGAAGGTGCCCGCTTAATAGAGGGACAGTGCTCGAAGGACATCTTGTTCGAATGAATTTGTTCGAATGCCTGGATGTTTGTATGAACTAATGCTTCGTAATATATTATATTGCTTATCTTTAAAAGTGTTATTTCTCCTCTGCGGCCGTTGTATACCTGAGAGTTTGCCAGTCGTCATCTTTAGCCCCCACGTAAGTAACACAAGGGTGCCCGGGATGGCACATAATCACTCTTGACCCAACGTCTTGGTCCGTAAAGGAGGTGTTAGTGCGGTGAGCGAGGCAATCGTACTATGTAGCTTTCCACTCTCACTTAGCCATAGGAGTTTGACAATGGGGTTGTAAGACAGCCCCTGGTGCGTATGCGGTGTTTGAACTTAGATGCCTTCAGATGCGTGACTGAACGAAACTAGACCTTTGTGTAATACGGAAGAAATCGCTAGAGATTTAATAAGTCGCCGAATTTCTGACCAGCTCTTGCCGCATCACGACAGTCAATTTTCGGCTTTCTCTACTGAGGTGCTTGACTCGGCTAGCCGGAGACACAATCGCAGTAGTTCTCCCTTTGCTACCTTAGCCGAAAAACGGAATGTAAGGTGGCAAGCACATGAGCCGGGCAACCCAACTATTACCAAAGATGTGATTCAGAGCCGATGCATATAATGCAGTATTCGGGACGCCAAAGTATACTCTGAGAGTGTTCGGAATTTCTATCGCTGAAGATATGTATATGGCTCGAATAGAGCCCCTGGCGATTTATGTCGTACCAAGGTGTATATGCCACTTTGGACATAAGATGGGAAAACAGGGAAAAGGGGCCAATACCAAACTAGGCTGGGTGAAACTGTTTTCATTATAGTCTGGTTGGTACGTCAAAACGTATTTTTACAGAAGATGCAGTAAGCATCACGACTATTTTACATGCCAAGAACAAGGGAAAGCTGTATACAGGTCCTAAATTTGAAAAGATGATCTAGAAGATCCTTTGGATGTTTTGCCGCACCTCTGCGCTGCTTTTCACCTTGTCGTAGGATCCTTTGAGAGGATCAACGATCAAGTATGTATAAGGGGCCTAGAAGGGGGCCCTTGTTAGCTGCGGGAATTGATGCAGGCTTGTAAAGAACCTGAAAAAATAAAAATAAGACGAAAAAAATGTAGAGCAATATGTAGCTCCGGATAGGGTCGAGCCATATCGTGGATCCTATGTTTAGTATGCCTCCGTCCTTGCCCATGGTATTTTTAACGCGTAGTTATGCACGCGCAGTACGCATGCCCCTATCAGTCCGAGGCATTGGCGGAGGCCGAATTGCTAATATAGCTCTATATGAGCGGAGTTTTCATTCTGCAAGGTAGACCAGACTTATTTAACAGTGTTCGGGGGCTTGACTACCGGTGGGGTCTTCGACTTAGCGAGGCCACCTTGCATCTCAGCCGCGAGGGCCGCGGTGTGCTCCTCTGTACGGAGGGAGCGCTCCATGTTTCCATTGACTGTTATAACGCCACGTGGTCCAGGCATCTTAAGCTTGAGATAAGCGTAGCGCGGGACTGCATTGAAACGAGCAAAAGCAGTTTGTCCGAGTAGCACATGATAGCCAGTTCGGAATGGGACAATGTCGAAGATCAGGTCTTCACTCCACAAGTTATCCGGTGAGCCGAAGACGACTTCCGACGTTATGGATCTTGTGCAACAGGCCTCTACACCAGGTATTACCCCTTTAAAGGTGGTTTTGTTGGGCTTGATTCTTGATGGATCAATGCCCATTTTACGGACAGTGTCCTGATAAAGCAGATTGAGACTGCTGTCGCCATCCATAAGGACTCGCGTGAGGTGGAATCCGTCGATGATTGGATCAAGGACCAGTGCAGCCGAACCCCCATGATGGATACTGGTCGGATGGTCTCTGCGATCGAAGGTGATTGGACAAGCTGACCACAGATTAAACTTTGGGGCGACTGGCTCTAAGGCACGGACGTCCCTTAATGCGCGCTTGCGCTCCCGCTTAGGGATATGAGTGACATAGATCATGTTCACTGTTTTGACCTCGGGGGGAAATTTCTTCTGTCCCCCTATGTTTTGTGGGCGAGGCTCTTCATCATCGTCCTCATGGGGCGACCCTTTCCCCTTGTGTTCGGTGTTGAGCTTGCCGACCCGTTTAAAGACCCAACAATTCATGTTGGTATGATTAGCAGGATTTTTAGGGGTGCCATGAATCTGGCAAGGCCAATCGAGTATTCTGTCCAAACTAGATGGACCATGTCTGTTTCCTTTGAATGGCCTCTTCCGTTGACCAGGTGTGGAGCCACTGAATCCGGCGTTAACCGCTGTGTCTTCGGTATCTTGGTTGTTGTTTTGACGCTTGTGTTTATTGCGTCATGGCTTGCCATTGCCATCCCTAGCTTCGGAAGTGCCGAGGTCGCTGGTGCTATTGCTTCGACGAGCCAGCCAGCTATCTTCTCCCGCGCAAAAGTGGGTCATGAGTGCGGTAAGGCTTTCCATGGACTTCGGCTTTTCTTGGTCGAGGTGTCGGGCGAGCCACTCGTCTCGGACACTGTTGTCGGCGCACTGGGAACGGGGGTCCCCAGACTTGCCCGCCTGCGGCCCGAGGCGTGGCTCAAAGGAGGCCCAGCACGGCCCATCTTCATCAACACAAGACCCAAGACCCTCGCGAGGGGCCAAGCCTCACGGGGCGGACGACACAACGCTTCCTCAGGCAAGGCCTCGTCAGGCTAGCTCACGAGGAGGCGGAGAGATCAAGGCGGAGTACCTCGCGAGGTGCCCATGACGCAAGCCATGACAACCAAGGGCGCCAGGCGGGCGTCAGCCCGCGCACTGTACTCCCTTTCCTCTTTGGTGCAAAGGGGGCAAGCGCAGGCGAGAGGATCAAGCAAAGGCACCCATTTCGGTGCAACGAGACCAAGACCAGTCCAACGGTGGGAAGGAGGTCATCGTGGAGCCCAGAACGGCGTCACCACAGGGCCTTTGGCAGGTGAGGACCAAATTTAGTCAGGGTAAGTGTACCAGATGTTCCCCTTCGAATTGGCCAATTGTTGGCGCCCTTCCCGCTCAATATTTGAGAAGAGGCCCAGGGCCTTTGCCTATAAATAGGACTAGCCACCCCCAGGGTAGAGGCAGCTAGCAATCGGGTGATCGGCATCGAGAGATCATCCATCAGTCACTGGTTGAATCCCTCCTAGTAGTTCATCCCCCTAGCCAAGAACAGACCCTCGCGAGGTCGTTCTTCCCTATATTGTTCATCATCAGCAGCCAGAGAGGCAATCCACCACACCACACTGGAGTAGGGTATTACACCACATCGGTGGCCCGAACAAGTATAAACTCTGTGTCTTTTGTGTTGTTCTTTTGGTAGTTTAGATCCTTGCAAGACGGAGAGGTAGAGGGCAGAATCTCCGCGCGCACCCGAGAGTTCGAACCTTAAGGGTCTGCTGGAACCCGAAATCCGACATTTGGCGTGCCAGGTAGGGGTGCGCCGGAGTCCACCTCTCGACCGCTCTGTGTCCCGTCGCACCGTCATCACCATGTCCGGCGACCAGGCGGGCAACCAAGATCCATGGGCGGCGTGGCCCGCCCGCGCGGAGCCGCCCGCCTCGGGCGACCCCGCGCCCCAGGCAGCTCATGGTCCGCAGGGCGCTGCGGGCCGCGGGTGGCGCGGACAGGCTTCGGCAACCCTCACGCCGCGGCAAGCGTGGTCGGCGGCAAGGGCCTCCAATCACGCCACGACCACGACACCGTACACCCGCCTGGAGCAAGCGAACTCGAGGGCCGCGCTCACGGTGGCCCGAGAGTTGCTGTAGTGTAGGCTGCTGGAAGGCGGCCGCGACGTGCTGCTGGAGTGGGTCGCCGAACTCCTGGGCTTCGCCGCTTCGGGGGCTCACCCCTTCTGCATCCAGCTTCCGTCTCAAGCCCAGGGCGGCATGCGCGGGGGCTCCGCGCGCTCCCGCGTGCCTCAGGGCTATCCCGACACCAGCGAATCCGTCGGCGCCGGATTGGCAGTGGCGCTACCCCCGCCCCCGGCGCGTGAGGGAGAAGGGCTCGGCGCAGCCCACGACGCCGGCGGGCAGCCGTGCTACCACACCGCGGTGGGCACGTCAAGCAGCGCCGCATGGCGCATGGAGCACTACAGCACAACCTTCGGGTTAGCGGCGCCAGAAGAATACGTGCCCCACATGATGGACCAAGGGCACGCCCACGAGGGGGAGCAAGGCACGTTTCTCAGCCCAAGCTGGGGAGACGAGACACCAGAAGCCGAGCTCTTCCAGGAGCCCAGGGACGACTCCACCGGCCATGCTGGAGGCAACAATTATCGGGTACCACTTATTCCTCAGGAGCAGGCATACGCTAATCATGGACCACAGGAGGTGCAGGTTGCCTAGCGAGCAGCTGCCCCGCTTCCACAGTCTCGCACCCCTCAGGAGGAGGGCGCAGGGGGCTGCAGGAGAGGGGCAGGGACCCGACATCACCACTGCGGTGTTCGGAGCAAGGCGTTCTTAGGAGGTAGGCCCTCCGCTGGGGAGGCGCCTAAGGGCCTGCCCCTGGCGGAGGACCCGTGGTCGTCGGGGGAACCACTGGCGACCGCTCTACCCCACCGGTGGCGTCCTGGTTTCTGGTCGTCGTTGGTAGCACTAGAGTGTGGCGCAAGGCGGGGCCCTCGTCTGGCGATATGAAGCAAGGCCGGTACCTGTGAAGAAGGCCCAGTGCCTGTGAAGCTCGCCGCCCCGTGACACTCTCACGTAATAATGAGTGGGGCTGTACACGCCCCGGAGTCTCAGGGGTGCCGGCCTCAGGCCCTGGGGCTCCCTCCCACGCCCAGTGGACAGCACTTAACTCCGCGCTGGTGAGAAGACGTCCAAGACTAGATAGGGTGCCGGACGCGGCCATTTGCCTGTTTTCATTGACTTCTTCTTTGGTTGTAACTTTTCCCCTGCTGGATTTAAGTTGGATTCCAATTCGAGATTTGCGTGTGTTCGGGGAAGGGGTGCTTAGTCTCGTTCGAGCCATTTCTCACGTTCTGGTTACCGCTCCACTACAGCTGCCCCCCTCGCGAGCCCATCGCGAGCCGGGCCGGGCCTAGCTCGCGTGCATCCCAGACTGCCGCTGTTGCTCCTCCTCGCGAGGACGTTTCGGTGCCTGCGGGGGATGCCCTTTCAGGAAAAGGCCCGGAGCCCGTGAAGAAGGCGAATGCCTATGAAGCTATCGCGTTTATGAAAAGGCCCGGAGCCTGTGAAGAAGGCGAATGCCCGTGAAGCTATCGCGTTTATGAAAAGGCCCGGAGCCTGTGAAGAAGGCGAATGCCTGTGAAGCTATCGCGTTTATGAAAAGGCCCGGAGCCTGTGAAGAAGGCCAATGCCTGTGAAGCTATCGCGTTTATGAAAAGGCCCGGAGCCTGTGAAGAAGGCGAATGCCTGTGAAGCTATCGCGTTTATGAAAAGGCCTGGAGCCTGTGAAGAAGGCGAATGCCTGTGAAGCTATCGCGTTTATGAAAAGGCCCGGAGCCTGTGAAGAAGGCGAATGCCTGTGAAGCTATCGCGTTTATGAAAAGGCTCGGAGCCTGTGAAGAAGGCGAATGCCTGTGAAGCTATCGCGTTTATGAAAAGGCCCGGAGCCCGTGAAGAAGGCCAGCGCCTGTGAAGCCCCTCGCTGACAGCACTTGCGCGTCCTACGATTTCAACTAGAGAACACTCAGGACACCACGTCCTCCCACGGGCTACCTCGGGGCCTGCGCGAAACAAAGGGCAAAAAGACAGGAGCAACACACAGTCAGTCTAACAAATCCCCCAAGGCATCCTCGGGAGCACCTCCCGAGCCGTCGCTAGCATCGCTGAACTCGCCTTCGCCGCCTGCATCACTGCCAGCGGCATCAGGGTCGTCCAACACGCCGCCATCATCGGCAGCGACGACCACGTCGTCGTCATCCGAAGCAAAGGCCCTAACAAGAGCGTCCATGTTGTTTTCCACCCAGTCCGCCAGGTCGCCTCGGACGGCCTGGGGGACTGGGGCGATGGCGGCGTCGAAGTCGAAGTGGGGATCCATGTTCTGAAGATGGCTGAAGACACGAGAAAAGGCGCGCCCGAGCAGGGCGCGGCTCCTCTCCTTCACCAACCTGTCGGCCCAGACCGACCGCGCCTCCAGCTGCGTCACCACGGCGGTGAAGAACTGCAGGTTGCCGGCATAGTTGATCGTGTGCGGCTCGCCGACAGTCGCCTCGCAGATGTTGCCCAAGGCTGCGTTAGCCCTCTCCCTGAGCATAGCCAGCATGGGGCCATGCACGTGCTCCAGGACCTGCCGCTGGCATATCTCATCAGCGTTCTGGCGCTTGACGGCCTCGGCCTCTTCCACCCGCTGACGAAGACGGAGCACCTCGGCCTGGAGGGCAGCCAACTCCTTTTGTGCTGCCTCAAGGGCGGCCCGGGAAGCGTCGGCCCGCCGCGTCGCCTCATCCCGTTGGGCCCTCAGGGCTGCGGTTCTTCCCTCAGCCTCGACCCGGATCAACTTCAGCTTCCTCTCGAACTCGCGCTCGAGGCCTTGGCGCGCTATCGCCACCCGACGACCAACCTCCTCCAGGACACGTGCCTCCCGTGCAGCGACTTCATCTTCCACCTGCGTCACCAGGCGCTCCCTCGTCTCCAACCGCTCGTACTCGCGGGTGCGTTCGGCGGCTTCCAGCGTCAACGCCTCCTCACGCCTCTGGAGCTCAGCTGGGTCGCCAGAGGCCACCCTCATTGACGCAAGGGCCGGCTCGAGCAGTTCCACTTGCTCCTCTAACGAGTGGCATCGGGCCAGGAGCTCCCGAGCCCGCTCCTCCGCTGCTTCTCGCCATCGGTCGGCTCCCAGGGCCTCCTCAGCAGCCTGGGATCGGGCCACCCGGGAGGCCTCCAGCAACGCCTTCGATTCTTCGTCTTCAAGGTCATGCTGGTGACGCGCGAGGGCGATGGCGGCCTCCAGCTCGCGCCTCCCTGCGGCCAGGCGCAGGCCCTCGGCCTCCAGGCGCGCGTCTTCACCAGCGAGCTCCTCCCCGAGCAGGTCCACCGCGTCGGTCGCCCTTCGAAGGAACTCTTGGCGGCGAGCACGGCGCTCTCGAGCACGCCCGAGCACGTCTTCCACACCATCATCTGCCCGAAGCGAGCGCCGTGGGCCACAAACCATCGCTCCCCCTCCGGGCAAGGGGCTGGGGGCTGGCGCCCTCACGACGGCCGGGTGCGCCATACCAGAAGCCCGGCCTGAGGCCAGCCCGTCTTCACAAGAAGGGCACCGGGGGCGCCTCAGCCAGTCATAGCCAACGGCCAGGCGGGAAGCCCACGGCAGGCTGGCAATGCCAAGGGAGGGCCCGCGAAGGAAGATCGCAGGAAGAGAAGGGCTGCGGGGCACCTCAGGACGGTCCGCCCCTTCGTTCGTCCTCACCACAAGAGCTATGCTGCTCGGAACGTATTGGGGCGACGGGGGAGGTGAAGCCAAAGGAGGCGGCACCTCAGCGGCTTCCACGATCTCGGCAGGAAGAGGCCTACAGAGCAAGGATCAGTAGACGCAACAAGGGGATCAAGAGCCAGGAAGGAGAAGGCTTACTCGTCGGTGGCGAAGTACTTCCGGCGCTTCAGCAAGCGACAAAGGAAGTCATCACCCAGGGCCTCCCTTTTCGTCCGGAGGGCCTCAAAGTCCACACGGAGGCGGCCCAAGAGAAGAGCGCAAGGATCAACCTGCGACGAAGAAGGAGCAGCAAAGCTATCCGCGTCAGGGGCGCCTGCGTGACGCGTGCTGCCAATCACCTCAGCAGAAGACGCGGCCGGGGCCTCAGGAGCCTCGGCCCCAGGCGCTGGGAGCGACTGCTTGCCGCCCACAGCCTCTACAGCACGGGCCTCAGGAGCTGCTTCCTCGAGGGTATCGCCAGGCGCAGTCTCCTCATCGGGAGCCTTATCGGTCTCCGCCATCTCACGCCTCCCTGCCTTGCCACTCGAGGAGGATTCGCCTTGACCGACCGGAAGGGCGGTCACCACCACAGGGTTCTCGGGAGGCCCTTGGAGGCCAGCGGGCGCAGCCCCCATTCATCGAAGGAGGGCATCTGCTTCACGAAGTCGTCCCTGTTCTGGCAGAGGTACATCAGGGCCCGTCCTCTCTGGATGCTGCCCGGGTTGGGGTCACCAGTCAGGACCAAGAGCACAGTCCTTAGCGCCGCAGGCGTCAGGTCTTCTTCCTGGAGCCTCATGCGATCACCATGCTCGCTGAAAGCCCACATTCGGCGAGAGTGACGTTGGAGAGGGGCAATGCGGCGTAATAGGAACTCCTTCACCACCTTGGGCGCCGTCACGCCGAGCGACCTCAAGAACGTAAAGCGGCGCCAAACGAAGGCGAGCCGGGGGCTCACGAGCGTCTCCTGGCCCCAGCCCGAATTGGGTGCTGCAGGCGAAGTTGGCTTCGCCAGCAGGGGGCTGGGCACCCCGACATCAACGTACAACCACCGCTCGCGGAACCCAACTGAAGGCAGAGGAAGCTTGAAGTCAATCCCCGAGGCCGCAGTCTCGGGCGCGGCAACGAAGCTCACACACGCTGAGCATTGAGTGGGGTCTGCAAGGCGCAAAGAGAAGAAGTGGCACAGCAAGGCAACAGAAGGAGGGATGCCCATTATCGCCTCGCAAACAAAAGCAAAGACCGAAAGGAGGGTGATTGATTCAGGACCCAAATGCATCATATGGATCTGGTAATGAGAGAGGACGGCCTTGAAGAAATCAGAAAAGGGGGGAACCAGACCTGCCCACAAGGCATCGGCAAAATAATGAACCTCGGTGATTATCCTGTCAGTGGGGAAGTGAGACGTAGACCAGGCCGTCGTCCTCCCACACTCGTTGAAGGTGGTGGCCAGAGCCGGGCTGAGCTTATCCAGGCACTCTCGATTGAGTATGATCGATCGGCCGACAGCGGGGTTCACCGACGGCGGCGAGCGGGACGGAGTCATGGGTTTCTTCCCTTTCTCCTTCTTTGTCGGAGCCATGGCGATGGAAAGGAGGGGGAAGATGTGAGATGGGATTGGAGACAAGAGACGGAGTTCGAAGGGAGGAAGAATAGGGGACGGTCGAGCAACAGGAAGGGGAGTGGCTGTGTACAACTGCGAGTCCACATAGCAAGGCGCAAAATAAGGAAGCGTGGGGGAACAGTGTCGCCCACGTCCAATCAACCGCCACGCGGCGCCCGAGGCCGCAGACTGTTAGGGCCTGCGGCGCTTCGCCCTTGCCCTTTCGCCTCTTGGCACGGCCAAGTCCGGGCGCGCCTTGGGCCCGGGGGCTACTGTCGGCGTTCTGGGAACGGGGGTCCCCAGACTTGCCTGCCTGCGGCCCGCGGCGTGGCTCAAAGGAAGCCCAGCACGGCCCATCTTCATCAACAAAAGACCCAAGACCCTCGCGAGGGGCCAAGCCTCGCGGGGCGGATGACACATCACTTCCTCAGGCACGGCCTCGTCAGGCTGGCTCATGAGGAGGCGGAGAGATCAAGGCGGAGTACCTCGCGAGGTGCCCATGACGCAAGCCATGACAACCAAGGGCGCCAGGCGGGCGCCAGCCCGCGCAGTGTACTCCCTTTCCTCTTTGGTGCAAAGGGGGCAAGCGCAGGCGAGAGGATCAAGCAAAGGCACCCATTTCGGTGCAACGAGACCAAGACCAGTCCAACGGTGGGAAGGAGGTCATCGTGGAGCCCATAACGGCGTCACCACAGGGCCTTTGGCAGGAGAGGACCAACTTTAGTCAGGATAAGTGTACCAGATGTTCCCCTTCGAATTGGCCAATTGTTGGCGCCCTTCCCGCTCAATATTTGGGAAGAGGCCCAGGGCCTTTGCCTATAAATAGGACTAGCCACCCCCAGGGTAGAGGCAGCTAGCAATCGGGTGATCGGCATCGAGAGATCATCCATCAGTCACTGGTTGAATCCCTCCTAGTAGTTCATCCCCCTAGCCAAGAACAGACCCTCGCGAGGTTGTTCTTCCCTGTATTGTTCATCATCAGCAGCCAGAGAGGCAATCCACCACACCACACTGGACTAGGGTATTACACCACATCGGTGGCCCGAACCAGTATAAACTCTGTGTCTTTTGTGTTGTTCTTTTGGTAGTTTAGATCCTTGCGAGACGGAGAGGTAGAGGGTAGAATCTCCGCGCGCACCCCAGAATTCGAACCTTAAGGGTCTGCCGGAACCCAAAATCCGACAACTGTGTTTAGAGGCCGCAAGGGCTTCGGCGTCCGGACAATCCACAATTTGGTTCTTTTTAATCAAGAACCTGGTCCAAAGTTTCCGGGCTGATTCTCCGGGCTGCTGGACTATGTGGCTAAGGTCATCGGCGTCTGGAGGCCGAACATAGGTACCTTGAAAGTTGTCTCTAAAGGCGTCCTCCACGTCCTCCCAGCTTCCAATAGAGTTTTCTGGGAGGCTGTTCAGCCAATGCCGTGCTGGCCCCTTGAGTTTTTAGGGGCAGGTACTTGATGGCATGGAGGTCATCACCGCGAGCTATGTGGATGTGGAGAAGAAAATCATTGATCCATACTGCAGGGTCCGTCATACCATTGTATGATTTGATGTTCATAGGTTTAAATCCTTCGGGGAACTGGTGCTCCATAAGCTCATTAGTGAAGCACAAGGGGTGTGTGACGCTTCTATATCGAGCGATGTCGCGACGTAGTTCAGATGAAGTCCGAATGCGGTTCTCGACTCGAGTGAGGTTGTGCCTGCCACGCCAGGACTGATGGCCTTCCTCTCGTGTCGGAGCACGCCCCCTTGACCCATAGATTGATCTTGTTAGACCGGCTATACTGTCTAGGTCCTTGTGTAAGTCATAAGTATAGCCCGGGGCCGCTACCTCCCTGCCTCGACGACGTGGTGGCGCGGGCTGGTGTTCGGCGTGGGTAGCCGGTCTGTCCCATCCGCTCGGTGGTCGGTCGGGCTCGTCGGCGTTTTTATGCTTTGGCGGTATTGGCTCAAGGGCCTCGTCGTCAAATTGAGGTAGTAGCTTACGCTTTGGGTAACTCTTGGTTGGGCGCTCGAGGCCGTATTCCTCGGCTGCCAGGAGATTAGTCCATTTATCATCGAGTATATCCTGTTCAGCTTGAAGCTGCTGTTGCTTCTTTTTCAGACTTCTCGAAGTGGCGATTAGCCTGCGCTTAAAGAGCTCTTGCTCGAGGGGCTCCTCCGGCATGATGAAGTCTTTGTCGCCGAGGCTCACATCCTCTTCGGAGATCAGTAGGTAGTTACTATCCTCCGAGTCCTCGTTCCTATTTGGATCATCGGGGTTAACTTGCTCGTCTTCCATATCATCCTGTTCGGATGTTGGCTCGGCAGGGGCTTCTGGGTCTTCGGCGTTCTCCGGAGTGTTATTGTCTTCGGTGCCGGTATTGCTGTCTTTTTCGCGATGCGAGTTTGAGCGGCGCCATTGACGTCGACGCTTTGGACGTGCTTCGGCAGGCTTGTCCTCAGCCGGATCCTTCATGCCGTCGTTGTTATCCTCTTTGTGTGTATCCACCATGTATACATTGTATGTGGAGGTAGCTGTCCACCGTCCAGTGAACGGAGGGTTTTGGCCTTGATCGTCTCCAGCATCCTCGTCCATACCGTCGATGTCTTCGGAGGCGTAGTCCAGCATGTCGGTTAGATCCTCGATAGTGGCTATGAAGTGGTTGATGGGTGGGACTTAAAATTCCCTGCTCTCAGCCCCTAAGCCGGGGTGGGCGTAATTCAGAGGCGATTCCTCTATGATGGCGAGGGATTGCATTAAGTCCAGGGCCTCATTTATGAGTGAGGTTTGGATAGAGAGGCGAGGCTCTGCCGGGCCAGCCAGGGTCAGGGCCTCCTGGCCACCCCCGCTTATAGCGGACCTCAAGAGTTCGGATTCGGAGTCCGAGGGAGAGTGCGATGCTTTAGTGACAAGGGGAGTTTGGTTCATCTTTGGGTTTGCTGATGACGCCATCCCCTCCGGATATCTGGTAGGGAGTTCCTTGACTACAGAGAGTCCGACAGGCTCTAAGTTCCCGTCTTCAGACTCGGCGGTCCGCTACGGGTCTAAGGCCGGAACAGTGGTCGTGGTCGCGAATCCTTCGAAGATCAAGTCTCCTCGGATATCGGCGACATAGTTTAGGTTCCTGAAACTGATCCGATGACCAGGGGCGTAGCTGTCGATCTGCTCGAGGTGGCCAATCGAATTGGCGCGTAGTGCGAAGCCGCCGAATACGAAGATTTGGCTGGGGAGGAAAGTCTCCTCCGAAACAACATCATTGTAGATGATCGAACGAGCCATCAAACTTTCTGTCGACGACACAGAGGAACTCCCAATGAAAGCACCAATGTCGGTGTCAAAACCCGCCGATCTCTGGTAGGGGGTCCAGAACTGTGCGTCTGAGGATCGAAGGTAACAAGAGGAGGGGGACATGATGTTTACCCAGGTTTGGGCCCTCTTAACGGAGGTAATACCCTACTTCCTGCTTGATTGACTTGGATGAATATGAGGATTACAAGAGTTGATCTACCTCGAGATCTTAATGGCTAAACCCTAGATATCTAGCCTGTATGATTATGATTGCCTTTACTGACTAACCCTCCGGTTTATATAGACACCGGAGGGGACTAGGGTTATACATAGTCGGTTTACAGAGAAAAGAATCAAAATATCTGAATGCTAAGCTTGCCATCCACGCAAAGGAGAGTCCCATCCGGATACGGGGGTGCTACCTCTTCAGCACTGCGTTGGATTTCCTTGAAGAGGAAAGGATGATGCAGCAAAGTAGCGTAAGTATTTCCCTCAGTTTTTGAGAACCAAGGTATCAATCCAGTAGGAGGCTATGCGCAAGTCCCTCGTACCTACACAAAACAAATAACTCCTCGCAACCAGCACGATAAGGGGTTGTCAATCCCTTCACAGTCACTTACGAGAGTGAGATCTGATAGATATGATAGATAATATTTTTGGTATTTTTGTGATAAAGATGCAAAGTAAAATAAAAGCAAAGTAAAAAAAGCAAAGGAAATAATAAAGTGTAGGAAGATTGATATGATGAAGATAGACCCGGGGGCCATAGATTTCACTAGTGGCTCATCTTAAGAGCATAAGTATTTTACGGTGGGTGAACGAATTACTGTTGAGAAATTGACAGAATTGAGCATAGTTATGAGAGTATCTAGGTATGATCATGTATATAGGCATCACGTCTGAGACAAGTAGACCGACTCCTGCCTGCACCTACTACTATTACTCCACTCATCAACCGCTATCCAGCATGCATCTAGAGTATTAAGTTCAAGAAAACAGAGTAACACATTAAGCAAGATGACATGATGTAGAGGGATAGATTCATGCAATATGATAAAACCCCCATCTTGTTATCCTCGATGGAAACAACACAATACGTGCCTTGCTGCCCCTACTATCACTGGGAAAGGACACCACAAGTTGAACCCAAAGCTAGGCACTTCTCCCATTGCAATAAAAACCAATCTAGTAGGCCAAACCAAACTGATAATTCGAAGAGACTTGCAAAGATAACCAATCATACATAAAAGAATTCAGAGAAGATTCAAATATAGTTCATAGATAATCTTGATCATAAACCTACAATTCATCGGTCTCAACAAACACATCGCAAAAAGAAGATTACATTGAATAGATCTCCATGAGAGAGGGGGAGAACATTGTATTGATATCCAAAAAGAGAGAAGAAGCCATCTAGCTACTAAGTATGGACCGAAGGACTGAGGTAAACTACTCACACTTCATCGGAGAGGCTATGGTGATGATATTGTTGGGGAACGTAGTAATTTCAAAAAATTTCCTACGCACACGCAAGATCATGGTGATGCATAGCAACGAGAGGGGAGAGTGTTGTCTACGTACCCTCGTAGACCGAAGCGGAAGCGTTGACGCAACGTAGAGGAAGTAGTCGTACGTTCTCCTCGCGATCCAACCGATCACAGCACCGTTACTCCGGCACCTCTGAGTTCTTGGCACACGTTCAGATCGATGACGATCCCCGGGCTCCGATCCAGCAAAGCATCGGGGAAGAGTTCCGTCAGCACGACGGCGTGGTGACGATCTTGATGTGTTACCGGCGCAGGGCTTCGCCTAAGCACTGCAACGATATGACCGAGGTGAAATTTGGTGGAAGGGGGCACCGCACACGGCTAAGGAACGATCACGTTGATCAATTGTGTGTCTATGGGGTGCCCCCTGCCCCTGTATATAAAGAATGGAGGAGGAGGAGGCCGGCCAAGGCAAAGCTGCGGCCAGGATATGGAGTCCTACTAGGACTCCAAGTCCTAGTAGGAGTCCACCAAAAGGGGAGGAAGGGAGAAGGAATAGGAGGAGAAGGAGAGGTGGCCGGCCCCCTTTTCCCTAGTCCAATTCGGACTAGAGGGGAGGGGGGCCGCAGCAGCCTTTTTTCCTCTTCCCACTAAAGCCCATCAAGGCCCATTACTTCTCCCGTAATCCCGTAACTCCCCGGTACCTCCGAAAATACCCGAACCACTCAGAACCCTTCCGATGTCCGAATATAGTCGTCCAATATATCGATCTTTACGTCTCGACCATTTCGAGACTCCTCGTCATGTCCCCGATCTCATCCGGGACTCCTAACTCCTTCGGTACATCAAAACTCATAAACTCATAATATAACTGTCATCGAAACCTTAAGCGTGCGGACCCTACGGTTCGAGAACAATGTAGACATGACCGAGACACATCTCCGGTCAATAACCAATAGCGGGACCTGGATGCCCATATTGGCTCCTACATATTCTGCGAAGATCTTTATCGGTCAGACCGCATAACAACATACGTTGTTCCCTTTGTCATCGGTATGTTACTTGCCCGAGATTCGATCGTCGGTATCCAATACCTAGTTCAATCTCGTTACCGGCAAGTCTCTTTACTCGTTCCGTAATACATCATCCCGCAACTAACTCATTAGTTGCAATGCTTGCAAGGCTTATGTGATGTGCATTACCGAGAGGGCCCAGAGATACCTCTCCGACAATCGGAGTGACAAATCCTAATCTCGAAATACGCCAACCGAACATCTACCTTTGGTGACACCTGTAGTACTCCTTTATAATCACCCAGTTACGTTGTGACGTTTGGTAGCACACAAAGTGTTCCTACGGTAAACGGGAGTTGCATAATCTCATAGTTAAATGAACATGTATAAGTCATGGATAAAAGCAATAGCAACATACTAAACGATCGGGTGCTATGCTAATGGAATGGGTCATGTCAATCAGATCATTCAACTAATGATGTGACCTCGTTAATCAAATAACAACTCTTTGTTCATGGTTCGGAAACATAACCATCTTTGATTAACGAGCTAGTCAGGTAGAGGCATACTAGTGACACTCTGTTTGTCTATGTATTCACACATGTATTATGTTTCCGGTTAATAAAATTCTAGCATGAATAATAAACATTTATCATGATATGTAAGGAAATAAATAATCACTTTATTATTGCCTCTAGGGCATATTTCCTTCAGTCTCCCACTTGCACTAGAGTCAATAATCTAGTTCACATCGCCATGTGATTTACCAGCAATAGTTCACATCACCATGTGATTAACACCCATAGTTCACATCGATATGTGACCAACACCCAAAGGGTTTACTGGATTCAGTAATCTAGTTTACATCGCTATGTAATTAACACCCAAAGAGTACTAAGGTGTGATCATGTTTTGCTTTGTGAGAGAATCTTAGTCAACGGGTCTGCTACATTCAGATCCGCATGTACTTTGCAAATTTCTATGTCAACAATGCTCTGCATGGAGCTACTCTAGCTAATTGCTCCCACTTTCAACATGTATCCAGATTGAGACTTAGAGTCATCTGGATTAGTGTCAAAACTTGCATCGACGTAACTCTTTACGACGAACCTTTTTGTCACCTCCATAATCGAGAAACATATCCTTATTCCACTAAGTATAATTTTGACCGCCGTCCAGTGATCTACTCCTAGATCACTATTGTACTCCCGTGCCAATCTCAGGGTAGGGTATACAATAGGTCTGGTACACAGCATGGCATACTTTATAGAACCTATGGCCAAAGCATAGGGAATGACTTTCATTCTCTTTCTATCTTCTGCCGTGGTCGGGCTTTGAGTCTTACTCAATTTCACACCTTGTAACACAGGCAAGAACTCTTTCTTTGACTGTTCCATTTTGAACTACTTCAAAATCTTGTCAAGGTATGTACTCATTGAAAAAACTTATCAAGCGTCTCGATCTATCTCTATAGATCTTGATGCTCGATATGTAAGTAGCTTCACCGAGGTCTTTCTTTGAAAAAATCTTTTCAAACACTCCTTTATGCTTTGCAGAATAATTCTACATTATTTCCGATCAACAATATGTCATTCACATATACTTATCAGAAATGCTGTAGTGCTCCCACTCACTTTCTTGTAAATACAGGCTTCACCATAAGTCTGTATAAAACTATATGCTTTGATCAACTTATCAAAGCGTATATTCCAACTCTGAGATGCTTGCACCAGTCCATAGATGGATCGCTGGAGCTTGCTCACTTTATTTTGTTAACACCTTTAGGATTGACAAAACCTTCTGGTTGCATCATATACAACTCTTCTTTAATAAATCCATTAAGGAATGCAGTTTTGTTTATCCATTTGCCAGATTTCATAAAATGCGGCAATTGCTAACATGATTCGGACAGACTTAAGCATAGATACGAGTGAGAAACTCTCATCGTAGTCAACACCTTGAACTTGTCGAAAACCTTTTGCGACAATTCTAGCTTTGTAGATAGTAACACTACTATCAGTGTCCGTCTTCCTCTTCAAGATCCATTTATTTTCTTTGGCTTGCCGATCATCGGGCAAATCCATCAAAGTCCATACTTTGTTCTCATACATGGATCATATCTCAGATTTCATGGCCTCTAACCATTTCGCGGAATCTGGGCTCATCATCGCTTCCTCATAGTTCACAAGTTCGTCATGGTCAAGTAACATGACTTCCAGAACAGGATTACCGTACCACTCTGGTGCGGATCTCACTCTAGTTTACTTACGAGATTCGGTAGTAACTTGATCTTGAAGTTACATGATCATCATCATTAGCTTCCTTACTAATTGGTGTAGTAGTCACAAGAACAGATTTCTGTGATGAACTACTTTCCAATAAGGGAGAAGGTACAATTACCTTATCAAGTTTTCTACTTTCCTCCCACTCACTTCTTTCGAGAGAAACTCTTTCTCTAGAAAGTTTCCGAACTTAGCAACAAAAGTCTTGCCTTCGGATCTGTGATAGAAGGTGTATCCAACAGTTTCCTTTGGATATCCTATGAAGACACATTTCTCCGATTTGGGTTCGAGCTTATTAGGTTGAAGCTTTTTCACATAAGCATCGCAGCCCCAAACTTTAAGAAACGACAGCTTAGGTTTATTGCTAAACCATAGTTCATACGGTGTCGTCTCAACGGATTTAGATGGTGCCCTATTTAATGTGAGTGCAGCTGTCTCTAATGCATAATCCCAAAAACGATAGTGGTAAATCAGTAAGAGACATCATGTATCACACTATATCTAATAAAGTGCGTTTATGACGTTCGGACACACCATTATGCTATGGTGTTCCAGGTGGCATTAGTTTGTGAAACAATTTCCACGTTGTTTTAATTGAAGGCCAAACTCGTAACTCAAATATTTGTCTCTGCAATCAGATCGTAGAAACTTAATTTTTCTTGTTACGATGATTCTTCACTTCACTCTGAAATTCTTTGAACGTTTCAAATGTTTCAAACTTGTGTTTCATTTAAGTAGATATACTTATATCTGCTCAAATCATCTGTGAAGTTCAGATAATAATGATATTTGCCACGAGCCTCAACACTCATCGGACTGCATACATTAGTATGTATTATTTCCAATAAGTCAGTTGCTTGCTCCATTGTTCCGGAGAACGGCGTTTTAGTCATCTTGCCTATGAGGCATGGTTCGCAAGCATCAAGTGATTCATAATCAAGTGATTCCAAAATCCCATCAGCATGGAGTTTCTTCATGCGCTTTACACCAATATGACCCAAACGGCAGTGCCACAAATAAATTGCACCATCATTATTAACTTTGCATCTTTTGGCTTCAATATTATGAATATGTGTATCACTACGATCGAGATCCAACAAACCATTTTCGTTGGTGTGTATGACCATAGAAGATTTTATTCATGTAAACGGAACAACAATTATTCTCTAATTTACATGAATAACCGTTTTGCAATAAACATGATCAGATCATATTCATGCTCAACGCAAACACCAAATAACACTTATTTAGTTTCAACACTAATCCCGAAAGTATAGGGAGTGTGTGATCAATCTTGGAACCACTTCCAACACACATCGTCACCTTGCCCTTTAACTAGTCTTTGTTCATTCTACAACTCCCGTTTCGAGTTACTAATCTTAGCAACTTGAACTAGTACCAAATACTGAGGAGTTGCTATGAACACTAGTAAAGTACACATCAATAACATGTATATCAAATATACTTATGTTCACTTTGCCATCCTTCTTATCTGCCAATAACTTGGGTAGTTCCGCTTCCAGTGACCAGTCCCTTTGCAGTAGAAGCACTTAGTCTCAGGCTTAGGACCAGACTTGGGCTTTTTCACTTGAGCAGCAACTTGCTTGCCGTTCTTCTTGAAGTTCCCCTTCTTTCCTTTTGCCCTTTTATTGAAACTAGTGATCTTGTCAACCATCAACACTTGATGTTTTTCTTTGATTTCTACCTTCACCGATTTTAGCATCGCGAAGAGCTTGGGAATTACTTTTGTCATCCCTTGCATATTATAGTTCATCACGAAGTTCTACTAACTTGGTGATGGTGACTAGAGAATTCTGTCAATCACTATCTTATCTGGAAGATTAACTCCCACTTGATTCAAGCGATTGTAGTACTCAGACAATTTGAGCACATGCTCACTAGTTGAGCGATTCTCCTCCATCTTTTAGCTATAGAACTTGTTGGAGACTTCATATCTCTCAACTCGGGTATTTGCTTGAAATATTAACTTCAACTCCTGGAACATCTCATATGGTCCATGATGTTCAAAACGTCTTTGAAGTCCCGATTCTAAGCCGTTAAGCATGGTGCACTTAAACTATTAAGTAGTCATCATATTGAGCTAGCAAAACGTTCATAACGTCTGCATCTGCTCCTGCAATAGGTCCGTCACCTAGCGGTGCATCAAGGACATAATTCTTCTGTGCAGCAATGAGGATAAACCTCAGATCACGGATCCAATCCGCATCATTGCTACTAACATTTTTTCAACACAATTTTCTCTAGGAACATATCAAAATAAACACAGGGAAGCAATAACGCGAGCTATTGATCTACAACATAGATATTCGGTGAGAAAATCACGTTTCCGAAGGTTTCATTCCGTTTGGACTCCGTTTGATATTCCGTTTCTTCGAAACACTGAAATAGGCAAAAAAACAGCAATTCTGGGCTGGGCCTCCGGTTAATAGGTTAGTCCCAAAAATAATATAAATGTGGATAATAAATCCCAATATTGTCCAAAATAGTAGATAATATAGCATGGAGCAATCAAAAATTATAGATACGTTGGAGACGTATCAGCCATCCCCAAGCTTAATTCCTGCTCGTCCTCGAGTAGGTAAATGATAAAAACATAATTTTTGATGCGGAGTGCTACTTGGCGTAATTTCAATGTAATTCTTCTTAATTGTGGTATGAATATTCAGATCCAAAAGATTCAAGACAAAAGTTTAATATTGACATAAAAATAATAATACTTCAAGCATACTAACAAAGCAATCATGTCTTCTCAAAATAACATGGCCAAAGAAAGTTATCCCTACAAAATCATATAGTCTGGCTATGCTCTATCTTCACCACACAAAGTATTTAAATCATGCACAACCCCGATGACAAGCCAAGAAATTGTTTCATACTTTTGACATTCTCAAAACTTTTTCAATCTTCACGCAATACATGAGCGTGAGCCATGGATATAGCACTATATGTGGAATAGAATGGTGGTTGTGGAGAAGACAAAAAGGGAGAAGATAGTCTCACATCCACTAGGCGTATCAACGGGCTATGGAGATGCCCATCAATAGATATCAATGTGAGTGAGTAGGGATTGCCATGCAATGGATGCTCTAGAGCTATAAGTATATGAAAGCTCAACAAAAGAAACTAAGTGGGTGTGCATCCAACTCGCTTGCTCACGAAGACCTAGGGAATTTTGAGGAAGCCCATCATTGGAATATACAAGCCAAGTTCTATAATGAAAAATTCCCACTAGTATATGAAAGTGACAAAATGAGAGACTCTCTATCATGAAGATCGTGGTGCTACTTTGAAGCACACGTGTGGTAAAAGGATAGTAACATTGTCCCTTCTCTCTTTTTCTCTCATCATTTTTTTGTTTGGGCCTTTTCTCTTTTTTTATGGCCTGTTTTTTTTATTTTGCGTCCGGAGTCTCATCCCGACTTGTGGGGGAATCATAGTCTCCATCATCCTTTTCCTCACTTGGGACAATGCTCTGAAAATGATGATCATCACACTTTTATTTTCTTACAACTCAACAATTACTACTCGATACTTAGAACAAAATATGACTCTATATGAATGCCTCCGGCGGTGTACCGGGATATGCAATGAATCAAGAGTGACATGTATGAAAGAATTATGAATGGTGGCTTTGCCACAAATACGATGTCAACTACATGATCATGCTAAGCAATATGACAATGATGGAGCGTGTCATAATAAACGGAACGGTGGAAAGTTGCATGGCAATATATCTCGGAATGGCTATGGAAATGCCATGACAGGTAGGTATGGTGGCTGTTTTGAGAAAGGTATATGGTGGGTGTATGATACCGGCTAAAAGTGTGCGGTATTAGAGAGGCTAGCAATGGTGGAAGGAAGAAAAGTGCGTATAATCCATGGACTCAACATTAGTCATGAAGAACTCATATACTTATTGCAAAAATCTACAAGTTATCAAAGCAAAGTATTACGCGAATGCTCCTAGGGGGATAGATTGGTAGGAAAAGACCATCGCTCGTCCCCGACCGCCACTCATAAGGAAGACAATCAATAAATAAATCATGCTCCGACTTCATCACATAACGGTTCACCATACGTGCATGCTACGGGAATCACAAACTTTAACACAAGTATTTCTCAAATTCACAACTACTCAACTAGCATGACTCTAATATCACCATCTTCATATCTCAAAACAATTATCAAGCATCAAACTTTTCTTAGTATTCAACATACTCAAAAGAAAGTTTTACAAATCTTGAATACCAAGCATATTAGATTTTTTCAAGCAAATTACCATGCTATTTAAGACTCTCAAAATAATATAAGTGAAGCATGAGAGATCAATAGTTTCTATAAAACAAATCCACCACCATGCTCTCAAAGATATAAGTGAAGTACTAGAGCAAAACTATATAGCTCAAAAGATATAAGTGAAGCACATAGAGTATTCTAAAAAATTCGAAATCATGTATGGCTCTCTCAAAAGGTGTGTACATCAAGGATGATTGTGGTAAACTAAAAAGCGAAGACTCAAATCATACAAGTCGCTCCAAGAAAAACACATATCATGTGGTGAATAAAAATATAGCTCCAAGTAAAGTTACTGATGGAAGTAGACGAAAGAGGGGATGCCTTCCGGGGCATCCCCAAGCTTTGAAATTTTGGTGTCCTTAGATTATATTAGGGGTGCCATGGGCATCCCCAAGCTTAGGCTCTTGCCACTCCTTGTTCCATAATGCATCAAAAGATTTCACCCAAAACTTGAGAACTTCACAACACAAAACTCAACAGAATCCTCGTGAGCTCCGTTAGCGAAAGAAAACAAAAGACCACTTCAAGGTACTGTAATGAACTCATTATTTATTTATATTGGTGTTAAACCTACTGTATTCGAACTTCTCTATGGTTTGTAGACTATTTTACGAGCCATAGATTCATCAAAATAAGCAAACAACACACGAAAAACAGAATCTGTCAAAAACAGAACAGTCTGTAGTAATATGTAACTAACGCAAATTTCTAGAACTCCAAAATTCAGCCAAAATAGGAAGACTTAGGAAATTTGTTTATTGATCAGCATCAATTGGAATCACTATTTTATCCCGTTCTGGTGATTTTTAACAATATTTTTCGTGAACATAAAGTTTCTGGAAATTACAGCAAGATCAAATAACTATCATCCAAGAAGATCTTATAGGTTTAACTTGGCACAAACACAAATTGAAACATAAAAAAACATCTAACCAGAGGCTAGATCAAAGATTTATTCCTAAACAGAAGCAAAAAACAAAAAAATAAAAATAAAATTGGGTTGCCTCCCAACAAGCGCCATCGTTTAACGCCCCTAGCTAGGCATAAAAGCAAGGATAGATCTAGGTATTGCCATCTTTGGTAGGAAATCCATAAGTGGCTCTCATGATAGATTCATATGGTAATTTTATTTTCTTCCTAGGGAAGTGTTCCATGCCTTTCTTTAATGGAAATTGGAATCTATTGTTCCCTTCCTTCATATCAATAATTGCACCAATCGTTCTAAGGAAAGGTCTACCAAGAATAATAGGACAAGAAGGATTGCAATCTATATCAAGAACGATAAAATCTACGGGCACATAATTCCTATTTGCAACAATAATAACATTATTAATTCTTCCCATAGGTTTCTTAATAGTGGAATCCGCAAGGTGCAAGTTTAGAGAGCAATCATCAAAATCACGGAAATCTAGCAAATCACACAAAGTTTTGGGAAGAGTGGAAACACTAGCACCCAAATCACATAAAGCATAGAACTCATGATCCTTAATTTTAATTTTAATAGTTGGTTCCCACTCATCATAAAGTTTTCTAGGGATAGAAACTTCCAACTCAAGCTTTTCTTCATAAGATTGCATCAAGGCATCAATGATATGTTTGGTAAAGGCTTTATTTTGACTATAAGCATGAGGAGAATTTAGCACGGATTGCAACAAGGAAATACAATCAATCAAAGAGCAATTTTCATAATTAAATTCCTTGAAATCCAAAATAGTGGGTTTAGCAACATCTAGGGTTTAGCTTTCTTCAATCCCACTGTTATCAATTTTAGCATCAAGATCTAAAAACTCCGAATTTTTGGAACGCCTTCTAGGTAAAGGTGGATCATATTCAGTCTCATCATTATCAAGATTCATATTGCAAAACAAAGATTTAATAGTGGACACATCAATAACTTTTAGATCTTCATCTTGATTTTCATAGGAATTGGAAGAACACGCTTTAATAAAGGCATCTTTCGTAGCACGCATCCTAGCGGTTATTTCTTTGCACTCATCAATGGAAATTCTGATGGCTTTGAGAGACTCATTGATATCATTCTTAGGATGGATAGATCTAAGCTTTCAAGAATCAACATCAAGAGAAATTCTATCAACATTCCCAGCCAATTCATCAACTTTAAGCAATTTCTCTTCAAGCAAAGCATTAAAATTCTTTTGTGAATTCATAAAATCTTTAACAATAGTCTCAAATTCAGAGGGCATCTTATTAAAATTTCCATAAGAGTTGTTGTAGGAATTTCCATAATTATTAGAAGGATTACTAGGATAAGGCCTAGGATTAAAGTTCCCTCTATACGCGTTGTTACCAAAATTATTCCTACCAACAAAATTCACATCCATAGATTTATTATTATTCTCAATCAAAGTAGATAAAGGCATATCATTAGGATCAGAAGAAACACTCTTAGTAGCAAATAGTTTCATAAGTTCATCCATCTTTCCACTCAAAACATTAATTTCTTCTATCGCATGCACTTTTTTATTAGTAGATCTTTCAGTGTGCCATTGAGAATAATTAACCATAATATTATCTTTGAGTTTAGTAGCTTCTCCTAAAGTGATTTCCATAAAAGTTCCTCCCGCGGCCGAATCTAAAAGATTTCTAGAAGCAAAATTCAATCCGGCATAAAATTTTTGTATAATCATTCACAAGTTCAAACCATGAGTAGGGCAATTACGTATCATTAATTTCATACTCTCCCAAGCTTGTGCAACATGTTCATGATCAAGTTGCTTAAAATTCATAATATCATTTCTAAGAGAGATGATCTTAGCGGTAGGAAAATACTTAGAGACAAAAGCATCTTTGCACTTGTTCCAAGAATCAATACTATTTTTAGGCAAAGACGAAAACCAAGCTTTAGCACGATCTCTAAGCGAAAAAGGAAATAGCTTCAATCTAACAATATCATTATCAACATCCTTTTTCTTTTGCATATCACACAAATCCACGAAGCTATTTAGGTGAGTAGCGGCATCTGCACTAGGAAGGCCGGCGAATTGATCTTTCATAACAAGATTCAACAAAGCAGTATTGATTTCACAAGATTCAGTATTGGTAAGAGGAGCAATCAGAGTGCTAAGGAAATCATTATTGTTGGCATTGGTAAAGTTACATAATTTGGTATTATCTTGAGCCACCGTGACAAACAAGCAATCCAACACACGAGCAAACAAAAAGCAAGCGAGAAAGAGGCAAACAGAAAAAGAGAGGGCGAATAAAATGACAAGGGTGAAGTGGGGGAGAGGAAAACAAGAGGCAAATTGCAAATAATGTAATGCGGGAGATAAGGGATTGTGATGGGTACTTGGTATGTTGACTTTTGCGTAGACTCCCCGGCAACGGCGCCAGAAATTCTTCTTGCTACCTCTTGAGCACTGTGTTGGATTTCCTTGAAGAGGAAAGGATGATGCAGCAAAGTAGTGTGAGTATTTCCCCTTAGTTTTTGAGAACCAAGGTATCAATCCAGTAGGAGGCTACACGCAAGTCCCTCGTAACTACACAAAACAACGAATAACTCCTCCCAACCAACGCGATAAGGGGTTGTTAATCCCTTCACGGTCACTTATGAGAGTGAGATCTGATAGATATGATAGATAATATTTTTGGTATTTTTGTGATAAAGATGCAAAGTAAAATAAAAGCAAAGGCAATAATAAAGTGTAGGAAGGTTGATATGATGAAGATAGACCCGGGGGCCATAGATTTCACTAGTGGCTTCTCTCAAGAGCATAAGTCTTTTACGACGGATGAACGAATTACTGTTGAGCAATTGACAAAATTGAGCATAGTTATGAGAGTATCTAGGTATGATCATGTATATAGGCATTACGTCCGAGACAAGTAGACCGACTCCTGCCTGCATCTACTACTATTACTCCACTCATCGACCACTATCCAGCATGCATCTAGAGTATTAAGTTCAAGAAAACAGAGTAACGCCTTAAGCAAGATGACATGATGTGGAGGGATAGATTCATGCAATATGATAAAAACCCCATCTTGTTATCCTCGATGGCAACAATACAATACGTGCCTTGCTGCCCCTACTGTCACTGGGAAAGGACACCACAAGATTGAACCCAAAGCTAAGCACTTCTCCCATTGCAAGAAAAACCAATCTAGTAGGCCAAAGCAAACTGTAATTCGAAGAGAATTGCAAAGATAACCAATCATACATAAAAGAATTCAGAGAAGATTCAAATATTTTTCATAGATAGTCTTGATCATAAACCCACAATTCTTCGGTCTCAACAAACACACCGCAAAAAGAAGATTACATCGAATAGATCTCCACGTGAGAGGGGGAGAACATTGTATTGAGATCCAAAAAGAGAGAAGAAGCCATCTAGCTACTAACTATGGACCCGAAGGTCTGAGGTAAACTACTCACACTTCATCGGAGAGGCTATGGTGATGATGTAGAAGCCCTCCATGATGGATGCCCCCTCCGGCGGAGCTCCAGAACAGGCCCCAAGATGGGATCTCGTGGGTACAGAAGGTTGCGGCGGTGGAATTAGGTTTTTGGCTCCGTATCTGATCGTTTGGGGGCATGTAGGTACATATAGGGGGAATAAGTACGTCGGTGGAGCAAGGTGGGGCCCACGAGGGTGGAGGGCGCGCCCGGGGGTGGGGGGGGGGGTGGGCGCGCCCCCTACGTTGTGCCCTCCTCGAAGCTTCCTTGACGTAGGGTCCAAGTCTCCTGGATCATATCCGGTGAGAAAATCACGTTCCTGAAGGTTTCATTCCGTTTGGACTCCGTTTGATATTCCGTTTCTTCGAAACTCTGAAATAGCCAAAAAAATAGCAATTATGGGCTGGGCCTCCGGTTAATAGGTTAGTCCCAAAAATAATATAAAAGTGGATAATAAAGCCCAATATTGTCCAAAACAATAGATAATATAGCATGGAGCAATCAAAAATTGTAGATACGTTGGAGATGCTTGTCCAAGTAAGGACTGCACCCAAGCACTGGTCCACCCACATATCAAATTATCAAAGTACCAAACGCGAATCATATGAATGTGATGAAAACTGGCTTGACGATAATTCCCATATGTCCTCGGGAGCGCTTTTCTCTATATAAGAGTTTGTCCAGGCTTGTCCTTTGCTACAAAAAGGATTGGGCCACCTTGCTGCACTTTATTTACTTTTGTTACTTGTTGCTCGTTACAATTTATCTTATCACAAAACTATCTGTTACCTACAATTTCAGTGCTTGCAGAGAATACCTTGCTGGAAACCGCTTATCATTTCCTTCTGCTCCTCGTTGGATTCGACACTCTTACTTATCGAAAGGACTACCATAGATCCCCTATACTTGTGGGTCATCAAGACTCTTTTCTGGTGCCGTTGCCGGGGAGTGAAGCGCCTTTGGTAGGTGGAATTTGGTAAGAAAAAAATTATATAGTGTGCTGAAATTTATTGTCACTTGTTACTATGGAAAGTAATCCTCTAAGGGGCTTGTTCGGGGTATCTTCACCCCGACCAATAGAGCAAAGAGTTGCTCCTTAACCTACTGAACCTACTGAAAATGAAAATGTCTACTTTGAGATTCCTTCGGGTATGATAGAAAAACTGCTAGATAAGCCTTTTGCAGGAGACGGAACAATGCATCCTGATGAGCACCTAATATATGTGGATGAAGTTTGCGGATTATGTAAGCTTGCAGGTGTGCCCGATGATGTTATTAAGAAGAAGGTCTTCCCTTTATCTTTGAAGGGAGATGCATTGACATGGTATAGGCTATGTGATGATATGGGATCATGGAACTACAAACGATTGAAATTGGAATTTCATCAGAAGTTTTATCCTATGCATCTTGGTCATCGTGATCGTAATTATATATATAATTTCTGGCCTCGCGAAGGAGAAAGCATCGCTCAAGCTTGGGGGAGGCTTAAATCAATGTTATATTCATGCCCCAATCATGAGCTCCCAAGAGAAATAATTATTCAAAATTTTTATGCTCGGCTTTCTAATAACAATCGCACCATGCTCGATACTTCTTGTGTTGGCTCTTTTATGATGAAGACTATTGAATTCAAATGGGACTTATTGGAAAGAATTAAACACAACTCTAAAGATTGGGATCTCGACGAAGGTAAGGAGTCAGGTATGACACCTAAGTGTGATTGTGTTAAATCTTTTATGGATACCGATGTTTTCCATAAATTTAGCACTAAATATGGACTTGACTCCGAGATAGTAGCTTCTTTCTGTGAATCTTTTGCTACTCATGTTGATCTCCCTAAGGAGAAGTGGTTTAAATATCATCCTCCCATAGAAATAAAAGTAGCTGCACCTATTGAAGTTGAAGAAAAGACTATCACTTATAATGATCCTATTGTTCCTACTGCTTATGTTGAGAAACCACCTTTTCCTGTTAGGATAAAAGGTCATGCTAAAGCTTCAACTGTGGTTCGTAAAAGCAATATTAGAACTTATACACCTCCTGAGCAAGTTAAAGTTGAACCTAATGTTGCTATTGTTAAAGAACTCTTGTCTGATAATATTGATGGGCATGTTATTCATTTCTGTGGTGAAACTGCTAGAATTGCCAAACCTTGTGCTAAAGATAAACATAGACCTGTGGTAGGCATGCCTGTTATTTCTGTTAAAATAGGAGATCATTGTTATCATGGCTTATGTGATATGGGTGCTAGTGCTAGTGCAATACCTTTTGACTTATACAAAGAAATTATGCATGATATTGCACCTACTTAGTTAGAAGATATTGATGTCACAATTAAACTTGCCAATAGAGATACTATTTCACCCATGGGAATTGTTAGAGATGTTGAAGTCTTGTGTGGGAAAACTAAATATCCTGCTGATTTTCTTGTTCTTGGTTCCCCACAAGATAGTTTTTGTCCCATTATATTTGGCAGACCCTTCTTGAACACTGTTAATGCTAGGATAGACTGTGAAAAGGATATTGTTACTATTGGTTTGGATGATATGTCTCATGAGTTTAATTTCTCTAAATTTCATAGACAACACTGTGAAGAGGAATTGCCTAGTAAGGATGAAATTATTGGTCTTGCTTCTATTGCTGTACCTCCTAGTGATCCTTTAGAACAATATTTTCTAGACCATGAAAATGATATGTTTATGAATGAAAGAAGGGAAATAGATGAAGTATTCTTTAAACAGGAACCCATACCGAAAAACAATTTGCCTGTTGAAATCCTAGGGGATCCTCCTCCGCCCAAGGGTGATCCCGTGTTTGAGCTTAAACCGTTACCTGATACTCTTAAATATGCTTATCTTGATGAGAAGAAGATATATCCTATTATTATTAGTGCTAACCTTTCAGAGCATGAAGAAGAGAGATTATTGAAAACTCTGAAGAAGCACCGAGCTACTATTGGATATACCCTTGATGATCTTAAGGGCATTAGTCCCACTCTATGTCAACACAAAACAAATTTGGAGAAAGATGCCAAACCAGTTCGTGATCACCAACGACGGATGAATCCTAAAATGAAAGAGGTAGTAAGAAAGTAAATACTAAAGATCCTTGAGGCAGGTATAATTTATCCCGTTGCTGATAGTTAGTGGGTAAGTCCTGTCCATTGTGTCCCTAAGAAGGGAGGTATTACTATCGTTCCTAATGATAAAGATGAATTGATTCCGCAAAGAATTATTACAGGTTATAGGATGGTCATTGATTTCCGCAAATTAAATAAGGCTACTAAAAATGATCATTACCCCTTACCTTTTACCAATCAAATGCTAGAAAGATCATCCAAACATACACATTTTTGCTTTCTAGATGGTTATTCTGGTTTCTCTCAAATACCTGTGTCAGCCGATGATCAATCAAAGACCACTTTTACTTGCCCTTTCGGTACTTTTGCTTATAGACGTATGGCTTTTGGTTTATGTAATACACCTGCTACCTTTCAAAGATGCATGATGGCTATATTCTCTGACTTTTGCGAAAAGATATGTGAGGTTTTCATGGATGATTGCTCCGTTTATGGATCCTCTTTTGATGATTGCTTGAGCAACCTTGATCGAGTTTTGCAGAGATGTGAAGAAACTAATCTTGTCTTGAATTGGGAAAAGTGCCACTTTCTGGTTAATGAAGGCATTGTCTTGGGGCATAAAATTTTTGAAAGAGGTATTGAAGTTGATAAAGCCAAGGTAGATGCTATTGAAAAGATGCCATGTCCCAAGGACATCAAAGGTATAAGAAGTTTCCTTGGTCATGTCGGTTTTTATAGAAGGTTCATTAAGGACTTCTCAAAAATTTCTCGGCCTCTGACTAATTTATTACAAAAAGATATACCATTTGTCTTTGATGATGATTGTGTAGAAGCATTTGAAACACTTAAGAAAGCATTTATCTCTGCACCTATTGTTCAACCACCTGATTGGAATTTACCCTTTGAAATTATGTGTGATGCTAGTGATTATGCTGTAGTTGCTGTTCTAGGGCAAAGAGTTGATAAGAAATTAAATGTTATTCAATATGCTAGTAAAACTCTAGACAATGCTCACAGAAATTATGCTAATACTGAAAAAGAATTCTTAGCAGTTGTATTTGCTGGTGATAAGTTCAGACCTTATATTGTTGATTCTAAAGTAACTATTCACACTGATCATGCTGCTATTAAATATCTTATGGAAAAGAAAGATGCTAAACCTAGACTTATTAGATGGGTTCTCCTGCTACAAGAATTTGATTTGCATATTATTGATAGAAAGGGAGCTGAGAACCCCGTTGCAGACAACTTGTCTAGGTTAGAAAATGTTCTTGATGACCCACTACCTATTGATGATAGCTTTCCTGATGAACAATTAAATGTCATAAATGCTTCCCGTACTACTCCATGGTATGCTGATTATGCTAATTACATTGTTGCTAAATTTATACCACCTAGTTTCACATACCAGCAAAAGAAAAAGGTTTTCTATGATTTGAGACATTACTTTTGGGATGACCCACATCTTTATAAAGAAGGAGTACATGGTGTTATTAGACGTTGTGTACCTGAGCATGAACATGAACAGATCCTACGCAAGTGTCACTACGAAGCTTATGGAGGACACCACGCTGGAGATAGAACTGCACATAAGGTATTGCAATCCGGTTTTTATTGGCCTACTCTCTTCAAGGACGCCCGTAAGTTTGTCTTATCTTGTGATGAATGTCAAAGAATTGGTAATATTTGTAGACGTCAAGAAATGCCTATGAATTATTCACTTGTTATTGAACCGTTTGATGTTTGGGGCTTTGATTATATGGGACCGTTTCCTGCCTCCAATGGATACACACATATTTTAGTTGTTGTTGATTACGTTACTAAGTGGGTAGAAGCTATTCCAACTAGTAGTGCTGATCATAACACCTCTATTAAGATGCTTAAAGAAGTTATTTTTCTGAGATTTGGAGTCCCTAGATATTTAATGACTGATGGTGGTTCACATTTTATTCATGGTGCTTTTCGTAAAATGCTTGCTAAGTATGATGTCAATCATAGAATTGCATCTCCTTATCACCCGCAGTCTAGTGGTCAAGTAGAATTGAGTAATAGAGAACTCAAATTAATTTTGCAAAAGACTGTTAATAGATCTTGAAAGAATTGGTCCAAGAAACTTGATGATGCATTATGGGCCTATAGAACTGCATATAAAAATCCTATGAGTATGTCTCCGTATAAAATGGTTTATGGAAAAGCATGTCACTTACCTCTCGAACTAGAACATAAGGCTTATTGGGCTATTAAAGAGCTCAATTATGATTTCAAACTTGCCGGTGAAAAGAGGTTATTTGACATTAGCTCACTTGATGAATGGAGAACCCAAGCCTATGAGAATGCCAAATTGTTTAAAGAAAAAGTTAAAAGATGGCATGAAAAAAGGATACAAAAGTGTGAGTTTAATATAGGTGATTATGTATTGCTATACAACTCTCGTTTAAGATTTTTTGTAGGAAAACTTCTCTCTAAATGGGAAGGTCCTTACGTTATCGAGGAGGTCTATCGTTCCGGTGCCATAAAAATCAACAACTTCGAGGGCACAAATCCGAAGGTGGTGAACGGTCAAAGAATTAAACATTATATCTCAGGTAATCCCATAAATGTCGAAACCAATGTTATTGAAACCGTAACCCCGGAGGAATACATAAGGGACACTTTCTGGAACGTTTCAGACTCCGAAAAGGAATAGGTATGTGGTACGGTAAGTAAACCGACTCCAAAAAGTCTAAAGGCATTTTTCTCTGTTTTGGAATATTTAGAAAAATAGAAAAATAAGAAGAAGTCCGGGAAGGACACGAGGGTGGAGGGCGCGCCCCCTGCCTCATGGGCACCTCGTGCGCTCTCCGGACTCCGTTTTCTTGCACGATACGTATTTTGGTCGGTAAATATTCATTATATAATCTCCTGAAGGTTTTGACTCCTGTATCACGCAAATATCCACTGTTCTTGTTTCGAGCTGTTTTTCTGACAGATCTAGATCATCATGACGTCTCCAAGTGCCCCCAAGGACAAGTTCTTTGAGAAGGTCATCAATCTCTACCTCGCGGAGGTGCTGCGACACCCTCAAACCATTGAGATGCATGAGGGGCTGCTGCACATCCGCGATATTGAGGGACCGAGGAAGACCGGAAGCATGGAGACAAGGCTCGAGGCAATGGAGCAACAAGTTTTCAAGTGCCAGGAGATGGTGGAGCGTGGACTTGACTCCAATCACATGATGATCACGAAGTTCACCAACAACCACAAGCTGGATGCCAAGGACATTGGGGAGGCTATCTTCAAGTTCCATGAGAAAATTGAGCACCTCCAAGCCCAAATCTATGACCTGCAAAACCAAAACTATGAGTATGAATATAGATTCAAGAGAATGAGTTTGGCTGCAGATTTGTGGATCCCGTAGACTCGATCATCTTTCTATGATGGTGAGCCTATGCCTTGGAAGATGGACGACAAACCTACTTCATCAACAACCCCATCACCACCACTTCTGAGGAAGGAGACATAATCACATGGGTATAGGCACCCCCCTTGGCAACTGCCAAGCTTGGGGAAGGTGCCCCGGTATCGTATCACCACCACACTCCTATCTTTACCGTTTTTCTTAGTTCGGTTCTATTAGTAGTATCTTGATCTAGTATAATAAAGTTTTGGTATGATCTAGTTTTGAGTTTTGCTTTATGATCCCTTATATAATCGAGTCCGTGAGCTATATAATAAAGATTAGTGTTGAGTCAAGGGCTTGATTATTTTTCCATGATCTTGAGGGAATAAAAGAAAAGAGAAAAGAATATAAAGAAATAGAGAGATCATATTGATCTTATGGAGAGTAATGACTTCACATAGAAAGAGTATGATGATTAAAAATTGTTGAGAGTTGACAAACATAACTTTGGTCATCGTTGCAATTAATAGGAAGTAATAAAGAAAGAGAGGTTTCACATATAAATATACTATCTTGGACATCTTTTATGATTGGGATCACTCATTAAAATATGACATGCTAAAGAGTTGACGTTGGACAAGGAAGACAACGTAATGGGTTATGTTTTCTTATATCTGAGATAAAGTATATTGTCATGGATCATCCAACATGTTGAGATTTCCTTTCCCCCTCATGCTAGCCAAATTCTTTGCACCAAGTAGAGATACTACTTGCGCTTCCAAAAACCCTTAAACCCAGTTTTGCCATGAGACTCCACCATATCTACCTATGGATTGAGTAAGATCCTTCAAGTAAGTTATCATCGGTGCAAGCAATAAAAAAATTTCTCTCTAATTTTGTATGATTGATTGGTGTGGAGGAAATAAGCTTTATACGATCTTGTGATGTGGAAGAAATAAAAGCGACGGACTGCATAATAAAGGATCATATCACAAGTGGCAATATAAAGTGATGTTCTTTCGCATTAAGATTTTCTGCATCCAACTCTGAAAGCGCATGGCAACCTCTGCTTCCCTCTGCGAAGGGCCTATCTTTTATTATTATCTTCTACCTTATGCAAGAGTCATGGTGATCTTCACCTTTCCTTTTTACATTTTATCCTTTGGCAAGCCTAGTATGTTGGAAAGATCCTAATATGTATATCTAATTGGATGTAAGTTAGCATGGGTTATTATTGTTGACATTACCCTTGAGGTAAAAGGTTGGGAGGCGAAACTATAAGCCCCTATCTTTCTCTGTGTCTGACTAAAACTCCGTAACCACAAGTATTGCGTGAGTGTTAGCAATTGTGAAGGGTTAAATGATAGTTGAGTATGTGGACTTGCTAAAAAGCTCTGACATAGACTCTTTCTGATGTTATGATAAATTGCAATTGGTTCAACGACTGAGATTATAGTTTGTCGGTTCTCAATAAAGTTTCTGATTCATACTTTGCATTGTGAATAGATTATTACTTAAGCATAAGAAATCACATGACAATATCTATATATGTTGTTGTTATAAGATTAACCATGATGCCCTCATGTCCGTATTTTATTTTATCGACACCTCTACCTCTAAACATGTGGACATATTTATCGTTATCGGCTTCTGCTTGAGAACAAGCGAGGTCTAAGCTTGGGGGAGTTGATACGTCCATTTTTCATCATGCTTTTATATAAATATTTATTGCATTACGGCCTGTTATTACACATTATGTCACAATACTTATGCATATTCTCTCTTATTTTACAAGGTTTACATAAGGAGGGAGAATGCCGACAGCTAGAATTCTGGGTTGGAAAAAGAGCAAATATTAGAGACCTATTCTGCACAACTCCAAAAGTCCTGAAACTCCACAAAAATTATTTTTGGAAATAATAAAAAATACCGAGTTGAAGAAATACCAGAGGGGGCCCACACCCTGGCCACGAGGGTGGGGGGCGCGCCCTACCCCCCTGGGAGGGCCCTCTGCCTCGTGGGCCCCCTATTGGCCCTCCGGTGCCCATCTTCTGCTATATGAAGTCTTTCGTCCGAGAAAAAATCATAAGGAAGCTTTCGGGACGAGACTCCGACGCCACGAGGCGGAACCTTGGCGAAACCAATCTAGGGCTCTAGCAGAGCTGTTCTGCCGGGGACACTCCCCTCCGGGAGGGGGAAATCATCGCCATCGTCATCACCAACGCTCCTCTCATTGGGAGAGGGCAATCTCCATCAACATATTCACCAACACCATCTCCTCTCAAACCCTAGTTCATCTCTTGTATCCAATTCTTGTCTCTAAGTCTGGGATTGGTACCTGTAGGTTGCTAGTAGTGTTGATTACTCCTTGTAGTTGATGCTAGTTGGTTTATTTGGTGGAAGATCATATGTTCAGATCCTATATGCATATTAATACTCCTCTGATTATGAACATGAATATGCTTTGTGAGTAGT
The DNA here is from genome assembly GCA_032464435.1 of Aegilops umbellulata. NCBI lineage: Eukaryota > Viridiplantae > Streptophyta > Magnoliopsida > Poales > Poaceae > Aegilops > Aegilops umbellulata. The sequence goes on from CP136057.1 coordinate 238,690,365, forward strand.
TACGTTTGTTCTCGAGGACATGGGAGAGGTCTTGCTATTAGTAGTCATGTGAATTTGGTATTCGTTCGATATTTTGATGAGATGTATGTTGTCTCTCCTCTAGTAGTGTTATGTGAACGTCGACTACATGACACTTCACCATTATTTGGGCCTAGAGGAAGGCATTGGGAAGTAATAGGTAGATGATGGGTTGCTAGAGTGACAGAAGCTTAAACCCTAGTTTATGCGTTCCTTCGTAAGGGGATGATTTGGATCCACTTGTTTCATGCTCTGGTTAGGTTTACCTTAATAATTCTTTTGTAGTTGCGGATGCTTGCAATAGGGGTTAATCATAAGTGGGATGCTTGTCCAAGTAAGGACAACACTGAAACACCGGTCCACCCACATATCAAATTATCAAAGTACCGAACGCGAATCATATGAACGTGATGAAAACTAGCTTGAAATAATTCCCATGTGTCCTCGGGAGCGCTTTTATCTATATAAGAGTTTGTCCAGGCTTGTCCTTTGCTACATAAAGGATTGGGCCACCTTGCTTCACTTTATTTACTTTTGTTACTTGTTGCTCATTACAATTTATCTTATCACAAAACTATCTGTTACCTACAATTTCAGTGCTTGTAGAGAATACCTTGCTGAAAACCGCTTATCATTTCCTTCTGCTCCTCGTTGGGTTCGACACTCTTACTTATCAAAAGGACTACGATAGATCCCCTATACTTGTGGGTCATCAACGTCATGCGGGGTATGGACCTCGTGCTGGGGGAGGAACGCCGCCGCCAAGCCTCACTCCATGCGGCAAGGTACCAGCAGGCGCTGCAGTAGTACCACTGCCGCAACGTCCGCTCCAGGACGCTCGAGGTGGGCGATCTCATCCTGAGGCGGGTGCTCTCTAGGGAAGGGTTGCATAAGCTCTCACCCATGTGGGAGGGCCCGCTTAGGATTGCCCGCATCTCCAGGCCTGGCGCTGTACGCCTGGAGACGCAGGACGGGATCCCCATCCAGAATGCCTGGAACATCTAGCACCTCCGTAAGTTCTAACCATGAAGCAAGGCCCAGTGCCTTTGAAGGTCTCCGTCCGTGACACTCTCACGTAATAATGAGTGGGGTTGTACATGCCTCGGAGTCTCCTGAGTGCCGCCCTCGGACCTTGGGGGCTCCCTCCCACGTCCTAGTGGCAGCACTTAGCTCCACGCTGGTGAGAAGACTAGACTAGGTGTCGGACGCGGCTGTTCATTTGCTTTCTGTAGCTGGTTTGCAACCTTTTAGTGAAATTTGGAGTTCTGGCATTTCTCGGTTGCTTGGTTGAGTTCCCCTCTCTTTTACTTCTTTGCTCGCTTCTTTGTCTTGCGCCAGGGAGGACGACAGTTGCCCGACGCTCTCCCTCGCGCGCCTCGCGCGGGGGCTGGGCAGGTGTGTGCATGCGTTGGGTTAGCCTAAACCACGGACACACCTTGCCGAAGCCCTGCCGCTCTAGAGCTTTGGCTCCCTTGATCTTCGCGAGGAGCTCTTGATCAGGCTCATTGAGGGAGTCCTGCATTAGGGGTGTCCGGATAGCTGGACTATACCTTCAGCCGGACTCCAGGACTATGAAGATACAAGATTAAAGACTTCGTCCCGTGTCCGGAAGGGACTTTCCTTGGCGTGGAAGGCAAGCTTGGCGATACGGATATGTAGATCTCCTACCATTGTAACCGACTCTGTGTAACCCTAACCCTCTCCGGTGTCTATATAAACCGGAGAGTTTTAGTCCGTAGAACAACAACAATCATTCCATAGGCTAGCTTCTAGGGTTTAGCCTCTCTGATCTCGTGGTAGATCTACTCTTGTACTACCCATATCATCAATATTAATCAAGCAGGACGTAGGGTTTTACCTCCATCGAGAGGGCGCGAACCTGGGTAAAACTTCGTGTCCCTTGTCTCCTGTTACCATCCGCCTGGACACACAGTTCGGGACCCCCTACCCGAGATCCACCGGTTTTGACACCGACATTTGTGCTTTCATTGAGAGTTCCTCTATGTCGTCGCTTGTAGGCCCGATGGCTCCTCCAATCATCAATAGCGATGCAGTCCAGGGTGAGACTTTTCTCCCCGGACAGATCTTCGTCTTCGGCGGCTTCGCACTGCGGGCCAGTTCGCTTGGCCATCTAGAGCAGATCGAAAGCTACGCCCCTGGCCATCAGGTCAGATTTGGAAGTTTAAACTACACGACTGACGTCCGCGGGGACTTGATCTTCGACGGATTCGAGCCATGGCCGAGCGCGCCGCACTATCACGATGTGCATGATCTAGCTCTGCCGCCGAACAGTGCCCTGGAGGCCGCACACGCATCGGTTCCGACCCTCGATTCGGAACCAACTGCGCCGATCGAGGATGAGTGGTTGGAAGCCGCCTCAGGGGCTGCGATCCCAACGACGATCGATCTGAACACCAGCCCCGCACTCCGCAAGGCCCGTGACTCCATGGGGCCGGACTCCTCTCCGGACTCCAAGCCCTCCGCGCCCCTGCCGATCGAATCCGATTGGGCGCCAATCATGGAGTTTACCGCCGTGGACATCTTTCAGCACTCGCCCTTTGGCGATATTCTGAAGTCATTAAAGTCTCTCTCTTTATTAGGAGAGCCCTGGCCGAGCTGCGGTCAGCAAGGTTGGGATACGGACGATGAAGAAATTCAAAGCCCACCCACCACCCACTTTGTAGCCACTGTCGATGATTTGACCGACATGCTCGATTTCGACTCCGAAGACATCGACGGTATGGATGCCGATGTAGGATACGATCAAGAACCAGTACCTATAGGGAACTGGAAAGCCACCTCGTCGTATGACATATACATGGTGGATGCCCCAAAAGAAGGATATGGCGATGGAACAGTGGGGGATGACCCCTCCAAGAAACAGCCTAAGCGCCGGCATCAGCGGCGCCGCTCTAAATCCCGCCAAAGCAAAAATGGTGATTCCGGCACAGGAGATAATAATACTCCGGATAGCACCGAAGAACACCCCCTCCAGCAAGATTCAGCGCATGAGGATGGAGAAGCCAGCCCTCACGAGAGAGCGGCAGACAGAGATGTCGAGGATGATAATTATATGCCTCCCTCCGAAGATGAGGCAAGCCTCGACGACGACGAATTCGTCGTGCCAGAGGATCCCGTCGAACAAGTGCGTTTCAAATGCAGGCTTATGGCCACGGCAAGCAGCCTCAAGAAAAAACAACAACAACTTAGAGCTGATCAAGATTTGCTAGCCGACAGATGGACTGAAGTGCTTGCGGCCGAAGAGTATGAACTCGAACGCCCCTCCAAGAGCTACCCAAAGCGCAGGCTGCTACCCCGATTAGATGAGGAAGCACCTAAACCTACATCACCAGCGCATGATACGGCCTCTCAGCCACCTCGCGGCCGCGACAGAGAGGCCTCTCGGCCCTCCGCTCAAGTCGCACCCTGGCGCCGCTCAAAACATTCTAAGGCATGGAAAAATGCGCCAGACCTGCGAGATATATTGGAGGACAAGGCAAAGCAAACAAGATCGATCTATGGATCGCGCGGGCGCCCCACGGCACGTGACGGTGATCGTCACTCCGGATATAATAAATCCGTCCGGGCCGAACACAACAGACAAAGCTCGTTTGAGTTGTGTCATGATATAGCCCAATATAGAGGCGCCGAACACCCCCTATGCTTCACAGATGAAGTAATGGATCATCAAAATCCCTGAGGGTTTCAAACCCGTGAACATCGAATCATACGATGGCACAACAGATCCCGCGGTATGGATCAAGGATTATCTCCTTCATATCCACATGGCCCGCGGCGACGATCTACACGCCATCAAATATCTCCCACTCAAACTTAAGGGACCAGCTCGACATTGGCTTAACAGCTTGCCAGCAGAGTCAATCGGTCGTTGGGAGGACCTGGAAGCCGTATTCCTCGACAATTTCCAGGGCACCTATTTGCGACCACCAGACGCCGATGACATAAGCCACATAATTCAGCAGCCAGAGGAATCGGCCAGGCAATTCTGGACACGGTTCCTAACAAAGAAAAACCAAATTGTCGACTGTCCGGACGCTGAGGCCCTAGCAGCCTTCAAGCATAATATCCACGACGAGTGGCTTGCCCGGCACCTTGGACAGGAAAAGCCGAAATCCATGGCAGCACTCACGATGCTCATGACCCGCTTTTGCGAGGGAGAAGACAACTGGCTAGCTCGTAGCAATAACTTGACCAAGAACCTTGGTAATTAGGACACCAAGGACAACAGTGGCAGGTCGCGTTGGAACAAGCAAAAGCGCCGCGTTAACAGCGACAACAACGAGGATACGACAGTCAATGCCGGATTCAGAGGCTATAAATCTGGTCAGCGGAAAAAACCATTCAAAAGAAATACCCAGGGCCCGTCCAGTTTGGACCGAATACTCGACCACTTGTGCCAGATACATGGCACCCCCGAAAAGCCAGTCAATCACACCAACAGGGATTGTTGGGTGTTCAAGCAGGCAGGCAAGTTCAATGCCGAAAATAGAGACAAGGGGATGTGTAGCGATGACGAGGAGGAGCCTCGGCCACCGAACAACAGTGGATAGAAGGGTTTTCCCTCACAAGTGTGGACGGTGAACATGATATACGCAACCCACATCCCCAAGAGGGAACAAAAGCGTGCGTTAAGGGACGTATATGCAATGGAGCCAGTCGCCCCAAAGTTCAACCCATGGTCCTCCTGCCCGATCACCTTCGATCGAAGGGACCACCCGACTAGCATCCGTCATGGCGGATTCGCCGCATTGATTCTAGACCCAATTATTGACGGATTTCATCTCACAAGAGTCCTTATGGACGGCGGCAGCAGCCTGAACCTGCTTTACCAGGATACAGTGCGGAAAATGGACATAGGTCCCTCACGGATTAAGCCCACCAAAACGACCTTTAAAGGCATCATACCAGGTGTAGAGGCCAACTATACAAGCTCAGTCACACTTGAAGTGGTCTTCGGATCTCCGGATAATTTCCGAAGCGAGGAGTTAATCTTCGACATAGTCCCGTTCCGCAGTGGCTATCACGCACTGCTCGGGCGAACCGCATTTGCAAAGTTCAATGCGGTGCCGCACTACGCATACCTTAAGCTCAAGATGCCAGGCCCTCGAGGAGTAATCACGTTCAATGGAAATACCGAACGCTCCCTCCGAACGGAGGAGCACACGGCGGCCCTCGCAGCGGAAGTACAAAGCAGCCTCTCAAGGCAGCTCTCCAGTCCGGCCGTTAAACGTCCGAACACTGTCAAGCGCGCCCAGAGTAACCTACAACAAGACCGCCTGGCACATTCCGAGCAGGCGTAGCAACGCGGCCCCAACCCCAGCCCTTGCGAAATAGCGAAACCAGTGCTTCACGTACATAACTACGCTCTCGAAATACCATGGGCACAGGGGGAGCGGCACCATCACGGCATGCCCGAAACACGTCTTAAACCGCACTAGGGGCTGCCAATTTCTTTATTTTCTCTTACTTTCAAGACTCCATACTTCGGAAGACCTGTTCAGCAATCCAAGTGCCGCACAAACGATGCAAGAACCAGGGAAGCAGAAAAGCTACGCCGCATTATAGAACTCCCAGGTGGTCTCTATCACGAGCAGTATACCTGTTTTGCATACTATTCCGCAGCCTGCCCCTGGAAAGGACATGTTAAATAGTCCCACTTTTGCTTATCACACTATTTGTATCGTTCTTCTTCGATCGCAGCCTTTCTATAAACAATGCATAGCTTTTGTCTACTTTTGCATTACTGTTTTTTTACAAATATATGTTCATTAACGACATGTTGCACCCGTACACTTTGGTACGGTTAATACGCCAGGGGCTTCAGTACCCCCCCAATATGGTGTGAGAAGTCCGAACACTTTAACAAGTACGGCACCCCGAACTTATAGCATTATATGCATCGGCTCCGAATCATGTCTTGGGTCAATAGTTGGGTTTGCCCGGCTCCTATATTTTGGTGCCTTACGTTCCGTTGTATCGGCTAAGGTAGCACTAGGAGAACTACTGCGATTGTGCCCCAGTTGAGCTGGGCAGAGCACCTCAGTAGAGAAAGCTAAAACTGACTGTCATGATGAAGCGAGAGACTGGTCGCTGTTCGAGAGGTTTTTCGAGTCCCTAAAGACTTATGCCGCTTAGAGCGAGGAGTCGGCTTTGTCTGGACAAAGGCGTGGATAGCGCCCCGAACTCGGTCTTACGAATACTAGGGGCTTCGCCGAAATTTAAAATTATAGAATTCTATGGCTAAGTGAGAGTGTTCAAGCATTATAGTCCGATTGCCTTGTTCATTGTGCTGAGCACCTCCCACGAAGGATCCAAACATGGGAAAAAGAGTGCTCAGGTTTATCCCGAACACCCCAACACTAGTGGCACGGGGGCAGAAGCCGACGACTGGCCATCTCTCAATTTTGATAAACAGCCGCACAGAAAGTAATATTTTAAATTCAAAAAGCATTGCTTAGCGCATATGAACAAGTTTTCAGCGCACAGGAGGATACGAGCGAGTTTACTCAAAAATTACATCTCTGGAACATTCATCCGCCATAAGGCGGGCAGCCTTCAGAACGTCCTTATAATAGTTTTCGGGCTTGCGATGCTCTTTCCCCGGCGGTGGCCCATCCTTCACAAGCTTCTCACCATCCAGCTTGCCCCAGTGCACCTTAGCGCGGGCAAGGGCCCTACGGGCACCTTCGATGCAGATGGAGCGCTTGATGACCTCGAGCCTTGGACAGGCCTCCACCAGCCGCCGCACCAGCCCGAAGTAGCTCCAGGCAGAGCCTCTCCAGGCCACAGCCGAACTATGAGGCCCTTCATGGCCTATTCGGCTACCTTGTGGAGCTCGGCCAGCTGCTTCAGCTGGTCGCTCAGGGGCACAGGGTGTCCGGCCTTAGCATACTGAGACCAGAACACCTTCTCCATCGAGCTGCCCTCTTCGGCTCGGTAGAATGCGGCGGCATCGGACACGCTACGGGGAAGATCTGCGAATGCTCCTGGAGACCTCCGGATTCGGGTAAGTAACAAGAAGCTCACTTTTACATGTTTGCTTTGCATAAAAAATGCCTTACCCGCCGCTATCTTTTTCACCACATCCAACTCCTGGAGGGCCTTCTGGGATTCAGCCTTGGCAGACTTGGCATTTTCAATAGCTGCCGCGAGCTCGGACGCTCGCGTCTTTGAGTCAAGCTCCGAACTCTCATGTTTTTTCATGAGAGCCTGGTGCTCTTGCCGCACCTCGCCAACCTGGCCTTCATACCTCTCCCGCTCGGAGCGCTCCGTGGCCGCTCTCTTTTCGGCCTCGACCAACGCTTGCTTGAGGGTTGCCACCTCAGTTGTGGCACCTACAATAGCCATGTTAATCCTGTCATATTTTTTGCAATTGCGCTTTTATATTTTTGTTTTTTCTATAAGGTATCTCTTACCTTCTTTCTCCTCAAGCTGCCGCTTGGCAAGGCCGAGCTCTTGCTCGGACCGCTCGAGGCCCTGCTTCAATGTGCCCACCTCCGCAGTCAGTGCGGCGGTCGGCAGCAGCGAAGCCTGCATACGCATATTGACTCTTTTTCTGTTAGACTCCTGCGAATTTCATTAGATCCTCTATTCGGCTTTTCTTTCCGAATGCCAAACAGAGCATCAGGGGCTACTGTCTATGCGGTAATATTTTTACATATTTTGTACTTACCTCGAAGCCTGTTAGAAGGCTGGCACAAGCTTGAGTCAGTCCGCTCTTGGCGGACTGAACCTTCTGGATCACCGCACTCATAAAAGTGCGGTGCTCCTCGTCGATGGAGGCACCGTTAAGCACCTCCAGCAGATTGTTCGGCGCCTCCAGTTTAACGGGGTCCGCCGGCTCAGTAGGCTTGCTCCTCTTGGAAGGAGTTTGCCTACCGCGGTCCGGAACCGTTGACGATTCCGGCGGCGGTGTCCGTGTAACGCCCCCGATCTGATGCGCCAGGTGTCTGCCAGTTATTCGCCATCTTTGCCAGGTCATGAGTTTGCATGTTGCGCTTTGCCATGTCATCATCTGCATTTCATATCATGTCGTCATGTGCATCGCATTTGCATACGTGTTCATCTCATGCATCCGAGCATTTTCCCCGTTGTCCGTTTTGCAATCCGACACTCCTATGTCCTCCGGCGCCCCCTTTTACCTCGTTTCGTGAGTGGCAAAAAATGTTCTCGGAATGGGTTGAAACTTGGCGTGCGGTCTTATTATAGTGTAGACAGACCGCCTGTCAAGTTTTGTCGCATTCGGAGCCCGTTTGACTGCCCAACCGCCATTTGTAGCGGCACAGTTGTCGGTTTAATCGTCGGATGTTTTCAGTATCCGGAAATCGTTGCCGGGCTGCCTTCTCTTCTCTCCTCTCAGCCCAACCCACTCTCCACAACCCACCTAGGCCCAGCCTACCTCTCCTCACGTCCGGAATCGCCCGATCGCGATTGGAGGGTCCAGAAACCCCTCCTAACCCCTAACCCTAGACCCCTGCCCATTTAAGAAGCCCCCCTTGCCATTTTTGGGTGCCCCTAGCCTTCCGCTACCCTCAGCCGCCGCGTCTTCCTCGAATTCTGTGCCGGACGAGCCTCTCTCCGCCACTTGGCACGCCACCGTTCACCAGCCGCCGCCCGCGCCGGCGCCCCGGCCAACCGGGCGTCGACACGTCGCCTCCCCAGCGCGTCTCCACCTCCCACCTTCCCGCGCGGCCCGCCAGGACCCGGATCGGGCCCTGGGAAGCCCATCGGGGCCCGGGCGCCCCGCCGCCGCCGCCCGAGCGCCCGCTCCAGGGAGCCCGCCTGACCGCTCCGCCTCCCGCGTGGCGCCCGCCGCCGGAGCTCCTCCTCGCCGGCCGGAGCCGCCCCGCCGTAGTCCTCCGCGCCGCCACGCCGAGTCCCCGCCGCCGGTGAGCAGCGCGCCGCCGCGCCCCTTCTTCTCCTTCCTCCCCTCGGTCCTGCTCACCTCGCTCTCTCCCTCCCCGTAGGAATCCGTCGCCGCCAATCCATCCAGGGGTGGCCTAGAGCTCGCCGGAGCTCCACCGGTCCTAGTCGTCACCGGGAATGGGTCCCCGGGGGCAGATCCGACCTCCACCGTCCGGGATCCGCCCTCCTCCGGCCTCCCCCTCGCCTTCCTCCGCTCGCCGGAGCACCACGCGCGCTCGCCGGAGTTCGCCCTCGCCCGCGTTGACTTTTCCCTCGAGGTAGTTTCTGGCCAAGTCCCCGGATCTGTAACTTTTTCATGCCATGTTCGATGCATCATAACTCTGTGTGTACAGTTCCGTTTTGCATGTATGAGTTACCGAAATGTTCACTATGAGATGGTCTTCATTTTGTTGCATTGTGCCATGTTCATTTGAGGTGATCTTAATGCACTAATCATCGTTGCAATACTGCTATGTGATGTTCACTGCTGTCTGTTATCAGAACTTATTCATTTGTCATTTTTGTATCTTTTCGTGTGATTTTCTTTTGAGCATGAAGTCTACATGTGTTATGTGCTACAACATGCCATATTTTCTGTGGTGCAACCCATTATTCATGATATGCCATGTGTTGATTGTTACAATCTTGCAAAGTCGCCTCTGTGATGTTGCTGATTTCAGAGACTTGGAATTTCACCAAGTCTGTCTGCTGTTATTTTTATGCCATGTGTTCTTGTTGCTACAGTGAGATCCATGCCTCTTTTGAGCATGATCAGTAAGGACGTTTTGTACATATGGTTATGCTCTATCCATTCATGCCTCTGTTTGAATTTATGGAGGAGCCTAGCTTGACTCAATCGAGCTCTACTTTTGCTATAAAATATTCCTGGCAGACTGTTAACATGTTTAGCAATTTTGCCAAGGTTGTTGTAGTTGATGCGTGCATACTATGTTGTTGTTCTTTCCTTGTATAGCTTCTATGACATGTCTAGTTTCTGGGTGTATGCTTTGTTTGTCATGAAATGCCTCGTAGTGAGTGCACAGAGATCCTAAACATGCCTACTTGTTATATGTTTTGCCATGCTCCAGTTTTTCACTAAGTCTGAATCTGTAACGAAACTTGCTATGTTTACATGGGTGCCATCATATTTCCTGATCCCTTTTGGCTTATGGTCAGTAAGGGACTTTTGTTATATGCTTTGAATAGATTCACGCCATGCTCTAGTTAGGCACGATAGCTTGTTGTAACATGTTGTTTGATAGCTCTAAACATTGCAACCTGATGTTATTTCTGCGATGTCCTGAAATTCTGCTAAGTCTGTGAACCTGTTACTATTTGCAATTTTGCCATGTCCTTTTGAGCATGTTCTATTATTTTACGGAGATAGCTCAGTGTCCATGTTTTTTCATGCTTTACCTGTACATCATGTCCATGCCTTTTTTTATCATGTTATGGTCTTGTAGCATGTTGATTTGATGCTTACTAGATGCCTACTTGTTGTTTTGTACAGATTGTTGTTATATCTTGTATAGGGTGTATGTGTTGAACCGTTGCTCCGTTTTGAGTGTGCTCTATATGAAACTTGCTTAGAATTGCATATAGCTTCATATTATCATGTTGCATCCTTGTTTTGATGTGTTTGCTTGATGTTTGAATGCATTTTGTCTCAATGCCATGCTTACCTTGTTTTGCTCATATCTTCTATGCCGTAGCTCCGAATCTAATGAACTTTATATGTAACTTGACTAGAATTTCGTGTATATCATTTTGGTGCATCTTAACTTGCTGTTTAACAACTTGAACATAATGTTTATTCAGATCTGGACCAATTTCGAAATTTGCATATGAGGACTTACCGGATTTGTTATATGTTGTTTCCGGCCTCATTTAAACTTGTTTGGTTGTGTTGCTCGTGTATGCATCATCTCTTGCCATGTGTAGCTTCATGTAGTCTTGTCATGCATTATACTTGTTTGAGCTTCATGCCTTGTTCATGTGAGGTGTGTTTACCGTGTTGTGTGCTTCTTCTCGATAGTTCCCGTTTCGTTGCGATCGTGAGGATTCGTTCGTCTTCGCTTGGTTCGTCTTCGTGGCTTCATCTTCTTCATGGACTCGTTCTTCTTCCTTGCGGGATTTCAGGCAAGATGACCGTCACCTTGGATCTCATTACTATCGTTGCTATGCTAGATGCTTCGTTCTATCGCTATGTTGCATTACCTACCACTTGCTGCTCAAGCCTCCCAAATTGCCATGAACCTCTGACCTTTGTTACCCTTCCTAGCAAACCGTTGTTTGGCTATGTTACCGCTTTGCTCAGCCGCTCTTATAGCGTTGCTAGTTGCAGGTGAAGATGAAGATTGCTCCATGTTGGTTTATGTTTATGTTGGGATATCACAATATCTCTTATATTATTAATGCATCCATATACTTGGTAAAGGATGGAAGGCTCGGCCTTATGCCTGGTGTTTTGTTCCACTCTTGCCGCCCTAGTTTCTGTCATATCAGTATTATGTTCCCGGATTTTGCGTCCCTAACACGGTTGGGTGATTTATGGGACACCCTTGACAGTTCGCTTTGAATAAGACTCCTCCAGCAAGGCCCAACATTGGTTTTACCATTTGCCTCACCTATGCCCTTTTTCCCTTGGGTTTCCGGAGCCCAAGGGTCATCTTTAGTTTAGCCCCCCCCCCCCGGGCCAGTGCTCCTTCGAGTGTTCGTCCGAACCGAGCAACCTGCGGGGCCACCACGGGGAAACTCGAGGCCTGGTTTTACTCGTAGCTTGACTTATCCGGTGTGCCCTGAGAACGAGGTACGTGCGACTCCTATCGGGATTTGTCGGCACATCCGGGCGGCTTTGCTGGTCTTGTTTTATTACTATCGAAATGTCTTGTAGCCGGGATTCCGAGACTGATCGGGTCTTCCCGGGGAGAAGGAATATCCTTCGTTGATCGCAAGAGCTTATCATGGGCTAAGTTGGGACACCCCTGCAGGGTTTGAACTTTCGAAAGCCGTGCCCGCGGTTATGTGGCAGATGGGAATTTGTTGATATCCGGTTGTAGTAAACTTGAAGTAAACTCTTCTAAAATACACCACCGTGTGCGTAACCGTGAGTGTCTCTTTTCGGGGTTGATCGAGAGGAGAACACGGTTTCTGGGTTATGTCTGACGTAAGTAGGAGTTCGGGATCACTTCTTGATCATTACTAGTTGACGTCCGCTGGCTTTGCTTCTCTTGTCGCTCTTATTTGCATATGCTAGCCACCATACTCTGCTTAGTCGCTTCTGCAACGTCACCAGTTTACCCCTCCTTACCCATTAAGCTTTGCTAGTCTTGATACCCATGGTAATGGGATTGCTGAGTCCTCGTGGCTCACGGATTACTACAACAACAGTTGCAGGTACAGGTTGTGCGATGATCATGACGCGAGAGCGATGTTTATTTGTGTTGGAGTTCTTCTTCTGCTTCTTCTTCAATTGAGGGATAGGTTCCTGGTCGGCAGCCTGGGCTAGCAGGGTGGATATTGTTTGAGTTTCTGTTTATGTTTCATCCATAGTCGGATGTTGATCTTATATATGATGTATTGTTGTATTCATGTGACATTGTATGTCTGGGTTGTATCTCCACTATTATGTAATGTTGATGTAATGATATCCACCTTGCAAAAGCGTCTTCAAGATGCGCTTCTATCCTTGGTGGGACCTTCGAGTTCCTTTAGGATAGGGTCGCATCTTGGGCGTGACAAGTTGGTATCAGAGCCTCGACCGACCCTAGGAGCCCCCTTGATTGATCGTGTAGTTTTGGCCGATGTCGAGTCTAGAAAAAAATCTTTTTCGGAGTCTAGTTATATCGGAGAGTAGGATTTCCTTTACTCCTCTGCCCCTTCGTCGCTCTGGTGAGAAATCTTGACGTAGGTGTTTTGAATTACTCCTCTTCCCCTTCAAATTTTTCTTTAGGTTCACGCGGTTAGTTTTCATTCATTGTCCTTCCTCTTTTTATCCGGTGCTATTCTCGTCGATTTGATTCAAACCCTCTTTGTCTTTTGGGAGAGCAGCCCTCAACTCTTTTCAATCAATGGTGTTTCCCTGACCGAAGTTGTCCTTGTTTTTTTCCCACCCGCCCACCCTTCTTCTTCTCAGAACCGGAGTCTGTAATAGAGTATCCATTCTCCTCGTGCGAAATCTTTGCATCATCTCCTCAATTAATTCTACTGGTGCTTTTCTCTTCAAGTTATTCATCAGTTTCTTGTTCCAAGTTGCCTGTGTTTTTTCCGCCCTCCCACCCCTTTTATCCCGAAGTCTGAGCCTTTATTCGAGCAATCTATTTCATTCGTGCGGAGTATCCTCAGTCTTTCCTCAATTGTCGCAACCGGTGAATTCTTGTCTAGTTCATCAATGTTCGTCTTATTTTCTTTCCGGTGGATCCAATGCAAGTTGCGGTGTTGGTCATATTCTTTTCATCAACTCAAGTGCTTCCTTTGCTCGTTCGCCTCTCGCCATTCTATTATCCTGTAGTGTTGAAGACATCTCAGAAGATTCATGTTGTATTCAATTATTTCGAGGTTGTCACCTCATTCAAATATTTCAATTGTTCTGGTGCATCATCTCTTCTACAATCCTTTCCAACGGTGTTTCTTTTCAGTGGGCCCTAACCCATAGGTCTTTTCCCAGGATCTTACCTGACTCTTCTGTTTTCCCGGAGTTATTCTCAGATCCTTTTCGAAGTTTGACGTAAGAATGAATTTCATCAGTCAGACGCCTTTCCAAGATCGTTTCCAAATTCTTTCATGTTCGGGCCAATCTTTCCTCTTTTCATTCTCCCGGAGTACCTCAACCATTTTGATGGTGTTTCTTGTCGTCATTCTTAACATTTGAAGACCGAAGAAGAATTTCTCGTAAATCTTGTCCGTTCTCTCGGAGATTCGCGGTGCTAGCTCAATGTTATCATATCTAGTTGTTTGCCGTTGTGCAATTCTTTTCATCCATCCGGAGTATTTCAGGAGTTGTTTTTCCGTCTCGATCATCCGGAGGCCATCTTTTCTGAATATTTCTTCGCTCTAAGTTTTCAAATCCGTTCTCCAATTATTCTACATCCATGCCCCTTCGTTCGTCTCAATATTCTTCCGGTGCTTTGTTCAAGTAATCTGTAATTAGTTTGAGATCTCTTCATTCCGCGGTATCAAATACTCTCAAATATCTTCGTGCTTGCTCTAATTCTTACCGGCGATTCATTCTCTTTTCTTCATTCGTTTTCATTTCTTACGGTGGTTCGTTCAAGATTCCTTTTCCGTTCTCATCATATCAATTCATTCGTTCTTTTCAATCCTACCGGTGGCTCATGAAGACCTTCCCAAATTTGGCGCTATATCTTCCCTTAATCTTTTCCCAAGGTGAATAAGTGGTATGCAATCCATTGCTTTTCATCAATTTAATTGGTGGAGGATAAGCACAACGTAATTCTTATTCTCCTTTCATCAAGTTGATTATTTCCTTCCTTCGGAGATTGTTCATGTTGAATAATTTCTCGGTTCTAAGTTGTTCATCTTTTTATTTCCGGAGTTCCAAGCTTCTCGCTTGTTTCGTCGCGAAGCTCCATCTAAATCACTGCAAGGCTTTAATCTTATTCTTTCCATCCTTGAATTCTATCTTATCATCCTTTATTTTACTGGAGTTCTTCACGGTGGTCCATTAAGGATTTAATTCATTCTTCGAGTGTTCATCAAGATTCTTCTTGGAGGAGCGCACGTATCTCTTTTTCTTGCTTCTCGAAGTGCAAGTAATTCTCTGTACTCGTTTGAAGTGGAGTTTTGCATGTCTTCGTTCTCCTCAGCTGTTCAATCCTTTTCCGCTTGTGGTCGGAGATCACCTCATAATTTTCAGATGTTATCCATAAGTCCACAACAAGCTTAGTCTTTTCGTTGTTGATTTTCTCAACAACTCCGTTCAATCCTTTCTTCTAAGGTTGCTTTCATTTCCGTTTGTGGTGAAAGTTGACATCTTCTTCCCCGTTCTTCTCGTTCCACTCTTTCAAGTATTCCGGAGGCATTGTGTTGTTCCTCTCGTCAAGTATTGTTCCATCTTCTCAAATTCATGTTCTATTCTGACCTGGTTTAACCGGAGTGCTGCCTAAATTCTTTCAGTCTTATTCCATTCTTATCGTGGTCCTTGAGCTTTTTATTCTCGTCATTCTCGTTGTTCCTCTCTTCTTCTCGAGTGCTCTCGATTCTTTGCTTCCTCTCTTGAGTACTTGTTTCACCTCATCCCTTTTTTCCCTTCCGTCTCGGTCCTAAGATCTCGGGACGAGATCTCTTGTTAGTGGAGGAGAGTTGTAACGGCCCCGATCTGATGCGCCAGGTGTCTGCCAGTTATTCGCCGTCTTTGCCATGTCATGCGTTTGCATGTTGCACTTTGCCATGTCATCATCTGCATTTCATATCATGTCGTCATGTGCATCGCATTTGCATACGTGTTCGTCTCATGCATCTGAGCATTTTCCCCGTTGTCCGTTTTGCAATCCGACACTCCTATGTCCTCCGGCGCCCCCTTTTACCTCGTTTCGTGAGTGGCAAAAAAATTTCTCGGAATGGGTTGAAACTTGGCGTGCGGTCTTATTATAGTGTAGACAGACCGCATGTCAAGTTTCGTCGCATTCGGAGCCAGTTTGACTGCCCAACCGCCATTCATAGCGGCACAATTGTCGGTTTAATCGTCGGATGTTTTCGGTATCCGGAAATCGTTGCCGGGCTGCCTTCTCTTCTCTCCTCTCAGCCCAACCCACTCTCCATAACCCACCTAGGCCCAGCCTACCTCTCCTCACCTCCGGAACCGCCCGGTCGCGATCGGAGGGTCCAGAAACCCCTCCTAACCCCTAACCCTAGACCCCTGCCTATTTAAGAAGCCCCCCTTGCCATTTTGGGTGCCCCTAGCCTTCCCCTACCCTCAGCCGCCGCATCTTCCTCGAATTCCGTGCCGGACGAGCCTCTCTCCGCCACTTGGCACGCCACCGTTCGCCAGCCGCCGCCAGCGCCGGCGCCCCGGCCAACCGGGCGTCGACACGTCGCCTCCCCAGCACGCCTCCACCTCCCACCTCCCCGCGCGGCCCGCCAGGACCCGTATCGGGCCCTGGGAAGCCCATCGGGACCCGGGCGCCCCACCGCCGCCGCCCGAGCGCCCGCTCCAGGGAGCCCGCCCGACCGCACCGCCTCCCGCGCGGTGCCCGCCGCCGGAGCTCCTCCTCGCCTGCCGGAGCCGCCCCGCCGTAGTCCTCCGCGCCGCCACGCCGAGTCCCCGCCGCCGGTGAGCAGTGCGCCGCCATGCCCCTTCTTCTCCTTCCCCCCCTCGGTCCTGCTCACCTCGCTCTCTCCCTCCCCGTAGGAATCCGTCGCCGCCAATCCATCCAGGGGTGGCCTAGAGTTCGCCGGAGCTCCACCGGTCCTAGTCGTCACCGGGAATGGGTCCCCGGGGGCAGATCCGACCTCCACCGTCCGGGATCCGCCCTCCTCCGGCCTCCCCCTCGCCTTCCTCCGCTCGCCGGAGCACCCCGCGCGCTCGCCGGAGTTCGCCCTCGCCCGCGTTGACTTTTCCCTCGAGGTAGTTTTTGGCTAAGTCCCGGGATTTGTAACTTTTTTATGCCATGTTCGATGCATCATAACTCTGTGTGTACTGTTCCGTTTTGCATGTATGAGTTATCGAAATGTTCACTATGAGATGGTCTTCACTTTGTTCCATTGAGCCATGTTCATTTTAGGTGATCTTAATGCACTAATCATCGTTGCAATACTGCTATGTGATGTTCACTGCTGTCTGTTATCAGAACTTATTCATTTGTCATTTTTGTATCTTTTCGTGCGATTTTCTTTTGAGCATGAAGTCTACATGTGTTATGTGCTACAACATGCCATATTTGCTGTGGTGCAACCCATTATTCATGATATGCCATGTGTTGATTGTTACAATCTTGCAAAGTCGCCTCTGTGATGTTGCTGATTTCAGAGACTTAGAATTTCACCAAGTCTGTCTGCTGTTATTTTTATGCCATGTGTTCTTGTTGCTACAGTGAGATCCGTGCCTCTTTTGAGGATAATCAGTAAGGACGTTTTATTCATATGGTTATCCTCTATCCATTCATGCCTCTGTTTGAATTTATGGAGGAGCCTAGCTTGACTCAATCGAGCTCTACTTTTGCTATAAAATATTCCTGGCAGACTGTTAACATGTTTAGCAATTTTGCCAAGGTTGTTGTAGTTGATGCGTGCATACTATGTTGTTGTTCTTTCCTTGTCTAGCTTCTATGACATGTCTAGTTTCTGGGTGTATGCTTTGTTTGTCATGCAATGCCTCGTAGTGAGTGCATAGAGCTCCTAAACATGCCTACTTGTTATCTGTTTTGCCATGCTCCAGTTTTTCACTAAGTCTGAATCTGTAACGAAACTTGCTATGTTTACATGGGTGCCATCATATTTCCTGATCCGTTTTGGCTTATGGTCAGTAAGGGACTTTTGTTATATGCTTTGAGTATATTCATGCCGTGCTCTAGTTAGACACGATAGCTTGTTGTAACATGTTGTTTGATAGCTCTAAACATTGCAACCTGATGTTATTTCTGCGATGTCCTGAAATTCTGCTAAGTCTGTGAACCTGTTACTATTTGCAATCTTGCCATGTCCTTTTGAGCATGTTCTATTATTTTCTGGTGATAGCTCAGTGTCCATGTTTTGTCATGCTTTACCTGTACATCATGCCCATGCCTTTGTTTTATCATGTTATGGTCTTGTAGCATGTTGATTTGATGCTTGCTAGATGCCTACTTGCTGTTTTGGACAGATTGTTGTTATATCTTGTATAGGGTGTATGTGTTGAACCGTTGCTCCGTTTTGAGTGTGCTCTATATGAAACTTGCTTAGAATTGCATATAGCTTCATATTATCATGTTGCATCCTTGTTTTGATGTGTTTGCTTGATGTTTGAATGCATTTTGTCTCAATGCCATGCTTACCTTGTTTTGCTCATATCTTCTATGCCGTAGCTCCGAATCTAATGAACTTTATATGTAACTTGACTAGAATTTCGTGTATATCATTTTGGTGCATCTTAACTTGCTGTTTAACAACTTGAACATAATGTTTATTCAGATCTGGACCAATTTCGAAATTTGCATATGAGGACTTACCGGATTTGTTATATGTTGTTTCCGGCCTCATTTAAACTTGTTTGGTTGTGTTGCTCTTCTATGCATCATCTCTTGCCATGTGTAGCTTCATGTAGTCTTATCATGCATTATACTTGTTTGAGCTTCATGCCTTGTTCATGTGTGGTGTGTTTACCGTGTTGTGTGCTTCTTCTCGATAGTTCCCGTTTCGTTGCGATTGTGAGGATTCGTTCGTCTTCGCTTGGTTCGTCTTCGTGGCTTCATCTTCTTCATGGACTCGTTCTTATTCCTTGCGGGATTTCAGGCAAGATGACCGTCACCTTGGATCTCATTACTATCGTTGCTATGCTAGATGCTTCGTTCTATCGCTATATTGCGTTACCTACCACTTGCTGCTCAAGCCTCCCAAATTGCCATGAACCTCTGACCTTTGTTACCCTTCCTAGCAAACCGTTGTTTGGCTATGTTACCGCTTTGCTCAGCCCCTCTTATAGCGTTGCTAGTTGCAGGTGAAGATGAAGATTGCTCCATGTTGGTTTATGTTTATGTTGGGATATCACAATATCTCTTATATTATTAATGCATCTATATACTTGGTAAAGGGTGGAAGGCTCGGCCTTATGCCTGGTGTTTTGTTCCACTCTTGCCGCCCTAGTTTCCTTCATATTAGTATTATGTTCCCGGATTTTGCGTCCCTAACGCGGTTGGGTGATTTATGGGACCCCCTTGACAGTTCGCTTTGAATAAGACTCCTCCAGCAAGGCCCAACATTGGTTTTACCATTTGCCTCACCTATGCCCTTTTTTCCCTTGGGTTTCCGGAGCCCAAGGGTCATCTTTATTTTAGCCCCCCGGGCCAGTGCTCCTTCGAGTGTTGGTCCGAACCGAGCAACCTGCGGGGCCACCACGGGGAAACCCGAGGCCTGGTTTTACTCGTAGCTTGACTTATCCGGTGTGCCCTGAGAACGAGGTACGTGCGACTCCTATCGGGATTTGTCGGCACATCCGGGCGGCTTTGCTGGTCTTGTTTTATTACTGTCGAAATGTCTTGTAGCCAGGATTCCGAGACTGATCGGGTCTTCCCGGGGACAAGGAATATCCTTCGTTGATCGCGAGAGCTTATCATGGGCTAAGTTGGGACACCCCTGCAGGGTTTGAACTTTCGAAAGCCGTGCCCGCGGTTATGTGGCAGATGGGAATTTGGTGATATCCGGTTGTAGTAAACTTGAAGTAAACTGTTCTAAAATACACCACCGTGTGCGTAACGTGAGTGTCTCTTTTCGGGGTTGATCGAGAGGAGAACACGGTTTCTGGGTTATGTCTAACGTATGTAGGAGTTCAGGATCACTTCTTGATCATTACTAGTTGACGTCCACTGGCTTTGCTTCTCTTCTCGCTCTTACTTGCGTATGCTAGCCACCATACTCTGCTTAGTCGCTGCTGCAACCTCACCAGTTTACCCCTTCCTTACCCATTAAGCTTTGCTAGTCTTGATACCCATGGTAATGGGATTGCTGAGTCCTCGTGGCTCACAGATTACTACAACAATAGTTGCAGGTACAGGTTGTGCGATGATCATGATGCGAGAGCGATGTTTATTTGTGTTGGAGTTCTTCTTCTGCTTCTTCTTCAATTGAGGGATAGGTTCCTGGTCGGCAGCCTGGCCTAGCAGGGTGGATATTGTTTGAGTTTCTGCTTATGTTTCATCCATAGTCGGATGTTGATCTTATATATGATGTATTGTTGTATTCATGTGACATTGTATGTCTGGGTTGTATCTCCACTATTATGTAATTAATGTTGATGTAATGATATCCACCTTGCAAAAGCGTCTTCAAGATGCGCTTCTATCCTTGGTGGGACCTTCGAGTTCCTTTAGGATAGGGCCGCATCTTGGGCGTGATAGTCCGGCTCAAAGCCGGACTTGGAGCCCTGGGGGGTTTTATCCCCTTCATTCCTGGAGTCCGAGAGGTCGCCTTGTGGCGCCTCCAGGACCACCTCCTCCTGGCTTGGAACCTGTTGGGAGAACTCTTCGGCGTCGTCTGTAGGGCGGGGGGAGGTAGCCGTCGGAAGTGAATTCACATCCGACGAATCCAGGGAGCCGCTCGACGACTCGTCGAGCCCGGCCTTGGGCGGACTGCATAATCATATCCGACATAAGGAAAGGCTGTGCGATAAAAGAGTATTATAAATTATTCCGGCATCCGAATAACTTACGATCTCGCCGGGCGCTTGGCCCTGTGTGGCCACTCCTCTTCGTCGGCGGCGGCGTCGGCGGAGTAGTCCGGAGGAGGGGTCCTTCCCTCCCTGGACCCCTCGGCCTCCCCTGTTGGGGAGGCCTTTCTCTTCTTTCCTCCCCCCGCTGGAAGGGGAGACGGTTCTTCTTCCTCCTCCTCATTTTCACGGGAGGAGCGCGTCTCGGATTCGTCGGATGATGAATCCGACACCTCCAGGCGCCGGGCACTCTTTCAAGTCCCCGTGGCCTTCTTCTTGGCCTTCTTCTCCGGCACCACATAAGGAGCCGGAGCCAGCAGCTTCGCTAAGTGAGCATCGGCTGGGTCTTCGGGCAAAGGGGCCAGACAGTCGATCTGTCCAGACTTCGCCTGCCAATCCTATCTAAGGAAAGGGAGATTAGATCCCGCATAGAGTCAAACTATGGAAAACTAAACATCCTGCAAAAGGTAAAAATAGCTTACCGCACTAGCGTGACGCTGCGTGCTGAATCCGCGATCCTCGGAAGCGGATGCGGGAGCCTCGACGCCTTTGAATAGCACCTTCCAGGCGTCTTCGTACATCGTGTCAAAGAGCCTGTTCAGGGTTTGGTGCTGCGCTGGGTCGAACTCCCACAGATTGAAAGCCCGTTGTTGACACGGGAGGATCCGGCGGATGAGCATAACCTGGACTACGTTGACAAGCTTGAGCTGCTTGTTCACCAGGGTTTGCATGCATTTTTGCAGTCCGGTTACCTCTCCATTGTTGCCCCACGACAGGCCCGTCTCTATCTAACACGTGAGCCGCGTAGGGGGTCTGGACCGGAAGTTGGAGGCTGCGACCCATTCGGGGTCGCGCGCCTCGGTGATGTAAAACCACCCCGATTGCCACCCCTTCAGGGTCTCCACAAAGGAGCCCTCGAGCCATAGGACGTTGGCTATCTTGCCCGCCATGGCACCTCCGCACTCCGCCTGGTTGCCGCGCACCGCCTTAGGCTTGACGTTGAAAGTCTTGAGCCATAGGCTGAAATGGGGGCGGATGCAGAGGAAAGCCTCACACACGACGATAAACGCCGAGATGTTGAGGACGAAGTTCGGGGCCAGATCGTGGAAATCTAGGCCATAGTAGAACATGAGCCCCCGGACGAACAGGTGGAGAGGAAAGCCCAGTCCATGGAGGAAATGGGGAAGGAATACTACCCTCTCATGGGGCCCTGGGGTGGGGAGGAGCTGCCCCTCTTCGGGAAGCCGGTGCGCGATGTCGTTAGACAAGTATCCGACCTTCCTCAGTTTTTTGATGTGCCCCTCCGTGACGGAGGAGGCCATCCACTTGCCTCCTGCTCCGGACATGGATGGAGAAGGTCGAGGTGGGAAGTGCGGGCTTGGGCGCTGGAGCTCGAGTGCGCGGAAGATGGATAGGCAAAGGAGGAAGAAGGCGTAGGTAAAAAGGTGGATTCTTATCCCCTTATATGGGCGGACGCGGCTATGCATCCCCACCAGCCTGATAAAACTCGCTTATCTCCTAAGCGCCATAATCAATGGCGCGGTTGGGTTACCCACGTCCGTATTGATGAGAATCCCGTAAATAAGGGGACACGATCTCTACTTTGACAAGACGTGCCAAGGAAACCGCCTCGCAAAATGTGCTGAGGTGGGGGAGTAAAAACGATTCGAATAAAGACTTGGCCGTGGTGTGGTGTCACGCTACGGAATACGTCAGCAGATTAGATTTGTGTAAATATCATTCTCTCTATGGCAATATGTGGAAACTTATTTTGCAGAGCCGGAAACTATCCTTAGTGTTCAAAATCTTCTATGAAATATTTGGAGGAGGAACCCGCCTTGCAATGCCGAAGACAATCTGCGCGCCGGACTCGTCGTCATTGAAGCCTGGTTCAGGGGCTACTGAGGGAGTCCTGGATTAGGGGGTGTCCGGATAGCCGGACTCCAGGACTATGATGATACAAGATTAAAGACTTCGTCCCGTGTCTGGAAGGGACTTTCCTTGGCGTGGAAGGCAAGCTTGGCGATACGGATATGTAGATCTCCTACCATTGTAACCGACTCTGTGTAACCCTAACCCTCTCCGGTGTCTATATAAACCGGAGAGTTTTAGTCCATAGGACGAATAAAAATCATACCATAGGCTAGCTTCTAGGGTATAGCCTCCTTGATCTCGTGGTAGATCTACTCTTGTACTACCCATATCATCAATATTAATCAAGCAGGACGTAGGGTTTTACCTCCATCGAGAGGGCCCGAACCTGGGTAAGACTTCGTGTCCCTTGTCTCCTGTTACCATCCGCCTAGACACACAGTTCGGGACCCCCTACCCGAGATCCGCCGGTTTTGACACCGACACTCATGATTGGCACACCCCCCTAAGTCCGTGCCCCACGGGTACCGTGACACGGTGCACTAAGCCATGATTAGCCCATGCATGAAGGCTCGCGCAAGGAGGAACAAGGCACCTGCCAGATGTCCTAACAAATTTCTGCAGCTTCGCAGTGCCTCCCGAGATCAGTGGCTCCCGAGTCGGCAGCAAGGAAACCTCACCAGATGCCAGGAGGCGCGCCCTCACGATACGGAAACAAACCCTGAGTGTATTAAGCTAAGTTGCCCCTCCTACATCTACGTGGAGAGCGAACATCATCGGAACAACAAGCATAACATAATAGCATAAAGACCACAATTCATTACATGCCCCAGCAGGGCCATCTATCTTTTTCAAAATGAGGAAGGAGGGAAAAGTCAAAGCAAAAGCGGCCCGCACGACCGCGGCGGCTCACGAGGCCTAGCACCGAAGGCCTCCCAGACTCAGCTCAGCCCGAGCCCCTCTCGCACTTCACCGCCGTGTGGCGGCAGGATGACCCGCCACCGTCCTTGAAGCGGGCCCGGTGGTGAGGCGGCTGGTCGTAGCTGCTGCCGCTGGTGCTCTCGCTGGCGGAGAAGCTGCTGCCGCTGGGCGAACCATGGCCGTCTCCAAGGGCGAGTTCTCCCTCAACCTCGTCATGGCCGTCGCCGCAGCTGTCTTCGGGGCAGCACCCTGCGCGGCGACCATCTTCCCCGAAAACCCTCACAAAGAGAGTCGCGGCTGTGTCGTACTTGAAGTGGAGGGTGCACCGCCCGCCCAGGCCGCGCGCGCGGCTAAACGTCTGCCAGCCGCGGGACATGGCCATGTTGCCCGTGACGGAGGTCTCCACCACGACCCAGGAGGCCTGGCTGCAGCAACCGTCGGCTTGAAGCCGGAGGCCGCCAAGACCCCCAGCCGGCAGCTCGCCAGCAAAGGAGCGCAAGAGCTGGAGCCAGGTGCCTGCCGGACTCTCCAACCACACAACGAACTCCGGGAGCACCTCCGCAGAATGGAGTGATATGTCTCCAACGTATCTATAATTTTTGATTGCTCCATGCTATATTATCTACTGTTTAGGCAATATTGGGCTTTATTATCCACTTTTATATTATTTTTGGGACTAACCTATTAACCGGAGGCCTAGCCCAGATTTGCTGTTTTATGCCTATTTTAGTGTTTGAGGAAAAGGAATATCAAACGGAGTCCAAACATAAAAATCCTTTTTGGAACGTGATTTTCTCACCGGATAAGACCCAGGTGTCGGTGTCAAAACCGGCGGATCTCGGGTAGGGGGTCCCGAACTGTGCGTCCAGGCGGATGGTAACAGGAGACAAGGGACACAATGTTTTTACCCAGGTTTGGGCCCTCTCGATGGAGGTAAAACCCTACTCCTGCTTGATTAATATTGATGATATGGGTAGTACAAGAGTAGATCTACCACGAGATCAAGGAGGCTAAACCCTAAAAGGTAGCCTATGGTATGATTGTTGTTCTGTTGTTCCTGCTACGGACTAAAACCCTCCGGTTTATTAGACACCGGAGAGGGCTAGGGTTACACAGAGTCGGTTACAATGGTAGGAGATCTACATATCCGTATCGCCAAGCTTGCCTTCCAGGCCAAGGAAAGTCCCTTTCGGACACAGGACGAAGTCTTCAATATTGTATCTTCATAGTCCAGGAGTCCGGCTGAAAGTCTTGTCCGGCTATCCGAACACCCCCTAATCCAGGACTCCCTCAGTAGCCCCTGAACCATGCTTCAATGACGATGAGTCCGGCGCGCAGATTGTCTTCGGCATTGCAAGGTGGGTTCCTCCTCCAAGTACTTCATAGAAGATTTCGAACACAAGGATAGTGTCCGGCTCTGCAAAATAAGTTTCCACATATTGCCATAGAGAGAATAATATTTACACCAATCTAATCTGCTGACGTATTCCTACCTCAGCGTGTTATGCGAGGCGGTTTCCTTGGCAGGTCTTGTCAAAGCAGAGATCGTGTCCCCTTTATTTATGGGATTCTCATCAATACGGACGTGGGTAACCCAACCGCGCCATTGATTATGACGCTTGGGAGATAAGCGAGTTTTATCAGGCTGGTGGGGATGCACAGTCGCATCCGCCCATATAAGGGGATAAGGATCCACCTTTTCACCTACTCCTTCTTCCTCCTTTGCCTATCCATTTTCCGCGCACTCGAGCTCCAGCGCCCATGTCCGCATTCCCCACCTCAACCTTCTCCAGCAATGTCCGGAGCGAGAGGCAAGTGGATGGTCTCCTCCGTCACGGAGGGACACATCAAAAAACTGAGGAAGTCCGGATACTTGTCTAACAACATTGCGCACCGGCTTCCCGAAGAGGGGCAGCTCCTCCGCACCCCAAGGCCCCATGAGAGGGTAGTGTTCCTTGCCCACTTCCTCCGCGGACTTGGCTTTCCTCTCCACCCATTCATCCGGGGGCTCATGTTCTACTATGGCCTAGATTTCCACAATCTGGCCCCAAACTTTGTCCTCAACATCTCGGTGTTTATCGTCGTGTGCGAGGCATTCCTCTGCATCTGCCCCCATTTCGGCCTATGGCTCAAGACTTTCAATATCAAGCCAAAGGCGGTGCACGGCACCCAGGCAGAGTGCGGAGGTGCCATGGTGGGCAAGATGCCCAACGTCCTATGGCTCGAGGGCTCCTTCGTGGAGACCCTGAAGGGGTGGCAATCGGGGTGGTTCTACATCACCGAGCCGCGTGACCCTGAATGGGTCGCAACCCCCGAGTTCCGATCCGGACCCCCTACACGGCTCACGTCCTGGAAAGAGATGGGCCTGTCATGGGGCAACAAAGGAGAGGTGACTGGACTGCAAACATGCATCCAGACCCTGGTGAACAAGAAGCTTAAACTTGTCAACGTAGTCCAGGTTATGCTCATCCACCGGATCCTCCCGTGTCAACAACGGGCCTTCAACCTATGGGAGTTCGACCCGGCACAGCACCCAACTCTAAACAGGCTCTTCGACACGGCGTACGAAGATGCCTGGAAGGTGCTATTCAAGGGCGCCGAGGCTCCCGCATCCGCTACTGAGGATCGTGGATTTAGCATGCAGCGTCACGCTAGTGCGGTAAACCGTTTTTGCCTTTTATAGGGTATTTTAGCTTTTCATGGTTTTGACTTTATGCGGGATCTAAGCTCCCTTTCCTTTGACAGGATTGGCAGGCAAAGTCCGGACAGATCTACTATCCGGCCCCTTTGGCCGAAGACCCAGCGGATGCTCTATTGGCAAGGCTGCTGGTTCTGGCACCCTATGTGGTGCCGGAGAAGAAGGCCACGAAGAAGGCCACGGGGACTCGAAAGAGTGCCCATCGTGTGGTGGTGTCGGATTCTTCGTCCGACGACTCCGAGACACAATCCTCCCGTGAAGACGAGGAGGAGGAAGAAGATACCCCTCCCCCTCCAGTGGGGGAAGGGAAGAAAAGGAAGGCCGCCCCAACTGGGGAGGCCGGAGGGTCCAAGAAGGGGAAAACCCTTCTTCCGGACTACTCCACCAACGCCGACGACGGCGAAGAGGAGTGGCCGCACAGGGCTAAGCCCCTGGCAAAATCGTAAGTATCCGGATACCAGAATAAGTCATAGTATTCGTTTACTGCACAACTTTTCCTTACGTCGAATATGATTATGCAGTCCTCCAAAAGACCGGCTCGACGTGTCATCGAGCGGTTCCCTGGACTCGTCGGACATAAACTCTCTTCCGACGGCTACCTCCCCCCGCCCTACGGATGATGCCGAGGTGGCATCACAGGAGGTTCCAAGCCAGGAGGAGGTGGTCCCAGAGGCGCCGCAAGGCGACCTTCCGGACCCCAGGTGCCAAGGGGATAGAACCCCTAAGGGCTCCAAGTCCGGCCCTAGGCCGGACACCGGTCCGAAACCTTCAAAGGTTCCAGAGTCCGGCAGGCGACCTCCTTCCAAGAGGAGCAAGCCCATTGAGCCGGTGGCCCCCGTCCAACCGGAGGCGCCGGACAATCTGCTAGAGGTGCTTAAAGGCGCCTCCATCGACGAGAAGCACCGCACCATTATGAGTGCGGTGGTTCATAAAGTTCAGTCCGCCAAGAGCAGGCTGACCTAAGCCTGTGCCGGCCTTTTAACAGGCTTTGAGGTATGTAAAAAATATGTAAAAATATTACCGTATAGACAGTAGCCCCTGATGCTCTGTGAGGGAGTCCTGGATTAGGGGGTGTTCGGATAGCCGGACTATACCTTCAGCCGGACTCCAGGACTATGAAGATACAAGATTGAAGACTTCGTCCCGTGTCCGGAAGGATCTTTCCTTGGCGTGGAAGGCAAGCTAGGCGTGCGGATATTCAAGATCTCCTACCATTGTAACCGACTCTGTGTAACCCTAACCCTATCCGGTGTCTATATAAACCGGAGGGTTCTAGTCCGTAGGACAACCATCATCATACACAATCATACCATAGGCTAGCTTCTAGGGTTTAGCCTCCTTGATCTCGTGGTAGATCTACTCTTGTACTACCCATATCATCAATATTAATCTAGCAGGAGTAGGGTTTTACCTCCATCGAAAGGGCCCGAACCTGGGTAAAATAAAGTGTCCCTTGTCTCCTGTTACCATCGGACCTTGACGCACAGTTCAGGACCCCCTACCCGAGATCCGCCGGTTTTGACACCGACATTGGTGCTTTCATTGAGAGTTCCTCTGTGTCGTCGCTTTTAGGCCCGATGGCTCCTTTGATCATCAACAACGATGAGGTCCAGGGTGAGACTTTCCTTCCCGGACAAATCTTCGTCTTCGGCGGCTTTGCTCTGTGGGCCAATTCGCTTGGTCGTCTGGAGCAGATCGAAAGCTACGCCCCCGGCCATCAAGTCAGGCTTGGAAGCTTAAACTACACGACAGATATCCGCGGAGACTTGATCTTCGACGGATTCAAGCCACATCCAAGCGCGCCGCACTACCTCGAGGGGCATGATATAGCTCTGCCTCCGAATAGTGCCCTGGAGGCCGCACACGCACCGGCCCCGATCCTCGACTCGGAGCCCGCTGCGTTCTTTGAGGATGAACGGTTGGATGTCACCTCGGGGGCTGCAATCTTGAAGGCGATCGAGCCGAACGCCAGCCCCGCACTCCGCACGGCCCATGACTCCAAGGAGTCGGATTCTTCTCCGAACTCCGGGCCTCCCGTGCCCCTGCCGATCGAATCCGATTGGGCGCCTATAGTGGAGTTCACGGCCGCGGACATCTTTCAGCACTCACCTTTCGGTGATATCCTGAATTCTCTCAAGTCTCTCTCTCTATCAGGAGAGCCCAGGCCGGACTATGGTCTGCGAGGTTGGGATTCGGACGACGAAGAAATTCAAAGCCCACCCACCACCCACTTAATAGCCACTATCGATGATTTAACCAACATACTTGACTTCGGCTCCGAAGACTTCGATGGTATGGGCGACGAAGGAGGAGACGAAAAAGAACCAGCACCTATAGGGCGCTGGACCGCCACCTCGTCATATGACATATATATGGTGGACGCTCCAAAGGATGGAGATGGCGACGGAACAGCGGAGGATGACACCTCGAAAAAACAGCCAAAACGCCGGCGTCAACGGCGCCGCTCTAAATCCCGCCATAGCAGAAATGGTGATTCCGGCACGGGAGATAATACTACCCCGGATAGCGCCGAAGAACAACAAATCCAGCAAGATTCGGCGCAGGAAGATGGAGAAGCCATCCCTCATGAGAGAGCGGCAGAGCGAGAGGTTGAGGATGATAACTGCATGCCTCCCTCCGAAGACGAGGCAAGCCTCGACGACGACGAATTCATCGTACCATCAGACCCCGCCGAACAAGAGTGTTTCAAACGCAGGCTTCTAGCCACGGCGAATAGCCTGAAGAAAAGGCAGCAATAGCTTAGAGCTGATCAAGATTTGCTAGCTGACAGATGGACTGAAGTCCTTGCGGCCGAAGAGTATGAACTCGAGCGCCCCTCCAAAAATTATCCTAAGCGCAGGCCGCTACCCCAATCAGAGGGGGAAGCACCTACATTACCAATGCATGACATGGCAGACCGGCCACCTCAAGGCCACGACAGAGAGGCCTCTCGAACCTCTAAACAAGCCATGCCCCGGTGCCGCTCAACTAAGGCACGGGAAAATGAGCCAGACCTGCGAGACGTACTGGAGGATAAAGCAAGGCAAACAAGATCGATCTATGGATCGCGCAGACGCCTGACGACACGTGATGTTGATCTTCACTCCGGACACAACAAATCCGGCCGGGCCGAACACAACAGGCATAGCTCTTCCGAGCTGCGTTGTGACATAGCCCAGTACAGAGGCGCCGCACACCCACTATGCTTCACAGATGAAGTAATGGATCATAAAATCCCAGAGGGTTTCAAACCCATAAACATCGAGTCGTACGATGGTATGACAGATCTGGCAGTATGGATTGAAGATTATCTCCTTCACATCCACATGGCACGTGGCGACGATCTACACGCCATCAAATATCTCCCCGTCAAGCTCAAAGGACTAGCCCGACACTGGCTTAACAGCCTACCAGCGGACTCAATCGGTTCTTGGGAAGACCTGGAAGCCGCATTCCTCGACAGCTTCCAGGGGACCTATGTGCGGCCACCGGACGCCGACGACCTAAGCCACATAATTCAGCAGCCAGAAGAACTGGCCAGGCAATTCTGGACACGGTTCCTAACAAAGAAAAATCAGATAGTCGATTGCCCGGACGCAGAGGCCCTAGCAGCCTTCAAACATAACATCCGCGATGAGTGGCTTGCCCGGCACGTGGGACAGGAAAAGTCGAAATCTATGGCAGCCCTCACGACACTCATGACCCGCTTTTGTGCGGGCGAAGATAGCTGGCTAGCTCGCAGCAACAACTTATCGAAGAACCCTGGTAATTCGGATACCAAGGACAAAAGTGGCAGGACACGTTGAAACAAGCAAAAGCGCCGCGTTAGCAGCGACAACAATGAGGATACGGCAATAAATGCCGGATTCAGAGGCTATAAATCCGGTCAGCGGAAAAAGCCATTTAAAAAGAATACCCAGGGCCCGTCCAGTTTGGACCGGATACTCGACCGCTCGTGCCAGATTCATGGCACCCCCGAAAGGCCAGCCAATCACACCAACAGGGATTGTTGGGTGTTCAAGCAGGCAGGCATGTTAAGAGCCGAACACAAAGACAAGGGGCTGCATAGCGACGAGGAGGAGGAGCCCAGGCCGCCGAACAACAATGGACAGAAGGGGTTTCCCCCACAATTGCGGACGGTGAACATGATATACGCGACCCACATTCGCAAGAGGGAGCCGAAGCGTGTGCTACATGACGTATACGCGATGGACCCAGTCGCCCCAAAGTTCAATCCATGGTCCTCCTGCCCGATCACTTTTGATCGACGGGACCACCCCACTAGCATCCGTCACGGCGGTTTTGCCGCATTGGTTCTTGACCCAATCATTGACGGATTTCATCTCACAAGAGTCCTCATGGACGGCGGCAGTAGCCTGAACCTGCTTTATCAGGATATAGTGCGGAAAATGGGCATAGATCCATCAAGGATCAAGCCCACGAGGACAACCTTTAAAGGCGTCATACCAGGTGTAGAGGCCAATTGCAGAGGCTCTGTAACACTTGATGTGGTCTTCGGATCTCCGGATAACTTCCAAAGCGAAGAGTTAATCTTCGATATAGTCCCGTTCCGCAGTGGCTATCACGCCCTGCTCGGACGAACCGCATTCGCTAAATTCAATGCGGTGCCGCACTACGCATATCTCAAGCTCAAGATGCCAGGCCCTCGAGGAGTAACTACGGTCAACGGAAACACTGAACGCTCCCTCCGTACGGAGGAGCACACGGCGGCCCTCGCAGCGGAAGTACAAAGCAGCCTTTCAAGGCAACTCTCCAGTCAGGCTGTTAAAAAGCCGGACAATGCAAAGCGCGCCCGGAGTAACCTGCAACAAGACCGCCTGGCACGTTCGAAGCAAGCGTAGCAATACGGCCCCAACCCAAACCATCGCAACATAGCGGAGCTAGTACCTCGAGTACACAATTACGCCCTCGAAATTCTATGGGCACAGGGGGAGGTGCACATTAACGGCATGCTTACAATACGGCGTCAAACGTACTAGGGGCTACCGAATTTTTTTTACTTTCAGGACTCCACACTCTGGATAACCTGTTCGGCTTTGCTGCCGCACAGACGATGCAAGACCCAGGGAAGTAGACAAAGCTACGCCGCATTACGGAACTCTCAGGTGGTCTCTATTTCGAGCGATAAATCTGTTTCTAAATTCCGCGGCCTGCCCCTGGTCAGGACATGTTAAATAGTCTAATATCTTTTTGCTTATCACACTACTTGTATCGTTCGGCTTTGATAAATAGCCTCTCTATAAACAATGCATAGCTTTTCGCTTATTTTTTGCGTTGTCCTCTGTTAATATATATGTTCATTAAATAAACATGATCGCAACCGTACACCATGGTACGGCAAAACACGCCAGGGGCTTCATTACCCTTCTATGTGGCGTGAGAAGTCCATACACTTTCACAAGTGCGGCACCCCGAACTTATAGCACTATATGCATCGGCTCCGAATCATGATTTTGGTCGCATGTTGGGTTTGCCCGGCTCCTATGTTTTGGTGCCTTACGTTCCGTTATATCGGCTAAGGTAGCACTAGGAGAACCACTACAATTGTGCCCCGGTTTAGCTGGGTTAAGCACCTCAGTGGAGAAAGCTAAAACAGACTGTCATGATAAGGCGTGAGACCGGTCGCTGTTCGAGAGGTTTTTCGAGTCCTTAAAGACTTATGCCGCTTCGAGCGAGGAGCTGGCTATGTCTGGCCAAAGGCGTGGATAGCGCCCCGAATTCGGCCTTCCAAACTAGGGGCTTCGCCGAAATTTAAAATTATAACGTTCTATGGCTAAGTGAGAGTGTTCAAGCATTATAGTCCGATTGCCTGGTTCGTTGTGTTGAGCGCCTTCCTCGAAGGACCCAACTATGGGAAAAAGAGCCCTCAGGTTTATCCCGAACACCCCAGCACTAGTGGCATGGGGGCAGAAGCCGACGACTGGCCATCTCTCAATTTTTGATAAACGGCCGCACAGAAAATAATATTTTAAATTCAATAAGCATTGCTTAGCGCATATGAACAAGTTTTCAGCGCACAGGATACAAACGAGCGAGTTCATTCAAATACTACATCTTTAGTACATTCATCCGCGACAAGGCGGGCTCCGGCAAGAACTTCCTTGTAGTAGTTCTCGGGCTTGCGATGCTCCTTCCCCGGCGGCGGCCCGTCCTTCACCAGCTTCTCTCCGTCCAGCTTACCCCAGTGTACCCTTACACGGGAAAGGGCCCTCCGGGCACCTTAAATGCAGGCGGAGCGCTTGATGACCTCAAGCCGTGGACAGGCCTCCACCAGCCGCCGCACTAGCCCGAAATAGCTCCCAGGCAGGGCCTCTCCAGGCCACAGCCGAACTAGTAAGCCCTTCATGGCCTGTCCGGCCGCCTTGTGGAGCTCGACCAGCTGTTTCAGCAGATCGCTCAAAGGCACAGGGTGTCCGACCTCAGAATACTGAGACCAGAACACACTCTCCGTCGAGCTGCCCTCTTCAGCTCGGTAGAACGCGGCGGCGTCGGATACGCTGCGGGGAAGATCGGCGAACGCCCCTGGAGAACTCCGGATTCGGGTAAGTAACAGGTAGTTTACTTTTATATTCCTACATTGCATTAAGAATGCCTTACCCGTTGCTATCTTTTTCACCTCCTCCAACTCTTGGAGGGCCTTTTGGGCTTCGGCCTTGGCACTCTTGGCGGTCTCAAGGGCCGACGCGAGCTCGGATGCTTGCGCTTTTGACTCAAGCTCCAAACTCTAATGTTTTTTCATGAGAGCTTGCAGCTCTTGCTGCACCTCGCCGACCTGAACCCCAAGCCTTTCTCGCTTGGCGCGCTCCTCGGCCGTTTTCTTTCCGGCCTCAGCTAGCGCCTGCTTCAGGGTTGCCACCTCGGTTGTGGCCCCTACAATAAGCACTACAATCCTGTTATTTCTTTCTGCAATCAAGCCTCTCTATAGGCACCTTTTTTCTTTTTTAGGGTATTTCTTACCTTATTTCTCCTCGAGCTGCCGTTTGGCAAGGCCGAGCTCTTGCTCGGTCCGCCCGAGGTCCTTTTTAAGGACATCCACCTGCGCAGTCAGTGCGGCGGTGGACAGCAGCGAAGCCTGCATACGCATATTTGACTTTTTGTTGTTAGACTCCTACAAAAATTACTAGATCCTCTATTCAGCTTTTCTTTCCGAACACCGAATAGAGCATCAGGGGCTACTGTCTATGCGGTAATAATTTGACATATTTTTACTTACCTCGAAGCCTGTTAGAAGGCTAGCGCAAGCTTCAGTCAGTCCGCTCTTGGCGGACTGAACCCTTTGGATCACCGTACTCATAATAGTACGGTGCTCCTCGTCGATGGCGGCGCCCTCAAGCACCTCCAGCAGATTGTCCGCCGCCTCTGGTTGGACGGAGGTCGCCGGCTCAGAAGGCTTACTCCTCTCGGAAGGAGTTCGCCCACCGCGGACCGGGACTGTCGAGTCCGGCGCGGTGTCCGGCACAAAGCCAGACTTGGAGCCCTGGGGGGTTTCATCCCCTTTACTCCTGGGGTCCGGAGGATTGCCTTGCGGCTCCTCCAGGACTATCTCCTCCTGCCCTGGAGCTTGGCGGGACGCCACTTCGGCGTCGTCCGCCCTGCAGGGGGAGACAGCGGGCGGAACAGAGTTCACGTCCGAGGAATCCAGGGAGCCGCTCAACGAATCGTCGAGTTCGGCCCGGGGCGGGCTGCATAAATTACGAGCGATATTAGGGAAAGCCGCGCATTAAAAGAATATCATGAGTCACTCTGGTATATAAGTACTTACGATTTCGCCGGACGCTTGGTTCTGTCCGGCCACTCCTCTTCGCCCTCTTCGGCGTCGTGGGAGTAGTCCGGCGGAGGGGTCTTCCTTTTCCTCGACCCCTCAGCCTCCCCCGTTGGGGTGGCCTTCTTCTTCTTTTCTCCCCCCGTTGGGGGGGAGAGATTTCTTGTTCCTCCTCCTCATTTTCACGAGAGGAGAGCATCGCGGACTCGTCAGATGACGAGTCCGACACCACCATGTTGCGGGAACTCTTTCGAGTCCCGGTGGTTTTCTTCTTCTTGCCCTTCTCCTCCGGCACCACATAAGGTGCCGGAGCCAGCAGCTTCACCAAGAGAGCTGGGGCTCGATCTTCGGGCAGGGGAGCCGGACAGTTAATTGGTCCGGATATAGCCCGCCAAGCCTGTCAAAGGTAAAGGGAGTTTAGATCCCGCATAGAGTTAATCTATGAAGAAGAGCTTAACAAACCTGTCAAAGGTATAGATAGCTTACCTCACTGGCGTGACGCTGCGAGCTGTATCTGCGGTCCTCAGAAGCGGATGTGGGGGACTCGGCGCCTTTGGTCAGCACCTTCCAGACGTCTTCATACGTCGTGTCGAAGAGCCTACTGAGGGTTCGGTGCTGCGCCGGGTCGAATTCCCACAAAGTAACATCCCGTTGTTGGCACGGGAGGATCCGGCGGATGAGCATAACCTGGATCACATTGATCAGTCGGACTGGCTCATTCACCAGGGACTGGATGCACGTTTGCAATCCAGTCACCTCTTTCTCATTACCCCACGATAGGCCCGTCTCTTTCCAGGACATGAGCCACGTGGGGGTCCGGATCTGAACTCGGGGGCTGCGACCCATTTCGGATTGCGTGGCTCGGTGATGTAAAACCACCCGGCCTGCCACCCCTTTAGGGACTCCACAACGGAGCCCTCGAACCAGAGGACGTTGGCCATCTTGCCGGCCATAGCGCCTCCGCACTCCGCCTGGGTGCCGGACACCACCTTGGGCTTGACGTTGAAGGTCTTGAGCCAGAGGCTGAAGTGGGGGCGGACGCGGAGAAAGGCCTCACACACGATGATAAACGCCGAGATGTTGAGGACGAAGTTCGGGGCCAGATCATGGAAATCCAGGCCGTAGTAGAACATGAGCCCCCGGACAAATGGGTGAAGTGGAAAGCCCAGTCCGCGGAGGAAGTGGGGAAGAAAAACTACCCTCTCATGGGGCCCTGGGGTAGGAAGAAGCTGCCCCTTCTCAGGAAGCCGATGCGGGATGTCCTTGGACAAGTATCCGTCTTTCCTTAGCTTTTTTACTTGGGCCTCCGTAACGGAGGAGGCCATCCACTTGCCTCCTGCTCCGGACATTGTTGGAGAAGGTTGAGGAAGGAAGAGCGGACTTGGGCGCTGGAGCTTGAGTGCGCGAGAGATGGATTGGCAAAGGAGGAAGAAGGCGTAGGTAAAAAGGTGAATCCTTGTCCCTTTATACAAGCGGGTGCGATTAGGCATCCCCACCTACCTAATAAAACTCACTTGCCTCCCAAGCGCCGTGGTAAATGGCGCGGTTGGGTTACCCACGTCCGTATTGGTGTGAATCCCGTTAAAAGGGGCACACGATCTCTGCTTTGACAAGACGTGCGAAGGAAATCGCCTCGCTAAACACGCTGAGGTGGAACAATGAAAACAATTTATATAAAGAGCTTGGCCGCAGTGTTATGACGCACTGCGGAATACGTCAGCAGATTTGATTTGTGTTAATACTATTCTCTATATGGCAATATGTGGAAACTTATTTTGCAGAGCCGGACACTATTTTTGGTGTTTACAATCTTCTTGAAGAAACTTGGAGGAGGAACCCGCCTTGCAATGCCGAAGACAATCTGCGCGCTGGACTCGTCGTCATTGAAGCCTGGTTCAGGGGCTACTGAAGGAGTCCTGGATTAGGGGGTGTTCGGATAGCCGGACTATACCTTCAGCCGGACTCCAGGACTATGAAGATACAAGATTGAAGACTTCGTCCCGTGTCCGGAAGGATCTTTCCTTGGCGTGGAAGGCAAGCTAGGCGTGCGGATATTCAAGATCTCCTACCATTGTAACCGACTCTGTGTAACCCTAACCCTATCCGGTGTCTATATAAACCGGAGGGTTGTAGTTCGTAGGACAACCATCATCATACACAATCATACCATAGGCTAGCTTCTAGGGTTTAGCCTCCTTGATCTCGTGGTAGATCTACTCTTGTACTACCCATATCATCAATATTAATCTAGAAGGAGTAGGGTTTTACCTCCATCGAAAGGGCCCGAACCTGGGTAAAATAAAGTGTCTCTTATCTCCTATTACCATCCGACCTTGACGCACAGTTTGGGACCCCCTACCCGAGATCTGCCGGTTTTGACACCGACACTCTGTTTGGCGTTCGGAAAGAAAAGCCGAATAGAGGATCTAATAAAATTCGCATGAGTCTAACAAAAGTAAGCCAATATGCGTATGCAGGATTCACTGCTGGCGTCCGCCGCACTGACTGCGGAGGTGGACATGCTAAAGCAGAACCTCGAGCGGTCCGAGCAAGAGCTCGGCCTTGCCAAGAAGCAGCTCGAGGACAAAGAAGGTTAGAAATACCTTATTAAATATAAAAAGGTGCAATTGCAAAAAGTGACAGGACTAACGTGGCTATTGTAGGGGCCACAACGGAGGTGGCAACCCTTAAGCAAGCGTTGTCCGAGGCCGAGAAGAGGGCGGCCATGAAGCGCACCGAGCAGGAGAAGTATGAGGCGCAGGTTGGCGAGGTGCGACAAGAGCTCCAGGCTCTCATGAAAAAACATGAGACTTTGGAGCTTGACTCAAAGACCCGAGAGTCCGAGCTCGTGGCGGCAAATGAGAATGCCCAGTCTGCCAAGGCCGAAGCCCAGAAGGCCCTCCAGGAGGTTGAGGCGGTGAAGAAGATAGTGGCGGGTAAGGCTTTCTTTATGCAAAGCAGTCATGTGAAAGTCAATTATTTGTTACTTACCCGAATTCGAGCTCGCCAGGAGCATTCGCAGATTTGCCCCGCAGTGTGTCCGATGCCGCCGCATTCTACCGAGCCGAGGAGGGCATCTCGACAGAGAAGGTGTTCTTGTCTCAGTATGCTGAGGCCGGACTCCCCGT
This sequence comes from Aegilops umbellulata, assembly GCA_032464435.1. Lineage (NCBI taxonomy): Eukaryota > Viridiplantae > Streptophyta > Magnoliopsida > Poales > Poaceae > Aegilops > Aegilops umbellulata. The sequence goes on from CP136057.1 coordinate 238,727,066, forward strand.
GCCCTTGAGCGACCAGCGGAAGTAACTGGTCGAGCTCCACAAGGTGGCCGAACAGGCCATGAAGGGCCTCATAGTTCGGTTGTGGCCTGGAGAGGCTCTGCTAGGGAGCTACTTTGGGCTGGTGAGGCGGCTGGTGGAGGCCTGTCCAAGGCTCGAAGTCATCAAGCGCACCGTCTGCATCGAAGGTGCCCATAGGACACTTGCCCATGCTAAGGTGCACTGGGTAAAGCTTGATGCGGAGAAGCTTGTGAAGGACGGGCCACCGCCGGGCAAGGAGCACCGCCACCCCGAGATGTACTATAAGGGCGTTCTGGAAGGCGCCCGCCTTATGGTGGGCGAATGCTCGAAAGATGTAATTTTTGAGTAAAACTTGTTTATTTTGTCCTGTGCGCTGAAAGCTTGTTCATGTGCGCTAAGCAATGCTCTTTGAATTTAAAATATTACCTTCTGCGCGTCCGTTTGTCAAATTTCTGAGAGATGGCGAGTTGTCGGCTTCTACCCCCATGCCACGAGTGCTGGGGTGTTCGGGATAAACTTGAGCGCTCTTTTTCCCATTCTTGGGTACTTCGAGGGAGGCGCTCAACACAACGAACAAGGAAATTGGACTATAATGCTTGAACACTCTCACTTAGCCATAGAATTCTATAATTTTAAATTTCGGCGAAGCCCCTAGTGTTCGGAAGACCGAGTTCGGGGCGCTATCCACGCCTGGGCCGGACAAAGCCGACTCTTCGCTCTAAGCGACATAAGTCTTTAGGGACTCGAAAACCTCTCGAACAGCGACCAACTCTCGCCTTATCATGACGGTCAGTTTTAGCTTTCTCTACTGAGGTGCTTTACCCCAGCTCAACTGGGGCACAATCGCAGTAGTTCTCCTAGCGCTACCTTAGCTGATACAACGGAACGTAAGGTACCAAAACATAGGAGCGGGGCAAACCCAACATTTGACACAAGACATGATTCAGAGCCGATGCATATAATGCTATAAGTTCGGGGTGCCTCACTTGTGAAAGTGTTCAGACTTCTCACACCGTGTTGTGGGGTACTTAAGCCCCTGGTGTATTGGCCGTACCAAAGTGTACGGGTGCGACATGTCATTAATGAACATGTATTCTTAAAAAAGAGTAATACAGTAATAGACAAAAGCTATGCATTGTTTATTTGAAGAAGCTGCGATCAAAGCAGAACGATACAAATTGTGCGATAAGCAAAATGTGGGACTATTTGACATGTCTTATCCGGGGGTGGACTGTGGAATGATGTGCAAAACAGGTATACTGCTCGTTATAGAGACCACCTTAGAGTTCCATAGTGCGGCATGGTTTTCTTCTTCCCTGGTTCTTGCATCGTTTGTGCGGCAATTGTACTGTCGGCTTAGGCCTTCCGAAGAATGGAGTCCTGGAAGTAAGATAAAAGTAATAAGTCGGCAGCCCCTAGTGCGGTTTAAGCCGCGTGTTTTGGGCGTGCCGTGATGGTGCCCCGCCCCCTGTCCCCATGGTATTTCCAGAGCGTAATTATGTACGCGCGGTACTGGTTTTGCAATTTTGTGAGGGCTGGGGTTGGGGCCGCATTGCTACGCCTGCTCACAACATGCCAGGCGGTCTTGCTGTAGGTTACTCCGGGCGTGCTTGACGGTGTCCGGACATTTAGTGACCGGACTGGAAAATTGCCTTGAGAGGCTGCTTTGTACTTCCGCTGCGAGAGCCGCCATATGATCCTCTGTACGGAGAGAGCGTTCGGTGTTTCCATTGACCGTAATGACTCCTCGAGGGCCTAGCATCTTGAGCTTGAGGTATGCTTAATGCGGTACCGCATTGAACTTGGCAAATGCGGTTCGCCCGAGCAGTGTGTGATAGCCACTGCGGAACGGGACTATGTCGAAGATTAATTCCTCGCTTCGGAAGTTATCCGGAGATCCGAAGACCACTTCAAGTGTGACTGAGCCTGTACAATTGGCCTCTACACCTGGTATGACGCCTTTAAAGGTCGTTTTAGTGGGTTTAATCCTCAAAGGATCGATGCCCATTTTCCGCACTGTATCCTGATAAAGCAGGTTCAGGCTGCTGTCGCCGTCCATGAGGACTTGAGTGAGGTGAAATCCGTCAATGATTGGGTCGAAAACCAATGCGGCGAATCCGCCGTGACGGATGCTAGTGGGGTGGTCCCTTCGATCAAAAGTGATCGGGGACCATGGGTTGAACTTCGGGGCGACTTGCTCCATCGCGTATACGTCCCTTAACGCACGCTTCCGCTCCCTTTTGGGGATGTGGGTTGCGTATATCATGTTCACTGTCCGCACTTGTGGGGGGAATCCCTTCTGTCCACTACTGTTCGGCGGCCGGGGCTCCTCGTCGTCGCTATGTAGCCCCTGATCTCTGTTTTTGGCATGTAACTTGCCGGCCTGCTTGAACACCCAACAATCCCTGTTGGTGTGATTGGCTGGCTTTTCGGGGGTGCCATGTATCAGGCACGAGCGGTCGAGTATTCGGTCCAAACTGGATGGGCCCGGAGTATTTCTTTTGAATGGATTTTTTCGCTGACCGGGTTTAGAGCCTCTGAATCTGGCGTTAACTGCCGTATCATCAACATTGTCGCCGTTAATGTGGTGCTTTGCTTGTTGCGACGCGACCTGGCACTGTTTTCCTTGGTATCCAAATTACCAGGGATCTTGGTTATGTTATTGCTACGAGCCAGCCAGCTGTCTTCTCCCGCACAAAAGTGGGTCATGAGCGTCGTGAGGGCTGCCATAGATTTTGGCTTCTCCTGTCCAAGGTGCCGGGCAAGCCACTCGTCACGGATATTATGCTTGAAGGCCGCTAGGGCCTCTGCGTCCGGACAGTCGACGATTTGATTTTTCCTGGTTAGGAACCGTGTCCAGAATTGCCTGGCCGATTCCTCTGGCTACTGAATTATGTGGCTTAGGTCATCGGCGTCTGGTGGTCGCACATAAGTGCCCTGGAAATTGTCGAGGAATGCGGCTTCCAGGTCCTCCCAACAACCAATTGATTATGCTAGCAAGCTATTAAGCCAATGTCGAGCTGGTCCTTTAAGTTTGAGTGGGAGGTATTTGATGGCGTGTAGATCGTCGCCGTGGGCCATGTGGATATGGAGGAGATAGTCCTCGATCCATACCGCAGGGTCTGTTGTGCCATCATATGATTCGACGTTTACGGGTTTGAAATCCTCTGGGATTTGATGATCTATTACTTCATCTGTGAAGCATAGTGGGTGTGCGGCTCCTCTGTATTGGGCTATATCACGACGCAGCTCAAACGAGCTTTGTCTATTGTGTTCGGCCCGACCGGATTTACTATATCCGGAGTGACGATCACCGTCACGTGCCGTGGGGTGCCCATGCGATCCATAGATCGACCTTGTTTGCTTTGCCTTGTCCTCCAATATATCTCACAGGTCTGGCGCATTCCCCCGTGCCTTGGTATTTTTAAAGCGGTGCCGGGGTGCGGCTTGAGTGGAGGGCCGAGAGGCCTCTTTATCACGGCCACGTGCTGGCCGGTCGGCCGCATCATGCGCTGGTGATGTAGGTGCTTCTTCCTCTAATCGGGGTAGCAACCTGCGCTTTGGGTAGCTCTTGGAGGGGCGTTCGAGTTCATACTCTTCGGCCGCTAGGACTTCCGTCCATTTGTCGGCTAGCAAGTCTTGATCAGCTCTAAGCTGTAGCTGTTTTTTCTTGAGGCTGCTCGCCGTGGCTATAAGCCTGCGTTTGAAGCGCTCTTGTTCGACGGGATCCTCAGGCACGACAAATTCGTCGTCGTCGAGGCTTGCCTCGTCTTCGGAGGGAGGCATGTAATTATCATCCTCGACCTCTCTGTCTGCCGCTCTCTCATGAGGGCTGGCTTCTCCATCCTTGCTGGAGGGGTTTTTCTTCGGCACTGTTGGGAGTGTTATTATCTCCCGTGCCGGAATCACCGTTTTTGCTTTGGCGGGATTTAGAGCGGCGCCGCTGACGCCGGCGCTTAGGTTGTTTCTTGGAGGGGTCATCCTCCGCTCTTCCATCGCCATCACCCTCTTTTGGGGTATCCACCATGTATATCATATGACGAGGTGGCTTTCCAGTGCCCTATAGGCACTGATTCCAGATGGTCTCCTGCATCGGCGTCCATACCGTCGATGTCTTCGAAGTCGTAGTCGAGCACGTCGGTTAAATCATCGACAGTGGCTACAAAGTGGGTGGTGGGTGGGTTTTGAATTTCTTCATCATCCGCATCCCAACCTTGCTGACCGTAGTCCGGCCAGGGCTCTCCTGATAAAGAGAGATACTTTAGTGAATTCAGAATATCGCCAAAAGGCGAGTGCTGAAAGATGTCCGCGGCGGTGAACTCCATAATCGGCGCCCAATCGGATTCGATCGGCAGGGGCGCGGGAGGCTCGGAGTCCGGAGGGGAGTCCGGCACCTTGGAGACACAGGCTTCACAAAGGACAAAGCTGGTGTTCGGCTCGATCGCCACAGAGATTTCGGCCTCCGAGGAGGCGTCCAACCACCCGTCCTCGATCAACGCGATCGGCTCCGAACTAAGGGTCGGGGCCGATGCGGGCGCGGCCTCCAAAGTGCTGTTCGGCAGCAGAGCTAAATCGTGCCCTTCGTGACAGGGCGGTGCGCTCGGCTGTGGCTTGAATCCGTCGAAGATCAAGTCTCCGCGGATATCAGCCGTGTAGTTAAGACTTCCAAATTTGACCTGATGGCCAGGGGCGTAACTTTCGATCTGCTCCAGATGGCCAAACGAATTAGCCCGCAGTGCAAAGCCACCGAATAGGAAGATCTGTCCGGGGAGAAAATTCTCACCCTGGACCGCATCGCTGCTGATGATCGAAGAAGCCATCGGGCCTAAAAGTGAGGACATAGAGGAACTCTCAATGAAAGCACCAATGTCGGTGTCAAAACCGGCGGATCTCGGGTAGGGGGTCCCGAACTTTGCGTCTAGGCGGATGGTAATAGGAGACAAGGGACACGATGTTTTTACCCAGGTTCGGGCCCTCTCGATGGAGGTAAAACCCTACTCCTGCTTGATTAATATTGATGATATGGGTAGTACAAGAGTAGATCTACCACGAGATCAAGGAGGCTAAACCCTAAAAGCTAGCCTATGGTATGATTGTTGTTCTGTTGTTCGTCCTACGGACTAAAACCCTCCGGTTTATATAGACACCGGAGAGGGCTAGGGTTACACAGAGTCGGTTACAATGGTAGGAGATCTACATATCCGTATCGCCAAGCTTGCCTTCCACGCCAAGGAAAGTCCCTTCCGGACACGGGACGAAGTCTTCAATCTTGTATCTTCATAGTCCAGGACTCCGGCTGAAGGTATAGTCCGGCTATCCGAACACCCCCTAATCCAGGACTCCCTCACTAGGGAACTTGGAGTGCATGTCAGAAGATACGGGAGTTGCCCACGAGGGTGGGGGGCGCGCCCACCCCCTGGGGCACGCCCCCCTGCCTCGTGGGGCCCCCGTGGCTCCCCCAACGTACCTCTTTCACCCATATATACCGTCGTGCCCTGAAACTTCCAGAACAGAGATTAGATCGGGAGTTTCGCCGCCGCAAGCCTCTGTAGCCACCAAAAACCCTCTCGGGACCATGTTCCGGCACCCTGCCGGAGCGGGGAACCCTCACCAGTGGCCTTCTTCATCATTCCGGCGCTCTCCATGATGAGGAGGGAGTAGTTCACCCTCGGGGCTGAGGGTATGTGCCAGTAGCTATGTGTTTGATCTCTCTCTCTCTTGTGTTCTTGATTTGGCACGATCTTGATGTATCGCAAGCTTTGCTATTATAGTTGGATCTTATTTTTCTTCCCCCCCTCTTCTGTCTTGTAATGGATTGAGTTTCCCCTTTGAAGTTATTTTATCGGATTGAGTCTTTAAAGATTTGAGAAAACTTGATGTATGTCTTGCCGTGCGTATCTGTGGTGACAATGGGATATCACGTGCCACTTGATGTATGTTTTGGTGACCAACTTGCGGATTCCTCCCATGAACCTATGCATAGGGGTTGGCACACGTTTTCGTCGTGATTCTCCGGTAGAAACTTTGGGCACTCTTTGAGGTTCTATGTGTTGGTTGAATAGATGAATCTGAGATTGTGTGATGCATATCGTATAATCATACCCACGGATACTTGAGGTGACATTGGAGTATCTAGGTGACATTAGGGTTTTGGTTGATTTTTGTCTTAAGGTGTTATTCTAGTACGAACTCTAGGGTTGTTTGTGACACTTATAGGAATAGCCCAATGGATTGATTGGAAAGAATTACTTTGAGGTGGTTTCGTACCCTACCATAATCTCTTCGTTTGTTCTCCGCTATTAGTGTCTTTGGAGTGACTCTTCGTTGCATGTTGAGGGATAGTTATTTGATCCAATTATGTTATTATTGTTGAGAGGACTTGCACTAGTGAAAGTATGAACCCTAGGCCTTGTTTCCTATCATTGCAATACCGTTTATGCTGACTTTTACCATTTGCTACCTTTCTGTTTTTATATTTTGAGTTTACAAAAACCTATATCTACCATCCATATTGCACTTGTATCACCATCTCTTCGCCGAACTAGTGCACCGATACAATTTACCATTGTATTGGGTGTGTTGGGGACACAAGAGACTCTTTGTTATTTGGTTGCAGGGTTGCTTGAGAGAGACCATCTTCGTCCTACGCCTCCCACAGATTGATAAACCTTAGGTCATCCACTTGAGGGAAATTTGCTACTGTCCTACAAACCTGTTCACTTGCAGGCCTAACAACGTCTACAAGGAGAAGGTTGAGTAGTAGACATCAAGCTTTTTTCTGGCGCCATTGCCGGGGAGGCTAGGTAAGTGAAGGTATATCTTTAGATCTTGCAATCAAATCTTTTTGTTTCTTGTTTTAGCACTAGTTAGTTTATAAAAGAAAACTACAAAAAAATGGAATTGAGTCTGTCTCATACACTTCACCTTTATAATATCTTTCGTGAGTATGATGGAAAGGATAATTGTGCTCAAGTGCTAGAAGAAGACATCTTTAAAATGTTTGGCACTAAATGTTTGAATAATGAGCATGATTGCAATGTTGTTAGTATGAATTCCTTGAATATCCATGATGCTAATGATATGCGAAGCCACAAGCTTGGGGAAGCTATGTTTGATGAAGATGATATTTTTTGTCCCCCAAGCTTTGATGAGCAAATTTACTATGATGAAAGCATTCCTCCTATCTATGATGATTATTGTGATGACACCTATGCTTTAAATAATAATGATAACCATGAAACTTGTCATCTTGATCTTAATTCTCAATCATATGATAGTTGTTTTGTTGAGTTTGCTCCCACTACTATTCCGAATGAGAAGAATTTTGCTTATGTGGAGAGTAGTAAAAATTCTATGCTTGTAGATCATGAAAAGAATGCTTTAGGTGCTGGTTATATTGTTGAATTCATTCATGATGCTACTGAAAATTATTATGAGGGAGGAACATATGCTTGTAGGAATTGCAATAATACCAAGTTTCCTCTCTATGTGCCTAAAGTTTCAAAGTTATGTTTGTTTTACCTTCCTATGCAAGTTGATTATTGTTCCCATAAGTTGTTTGCTCACAAAATACCTATGCATAGGAATTGGGTTATACTTAAATGTGCTAGTCATATTCTTCATGATGCTCTATTTATGTTTCAATTCCTATCTTTTATGTGAGCATCATTGAAATCATCATGCCTAGCTAGGGGCGTTAAACGTTAGCACTTGTTGGGAGGCAACCCAATTTTATTTTAGTTTATTGATTTTTGGTTCTGTTTAGGAATAAATAATCCATCTAGCTTCTTTTTAGATGTGGTTTTATGTTTTAGTTAGTGTTTGTGCCAAGTAGAACCTTTGGGAAGACTTGGGTGAAGTCTTTATGATCATGCTGTAAAAAACAGAAACTTTAGAGCTCACAAGAATTGCTTAAACTTTTTACTGGGGAGTGCTATTTAGTTGATTATTTTTGAAGATGATTACTAGACAAATTCCTCAGGTCCACCAATTTATTTTAGAATTTTTGGAGTCCCAGAAGTGTGCATTAGTTACAGATTACTACAAACTGTTCTGTTTTTGACAGATTCTGTTTTTCGTGTGTTGTTTGCTTATTTTGATGACTCTATGGCTAGTAAAATAGTTTATAAACCATAGAGAAGTTTGAATACAGTAGGTTTAACAACAATATAAATAAATAATGAGTTCATTACAGTACCTTGAAGTGGTGTTTTGTTTTCTTTCGCTAACGGAGCTCACGAGTTTTCTGTTAAGTTTTGTGTTGTGAAGTTTTCAAGTTTTGGGTAAAGATTCGAGGGACTATGGAATAAGGAGTGGCAAGAGCCTAAGCTTGGGGATGCCCAAGGCACCCCAAGGTAATATTCAAGGATAACCAAGCATCTAAGCTTGGGGATGCCCCGGAAGGCATCCCCTCTTTCGTCTTCGTTCATCGGCAACTTTACTTGGAGCTATATTTTTATTCACCACATGATATGTGTTTTGCTTGGAGCGTCATTTTATTTTCTTTAGCTTTGCTTGCTGTTTGAATAAAGTATCAAGATCTGAAATTATTAAATGGGAGAGTCCTCATATAGTTGCATAATTATTCGACTACTCATTGATCTTCACTTATATCTTTCGGAGTAGTTTGTTGTTTGCTCTAGTGCTTCACTTATATCTTTTAGAGCATGTTGGTAGTTTTATTTTGAAGAAGCAGATGAACTATCATGCTTCACTTATATTATTTTGAGAGTCTTAAATAGCATGGTAATTTGCTTGAAATCCTAATATGCGAAGCATAAAAGATTTGTAAGAATTATAATGAGTGTGTTGAATACTAAGAGAAGTTTGATGATTGATGATTGTTTTGAGATATGGAGGTAGTAATATCAAAGTCGTGCTAGTTGAGTAGTTGTGAATTTGAGAAATGCTTGAGTTGAATTTTGCAAGTCCCGTAGCATGCACGTATGGTAAACGTTATGCAACAACTTTGAAACATGAGGTGTTATTTGATTGTCTTCCTTATGAGTGGCGGTCGGGGACGAGCGATGGTCTTTTCCTACCAATCTATCCCCCTAGGAGCATGCACGTAGTGCTTTGGTTTTTGATGACTTGTAGATTTTTGCAATAAGTATATGAGTTCTTTATGACTGATGTTGAGTCCATGGATTATACGCACACTCACCCTTCCATCATTGCTAGCCTCTACGGTACAGTGCGTTGCCCTTTCTCACATTGAGAGTTGGTGCAAACTTCGCCGGTGCATCCAAACCCCGTGATATGATACACTCTTTCACACATAAACCTCCTTATATCTTCCTCAAAACAGCCACCATACCTACCTATTATGGCATTCCCATAGCCATTCCGAGGTATATTGCCATGCAACTTCCATCACCATCATATACATGACACATTCATCATTGTCATATTGCTTAGCATGATCATGTAGTTGACATAGTATTCGTGGCAAAGCCACCGTTCATAATTCTATCATACATGTTACTCTTGATTCATTGCATACCCCGGTACACCGCCGGAGACATTCATATTATGTAAAAATCCAACAAAACATAGCGCTCGCAACAATTAATGAAATTAAAATTTTCAATATCCAAAAATAACATTTTATAAAGTAATAACGTGTTTGGTGCATTTTTTATAGTTACTGTCCAGTTTTTATAATTGCATCCCATTTATAATTTCTTAAAGCCCATTTTCTTGTTAAGCCTAATGCATCCCTCCTAGGAAAGATTTGCAGCCCAGCGGGGCGGAGAATAACAACTTGACCTTGCCTGGGTATTCCTAAAAAAAGTATAGCTGGGCTAGCCATTTTCAGCTTGAAAAAAATTAATATCTGGGCTGGATATCTGGCCTGGGCTAGACGGGCCACTGCCCGCCCAGTTAATACCTGCAGCGATGTTTTCGTTGTTGTTTAGAGGAGAAAAATTAATATCTGGGCTAAACAACGAAAAACTCTGCAGTGCTCACACCTCAAAAACACAAATACTGCTCGAGCTGCTTGGTCCCAGCTGTCGGCCGCTTCTTGTGCAATTCTCTCATTTATTGACTACTACATAGGTTGACAATGGTGTGGGACCGTGATGTCAGGAAACCAGGAGGAAGCAAAATAAATTATAGTTATATATATATATATATATATATATATATATATATATATATAAGGAGGCACTTGCGTACGTGAGGCTATGGACCTGGTGGGTCCCCATTGTCATCCTCTCCAAGTAAAGTCATCTCCTCGCCCGCGCGCTTTCCGCCCGAAACAGTCAGCGCCGCCCGCCCCACTTCCCGGTGCAGGCGATTGCTCCACCTTCAAACGACACAAGTGTCGTTCGTCCGTCCATCTACCGCCCACATTAATGATACGCGGTTGCCGAGGCGGCTACTCCGGCGCCACATGTCCGTCCCTCCGCCCACCCACCATTTCTATATAAACTGCTGCGCCAGCCATAGCCGCAGTCATCTGCATCCGTTCCCTTTCTCCTGTCCACACCACTACTGCCCACCATGGCTTCCTCGCGCTCCAGCGCTCTTCGGGACGGGCGGACGACGGACCACAAGGAGATGGCAACCATTGCTGTCGTCCGTCCCAATGGAGAACATGGTAGTCGACGATCCGTTGCCAACCCCCTCCTCCGCGCCATCCTTGCCGGTGCATTGCACCATTACCATCGGCGAGGCCCGTGCCCAATATATGGACAGGGTGAGGCAGATGCGTGAGGAGCAGTTCCGGGAGGCGCAGGCCGACGCCGCCTACAACCACCATCTCCTCCAGGAGCACCTGCAGGTGGAGGAGCAGATCACCGCGGATCGGACGGAGCAGGAGGCACTGCTCGACTCGTACCGCTCCGCCCGCAAGGGCCGCCTCGAGCGCTGGCGGTACCACATGCGGGTGGCGGAGGCTGCGGCCGCCTACAAAGAGGCTAGCAAAGAGGGCGATGAAGTGGGCGAGGCGTTGTTTGGCGAGACCGAGGACGAGGCAGAGGACAATGCCGGCAACGACGAGTCCCCGCTCCGCTGGCGTCGACGAGGCCCTGCTCCGCGGAGGCCCCGCGGCGCCAACAATGAGGCAGAGGACACCGTCGGCTCCGCCGAGGCTCCGCCCCGCCAACAACGAGGCAGAGGACATCACCAGCTCAGCTGAGGCCCCACCCTGCCGGCAACGTGGGGGAGGATTTCCACCGCTCCGCTGAGGCGCCGCCTGCCGGTAACGAGACAGAGGACATCACCGGCTCTGCCGAGGCCCCGCCCCGCTGCCAACGAGGTCGCGCCACACAGAAAACAAGGAAGAGTAGAACACGGTAGGTCACCGCCGCTCGGGTCCAAGTAAGGCCACCGCTGCTACCCTCCGGTTGAAGCCAAGCTAGGCGGGTTGACCATTGACGGCCGGTTAGCTTCTTGGCGGTGATGTGGAGTCGGAGAGCTGCGCTGGAGAAGAACGCTGCTTCTACTTAACTGCTGGTGCAGTTGGCTGACTGACACGTGGGCCCAACAGGCCACATGTCAGTTACGCAACTGCACCTGCAGTTAAGTCACTGAAGCTTCTGTTCGTCTCAGCGGGACACAGGTGGGTAGCTTTGGTTAATTAATTATACCTCAAGTGCACCCATTTTTAGTTGAAGAATGTATGAAATGTAATGAAATCCGGCATGTTTATATGAAATCCGACCATGTATGAATGAATTTATTTCGATTAGTTCGAATTCCTGTATCACTGGCATTGGATGAACATGCAAAACAATACGTACTAGCATTATTCCCAAGGTGATCACCTCGTTTGCAACAGTTTCACATGTACTCCCTCCGGTCCTTTCTAGTCTGCATCCAAGTTTTGTTTGTAGTCAAAGTATCTCTACTTTGACCAATCTTATACAAAAAAGTATGCACTTTCACAATGTGCGAAGTAAAAAGGAACTGAAGGAGTACAAAGAGTTTGAGCAGCTTTTTAGCATTTCTGTACATTGCAATGAAACACACAGGTCTGGCAATTCATAGAGAACGTTCAAAACAATCGATGATTATGCATCTCAGTGACTCACATGTCAGAGGAAATATTTACTTCACAACTAAAGAATGAAGAAAAAATTGATCGACGCTGCTGATAGCAAAGGGCGTCCCATTCAAAAATATCAAACGCATGTCTTGCTAAAATCAATGAGCAAAATTTGACAAGGTTGTCCCATTCCAAAATATCAAATGCCTACGATTGTGGAATGGGCAGGGTTTGCCATCAGTTCGGACATTGACATGGCACCTCGTGCTAAATAAACCAGCTGTTCTTCTATGCAGTTCCACCAAAATCAACCAAATTCGCGCGTAGCTTGTATGATTTCGCCCTTATATGTTGCAATGCCTTGAACTTATCGGCCCCTCCTTTCTTGTGGTGGAAATGAATGATTCGATGTATTCATGAACATTTTGTGCAGTTCCCATTGAAATCAAGCTGAGCACCCCTGTTTGCAAAAATACAAAAAAGTGATTAGTATAAAGCAAACTGTACTATGAATTGACAGTTTCAACAGGCACATACATGGTCCATGTAGAGCACCCTTTTAGAAAAATGGAGCTCACCAGAAAGAATCCTAGAACAACATTGTACTCGGGCATCACATCAAAAAAATGGAAATTTGTCAGTCTTTCTGAGCTGAAGTTAGTTTGGTCTTGTGGGGAGTAATGTAACCATCCTTCAACTGCTCCTTCTGATGAGAAGATAGACAAGGCTTTTTCATCCTGGCATTATCGGAACTAGTCACTTCACGTACTCCATATTCTTCCTCAGAGGAAGATGATCCTGCTGTGCAAAGACAAGAGGCGTACTAAATGCTAGCATCCCTGTTTGCTCCAAAAAAAGGAAAGGAAATATTTAAAACAACACAGATGAAGCACTTCTCAAGGACAATACCACTTTTTCATGACAGTATCTAAACAGTAGCACAACACCAATAGAGATGACAAAGCTCAATCATATGGATGAAATCAGTGGTCGAGTACCAACCTTTGTTAGGAGGCTTATTGTGTAGAGCATACAGATGAAGCACTTCTCTGGAACCATCTATTGCTATCTACAGTGGTGGCCATGCTTACTATATACTCCTCAATTAGTTTAATGTTTCCAACATCTTCTTGTTCAGTTCCATTAAAATATATGGTATCATCATAGAAGATCCCTTTTTGCACAAGTAGAGATAATTACATATTACATTAAGAGTGGCATCAAATTAGTGGCAAAACAATTGCTCGTTCCAGCCATAGCAATAAATTAAGATGCAAAACTATATCATTACTTGTGTCATCATAGTTCCGGTGCTTCATTACAGCACCGGGAGTTGATTTTTTTTCTTCCGCTTGTTCTTCCCCTTCATCACTTGGTTCAGTAACAGACAAGCTTCACCTTCAACGTAAGATTTGGCATGTCAATTAGGGAGCACAAGTATAGTACTGAACTTAATTTTCTGATAAAAGTGGCAAAATACAGGCCAACAGTTGTGAAATATCCTTATCTTACCTCAATGGGATATTACGGTGCACATACAGATTGGAAGTCTTGTCTCCATTTGTGCAGTTCACTAAAATCAAGAAACATTATTGTACAAGTAGCACGACATATGAAAGCACACTGCAGAATCATGTGAAAGAAGGCTAGTACTGACCTCTCATGATGTGGAATTCAAACAACTCATAAGAAGAAGACATGAACCAAATTCGCCTTAACGGATAGGAAGTAAGATCTCCTCTTGTGCAGTTCCACTAAGATTAAGCAATCAAGCAACATTGTCGGTGTGACATTTTGGTTGAACTGCACAAAACACTCTTAAAACAAAAGTTTTTTGCCAAGTGCAACAAAAGGTCACAATGGCAACGAGGTGAAGTAGATAACCCTGTTTACACAGAGGTGCAAACAAAACAATTAGTGGTCAATAATGGTGGATGACACAGAAGCCAACAAAAATAAGCATCGTCCTTATCTAAATGGGAAAGAAAGCAAGACAGTAGCATTTCTCAAATGGTGGCATTGATTAATATTAACATAGAGATTATATTAACAATAAAATTCATTAAACATGTAATTTGCTTTTAACTGTGGCATTACATCAATTTTCCAGTGGCATTATTAGAGGGTGTTTGTTTACAGGGACATTTTGGTGTAGGGACTAAAAAAACTCCGTGTCAGTCCCATCTAAACCAAACAGGAGGGACTTTTAGGGACTAAAAGTGGGCCTTTGGGACTAAAGAAAGAAGATCCCGAGGGAGTCTTTTTGGGACTTTTTCCAATAGTTGCCCCTACCACGCATCGCACCTTGTCTCTATTAGTTCATTACTAGGGGTAACATGGTCTTTTAGCATGTCATTTAATAACCTCTAGTCCATGTTTAGTGCCTGGAACCAAGCAGGTAGGGACTAGGGAGTTTTTAACCAAACAGGGTGTTAGATTAACAACAACTAATGAGTTGCACGGGACAGTGGATGCACCAGCACCATGTGCATCTACCGATGTACTGTGGTCATGCACAGTCTGTTGCAACAAAGAACAAACAACCAAGGAGCATATTTGTGTTGGTCTCAGTTTTGTTATCTTTAGACACCTTTCCCTATGCGAGCGCAACAAATCTAGTCCTTCTCAAACTCTACAGCCTTGTCCCTTCCTTTCCTTTTTGAACTAGTACTTTCGCCCCTTCCTTTCCTCTTTGAACCACGTCCTAGATTTATGCGATACAACTTTCCCCACAACTTTCCCCCATTCCTTTCCTCTTTGAACCACGTCCTAGATTCATGCTATACAACTTTCCCCCTTCATTTCCTCTTTGAACCACGTCCTAGATTCATGCTATATACAACTTTTCCCACTACTTTCCCCCACTCCTTTCCTCTTTGAACCACGTCCTAGATTCATGGTATACATGCAGCTAGAGCAATGCATGTGGAGTAAGTAAATTATACCTTAAGGTTCTTGGGGCGTGGTTCAGTGGGCGACGGGACGGTGGCGAAGAAGAAGGGGTCGGATGCCCTCCCGCGCCGCCGCTGGGTGGAAAGTGAACAGCTGCGCCGGTAGTCCCTCACCGACGGCGACAGTGTTAAGCCTCATTCCATTCCCCGCGGACGGATCCTGCCGGCTCTTTGAGCAGCAGTGAGGGGAGAGAGAGGCCAACGAAGTCTTGTTTAGATCTGGAGAGGGCGATAGTGTGTGAAGAGAGCAACTACAAGCGCTGAGGCTCCAGCGGGAGAGGGAGAGAGAGTGTGAAGAGAGCAACTACAAGCGCTGAGGCTCCAACATGTATATATATACTTGAGAGAGAGTGTGAAGCGTGCAAACCCTATAAAACATTTTGACCAGTCAAAGAATCCTCCTGGCACAAATTATGCTCAAGTGTAGTTATCGAACCCGAGACCTCAAGTTTGATGAGCGAACAGGCTAACCAGCTACACAACCCTCCCGTTATGTTCAATGAGAGGGAAATAACCTTTTATACATTCCTGCATTTGTGTGACAAGCATGCCGTGTTTTTTTGTGTGTGTGGGAGTCATTGGGATTTCAATCATAATCGTGTCATGTGGCTTTGGTGATAAGACTATCCACATTGGTGCAGAAATAATGCAGCCTTAGTCACCTTACCTCTCTCCACGTAGTACGTTGGGTCCCACCAGTCAGAGGGTGAAACAAACAAATTTATAAGAAAAATTAAAAGCGCCAACGGTGTATCTTACCTCACACATCTCGCTACTGCTTGGGAACACTGTCCAATTGATCCCTCTGTTCGCTCACGTACTATTTTAAGTGAATCCTTATTATAACATGCACACAAATTTTGGGCACTTATATTCGACTTAAGTCAGTGTGCCACCGTATCTCTTATACTTACTACTCCCTCCGTCTAGGTGTAATAAGTCACGTTAGAAGGTGCAACGGGACCAAGGTGCGTGTGTGTGTGTGTGTGTGTGCGCGCGCGTGTGTGTGTTTGTGTGTGTGTTTAACAACATGTGTGTGTTAGAGAGACCGACATATCGACCTACTCCTATAGAGAGATGTTGTGTAGTGTACGATTTTAGCCGCGAGAGTCGGTGCATCCTCTCGTTTCCGGGCGTGTCCGGTAGGGACATGCGTACAGCTTCCATGCCCGCTCCTAACCAGCCTGGCCCACCCAAAGCCCCTCCATTGCCCGCGCGCGCTTCCCGCCCAAAACGGTCAGCGCCGCTCCAAAGAATCGGTGCCGCATTCATGCCCAGGCAGAGCGGACGCGACCTCTCACTGGCGCAAGAGTGATGGTTGCTTCGTCCGTCCAACTTACTGCTTGGTCTATGTGATTTGACGGCTCATTGGTCTTTATTGCTGAGGTGGTAGGACTGCTGGATGTCCCACGCTTTCGGCGAAAGGAGGTACTACTACTAGATTACAATTTTCTCCATTCTTACAGCGGAGGCGTGCAAGAGCAGTGAAAAGACGCAGGCTAAGTGATTACATGGCCCACCTCACACTATGACCGTGCGACACCTAACTCTTTACATAGTAGCACTCCCTCCGTTTCTAAATATTACTAGATGAGTCCCCGGGCGTTGCCGCGAGACAGTTGTATATCTCTCTATGCAAAATTATTGATTTCATAGAACTAAAAAAACTCTATAACCGCATGACAAATGAGGTAGCCAAACTAAATAAACTCCCATCATCATTTAGATCATCCCACGTAAGGAAAAGAGATCAGCCAACTCCTACTACATAATGGAATTATATCTTTCTTTTTGACATGTTAATGGGACTTAAAAGCTCACTTACATGCATGCTACCGGTGCATGCTTGCATGCAGACATGTTGATGTTATTTTAAAACCCACTCACATGCATGTGCCATGGTATTTCTGCATGCTTGCATGTGGCTTAGTGCGGAGCCTCTCAACGTTTAGATCAGTGCTATTATGGACTGATTTACTTCATCCAATGGCTACATCAATTTTGATGATGTGGCTCAAGGAGAGGATAGAGAATTCCTAGTAGTGGGGGCTAGCTATTACTAGTAGATAAGTCTTTGTAGAGATTCCACTACATACAGAACAAAATGAATGAATCTACACTTAAAATGCATCTATATACATTCGCATGTGGTTCATGGTGAAATCTCTACAAAGACTTATATTTAGGAACGGAGGAAGTACTTGTATAGTACGTACTGTAATTTATCAGCGAGATAAATTTGTACAATGCTATGAAGCTTCCAGCTTCTGTTACATGTATCTTGCGTCCAAGGTTGCCCGTTGCAACATTTCATCAAATACAAAGGAGACTAACATGCATACTATTGCATCTCAATGGTTGACAGATCATAGCAAATATGTACTCCCTCTGTTCCAAAATAAGTGTCTGAACTTTGTGCAAACTTTAGTACAAAGTTGTACTACTACTAAAGTTGACACTTATTTTGGAACAGAGACATCTAAAGAAAAAAACGATCCATGCAGTCCCTAGCCCTTGAACCGTAAACCATAACCAGGCTTTAATTTGATGGCAACGTGGCGCTTCCTAAGAAATGAAGTTTGCAACCTTTTGACCATCGGATCATTTTGTGCAGTTTCACCAAAATCAAGATGAGCATCCCTATGGCAAAGAAATTGAAGAAGCGTGATTAGAATAAGATTACTAGGACTAGTTGATGAGACATAAACTCATCACAAATACAATACATAGAATCCTGTAGATGTATGTGCGGGGCAAAGAAGTACTAGAGAAATATCCACATGGAGTGATGTGGGCAGCTGGAGCAGTCATGCAAGCCGGCTGTAAAGGGAGTTGTACCTGAGGGACGTAGCTCAACCTTGAGGAGGGCGGCGGGAGGCAGCAACTGCCCACGTTGCGGCAATGAGCAAAGGACGAAGGCAACCTCACCGGCTTTGTGAGAGAGAACGGCGGGGACCCCTGATCGGGACGTGACGACAGTGGGTTTTCACCGTCGGCGATGGCCACCGCATCTACACTAAGCATCCACCCCTTCCCCAAGCGGACGTGATCTGTCGGGATGTTAGAGATGTGGCCACAGTCGTTTTGTGCGAGAGAGTGTGAAGAGAGCAACCCCAACAAGCAACCATGTAGGCTGGCTCGTCCTGACTATGTATATAGTGGAGCGGTTTCCTTTTCTCTCCATATGAACCTATCATATTGCGTACGTGCCATTGAAAAAAAAACTTTATTTATAATTGATGCGGCACCTACTACTCGTTCTCCTATAACCTTGCGCTTGGCATCTCCAAAATATTAACCTTGCAATTGGCTCTTCACCTCTTCGGGAAGTCGAGCAATAATTGTAGTGCAGTATATATCATTCTGGCTATATGAGAAAGAATGAATTGCTGCACGTCCGCCACGTGGGCGAGGGTCGAGGGGCGAGGGTGAGTGCTACATACAGAGCAAAATGAGTGAATCTACACTCTAAAATACGTCTATATACATCAGTGTTTGGAGTATGTACTAGTAGTTCATATTGAAATCTACTAAAGAACATATATATTCCAAACAATATGATATAATCTTTATAACCAAGGTAGTAGGGACGAGGAGTAAACGGAGGGAGTAGTAAATTTTTCTCCTCGTCCTGCGAGCCAATGCGCATGGGCGAGGGAGCAGGCGTAAGGCGGAGCAAGCTTCACCTCATCCTGCGAGCCACCACGCCCGTGGGCGGGGGAGATGGCGAACTAAGCAAGCTTCTCCTCATTCCGCGAGTTGAAGGGACACATCAAAAGTACTCAGTGTATAGAGCCTTGCCTCTAAGGTAGGCCCCACATGGTTTGCCTCTTTTTTTAACATAACACGTCAAGTCGCAATTTGTTTGTTCACCCGTGGTAGACGATCCTCCCTCCACCAAGTGGACAATTAGTACACGTGCCAAATTACCATGTGGGCTGCCTTTTTCGTACAGAAATGAGCTCCACCGTGTACCCGCGCGGGTGTGGTTGGGAAAGAGACGGGAGTACGTGCGCCGTGCATGCACCTCTTCTCTTCGTGCATGTCCCCCACCTACGTGGGTGTGTGTGAGAGATACAAACCGCGTTCGTGAGTGTTTTTTGTTTTGTGGTGGGGGGTTGATTTCATGAATTATTTGTGGGAATATGTGTCGATGACATCTTAAACAAAATTTTGCATGCAATGTGTGTGAAATGGAGGCCTATCCATATCATACATAGAGGGTCGGGCAATCCACGAGAAGAGAGAGAGGGGTCATAGCTATTGATAGAGTCGAAGAGAGGATCAAGTGGGTGGGTGCGAGATCGATGAAGAGAGCCATCGAAATTGTGTGTGTGCGAAAGTCAAAGATATAGGGCGACTGGCCTACCGGAACATTAGAGGGCACATGTCAAGTTTGTGTGTGGCAGGGTAACATCACTAGAGCGCTCGATGTATCGGTGTGTGTGGGGGTGAGGGGGGTGGGGGGAGGGGTAGGGAGAGGCCTAACTATAGAGGTAGAACGACTCGTGTATGTGTTGAGAAGGAGAGACCCAGCTATGTCTTGAGGGATATCTGTCGACATCCATACATAACTGAAAGACGGGAAATATGATGGGATAAAGAGAGAGAGGAGAGAGAGAGGGAGGGAGAGGGAGGGAGAGGGGTAGAGTACTGTAAGGGTGATGGAGTTGCTTCTCGAAGATGGTGGGAGAGGCCTACTAGACAAACTGAGGGTGGAACTGCAATGTTATCAATAAGAGTGGGGATGTGTTTCTGTGTGTGCCTGTGCGTGATAGATCTGTCGGGACGCATCCATGGATGATGAAGGGGAACCATGTGTTTGGTAAGCAAACCTAACTAGATCGGTAGATCAATTGTTGTTTGTCGGAGGAAGGGAGAGACACAACTAATGAGGTAGATCGATTGACGTGTGGGTAAAAACGAGTTATAAGGACCTAGCTAGCTATATGTATAGCGAGAGATCGGTCGGTGTACGTCCATTTGTTAGAGGAAAATAAGGCCCAGCGAGACGGATAGATAGAAGGAATGGAGCTAGGAGGTGGTGCGAGAGGCCCAACTACTAGCTAGATAGGGGGAGGAGTGTGCGGTTGTGAGATCGATGAAAAGAGTGGCGAGAGTTTACACATGTGTCTGACCGTATGAGAGACACGAGGCAAGGACACATAAAGGAGGAGATTGAAGGTGTGTGTGTATGTTGTAGGCACGCATCACTGGAGAGGTTTATCGATCAGTGTGTGTCGGAAAGGAGTTGTGGAGACTCTGGGAGAACAACCTAAATAAAAAAATGAATGTGCCCGGTGGATAGAATGCTGAGGGAGGGGGAGGGCGAGGAGGGCGTGTGCATGCACGAGAGAAAGTTAGTGGTAGCTACAAAGGTTAGAGGATTGTGTGGGTGTAAGAGACTAACAAAGATCATAATTTGATATGAAAGCGGATTCATATATTTGAATAGGAGATCATAGTGTTTTAAATATTGCATGCATGAATATGGCGGTGATACACGTGTTGTGGACATGTTATACCATAATGTGATAATGCATGGCGTTTGTAACTCACAGCTAAATGCCGAACAATCTAAACCATACTATACATTAAACAATCTCACATTTTATTTTGTGATAATGTGTGGCGTTTGCAGCTTACAACTAAATATCGAACAATCTAAACAATATTATATATCGAACATTCTCACATTTTATTTGAATTTGTGGTAACGTGTGGTGTTTGCAACTCACGTCTAAATACTTGTAGGCGTAGGGGGCGGGACACCATACATAATGTGATAAACACATTATACATATGAGACATGGTTTAGATTATGAAGATCTAGCTGGAGCTAGAAACGTAATGTGATTTGAAATCAAAATAAAGTGGATTCTAAAAATCTAGTTCGAGTTCATATAGTACACATAGTTCATATGTAACTCGAGACTAATCATGTGGTGTGCTGTGAAGATAATACACAAACGATGGTTTAACTTGACAATAATGATGATTGTAGATCTTATTAAAACAGAGAAACGAATTCAAATGCTTTGACTTCACAACAATCATTACTGTAGATCTTATTCAAATAGAGAAACGAATTCAAATTTAGTTCATATTGAAGCGGTAGTATATACGTTTGGAATGCACTAAAACGTTCATTTGAGTAGTAGGTTGCATGCATTATACACGTAGCGAAATATTTTAATTGAACATAACATGAATTCAAAGTTTTGAATGACATTTGTAGTGCGCATTGATTTTGTACAATACATGTTAGGCTTGTCCGGAAATTTCAACCCGCGCCTTGTTAGCCTGAAATATTTAAGATTTATCTTTGTCTCGTTGTGCCCCGACAACTCCCTCCATCTCAACCCGCGCCTTGCTATTCCGAAACTACAACGCGCGCGAAAACTCCCACCTCTTGTGAAATCCCAACACGCAAAATGCCCGTGGTACCCCTGAACAGAATGAACCGCCTCAAATCGGTGGGGGTACTTTCGTAACTTACCCCACATTTCGGACAAGCGCGTCTCTAAGCCATAGTTCCCCACTGCCATCCCATCCGCCTACCCATTTGTACACCGAGGCCGCGAAAACCCACGATGAAACCCCACACCTTGCTCCGTCCGCCACCCAGCCGGAGCCTCTTCCCTGACGACGTCGTCCATAGGAACACCTCGACTTCCCTCATCCACCATACCAGATGAGGATCCGTCGTCGATCTCATCGTCCCGCCGGTTCAGCCACCCCGTCCTCCACCTCCAAGGCGCTTCCCGGACGTTCCCCTCATCTTTCGCGCCACCTCCATTCCCACACCGCCATCTTCACCCACACCACCGGAAGAGCATCATCATCGCCGTTTCCTCGGATGAAGCCGTGGCCTAATCGGAGCCACCAAAGAGGTTGTACACTAATCGCCGCATTTTCTTCTTGATTCGATCTCACGGTGATGCCGGTGCTCGGTCCCGAGCCGACACGGCGCGGCTCCATCCACGGCGGCATCGCCGACCACTTCCTCCATGACATCGCTCCCTCGGCGGCGACGTCGACATCAGTAGGAGCTGTTGCTGCTTTAGAACTCGCTCGCGCTGCTGCTCTACTCTTGCTCTCGGTCCCCTGCCTGGTCTGCTCTTGCTATTGCTCTTGCTCGCGCTGCTGCTCTCGCTCTTGCTCTTGCTTGCGATGCTGCTCCGATTTAGCTACACTTCAGTCGACTGAATCGACTTTTGGGTCAGTCGATTTTCAGGGGGTGGGGGGGGGCTCGTCGGGGTGAAGGAAGAACCAGCCGCAGCGGGGAGGGGGGCTCGCTGGAGAGGTACCCCACTATCTATCTTAGGGTTCAGGATGGGGGCGGTGGTCGCCAGCGGTGGCGGGGCATTGGCGGGGCGGTGGCGTGGGAATCGCCGGAGAAAAAGCTCGGCACGAAGGGGGCTAGAGGGATGGCCGGGGCGGCGGCGGACCGGCGGTGGGGAGTGTTTTTGTGGCGGGCGGGGGGGCGCACCGCCGGCTGCGGGCAGCGGGGGGCTGCTATTTGGCCGATGGTGGCTGGCGGCTCAGGGGGTGGAGGTTGAAGATGAACCACAGGCCCTTGATTTCGTATCCAACGGCTACAAAATCAACTAACCAGAGATGAAAAAGTCAGTCGACCGACGTGTAGCCTTACCTTGCTAGTGCGTTCAGTTTCGACAGCAAAATTCAGTTTCGACAGCAAAATTTAGTTTTGACAGTTAAGTTCAGTTTCGATAGTTAAGTTTAGTTTCGACAGTTAAATTCAGTTTCGACAGTTAAGTTCGGAGATGAGCGGCTGATGTATTTTACATCTAGCACTTTGTGGTTATGTATTTTACGTCATGTATTGGACATGCTATTAGAATTCCACTCAGGTTAACGCTGTTCGTTGTCTCTCTTGTCCTGCTTCAGCCTCGGCGTCGTACAACTCACCGGAGCTGCTCCAACGACGAAACCTTCCATCACAGTGGAGCAGTACCTCGGGCTCCATCTCCAGACGCCTAAGATCTTCTTCCCCTCCTTCGACAGCAAAGTCAGCCGGAGCATCCTCATGGCCAACCCAATCGCGCTGAGATCGACATGGCTTCGCCAAAGAGGTTGTACACTTGTTGCATCTCTTTTTTACTCTACATGTTATATATATATTGTCCACTGAGCACACAAATTTGTTCCTTTAGTGTCTCCTTGAAAGAAAAAACATAGGAATTTTAATTTTCACTTGTCCTCCTTTTCAAATTCCTATTCATGAAGCACAAGACTAACAGATAGTAGCATAATAGCATTATAACCGTACATTTTCTTATGGTTTGACTTAATCTCACCATGCTTCTTTGCATCCTGTGATCTTCCAATTGTTGTGAATCAAACACCCAGATTGGCAGAAATCCTGTGTTTTAAATTCTCTGTTTTGTACGTGCATTCCTATCCTATTCCTGTCTATTTCCTATCCCTGCATTATTGGAATCCTCCAATTCAAACGAGCCCTTATAGAATTACTTCTCTTACAGATAGTTGTCAAAGAAAACCTTGTGAAAGTGCGTTATATCGACTAGAGGGGGGGTGAATAGGCGATTTTTATGAATTCTTCACTAAGGAATTTGCTAGTGAGGAAATTCCTTAGCGAAGAACTACTTGCAGCGGAATAAGTACTCAGAAGTAAACATAACAGAAGACAAGCATAGTCATCATGATGAAATTAAGACAAGCACAGAGTACAGAAAGCGTAATCACAGGATAACACGGAATGAAGACAAACAGACTGAAGAAATTGAACTGAGGAAATTGAGAAAGTCTTCAGTCAAAGTCTTCAAACACAGATTTGACAAGCACACAACACAATACTGAGGAAATGAAAGAGTTGAGGAAATAGAACCAGTTGGCTTGGTGAAGACAATGATTTGGTAGACCAGTTCCAACTGCTGTCTTAGTTGTACATCTGGTTGGAGCGGCTAGGTATTTAAACCTAAGGACACACAGTCCTCACCATATTCTCCTTGAACTAAGGTCACACAGAGCTCGTCTAATCACCCGTGGTAAGTCTTCAGGTGACTTCCGAACCTTCACAAACTCGGTCACTCGGCGATCCACAATTCCTCTTGGATGCTCTAGACCATGACGCCTAACCGTCTGGAAGAAGCACAATCTTCAAAGGTAACATGCGACGGATCCACGCAGGATCAATCTCTTCAGTGATGCTCAATCGCTTCGGGTTTGTAGGTGTTTGGGTTTGGGTTTTCCTCACTCGATGATTTTCGCTCAAAGTCCTCGGAGGATGGGATGCTCTCAAATGACAAGTGTCAGTTTCTCTCGGAGCAGCCAACCAGCTAGTGGTTGTAGGGGGTGGCTATTTATAGCCTAGGGAGCAGCCCGTCATGATAAGACATAAATGCCCTTCAATGATATGACTGTTAGGTGGATAAGATATTTGGGGACAGCTGACGCGTAGCACATCAACGGTCAGAAATTTGAGGTTCAAATTCCTCAGGGCTATCATGTTCCTCACAGTGTAGGCAATCCGCAGTACCAAATTCCTAACTCCTCAGTCAGAACAAATTCCTTAGTGACCAGAAGAACTGCGTCTCTGTCACTGAAGAAATTGACTGAGCTGTATGAGATTTCCAATGGCTTCACTCGAAGGGATTGGTAGGTGTAGGATTTTGAGTTGAGCATCACATGGAAATTTTTCCTTAGTATTTCCTCGACCCCCTTTAACAGTACGGTGTTTCCTATGACTCAAGAAAGAGAAAATGAAACTATGAAAACAAAAGTCTTCACGCTTCATGTTCCTCGAATGAAAACCAAGTCTTCAAGGTCACACCAATTTCTTCACTTTCGAAGTCTTCAGAAGGTCTTCATAAATCCAAAGTCCTCCGTCGAAGAACTTCATTTTTAGGGGTCGACTTTCTGTGTAAATATCAAACTCCTCATAGACTTATAGACCTCTGTACACTCATAAACACATTAGTCCCTTAACCTATAAGTCTTCAATACACCAAAATCACTAAGGGGCACTAGATGCACTTACAATCTCCCCCTTTTTGGTGATTGATGACAATATAGGTTAAGTTTTCAACGGGGATAAACATATGAAGTGTGAATACTGATATTGAGGAATTTGATTGCAAGATATAGAAGAACTCCCCCTGAAGATGTGCATAGTGAGGAATATGCTTTTGAAGCAATGCACACTTGAAGAGTTGAATCATGGAGATCTCCCCCTATATCTTGTAATTCATGCACACATTTGACATAATATATGAAGAATTTGAAATGCATGATGAAATATGGTGACTTATGAGATTCAGCATGCGTGCAATCATATTAACGTGGAATAAGCATGCAGAATAACACATCGAAAGTATCAGAGCACCATCGGGTTTAAGTTTACAACTCGATCCAATAAAGTTTCAGAAGAACGAGAGTTGTAACTTAGCAAAAAAACGCCCATATAATAGACCCGCTTGAAGACTAACTCAAATTTCTCCCCCTTTGTCATCGAATGACCAAAAGGATCGAAACCGAGGTCTAACGCCCCTGAAGATATTCAAGTTGATGAAGGAGCGCCAGCGTTGTCGGGGTCGGTTGTTGTAGTAGGGCCTGCTGTCGTCCAAGTTTTCATGTTCATCAGTGTCGCGTGATGAAGAATAGGAGATGGCCACCAAAGAAGGAACCTTGACCTTCTTATATTTCTTCGAAGGAGGTGCAGACGAGTCAAATTCTTCCTTGAGACCCATTTTCTTCATATCTTTTGCGCTGTAGACATGAGACAGAACAGCCCAGGTATGGTTGAAGGTTTCATGGAGGTAGTATTGGTTTTTCTTCACTGCATTGTGGGTTGAGGTCATGTTGTGAAGGATTGAACCAAACTGACGCTTGACCCATTTATGGTTGTGATCAACCTTCTGATGAAGACTGAGGAGTAACTCACGATCAGTCATCACCCTGGGTGTTGTGGCTTGAGGATTTTGCTTGGTGTTGTTGGCGGCAGAGTCATGAGTGGTAGACTCGTCATTGGTGGAGTAGGATGCAACCTTGCAAAATTGACCATCCAATGGACGAATACCTTCATCTATAACAGCAGTAGCCTTGCCTTTGTCATCAGCTGAGGAAAATGTCCGTTGGAGCACTTCAATTGGAGGCAAGTAGCTGTAGTGGTTCAGAGTGTCAGTGTTGTAGTTGAGTGAAAACCTTGTCCTGATGAATCTCATAATCCACGGTGCATAAGGCTTCAGCTCAAACGGTGACATAGCAATATTGGCGAGAGTCCTCATGAAGAAATCATGGAAGTTGACGGGAACGCCATGAATGATATTGAAAAGCAGATTCTTCATGATGCCAACGACATCTTCATCATTTGAGTCGTGGCCTTTGATAGGACTCAATGTCTTTGACAGAATGCGATAGATAGTCCGAGGCACATACAGTAGTTCTTTGACGAGAAATTTGGTTCGTGGGGCCTGCCCTAGCTTCAAAGGCTTCATCAGAACTTGCATGTAGTGATTTGTAAGCTCAAGTTCGCTGTAAACGCAACGAGCACCATCAAGGGGAGGACTGAGTGGTAGAGCACGAAGCAATTCAGTTGCTGGTGCCTTGTAGTGAATGTTTTCTGACATCCAGTCCAACACCCATGAGTTCACATCTTCAGAATCTCTTGTGATGTGCAGCGTTGCATAGAATTGAAGAATGAGTACTTCATTCCAATCACATATGTCAGTGCAAAAATTTAGCAACCCAGCGTCATGAAGAACACTGAGGACTGGCTCGAAGCAAGGCAGAGATTCCATATCCACATGAGGAATGTGTGCATGATCGAAGACTTTGTCTTTGTTGAATAGCATTAAGGAATAGAAATTGGCTTGACCAGCAGTCCAAAAACGCCTCTTCCTTATGCGAGCAGAATCATACGGGTTGTAGTCAGTGAAGAATACATGCTCGCCAAAGAAATCTTCAGCCTTGAACTTCTTATTCCTCGAGAACGGATCCTTTGGCTTGGGCAGAGGAGTGTCAGTGAGTTGCATCACGGCCTCAGGAATCGCAATCTCAGGTTTGTCAGGCTGAGGAATTTCTGGTTCCTCTTCAGTTGCAGTCTGCATCGTCATATGATCAGCAGCAGCAGTTTCTTCAGCAGTAGTGGCTGGAATTTCTTCATGCACAGATGAGGTGGGATGAGTGTCTTCAGAGCCCATTTGAACGGTTTGTGCAGGGGACTGAGGTATTTGTTGCAGAGGGGTGAAGAGTGGAGAATTGGGGTGCTGACTTTCCCAATAGTCATCATTCATTACTGGCGTAGTACTCCCAATATCCACGTCTCAACGCCAGCCTCTTCAGCTGTGAACTGAGGCATGGGCGAGGAGATAACATGTGTTGAAGGGATCGCATCCACTTCAATTTCTTCATCAATCTGCTCTGACGAAGCAATAGAATGAGTTTCTTCATCAGATCCGCTAGGGATATTATATTCCTCACCAAAAGGAACAAGGTCCTTTGATGGCATGGTTGAAATCGGAACAACATCAATGGGATTTTCAAACGAGCTGGTCATAGGCTTCATTTTCTTCAGAGCTGAAGAATCTGAAGCAGTTGATGCTTTCCTTTTCTTCACAGCAGCACGCTCTGCAGCCTTGGTCTTCTTCACATCTGATGCAGATGGAAGGATTGGAGTTGGTGTAGGCGCAGGAGGAGCTGAGAAATCTGGTTTATTTTCTTCAGGAGGAGCTGATGCAGTTTCCCTGACTTCTTCAGTTTCTTCAGGCGCACCACTAGTGGATGCCCTGGCAATTTCTTCAGTGGCTGGAATGGAGTCATCAGCCCTGGAACTAGCATTTTCTTCCGCAGCCTGAAAGTCATCAGCGGTGCTGGCATGTTCTTCAGTTTGCTGAGCAGAAGCTTCAGCTTGAGGAACTTCTTGTTGCGATGGGGCTACGACATTGGTGAATTTCTCAGTCAGTTTTACAAACCTGAATTTGGCTCCTTGCCAATCAGCATAGTAGGCATTGAAGTTGTCGCTGAGGGTTTTGATTTCAGACTGGATTTTGATGAGTTCATCAGTTGTCATTTTGACAATGTTGGTCTTCAGAAATTTCTCCTTCTTGTACTGGGCCTTCTTGATCTGCCTGGCCTGCTCATACTTCCATTTCTCTTCTTGGATGAAATGAGTCAGCATGTGATTTTGACCAGGTGTCAACTTGAAGTCAGGCATAGGAGTGTTTGGGTCCTTGTGCCAGAGATCAATGTAATCGAGGATCAGCCTCGGATCCAAAAGCAGTGACACATTTGTGCCTTTGGCTCTAGCAGCCCTGACTTGCCTGTCTCTGATGATTTCTGCAAGTTCATCATCATCAGCTTCGTCTTCTTCATATGGCACTTGGAAGGCGACTTGCTTCTTCTTAGGACTTGGGCGAGGACCTCGTCCAGCAGTTGCCTTTGTCTTCAGCAGAGTGGGGCCTGGTGAAGAATTTGGTGCAGCTGAGGAACTTGCTGAGACACCTGAGGCAATTGAGATGCCTGCAGTCCTTTGGCACGTGGCCAGATGCACAGGTGCTGAGGACTTTGTCGGAACAGCAGAGGCTTTTGGAGGAGCTGAGGATTATGGAGGAGCTGAGGATTTTGGAGGAGCAGGAGCAGCATGAGGAATTGGTCTTGAGGACTTTGAAGATTCTGGCCGTGAGGGCATAGCTGAGGAACTTGGTCGTGAGGGCACTGATGGTGAAGCACTCGGCTTGCGCACAGGCTTCTTTGCCATTGATTTCTTTGGCTTGACAGAGGCCTAAGTGGCAACAGCAGCAGTAGAGTCTTCATTGAATTTCCTCACTGCTTCTTTTGCTTGTTTGACCAACTTGGCTTGGCGCTTGGCCCATTCTTCAGGAAAGTCCTCACCGCATTTGATGCTGGTGGGATCTGCTTCTTGGCCAGGTGCCAATGGAGCTCTTGGGCATGGAGGATTGAGTGCAAATTTCTTCATATACTTTGGAGTTACATACATGTACTCCCTCCATTCTCTTGCCCATCTCCATTCAATCCTCTGTATGCGCACCTTGTGCTGATTTTTGTTTTCTTTACCAAACTTGGCCTCATCAGGTGTGCAATACTCTTTTGAAATGTCATAAGGGATTTCAAAAGTAGTCATGACCTCATCCTTCTTTCCTCCTTTTTGCGGCTTCTTACCGTCTGCCATTTTCTTCAGTTGAGGAATTTGAACAATCGAATTCTCTGAAGAAGTATGCAATTTTTCTTCGAGGAACGTTGTAAATGAGTTAAGTTGATGAGAACCTAGTGATTCAGTAGCGGACATGAGTACCTGTGAACAGAGTATAGTTGGGAGGAATTTGGAGAGGTCATATGCGTTCTCAGAAGGTTTTTCAAAAAGAACAAGTTTGAGGAATTTGACCAGATGTGTCTTGAAGAATTTCACTAAGCGTTCTATGTCTTAGGTTCCAGAGTTGTATAGATCAAAGATCCACACAATTGAAGAATCTTCAAGAAAAATGATGCTTAGAGAAACGAATCTGTCGGATTTCGTGTTCCGGTAGACCCTTGAGGTTCGAACTCTGGGGTGTGCGCGGAAATCTCTCCCCTACCGTTCTATGTCCGATCTCCCGAGCAATCTAAGCTGGAAAACGATGAACAACACAAGGGACACAAGGTTTATACTAGTTCAGGCCACCGTTGTGGTGTAATACCCTACTCCAGTGTGTGGTGTGGTGGATTGCCTCAGGGGCTGATGATGAATAGTACAAGGGAAGAACAGCCTCGCGAGAGGTGTTCTTGGGCTGGTGCGATGAACTGCTTGAGTGAGTTCAGTCGCCTCTCTCTACTTGGGCTCTACCATATTTCTCTACCCTGGATCTGATTGCCTCTACTCTATGATGGCTAGCTCTATTTATAGAGGCCCTGGGCCTCTCCCCAAATAATGAGCGGGAAGGGCGCCAACAATTGGCCATTTTGAAGGGGAACATCTAGTACAAGTTATCCTGACCAAAGGTGGTCTTCGGCTGCCAAAAGCACCGGTGGTGACGCCGTCTTGGGCTCCACGGTGACCTCCGTCTTGCCGTCTGGCTGGTCTTGGTCCCGTTGCACCAGAATGGTAACCTTTGCCTGATGCCTTGGCCTGTGCTTGCCTCCTTTGCATCGAAAGGGAAACAAGGACTCTGCGTAGGCTGGCGCCCGCCTGGCACCCGCCTGGTCTTGATTCGTCATGGCTTGCGCCACGGGCTCCTCGCGAGGTACCCCTGCCTTGATCTCTCCGCCTTCTCGCGAGCCTACCTGACGAGGCTACCTCTGAGGAAGCTTCTTGTTGTTCGCCCCGCGAGGGTCTTGAGCTTTGAGCCGATGAAGATGGGCCGCGCTGGGGCCCACTCGAGCCACGCCACAGGCCGCAGGCAGGCAAGTCTGGGGACCCCCGTTCCCAGAACGGCGACAGTAGCCCCCGGGCCCAAGGCGCGCATGGGCTTGGCCTAGCAGGGAAGCGAAGGGGCAAGCGCGAAGCGCCGTGGGCCCCAAAAGCCTGCGGCTTTGGGCGCCGCGTGGCGATTGATTGGACGTGGGCGATTGTGCTTCTCCACGACGCCTCGGCAACTGTCCATCTGACAACAGGAGTACTCAGGCCAAACTTACTTGCTTTGCTCTCGTTCGTCTCGCTCCAGATCCCCTTTCTTGCTCTCCTCCTTATTGCTCCCGAAACCCTCCAGATCTGTTTCAATCCTATCTCGTATAGCATGCCATGGCACCTCGCAAGCCTCCGACCGAGGCCTGGTACTCGCCGGCTCTGGATGCCCCGAACCTGTCGGAGAAGAACCTCGCCCTTAGGCGCCTGATGACGGTGGCGCAGGGCCGCCAGGGGGCGACCGCGCTCAAGGCCGGCTCCGACCAGCCTGAGGGCAAGGGGAGCACCTTCTACCCGCTCTTCGTGAGTGCCATCATCGCCGGTCTGGTGCCTCCCTTCACTGAGTTACTTTTTGTTGTTCTCCGCCTATACAACTTGCAGGCTCTGCATCTCCACCCCAAGTCCGTTCTTCTCCTGGCGATTTTCGCTTACTATTGTGAGGCCCACGTTGGGGTAAAGCCCTCGGTGGCCTTGTTGCGCCATTTTTTCTCCCTCCGAGTTTCTAGTAGCCATGTCTCTGCATACGCGAGCTTCATCTGTACTCTAACTCCAATGCTATCTCGAAGCCTGGGAAGAGGATTGAAGGCTTCCGAAGCAAGTGGATCGTGGTGGATGTCGGGCGCATCCACCCCCGTCTGGTGTTGCCTACAGAGCAGCCCAAGGCTGTCGACGTGTGGTCCCGCGCGAAGCTCGTCGACCCTCGTGCGAAGGTGGTGCTGAAGAGGATGAACACGGACCTGAGGCCAAGCAACTTGGGGGCGGCGAAGCTGACCGGGGCCACGCTCCTGAGAGAGTTCCTGGAGCATCGGGTGGCTCCACTCCAGGAGCACTCGCTCCCGATGTGGAGGCTTGGGGAAGCGGGCGCCACCTTGCGCCTGAGCTCCGAGGCCCTGACCGATAAAAATCTGGCTGCTGCCCTCCATTCCTTGGTCGGGGGAGACATGGCATGTCTGGCGGGCGCCCCTGTCCCCTTGTTCCTTCACGACAGCTGGGAGCAGGTGGTGAATGCCATGCCCACCTTCAATGGTGACGGGCCGGTGCCTGCAAAAGCTCCCGAGGACCTGGCGGCGCTGGCGACGGTGAACTTGTCCTCCGGTAGCTCTAGCGGGAGTGAGGGGGAAGAAGAGGTGGAAGAGTCCGACTCCGAAGCGACTGGCGAGGAGTCGGGGGAGCCCTTCCCTCGGCGCAGGACGCGGGCCCTCCGCTCCATGCCGGACGACGACGAGGCTGGCGCCGGGCGAGGAGGCGAGGGCTCTTCCTCGGCCACGAAGAAGGGCAGGTCGAGCCTGGTTCCCCCAGGGTCAGCTCTGGTCCCTGTGGGTCTAAGGCCAACTCCAACCTTCCTGACGTGCCCTCCGCTTCCGGGCCTCCCAAGGCTGACCCCCGCTGCAGGGTCTCGGGTTTCAAGTTCGGCCAGAGGTAGCTTGGGTCCGTGGATGACGTGCAGTAAGTGCTTGATTCGTGCTTTGCTTGGTTTATGCTGCCGAGGCTTGATGCTCGCGTTCTTTGGCTAGGCCGGCACCTGCAACGAAAAGGTTGAAGGTGGCTTCCAGGACCCTGCCTGGGGCGAATCCGTCCGCTGGGGCGGCGTCTTCGTCTGTCGGGGGAAAGGACGACAAGGATCGCGTCTCTCTGGCCCGATCGCCCTCGCGAGGCGAACTGGGGCACCTTGGCGAGGAGTCAGCCCTTGTGGCCCCGCTGAACTTGGAGTCGACTGTGCCCGATGATGCAGCTGGGGCGGCCAAGGCCCAGGAGGTTCCTTCTTGCCAAGCCATGGTCACGCTGCCGTCTTCTCCGCCTACTCTGCTGGTTCCTGCCTCTTCTGCTTCTTCAACTGCTGTCCTGGACCAGGTTGCCAACAAGCTGAGCCAGCTGCGGGAGGATCTGGGCGCGGACCCTCGTCTAGTGGTCAGGCGTCTGAAGTTAGCTTCTGGCTGGGCCCGCTCTGCCGCCTCCATCCGAGCAGTGCTGAGCCAGGCCATGCTGGCCTCCGACAGGGAGAAACAAGCCGCCAACCAGGCCAAGGTCGCTCGCGACACTGCCCTGGGCGATGCTGCGACCGCCCAGGGTCGCTGCAAGGCGCTGGAGGCCGAGATGCAAGGCCTGCGTGATGAGCTCGCCAAGGAGGTGCGTGACCGCCAGGAGAAAGAGAAGGAGATGAAGGCTCGGGAGGCTTCCGTCAAGGATCGGGATGCCAAGCTTGATGACCGCCACAGCCAACTGGAGACGCTGGAGCGATCGCTGAGGGCGGAGCAGACCGAGCTGGACGCCAAGGCGAAGGTCCTGGCGGAAGATCGGGTGGCCTTTGCAGAGCTGGAGAAGTAGGCTCGCGCCATATTGAAGACGCTGTACGAGAGCGGCTTGGAGGAGCCGTTGGCTAGCACGGAGGACGGCCCCGCCAAGCTTCTCCCCTTCTTGGTCGATGCGCTTGAAGATGTTGCAGACGGCCTTGGCCCCACGGTCAAGGCCGAGGCGCGTGCCCTGTCCTCTGCAGCGTTGACGCATGTCCTCAGCCACGTCTACCTGCGCGACCCCAACGTCGACTTCGACAGCCTGCTGGAGCCCGTAAGCGGCGACCGTGTCGCCGCTGCAACCGAGGTCGTGAAAGGTCGAGCCGAGGTTTTGCTGGGGAAGTTCCGCTCCTCCAGCATCTTGCCCGGGCGCGACACCGCTAGCTCCGCGACCTCAGGAGGCAAAGTCGCCCAGCGTGACTCCACCAACGGTGGCGGCGTCATAGGAGAGTGATCCCTTTGCGGCCCCTGCCCTGTTTTTATTCCTGCAACATGCACTGTGCCTCACGGAGGCGTTTAAACTTGTATCTGGCATTGTGGAACAATTTACGGCTTGTAATATTTGCTTTAAATTTCCTGGAGTTTGCATTTTCTTCTCCTACTTGCCTGTGCTCTACGTCGGCAGGGCCCGGCCCCACGCGTACCTCACCCAGTGTTAGCCCCGATCGGAAACCAAGGACGAGACTAAGGAGTGAGGGGCTACGTGGCAAGTTAGGCTCCTGAGTCGCGATGATCAGGAGTCCCCCTTGACGCGCGAGCAGCAAGTAGGGAAGAGGAGAGCGGGGAGTGGATTGATCATTCTACGTCGGCAGGGCCCGGCCCCGCGCGTACCTCACCCAGCGTTAACCCCGACCGGAAACCAAGGACGAGACTAAGGAGTGAGGGGCTACGTGGCAAGTTAGGCTCCTGAGTCGCGATGCTCAGGAGTCCCCCTTGACGCTCAAACGGGTCTTCATACCTTGGCTCCACTCGGGGAGGGCGCGCGACGTCCAGGTCCGAGAGACCTGGTTGGGTGGCGTGCGCTCGGGCGAGGCCCGGGCATAGCCCCCGTGTCCAGCTCCCTCGCGTGGCACTCCCGAGGGGTGGCATTGCGACGGTGCCAGACACTGAGCACTGGGCTCCCTAAGGTTGGTACGGCCATGGGCCGCCCTCAGTTGTTTATCACCAGCGCGGAGCATAGCGCTTCCGTATGTGTACGGGCATAGCCGCTCCTCGGCAGTGTCGTCAGCCCGCGCGGAGCATGGAGCTTCCACTGGTGCGTGGGAGGGGGCTCCCCTCCGGGAGGAGCCCCCGGGGCGTGTACAGCCCTGCCCCGACATGTGGCCAGCACGGTAGGGCTAGGAGAGGTTTATCTGGGCACCCGTGAGCCAGCGCGGGACTCACGAGGCCCTACCTCAAGGCGGGTTGCGCCTGGCTCTGAGCCTCTTTCAATGGTGTGTTCCTGCAAGGTGGTCAGAATGCAAATACTCTACGTCCTCAGGTCCCGGCCCTCGAGCGAGCTCAGCCGCCGCTGGTATGACAGGTCGTGATGCCGTGGGTCAAGGCTAGGGGGTGAGGGCTGGAGAGCCAGTAGGAGCCCATGTGTCGCGATGCTCAGGTGCCCTCCTTTTAACGTGCAAGTGCTTTGCATGAGAAATCCGTGATAAGCAGCAGGTGATAATCATGTGTGCCAGATTAAGTGCGAAGAGCGAATGCATTTTAGGTTGATGCAAGAAAAGCAAACGCCGTTGGGACAGGCTCGAGCAGCTTGGGGATGACGCAGCCCGAGGGGCGCCCCCAATAAGGCAAGTAAAGAGCGTAAGCAAAACAGATACATGCCGTAGGGACGGACCCACGCAGCCTGGGAATGATGCGGCCCTGTGAGCGCTCTTAGCTAAAAACGGAACTTAGAAAGATGTCACTTGGTGCTGTTTGAAGATGAAGTGATGCTGAAGAAGCGAGCGATGCGCAGTGAAGACGTCGACCCTCACGAGCCTCCAGGCCCAGGAGCCTCGGGAGGCTCTGGGGGTACAGGCGGGTCCTCGAGGGCCGTCTCCATCTCCGCCAGGACCGCCCAATGCCTATCCTCCTGAGCCTCCAGAATGCTCCTCGGCAGGTGCTGATGAGTGGCGACCGCATTCGGCAGGCCGAAAGGCATGCAGACGTAGCTGTGAGGTGGACCCTTGCAACGCCCCACGCGCGAAGGCCAGAGACGCTCCTGAGATGCGGCTCGGTTGAGCCCCGGTACGTCGATGCAGATGCGCAGCCCCCCGTCCTCGTCTGGATGCGGGGGCATGGCGGGCAAGCGGCGGCTACCGCGCATAACTCTTGACTCCTGTAGCTCCTGGGCGTTTCTTGCGATGAACTTCAGAGGGTTCAGTCTCCCTTGTCTTGTTCCTTCCTGAAGGAAACGTGCCCGAAAGCACCCTTCCAAGTGGTGCCCGAGCGCCTCCCTCGCGATCTTGGCAAGGTCGGTGGCTCTCCATGAAAGAGCCCCCGAGCCCTGCCTGAGGAGGGCGCTGGGCGCGCCTTCCTATGCGCGAGAGTGGGGCGCCCCCTGATTGGGCGCAGACCCTGACGCAGCACCTCCGGAGGCGCCTTCCTCCATATGGCTTGGGTTAGGCGAAACTTTCTTCTTCTTGAGGGTTGCCTCGGGAGGTCCTCCGCTCCCGCGATCTAGGTCTTCGATTGCTGCAGCTTGGAACGCACGCTGAAGTGAACACACTGTGTCTCTTTCTTCACAAGGTATGATGATGGCTGCACCGCTTCCCGGCATCTTGAGGAAATTGTAGCCATGGTGAGTCACTGCCACGAACTTGGCCAGGGCTGGGTACCCGAGGATGGCGTTGTACGGCAGACGAATGTGGGCGACGTCGAAGTCGATGAGCTCGGTGCGGTAGTTGTTGCGCTGCCCGAAGGTGACCGGAAGGCGAACTTGCCCTATTGGAACAGTGCAACCATCAGTGACTCCTGAGAAGGGCATGGTTGGCTGAAGCTGATCGTACGGCACTTGGAGATCGTCAAACATTTTGACGGATAGGACGTTGAGCCCTGCCCCGCCGTCAATGAGGGTCCTGGTAACCTGCACGTTGCTGATGACTGGGGAGCAGAGCATAGGGAGGACTCCGGCTGTTGCCGCGCACTTGAGCTGATCCGCTGAGCTGAACGTGATAGCGCACGCAGACCACCTGAGAGGGCGCGTGGCCTCGAGCCTGGGGAGGACTGCATTCACCTCGCGAGCAAACTGCTTGAAGATGCGCTGTGAGGCCGGGGCCTGCACGCCTCCCAAGATGCAATAGATTGCGCATGGCTCCTAGAAGCCCCCAACCCCCTCGTCCTGATGCTGGTCTTCTTGCCTCCTTGGTGGTGGCAGCAGAGGAGGAAGGCCTGCGTTGCCGCGTGGTCGATCCTCGCGAGGTTGATCCCTCCAACCTCCCTCGCGAGGCTGGTCCTGCCAGTGATCCTTGCGAGGTCGGTCGCGCCATCCTTGGCGAGGGCCATGCTCTTCCCATCGTCCTCCACCTCTTCCTCCTCCTCCGCCATAGCCCATGTCGTTGCGCTCGGGGCGGCAGCCGATTCGCCCATCTCGCACGGCTCTGAGCTCTTGACATTCACTGGTGTTGTGGGTGTGGAGGTCGTGGTACACGCAGTACCGGCTGCCCTGGGATGACTCTGGATGATCCTTGCCTCGCTTGGTGTCCGGCTCTGGTGCAAGCACGACAGCCCCCTTGCGCTTCACGTCCTTGGCCTTGGGCTTCTTTTCTTCTGGGTCGGCCGCTGGGAGTTTGAGGAGGGAGAGGCGCCCTTCCTCGGCCCTGACGCATTTGGTCGCCAGGTTGAACAGCTCCAGGGATGTGCATAGGTCTTCATGGATTGCTAGCTCCTCCTTCATCTTGATGTCGTGTATGTCGTTGGAGAAGGCCGAGATGATGGCTTCTCCAGTCACCTTGGGGATCTTGAGGCGGGCGCTGTTGAAGCGCGGGATGTATTTCTGCAGGGTCTCCCCTTGCTGTTGCTTGACGCGGTGCAGGTCGCTCACGGCCGGGGGCCGGTCGCGAGTGCCCTGGAAGTTGGCGATGAAGCGAGTGCACATCTCGTCCCATGAGGAGATCATGCCAGGAGCCAGGTTCAGGAGCCAGGTGCGGGCCCCGTCCTTGAGCGCCATGGGAAACCAGTTCGCCATGACCCTTTCAACTCCGTTGGCGGCTTCGATGCACAACTCGTAGAGCTGTAGGAACTCCGCAGGGTCCGTCGTGCCATCGTAGCGAGGTGGAAGGTCAGGCTTGAACTTGCCTGGCCATGCGACGCCGCGCAGCTCGGGGGTGAGGGCGTGGCAGCCTGCTGTGGCCACCTACGCCTTTTGCTGGTGCTGGCCTTGCTGCTGGGGATCACCGTGCACCGCCGCTTGGAGCAGCACAGGGTCTTGGCGTAGGGGTGCAAGGACGCGATCTTGGCGCGCCGGCGCTGGGAGCGCGCGAGCACCTTCTTGGGGACGAGGGATCTCTTGGCAACTCCTTTCTTGCTGCACTGGCGCAGGGTGCAGGGGGCCTCGTCCCGGGGCTGCACGCCTTGGAGCCAAGGCGCCTTCTTGGGGAGGATATGGTGGAGGCACCTCCTCATCCCCCCCCTGCGCGGAACGGGGGGCGAGGCAGCGAGAGGGACCTCAAGGGGGAGCCCCCTGCGGTGCTGACAAGCTCGGTGATGCGGGCGCGCCAGTCCTTGTAAAGGTCGTCGATGGGGCAGTAGTGCAGGAGCTCTCTTGCCAGGAGAAACGAGGCGTGCGCATCCACGGGAGCGCGACGGGCGTGGGACGACGAGCCGGCTGGAGGCAGCGACGGGGTGGCGGTGCGGCCATCCCGCCGCACCGAAGGATGCTGAGACGAGGCCTGCTACTCGTTCCCCGCCAGGCCGGTCGCGGCATTGGCGGCAGGCGACGGGGAACGACGAAGGTGGCCGCCGATTGGCGCCGTCTGGGCGACGCGGGTGGCGAGAGCTGCCCGGTGCGAGCTCGATGAGCGTCAGCCATTGACACGACGGAAGATCACACGCGAACAGCGGAAGAAAGATCCAGGCGCACCCCT
Source organism: Aegilops umbellulata (assembly GCA_032464435.1). Taxonomy (NCBI): domain Eukaryota; kingdom Viridiplantae; phylum Streptophyta; class Magnoliopsida; order Poales; family Poaceae; genus Aegilops; species Aegilops umbellulata. The sequence continues at coordinate 238,764,979 of CP136057.1, forward strand.
ACCTGGCGTGCCAAATGTCGGATTTCGGGTTTCGGCAGACCCTTGAGGTTCGAACTCTGGGTGCGTGCGGAAATCTCTCCCCTACCGTTCTACGTCCTATCTCCCGAGCGATCTAAGCTGGAAAACAACGAACAACACAAGGGACACAAGGTTTATACTGGTTCGGGCCACCGTTGTGGTGTAATACCCTACTCCAGTGTGTGGTGTGGTGGATTGCCTCAGGGGCTGATGATGAATAGTACAAGGGAAGAACAGCCTCGCGAGAGGTGTTCTTGGGCTGGTGCGATGAACTGCTTGAGTGAGTTCAGTCGCCTCTCTCTACTTGGGCTCTACCAGATTTCTCTACCCTGGATCTGATTGCCTCTACTCTGTGGTGGCTAGCTCTATTTATAGAGGCCCTGGGCCTCTCCCCAAATAATGAGCGGGAAGGGCGCCAACAATTGGCCATTTTGAAGGGGGACATCTAGTACAAGTTATCCTGACCAAAAGCACCGGTGGTGACGCCGTCTTGGGCTTCATAGTGACCTCCGTCTTGCCGTCCGGCTCGTCTTGGTCTCGTTGCACCAGAATGGTAACCTTTGCCTGATGCCTTGGCCTGTGCTTGCCTCCTTTGCACCAAAAGGGAAACAAGGACTCTGCGCAGGCTGGCGCCCGCCTGGTCTTGATACGTCATGGCTTGCGTCACGGGCTCCTCGCGAGGTACCCCTGCCTTGATCTCTCCGCCTTCTCGCGAGCCTGCCTGACGAGGCTACCTCTAAGGAAGCTTCCTATTGTCCGCCCCACGAGGCTTGGCCCCTCGCGAGGGTCTTGAGCTTTGAGCCGATGAAGATGGGTCGCGCTGGGCCCCCACTCGAGCCACGTCGCAGGCCACAGGCAGGCAAGTCTGGGGACCCCCATTCCCAGAACGCCGACAGAATCAAGAACAGATGACTGGTGAGGTGTTTTGGTGTGTGAAGATTTGAAGAAAAACACCTTTGAAGATTTTGTAGAAAACGTTTGAATGAAATAGGGCAGTAAAAGTAACTTTCAGTTACCCTGGATGAATAACACGGCGAACAGTGAGATGGAGAAGTGAAGTTTGTCTGTGTAGATCTTCCACACCCTAACTCGGCGGAGGAAGACGGCTGCGGCGGCGGCGGGGTGAAGATTTCCGCGGCCGACGCGTGTACGACGGCGATGAGGTCGAGGCAGTGAAGCTCTTCCTCACCGGCGACGCTGGAGTAGCAGCGGCGCTAGGGTTTGAGAAGCTCGAGCGGGAGAGAGAGAGTTCGAGTGGAGTAAAAGAAGTGAGGAAGGGGAGAGGGGGTATTTATAGCCACGGTGAAAAATTGTTCGCCCGAAGATTTAGGGCGAATGTGCCCCTGACCCTTCTCCTTCGCACAACATGTGTCACCCACGTACTGAGAAGTGGAGATCGTGTAAGATCGTGGGTGAATAGAAAAATGTATCATGGGATGCGGAACGGTTTGAGCGGCAAAACCAAAAATTTGGATAAGATTAGTTTTAACGTTCCGTTCACAATTTCTTCAGCTGACAAGGACACAGTGAAGATTTTGAACAAGTTTCAAATAGAACGCACATGAAGAATTTGTCAATAGATTGGGTTGAGTATAGCATAGAGGGGGAAGGGTCCGATCACATTCACTTAGCAGGAAAACCAACTTGAAGAATTAGCCATAAGTGAATATTGTGTGTGTGTGTGTGTGTGTGTGTGTGTGTGTGTGTGTATATATAGACAATGGAACAAGTGAATATTTTGCAAAGATGAAGAATTTGAACAACTGAGGAATTTCAACTCAAATTGAAGATTTTCAACTTTTTGTGGTGGCGTGACCCACCGTATAAGAATGATGATTTCAGACACCGCGTACAATTGTCGTAGGGTTCTGAGAATCAAATTCTTCATTAATTTCTTCACACTTAGAGTGTTATTCTTCATTGATTGAAGAAAAACGTTTCTTCATGTGTTGCACATCTAAGTCATCAATTTTGCATAAGTGTTAGGATGAGTGTCCTTTTCAAAGAACATTCGAAGACTCTAAGATATTTAGCTCACACCGCAACTTGCTAAATCTCTTCTCATCCAAGGGCTTTGTGAAGATATCGGCTAACTGTTCTTCAGTCTTCACATGCTCAATAGAAATGTCGCCCTTCAACACATGATCACGAAGAAAATGATGACGAATCGGAATGTTCTTTGTCTTTGAGTGTTGAACTGGTTTGTGAGCAATCTTGATGGCACTCTCATTGTCACAGAGGAGAGGCACATTCTTCACGTTGACGCCATAGTCCTTGAGAGTTTGCTTCATCCATAGCAGTTGAGCATACCAAGAACCAGCAGCAATGTACTCAGCTTCAGCAGTAGACAGTGATCCGCAGTTCTGTTTCTTCGAGGACCAACAGACCAAAGATCATCCGAGGAAATGACATGTACCAGATGTTGACTTGCGGTCCACATGATCACCAGCATAGTCAGAGTCAGAATATCCAATGACATCAAAAGGAGAGCCCTTGGGGTACCATAATCCAAGTGTTGGTGTGTGAGCTAGATATCGAAGAATATGTTTCACTGCCTTATGGTGTGATTCCTTCGGTGCAGCTTGAAATCGGGCACACATGCAAACACTAAGGATTATATCTGGCGTATATGCACATAAGTACAATAAAGAACCAATCATGGAGCGGTATACCTTATGATCGAAGTCAGTACCATTTTCATCAGTGCACAGATGGCCATTTGTGGGCATAGGAATTGACGCCTTTGCAATCTTGCATGCCAAATTTCCTCAGTACATCCTTGAGGTATTTCTCCTGAGATATGAATATGCCATTGCGCTGTCGACGATTTGAAGACCTAAGAAGAATTTCAACTCTCCCATCATAGACATTTGATGTTCTTCACTCATCATATAGGCAAATTCATCACTATAACGTTGGTCAGTACAACCAAAGATAGTATCATCAACATATATTTGGCACACAAACAATTCACCATCATAAGATTTAGTAAAGAGAGTAGGATCGAGTGAACCGGGTGTGAAGCCGTTCTTCATGAGGAATTCCTTCAAAGTATCATACCACGCCCGAGGGGCCTGCTTGAGGCCATAGAGGGCCTTATTGAGTCTGAGGACTTTGTCAGGATTCTTTGGATCTTCAAAACCTGGGGGTTGAGCAACATATACTTCTTCCTCAAGCTTACCATTGAGAAATGCACTTTTCACATCCATTTGATATAAAGAGATATCATGATGGTTAGCATAAGCAAGTAATATGCGAATAGCCTCAAGTAGAGCAACAGGTGCATAAGTTTCATCGAAATCAATTCCTTCAACCTGTGTGTAGCCTTGAGCTACAAGTCGTGCCTTATTCCTCACCACAAGGCCATTTTCATCTTGCTTGTTGTGGTAGATCCATTTTGTGCCAATGATATTGTGCTTGTGAGGATCTGGACGTTTGACCAGTTCCCAGACGTTGTTGAGCTTGAATTGATGTAATTCTTCTTGCATGGCCTGAATCCACTCAGGCTCCAGAAATGCTTAATCCACCTTAGCAGGATCTGTGATAGAGACAAAAGCATAGTGCCCACAAAAGTTAGATAAATGTGAAGCTTTTGAGTGTGTGAGAGGACCTGGTGCTCTAATGTCATCGATGATCTTCTCCACTTGCACTTCTTTTGCAATGCGAGGATGAGCTGGTTGTCGTTGAGGAATTTGATCAGCATTTTCTTCAGCACCAATTTCTTCAGCATTTTCCTCAGGTGCATCAGCTCGACGTTCTTCATGTTCTGGAATGAATTCTTCAGCAAATTCTTTAGTGGGAATGACATCCTCAGTAGCCTTGAACTTGATAGAATCCTCAGGTGTTGGTTCATCTATCACAGAAGGTAGGTGCTCTCTTTGCGAGCCATTAGTTTCATCGAACCGCACATCTACAGTTTCAACAACCTTGTGAAGAACGTTGTTGAAGACTCTGTAGGTGTGCGAGTCCTTTCCGTAACCAAGCATAAAACCTTCATGTGCTTTCGGTGCAAATTTTGAGTTGTGATGAGGATCTCTAATCCAGCATTTGGCACCGAAGACTTTGAAATAACTCACATTGGGTTTCTTGTCAGTGAGGAGTCCATAGGCAGTCTTCTTGAAGAATTTGTGAAGATATATTCTGTTGATGATGTGGCACGCAGTATCAATTGCATCAATCCAGAAACGATGAGGCGTTTTGTACTCATCAAGCATAGTGAGAGCCATCTCAGCAAGAGTCATGTTCTTGTGCTCCACAACACCATTCTGTTGAGGAGTATAAGGAGCAGATAACTCATGAGTAATACCAAGTTCATCAAGATAGTCATCGAGACCCGAATTCTTGAACTCAGTGCCATTGTCACTTCTGATGTGCTTGATCTTCACACCAAAGTTGGTTGAATCCCTCGAGGAAAATCGTTTGAAGACTTCCTGCACTTCATGTTTGTAAGTAACAAGGTGTACCCATGTGTAACGAGAATAATCATCAACAATAACAAAGCCATATTGAGAAGCTTCATTTGAAACAAAAGAATAATGATTAGGACCAAAGAGATCCATGTGAAGCAATTCAAATGGACAAGTAGTGGTCATGATAGTCTTTCCTGGATGCTTGGCCTTGGTCATCTTTCTAGCTTCACAGGCTCCGCATAGGTGATCCTTGAGGAATTTGACATTCTAAATGCCAATGACATGCTTCTTCTTCACAAGCGTGTGCAAATTCGTCATGCCTGCGTGACCAAGTCGTCGATGCCATAGCCAGCCTTCTGAAGCTTTTGCAAGTAGGCACACGACTGGTTGAGGTCCTGTAGAGAAATCAACAATATACAAGTCTCCTCTCCTAAAGCCTTCGAAGACTTTGGAATTGTCAGCTTCCATAACCACAACACAACGATACTTGCCAAAGACAACAACCATATCAAGATCACAAAGCATTGCGACAGACATAAGGTTGTATCCTAAGGACTCAACAAGCATGACTTTGTCCATGTGTCGATCCTTTGTGATCGCAACCTTACCTAGACCCAATACCTAACTTTTGCCTTTGTCAGCGAAGATGATATGCTTCAGATGCGATGGCGATAAGGGAGCATCCATCAATAGATTCTTGTCACCAGTCATGTGATTTGTATATCCACTATCGAGGACCCACTCAGTGGCTTTGGGTTGATCATCCTGCAGATGAATTAGTGCAGCTTACGAACTTCATATACTTCATCAGTGAAGAATATGGCATCACAATTCATCAGATCAATTTCATCAAGCAGTAAAACAGATAAAGCAGTAGGAGGACGTGTGAAATGAAAGTTCATTTCTTCGTGATTAGCCTGCGTCCTTTCAGGCACATTTCAGGTCTCCAGCAAATTCTTCAGACGTTTGAGAATGTCTGGAGACCTGACCCTGCATAAGAGATTAGTTCCTTTTCTTCACCACCCACATCTGAAGGGGTGGCAAAGAGTTCATCACTCCGCGGGCTCCTTATGAGAATGGTGGCATAGACGCCAATCCATTTCTTTTACATAAGAGGAGTTCGGGTAAGCATATGAATAAGCAGAGAAATTCTTCGAGGACTTATGAACATAATAATTAGAAGAATAATGCGCATATTCATAGCCCTTGGTTCTTCCCTGCGAAATAGAGTTGTTAGCATGATGATGTTCATATCAGGACTTTGATCCTTTTGAGGAATTTGATCCACGTGAGGAATTTGGTCCGTATGAGGACTTGGATCCATATGAAGAATTTGGTCCATGTGAAGAATTTGATCTGGGGTTCCTATTCTTCACAGGTGGTGTCATGAGGACATTCACCTGAAGACTTTCAAGGCACCTTTTGGGAACCCAGATTTTCTTCATAGGGTAACCGTTCCTGCAGTTAGTGCCAACATATCTAGCAAATACTTCACCATTCTGATTTTTGAACAGTTTATAGTTGGAGTCAAATGACTCATCAGAAGAATGAGAAGATTCACATGTAAAGCCAGATAGATTAGATGGATCAACTGGAGGTCCCTTTGCAGCAACCCATGAGGTTTTGGGGTACTGCTCAGGCTTCCAATATGTACCATCAACATTGAGTTTCCTCTCAAAGGCAATACCCTCTTTCCTAGGGTTCCTGTTGAGGATCTGCTTTTTAAGCACATCACAAAGAGTCTGATGCCCTTTGAGGCTTTTGTACAGGCCTGTCATGTACAATTCCTTCAGCCCTACATCGTCAGTGATACTAGCAATGTCCTTAGATGAGGAATTAGTGATAGCAGAGGCACGTGAATAATTTGTAACACTAGAAGCATTTGAACATTCAGGTGAAGAATTAGCAGATTCACATTTAATGCATTTCAAACATGGAGGAACAAATTCTTCCTGAGCAGCGCTGATTTGTTGAGCAAGTAATGAATCGCGCTCCTTCTGAAGATCTTCATAACTCACTCTTAGCTTCTCAAGATCTTGATTTCTTTGAAGAAATTCATAAGAAGGTTTCTCATAATCAGATAAGAGAGTGTTATGTTGATCTTGAAGGGAGTCATACTTAGTGTGAAGTCTCTGAAAACTTTCAGCCAAAGCTTTTGACTGATCCATTTCTTCACCCAACATATCATCGCTCTTACTAAGCATGTTTTGAACCTTTTCCAAGGCTCTTTGTTGTTTAGCGGCAAGGGAAGCAAGTTTGACATAGCTGGGTCCAAATTCATCACTAGATTCATCATCACTGGATTCAGACAGATAGCATTCAGTTACCTTTTCACCATCTGCCATAAGACATGGTGAGTAGGATGATGATTGTGGTTCAAATGTCATTGACTTGAGAGATTCCTTGAAGTCCTAAACCAAGGATCATGACAGGTACGATGACCTTCATAGACATCAGAGAGACGGTCCCAGATAAGCTTCGCGTGATCGAGATGCATGATGTTCCTGAACTGATTTTGAGACAGACAGGAGCAGATGACATCCTTCTCCGTGAGGTTGGGAAGAGTGTACTTGCGAATGTCATCAGCTTCCGCCATCTTGCACAAATCGGTATGACCAATCTCAGTGACGGTCCACAGCTCGCTGTTCATTGCCATGAGGCGCTTCTTCATCATGGCCTTCCACTTGGGATACTCGTGACCGTCAAAGATAGGGCATGTCACTTTCTTCATACCTGCGGTCGACATAACTAAAACTCTAGGCGGTTAAACCAAAATCACACAGAACAAGGGAGTACCTTGCTCTGATACTAATTGAAAGTGCGTTATATCGACTAGAGGGGGGTGAATAGGTGATTTTTATGAATTACTCACTGAGGAATTTGCTAGTGAGGAAATTCCTTAGTGAAGAACTACTTGCAGCGGAATAAGTACTCAGAAGTAAACATAACAGAAGACGAGCATAGTCATCATGATGAAATGAAGACAAGCACATAGTACAGAAAGCGTAATCACAGGATAACACAGAATGAAGACAAACAGACTGAAGAAATTGAACTGAGGAAATTGAGAAAGTCTTCAAACATAGATATGACAAGCACACAACACAATACTGAGGAAATGAAAGAGTTGAGGAAATAGAACCAGTTGGCTTGGTGAAGACAATGATTTGGTAGACCAGTTCCAATTGTTGTCTCAGTTGTACATCTGGTTGGAGCGTCTAGGTATTTAAACCTGAGGACACACAGTCCTCACCGTATTCTCCTTGAACTAAGGTCACACAGACCTCGTCCAATCACTCGTGGTAAGTCTTCAGGTGACTTCCTAACATTCACACACTCGGTCACTCGGCGATCCACAATTCCTCTTGGATGCTCTAGACCATGACGCCTAACTGTCTGGAAGAAGCACAGTCTTCAAAGCTAACAAGCATCAGATCCACGCAGCATCAATCTCTTCAGTGATGCTCAATCACTTTGGGTTTGTAGGTGTTTGGGTTTGGGTTTTCCTCACTCGATGATTTTCGCTCAAAGTCCTCGGAGGATGGGATGCTCTCAAATGACAAGTGTCAGTTTCTCTCGGAGCAGCCAACCAGCTAGTGGTTGTAGGGGGTGGCTATTTATAGCCTAGGGAGCAGCCCGACATGATAAGACATAAATGCCCTTCAATGATATGACCGTTAGGTGGATAAGATATTTTGGGACAGCTGGCGCATAGCACAGCAACGGTCGGAAATTTGAGGTTCAAATTCCTCAGGGATATCATGTTCCTCACAGTGTAGGCAATCCGCACTGGCGAATTCCTAACTCCTCGGTCAGAACAAATTCCTCAGTGACCGAAAGAACTGCGTCTGTGTCACTGAAGAAATTGACTGAGCTGTATGATATTTCCAATGGCTTCACTCGAAGGGATTGGTAGGTCTAGGATTTTGAGTTGAGCATCACATGGAAATTTTTCCTTAGTATTTCCTCGACCCCCTTTAACAGTGTGGTGTTCCCTATGACTCAAGAAAGAGAAAATGAAACTACGAAAACAAAAATCTTCACGCTTCATGTTCCTCGAATGAAAACAAAGTCTTCAAGGTCACACAAATTTCTTCACTTTCAAAGTCTTCAGAAAGTCTTTAGAAATCCAAAGTCTTCAGTCGAAGAACTTCATTTTTAGGGGTCGACTTTCTCTGTAAATATCAAAATCCTCATAGACTTATAGACCTGTGTACACTCATTAACACATTAGTCTCTTAACCTATAAGTCTTCAATACACCAAAATCACTAAGGGGCACTAGATGCACTTACACCTTGCGTGGTTTGTCCCGCTCCTGCTGCGCCGTCGTCCACCCCAGCTCAGCAGCTCCAATGACAGAAGGGTCCAGCACAGCAGGGATCCGGCCTCCAGACTCTCTTTCGCCGCCTCAGATCTTCTTCCCCGCCGCTGGCAGCCATGAAAACTGCGTTACCATCATCAACCGAGCAGATGACCTCGAGGTTTACACGGGTCCGCAAGAGAGGTCGCACTCTTTCGTGTCTGCTTACGTTATGCATCGCTTAATATTACATGCTACTTTATCGTCCTGTTCACCGATTAGACTCTGAGTCAGCTCCAAACTAATGGTCAAACTTGAGTTTTTAAATGGTTGTGGGGTACATATCAGGGCCGCTATCAATAGTATCTATCTACTATCTGGTTAATCTCCGGTGTCTACTATGAGTTTCATGTTGGGTGGGAAAGAAACAGTAAAGAAGACATTATCTGTATTTTTTAACTGAAGCCATTATCTGCCTGCTATTATTGGTTTTGGGTCTATCCACAGGTTGCTACCATCACTCTGGATTTCTGCATGCACTCCTTACATAATGTCACTATGTTTTATTCCTATGCATGACAGTTATTGTATACAATGGAACTAAACATGTAGAGCAAAAGAGACGAGCCTTGCGTGGCAATAAAATTTCATGCAGACGTCGCTCCATGGTAGGCGCAAAGGCAGCCCCTCTCCACGCATTTCGGATTGTAATCGAGATGAAGATATATGTTCTGAGGGGGATTCAGAAGGAGAAGACAACTCCTATTTACCCCCCGAGGTCTTCGCTCTAACTTGGCATGCTGATGTTGGTTATATCATGCATATGGTGTCTTGCATTGCTTACTTTATACATCAAATATGTCATCTGCTTAGTTTAGACATCCTTTGTGCGAATGCCATCTGTTTAGTTTATTCATCATTTATGTGAATTATGCAACGCCATCTTGTTTAGCTAGGCATCATATATGTGAATTTTGCAATGCCATCCTGCTTAGCCAGTCATCTTATATGTAAATTATATCAGGCCATCCTTTTTTTCCGTTACATATTACATTTGTCAACAATGTTAGTACATTCAACTGCTCTTCGTGTGCATCAGCCATTTGACACGGTGATGGCAAATTCTGGAGTGAAAACAAGGTCTTCAGAGCAGACTATGCTATCTGACTAAGCGCATATCTCGCTGGTTACGGATACCTCCTCAGAGGAGGATTCAGAGACAGATGACTAGTCCTATCCCCCCCCCCCCCGAGGTGTATGCTCTAACTTGGCAGGGTTATGTTTCTCATATCATGCGTATGGTGTCTCGCATTGCTATGTCATTTGATTAGTTTAGACATGCTTTGTGTGAATGCCACTTGTTTAGTACCTAATTACCATATATGTGAATTATGCATTGCCATCTTGTCACAAGACATTATATATGTGAATTATACAATGTTATCTTGTTGCAAAGGCATTCTATATGTGAATTATGCAATGCCATGCTGTTTAGCCAATCATCATGTATGTGAATTATATCATGCTATCATTTTTTGTATTACATGTTCCATTTGTCGACAACGTTCGTATATTCAACTACTCTTCCTGTGCATCAGCCATTTGAAGCGGTGATGGAAGTATCTGGAGTGAAAACAAGGTATTCAAAGCAGACAATGCTACCTGATAAATTAGACATCTTGCTGGTTACAGAGAGCTCCTCAGAGGAGGATTCAGAGACTGATGACCAGTCCTATTCCCCCCTAAGGTCTATGCTCAAACTTGGCAGGGTTATATTACCCATGGCATGCATGTTGTCTTGCATTGCTTAGTTTTTACATCATATATGGATTGCCATCTTCTTACTTGCTTACTATATAAATCATATATTTGAATTATATCATGCCATCATGTTTACATAGTACATACACATCATGTATCTGAATTATGGCATGGCAACCCATTTAATAAAGACATCATATAGTTATATCATCTCATCCTGTTTAGCGTTTACAGTCATCATATTTTGAATTATGGCATTCTATCTGTGAATGTATGTGAATTATGGCATGCCAACCTATTTAATAAACACATTATATAGTTATATCATGTCATCATGTTTACATAGTCTCATATTTTGAACTATGTCTTTCCATCTTTTTTAGTTAGCCATCATAATGTGAAATTGTGTCATGTTATCCTGTTTAGTTAGCCATCATATATGTGAAATTGTGTCATGCTATCCTGTTTGGTTAGACAACATAAATATGAATTATTTCATGCCCTCTTTTATTCCCCACTATCCATTGCACCTGTCTATCATACAATGTCTATACTTTCAATTACTTTTCTTGTTTATCAGCCATTTGAATTGGAGAGCGTGATGGCAGTATCTAAGGGAGTAACAACACGGTCTTCAGAAAAGATAGTGCTACCAGTTGATGCAGATAGAACCACGGTTGTACTTGCCCAAGGACCAGATCCACCACACATAACCCAAACTCTCGCAGATTGTACCCCTACCAAGTTGGACAGAGAACTAGCTACACCCCTTCTAACCCCAACCCCGACAGATAGTAACCCAGTTCCAGTTGACACAACACCGTCTCCACCACAGAGCACCCAAACACGAGCAGTTAGTAAGGGAACTGCAGTGCCCAAAGCACGAGGACCACCACTCCAAATCCCAACTCAACGCTTAAAGGAGAAGAAGATTTGTTCTTAGGTCAGGTTCTGTAGCTATGGTTCATACTCCTTTGCTCTTTCATTACTGTATTTACTCGTACCAACTATTTTAAAATTTGAAGGATGGAATTGAAACTCCAATGGCGTAACAGGTATGTTTTAAACCTGTTTCTTTAACTGGTTTGCTGTTGTAACCTGCTCTATGTTGATTTCAGTTTCAATTGAATAAACAGTTATGGACATTACAAGTGTTGTTATTGCTCTATAGTTACCCACACTTATATTCTGTCTATTCTGCTTTGTCTTGAACAAATATTATTTGAACTGTGTCTCTATCTTGATTTGGCAACAAAAACTAGAATGATATAGACCATAAAGTGACCATGGTACATAGATATATGATTGTTTCATGCTGTTATCCTGTCCAATTTACTACTGAACTCATTTACCAAAATGAGTTTCATATACAACATGGTAAACATGTGATGTGTCTGCTTGTTTCTCTTTTAGAATGTGGAAAAATATTGGAGAACAATACCGCGTTATCCAATGGTAAAGGAAGTAATGCAGATAAGGTTCAAGACATCCCTGTTGGTCTCCAAGAAAGCTGATAAAAACTATCTTGACGACAGTGAGGGAACCCAAAAGTCCTGTCTTGATGTAGTGTTCGAGTTACTGGCCACTACTACTGGCACAAGCTCTTTGAACTCGCTACCTGAATCAGCCTGTCTTCTTGAGTCTCAACTTCAAGTTGAAAGACATCGATCAGATGTGCTGCGACATGAAGCTGAAGGACTGAGGAAGTCCCAGCAGAATTCAGATGCATATTTTCTGGTGCAACAGCAAGCGCTGGAGGATTTAAGTGCCAAATAAGAGAAATTTAATAAGCTTGCTAAGCATCTTGCCAGCATTATGGGTACCCAGTATATTGTTTCTTGAGATCTTCTGAAGTGGTTTCAGTTCTGGATTTGTTTTGCTACGGCGTTTATTTGCGTTGGTCGCCAACTTTGACAACAGTGTATATGATATGCTGCTTTGTTCCCTATATTTGCACTGGTGGCGAACTTTGATGCCCAGTGGATGTAATATGTGTAATAGCCGTGATAGCCTAGCGTTAGTTGCTTGCTTATTTATTTCCTTGTTGTCTTGTTTATTTGTTTGGTTGTAGTCATTGCAGTTCTTTTTCCGTGGTTAGCTAGTGGCTGCAATAACCTATTTTTTAAAACTAGGCCACAATAACCATGGGCTAATATTTACTGTAGTGACACTGGGCCTCCTACTGGCCGTAGAAACAGTGGGCCTTCTACGGGCTGTAGAAACAATGGGCCTTCTGCGGGCCGTATCATCAATGGGCCTTATACGGGCCGTATGATTGATTGGCCAAACATAGGCCAAACAGACCGCATTATGGCCTTAAATGGGCTAGAGTTGGAATCATCCGTTCATGGGCCGACCATAACGGGCCATCGTTAATAGGCCGTATTTGATGACGCTATGAAAATGGCCCGACGTATTAACGGACCACAAATGGGCCGACTGTAACCACGGGATGAATTTTGCCCTCAAGCAGAAAATGACAGTAACGGGCCGTAAGTAAAGAATGCTGGAAATGAGCCTAAGAATAAATGGGCTCTGAGAAGGCCGAAAGATAACATGGGCTGGAAACGGCCCAACGGAATAACGGGCCGTTAATGGGTATAAAGTGATACATTGTTCATTACGGGCCAGTTTCACCACGAGCCGTTAATGGGTGTAAAGTGATACACTGTTCATTACGGGCCAGTTTCACCACGGGCCGTTAATAGGCCAAGAGTTACATAGGGCCTCATATGGGCCGAAACACATCATGGGCCATACATGGGCCAAAAGTGAAAACGGGCTGGAATCATATTGGATGGCCCAAATGATGCTACTGGGCCTAATTCGGATAGGGCGTAACGGGCCTTGGGTTAGCGGGCTGTAAATGGGCTATATGCGAACAGGCCGTTAACAGGCTTTCCATAGGCCAGCCCGCCACCTTTTGACCAAGTCAAACGGGCCGGCCTTTTCACAAGAATGGGCTTCTGTTGGGCCGTGCCACGTGTCGACGTATCATAGGCGCCTTCCGTCCAATGAGTGGATGACATCTATCCCAACGATGAGCCGACACGTGTTTCCTCCAGCCAATGATGATTTTACACGTGGAAAATCCCCATTGGTTGGGGCTGTTAACGGGTTATCGGATCCAAAACCCGACCCGATAGCTTAACAGCGTTCCGTTACGGTGGATGCCACGTGTCGGTCACCCTTGACGAAAGCACTTCTGCGACGCGTGATTTATCGTCATGGAAGTGGACACTTCTGTGATGATAATTTTGGTAATGTCATGGAACACTTCTACGACAACACAGGTATGACTATCTTGATTCTGTCATAAATTTGTCATGGATGTACATGCATGACAAAAAACGCGAACTACTGTGACAAACACGTATCATCACGAAAGTGTATTTTTTTTGTAGTGATAAGTCCAAATGAATTGATTCTTTTTGTATTGTGTTCTTTGATAAGAAATCTAGCAGCTCACCAAAGATGAGATTTTTCTGAGCTGTTTAGAATTTCTGGTGATTTTCATAAGTGTTTTTGATATTTGCTTTTTGTGTTTAAATTCATTTTCAGAGGGTGAGGCTTGTCTTGAGGATCACCAGGAGGCTTGCGAACCTCATTTGCACTAAGGCAAGCCACAACAACATTTTCATGGTGCCATTTCAATATTTGTGATTTTCTTACTAGAATGAAATGATTAATCCATGCATTTAAATAATTATTGAGTTATTTGTATTTTGTTAGATATTGGTTAGTTGTTATGCTTGATTTATAGAATGGTTGAAACTAGTTTAGTGGATAAAGCAAGTTAAGATTTATTTGAGGTGATGTTAGAAATAATTTTGTTATGCATGTTAGTAATTATTTAAAGCTATGTTTTTGCCTTCATAGATTGATAAAAAATTTTTAGAAAATATTCTGTTAAATACTTGTTTAATCGTATTACTTGTCTTACAGAATGTTTGAACCCAACTTGGTGATAAAGAAATTAAGAGTTGTTGATAGTGAAATCTTTTTGTCAATCATATGAGAAATTTATCGGAGTTACTTTCTTGCGTAAGAAATTAATAAAAATTGTTGCAAAATATTTTGGTTAAGTGGTGAGTCATTTTGAGCAAGTAGAGTAATATGAGTTGTTGACGTTTATGCTTGGTGTGTATATGGATGACATCAGTCATTTTTATCATTGTATGATGCATGTGTTATTTTGCATTTCATGGCATGCTATGACATCGGTCATTTTTAGATTAAAGTTGAACCTGAATATAATTCAACTTGAATATACCGTTGACTGGGTCATGGTGCCGCTGAATCGAGTTTCTTTCCAGTGCAACCACATTTGCCTTTGTGGGAAGCCCTTGATTCGGTCCATTGACATGGCATCTGGTCGGTGCCTCCAACTAGGGAAGGTTATGTCGTGCTTGCCCTGGCCCGGTAAGCAGGCATAGTCTTGTGTGCTCGTTGATGAGATTATGGTACCGAGTCCTCGAGTGGGAGTGTTTTGACCACGACGGTGGTCAGGGTGTCTTTGGTAAACACGGGGCCAGCAAGGACCAGCCCGTTGGGGATTTGGGTCGGAGTGGCCGTGAGAGTGTTGTGGCAATGGAAGGGTTTTGTCGGAATGCCGTTGGTGAAGGAAATATGCCCTAGAGGCAATAATAAAGTTATTATTTATTTCCTTATATCATGATAAAGGTTTATTATTCATGCTAGAATTGTATTAACCGGAAACATAATACATGTGTGAATACATAGACAAACAGAGTGTCACTAGTATGCCTCTACTAGACTAGCTCGTTAATCAAAGATGGTTATGTTTCCTAACCATGAACAAAGAGTTGTTATTTGATTAACGAGGTCACATCATTAGTTGAATGATCTGATTGACATGACCCATAATATTAGCTTAGCACCCGATCGTTTAGTATGTTGCTATTGCTTTATCCATGACTTATACATGTTCCTATGACTATGAGATTATGCAACTCCCGTTTGCCGGAGGAACACTTTGGGTACTACCAAACGTCACAACGTAACTGGGTGATTATAAAGGAGTACTACAGGTGTCTCCAATGGTAGATGTTGGGTTGGCGTATTTCGAGATTAGGATTTGTCACTCCGATCGTCGGAGAGGTATCTCTGGGCCCTCTCGGTAATGCACATCACTTAAGCCTTGTAAGCATTGCAACTAATGAGTTAGTTGCGGGATGATGTATTACGGAACGAGTAAAGAGACTTGCCGGTAACGAGATTGAACTAAGTATTGGATACTGACGATCGAATCTCGGGCAAGTAACATACCGATGACAAAGGGAACAACGTATGTTGTTATGCGGTCTGACCAATAAAGATCTTCGTAGAATATGTAGGAGCCAATATGGGCATCCAGGTCCCGCTATTGGTTATTGACCGGAGAAGTGTATCAGTCATGTCTACATTGTTCTCGAACCGTAGGGTCCGCACGCTTAAGGTTTTCGATGACAGTTTTATTATGAGTTTATGCATTTTGATGTACCGAAGTTAGTTCGGAGTCCCGGGTGAGATCATGGACATGACGAGGAGTCTCAGAATGGTCGAGACATAAAGATTGATATATTGGATGACTATATTCGGACATCGGAATGGTTCCGAGTGATTTCGGATAATAACGAAAGAACCGGGGGGGTTACCGGAACCCCCCGGGGGGTTAATGGGCCCATATGGGCCATAAGGGAAAGGAGGAAGGGGCGGCCAGGGCAGGCCGCGCACCCCCTCCCCCCTAGTCCGAATAGGACAAGGAGGGGGGGCGGCGCCCCCCCTTTTTTCCCTCCCCCTCTCTCCTTCCTTCTCCTACAAGGAAAGGGAGAGGAGTCGGACTCCTCCATGGCGCGCCCCTTCAGGCCGTCCGGCCCCTCCCCCTTGCTCCTTTATATACGGGGGCAGGGGGCACCCCAAGACACACAAGTTGATCTTCGTGATCGTTCCTTAGCCGTGTGCGGTGCCCCCCTCCACCAAATTCCACCTCGGTCATATTGTCGCAGTGCTTAGGCGAAGCCCTGCGTCAGTAGTACATCAAGATCGTCACCACGCCATCGTGCTGACGGAACTCTTCCTCGAAGCTTTGCTGGATCGGAGCCCGGGGATCGTCATCGAGCTGAACGTGTGCTAAGAACTCGGAGGTGCCGGAGTAACGGTGCTTGGATCGGTCGGATCGGGAAGACATACGACTACTTCCTCTACGTTGCGTCAACGCTTCCGCTTCGGTCTACGAGGGTACGTAGACAACACTCTCCCCTCTCATTGCTATGCATCACCATGATCTTGCGTGTGCATAGGAATTTTTTTGAAATTACTACGTTCCCCAACAGTGGTATCAGAGCCAGGTTTTATGGTTTGATGTTATTTGCACGAGTAGAACACAAGTGAGTTGTGGGCGATATAAGTCATACTGCCTACCAGCATGTCATACTTTGGTTCGGCGGTATTGTTGGACGAGACGATCCGGACCAACCTTACGCGTACTCTTACGCGAGACCGGTTCCCTCGACGTGCTTTGCACATAGATGGCTTGCGGAAGACTGTCTCTCCAACTTTAGTTGAACCGAGTATGGCTACGCCCGGTCCTTGAGAAGGTTAAAACGGAGTCTATTTGACAAACTATCGTTGTGGTTTTGATGCGTAGGTAAGATGAGTTCTTGCTTAAGCCCGTAGCAGCCACGTAAAACTTGCAACAACAAAGTAGAGGACGTCTAACTTGTTTTTGCAGGGCGTGTTGTGATGTGATATGGTCAAGACATGATGGTAAATTTTATTGTATGAGATGATCATGTTTTGTAACCAAGTTATCGGCAACTGGCAGGAGCCATATGGTTGTCGCTTTATTGTATGCAATGCAATCGCGATGTAATGCTTTAATTTATTACTAAGCGGTAGTGATAGTCGTGGAAGCATAAGATTGGCGAGACGACAACTATGCTACGATGGAGATCAAGGTGTCGCGCCGGTGACGATGGTGATCATGACGGTGCTTCGGAGATGGAGATCACAAGCACAAGATGATGATGACCATATCATATCACTTATATTGATTGCATGTGATGTTTATCTTTTTATGCATCTTATCTTGCTTTGATTGACGGTAGCATTATAAGATGATCTCTCACTAAATTATCAAGAAGTGTTCTCCCTGAGTATGCACCGTTGCAAAAGTTCTTCGTGCTGAGACACCACGTGATGATCGGGTGTGATAGGCTCTACGTTCAAATACAATGGGTGCAAAATAGTTGCACACGCGGAATACTCAGGTTATACTTGACGAGCCAAGCATATGCAGATATGGCCTCGGAACACAGAGACCGAAAGGTCGAGCGTGAATCATATAGTAGATATGATCAACATAACGATGTTCACCATTGAAAACTACTCCATATCACGTGATGATCGGTTATGGTTTAGTTGATTTGGATCACGTGATCACTTAGAGGATTAGAGGGATGTCTATCTAAGTGGGAGTTCTTAATTAATTTGATTAACTGAACATAAACTTATCATGAACTTAGTACCTGATAGTATCTTGCTTGTTTATGTTGATTGTAGATAGATGGCTCGTGCTGTTGTTCCGTTAAATTTTAATGCGTTCCTTGAGAAAGCAAAGTTGAAAGATGATGGTAGCAATTACACGGACTGGGTCCGTAACTGGAGGATTATCCTCATTGCTGCACAGAAGAATTACGTCCTGGAAGCGCCGCTAGGTGCCAGGCTTGCTGCTAGAGCAACACCAGAAGTTATGAACGTCTGGCAGAGCAAAGCTGATGACTACTCGATAGTTCAGTGTGCCATGCTTTACGGCTTAGAACCGGGACTTCAACGATGTTTTGAACATCATGGAGCATATGAGATGTTCCAGGAGTTGAAGTTAATATTTCAAGCAAATGCCCGGATTGAGAGATATGAAGTCTCCAATAAGTTCTATAGCTGCAAGATGGAGGAGAACAGTTCTGTCAGTGAGCATATACTCAAAATGTCTGGGTATAATAATCACTTAATTCAATTGGGAGTTACTCTTCCAGATGATTGCGTCATTGACAGAATTCTCCAATCACTGCCATCAAGCTACAAGAGCTTCGTGATGAACTATAATTTGCAAGGGATGAACAAGACTATTCCCGAGCTCTTCGCAATGCTAAAAGCTGCGGAGGTAGAAATCAAGAAGGAGCATCAAAGTGTTGATGGTTAACAAAACCACTAGTTTCAAGAAAAAGGGCAAAGGGAAGAAAAAGGGGAACTTCAAGAAGAACGGCAAGCGAGTTGCTGCTCAAGAGAAGAAACCCAAGTCTGGACCTAAGCCTGAAACTGAGTGCTTCTACTGCAAGCAGACTGGTCACTGGAAGCGGAATTGCCCCAAGTATTTGGCGGATAAGAAGGATGGCAAGGTGAACAAAGGTATATGTGATATACATGTTATTGATGTGTACCTTACTAATGCTCGCAGTAGCACCTGCGTATTTGATACTGGTTCTGTTGCTAATATTTGCAACTCGAAACATGGACTACAGAATAAGCGGACACTAGCAAAGGACGAGGTGACGATGCGCGTGGGAAACGGTTCCAAAGTCGATGTGATCGCGGTCGGCACGCTACCTCTACATCTACCTTCGGGATTAATATTAGACCTAAATAATTGTTATTTGGTGCCAGAGTTGAGCATGAACATTATATCTGGATCTTGTTTAATGCGAGACGGTTATTCATTTAAATCAGAGAATAATGGTTGTTCTATTTATATGAGTAATATCTTTTATGGTCATGCGCCTTTGAAGAGTGGTATATTTTTGATGAATCTCGATAGTAGTGATACACATATTCATAATGTTGAAGCCAAAAGATGCAGAGTTGATAATGAAAGTGCAACTTATCTGTGGCACTGTCGTTTAGGTCATATCGGTGTAAAGCGCATGAAGAAATTCCATACCGATGGACTTTTGGAACCACTTGATTGTGAATCACTTGGTACTTGCGAACCGTGCCTCATGGGCAAGATGACTAAAACACCGTTCTCCGGTACTATGGAGAGAGCAACAGATTTGTTGGAAATCATACATACCGATGTATGTGGACCGATGAATATTGAGGCTCGTGGTGGATATCGTTATTTTCTCACCTTCATAGATGACTTAAGCAGATATGGGTATATCTACTTAATGAAACACAAGTCTGAAACATTTGAAAAGTTCAAAGAATTTCAGAGTGAAGTTGAAAATCATCGTAACAAGAAAATAAAGTTTCTACGATCTGATCATGGAGGAGAATATTTGAGTTACGAGTTTGGTGTACATTTGAAAAATTGTGGAATAGTTTCGCAACTCACGCCACCCGGAACACCACAGCGTAATGGTGTGTCCGAACGTCATAATCGTACTTTACTAGATATGGTGCGATCTATGATGTCTCTTACTGATTTACCGCTATCGTTTTGGGGATACGCTCTAGAGACGGCCGCATTCACGTTAAATAGGGCACCATCTAAATCCGTTGAGACGACGCCTTATGAACTATGGTTTGGCAAGAAACCAAAGTTGTCGTTTCTTAAAGTTTGGGGCTGCGATGCTTATGTGAAAAAGCTTCAACCTGATAAGCTCGAACCCAAATCGGAGAAATGTGTCTTCATAGGATATCCAAAGGAAACTGTTGGATACACCTTCTATCACAGATCCGAAGGCAAGACTTTTGTTGCTAAGTTCGGAAACTTTCTAGAGAAGGAGTTTCTTTCAAAAGAAGTGAGTGGGAGGAAAGTAGAACTTGACGAGGTAACTGTACCTACTCCTTTATTGAGAAGTAGTACATCACAGAAAACTGTTTCTGCGACACCTACACCAATAAGTGAGGAAGCTAATGATGATGATCATGAAACTTTAGATCAAGATACTACTGAACCTCGTAGATCAACCAGAGTGAGATCCGCACCAGAGTGGTACGGTAATCCTGTTCTGGAGGTCATGATATTAGATCATGATGAACCTACGAACTATGAAGAAGCGATGGTGAGCCCAGATTCCGCAAAGTGGCTTGAAGCCATGAAATCTGAGATGGGATCCATGTATGAGAACAAAGTATGGACTTTGGTTGACTTGCCCGATGATCGGCAAGCAATTGAGAACAAATGGATCTTTAAGAATAAGACTGACGCTGATGGTAATGTTACTGTCTACAAAGCTCGACTTGTCGCAAAAGGTTTTTGACAAGTTCAAGGGATTGACTACGATGAGACTTTCTCACCCGTAGCGATGCTTAAGTCTGTCCGAATCATGTTAGCAATTGCCGCATTTTATGATTATGAAGTTTGGCAGATGGATGTCAAAACTGCATTCCTGAATGGATTTCTGGAAGAAGAGTTGTATATGATGCAACCAGAAGGTTTTGTCGATCCAAAGGGAGCTAACAAAGTGTGCAAGCTCCAGCGATCCATTTATGGACTGGTGCAAGCCTCTCGGAGTTGGAATAAACGCTTTGATAGTGTGATCAAAGCATTTGGTTTTATACAGACTTTCGGAGAAGCCTGTATTTACAAGAAAGTGAGTGGGAGCTCTGTAGCATTTCTAATATTATATGTGGATGACATATTACTGATTGGAAATGATATAGAATTTCTGGATAGCATAAAGGGATATTTGAATAAAAGTTTTTCAATGAAAGACCTCGGAGAAGCTGCTTACATATTAGGCATAAAGATCTATAGAGATAGATCAAGACGCTTAATTGGACTTTCACAAAGCACATACCTTGACAAGATTTTGAAGAAGTTCAAAATGGATCAAGCAAAGAAAGGGTTCTTGTCTGTGTTACAAGGTGTGAGATTGAGTAAGACTCAAAGCCCGACCACTGCAGAAGATAGAGAGAAAATGAAAGATGTTCCCTATGCTTCAGCCATAGGCTCTATCATGTATGCAATGCTGTGTACCAGACCTGATGTGTGCCTTGCTATAAGTTTAGCAGGGAGGTACCAAAGTAATCCAGGAGTGGATCACTGGACAGCGGTCAAGAACATCCTGAAATACCTGAAAAGGACTAAGGATATGTTTCTCATATATGGAGGTGACAAAGAGCTCACCATAAGAGGTTACGTTGATGCAAGCTTTGACACTGATCCGGACGATTCTAAATCGCAAACCGGATACGTGTTTACATTAAACGGTGGAGCTGTCAGTTGGTGCAGTTCTAAACAAAGCGTCGTAGCGGGATCTACATGTGAAGCGGAGTACATAGCTGCTTCAGAAGCAGCAAACGAAGGAGTCTGGATGAAGGAGTTCATATCTGATCTAGGTGTCATACCTAGTGCATCGGGTCCAATGAAAATCTTTTGTGACAATACTGGTGCAATTGCCTTGGCAAAGGAATCCAGATTTCACAAAAGGACCAAACACATCAAGAGACGCTTCAACTCCATCCGGGATCTAGTCCAGGTGGGAGACATAGAGATTTGCAAGATACATACGGATCTGAATGTTGCAGACCCGTTGACTAAGCCTCTTCCACGAGCAAAACATGATCAGCACCAAGACTCCATGGGTGTTAGGATCATTACAGTGTAATCTAGATTATTGACTCTAGTGCAAGTGGGAGACTGAAGGAAATATGCCCTAGAGGCAATAATAAAGTTATTATTTATTTCCTTATATCATGATAAAGGTTTATTATTCATGCTAGAATTGTATTAACCAGAAACATAATACATGTGTGAATACATAGACAAACAGAGTGTCACTAGTATGCCTCTACTAGACTAGCTCGTTAATCAAAGATGGTTATGTTTCCTAACCATGAACAAAGAGTTGTTATTTGATTAACGAGGTCACACCATTAGTTGAATGATCTCATTGACATGACCCATTATATTAGCTTAGCACCCGATCGTTTAGTATGTTGCTATTGCTTTATACATGACTTATACATGTTCCTATGACTATGAGATTATGCAACTCCCGTTTGCCGGAGGAACACTTTGGGTACTACCAAACGTCACAACGTAACTGGGTGATTATAAAGGAGTACTACAGGTGTCTCCAATGGTAGATGTTGGGTTGGCGTATTTCGAGATTAGGATTTGTTACTCCGATCGTCGGAGAGGTATCTCTGGGCCCTCTCGGTAATGCACATCACTTAAGCCTTGCAAGCATTGCAACTAATGAGTTAGTTGCGAGATGATGTATTACGGAACGAGTAAAGAGACTTGCTGGTAACGAGATTGAACTAAGTGTTGGATACTGACGATCGAATCTCGGGCAAGTAACATACCGATGACAAAGTGAACAACGTATGTTGTTATGCGATCTGACCGATAAAGATCTTCGTAGAATATGTAGGAGCCAATATGGGCATCCAGGTCCCACTATTGGTTATTGACCGGAGAAGTGTCTCAGTCATGTCTACATTGTTCTCGAACCGTAGGGTCCGCACGCTTAAGGTTTTCGATGACAGTTTTATTATGAGTTTATGCATTTTGATGTACCGAAGTTAGTTCGGAGTCCCGGATGAGATCACGGACATGACGAGGAGTCTCGGAATGGTCGAGACATAAAGACTGATATATTGGATGACTATATTCGGACATCGGAATGGTTCCGAGTGATTTCGGATAATAACGGAAGAACCGGGGGGGGTTACCGGAACCCCCCGGGGGGTTAATGGGCCCATATGGGCCATAAGGGAAAGGAGGAAGGGGCGGCCAGGGCAGGCCGCGCACCCCCTCCCCCTGGTCCGAATAGGACAAGGAGGGGGGGCGGCGCCCCCCCTTTTTTCCCTCCCCCTCTCTCCTTCCTTCTCCTACAAGGAAAGGGAGAGGAGTCCTACTCCCGGTGGGAGTAGGACTCCTCCCTGGCGCACCCCTTCAGGCCGGCCGGCCCCTCCCCCTTGCTCCTTTATATACGGGGGCAGGGGGCACCCCAAGACACACAAGTTGATCTTCGTGATCGTTCCTTAGCCGTGTGCGGTGCCCCCCTCCACCAAATTCCACCTCGCTCATATTGTCGCAGTGCTTAGGCGAAGCCCTGTGTCAGTAGTACATCAAGATCATCACCACGCCATCATGCTGACGGAACTCTTCCTCGAAGCTTTGCTGGATCGGAGCCCGGGGATCGTCATCGAGCTGAACATGTGCTAAGAACTCGGAGGTGCCGGAGTAACGGTGCTTGGATCGGTCGGATCGGGAAGACATACGACTACTTCCTCTACGTTGCGTCAACGCTTCCGCTTCGGTCTACGAGGGTACGTAGACAACACTCTCCCCTCTTGTTGCTATGCATCACCATGATCTTGCGTGTGCGTAGGAATTTTTTTTGAAATTACTACGTTCCCCAACAGTTGGTCCACCCGAATGGGAGTGCAAGGCCATGGGTTCCGTGGTGTGGGTACAGTGTGCTACCTCTACAGAGTTGGTAATCTATCGATAGCCGAGTCCACAGTCATGGACACCTCGTAGTAGGTCCCACCATGAGTCAACGTCTAATAAAAATTGCACACTAAGCTATGAACTTTACATTGTTGATGGATGGCGGAAAGGCCATCGAGGCATCTGGGACCAAATGATGGTCGTGGTTGTGATCGCCGTAAGGATCACGAGTTGTTCTAGAGAAAGACCACTTTGGTGGTTTGTTTGTGATCCAGAGATGATCACAGTTGGTAAGCTGTCCCGAGGGACGTTCGAGCATGATCACAGCATGTTGACATATAGTGTTGCATTATTAATAGTTGGTTAAATATCATGATATTTGTCGGATTTCGGGTTCCGGCAGACCCTTAAGGTTCGAACTCTGGGGTGCGCGCGGAGATTACGCCCTCTACCTCTCTGTCTCGCAAAGATCTAAACTACTGAAAGAACAACACAAGAGACACAGGGTTTATACTAGTTCGGGCCACCATTGTGGTGTAATACCCTACTCTAGTTTGTGGTGGGTGGATTGCCTCTTGGGGTGATGATGATGAACAATACAAGGAAGAACAGCCTAGCGAGGGCCTGTTCTTGGCTGGGAGGATGAACTGCTAGGAGGAGTTCAGTCGCCCTTCTTTCTCTCTGTCTCTCTCTCTGGATTCTAGCTCGCTGGATCCGAATGATCTCTCGATTGCTAGATGCTAAGATGATGATATGATGCCTCTACCCTGGGGGTGGCTAGTCCTATTTATAGGCAAAGGCCCTGGGCCTCTCCCCCAAATATTGAGCTGGAAGGGTGCCAACAGTTGGCCATTTTGAAGGGGAACATCTGGTACACTTATCCTGACTAAAGTCGGTCCTCGCCTGCCAAAGGCTCCATGGTGACGCCATCCTGGGCTCCACGGTGACCTCCTTCTCGCCGTTGGACTGGTCTTGGTCTCGTTGCACCGAAATGGATGCCTTTGCTTGATCCTCTCGCCTGCGCTTGCCCCCTTTGCACCAAAGAGAAAGGAGGACACTGCGCGGGCTGGCGCCCGCCTGGCGCCCGTGGTCATCATGGCTTACGTCATGGGCACCTCATGAGGTACCCCGCCTTGATCTCTCCGCCTCCTCGTGAGCCAGCCTGATGAGGCCGCGCCTGAGGAAGCTCTGCGTCGTCCGCCCCGCGAGGCTTGGCCCCTCGCGAGGGTCTTGGTTCTTGTGTTGATGAAGATCGGCCGTGCTGGGCCTCCTTTGAGCCACGCCGCAGGCCGCAGGCAGGTAAGTCTGGGGACCCCCGTTCCCAGAACGCCGACAGTAGCCCTCGGGCCCAACGCGCGCCCGGACTTGGCCGTGCTGAGAGGCGAAAGGGCAAGGGCGAAGCGCCGCGGGCCCTAAGAGCCTGCGGCCTTGGGCGCCGTGTGGCGGTTGATGGGACGTGGGCGTCTCCGCTTCCCCGCGATGCCTCGGTGATTGTGTGTATTGGACAAGTCCCTGCATGCAAATCATGTCATGATTACCTGTGATCGTGGAGGTCGACGGTTGGCCTCCGCCGGCTATAAGTACGGAACTGCGCGTGCCCTTCCAGTCCATCCCTCCTTGCTTTTCCTTCTTCCCGATCCTTGCTCCGTCTTGCTGCGATGGCTCCGATCCGCCGGTTCTCTACAGCGGAGAAGGGAAAGGCCCCTCGAGAGGAACCAGACCCGCTCTCGCCCAAGAAACGGCTCGCCCTTCGCGGCCGGGACGAAGAGGACCGTCTGGTGGTGTCGAGGCCTTGGTGCAAGCGGCCTCCGCCGGGGTTCCCGCTTCCCCTGTACGCCCATGTCGAGGGCCCTGAAGGAGTTGATGCCGACCATCGCGGTCAGCGCCGTTGTCGACGCCGACGGGTCACGAAGGTGTGGGTTGTTCCTCCTGGGGTCCACGCCGAGGGCTCCTCCCGCGAGTTCGTGCTCCATGCTGCCGTGCCACCTCGATCATGAATTTGCATTCCTCCCTTCTTCGCCTCCGTCATCCCGCAGGGAAAGCTCCTGGAGCTATGGCTGCAGCACGCCTGCTGCAGCACCCCCGTGACCGAGGCAGAGGTCGCGGTCGTTGCCTCGGGCGAGGTCTTCATGACTTGAGGCTGGGGTGAGATCGCCCGGGGTTGTAGAGCAAGGGGCGCCCTCACGGTCCACTTGGAGTATGATGGTGCTTCGGTGATGTTCTTCAAGGTCTTCGACGCGAACGGGCGCAGGCTGGAGTGTTGCCCCGGGAGGGGTGGCCAGGACCTCGCCATGGTGAGGGCTAGGCCCGTCGGCCGCTCCCTTGGCGGCTCCACAAGTGACGGGGGCGCCGAAGGATCCAGCGACTCCAGCGAGACCCTTGCGACTCCGGAGACGAGCGACGACAGCTACGAGCCAACGAGCCAGCGCCGCTCCTGGAGCAGGGCGGGATCGTCTGGCCATCGCCGACTCTGATCTGGATGGGGTTGGTGCCGGCGCTTGACGGCCCACTGTTGATGATGGCGTCTTTTGCGGGGGCGCGCGTAGTTAGCGTTCCTTAGGATCCGTTCCCTGCGAGGGACCAAAATGCGCCCCATGGGGGCTTGTAAGGTGCCTGTGATCCTGTTTGTTAATATATAACCCTTGCTGTAGAGCTATGCGAGTTGCTGATTCTGTCTTAGCTCAGTTCTCCCTTTCGAACCTCGCGAGGGCTTGGTGCTCTACGCCGACAGGTCCCAGTCCCAAGGCGGCATCAGCCGTCGCTGGTATGCCAGGTCGCGATGCCGTGGTCAAGGCCAGGAGGTGAGCGACCCGGGGTCCGGTAAGAGCCCCTGAGTTGCGATGCTCAGGAGGTCCCCTTTGGCGCCCAAGCAGCCGTCGTTCGGCGAGAAAGGAGAGCGGCATCGCTAACACGGAATTGCATTAGGTGCGGGGGTAGTGCCACGGTAGCAAGTGCTTTTGGGCGATGACTTATCTCGAGGATCGGGGATTATTCCTGGTGCATCGTTGGGTCCGCGCGTTGGCAGGAGCGGAGTCTCTTGGCGAGGTCCTCGCATGCCCCTTCTCCCTCGCCTTTGCTCCCCTTTCTGCTCTACGTCCTCGGGTCTCGACCCTTGAGCGAGTCTCAGCCGTCGCTGGCATGCCAGGTTGCGATGCCGTGGTCAAGGCCAGAGGGTGAGGGCTGGAGAGCCAGTAGGATCCCTGAGTCGCGATGCTCAGGCACCCCCCCCCTTTAACGTGCAAGCGGTTCGCGTGGACGAGGGTGAAAGGAATGCCGCGAGGGCCTTGCCTGGCGCAAGTCCCTTTGGAGATCCTGTAAACACATCATAGAGGGAAGAAGGGGTTGCCATGACAATTATCAGTCAGCCGTTAGTTGCTTCCGAGGGGAGGCGAGGCACTGAAGGCTTGTCGAGGTGGCGCCATGCGGGGCTGCCGCGGCCAGAGCTCAGCCATTCAGGTTTGTCGGCGTTGCAGGGACAGACCCATGCGCAAGCGTCGTGCCGTTGTGGGAGCGATTCCGTTAGTTGGCGTCAATTGAACAGGCAACTAGATCAAACACATTAGCCAAGAAGGAGCGAATCCATTCAAATAGATGTTGGGAAGGTAGACATCGCTGGGTCAGGCCCGAGCGACTTGGGGATGATGCAGCCCAAGGGGCGCCCCCAACAAAGCAAGCTAATCAACATGAAATAAAAAGGGATACATGCCACAGGGACGGACCCACGCGGCCTGGGAATGATGCAGTCCTAGGAGGGCGCTCCCAGCTAGAAATGAAACTTGAAAGGTGTCACCTGAAGATGTCGAGGATGAAGGGGTGTTGGTGCAGCAGACTCAGTGGGCTGCGAAAACCGGTCCTCACGAGCCCCCGGGCCCAGGGGCCTCGGGAGGCTCCGGAGGCGCTGGTGGATCCTCGCGAATCATCTCCATCTCCGCCAAGGCTGCGGAACGCCTTTCTTCTTGAGCCTCCATGATGCCCCTCATGAGGCGCTGGTACGTAGCAGCCGCGCTCGGCAAGCCGTAAGGCATGCGAACGTAGCTGTGGGGCGGACCTCCGTAGCGCCCCACTTGCGAGGGCCAGAGGAGCTCCATCGTGGCGACTTGGTTGAGCCCTGGTACATGGCTGTAGACACGCAGCCCACCATCCTTGCCTGGATGGGGAGCCACAGCCGGCAGACGGCGGAAACCTCTCATGATTCTCGATTCCTGTAGTTCTTGAATGGCCTTGCTGACGAACTCCTGCTGGTCTGACCTTCCTTTCCTTGCTCCTTCCTGAGGGAAACGCGCTTCGAAACACGCCTCCACGTGGTGCCCTAGCGCCTCCCTCGTGACCTTGGCCAGGTCGGTGGCCCTCCAGGGGAGAGCCCCCGAGCCCTGCCTGAGGAGGGCGCCGGGCGCGCTTTCCTATGCGATGGAAGGAGGTTCCCCTTGGGTAGACGCGGGCCCTGAGGGGACTGCCTCCTAAGGAGCCGGTCTGGACGATGTCTTCTTCTTCTTGAGGGTGGTCTCGGGAAGCCTCCTGCTCCCGCGATCCGGGTCTTCCAGTGACGCGGCCTGAAAGGCTCGCTCCAGGGAACACACTGCATCCTTCTCTTCGCAGGGCACCGTGATGACTCCGCCACTCCCTGGCATCTTGAGGACGTTGTAGCCATGGTGGGTTACGGCCATGAACTTGGCCAGCGCTGGGTACCCGAGGATGGCGTTGTACGGCAGGCGGATGTGAGCGACGTCGAAGTCGATGAGCTCGGTGCGGTAGTTGTTGCGTGCCCCGAAGGTGACACGGAGGCGGACCTTCCCAATCGGGACTGTGGAGCCGTCGGTGACTCCGGAGAAAGGCTTGGTTGGCTGAAACTGGTCATAGGGTACTTGGAGATTGTTGAATGTTTCCACGGACAGGATGTTGAGCCTTGCCCCACCATCGATGAGGGTCCTGGTGACCAGTACGTTGCTGATGATTGGGGAGCAAAGCATCGGGAGGACTCCGGCTGTGGCCGCACACTTGAGCTGATCCGCTGAGCTGAACGTGATGGCGCACGCCAACCACCTGAGAGGGCGCGTTGCCTCGAGCTTGGGTAGGACTGTATTCACTTTGCGGGCAAACTTCTTGAAGATGCGTTGGGAGGCTGGGGCTTGAGCTCCGCCCAGGATGCAAGCGATTGCGCGTGGCTCCTGGAAGCCCCCAGCCCCTTCGTCTTGATGGCGGTCCTCGTTCCTCCTTGGTTGAGGCGGCAGTGGAGGGAGGCCTGCGTTGCCTTGTGGGCGGTCCTCACGAGGTTGATCCCTCCAGTCTCCCTCGCGAGGCAGGTCTCGCCGGCGATCCTCGCGAGGTTGATCACGCCATCCTTGGCGCGGGCCGCGGTCTTCCCAGCGTCCTGCATTTCTTCCTCCTCCTCGGCCATAGCCCCGGTCAGCACGGTCGGGACGACGGCCGATCCTTCCTTCTCGCACGGCGCGGAGTTCTTGGCATTCGTTGGTGTTGTGGGTGTGGAGATCGTGGTACACACAATACCGGCTGCTCCTGGAGGATTCAGGCAGATCTTTGCCCCTTTTGGTGTTTGGTTCTGCCGCGAGCACGGCAACCCCCTTGCGCTTCACGTCCTTTGCCTTGGGCTTCTTCTCTTCTGGGTCTGCGGCAGGCAGCTCGAGGAGGGAGAGGCGGCCTTCCTCAGCCCTGACACACTTGGTCGCCAAGTTGAACAGCTCCAGGGAGGTGCACAGGTCTTCATGCATCGCCAGCTCCTCCTTCATTTTGACGTCGCGCACACCATCAGAGAAGGCTGAGATGATGGCCTCCTCAGACACCTTGGGGATCTTGAGGCGCGCACTGTTGAAGCGCTGGATGTACTTTTGCAGGGTCTCTCCGGGTTGTTGCTTGATGCGGCGCATGTCACTCACCGCGGGCGGCCGGTCGCGAGTACCTTGGAAGTTGGCGATGAAGCGGGTGCGCATCTCGTCCCAGGAAGAGATCGTGCCTGGAGCCAGATTCAGGAGCCAGGTGCAAGCTCCTTCCTTGAGCGCCATGGGGAACCAGTTCACCATGACCTTCTCGTCCCCGCTGGCGGCTTCGATGCCCAGCTCATAGAGCTGGAGGAACTCTGCAGGGTCGGTCGTGCCGTCGTAACGAGGAGGCAGGTCTGGCTTGAACTTGCCGGGCCATGCGACGCTACGTAGCTCGATGGTGTAGGCACGGCAGCCTGCGGTGGTCACGAGAGGCTTTGGGTGAGGGAGAGCTTGGTCTTGCGGGTCCCCATGCGCTGCAGCTGGGAGCAGCGCGGGGTCTTGACACGCGGGAGCAGGAGCAGGGTCGCGACGTGCCGGAGCAGGGAGCGCCGGAGCAGCTTCTTGCGGGCGAGGGACTTCTTGGCAGCTCTGCTCTTGTCGCGCCGGCGCCTGACGGAGCGGGTTCCTGCCAGGGGCCGCGCGCCTTGAAGCCATGGCGTCTTCTTGAAGAGGAGGCGGGTGGTACGCCCCCGGAGCTTCGTTGCCCGCGTGGGACGGGGTGCGGCGCAGCGGAACGGACGGCGCGGGAGAGCCCGCTGCGGCGCGGACAAGCTCGACGACGCGGTCGAGCCACTCTTCATAGACGTCGTCGATGGGACGGTAGCGCAGGAGCTCGTTTGCCGTGATGAGCGCAGCTCGAGCCTCCAACGGTGCGCGGAGCGCGCGGGACGAAGAACCAGTGGGTGTGAGCGACTGAGTAGCGGTACGGCCGTCTTGCCGCACGCACAGATGCTGAGACGACGCTTGCTGCTCGTTCCCCGCCGGGCCGGTGGCGGCGTTGACAGCAGGCGACGGGGAACGACGGGGACGCCCACCGACAGGAGCCGTCTGGGCGACGCGGGAAGCGATGGCGGCCCGGCGCTCGGCGCGGGCCCGGCGAGCGTCGGACATGGACGCGACGGTCGGAGGAGAGCGGAGCGGTGGAAGACAAATTCCGGTGCACCCCTACCTGGCGCGCCAAATGTCGGATTTCGGGTTCCGGCAGACCCTTAAGGTTCGAACTCTGGGGTGCGCGCGGAGATTACGCCCTCTACCTCTCCGTCTCGCAAAGATCTAAACTACTGAAAGAACAACACAAGAGACACAGGGTTTATACTAGTTCGGGCCACCATTGTGGTGTAATACCCTACTTTAGTTTGTGGTGGGTGGATTGCCTCTTGGGCTGATGATGATGAACAGTACAAGGAAGAACAGCCTCGCGAGGGCCCGTTCTTGGCTGGGAGGATGAACTGCTAGGAGGAGTTCAGCCGCCCTTCTTTCTCTCTGTCTCTCTCTCTGGATTCTAGCTCGCTGGATCCGAATGATCTCTCGATTGCTAGATGCTAAGATGATGATATGATGCCTCTACCCTGGGGGGTGGCCAGTCCTATTTATAGGCAAAGGCCCTGGGCCTCTCCCCCAAATATTGAGCGGGAAGGGCGCCAACAGTTGGCCATTTTGAAGGGGAACGTCTGGTACACTTATCCTGACTAAAGTCGGTCCTCGCCTGCCAAAGGCTCCGTGGTGACGCTGTCTTGGGCTCCACGGTGACCTCCTTCCCGTCGTTGGACTAGTCTTGGTCTCGTTGCACCGAAATGGATGCCTTTGCTTGATCCTCTCGCCTGCGCTTGCCCCCTTTGCACCAAAGAGAAAGGAGGACACTGCGCGGGCTGGCGCCCGTGGTCGTCATGGCTTACATCATGGGCACCTCGTGAGGTACCCCGCCTTGATCTCTCTGCCTCCTCGTGAGCCAGCCTGATGAGGCCGCGCCTGAGGAAGCTCTGCATCGTCCGCCCCACGAGGCTTGGCCCCTCGGGAGGTTCTTGGGTCTTGTGTTGATGAAGATGGGCCGTGTTGGGCCTCCTTTGAGCCACGCCGCAGGCCGCAGGCAGGCAAGTCTGGGGACCCCCATTCCCAGAACGCCGACAATATTGTTTGTCATTATGATTATGCCTATTGTGAGCTTGCAAGTACATACAATGTACTGACCTGGCGTGTCATGCCAGATTTTAGGAAAGTATCGTTGGAGACGAGCGATGTTTGAGTCTAGATCGTGTCCACATCGGTGTCCCTGTGATATGGAGCTTCCGCCACGACGTTATTCCGCTGCCACGTAGTTGTTTGGATTGAGGCCCCCTTTATGTTCACTAAATAATGTACATATTGTTCAGCCGCACCGAGTGTGCCGCTTGGCCTCGACAGCTGTTGTAATGTAAACTCTGTTCCGCTAGCATCAGTAAAGCGGTTGTTTTTCTGTACCAAGATGTTGTGCGTTGCCAGAAGACATGGTCTCTGGGCTGGCAATGCATGGTAAACCGTTTGCTCTGAGCCGGGTGATGAAGCTATGTACCTATGGTAGGGGCATGGACCTGTTCTAAGTGCCCTACCCAAGGACATCCCTAGAAGAAGTCACCTTTCAATCGACTTGGAGGTATCCCACTCGACGGATTCAAGACACTCGACCAGGAAGCTATCACTCGACCACGAAGCCAACCACTCAACTGCTAGGAGATCTAAAGTCACTCCGCACGCAAACGGTCGGTCATTAAGTAGCTTTTATGGTCTTCATAGCACTTTATTAGGGGCATTACCAGTAACGCCCAGCCTTAATGTACTTTAAACCCTGCATTACTGAGGGCTGGAGGGGTCTGGCGAACTCTATATAAGCCACCCCCCTCCTCAGTATCAAGGGTTGGCACCCCTGTTACTCATATGCACATAATTCAATCGACCGCCTCCGGGCACCGAGACGCAGGGCTGTTACTTCCTCCGAGAAGGGCCTGAACTCGTAATCCTCGTGTGCTTACAACTCCTCCATAGCTAAGATTTAGCCTCTCCAGACATACCCCCCTACATTACTATTAGAGTTAGAACCACGACAGTTGGCGCCCACCGTGGGACAGGAGTCTTAGCGCCTAGTTGGAGAAGTTGCGATTTTTCCGATCTCTTTGATCATGGTTTCGGGCAGAGTTTTGGCTGAGGGCCATGAGATCTGTCTCGGCGCGCTCACGTTCATCGCCGACGACTCCGCTTGGCTCCAGGAGGCTCCACTCGACATCGACGCGCTCCCCGTCCGCGGGGCGACGCACTTTTGCGCATGCGTCCGTGGTGTCCTCCTGCGGCAGCCGTCGACCCAGTATCGGTCGGCTCCTGTGGCATCCCCCGCCCTGTCTCTCACCGGCGCAAGCACTCCGGTCGGTCGAGGCTTCAGAGGTGGGTGAGACATGCGGTGGCCCGCCAGTCAGCCACCCCACAAGTCGCGGCGATTGAGCCCGATGAATCCCTCTATGGCCTGTTCGACCTGTCGACTGGCTCCGCAGAGACCGCATCTGAATGCGACAGCAGTGACCCAGCGGCAGAGGTTCTGGTGATCGATGGGCCACGCAGTCCTCCCGGTTTTCCCCGCACTGACGGAGGCGCAGATGGAGGCGACCCATCGCATCCCCACGAGGAGTATCTCCCCGAGCCTCTCACGTCATTGCAGCGAGAGGAGCTTCGCCGCCGGAACATGGGTGCACTTGACACTCCTATCGTTGGAGAAACCCCCGAGGCTCGGGCCTTGGAGGACGCGCGCTTGGCTAACTTGGCCGAGCGCACTCGACTGGAGAATCTCCAGCGAGTACTTGATGAGCAAGCGTGTCAGCGGGTTCCAGAATCCAGTTGACGTCAGCTCTTTCCGCCCCCGCAGGTATATCAAACTCCGATTCAGAATTTGACAGCTGCAGACCGTATAGCAGAGTCAATTCAGCCCTCCTAGTCAGAGGCTGGCAGAGGCTTGTTCCAAATCAGAGCGTTGCTCCGGGCAGCGGGAGACGAGAATTCCACCGTTTCTCAGTCGCGGAACAAGATCCATAGTCGATCCGTTGCAGCAGATACAGTCCAGTCGGCTCACAGCCCAAGATCGCCACCGAGGCGTGAGGGACGTGGAGACCGGCGTGATCAGCACAGAAGGAATGAGTTGTATGATCACCGATTCGATCGTGATGATCGACGTCGAGTGCCAACCCCTCCCCCGAGGAGTGGATCATATGTGCCTCGACAGCAGGATGACAGACACCCTCATAGTGTTGGGCGGAGAATTCCAGTCGACCCCAGGGAACCGGGTTTGATGTGAGATCCATTCTCGTTCAAGGTTTGGTCGACAGGAACAGAGCTCACCGAGAAGGCCACGATAGAGATGCGCCTACCAGTAGCAGAGTACATGTTTCAGGGCCGGAATGTTTCAGTCGAGCTATCAGAGCCGCTGTGATTCCTCCCAACTTCAGGGCTACCGTGTCACATTCACACCAAGAAAGATGAAGAGGGTAAACTCATTTACCCTAAGCATACCACTCGACAGTGTCGGCTCTTGATCCAGTAGTTCCAGGGTAAACAGTCCAAAGATAAAGAGAAAGAGTCCGATCAAGTGGAAGACAAGGAAGATAGTGATGGATACCCCCAGGTTAATTCCACCTTGATGATTTTTGCTGATGTCGAAAGCAAAAGTCGACTGAAAGTTATCAACAGTGAAGTAAATATGGTTGCTCCGGCAACACCCAGTTATCTGAAGTGGTCTCAGACAGCCATCACATTCGACCAGTCTGATCACCCCACACACATTGCCACCCCTGGGAGGCAAGCTTTGGTAGTCGACCCAGTTGTCGAAGGCACTCAACTGACCAAAGTCCTGATGGATGGTGGCAGTGGTTTGAACATACTGTATGCGGAAACATTGAAAGGGATGGGCATTCCGATGTCCAGGCTCAGTACCAGCAACATGAGTTTCCATGGAGTCATTCCTGGGAGGAAAGCCGAGTCACTCGGCCAAATTGCTCTTGATGTGGTTTTCGATGATTCCAAGAAATACCGCAAGGAAAAGTTAACATTCGAAGTTGTGGATTTCCAGAGTGCTTATCACGCTATTTTGGGCAGGCCAGCTTATGCACGCTTCATGGCTCGACCGTCCTACGTGTATCTCAAATTGAAGATGCCCGGTCCCAAAGGTGTGATCATTGTTACGGGAAATCGGAAGAAGGCAGAAGAGTGTTTTCAGAAAGGCTCAAAGATTGCTGGTGCTCAGATGGTAGTGGTCGAGCTGCAAGAGTATCAGAAGACTGCTGATCCGAGTGAGTTGCTACGAGCCAAGAAGCCTGCTTCAAAATCAGCTTTTCAGTCGTCCGATGAAACGAAGCCAGTTCACATTCACCCGACCGATCCCAATGCTGCTCCGACTCATATCTCAACGACACTCGACTTCAAATAGGAAGAAGC
Source organism: Aegilops umbellulata (assembly GCA_032464435.1). Classification (NCBI taxonomy): domain Eukaryota; kingdom Viridiplantae; phylum Streptophyta; class Magnoliopsida; order Poales; family Poaceae; genus Aegilops; species Aegilops umbellulata. Next base: position 238,800,045 of record CP136057.1, read on the forward strand.
ACTCGTCCAGTTCCTCCGTGAGAACTGGGACATCTTCGCATGGAAACCTTCTGACATGCCTGGAGTTCCCAGGGGGCTGGCTGAGCACCGTCTACGAGTCGACCCAAAAGTTAAACCTGTCAAAGAACATCTTTGACGGTCCGCCGTCCAGAAGAGAAAGGCCATTGGCGAGGAGGTGGCTCGGCTCCTAGCAGCGGAGTTTATCCGAGAGATTTACCACTCCGAGTGGCTCGCCTATGTTGTCATGGTCCCCAAGAAGGACAAGTCACTTCGCATGTGCATTGACTTTAAACATATCAATCGGGCCTGCCCGAAAGATCATTTTCCTCTCCCTCGCATCGACCAAATAGTCGACTCGACCGCGGGGTGTGAGCGATTGTCTTTTCTAGACGCCTACTCCGGGTACCATCAGATCCGTCTGTATGGACCCGACGAGATCAAAACTACTTTCATCACTCCATTCGGGTGCTTCTGTTATGTCACCATGCCGTTCGGCCTCAAGAATGCCGGAGCCACGTTCATGAGGATGATTCAGAAGTGTTTGCTCACTCAAATCAGCCAGAATGTGGAAGCATACATGGATGATATTGTGGTCAAGTCACGGAAGGGTTCCGACCTGCTGACTGACCTTGCTGAAACCTTTGCCAACCTCAGGAGGTATGATATCAAGCTCAATCCGTCAAAGTGCACATTCGGAGTTCCAGGTGGAAAGTTACTCGGTTTTCTCGTTTCTGAACGAGGAATCGACGCCAATCCTGAAAAGGTTGGGACTATACTTCGGATGAAGCGTCCTGTGCGCGTGCACGATGTCCAGAAGCTTACAGGTTGCTTGGCCGCTTTAAGTCGATTCATCTCTCGTCTTGGTGAAAAGGCCTTGCCTCTTTACCGACTGATGAAGAAGTCAAACAAGTTCGAGTGGACTCCGGAAGCTGATGCAGCGTTTGAAGAGCTCAAAGCTCTGCTCTCCACCCAGCCGGTGCTTGCTGCCCCAATCAGCAAGGAGCCTTTGCTGCTTTACATTGCAGCCACAGGACAAGTTGTCAGTACAGTACTTACGGTCAAGCGGGAAGAAGAAGGAAAGGCCTTCAAAGTTCAGCGCCCAGTATATTATGTTTCTGAAGTTTTGACTCCTTCAAAGCAAAGATATCCTCATTACCAGAAGCTTGTATATGGGATTTATATGACTACGAAGAAGGTTGCACATTACTTCTATGATCATTCCATTACAGTCGTCAGCGACGCTCCACTGTCAGAGATTTTACACAACAGAGATGCAACTGGTCGAGTGGCAAAATTGGCGATTGAACTCCTTCCCCTAGATATCAAGTTTGAAGCAAAGAAAGCTATCAAGTCCCAAGCAATTGCAGATTTCGTCGCCGAGTGGATTGAACAGCAACTTCCAACTCAAGTTCACTCGGAGCACTGGACCATGTTCTTCGATGGATCCAAGATGTTCAATAGTTCCGGTGCTGGGGTAGTATTGGTTTCCCCCCGAGGAGATAAGCTCGGATATGTTCTCCAGATTCACTTCGATTCCTCCAATAACGAAGCAGAATATGAAGCACTTTTGTATGGGTTGCGCATGGCCATTTCACTCGGCGTTCGTCGCCTCATGGTCTATGGCGACTCAGATTTGGTGGTTAATCAGGTGATGAAGGAGTGGGACGTCAGAAGTCCAGCTATGACTGGTTATTGCAATGAAGTGAGAAAGTTAGAGAAGAAATTCGAGGGGTTAGAGCTTCACCACATCCCCCGACTAAAAAATCAAGCAGCTGATGATTTGGCAAAGATAGGCTCCAAGAAAGAAGCCATTCCCAGCAATGTGTTTTTGGAACACATCCACTCGCCGTCAGTCCAGGAGGATCCTTTTACAGATGAAGCCCCGCAGCCAAAGAGTGCCAGGGATCCGACTGAAGTCAAAATTCCAGCAGTGGTCGACCTGATCATGGAAGTCTTGGCAATCACCCCTGACTGGACGATACCGTACATCGCGTATATCCTGAGGAAAGAACTCCCGGAGGACGAGGAAGAGGCTTGATAGATCGTCCGTTGATCCAAGGCCTTTACAGTCATAAAGGGACAGTTGTATAGAGAAAGCGCGACTGGAGTCAGTCAGAAGTGTATAACACCAGAAGAAGGTCAGATAATCCTTGATGATATCCACTCGGGGACCTGTGGTCACCATGCGTCCTCTCGGACCATTGTGGCTAAAGCATACCGAGCGCGATTTTACTGGCCAAGAGCAAATGAAATGGCAAAAGAAATAGTCGACAAGTGTGAATGGTGCCAGTTCTACTCCAATATGTCGCACAAACCTGCATCAGCCCTGAAGATCATTCCACTCGTCTGGCCTTTCGCTGTTTGGGGACTGGATATGGTTGGACCGTTGAGAATGGGCAGGAGCGGTTTCACACATGTGCTTGTGGCAGTCGACAAGTTCACCAAATGGATTGAAGCTAAGCCTATCAAAAATCTCGATGCTTGCACTACCATCAGTTTCATCAGGGAGTTAACATTCAGGTATGGAGTCCCACATAGCATCATCACTGACAGTGGATCGAACTTTGATTCAGACAAGTTCAGAGCTTTTTGCGCCTCTCAAGGCACGCGAGTCGACTACGCGTCGGTTGCCCAACCCCAGTCGAATGGACAAGCAGAAAGGGCAAATGGTCTGATTCTCAAAGGGCTAAAACCTCGGTTGATGCGTGATCTCAAGCACGCAGCAGGCGCGTGGGTCGACGAGCTTCCGTCCGTTCTGTGGGGATTGAGGACCACCCCGAATCAGTCGACTGGAAGAACCCCATTCTTTCTGGTTTACGGAGCGGAGGCAGTCCTGCCGAGTGATCTACTTCACAATGCACCCCGAGTCGAGCTTTACACCGAAGATGAAGCAGAACAAGCCCGGCAAGACGCAGTCGACCTCCTGGAAGAAGAAAGAGAAATGGCTATGATCCGATCGACCAATTATCAGCAAGACTTACGTCGATTCCATGCCAGAAATGTGAAGAGTCGAGCCTTCCAAGAAGGAGATTTGGTCCTCCGAGTGGATCAACAGAAACCACACAAGCTCGCTCCCACTTGGGAAGGCCCCTTCATCGTCACCAGAGTCCTCCACAATGGAGCGTATCACCTTTACAATGTCGACCGCCAGATCGATGAGCCACGTGCTTGGAATGCGGAACTGCTCCGCCCCTTTTACACTTGAATTCTCACTAGGATGAGATGTAATAAGAAAAACTTCTGTAGTTTATTTATCAATGACAAGAGTGTTACAATTTTTCCTGTAATCGCTGTCGCTTTTGTTTGCGCCTGAAATCCCCCAGTGGGTGGCTTAGTTGCGAATCCGTTTCGCCTAAGTTTGTAAAAAAAATCCTACCGAGTGGCGAGCCAACCTCCCACTCGGAGGCTTAGCTGCGAACCCGCTTCGCCTAAGTGTTTAAAATCCTACCGAGTGGTGAGTCAGCCTCCCACTCTGAGGCTTAGCTGCAGCCCAGTGCTCGCCTAAGTGTTTAAAATCCTACAGAGTGGAGAGAAAACCTCCCACTCGGAGGCTTAGCTGCAGCCCAGTGCTCGCCTAAGTGTTTAAAATCCTACCGAGTGGAGAGCAAACCTCTCACTCGGGGGCTTAGCTGCAGCCCAGTGCTCGCCTAAGTGTTTAAAATCCTACCGAGTGGAGAGCAAACCTCTCACTCGGGGGCTTAGCTGCAGTCCAGTACTCGCCTAAGTTTGAAATAATCCTACCGAGTGGAGAGCAAACCTCCCACTCGGAGGCTTAGCTGCAGTCCAGTACTCGCCGAAGTTGGAAAAAAATCCTACCGAGTGGAGAGCAAACCTCCCACTCGAAGGCTTAGCTGCAGCCCAGTGCTCGCCTAAGTGTTTAAAATCCTACCGAGTGGAGAGCAAACCTCCCACTCGGAGGCTTAGTTGCAGCCCAGTGCTCGCCTAAGTGTTTAAAATCCTACCGAGTGGAGAGCAAACCTCCCACTCGGAGGCTTAGCTGCAGCCCAGTGCTCCTCTAAGTGTTTAAAATCCTACCGAGTGGAGAGCAAACCTCCCACTCGGAGGCTTAGCTGCAGCCCAGTGCTCGCCTAAGTGTTTAAAATCCTACCGAGTGGAGAGCAAACCTCTCACTCGGGAGCTTAGCTGCAGCCCAGTGCTCGCCTAAGTGTTTAAAATCCTACCGAGTGGAGAGCAAATCTCTCACTCGGGGGCTTAGCTGCAGTCCAGTACTCGCCTAAGTTTGAAAAAATCCTACCGAGTGGAGAGCAAACCTCCCACTCAGAGGCTTAGCTGCAGTCCAGTACTCGCCTAAGTTGGAAAAAATCCTACCGAGTGGAGAGAAAACCTTCCACTCGAAGGCTTAGCTGCAGCCCAGTGCTCGCCTAAGTGTTTAAAATCCTACCGAGTGGAGAGCAAACCTCCCACTCGGAGGCTTAGCTGCAGCCCAGTGCTCGCCTAAGTGTTTAAAATCCTACCGAGTGGAGAGCAAACCTCTCACTCGGGGGCTTAGCTGCAGCCTAGTGCTCGCCTAAGTGTTTAAAATCCTACCGAGTGGAGAGCAAACCTCCCACTTGGAGGCTTAGCTGCAGCCCAGTGCTCGCCTAAGTGTTTAAAATCCTACCGAGTGGAGAGCAAACCTCACACTCGGGGGCTTAGCTGCAGCCCAGTGCTCGCCTAAGTGTTTATAATCCTATTGAGTAGAGAGCAAACCTCTCACTCGGAGGCTTAGCTGCAGCCCAGTGCTCGCCTAAGTACGAAACACATCCCAATCCACAAGGACGATGAGGTGCAAGTCGACTGCTACCTTCTCCTTCGGAGCTGCACCACAAATACGAAGTTATTTCGAGTGAGGAACAAGTTCCACTCGACAGATAATTCATGAAGATATTCAACGATAAATCAAGTTCGGATAAGACCCAAAGGTCCTAGACCGCAGATCAAAGTACTCAAGCCTTCACCTCGACAGAGTTTAACGGTTACAAAATCCACTCGGCATTCTGAGGCAAATTTAAAGTGAAGCGTAAAAGTTTTTATTCCTCAGGCGGAGGACTAGAAGGGGCGACGAACTCACCCAAGTCGATCCCGTCTGCAATACGAGTGGCAGCAGCAATGAAAGTCTCCATGAAGTCTTGAAAGTTGTGCTTCCTGGTATTGGCAACTTGGAGAGCGGCCAACTTTTCCTCTTGCGCCTCCTTGCAGTGAACGCGGACCAGGGACAGAGCAACGTCAGCACCGCATCTAGCAGAAGATTTCTTCCATTCCATCACTCGACCTGGGACTTCATTTAGTCGAGTCATCAGGGACTCGAGGTCGTTATGAAGCGTCGTCCTAGGCCAGAGCAACGTGTCGATCCGCGACACCGCAACCTTCAGTCGAGCAAGATAATCAACCACGCCAGCAACGCGAAACTCCAGTCGGAGCACATTCATGGAAGCCTCATCCTTCACAGGAGAATTGATGGGTTCCAGACCTGTTTCCACTCGACTGGGTTCCTCTTCGAAGTTCTGGCAGAATTCTGTAAACACAATCCAAGGATAAGTCAGTGGCTCTACACGGGTTTGGTGACTGCAAGTCAGTCGGGCTGGAGTAATTACCCTCGAGCATGACGAACAGCTTCTTGGCGAGTCCACCGAGATAAGCCTCCAGATCGTTCCTCTTCCCTGCCAGTTCACTTGCCTTGTCATTCAGAGCTATCTTGTCATTCTTCAGACGACTGACCTCTTGATTAGCCGCGTCAAGAGCGGTTTTCAGTCTGGAGTTCTCCTTTTCAAGGGTACCGACTGAAGCCAGTTTTTCTTCAGCAAGCTTCATTTTGCTCAAGGCTTCCTTCTGCGCTTCGGCAAGGTCATGGTCCTTCTTCTTCAGAGCCTCCTCCATTTTATCCATGGAACAGCAAGTGAGATCAACATCGAGAATGGCCAGAAAGAAAGGACAGTCGTCGAAAGCTCACCAGCCATACCTTTTGCTTCGTCCCTCGCCTTCTGCAAGTTCTCCTGAGCAAGCTTCAAGTCAAGATTGAGCTGGATCTATTTGTTTTCCAACTCAGTATAGCGAGCCACCAGCTCGCAGGATTTCTGCAAATAATCAGTCGGCAGGTATCAAAGATAAGTTGCTTCCGAGTAACTAAGAGAAAATTGTGGCATTTCTAACACTACAGCCGAATCAAAAACATTCGACAGTAGTCTCGGGGACTACACCCAGTGGGTGCACTCAACGTGCCCCCACTGGTTCAAAAAAAAGTCGACTGGCTGCAGTCGACCATATCCAGTGGGTGCACTCAGCGTGCCCCCACTAGTTCAAAGTTTCCATTCGACATAGCCTGACCAGACCGAGTGAAGAAGTTCAACTAAAGCAACACAATATAAAGACTACAGTCGACTACCAGCAGTCCACCGTAGTCTCGGGGACTACACCCAATGGGTGCACTTAGCGTGCCCCCACTAGTCTAAAAGGTTTAACCGACACACCTAGTGGGTGTACAGATTTAAAGATCTTTGGAAAAGAGATTCTTCAGATAGCATATCCTAACAAAACAAGCGGTGATCGGCTGACCTGGACGTTGCTCTGAAGAGCTGAACTTGCATCATAAGCTGCCTGGCTGGCTTCCCGGACCACCTTCACTTGCTCCATCATGATCCCCGCCTGGCTTATAGCCTCCTTAGCGGCACCCACTTGATCCTCAGGGACGTGGTGTGTGGCGAAAAGCGAAGGCGGATCTGCAGTAGACGTTGAAGGCCGGACACTCGTCAGAGGCACAGCGAAGGTCACAGAAGCATGAGTGGTATCACCACCCTCCCAAACTACGGCCTCAGGCGCCGGAGTAGTTTGTGGGGTCTTGCCAGCCGGCGCCTTCCTGTTCCTTCTTGCCCTCAGCGGCACTTCATCGTCATCATCAGGGAGGTCAATGACATGAAGAGGAGCTACAAGAAAAATCCAATCGACCGGAGCTATGAGAAATCATCAGTCGACTAAAAGCAGAGCATCAGAAATCATACCGGGGTTGGAGGTAACAACATCTTCCATCTCTTGGTCATCGTCCTTGGCAGAGATCTCAGAGGTAGCAGCACTGCAAGTTTCGAAAATCAGTTGGCTTATTCAATGAGTCGACCAAGAGTCCGTCACGTTCAACAAAGGAAAACAAGTTCTACTATTACCCGGAAATGGTGGGGACAGTCATCTTCATCTTAGGCAGAGCCTTGGGCGGCTTGGACGGCATTGCTCGTGGATGCTTGGGAGCTTTTTCTGTCGGCGCTGGAAAAGAGGTCCGAGGACACTTCGACGACTGCCCAACAGGGACAGTCGCCTTACCACGTTCCTGCACAGGGTCGTGTGTAAGCTTGGATCGCCTTTTCGAGCGGGGAGGTTCGACTTCTTCCTCCTCCTCTTCGCTGGAGTCGTCGTCATCCCCCTCTCCTTCGCCGTTAGATTCTCACTCTTCTCTCTCCTCTCCACTTTCGCCCCCGCTCGCCTCCCCCTCCTCAGCCTGCTCCTGCGCTCCATTGGGTGTCGAGTACATCTCAGTAATAGTCTGGAAGATAGCAAACAAGACAAAAGTTAATCGACTAATTCAAAGAGAACAAATAAAGAAAGAAAGATTACAGTCGGAAACGCAAGGTCAGACCTTGTCCACTTCGTATGATTGGTCGAGTGGAGGAATCCTCCTGGCTCCTCGGGGGTTGTCCTTGTTCCCTGTGATACTCGACAGCCACCCTTCCAGCATCTCGTCAGTGACCTCCTCCGGGTGAATCCGAGTGATGTCTTCGAGACCCGAGTACATCCACATCGGGTGGTCACGAGCCTGAAGCGGTTGGATGCGCCTCCAAATGAAGACTTCCAACAAGTCCATGCCAGTCACGCCCTCGTGGACAAGCTGAACCACTCGACCGACCAGCACCTTGACTTGCGCCCTTTCTTCTAGCGTCACTTTCAGAGAGGCAGGTTTTTCTGCTTGGTTCAGGGAGAAAGGGGGAAGCCCAGTCACCTGTCCTGGGGTCACCTGGTCTTTAAAGTAAAACCAGGTCGACTGCCACCCGCGGACCGACTCAGGAAAGGTAATGGACGGAAAAGAGCTTTTTCCCCTCATTTTTATCGCCAGGCCCCCGCACAACTGGATCACTTGCGTCCTTTCATTTCATCACTCGACTTGGCTTTCTTAACCGATTGAGAACGACAAGTGAAAATGTGCTTGAAGAGCCCCCAATGGGGACGGCAACCCAAGAAGTTCTCGCACAAGGAAACAAAGGCAGCAAGGTAGACGATGGAATTGGGAGTAAAGTGATGGAGCTGCGCTCCGAAGAAGTTCAGGAAGCTCCAGAAAAAAGGATGAGGAGGAAGAGAAAATCCACGATCAATATGGGTGGTAAGGAAGACGCACTCACCCTCAAGAGGCTGGGGTTCGATCTCTTTCCCTGGGAGACGCACCGATTCGTGGGGAATGAATCCCCCCTCAACCAGATCATCAAGATCGTCTTGTCGAATCGCCGACGGCATCCAATCGCCCTGGATCCAGTCCCTGGGCAGAGCGGACCTCGAAGAAGATCCGCCCTGACCGGACTTCTTCGCCTTCCCCTGCGCCGCCGCCATCTTCGCGCGCTCCAGAGCCGACGTCTTCTCCTTCCCCATCGTCGCGGAAAAGCTCGAACGGGCCTACTGCGCCGAGACGAGAGCGGAGGTGGCGGAGGATTTCGTGAAGGGGAAAAAGTGAAGGCGCACTGTTCAGAAGCCCTGGGCCGGCAGCTTATAAGGGGTCGCTTCCGAGTGACTGACCGGTAGGCCCATGCAATCCCGCCGGATCCCGCAACAGGCGCTCGCGTTATACGTGGTGAAAAAAGTGGCGCGGAGATCGAGCAGGCTCCATTCTATCCCATCTGATTACTGCGGCCGCCCCGTCCCGCGCGCTTCCCGAAATTCGAATCCCGCAAAATCCGCGGGTTGCAGAACAACTCATCAGACGGAAGATTTCCTTCACACCATCACTTGGAATTTTTCAAGTAAAGAAACTCACTCGACAAGAAACCAGGAATGGATCAAGGCGACTGAAAGAAGTTGATGACGTCATCCATGACAATTGATCCAGAACAAGACGTTCGTAAAGTTCGAAGAACCGGTCGGAAGGATCCCCAACTCCTTCCCCACTCAAACCTCGATCCATTCGGGGGATAATGATGAAGCTATGTACCTAGGGTAGGGGCATGGACCTGTTCTAAGTGCCCTACCCAAGGACATCCCTAGAAGATGTCACCTTTCAATCGACTTGGAGGTATCCCACTCAACGGATTCAAGACACTCGACCACGAAGCTATCACTCGACCACGAAGCCAACTACTCGACTGCTAGGAGATCTAAAGTCACTCCGCACGCAAACGGTCAGTCATTAAGTAGCTTTTATGGTCTTCATAGCACTTTATTAGGGGCGTTACCAGTAACGCCCAGCCTTAATGTACTTTAAACCCTGCATTACTTAGGGCTGGAGGGGTCTGGCAAATTCTATATAAGCCACCCCCTCCTCAGTATCAAGGGTTGGCACCCCTGTTACTCATACGCACATAATTCAATCGATCACCTCCGGGCACCGAGATGTAGGGCTGTTACTTCCTCCGAGAAGGGCCTGAACTCGTAATCCTCGTGTGCTTACAACTCCTCCATAGCTAAGATCTAGCCTCTCCATACATACCCCCCTACATTACTCTCAGAGTTAGAACCACGACACCGGGGTGCCACAACGCTTGGTATCAGAGCCGCACTAACTGTAGGCCACGCTAGACTATGATGCGTTAACTGGACGCTAGATACGAGTTTAAGTTGAGTGCCGGTAGTAATTTGTGCTGATTGTTGAGTTGCATGCATTCGGTTTATACATTTTTATGCTAACCTGCTAATGGTTGTAGGTGTAGATGGCCCCGGTGTCGTATCCGTGCCAGTTGCAGCTGATGCCGTACACGTTGCCGCACCTCCTTCGCAACGTGTGGCGTCGGCTGTACCCTCTCGGAGACGACCCAGTCTATCGCGTGTACCGGGAGCATCTAGCTGATTCAGTATATGAGTATCACGCAGTGGTCACTCTGCGCACTAGTTCCGATTCTAGCTCTTATACTCGCACTTCTCGGAGCGGTTATGCCTCCACCGCTTCTCAGGCTATCCAGTTTGCTGCATTCGAGGTCCTTGTCGAGCTTCGCTACAACGAGGTCCAAATTTAGAACCACCCAGGTTTCTACTACTACCCATCTCTGCACGACAACGGTCGTGTCCATTTCCCTCTCATTGATCCGGAGTCTGATAGTGTTGCCAGCCACCTTGCTTGTTATGTCACTGCTAGCTGTCTCATGATCGACGAGCTGGCTCGAGAGCTGACTCGTACCCGTACTGCCTTAGCCACTACTTTGTTCACTTCTAGATCCGCCACTACTCCGACTTCACTGGGATTAACCCCTTATGTCCCAGTCAGTTCTAGCTCCCCTATTTCGCCGGTTACTCCCCCGAGTAGCACAGGCGTCTCGGCCGCGAACCCTCTCAGTACTCCTGCCTAGTGGGTCTCACTTCTCGCTACCCCTGTAGCCCCGATGCTTCATCCTACCCCTGCCCCCGAGGGAGAGCCCTCGAGGCAGTGCCCTCGTGTTACCTTTAACCTGGAGGTTTCCGTTTACCACGTCAGTTCGGGATCCGAGACCGCTTCAGGGGAGGACGCCGCAGCACCAACAAAGCAGTAGTATCTTTGAGTATTCGCAGTTGTCTGGATGATGTATGGTTGTAGTCGTACGAGTCATGATGTTTTGTTGCATGTATGAGAGTAGTTAACCAGTCATGTTGTTTACCTTTCATGTATGAGTCTATGTATAATTATGTTGAGACTTTATTCGCCGTATTTTTCGCTCTTCTGTTTTCTTCCGGGATTTGTCGTTGGCTTTTCCCCAATTTTATTTTTGGGTGTTTCCCATCTCAATTGTGTTGTCTTGGGAAAAGTTCACAACAGGATGACGCGGGGAGGCAGCATTAGCAACGTTCGTGAGGGAACTCCTGTTAGTCGTTCCGCACGACAGGCAAGACATTCTCCCGAGCCGTACGTTCAGCCACCACCTCCACCGCCTGATCCTCCCTCCACCGAGCAAATTCTGCGTATGTTTGAAGAGAAAAGGAACAATGATCTGATTGAAATATTGAGAAGTGTTCAAGCTATGGTTGGACAGAATGGAAATCGGAATGGTCATCACTCAAAGCTGTCAGATTTTCAGAGGACCAATCCACCCAGTTTCAGTCCGATTGTTGACCCATTGGATGCAGACGATTGGTTGCGCACCAATGAGAAAAAGCTTGAGATTGCCCGTACTGAAGGAAATGATAAAGTTCCATTTGCAACTCATTACCTTGAAGGCGCAGCTGCCATATGGTGGGAAAATACAAAGGCCAAGTGGCTGATTGATGAGGAAATCACCTGGGAAAAAGTTAAGGATAAGTTCCGAAAATATCATATCCCTACTGGAGTTATGAAGGTCAAGTAGCGTGAATTTCTCGCGCTCGTCCAAGGAAATCAGTTTGTGGCTGAATATCTGCAAAAATTCAACCATTTGGCCCATTACTCTCTGTATGACGTGGCCACCGAATAAAGGAAGATTGACAGATTTCTTGGAGGTTTAAATCCGCAACTTCGGTGCTCTCAGTATGTTTGATTTCACGGATTTCCAAAATCTAGTAGACAAGGCGTTCATTGCTGAACGGGAGCACAAGCTTATATCAGATAATAGGCCTGCTAACAACAACAAGCGCAAGTTTGAGCCAAAGAAGGATGGGCAACCTGTGCAAAAGGCTCGTACCTGGCAGCAGACTCAGGTGGAATACAGGCCAAATTGGCAGCAAAATGTTAACAAGACCACCACTCAAGTCAAGAATATTGTGGCCGATCCAATGCATGAGGAGCGTCAGCGCAATAATTCTTGTTTCATTTGCGGGCAGCATGGACATTATGCCAAGCAGTGCCCCAAGAACAACAAGATGAATGCCCTAAGCAGGCCACAAGTCAACTTTATGGAGTCGTGGCCAAACCAGCAAAACTTCACCGGGCACGTGCATCATATCTCTGCCGATGAAGCCCAAGAGAAGCCAGAAGTCGTCATTGGTATGTTTTCTGTTAATGACATACCTGCCATAATTTTATTTGACTCTGGGGCTTCCCATTCTTTTATTTCTCGGAGTTTTGCTGCCCAAAACAATTTTCCTTGCGCAATTTTGGGAAAAAATATGCTGGTACAAACCCCGGGGTCTATAATCAAGAGCAATTTGGTCTGCCGTGATCTGGAGATCAATATCAACGGGGTCTACTTTCCAACATCTCTTATAATCATTGAGTCTGAAAAGTTGGATATTATATTGGGTATGAATTGGTTGACCAAATATCAAGTTTGCATAAACTGCGCAACCCGAGAAGTCAATTTGACCAGTCTGAATGGGCAACTCACCAAATTCTATGCTCGCAAGAATATACCCAAGCCAGAATTAGTGTGCACTGCTATGGTTGAATTGGAATTTATTCCTGTGGTGAGTGAGTACCCTGATGTGTTTCCAGAAGAACTGTCAGGCATGCCACCAGATCGGGAACTGGAGTTTGCCATAGATCTTGTGCCCGGAACAGCACCGTTATACAAGAAGTATTACCGGATGCCCTCATCAGAATTAGTGGAGCTAAAGAAACAGCTTGACGAATTACTCCAGAAAGATTATATTCATCCGAGCTCTTCAACATGGGGATCACCTGCAATTTTCGTGGGCAAAAAGGATGGTAGTCTCCGTATGTGCATAGATTACCGCCAGCTGAATGAGGTCACCATCAAAAATAAATACCCACTGCCAAGGATTGATGATCTGTTTGACCAGCTTAGTGGGGTTAAGGTATTCTCAAAAATCGATTTACGGACCAGCTATCATCAGCTTAAGATTAAAAAGGAAGATATTCCTGAGACCGCATTCACTACTCGGTACGGTCTTTACGAATATACCGTGATGTCCTTTGGTCTCACCAATGCCCCTGCTTTCTTCATGCATACGATGAACAAAGTATTTATGGACTTCCTCGACAAATTCGTGGTAGTCTTCATCGATGACATCATCATTTACTCCAAGGGTGAAGAAGAACACAAGGATCACCTCCGAGCAGTACTACAACGGCTCCGCGACCATCAGCTATACGCCAAGTTCAGTAAGTGCGAATTTTGGCTCAAGAAAGTTGGGTTTCTCGGACATGTACTATCCACCGAAGGTATAGCCGTGGACCCGAGCAAAGTAAAGGATGTGCTCGATTGGGTACCGCTCACGACCGTGACACAGATCCAGAGTTTCCTCGGATTAGCTGGATACTATCGTTGTTTTATTGAAGGGTTTTCCAAAATTGCTAAACCCATGACGGAGTTGCTCAAAAAGGATACAAAGTTTAATGAGCTGAAGATACGTCTGACAACCACACCTGTATTGACTCTTCTAGACATTTATCGCAATTTTGATGTGTACTGCGATGCCTCCAAACAAGGTATTGGTTGCGTGTTGATGCAAGACAGCAAGGTAGTAGCATATGCATCGCGACAGCTATGACCCCATGAGGGAAATTATCCTACTCATGATTTGGAATTGGCTGCAGTGGTTCATGCATTAAAAATTTGGAGACACTACCTCATTGGAAAAAGGTGCCAAATTTTTACCGACCACAAAAGTCTCAAGTACATTTTCACTCAGCCAGATTTAAATCTACGTAAGCGAAGATGGTTAGAGTTTGTCAAGGATTATGACCTTGGAATAAATTACCATCCAGGCAAGGCCAACATCGTTGCCGATGCGCTCAGTCGAAAGCCCGTCAGCTTAAATTGCATGTTAAAATCATTGCCTACCGAACTTCAAGAGGAGATCGCTCAGCTCAACTTGGTCATCGTAGATGCTGGCCTCGCTAATATTTTGGAAGTTACCCCCACACTTGAGATGGAGATCCGCAAGGCCCAGACAGCTAACACCAATCTACAAAAACGTGCCGAGGGCCAGATGGCAAAGCAGGCCTCTGACTTCTCCAAGGACAAATTCGGTACCCTCCGATTCCGTGGACGTATTCGTGTGCCAAATGAACCGGACTTGAAGAAGAAAATCCTGTCATAAGCCCTCGAATTCGCATATTCCATTCACCCGGGAGGTACGAAAATGTATGAGGACCTTATACAAATATTCTAGTGGGATGGAATGAAGAAAGACATTGCCTATTTAGTAGCCTGTTGCGACATATGTAACAAGGTGAAAGCAGATCATCAGAAGCCAGCCGGACTTCTCCAACCGCTGCCAGTTTCTCAGTGGAAATGGGATGACGTTAGCATGGATTTCATCACATGATTTCCTAGGACTCAGCAAGGCAAGGATGCAATATGGGTTATAATAGACACCCTAACCAAGGTTGCTCATTTCATTCCGATCAGCACTAGATGCAGAGCAGATGAACTTGCACAACTGTATGTATCCAGGATCGTCAGTCTGCATGGAGTACCCCGAACTATCACTTCTGACCGAGGTTCTTTGTTTACCTCCGCTTTTGGTCCCGTCTCCATCAAGCCTTGGGGACATCACTGAAATATAGTACTGCCTATCACTCTCAGACAGATGGACAGACAGAGCGGGTAAATCAAATACTCGAAGATATGTTGCGAGCCTGTGTGCTAGCCAAAGGCGCTAAATGGGAAGACTGCTTGTCGTATGCCGAGTTCTCTTATAACAACAGTTTCCAGACCAGTATAAAGATGTCACCATACGAAACTCTGTATGGCCGTAAGTGCCGCACTCCTCTAAATTGGTCTCAGACTGGAGATAGCCGTACCTTTGGAACGGATCTCATGCTGGAAGCTGAGAAACAAGTTAGGGAAATCCGAGACAGGCTGCAATTGGCCAAATCTCGACAGAAGAGTTATTATGATGCAAAGCACCAGCAGGTTAGTTTTGAACCCGGAGAACATGTATACCTATGAGTCACTCCTATGAAAGGAGTCAAGAGATTTCAGACTCGTGGAAAGCTGGCACTCAGATTCATTGGTCCATTCTCGATTATGTCTCGAGTGGGTACGGTTGCATATCAACTAGAACTACCCCCGGAATTGGCAGACATACACAACATGTTCCATGTTTCGCAATTGAGATGATGCATATCCCCGCCTGAGAAAGGGACTACAACGGCTGAGATAAAATTGGCAAAAGATTTAACTTATGAAGAAAGACCATTCAAAATTTTGGATCAGATGGAAAGGGTCACTCGCAGTAAAGTCGGAAAATCTTACAAGGTTTGGTGGGAGCATCATACAGAGTCAGAAGCAATTTGGGAGCGAGAAGAATTCCTTAGGGATCAGTATCTAGAGTGGTTTTCCCAAGCAACCGAATCTCGAGGACGAGATTCATTCTAAGTGGGGGAGGTTTGTGATAGCCTGGTTTTTGCCCTCTCTTATTTGCTTGATTTTTCATTTGAATTTTTTTGAAACTTGGAGTTCTTGAATCCTTTCATATGGACTTAAACACTTGGGCGTCCTTGGCTTTCACCCAAGTGCTTCACTTCCCTCCTAAATCATCATTTCACTTCTGACCCACCCCAAAATAATCTTTGGAATATTTTTCTTAAATGAAAAATATTCATTTTCTCTCAAAAACCCTATGCCAGATCTGTTTGCTTCAAAGCAACCCCAATTTTTATGGCTCAGAAAAAGCTGAGATAATTCACAAATATTCTGTGAACCCTAGGGCACCTTCCTGAGCAAAAATATTTCATCACTTTTTGGAATATTTTTGCTACAGAAAATCTTTTCTGTTCTGGACAGAAATGGTGGTTTCTACAGCAACTACCATTTCACTTGCTCCATTTGACCTGAACTTCCTTGTGCATCTTTACCTTAGTAACTTATAACTAGCCTCCAAAGCACAGCTTCAAACTCCCAGCCATTTGACCACAGGAACATCACAAAGTTACTGACCAGAAACTTATTTGGTGTGTGAAAACTTTTCTTCTGCACCTGGATCCAAACCAAATCATGGTAACGCTCGAAACTACCATGAACAACATGCCAGACATCGAGTTTATGCTTAGATCGACCTGATGTCATAGTTCACGCGGTGACCGCGTTCGTCCAGGTGTGCTGGCATGCGGCTGACGCGCTGTGCGACGCGCCCGAGCCTCTGTTGCTCATGTGCTCGCTTCCCCGCCTGCCCAACCGCCTCGCCACCATCATCGTCTCAACGTCCTTAACTCCTCCCTGGCGCTCGCCGACGCCGGAGCTCGCCGCAGCGAGCACGGGCAATGTCCGGCTAGCCCAACAGTGCGGAGCGCACTATGCTTGTCGCCATCCTCTTGATCCTGTGCTCGTCTCCGTCCGCCCACAGTGGCCGCGTGACCTCCGTCGCCTTCTCCCCCTCTCACTGACGTCGCTCGACGCCGGGTGCCATGGACAGGTGTCCACCAACGGATCCCGAAGCACCCTCGCCGCTCACCTATAAATAGACCCCCCCAGCCTCCTCGAGCACCATCCAACACTCAAACACACCCCACGATCGAGTAGGAAACCGAAGCCCGGCCGGGCAGGCCCCGGGCTGCCGTCCCCGAGCCCGAGCTCGCCGGTGATCCTCTCTGGTCGCCGCAGTAGCTCCAGCCCCTCCCAGGCTGGGGCGACCCCTCCAGGGCCTCCGCCTCTCTTCGGTGAGGCCGTCTTGCCCGCTTGGCGCCCCTGGAGTGGCCTCTGCTCGTCGTCTTCCTCAACTCCGACGACCTCCATGTTCTGCCTCCACTTGCGAGGTTGATTCCGACGCCGTCCGACCACCCCTAGCTACGCTACGGGTACGGGCTGGTGCGCCTCAACCCCCTATTTCCATCCCTCCCTCTCATTTGGGCCAAGGAGCCCTTGTCGCTGGCGAGAGCTCCGGCGAACCGGCGACCTTCTCTATTTCTTTCTCCCTCTCCCCCCACCTGACTAGTGGGGCCCGCTAGTCAGCCACTCTATACGCGCGCGAAGCGGTACGAGTGGTGGTGCCCCTGGGCTTTACGCCTTCGACGTCAACCCCCCCCAGTCTATTTATTTTTATTCAAATTCATTTGAATTTACAGAACACTTCAAACAGTTATAACTCTTCAGCCATAAGTCCAAATGAATTGATTCTTTTTGCATTGTGTTCTTTGATAAGTAATCTAGCAGCTCACCAAAGATGAGATTCTTCTGTGCTGTTTAGAATTTTTGGTGATTTTCATAAGTGTTCTTGATATTTGCTTTTTGTGTTTAAATTCATTTTCAGAGGGTGAGGCTTGTCTTGAGGATCACCAGGAGGCTTGTGAACCTCATCTGCACTAAGGCAAGCCACACCAACATTTTCATGGTGCCATTTCAATATTTGTGATTTTCTTACTTGGATGAAATGATTAATCCATGCATTTAAATAATTATTGAGTTATTTGTATTCTGTTAAATATTGGTTAGTTGTTATGCTTGATTTACATAATGGTTGAAACTAGTTTAGTGGATAAAGCAAGGTAAGATTTATTTGAGGTGATGTTAGAAATAATTTTATTATGCATGTTAGTAATTATTTAAAGCTATGTTTTTGCCTTCATAGATTGATAAAAATTTGTTAGAAAATATTCTGTTAAATACATGTTTAATCATATTACTTGTCTTACAGAATGTTTGAACCCAACTTAGTGATAAAGAAATTAAGAGTTGTTGATAGTGAGATCTTTTTGTCAAGCATATGAGAAATTTATCAGAGTTACTTTCTTGCGTAACAAATTAATAAAACTTGTTGCAAAATATTTTGGTTAATTTGTGAGTCATTTTGAGCAAGTAGAGTAATATGAGTTGTTGACATTTATGCTTGGTGTGTATATGGATGACATCGGTCATTTTTATCATTGTATAATGCATGTGTTGTTTTGGATTTCATGGCATGCTATGACACCGGTCATTTTTAGTTTAAAGTTGAACCTGAATATAACTCAACTTGAATATACCGTTGACTGGGTCATGGTGCCGCTGAATCGAGTTTCTTTCCAGTGCAACCACATTTGCCTTTGTGGGAAGGCCTTGATTCGGTCCATTGACATGGCCTCTGGTCGGTGCCTCCAACTAGGGAAGGTTATGCCGTACTTGCCCTGGCCCGGTAAGCAGGCATAATCTTGTGTGCTCATTGATGAGATTATGGTACCGAATCCCCAAGTGGGAGTGTTTTCACCACAACAGTGGTCGAGGTGTCCTTCTAGACACGGGGCCACCCAGGACCAACCCATTGGGGATTTGGGTCGGAGTGGCCGGGAGAGTGTTGTGTCAATGGAAGGGTTTTGTCGGAATGCCGTTGGTCCACCCGAATGGGAGTGCGAGGCCATGGGTTCCGTGGTGTGGGTACAGTGTGCTACCTCTACAGAGTAGGTAATCTATCGATAGCCGAGTCCACGGTCACGGACACCTCGTAGTAGGTCCCACCATGAGTCAACGTCTAATAAAAATTGCACACTAAGCTATGAACTTTGCATTGTTGATGGATGGCAGAAAGGCCATCGAGGCATTTGGGACCAAATGATGGTCGTGGTTGTGATCGCCGTAAGGATCATGAGTTGTTCTTGAGAAAGACCACTTTGGTGGTTTGTTTGTGATCCAGAGATGATCACAGTTGGTAAGTTGTCCCGAGGGACGTTCGAGCTTGATCACAGCATGTTGACATATAGTGTTGCGTTATTAATAATTGGTTAAATATCATGATATTGTTTGTCATTATGATTATGCCTGTTGTGAGCTTGCAAGTACATTCAATGTACTGACCTGGCGTGTCATGCCAGATTTCAGGAAAGTATCGTTGGAGAGGGGCGTTGTTCGAGTCTAGATCGTGTCCACATTGGTGTCCCTGTGATATGGAGCTTCCGCCACGACGTGATTCCGCTACCACGTAGTTGTTCGGATCGAGGCCCCCTTTATGTTCACTAAATAATGTACATATTGTTCAGCCGCACCGACTGTGCCGCTTGGCCTTGACAACTGTTGTAATGTAAACTCTGTTCCGCTAGCATCAATAAAGCGGTTGTTTTTCTGTACCAAGATGTTGTGTGTTGCCAGAAGACATGGTCTCTAGGCTGGCGATGCATGGTAAACCGGTCGCTCTGAGCCGGGGTGCCACATCAACCCACTTCATATCCTAGACTATAGGTTTCTTGTCGAACAGAATTGTCTCATAGAAATCTTGTTGCTCTTTGGTGTGGAACCTGTAGTCCACAACGGTCTTCCTTCTCACAGCATACGGATCAGACTGTCTCCAAAGTCTTAGACCTACATCTTTCCTGATTCTCGTATCCTCTGCCACTAGATGGGTGTCATTATGGTCTGTAATATTTGGTTTCCGTTTCCTTAGCACTTGGGCTTCAACATCTTCTTCTTCAACTTCAGGCACTGGGGCCTTGTTCTTCTCTTCAGCTGGGATCTTCCTGGTGCTCCTCTTGGGCTTAGAAGTCTTCTGAGCTTGAGCAGTAGCTTTGGGGGAAGACTTGGGCTTTGAACGAACAGCCCCTGACTTGATAGCATCCCCCATAAGCTTTTGGGACTTGGGTGCTAGTGCAGCATCCTCTTCCTCCTTGATCTTCTTCTTCAGAAGAATGCTTTTAAAATTCTGCCATGGGGTCCACCTTCTTGCACCATCTTCCCCTTTATTTCCTTCTTCTTCTTATCCTTACCAGCGTCCTCTCCTCAAGTTGATTTGGAAGGTTCCTGAGTGGAGGCCCTGGCCTTAGACATTGGAACTCTCTTAGCTGGTGCCTTCTTGTTCAAACCAGGCTTGGTTGCAGCAGCGGTGCCATATTCCTTCTGCGGGACTTTCTTCTTGGAGCTTACTTCCTCCTCTGTAGCCACATAGTCCTCATCCTCAGAGTCTGAGGTTCTCTACTTCCTTGATCTAGTGGCTTCCTTGGGCAAATTACTGGGAGTGCTCCTACTGCCCTCATCATAGCTGCTCTAGGGACTAATGCCCTCACTCATTTGCACTTGCTCTTCTGATTTGTTCGGGCTATCACTCTGGTCAGACATCCTGGCAAGCAAACTGACAGCAAACCCTATGAATAGATATAGATGAGATAGAGTGGATGAGCAACACAAAGTGCAAAGTTTTTGCAAAACAGATGAGTCAAAAACTTAGTTTTAGTTCTCCATAGAAAGCATTTCGGAGCTACCGATTTGTTAAACTCGGTGACACCGAAGCAACTTTTGGAGTCTAAACTAGTGAACTCGGTCAGACCGAGTCACAGTTCGGTGGCTCCGAGATTGCTAGGGTTTCACAGAGAGTTCAATTTGGTCGTACCGATTTCCAGTTTTTGGTCAGACCGAAGCGTGCAAGTGCTATGGCCTAAGCCAAATCGATGAGACCAATTTCCACAACTCGGTTGGTCCGAGATGAGTTCGGCGGAAACCTAAACCTAAATTTTCGAATCAAACATATTCTAAGGGATGTATTCTCTGGATATATTGATTCCATACGTGGTAATGATCATGGCAAAGCAATGTGCTAGGAATCGGAGTAAGGAATTAGCACAAAAGATCGAACTCATACCCTAGTTTGGCAGGAGTTCGCTACGGCGACAATGGCGGGGCAGAATCCGATTGACGGCGATGGAAACCAGTGGCGGGAGGTCACTGGCGAAGAGAAGACGATCCGGAGACCTGAGGCGGCAGAGCGGGACACGCGCGAGATGGATGATTTTGAAGGAATTTCCAAAATCTCACACGTGGGTGTATATATCCTGACCCTGTCGGTGTGACCGAGTGGAACAACTCGGTGGCACCGAGATGCAGAATCGCAAGCGGTTACAGCAACTCGGTGTGACCGAAAAGTTCAAATTAGTTGCACCGAGATTGAAAACCTAGATCAACTCAGTGAACTCGGTATGACCGAACTAGATGGATCGGTCATACTGAAATGCGCAGAGAGGTTTTGGAAGTTTAATTCTATGATGAATCGGGGACTCCGAGTGCTCCTCACATAGAGTGGTTCGAATCTGACTTGATCGAACTTTGTGATGTAGCATGAATAGAGTTTGAGACGAGAAAAACATATACACCTAGAGGAGTTTCTTAGGCATTCTTTTCCATCCACTTGGCAAAAGAGAAAGAGCCAATCAATCAAAACAACAAGTAGATGTCCTCAAATGAATAAAATATGCAATTAACATGCTCACACAATATAATGGCAAAAGAAATATGTGACAAAGCATGCACAAACACTCTAGCATCTATCAAGCAATTGGCGATGACTAGGTCATCTATATATGAGTATATTGACTTAGGAGTTAAATGAGAACAACTGATCATAGGTCATACTCATCGCTTAAGCACAAGTGGGGTTACCACTTTTACATAAAGCATTGTTGTGTTCACACCATTAGAGTTGCTTTAGCTCAATTGATTAGAGTAAAGCTCCCCCTAGATGTGATATCCCCCCTAAGAGGGATGAACTAACCTTGGGTTTTGTCAATGATGACTTCATGTAGATGTTGAAGATGTGATGCTCAATGTTGATGTAGATCATCCGGAGCAATCCATTGGAGTGAGTTGCACTTTTGAAACCTACATGGGTTAGTCCCACAAGGAACAAACAAGGATATCCATAGACATAGAGTGATGTACACATAGATGATGTCCATGAAAGCATTAGGTTACCTTGTCCCTTGTCTTACCAACACGAGGGTTTGTGAATCCTTGAACTAGTGCATGATGTGGAAGTTGTTTGCACTTGTCCTTGCCAAGATGATATGAGTGAAGTATGTTGGCGGAGTCACCCTCAAGAACTCTCTAGTTCTTCTTATTCGGGATCCACATCATCTTGATGGGAACCCTTGGAGTTGTAGTCGTACTTGATGAAGTAGAACTTAATGTAGTCTTGGGAACCCACTTGACCAAGGCCTTATGAGCTTCTTCAAATGCATCAATTTCCTCTCGAAGCTTGTCCTTGCCCTTTTGCTTGTGGTCTTGTGGTGGAAGATCATCTTGAGCTTGTGTCCCTTGGAAAGGAGAAGTATCATACTTCTCTTATTGAGGGACAAACTTCGTCTTGGGGTACTGATCTTCTTCCCACTCAACTCCATTGGCATTGAACTTTCGTTCAAAACCAACACCTTGATTCTTCCGGTACCTTCCTTGATTGCGTAAAATTCCCTCAAATTTCTTACTCCCGACAAGGGTCTTGTAAACACCTTTCTCTATAATTCCCTTCAATAAGGTATTTTCTTGCTCAAGTGTAACTTGGCTAAGAGAACCATTAGTGGAATCAAGAGAGCTACTAGAAGCAACAATATTGGATTTGACATGATTGTTGTTACTACTAGAAGAAGAATCTTTCTTACTCTTGTTGCTAGATTTAACTTGTGGCATGTAAGTAGACAAGAGTAAACGCTTGGCAATGTAAGAAGAACTTTTCTTGCGAAGATCATCATTGATTGCTTTTAAGAACCCATGCTCTTGTTCAAGGTTGATCATTTCAAAGTAACTTTTCATGAGTTCTTAAAAGTTCTCAATGATCTTCCAAGGTAGTTTCATGAGCTAACTTAAGAGTGGTTAGTTCTTTAGTTAGACACTCAATCTCCTTCTTATCATCATCATTCGTTTTATCTTGATTAACATGATTAATAACAAGTTCATCATAGTTTTCATCACTAGAGTTGTCAACAAGTAAATCATCATCACCTAGCAAATCATCTTCATCACTATTGAAATCAACATACTCGGGATGTGATACCTTTGGGCCTTTAGCCATGAAGCATCTTCCAATTCCTTCATTTGGTGAGTCAGATATGTCGTAGGAGTTGGTTGACACAAGTTATAGACCGGCAACACCTTCATCTTGAGTATATTCGGAGTCGAAGTGATAACTTCTTTCAGAGTGATGGTCGGAGTAGGAGCCGGATACCCATTCACCAACATGAGCTTGATGTCTTCGTTTTGTGTAGCTTCTTGATGGTTTGTCATTCCTTTCCGAATCCTTGCTTCTTCGAGAGGTTCTTCGTTCATAACGATCATCTCTACTCCTTCTCTCTCGAGGTGGTGATTCTTCTCTTCTACTTCTCCTTTTAGGTGAATCTTCTCTTATTTTGTAGGGGGGCATACACTCATTGGAGTAGTGTCCGGGTCTTCCAGAATTGTAGCAATTACGCTCAGGACTCGAAGATCTTTTGTCATTGTAGGACCTTGACTTGGAACTTCTTTCCATGCTTCTACTCTTGTAGAAATTGTTGAAATTCTTCAGCATTAGGCTCAATTCTTCATTGAAGGTTTGTTTCTCACTTGATGATGTAGGAGCATCACATGAGGCTTTGTAAGCACCACTTGACCTATTCTGAAGCTCCTCCTTATCCTTGAGTGACATCTCATGAGCAACAATTCTTCCAATGACTTTGATTGGCTTGAGATCTTTGTAATTGGGCATCATTTCGATCAATGTGCAGACAGTATCATATTTTCCATCCAAGGCTCTTAGGATCTTCTTGATGATGAATCTGTTGGTCATCTCTTCACTTCCTAAGCTGGCAATCTCATTTGTGATGAGAGCAAGCCTAGAGTACATTTCAGCGACGCCTTCACCATCCTTCATTTTGAACTTGTCAAGTTGACTTTGAAGCACATCCAATTTGGATTCCTTGACCGAGTCGGTACCTTCGTGCATACCAATCAAAGTATCCCAAATTTCCTTTGCATCCTCAAGACGGCTGATTTTGTTGAATTCTTCGCGGCACAATCCGTTGAAGAGGATATGGCAAGCTTGAGCATAGTATTGCAGCATCTTCAACTCTTCTGCGGTAGCTTCACTGTTAGGTTCTCTCCCATCAAAGAATTCACCTTGCAAGCCAATACACACAATAGCCCAAATGGCGGGGTTATGTCCAAGAATATGCATTTTCATCTTATGCTTCCAACTAGCAAAATTAGTACCATCAAAGTGAGGACCTCTACGGTGGTAATTTCCCTCACTAGACGCCATATTCTCCTAGGTTGTGAAACCAAGGCTATGATCACCAAAAGCTATGGAAATCAAGGCAAATGGAGACCAAAGCTCTGATACCACTTGTAGGATCGAAAGTATGTCTAGAGGGGGGGTGACTAGACTACTTGACCAAATAAAAATCTAGCCTTTTCCCAATTTTAAGTCTTGGCAAATTTTAGCAACTTTAGAACAAGTCAAGCAATCAACCTACACATGCAAGTCTAACAGTATAGTAGTGGAATGTAAAACATTGCATATGAAGGTAAAGGGAGGAGTTTGGAGGGAGCAAACGCAATGTAGACGCGGAGTTTTTTTCCCGTGGTTCTGATAGGTGGTGCTATCGTACATCCATGTGATGGAGACTTCAATCCACGAAGGGTAACAGTTGTGCGAGTCCACGGAGGGCTCCCCCACGAAGGGTCCACGAAGAAGCAACCTTGTCTATCCCACCATGGGCATCGCCCACGAAGGACTTGCCTCACTAGGGTAGATCTTCACGAAGTAGGCGATCTCCTTGCCCGTACAAACTCCTTGGTTCAACTCCACAATCTTGACGGAGGCTCCCAAGTGACACCTAACCAATCTAGGAGACACCACTCTCCAAAAGATAATAGATGGTGTGTTGATGATGAACTCCTTGCTCTTGTGCTTCAAATGATAGTCTCCCCAACACTCAACTCTCTCTCATGGATTTGAATTTGGTGGAAAGATGATTTGAGTGGAAAGCAACTTGGAGAAGGCTAGAGATCAAGATTTATGTGACTGGAATGGAATATCTTGATCTCAACACATGAGTAGGTGGTTCTCTCTCAAAAAATGTATGTTGGAAGTGTAGGCATGTTCTGATAGCTCTCTCCACGAACGAAGAGTGGGTGGAGGGGTATATATAGCCTCCATAGAAAATATAACCGTTACACACAATTCACCAAAGTCGGTGTGACCGAATCAGAAAACTCGGTAAGGCCGACTTAGTTCAAAAAATGTGAACGTTAGGCTTTTCGGTGGGACCGACATGTCAACTCGGTGGGACCGATTCCATTAGGGTTAGGGCATAACGTAATCTCGGTGAGATCGATTACACAAACTCGATGGGACCGACTTTGGTAATAAGCTAACCAGAGAGTTGGTCAGGCAAACTCGTTGGGACCAATTCGCTCATCTCGGTGAGACCGAAATGTTACGAAAGGGAAACAAAGAGTTTGCATTGCGAACTTGGTGGGACCGATCACTCATCTCGGTTGGATCAAAATGTTACAAAGGGAAACAGAGAGTTTGCAATCCCATCTCGGTGAGACCAAGATCCTTATCGGTGAGACCGAAGTGATTAGGGTTTTTGGCAGTGGCTATGTCAAATGAACTCAGTTGCGTCGGATAGGATAGATCAAATCGATGGGCCGAGTTTGACTTTTGGTTTGGGACATATGTGGATGTGAGAAAATGGTTGAGGGCTTTGGAGCATATCACTAAGCATTTTGAGCAAGTAAGCCATTAAGCAACACCTCATCCCCTTTTAATAGTATTGGCTTTTCCTATGGACTCAATGTGATCTTGGATCACTAAAATGAAAAAGTAGGGTCTTCAGCCTGAGCTAATGTGTGTCCCTAGCATTTTGAGGGGTCCACATTTCTAATCCATGCCATGACAATCATTGAACTTCCTGAAATAGTCATCTTGAAGTAGCATTAGTTCAATGAGCTATATGTTGTTAATAATTACCAAAACCACACAGGGATAGTTGCACTTTCAGGAAGGCAAGCCCCAACAGTAGGGCGGGGCCCTAGATGTTGCCACCGGTCGGTCGCTTCTTTGCTTTGGTGCGGTCCTTGGGGAGCAGTTGCTTCTTCTTCGCGGGGGTGGCCTTAGGAGGCGCGGCGATGCCCTCGCAATTAGAGTTCTTAGCAGCGGCGGCCCGGTAGGCGTGCTCGAGGGAGCAAACCACGTATTTCTCGTCACATGCAACAATGATGACCCCACTGCAGCCAGGCATCTTGAGGACATTGTAGCCATGAACTTGGCAAGCGCAGGGTATCCCCAGGATGGCGCTATACGGGAGGCCAATGTGGGCCATGTCGAAGTCGATGAGATCAGTGTGGTAGTTGTCGCGGGTGTCAAATGTGACAGGGAGGCACACCTGCCCCTGGGGGATGGTAGACTCGTCCGTCACCCCGGAGAAGGGCATGGTCGGCATCAGCTGGTCATAGGGTACTAGGAGCATCTCGAAGGTCGCGATGGAGATCACGTTGAGGCCACTACCCCTGTCGATGAGAGTCTTGGTGACAGGGACATTGTTGATGGTGGGAGTGCACAGCATGCGGAGTGCACCGACAGTGGCCGAGCACCTGAGGTGGTCCTTGGAGTCGAAGGTGATGGCATACTGCGACCACTTGAGGGGCCGCACGACCTCAAGCCTCGGGAGGGCGGCATTCACCTCGCAAGAGAACTGCTTGAAGAGGCGGTTGGATGCGGGGGCCTGAGCTCCGCCGAGGATGCAGGATATCACGCGAGGCTCCTGGTAGCCCCCAGCCCCCTTGTCGTGCTGATTGGCTACGTTCCTTCTGGGCGCGATAGTGGTGGCAGGGCAGCATTGTCCCGAGGGCGCACCTCACGAGGCTAATCGCGTCATGCACCCTGACGAGGCTGGTCTCGCGAGGCTGGTTGTGCCAGCCCTGGCAGGGGCTGCTGTTGTGGTTGTCCCACTCGCCGTCGCGGCGGCCGCCTCCGCAGTCGTTGTAGTCCGTTCGACGTCCCAAGCTGTTGGGAATCGTTGCTTGAAAACAAAAAAATTCTACGCACACGCAATGATCTATCCATGGAGATGCATAGCAACGAGGTGGAGAGTGTGTCTACGTACCCTCGTAGACCGTAAGCGGAAGCATTTCACAATGTGGTTGATGTAGTCGAACTTCTTCTCACGTCAACCGATCAAGTACCAAACGCACAACACCTCCACGTTCTACACACGTTCAGCTCGGTGATGTCCCTCGCCTTCTTGATCCAGCAAGTTGTCGAGGTAGTAGATGAGTTCCGTTGACGGTGTAGTGACGGTGATGGTGAAGTGATCCTTGTAGGGCTTCTCCTAAGCACTACGAAAATATGACCGAGCGTGTAAATAGTGGAGGGGTGCCACACACGGCTAACAATTGATCTCGTGTGTGCTAGGGCGCCTCCCATATATATATATATATATATATATATATATATATATATATATATATATATATATATATATATATATATATATATATATATATATATATATATATATATATATATATATATATATATATATATATATATATATAGGTGGGAGGGAGAGGGGAGGCATCCAGGAGGCATCCAAGTAGGCCGAATCCTACTTGGGATCTCCCCATGGCCGGCGCCCCCCTGCCATATTTGTCGGAGGGGGAAGGAAAGAAGAGGGAGGAGGGAAGGAAGGGGGAGGCCGAATCCCCCCTTTCCTTTCCTTTCCCCTCTTTCCTTCTCCTCCTGGTTCGACCCATATGGGGGCGCACCAGCCCCTTGTGGCTGGTGCATTATACGTCTCCAACGTATCTATAATTTTGGATTGCTCCATGCTATATTATCTACTATTTTGTCCAATATTGGGCTTTATTATCCACTTTTATATTATTTTTGGGACTAACCTATTAACCAGAGGCCCAGCCCAGAATTGTTGTTTCAGAGTTTCAAAGAAACGGAATATCAAGCGGAGTCCAAACGGAATGAAACCTTCGGGAACGTGATTTTATCACCGAATATGATCCAGAAGACTTGGACCCTACGTCAAGAAAGAAAGGAGGTGGGCACGAGGTAGGGGGCGCGCCCACCCCCCCAGGCGCGCCCTCCACCCTTGTGGGCCCCACCTTGCTCCACTGACGTACTTCTTCCTCCTATATATACCTACGTACCCCCAAACAATCAGGTACAGAGCCAAAAACCTAGTTCCACCACCGCAACCTTCTGTACCCACGAAATCCCATCTTGGCGCCTGAAGCTCCGCTGGAGGGGGCATCCATCACGGAGGGCTTCTACATCAACACCATAGCCTCTCTGATGAAGTGTGAATATTTTACCTCATACCTTCGGGTCCATAGTTAGTAGAGATGGCTTCTTCTCTCTTTTTGGATCTCAATACAATGCTCTCCCCCTCTCTCGTGGAGATCTATTTGATGTAATCTTCCTTTGGCGGTGTGTTTGTTGAGACCGATGAATTGTGCGTTTATGATCAAGATTATCTATGAACAATATTTGAATCTTCTCTGAATTCTTTTATGTATGATTGGTTATCTTTGCAAGTCTCTTCGAATTATCAGTTTAGTTTGGCCTACTAGATTGGTTTTTCTTGCAATGGGAGAAGTGCTTAGCTTTGGGTTCAATCTTGCGGTGTCGTTTCCCAGTGACAGTAGGGGCAGCAAGGCACGTATTGTATTGTTGCCATCGAGGATAACAAGATGGGGTTTTATCATATTGCATGAACTTATCCCTCTACATCATGTCATCTTGCTTAAGGTGTTACTCTATTTTCTTGAAATTAATACTCTAGATGCATGCTGGATAGCGGTCGATGAGTGGAGTAATAGTAGTAGATGCAGGCAGGAGTCGGTCTACTTGTATTGGGCGTGATGCCTATATACATGATCATACCTAGATATTCTCATAACTATGATCAATTTTGTCAATTGCTCAACAGTAATTCGTTCACCCACCGTGAAATACTTATGCTCTTGAGAGAAGCCACTAGTGAAATCTATGGCCCCCGGGTCTATCTTGATCATATCAATCTTCCTACACTTTATTATTGCCTTTGCTTTTTTACTTTGTTTTTTATTTTACTTTGCATCTTCATCACAAAAATACCAAAAATATTATCTATCATCTCTATTCGATCTCACTCTCGTAAGTGACTATGACGGGATTGACAACCCCTTAACGCGTTGGTTGCGAGGAGTTATTTGCTTTGTGCAGGTACGAGGGACTCGCGCGTAGCCTCCTACTGGATTGATACCTTGGTTCTCAAAAACTGAGGGAAATACTTATGCTACTTTGCTACATCATCATTTCCTCTTCAAGGAAATCTAACGCAGTGCTCAAGAGGTAGCAAGAAGAATTTTTGGTGCCGTTGCCGGGGAGTCTACGCAAAAGTCAACATACCAAGTACCCATCACAATCCCTTATCTCCCGCATTACATTATTTTCCATTTGCCTCTCGTTTTCCTCTCCCCCACTTCACCCTTGCCGTTTTATTCGCCCTCTCTTTTCCGTTTGCCTTTTTCTCGCTTGCTTGTCGTTATGGCTAGTCTTATATCTTCTCCATTGTCTCCCGAGAATGAAGTTCTAAATTTTAAGCAATGGGAGGGTGAAAATCTAAAAGATGCTTGGTATAGAATTTGCAATGCTCAAAATAGATCTACCAGGAAGCAATCTACTTCAGTTCTTCTCCGCAATTTTTAAGTAGGTGCTAATCCTTGGTATAGATATATCCTTGATACCAGTACTGGAGGGAATTTCTTGGGTAGCCACACTTTTGACTCTTATAATGCTATGATAGATTTTTTTGGCTCACCACCTCTTTTGGTTAATGGAACTATGTTAACTTTGGAGCATGTAATGCAAAGACTCGAAATTATTGAAAATAAAGTTGCTACCGTTGAGTTAATTGCAAATCTAGATAAAAAGATCCACAATCAAATTACGCAATATGGATCTAAGGTAGGAGTAACTTTGAAAAATATTAAGGAGAAGGAACCCATAGTTAATGAAAGAATAAATCAAGATTCCACTAGAATCGATAAACTTGAGGGTATCATTACCAACTTGGGAACCTCCTTTTCTTCCGTAAAGAATACTCCAATTCCACCTACTAAAATTGCCAAGCTTATGTATGTTCCTAAAAATAAGGGTGAACCCTCTAGTAAGGAAACTGTGGATCTTAAATCTATAAGTATTCATCCCGATCTTTTTGCTATGATTAAGGAACCATTTGCTACGAATGAATTTTTTGATCTTGGTCCTAGAAGTTTGATAATTACTAAAAATAAAGAAATTCCGAAGGATGATAGGTGTCTCATTGAAGAATTGCCAACCAAAGATGGCAATACCTAGATCTACCCTTACTTTTATGCCTAGCTAGGGGCGTTAAACGATAGCGCTTGTTGGGAGGCAACCCAATTTTATTTTTAGTTTTTTACTTTTGCTTCTGTTTAGGAATAAATATTTGATCTAGCCTCTGGTTAGATGTGTTTTTATGTTTCTATTAGTGTTTGTGCCAAGTTAAACCTATGGATCTTCTTCGATGATAGTTATTTGATCTTGCTGTAATTTCCAGAAACTTTTTGTTTACGAAAACAATTGTTAAAAATCACCAGAACGTGATAAAATAGTGATTCCAATTGCTGCTGATCAATACACAAATTTAGTAGGTCGTACTAGTTTGGCTGAAGTTTTGGAGTTCCAGAAGTTTGCGTTAGTTACAGATTACTACAGATTGTTCTGTTTTTGACAGATTCTGTTTTTCCTGTGTTGTTTGCTTATTTTGATGAATCTATGGCTAGTAAAATAGTTTATAAACCATAGAGAAGTTGGAATAAAGTAGGTTTAACACAAATATATGTAAAGAATGAGTTCATTACAGTACCTTAAAGTGGTCTTTTGTTTTCTTTCGCTAATGGAGCTCACGAGATTTCTGTTGAGTTTTGTGTTGTGAAGTTTTCAAGTTTTGGGTGAAATCTTTCGATGGATTATGGAACAAGGAGTGGCAAGAGCCTAAGCTTAGGGATGCCCATGGAACCCCCAAGATAATCGAAGGACACCAAAAGTTCAAAGCTTGGGGATGCCCCGGAAGGCATCCCCTCTTTCGTCTACTTCTATCGGTAACTTTACTTGGAACTAATGAAACCTTCACGATGATTTTTCTTGGACTAGAAGACAACCAGGAGGCTTGGAGATGAAGTCAGAAGAGCCATGAGGCGGTCACAAGGATGGAGGGCACGCCCAGGGGGGTAGGGTGCGCCCCGCACCCTTGTGGGCCCCCTGTGACTTCCTGACCTAATTCTTTCGCTTATATATTCCCAAATATCCCCAAACCACCAGAGGAGTCCACGAAAACACTTTTCCACCGCCGCAACCTTCTGTACCCATGAAATCCCATCTAGGGACCTTTTTCGGCACCCTGCCGGAGGGGGATTCGATCATGGAGGGCTTCTATATCAACTCTATTGCCTTTCTGATGAAGTGTGAGTAGTTTACCACAGAACTACGGGTCCATAGCTAGTAGCTAGATGGCTGCTTATCTCTCTTTGATTCTCAATATCATCTTCTCCTCGATGTTCTTGGAGATCTATTTGATGTAATACTTTTTCGCGGTGTGTTTGCTGAGATTTGATGAATTGTGGATTTATGATCAGCTTATCTATGAATATTATTTGAATCTTCTATGAATTCTTCTATGGATGATTTGATATCTTTCTAATTCTCTTTGAACTATCGGTTTGGTTTGGCCAACTAGATTGGTATTTCTTGCAATGGGAGAAGTGCTTAGCTTTGGGTTCAATCTTGTGGTGTCCTTTCCCAATGACAGTAGGAGCAGCAAGGCACGTATTGTATTGTTGCCATCGAGGATAAAAAGATGGGGTTTTCATCATATTGCTTGAGTTAATTCCTCTACATCATGTCATCTTACTTAATGCATTACTCCGTTCTTTATGAACTTAATACTCTAGATGCGTGCTGGATAGCGGTCGATGTATGGAGTAATAGTAGTAGATGCAGAATCGTTTCGGTCTACTTGAAACAGACATGATGCCTATATTCATGTCATTGCCTTAGATATCGTCATAACTTTGCGATTTTCTATCAATTGCTCGGCAGTAATTTGTTCACCCACCATATTATTTGCTATCTTGTGAGAAGCCTCTAGTGAAACCTATGGCCCCCGGGTCTATTTTCCATCATATAGTTTCCGATCTACAATATTAGTTTCCGATCTACTTTTTTGCAATCTTTTACTTTCCGATCTATCAACCAAAAATACCAAAATTATTTATTTTATTGTTTATCTATCTATATTAGATCTCACTTTTGCAAGTAACCACGAAGGGATTGACAACCCATTTATCACGTTGGGTGCAAGTTGTTTATTGTTTGTGCAGGTATTCGGTGATTTGTGCGTTGTATCCTACTGGATTGATACCTTGGTTCTCAAACTAAGGTAAATACTTATCTCTACTTTCCTGCATCACCCTTTCCTCTTCAAGGGAAAAAACAACGCAATCTCAAGAAGTAGCAGTAGCGGAGCAGCTCACGTGCCATGAGTAGTGCGGCCTGCATGTTCGACAGCTTGCGGCGGCTTAGGGAGGAGGAGGCCATAGCGGTGCAGCTGCCAGGCTGGATGGAAGGGTGCATGGAGGAGTCCTGCTGCTCATGGGCGGCGAGGTCAATGGCAACTGTCGTAGCCTCGATAGTGTAGCGACCAAACCTTAAACAGTCTGATCTCTAGGCTTTAGTGTCATCCCTGGATCAGTAATGCTGAGACACACAATACTTGAAGGATTTATAACAGAGTAGCAATCACACACTTATTACATCGAATGTCTCAAAAGAGAACTTATTACAATAAATATGGCTTAAGGCCATCTAATAACGATAACAGCGAAAGGCTTGGAAGATAAGTGAGTCCATCAACTCCAACGGCATCACTGAGTATAGAACCACGACCTAAAGGCACCTTACTCGTCGTCTGAAAAGTCTGCAACATGAAAGTTGTAGCCCGAAAACGGGTCAGCACATGGAATATGCTAGCAATGTAACACATAGAGAATAATGAAAGAATAAAGCTATACTACATGCATATATGGCTGGTGGAAAGCTCCATGGTTACAGTTTTTTGCATAAAGCCAATTTTTCCCTACTGCAAAGGAATAAATTTATTTAACTATCATGGTGGTTGTTAAACATTGAGAGCGTTGACACCCTCTCAATCCCAATTAAACATCATCATTAAAACCAAAAAATATTAATTAAATTAACATGATGAGATTCACATGATAATCCAAGTACTAGATACTCAAGATGTCCATAACCGGGGACACGGCTAACCATGATTAGTTTATACACTCTGCAGAGGTTTGCGCACTTTTCCCCACAAGACTCGATCTCCTCCGTTGGGATTCTCGCACTACATGCTGTTTGAGAAACGGATGACCGAGACATAGTCTTTCAGAAGCGCTAGCACCTTACGATCGGGTAGACAGTACCAACCTACATACCCTACATCTGCTAGTCTACCACTGTAAGAGTTCACACGACTTAGTAAACTATGCTAGAGCCCATAGTAGCTTGTGGCTGCACATGGAAGTTTCTAGTATGAATAATCTCATGATCCCTTTGAGCTTGGGTGGCGGTCCATAAAGAAAGAAACAGGAAATCGCTGGAATACCCAGGTGCCTCAATCCACCCAGATGTGTGTTTAAGTTGCCACCTTAAATAAACCATTAATTTAACAAGCACCTTACATAGTTACCGATCCTTAATGGTAATCGATCACACTATAGACTAGCCATATACTCTGCTCCAGGCGAGGGTACTAACATGGGTGACCTAAGGGCTTGGGTTGGCAGTTTATACTTATCCACAAATCCCCTTGAGATGTATGAATGCGATGCACCAGTATCAAAAAGAACGAGTGTAGTAAATGACTTAACCAAAAACTTACCTATTACTGCATCTAGCTGAGCTTCAACCTCCTCCACGTTAACATGGTTCACCTGTCCCCTATTGAAAGGGTTCGACTTTTTCCCAGAGCTTACATTGCCATTTCCATTCTGGGTGTCAGGACATTCATTGGCGTAATGTCCAGTCTTCTAGCACTTATAGCAAGTGACTTGGCTCAGGTCTCTCTTGGCCGGTGTTGATGGGTTGGTACGGTTCTGGCCGTTGCTTCCTCCATTCCCATTACCATTCTTGGGGCCATTATGATTGTGCGAGCTACCTCCTACATGGGTATGCTGAAAATGTCCTCCCAGTTAAGGGGTAAAACGTGGCTTCTGCTGAGCTCCAGAGTTGTATTTCCCTTGTCCATACTTCCTCTTGCGGTTTTCAATCTGTTGCTTCTTCCCTTCAATCATAAGAGCGCGATCTACCAACTCCTGGTAGTTGTTTAAGCTTGCTACCATCAACTGCATGCTCAGCTCATTTAGTCCTTCCAGAAACTTCTCCTGCTTAGCTGCATCCGTAGCAACGTCATCTGGGGCATAACGTGCTAGCTTACTAAAGTCATCCACATACTGGCCAACTATTCGTCCTCCTTGGCGCAAGTTGCGAAACTCACGATTCTTCATGGCCATAGCTCCTGCTGAAACATGGGCAGTACGGAAAGCCTGCTGAAACTGATCCCATGTGACAGTGTTGATAGGATAAGTGTGTAACATCCCAAATTTTCAATTTGGAATGTTATACATTAGATCATCATGCATATCATATTTTATTTTGCTTTTGGTTTTGATCCTAGAAAATCCTAAGCAACTCAAGGACCCACGGAGAGAGTTGGGGATTTCGTTATTTTCATATTTGAGTTTTCTCAAATTTTGTAAACAGGATCATTTGATTTTATTTATTTTATTGTCAATTATTTCTATTACAAAGATATGAGAGGGGGAATAAAATGACTTTCCCAAAATATAGAAATATTGAGGATTTAATAAAAAAATCAAATAAGATTTATTTCGGAGTTTTTCGATATTTTTAATTGAATTTAGGAAAAATATGCGTTTTCCAAAATTGTATTTTGGGCCCAAATAAATGTTCACTTTGTCGGGCTTGATTTTAGAAACCCGGGAAATTTTATTTCATGATTTTTGGAGTCAGTTTAGTATTTCTTTTTATTTTTCTTCCGAGCGTAATTATTAAAAAACGAAACCAAGTATGGGTCGTACCCGAGCGGGACTCCGCCCGGGGACGCCTTTAAATAGCGAGGCACCCGATGCCCCAGCCCATAACCGCGCCCGCGCCCGAAAACCCTAACCCTATTCCGCCGCAGCCGCCGACGGACCCCGCCGCCGACTCACCGGAGTTGCACGCCGCCCGAGGTTCGCCGCCGACTCGACTTCCGTGCCGAAAATTTTCTTTAAATAATATTATTTTCGTCGGTTTTATTTTCGATTTTTTTATTATTTTATTATATTAATTATCTTCGGATTAGGTTAATTAACGATTGATCTGTTCGTCGCTTTTCTTTTTCGTCAGATTTTCCGCGGTTATTTTCTGATCGCGATTTCTGATCCGATTTTCGTTTTAGTATAACTTTTCGCTCGTTTATCGGAATCAGGCGATTCAAGCGCCTGGAGTTTCGTATCGAAACCCTCTTTAAGAATAATCAACTTAAACAAGTGTTGCTACTGTAAAATTTGACTTAGATCCAGATTACTAGAACGAATTTGATGTCTTTCGCCGTTTGATTTCTTTTGCTTCGTTCGATTTGATTCTTTTTGCAAACCGGAGTTCTTAAGTTGAACTTTCTGGTTGGATCTCTTATTTGAGTTTTACCTGTGCATTAGATGAGTAATTATTGTATGCTTGTTTGTTTGTCTACGATAGAATACCCGGAGTGCGCCGCCTGTTACTTCGAATCTCTAGGTTTCGCGGATCATCAGCAAGGCAAGTAACACTTTGATCATACCTCTTTTACTACCCAATTTTATTGCATTAGATCAATCCTCAAACATTGCATGATTAGGATCTAATTAAATTGTGGGATGGGAAGTAGATGAGGTAGTACCTATTATCTGTATTATTATGAAACCTTTGGGAGTTACTTCTACGTTTGCTTATTATGCCATGCTATGCTAGTAGACGTGGATTGGGTGAGTGATATCCATGACAGATGTGAGTTTATTAATTTTAATGGTTTACTTAAGGTGGCAACTTAAATACACATCTGGGTGGATTGAGGCACCTGGTTTCTATCAGGACTGCCTGTTTCTTTTTGGGCCGCCACCCAGGCTCAAAGGGATCATGAGATTATTCAAACTAGAAACTTCCGTGTGCAGCCACAAGCCATTATGGGCTCTGGCATAGTTGATCGAGTCTTGTGGGGAAAAGTGCGCAAACCTCTGCAGAGTGTACAAACTAATCATGGTTAGCCGTGTCCCCGGTTATGGACGTTTTGAGTATCTAGTACTTGGATATCATGTGAATCTCATCATGTTACTTCTAAATTAATATTGTTGGGTTATTGATGATTATTTTTAATTGGGATTGAGGATGCTGTCAACCATTCTCAATGTTTAACAACCACCATGATAGCTAAATAAATTTATTCCTTTGCAGTAGGGAAAAATTGGCTTTACGCAAAACTGTAACCATAGAGCTTTTTCCACCAGCCATATATGCATGTAGTATAGGCTTATCATTCATTATTCTCTATGTGTTACATTGCCAGCATATTCCATATGCTGACCCGTTTTCGGGCTGCAACGTTTCATGTTGTAGACTTTTCAAACGACGAGTAAGGTGCCTTTTAGGTCGTGGTTCTATACTCAGTGATGCCGTTGGAGTTGATGGACTCACTTATCTTCCAAGCCTTCCGCTGTTATCGTTATTAGATGGCCTTAAGCCATATTTATTGTAATAAGTTCTCTTTGAGACACCGATGTAATAAGTGTGTGATTGCTACTCTGTTATAAATCCTTCGAAGTACTGTGTGGTGTCAGCATTACTGATCCAGGGATGACACCAGAGCACATAGATCAGACTGTTCGAGGTCTGGTCGCTACAGAGATGGTATCAGAGCACACGCTAAATGTAGGACACGACCACTAAGCTAAAGCCCTAGTTCACTACTCTCTTCTCATTTCTGACTCCTCATCTTTTCTACTCTTTTAGGATGACGGAAGCGAGGATCAAGTTCACCCAGCCGGATGAAGATACCCCGTTTGGACGACACCTGAAGGAAGTCACTAAGTATCTGAACTTTGGAATACCAAGCTTCACCGGGACCTACAACGCCACTTTACCCGAAGAGGAGCGTTGGAAGATTCAAGCTATAGTTCCAGGAAGGACGTTCGCACCAATCACGGAGCCCATAGAGTGTGTTTTCAATGCACTAACATGGAGTCTGGGAAAGAGCATGGCAGCTCATATCACCATGGGACGCATTGGAGAAGTTTACCAAGAAGACCACAAGGATACTATTTACCAGATTTGCGGACGCCGAGATGAACAATGGGAGATAGTTAGCACCAAGAAGGATAGATCCATTGCAGCTTTCATCCAGGAGTTAAACCATCACATTCGACGCCAGGAGAACCATATGTGCGCAGACATGATGGAGTTGAAGAAAGCAAAGGCCAAGATTATTGAGCTAGAAGGAGAACTGAAGGCCACTCGCAAGGACTACATGGATGAGATTGTAGCTCTAGTGAGACAAAACGGTGATCTTAAGGAGAAGATTGAAAAACTCATGGGGAATTCAGCACCCAGAGGAGAAGATGAAGATTGCACTTGTCCAGATAACTACATCATCATCGACGACACCGATTCTGAGCCTAGTGATGATGATTTTGAAGACGAAGCTGGAGCAGATATCATGGAGTCTTCATCGGAGCAGTTTTTCTAGTTGACTACCATAACAGTAGTAGTGTTCCACCATGTACATATTATAGTCCACACACTTTTGCGATAGTTCTAGACCGATTGTATGCTCTTGTTTGATTGAATGAAGTGATTTTGTGTGCATTTGTCTCATGTGCATTTGGGGTAGTGTTTTCTCTTTAGACCTCATTCTATTCTTAATTCTCAACTTTTCTAAACCCTCAGATGCCTCCGAGATGTGACAATGGATTCGCTTTCCCACCGGAGCTCACTCAGTTGATCCAGCAGCAGAATGCTTTGATGCAGTTGTTAGTCCAGAACCAGAACAACAACAACAACCACAACAACAACAATCCACCGCCGCCACCACCAGTTGATCACTTGACCCGTTTCCTCAGGCTGAATCTGCCGGTCTTTTCCAGTAGCACCGAGCCGATTGTAGCAGATGATTGGCTCCGCAAGACAGGGAGGGAGTTGACCACTGCAGGATGTACGGATGGAGAAAAAGTGAAGTTTGTCGCACATCAGCTTGAAGGACCCGCAGCAGCATGGTGGGAGAATTTTACAACCACTTATCCTGTAGACACTGTCACAGCGGACCAGTTTCAGCAAGCTTTCCGTACTGCCCATGTTTCAGTAGGAGCTATGGCCATGAAGAAGCGTGAGTTTCGCAACTTACGCCAAGGAGGACGGACAGTTGTCCAGTATGTGGATGATTTTAGTAAGCTAGCACGTTATGCCCCAGATGACGTCGCTACGGATGCAGCTAAGCAAGAGAAGTTTCTGGAAGGACTGAATGACGAGCTGAGTATGCAGTTGATGGTAGCAAGTTTCAACAACTACCAGGAGTTGGTAGATCGTGCTCTTATGATTGAAGGGAAGCAGCAGCAGATTGAAAACCGCAAGAGGAAGTATGGACAGGGGAAGTATAACTCAGGAGCTCAGTAGAAGCCCCGTCTTACCCCTAAACCGGGAGTTCATTTTCAGCATACCCATGGAGGAGGTAGCTCGCACAACCATAATGGCT
The DNA here is from genome assembly GCA_032464435.1 of Aegilops umbellulata. NCBI lineage: Eukaryota > Viridiplantae > Streptophyta > Magnoliopsida > Poales > Poaceae > Aegilops > Aegilops umbellulata. The sequence goes on from CP136057.1 coordinate 238,838,647, forward strand.
CCAAGAATGGTAATGGGAATGGAGGAAGCAACGGCCAGAATCGGACCACCCCATCAACCCCAGCTAAGAGGGACCTGAGCCAAGTCACCTGTTTCAAGTGTTCCAAGATCGGACATTATGCCAATGAATGTCCTGAAGGCCAAAATGGAAATGGAAGCTCTGGAAAGAAGTCGAACCCTTTCAACAGGGGACAAGTGAACCACGTTAATGTGGAGGAGGTTGAAGCTCAGCCTGACGTAGTAATCGCTAAGTTTTTGGTTAAGTCATTTACTGCACTCGTTCTTTTCGATACTGGTGCATCGCATTCATACATATCAAGGGGATTTGTGGATAAGTATAACCTGCCAACCCAAGCCCTTAGGTCACCCATGTTAGTAACCTCGCCTGGAGCAGAGTATATGGCTAGTCGATGGTGTGATCGGTTACCATTAAGGATTGGTAACTATGTGTTTCCCTCAGACCTAATAGTATTGGAATCTCAAGGATTGGATGCGATATTAGGCATGGACTGGTTGTCAAAGTATGATGGGAACATTGAATGTGCCAGTAAGACAATTTTGCTTACAACGCCAGAAGGAAGAAGGATCAAATATGTATCCCGACATGCGCCAAACAGGACACAATTAAATTCCTTATCAGGAGTTGTACAGGAGGAAGTACCAGTGGTAAAGGATTTTCCTGACGTATTTATGCCACCGGATAGAGACATTGAGTTTTTGATTGAGCTTTTGCCAGGCACTGAGCCAATATCGAAGAGACCGTACAGGATGCCCGCACAGGATTTGGTGGAAATTAAGAAGAAGATTAAGGAGTTACTGGATAAAGGTTACATTCGCCCAAGTTCTTCGCCTTGGGGATCACCAGTACTTCTAGTGGAGAAGAAGGATGGATCGTTAAGAATGGTTGTTGATTATCGAGGATTGAACGAAGTAACAATCAAGAACAAGTACCCGCTACCAATGATCAATGATCTGTTTGATCGATTGCAAGGGGCTAAAGTGTTCTCCAAGATCGATTTGCGATCAGGATACCATCAGTTGAAGATTCGAGAACAGGACATACCTAAGACACCATTCACCACAAGATATGGACTGTATGAGTACACCATTATGTCATTTGGACTGACTAACGCACCTGCCTATTTTATGAACATGATGAACAAAGTGTTTATGGAGTTTTTGGATAAGTTCGTCGTGGTTTTCATCGATGATATTCTGGTATTTTCGAAGAATGAAGAGGAGCATAAAGAACATTTGCGATTGGTACAAGCTCAGAGAACATCAGTTATATGCCAAGTTCGGCAAATGTGAGTTTTGGTTGAAGGAAGTGGGATTCCTCGGACATGTTATATCCGGAGAAGGAATAGCAGTTGATGCCATAAAAGTTATCACTGTGACCAATTGGGAAGCACCAACAACAGTTGGAGAGATCCAGAGTTTTCTGGGACTCGCAGGATACTACCGGAGATTTATTGAGAACTTCTCAAAGATTGCAAAGCCTATGACGGAGTTGCTGAAGAAGGATACTAAGTTCAAATGGACTGAGGAGTGTGAGGCTAGTTTCCAGGAATTGAAGAAACGTTTGGTTACCTCACAAGTGTTGATTTTGCCAGATCAAACCAAGGATTATGAGGTGTATTGCGACGCTTCACGTCAAGGACTTGGAGAAGTGCTTATGCAGGAGGGAAGAGTTGTTTCGTATGCTTCACGACAACTGAAGCCTCACGAATTGAATTATGCCACGCATGATTTGGAGTTAGCAGCCGTAGTGCATGCATTGGAGACATGGAGACATTTCCTCATTAGAAATCATTGTGAGGTGTACACGGATCACAAGAGTTTGAAGTACATTTTCACGCAGAAGGAGTTGAACCTCAGACAAAGGAGATGGTTGGAGCTCATCAAGGATTATGATATGAGATTGCATTACCATCCCAAAAAAGCTAATGTAGTAGCTGACGCATTGAGCCGTAAGAGCCATGTCAATACCCTAATGACGGGAGAAATACCAAAGGAGTTAGCAGAAATCTTCGTGAGCTATGTTTGGAGATAGTTCCGAGAGGCTATGTAGCAGCATTGGAGATTCAGTCAACATTGATGGATAAAATCAGAGGCTCCGAAATCTGACAAGGAGATTGCTTCTATAAAGGAGAAAATGAGCCAAGGAAAAGCTAGGGGATTTCGTGAGGATGAGCACGACACCCTATGGTTTGAAGACCGTGTTTATGTACCCAATGACTCGGAGATCAGGAAGTTGATTCTGCAAGAGGCACATGATTCACCGTATTCGATTCACCCAGGAAATACCAAGATGTATTTGGATTTGAAGGATATTTTCTGGTGGACCGGAATGAAGAAGGATATTGCGGCATATGTAGCAGTTTGTGATGTATGTCAGAGAGTAAAGGAAGAGCATCAGAAGCCAGCAGGATTGTTGCAACCATTGCCGATACCCGAATGGAAGTGGGATAAGCTAGGCATGGATTTTATCACGGGATTACCAAGGACTCGTTCAGGCTATGACTCGATTTGGGTTGTAGTTGATCGATTGACGAAGGTAGCTCATTTCATCCCAGTAAAGACCACTTACACCAGTGCTAAGTTGGCAAAGATATATATGACCAGAATCGTATGTCTGCATGGAGTTCAGAGGAGTATCGTATCAGATAGAGGAACCCAGTTTACCTCAAAGTTCTGGAAGCAGTTGCATGAGACTTTGGGTACCAGGCTAGAATTTAGTACAACTTTTCATCCGCAGACAGATGGACAGACCGAGAGAGTCAATCAGATTTTGGAGGATATGCTGAGAGCTTGTGCGCTAGATTATGGATCTAGTTGGGACGACAATTTGCCATATGCAAAGTTCTCTTACAATAATAGCTATCAGACCAGTTTGAAGATGGCCCCTTTCGAAGCTTTGTGCGGAAGGAGGTGCAGGACACCGTTGTCATGGGACGAAGTTGGAGACCGCCAGTTGTTTGGACCAGATCTGATTAAAGAGTCTGAACAGAAGGTGAAGTTGATTCACGATAGGCTCAAGGTAGCCCAGTCCAGGAAGAAGAGCTACGCAGATTCTAAACGCAAGGAGACAGTTTACGAAGTCGGAGACAGAGTTTATCTTCGAGTATCCCCACTTCGAGGGATTAAGCGCTTTGGAGTTAAGGGGAAGTTAGCGCCACGATTTGTAGGGCCATATCGAGTTTTGGAGCGTATGGGAGAGGTGGCCTACAAGTTGGAATTGCCAAAAGGATTGTCAGGAGTTCATGATGTGTTCCAAGTTTCTCAGTTGAAGAAGTATCACGCGGAGATGGCTGACATACCTTTGAGAGACACAGTGCCATTGGAAGCAATTCAGTTGGATAACAATTTGACCTATGAGGAGAAACCACTTAAGATTCTCGAGTTTGCCAGCCGAGTCACTCGCAGCAAAGTTATCAAGTTTTGCAAAGTTCAGTGGAGCCACCACACGGAGGATGAAGCCACCTGGGAGTGAGAGGAAGATTTGCTCAAGGACCACCCTCACCTATTTTCTAGCCAACCCGAATCTCGAGGGCGAGATTCATCTTAAGGGGGGTAGGTTTGTAACATCCCAAATTTTCAATTTGGAATGTTATACATTAGATCATCATGCATATCATATTTTATTTCGCTTTTGGTTTGATCCTAGAAAATCCTAAGCAACTCAAGGACCCACGGAGAGAGTTGGGGATTTCGTTATTTTCATATTTGAGTTTTCTCAAATTTTGTAAATAGGATCATTTGATTTTATTTATTTTATCGTCAATTATTTCTATTACAAAGATATGAGAGGGGGAATAAAATGAATATCCCAAAATATAGAAATATTGAGGATTTAATAAAAAAATCAAATAAGATTTATTTCGGAGTTTTTCGATATTTTTAATTGAATTTAGGAAAAATACGCATTTCTCAAAATTGTATTTTGGGCCCAAATAAATGTTCACTTTGTCGGCCTTGATTTTAGAAACCCGGGAAATTTTATTTCATGATTTTTGGAGTCCATTTAGTATTTCTTTTTATTTTTCTTCCGAGCGTAATTATTAAAAAAAACGAAACCGACTATGGGCCGTACCCGAGCGGGACTCCGCCCGAGGGCGCCTTTAAATAGCGAGGCACCCGGCGCCCCAGCCCATAACCGCGCCCGCGCCCGAAAACCCTAACCCTAGTCCGCCGCCGCCGACGCCGCCGCAGGACCCCGCCGCCGACTCACCGGAGTTGCACGCCGCCCGAGGTTCGCCGTCGCCTCGACTTCGGTGCCAAATTTTTTAAAAAAAAATTATTTTTTTCGTCGGTTTTATTTTCAATTTTTTTATTATTTTATTATTGTAATTATTTTAATTATCTTCGGATTAGGTTAATTAACGATTAATCTGTTCGTCGTTTTTCTTTTTCATCGGATTTTCCGCGGTTATTTTCTGATCGCGATTTCTGATCCTATTTTCGTTTTAGTATAACTTTTCGCTCGTTTATCGGAATCAGGCGATTCAAGCGCCTGGAGTTTCGTCTCGAAACCCTCTTTTCGAATAATTAACTTAAACAAGTTTTTGCTACTGTAAAATTTGACTTAGATCCAGATTACTAGAACGAAGTTGATGTCTTTTGCCGTTTGATTTCTTTTGCTTCGTTCGATTTGATTCTTTTTGCAAACCGGAGTTCTTAAGTTGAACTTTCTGGTTGGATCTCTTATTTGAGTTTTACCTGTGCATTAGATGAGTACTTATTGTATGCTTGTTTGTTTGTCTGCGATAGAATACCCGGAGTGCGCCGCTTGTTACTTCGAATCTCTAGGTTTCGCGGATCATCAGCAAGGCAAGTAACACTTTGATCATACCTCTTTTACTACCCAGTTTTATTCCATTAGATCAATCCTCAAACATTGCATGATTAGGATCTAACTAAATTGTGGGATGGGAAGTAGATGAGGTAGTACCTATTACTTGTATTATTATGAAACCTTTGGGAGTTACTTCTACGTTTGCTTATTATGCCATGCTATGCTAGTAGACGTGGATTGGGTGAGTGATATCCATGAAAGATGTGAGTTTGTTAATTTTAATGGTTTACTTAAGGTGGCAACTTAAATACACATCTGGGTGGATTGAGGCACCTGGTTTCTATCACGATTGCCTGTTTCTTTTTGGACCGCCACCCAGGCTCAAAGGGATAATGAGATTATTCAAACTAGAAACTTCCGTATGCAGCCACAAGCCATTATGGGCTCTGGCATAGTTGACTAAGTCGTGCGAACTCTTACAGTGGTAGACTAGCTGATGTAGGGGATGTAGGTTGGTACGGTCTATCACGACGTAAGGAGCTAGCGCTTCCGAAAGACTATGTCTCGGCCATCCGTTTCTCAAACACCATGTAGTGCGAGAATCCAAACGGAGGCGATCGAGTCTTGTGGGAAAAGTGCGCAAACCTCTGCAGAGTGTACAAACTAATCATGGTTAGCCGTGTCCCCGGTTATGGACGTTTTGGGTATCTAGTACTTGGATATCATGTGAATCTCATCATGTTACTTCTAAATTAATATTGTTGGGTTATTGATGATCATTTTTAATTGGGATTGAGGATGCTGTCAACCATTCTCAATGTTTAACAACCACCATGATAGTTAAATAAATTTATTCCTTTGCAGTAGGGAAAAATTGGCTTTACGCAAAACTGTAACCATAGAGCTTTTTCCACCAGCCATATATGCATGTAGTATAGGCTTATCATTCATTATTCTCTATGTGTTACATTGCCAGCATATTCCATATGCTGACCCGTTTTCGGGCTGCAACGTTTCATGTTGCAGACTTTTCAGACGACGAGTAAGGTGCCTTTGAGGTCGTGGTTCTATACTCAGGGATGCCGTTGGAGTTGATGGACTCACTTATCTTCCAAGCCTTCCGCTGTTATCGTTATTAGATGGCCTTAAGCCATATTTATTGTAATAAGTTCTCTTTGAGACACCGATGTAATAAGTGTGTGATTGCTACTCTGTTATAAATCCTTCGAAGTACTGTGTGGTGTCAGCATTACTAATCCAGGGATGACACCGGAGCACAGAGATCAGACTGTTTGAGGTCTGGTCGCTACAAAGTGGCTGTGAAATTCTCCCACCATGATGTTGCGGGTCCTTCAAGCTGATGTGCGGCAAAACGCACCCTCTCCGCATATGTGCATCCTGCCGTGGTCAACTCCCTTGCTGTCTTGCGGAGCCAATCATCTGCAACAATCGGCTCGGTGCTACTGGAGAACACCGGTGGATTCAGCCTAAGAAAACGAGTTAAGTGATCAACAGGTGGTGGCGGTGGTGGGTTGTTGTTGTTGTTCCCCTTATTCTGATTCTGGACTAGCAATTGCATCAATGCATTCTGCTACTGGATCAACTGAGTGAGCTCCGGTGGGAAAGCAAATCCATTGTCATGTCTCGGAGGCATCTGAGGGTTTAGAAAATATGAGAATATAGAATAGAATGAGGTCTAGAGAGAAAACACTACCCAAATGCACATGAGGCAAATGCACACAAAATCATTTCATTCAAATCAAACAAGGCATACAACGGTCTATCTATCGTTACAAAAGTGCTCGGGCTATACTAGATACATGGGGGAATACTACTACTGTTATGGTGGTCGACTAGAAAAACTGCTCCGGTGAAGACTCCATGATATCTGCTCCAGCTTCATCAACATAGTCATCATCGCTATCGTCTGGGTCCGAGTCGGTGTCGTCGATAATGATGTAGTTCTCTGGACAAGTGCAATCTTCGTCTTCTCCTCCAGTCGCGGGAAATCCCATGAATACTTTTAGCTTCTTCTTCAGATCATTGTTCTTCTCCACGAGTGTTGCTATTTCCTCCTCATATCCACCGCGTGTAGACTTGAGTTCTTCTTCCAGCTCCATGATCTTGGTCATGGCCTTCTTTAGGTCTATCATGCCTGCGCACATCTGGTTCTCCTAGCGTCGAATGTGCTGGTTTATCTCCTGGATGAAAGCTGCAATTGATCTATCTCCCATTGCTCATCTCGGTGCCCACAAATCTGGTAGATAGTATCCTTGAGATCCTTGTGGTAGACTTCTCCAATGCGTCCCATAGTGATTTGGGCTGCCATGCTCCTTCCTAGACTCCAGGTTGGTGCATTAAAGGAAAACTCTATGGGCTCAGTGACGGGCATGAACGTCCTTCCTGTAATTTGAACTTGAATCATCCAGCGCTCCTCTTCAGGTGAAGTGGCGTTGTAGGTTCCGGTGAAGCTTGGTACTCCGATGTTCAGGTATCTAGTGACTTCCTTCAAGTGATGTCCAAAGGGTGTATCTTCATCCAGTTGCGTGAACTTGTTCCTTACTTCCGCCATCCTAAAAGAGTATAAAAGATGAGGAGTCAGAAACGAGAAGAGTGGGTAGTGATCTAGGGCTTTACCTTAGTGGTCGTGTCCTACAGTCAGCGTGTGCTCTGATACCATCTTGTAGCGACCAAACCTCAAACAGTCTGATCTCTATGCTTTACTGTCATCCCTGGATCAGTAATGCTGACACGCACAATACTTGAAGGATTTATAATAGAGTAGCAATCACACACTTATTACATCGAATGTCTCAAAAGAGAACTTATTACAATAAATATGGCTTAAGGCCACCTAATAACGACAACATCGGAAGGCTTGGAAGATAAGTGAGTCCATCAACTCCAACGGCATCACTGAGTATAGAACCACGACCTAAAGGCACCTTACTTGTCGTCTGAAAAGTCTGCAACATGAAAGTTGCAGCACGAAAACGGGTCAGCACATGGAATATGCTAGCAATGTAACACATAGAGAATAATGAAATAATAAAGCTACACTACATGCATATATGGCTGGTGGAAAGCTTTATGGTTACAGTTTTTTTGCATAAAGCCAATTTTTCCCTACTACAAAGGAATAAATTTTATTTAACTATCATGGTGGTTGTTAAACATTGAGAGCGTTGACACCCTCTCAATCCCAATTAAACATCATCATTAAAACCAAACAATATTAATTAAAGTAACATGATGAGATTCACATGATAATCCAAGTACTAGATACTCAAGACGTCCATAACCGGAGACACGGCTAACCATGATTAGTTTATACACTCTGCAGAGGTTTGCGCACTTTTCCCCACAAAACTCAATCTCCTCCGTTGGGATTCTCGCACTACATGATGTTTGAGAAACGGATGACCGAGACATAGTCTTTCATAAGCGCTAGCACCTTACGATCGGGTAGACAGTACCAACCTACATCCCCTACATCTGCTAGTCTACCACTGTAAGAGGTCGCACGACTTAGTCAACTATGCTAGAGCCCATAGTAGCTTGTGGCTGCACACGGAAGTTTCTAGTATGAATAATCTCATGATCCCTTTGAGCCTGGGTGCGGTCCATAAAGAAAGAAACAGGCAATCGCTGGAATACCCAGGTGCCTCAATCCACCCAGATGTGTGTTTAAGTTGCCACCTTAAATAAACCATTAATTTAACAATCTCACATCTGTCATGGATACACTCACCCAATCCACGTCTACTAGCATAGCATGGCATATCAAGCAAACATAGAAGTAACTCCCGAGGGTTTAATAATAAAACAGGTAATAGGCACTACCTTATCTACTTCCCAAAACCCACATATTAATCAGATCCTAATCATGCAATTGTTTGATGATTGATCTAATGCAATAAAATTGGGTAGTAACGAGGTATGATCAAAGTGTTACTTGCCTTGCTGATGATCCACGAAACCTAGAGATTCAGAGTAGCAAGCGGCGCACTCCGGGTACTCTATCGCAAACAAACAAGCATACAATAAGTACTCATCTAATGCACGGGTAAAACTCAAATAAGAGATCTAACCAGAAGGTTCAACTTAAGAACTCCGGTTTGCAAAAAGAATCAAATCGAACGAAGCAACGAAAGTCAAACGGCGAAAGAAACAAACTTCGTTTACTAATCTGGATCTAAGTCAAATTTTACAGAAACAAAATCTTGTTTGAGTAGGTTAAACGGAAAGAGGGTTTCGAGACGAAACTCCAGGCGCTTGAATCGCCTGATTCCGATAAACGAGCGAAAAGTTATACTAGAAAGAAAATCGCGATCAGAAGTAGCGCGGAAAAATCCGAGAAAAAGACAAACTAGCGAATAGATTATCGAACGAACGTTCGTTATCTGAAAATAAATGACGAATTCGTCCGTTAAAACGAACGAACGGGCGAACGCTCGCTAAACAAATAAACCAAAAAAAGCAATCTAACAAAATAAAAAAACTACGGTTTCAAAAAAAACTGGATCGGTTTTCTCCAAAAAACCAGCGGCGGACGGCGCGACTACCTCGTCAAACTCCGGTGGGACTCAGGGCTCCGGCAGGGTGGGCGGCGTCGGCGGCGGGCGTCGGCTGCGGCAGGCAAGGCGGGCTACGGTGGCGGGGTGAGGCAGCGGCGGCGGGCCTATTTATGAGGGGGGGCGCGACTTGGGGAAGGGGGCGCCGGGTCGGGGTCGGCCTCGGGACGCGTGCCCCGGCCGGACTCAGTTGCGGCGGCGGTGCGGTCTCCCGCGGGGAGGCGGCGGCGGGCGCGGGCCTGGCCTGGCTCGGTTGGGCCTTCGTCCTAGTCAGGCGCAAAGATTTTTTTTAATAATCCCGCCAAACTAAGAAAATCCTAGAAAAATAAATAAAAATCTAAAAATTCCAAAACAAAATTTCGCCATCTAAATAAAATATTTAAAACGAGATGAATATTTTCTTGGCCCTAAAATGCAGTTTTGGAAAACGTGCAATTTTTCCTAAATTCAAATAAAATAGCAAAAACTCCAAAATAAAGCTTATTTGATTTTTTATTAAACCTTCAATATTTCTTTATTTTGGGAAAGTCATTTTATTCTGTCTCTCATATTTTTATAATAGAAATAATTGAGGATAATATAAATAAAATCAAATGATCCTATTTTCAAAATTTGAGAAAACCCAAATATGAAAATAACGGAATCCCCAACTCTCTCCGTGGGTCCTTGAGTTGCGTAGAATTTCTGGATCAGGCCAAAAACAAATAAAATATAATATGCAGTGATGATCTAATGTATAACATTCCAAATTGAAAATTTGGGATGTTACAGACAGAGTGGAGGCGGTTGACGTGAACTGCAGGCTCCGTCTGGGCGAAGCGACCCGCCCGGCGCTCAGCACGAACACGACGAGTGTCAGCCATGGAGCCGGTGGAGCGGAGATCGGAGCGAAGCGGAAGAACGGCAGCGCACCCTGATACGTCTCCAACGTATCTACTTTTCCTAATGCTTTCCCTCTTGTTTTGGACTCTAATTTGCATGATTTGAATGAAACTAACCCCGGACTGACGCTGTTTTTAGCAGAACTACCATGGTGTTGTTTTTTGTGCAGAAATAAAAGTTTTCGGAATGGAACGAAATTTTGCGAGGATTTTTTATGCAATATATGACAATTTCTAGAGCCAAGAACCACTGGAGGAGGGCACCTAGGTGGGCACAACCCACCAGGTGGCCCAGCAGACCCTGAAACCGACGCTATAAAATCACATTTTTCCAGAAAAATCAGGGAGAAAGAATTATCGCGTTTCACGAGATGGAGCTGCCGTCACCTCCTGTTCTTCATCGAGAGGTTAGATCTGGAGTCCGTTTGGGGCTCCAGAGAGGGGGATCTTCGATCTTCGTCATCACCAACCCTTCTTCATCGCCAATTCCATGATGCTCCCCACCGGGAGTGAGTAATTCCTTCGTAGGGTCATTGGTCGGTGAGGAGTTGGATGAGATTCATCATGTAGTCTAGTTAGTTTTGTTAGGGCCTAATCCCTAGTATCCACTATGTTCTGAGATTGATGTTGCTATGACTTTGCCATGCTTAATGGTTGTCACTTTGGGCCCGGGTGCCATGATTTCAGATCTTAACCGTTTATGTTATCACCATTATATCCATGTTCTACATCCGATCTTGCAAGTTATAGTCACCTACTATGTGTTATGATCCGGCAACCACGGAGTGACAATAGTCGGGACCACTCCCAGTGATGACCGTAGTTTGAGGAGTTCGTGTATTCACCGTGTGTTAATGCTTTGTTCCAGTTCTCTATTAAAAGGAGGCCTTAGTATCCCTTAGTTTCCAATTGAACCCCACTACCACGGGAGGTAGGGAAAAAGATGTCATGCAAGTTCTTTCCATAAGCACGTATGACTATTTAAGAAAAACATTCCTACATTATATTTATGAACTGGAGCTAGTGCCGTATCGCCCTAGGTTATGACTGTCGCATGATGAATATCATCCAACAAATTACCGATCCAATGCCTACGAATTTATCTTATATTGTTCTTGCTATGTTACTACTGCTATCGTTACTATTGCACTTGTTACGAAACTACTGCTATCACTATTACCGTCACCATTGTTGTCGCTACTATTATAAAAACTATCATATTACTTTGCTACTGATCATTTTGCCGTAGATAATTAATCTCCAGGTCTGGTTGAATTGACAATTCATCTACTAATACTTGCAAATATTCTTTGGCTCCCCTTGTGTCGAATCTATAAATTTGGGTTGACTACTCTACCCTTGAAAACTATTGCGATCCCATATACTTGTGGGTTATCAATACCTTTTTCTGGCGCCGTTGCCGGGGAGCATAGCTATACTTGTTGAGTCACTTGGGATTATTATCAATTTAGCACTATGAAGAATCTCAAGGATGCGAAGACTAAGATTTATCCCTCTAAGACGAGGGGAGGTAAGGAACTGCCATCTAGGTCTGTTTTAGATTCACCTTCTGTTATAAGTAAACTTGCAACACCACCAGATGCTATTAATCTTGATATGTCGCAAGTTGTTGATAATGCTACTTCTGCTATGAATGATACTTATGATGATGCTAGTACCTTGCTTGATGATGATGATGATGTGCCAGTAGGTGATTTTCTTGATGAACAAATTGCTAGAGTAAGACAACATGATATTGTTGAAACCGATGATGAGCTTGAAACTGCAAATCTTGAAACACCTACTAGAACTAGCCCTCCTAGATATGAATTTCCAAAAGCACCGGAAGGTTATCTTATGAATGAGGAGACAACTAGAGATATTCTTGCTTGTAAGGATAGAGATGATCTAGAGAAATTATTATGCAAGTATAAAGAAAAATCCTTGAATGCTAGAATGCAATATGATCCTAAGTTTCTACCTCACCTATCTTTATTGATGATAAGGATTATGAATTCTCTGTCGACGCAGAGTTATTTACTTTGGTTGAATCTGATCCTTTCCATGGTTATGAAGCTGAAATTGTTGTGGCACATCTTACTAAGTTGAGTGACATAGCTACCCCTTTTTACTCATGATGAGAAAACTCACTACTACTATATTCTAAAATTATTTCTGTTCCCATTAAAGCATGATGCTAAAGCTTGGTACAATACTCTTGCTCTTGGTTGTGTGCGTAGGCCCCAGGATATGATTTATTACTTCTCTGAAGAATATTTCCCTGCTCATAAGAAACAAGCTGCTTTATAGGGAATATTTAACTTTGCACAAATTGAAGAAGAGAGTCTCCCACAAGCTTGGGGGAGGCTTTGCCAACTTCTTAATGCTTTGCCTGATCATCCTCTTAAGAAAAATGAAATACTTGATATCTTCTATAATGGACTAACCGATGCTTCTAGGGATTTCCTAGATAGTTGTGCTGGTTCTGTTTTCAGGGAAAGAGCTATTGGGCAAGATGAAGAATGATTGAATAACATATTGAAAAATTATGATGATTGGACTCTTCCTGAACCACCGGTTAAACCCACTCCGAAGAAGAGGGGTATATTATATCACAGTCTTGAAGATATGCAAGAGGCAAAGAAATCCATGAAGGAAAAGCTATTGAAGTTGAGGATGTCAAAAATTTACCTCCTATTGAAGAAATACATGGGCTTGATACACCATCGCCACCTAAGGTGGTAGAGGTAAATTCTCTAATGAAATTCAATGATAATGGCAATCCTCACAATATGCACCCTAGCCAATGCCTTTATGAGTTTGAAAATTACATTACAAAAATAGGATCACTTCAATGCAAACGTTATGAAACAATTGAAATACAATTCTGATATGATTGCTCGCTTGAGTGACTTGTTATTTAGAATCTCAAATGATGTTAGAGGTGTGGGAAAGCATGCTTCTATGGTTCAAACTCAGTTAGAACAAGTTGCTAAATCTCAAAGAGAGTTGCTTGATGAAATGAATAATAACATAAGTGACTTTGCTGTTAGAGTAGCAACTAGAGGAGGTAAAATGATTCAGGAACCACTTTATCTTGAGGGACACCCAAAAAGAATTGAACAAGACTCTCAAAGAGTTAACACTGATGCACATGGTCCTTCTAAAAAGAAATAGAAGAAGAAAAATGATAGGACTTTGCATGCCTCTAGTGAACCTGAAGTAGAAAAACCTCCTGATAATGACAATGAAATTTCTATCTCTGATGTTGAAACTCAGTCTGGTAATCAACACTCACCTTCTAATAATGAAAAAGATAATGATGAGGTTCATAAAAATACTCGAAAAAATAGTAAAGAACCAGACAATAATGTTGAGATAGAACCAGCAGTTGATCTTGATAACCCACAACCCAAGAATACACGATATGATAAAAGAGACTTTATTGCTAAAAAAACACAGTAAAGAAAGAGAACCGTGGGTTCAAAAACCTATGCCTTTTCCACCTAAGTCAACTAAAAAGAAAGATGATGAAGAATTTGAACGCTTTGCTGAAATGCTGAGGCCAATCTTTTTGCGTACTCGCTTGACTGATATCTTAAAAATGCCTCCTTATGCAAAGTACATGAAAGACATCATCACCAATAATAGAAAAATACCAGAAGATGAAATCTCCACCATGCTTGCTAATTATAATTTTAAAGATGGAGTTCCTAAAAAACTTGGAGATCCGGGAATACCAACTATACCTTGCTCCATCAAAAGAAATTATGTGAAAACTGCTTTATGTAATTTGGAAGCTGGTGTTAGTGTTATGCATTTCTCTTTCTATAAAAGACTTGATTTGAATAAACTCACAGGTACTGAAATATCTTTGCAAATGGCTAACAAATCAACTGCCATACCTATCGGTATCTGTGAGGATGTGCCCGTTGTTGTTGCTAATGTTACTATTTTGACTGACTTTGTTATACTTGAGATGCCCGAGGGCGACAACATGTCGATTATCCTTGGTAGACCCTTCTTGAATACTGCATGAGCTATTATTGATTGCAATAAAAGCAAGGTCACTTTTCATATAAATGGTAATGAGCATACGGTGCACTTTCCGAAGAAAGCATTCCAAGTGAATGGTATCAATGTTATTGAAAAATCTCCGACAATCACTATTGGATGTTTTCAACTACCTCTACCTACTGTTAAAAAGAAATATGAAATGCTTATTGTAGGGGACATTCATATCCATGTTGAGGTAACTTAGTGATTTACGGAAGTTCTTCGGTTACATGCTAATCGATAGTGGTTGTTAATAAGAGTTGATCAACCTTATTAATGGATCATTTTTGAGAGGTATGAAGTTGATGAATTTAGTAAGCACTACCTTCTGTCCCTACCTATTTTTTTCTATTTTATCAGTTAAATAAAATAAAATGCCATGTTCTGTCTGTTTTCTGAATTTCCTGTGCAATAAAAAAATGACCCAAAAATAAAAGTTCTGAGAATGCTATGAAAATTTAATACGATTTTTTTCTGAATATTTAAGAATTTTGATGCAAATAACATCAGAGGGAGGTGCACCAGGTGGGCACAACCCACCTGGGCGCGACAGGACCCCCGGGCGGGCCCTGGTGGTTTGTGGGCCCCCTCACTTATCTCTTCATACCACATCGTCACCTACCTCCAGACAAAATCACCATTGCTCTCTCTCTCTCTCTCTCTCTCATGTTCTTGCTCTGAAATCCACGGATTTCGATCTCTTTGCTCGAAGCTCCATTTCTGGAACTATTTCGGGGGATTGTTGCTTGGTATGTGACTCCTCCGTTTGTCCAATTAGTTTTTGTTTTAGTGGTTTATATTTTGAATAATTAGCTACTCTTGGTGTTGCTGTAGATGAGCTTGCATGTTGAATTCTTAGAGTTATATGTAGTTTGAATGCTTGCTATGGCCTCTAGGCATCCCTATGAGTAGTTACTATCGATCTTGCAAAGTTTTGTTGAGAAAAATTTGTGGACTAAAATTTTCAGAATTTTGTTCATAGGAAAAAGATGAGTATCTTTAGGAAGTTTGCTTCCAAGAAGAACTCCAAGGGGGTTATTGGGGAGTCGTCTGACATTGATCTCCAAACCCGGAGATTGGCGGAAGTACGGCCGTGCGAATGGCAGCATACCCCGTTCATGGAAGGTGCCGGAATCCTTCAAGAGTTTGCATAGTATGCTGCTAATGCCGGCCTCACCGACTTCACCACAACTGAATGCGAACAGTATCATCTCCTCACAAACTCCTTTGTGCAAAGTTTTAATTTTCTTCCTAGGAATAATCCTCCTGAGGTGCAGTTTAAGCTATATGCTGAACCCCATCAGATACCGTTTACTGAGTTCTGTGAAATATGCTTGCTTCCTCCAGATGGTGGTTTGGTAGAGCCTAGGCCTACAAAGTTTGAAGGTTTTTCTCGTACTCTGACCGTGGGTGATGAGAGAGGGGTGTCGAGTATCACCGCCGCTGGCTTGCATTTTCCTGTTGTTCATTATTTTACTCTTTTCATTGCAAAATGCTTCCTTGCTAGAGAGAAGGTGGGTGCATTCAGTGCCCCAGACCTTGTTGTTTTTCGTCATGCGCTTGAAGGTGACAACACTTATAGCTTGCGAGCTATTGTGGCACATCGCCTTCACATTAATAAATCCAAGGGTAAAATACATGGAGGTATTTACTCGTTTGGTGCCTCGCTTTAACGTTGAGATACACCGACATGATTATCCTTTGCCCAAGGTTTACCTAGATCGCGTGGCCATGGAACACCACCAGTTTATTGCTACTGATTACCCTCACATCCCTATTCCATATAACCTGGTTTTAGTGTTAGAACTCGTGATATTATTCCATTGCCTGCACATGCTTTGTTTGGTACTATTGCCAGGGGTTGATACAGGATTATTCCTATGAATATCATCGCCTACCGAAACAACCAGGCTATAACAGAGGAGGAGCCTCAGCAGTGGGATCCACAGGTGCCTGCTCCTCAGCAGTTCGACATGGGACCCCATGGTTTCTTCGACTACTGACTGATTACCAAGTTAGGCCCAAAGCCTAAGCTTGGGGGAGTACATATTCCCACCGACATTACAGTCATGTTCACACATTTCATTCCAGTTGTCAGTGTCCACACTTTTTCATTGTATTATCCATGTTAAATTTATTTTGTTGCTTTCTTCTTGTGTGTTTGAAAAACTTGAGAAAATACAAAAATATTTCCAGCTTCTTTTTTATTTTCTTCCTAGAGTAGTTAGTTGTAGCACTAAAAAGAAAACCCCAAAAGATTTCCTTGTTCTTCTTTTGCTTGTTGGGAGATTTCCTGTGTAAATAGTTTTTCTCGTTTTTTTTTGCTTTTCCATTTTATTTGCCTGTTCAAGAAAACCAAAAACACCAAAAATATTTCAGTGTGTTTCTCTGAATTTCTGTTCTTTTTATTTGAGTCTTACCGAGGAGAAGGCCACGATGAAAATGTTGAGTGGCTCTCATATGCATAATTGTTGATCTAACAAAGAGCCCATATTACCCTGTCTTCTCTTGTTGAATAAAATGTTTGTAGATTTCAGCTTAGTCCACGACACTCTTGCACTATTATTATTTTCACATCGTTCGATCATGCAAGTGAAAGGCAATAATGACAATATTTGATGAACTGGCTGTGGTAGAGAGAAACGGGTATGAACTCGACTTGTTTTGTTCTTGTAAATATGTTTAACCTAGCATCCATGATTTAGCACATTATGATTAAACATGTTTGCAATGGCAATTAGATATTATAGTTTCTCATGCCATGCATAAGTAGCTAGGGGTTGATAATGATTTATCTTGGATATCAACATTGCGTTAAAATGATTGTGATGTAGTATGATAATATGGTATCCTCCTCTGAATGTTCGAGTGGCTTGACTTGGCACATGTTCATGCGTGTAGTTGAATCAAAACCAACATAGCCTCTATGATATTTATGTTCATGGCGTTCATATCCTACTCATGCTAGTGTCCAATGTTACGTATGCATAATGCGCGTTCATGACCATTGTTGCTCTCTAGCTGGCTGCTTCTCAACCTATTTGCTAGCCTTCGCCTATACTAAGTGGGAATTCTGCTTGTATATCAAAAACCTTGAACCCAAGATATTCCAGATGAGTCCACCATACCTACCTATATGCGATATTACCCTGTTGTCCTGAGTAAATTTGCATGTGCCATCTCTAAAAACTTCAAATAAGTATCCTTTTTGTGTGCCTGGGGCATTCATGGAACTACAGGAGGTAGACGGTATCTTCCATGCTAAGTGGGTTATTCTCAGGATGAGCGTTTATTGACTCACCATCGCACGAGAAAACGGAAGTAATAGGGATTCCCAGTCCCGAACTCAAATTGCAAATAATTAAACAAAAATCCCCCGAGGGTATTGTTGGTATGAACGACACCCGTTGTTTCGGACAAGCCGTGGAGTGTGATTGTTGGTGGAGGGGGAGTAAACCTTTACTTTTATCGCTTGGGAACCGCCACTAGCATGCTTAGCGTGGAAAATATTGATAACTGATGGCCGTAAAGTAAACAAGAAGGGTGCATTTCTCAAAATATCATTTACCTCTGTTTTAAAAACTTGAGCTCTAGCACCGCTGCAAATCACTGCTTCCCTCTGCGAAGGGACTATCTATTTACTTTTATGTTGTGCTATCACCTTCTAGAATAAGCGCCAGAACCTGAGAGCACTGTTGTCATGCTTATGCATTGTGTGTAGCTAATGTTGGGTGCATCATGACTGGATCTTTTCTACCATAAATTACAATGTTTAGTCGCTGCTTGAACTTTGGAGGTGCTCTGCATTTATGTTTTGCGGTCTCAGAAAGGGCTAGCAAGATACCACTATTGTCATGTTATATCATGGTTGTTTTGATAACGTGTTGCTGTTTGAGATATCTTATTATTGCTCGCTAGCTGATATGTCATTGATATGGTTTAATATAATTTTTAAGAGTTATTGTCGGCATGGTTAGTTATAATGTTGGCTGAAAACCTGGGTGTTGTTTAAGCTTATTTATGCAAACAAGAGCAAAAGAGTTCGTAAAAGTTTTTCTTTTTCACTTTTAGTTTATCAACTGAATTGCTTGAGGACAAGCAAATGTTTAACCTTGGGGGAGTTGATACGTCTCCAACGTATCTACTTTTCCTAACGCTTTTCCTCTTGTTTTGGACTCTAATTTGCATGATTTGAATGAAACTAACCCCGGACTGACGTTGTTTTCAAAAAAACTACCATGGTGTTGTTTTTTGTGCAGAAATAAAAGTTCTCGGAATGGAACGAAACTTTGCGAGGATTTTTTATGCAATATATGCGAATTTCTGGAGCCAAGAACCACCGGAGGGGGGCACCTGGGTGGGCGCAAACCACCAGGGCGCGCCCCCTCCAGGCACACCCAGGTGGGTTGTCCCCACCTGGTGGCCCCACAGACTCTAAAACCGATGCTATAAAATCATATTTTTCTATAAAAAAATCAGGGAGAAAGAATTATCGCGTTTCACGAGATGGAGCCGCCGTCACCTCCTATTCTTCATCGGGAGGCCAGATCTGGAGTCCGTTTGGGGCTTCGGAGAGGGGGATCTTCGATCTTCGTCATCACCAACCCTTCTCCATCGCCAATTCCATGATGCTCCCCACAGGGAGTGAGTAATTCCTTCATAGGCTCGCTGGTTGGTGAGGAGTTGGATGAGATTCATCATGTAATCTAGTTAGTTTTGTTAGGGACTGATCCCTAGTATCCACTATGTTCTGAGATTGATGTTGCTATGACTTTGCCATGCTTATGCTTGTCACTTCAGGCCTGGGTGCCATGATTTTAGATCTGAACCCTTTGTATTATCACCATTATATCCATGTTCTAGATCCGATCTTGCAAGTTATAGTCACCTACTATGTGTTATGATCCGGCAACCCCGGAGTGACAATAGTCAGGACCACTCCCGGTGATGACTGTAGTTTGAGGAGTTCATGTATTCACCGTGTGTTAATGCTTTGTTCCGGTTCTCTATTAAAAGGAGGCCTTAATATCCCTTAGTTTCCAATTGGACCCCGCTGCCACGGGAGGGTAGGACAAAAGATGTCATGCAATTCTTTCCATAAGCATGTATGACTATTTACGGAATACATGCCTACATTATATTTATGAACTGGAGCTAGTGCCATATCAACCTAGGTTATGACTGTCACATGATGAATATCATCCAACAAAATACTGATCCAATGCCTACGAATTTATCTTATATTGTTCTTGCTAAGTTACTACTGCTATCGTTACTATTGCACTTGTTACGAAACTACTGCTATCACTGTTACCATCACCATTGCTGTCGCTACTATTATCAAAACTATCATATTACTTTGCTACTGATCACTTTGCTGCAGATTATTAATCTCCAGGTGTGGTTGAATTGACAACTCAGCTGCTAATACTTGCAAATATTCTTTGGCTCCCCTTGTGTCAAATCTATAAATTTGGGTCGAAAACTGTTGCGATCCCATATACTTGTGGGTTATCACACCCCTACCTGGCGCACCAAATGTCGGAATCGGGCCTCTGGGTATCCAAGAGGTTCGAACTTTAGGGTGCGCTTGTTGCTCTCGCCCTACTCTGCCTCTCAACCTCACAACGATGTCCGGCGAGCACGAACTAGAGAAGAAGAATAGTAGACACGGCAGTTTACCCAGGTTCAGGCCACCTTGCGGTGTAAAACCCTACTCCTGCTTTGTGGTTGGATTACTCTCGTGAGGGGGAATATGAGTACAAGGGTTGTGGGGAAGATTTAGTCGATTCGGGGGGCCAAGTCCACTCCTACGGTGGCACCCTGCCCTCTTTCATATAAGCCTTGGTCCTCTTCCTCTGAAAACACATGGCGGGAAGGGTTGCCACAATGGAAAGTTTGAAGGGGGATAGGGGCGCAACTTATCCTCACTAAAGGAGGTCTTCGCCTGCAAAGCCATCGCCCATGACCCGCTGGAGGGCTCGGTGATGACTGATTGCTTGTACCTGCATTGGTAATTCCCCGAAGAGGAGACGATGATGCAGCACAACAAAGGTAAGTATTTTTCTCGGTTATGCAACCAAGGTTATCAATCCAGTAGGATAACCAAGCAACACTATGTAAACAACACCTGCACACAAACCACAAAAACTTGCAGCCCAACGCGTAAGAGGGGTTATTAATCCCTCCTCGGTATTGAGATAGATTAAATTGTATGAGATTTGATAAATAGATCTAACTAAAACACAAAATCAAATAAATAAAGAAAAAGTGCAGCATGGTGCTTCTGGTTTTAATATGATAGGAAATAGACCCGGGGGCCGTAGGTTTCACTAGAGGCTTCTCTCGAGAAAATAACATACGATGGGTAGACAAATTACTGTTGGGAAATTGACTAGAAAAGCAAATAATTAGGACGATATCCAAGGCAATGATCATGTATATAGGCATCACGCCCAAGATTAGTAGACCGACTCCTACCTCCATCTACTACTATTACTCCACACATCAACCGCTAACCAGAATGCATTAGTGTATTAAGTTCATGGAAAAACGAAGTAATGCAATAAGTGCGATGACATGATGTAGATAGGATATTCATGTAGAAATAGACCCCATCTTGTTATCCTTAATAGCAACGATACATGCGTTTCATCTTTCTTTCTGTCACTAAGATTGAGCACTGCAAGACCGAACCCATCACAAAGCATCTCTTCCCATTGCAAGAAAAATAAATCTAGTTGGCCAAACCAAACCAAAGTTTCGGAGAAGAAATACAAGGCTATAAAGATCATGCATAAAAGAGTTCAATAAAGACTCAAATAATATTCATGGATACGCCTAATCATAAACTCACAATTCATCGGATCCCAACAAACACACCGCAAAAAGTCATTACATCAAATAGATCTCCAAGAACGCGAGGAGAACATTGTATTGAAGTTTCATCATGTTCATATGATTCGCGTTCGTTACTTTGATAATTTGATATGTGGGTGGACCGGTGCTAGGGTGTTGCCCTTCCTTCGAAAAGCCTCCCACTTATTTTTAACCCCTCTCGCAAGCATCTGCAACTACGAAAGAAGTATTAAGGTAAACCTAACCATAGCATGAAACATATGGATCCAAATCAGCCCCTTACGAAGCAACGCATAATCTAGGGTTTAAGCCTCTGTTACTCTAGCAACGCATCATCTACTTATTACTTCCCAATGCCTTCCCCTGGGCCCAAATAATGGTGAAGTGTCATGTATTCGACGTTCACATAACACCACTAGAGGAGAGACAACATACATCTCATCAAAATATCGAGCGAATACCAAATTCACACGATTACTTATAACAAGACTTCTCCCATATCCTCAGGAACAAACGTAACTACTCACAAAACATATTAATGATCAAGATCAGAGGAGTATTAATTATCATTAAGGATCTAAAAATATAATCTTCCACCGGATAAACCAACTAGGATCAAGTACAAGGAGTAATCAACACCGCTAGCAACCCACAGGTACCAATATGAGATTTTGGGACCAAGATTGAATACAAGAGATGAACTTGGGTTTGAGAGGAGATGGTGCTGGTGAATATGTCGATGGAGATTGACCCCCTCTCGATGAGAGGATTGATGGTGATGACGATGGTGACGATTTCCCCCTCCCGGAGGGATGTTTCCCCGGCAGAACTGCTCCACCGGAGCCCTAGATTGGTTCTGCCCAGGTTCCGCCTCGAGACGGCGGCGCTTCCACCCAAAAGCTTCCTTTCGATTTTTTCCAGGTCAGAACACACCATATAGCCAAAGATGGGCACCCTATGCCTTCCAGGGGGCCCACAAGGTCGGGGGGTGCGCCCACGGGGGTAGGGCGCGCCCTCCACCCTTGTGGCTGGCTGGTGGCCCCTCTCTGGTACTTTCTTCGCCCAATATTTTTTATATATTCCAAAAACATGCCCCGTGAAGCTGTAGGACTTTTGTAGTTGTGCAGAATAGGCCTCTAATATTTGCTCCTTTTCCAGTCCAGAATTCCAGCTGTCGACATTCTCCCTCTTCATGTAAACCTTATAAAATAAGAGAGAATAGGCATAAGTATTGTGATATAATGTGTAATAACAGCCCATAATGCAATAAATATCAATATAAAAGCATGATGAAAAATGGACGTATCAACTCGCCCAAGCTTAGACTTCGCTTGTCCTCAAGTGAAATCCGATATCGATAAATATGTCCACATGTTTAGAGGTAGAGGTGTCGATAAAATAAAATACGGACATGAGGGCATCATGATTATCTTCAGAACATCAACATATAATGCCATTTAATTTCTTATGCTAAAGTAACAATTCGTTCACAAGGTAAAGTATGAATCAGAAAATTATTTTGAAAACTAACAAATTATGATCTCAGTCATTGAAGCAATTGCAATTTATCATAGCATCGGAAAGAGTCAATTCAAGAGCTTTTCAGCAAGTCCACATACTCAACTATCATATAATCTTTCACAATTGCTAACACTCAAGCGATACTTATGGGTTCAAAGTTTCAATTGGACACAGAGAAAGATTGGGGCTTATAGTTTCGCCTCCCTACCTTTTACCTCAAGGGTAATGTTAACAATAATACTTTATGAAAACCTACATCCGAGTGGGTATATATATCCGGATCTCTCCAACACACAGAGCTTGCCAAAGGAAAAATTATAAAAAGGAAAGGTGATGATCACCATGACTCTTGTATAAGGGTAGAAGATAAATGTAAAAGATAGGCCCTTCACAGAGGGAAGCATAGATTGTCATGCACTTTTATGGTTGGATGTACAAAATCTTAGTGCAATAGAATGCCACTTTATATTGCCGCTTGTGATAAGGACCTTTATTATGCAGTCCTCGCTTTTATTTCTTCCATATCACAAGTTCGTATAAAGCTTATTTTCTTCACACTAATAGATCATACATATTTAGAGAGAAATTTTTATTGCTTGCACCGATGACAACTTACTTGAAGGATCTTACTCAATCCATAGGTAGGTATGGTGGACTCTCATGGCAAAACTGGGTTTAGGGATGTTTGGAAGCACAAGTAGTATCTCTAATTGGTGCAAATAATTTGGCTAGCATGAGAGGGAAAGGCAAGCTCAACATGTTGGATGATCCAAAACAATATATCTTCTATTCGGATATAAGAAAACATAACCCATTATGTTGTTTTCCTTGTCCAACATCAACTTATTATCATGTCATATTTTAATGAGTGCTCACAATTACAAAAGATGTCCAAGATAGTATATTTATATGTGAAGCGCCTCTCTTTCTTTATTACTTCCTATTAATTGCAACAATGACCAAAACTATGTTTGTCAACTCTCAACAACTTTTATTCAACATACTCTTTATATGTGAGGTCATTACTTTCCATAAGATCAATATATGATCTTTTTATTACTTTTTATTCTTTCTTTTATTTAATTCCCTCAAGATCATAGTAAGAAAGTAAAGCCCTTAACTCAAAAGTACTATTATATATCTCACGGACTTGATTACATAGAGTGAACATAAAGCAAAACTCAAGGCTAGATCATACTAAAACTTTATTCTATTCTACTAGATCAAGATATAACCAAAAGGATCAAACTAAGAAAAGCGGTAAAGATAAACGTGTGATGGTGATATGATACCGGGGCACTCCCCCAAGCTTGCCAGTTTCCAAGGGGAGTGCCATACCCATGTATTTAGATCTCTTTCTTCGGAGGTGGTGATGATGGAGTTGTCGATAAAGTAGGCTTGTCATCCATCTTCCAAGGCAAGGCATCTCAAATCGGCAGCCAAACTCATCCTCTTAAATTTGTATTCATGCTCACAGTTTTGGTTTTGCAGGTCATAGATCTGGGCTTGGAGGTGCTCTATTTTCTCGTGAAGCTTGAAGATGGCCTCCCCAATGTTCTTGGCATCCAGCTTGTGATCATTGGTGAACTCCACAATCAACATGTGATTAGCGTTGAGTCCACGTTCCACCATCCCTTGGCACTTGAAAACTTGCTGCTCCATTGCTTCGAGTCTTGTATCCACGCTTCCAGTCTTCTTCGGCCCCTCAACATCGCGGATGTGCAGCACCCCCTCGCGCATTTTAATGGTTTGAGGGTGTTGCAGCACCTCCGCGAGGTAAGGGTTGATGACCTTCTAAAAAACTTGTCCTTAGGGGCACTTGGAGGCGTCATGGTGATCTAGATCTGTCAGAAAAATAGCTCAATACACAAACATGAGATATTGCCGTGGTACGGTGGTCAAAACCTTCGGGAGATTATATAATGAATTTTTACCGACCAAAAGAAGTAACGCGCAAGAAAACGGAGTCCGAAGGGCACACCAGGTGGCCACAAGGACGGGGGCGTGCCTAGGGGGTAGGGCACGCCCTCGACCCTTGTGGTGGCCTCGTGTCTCTTTTGGATTACTTTTAATTTTCCTAATTTTTTAAATATTCCAAAACGGAGAAAATTTATCATTGGAAATGTTTTGGAGTCAGTTTACTTACCGTACCACATACCTCTTCCTTTTTGGAGTCTGAAACGTTCTGGAAAGTATCCCTTATGTACTCTTCCGGGGTTACGGTATCAATTATATTGGTCTCAACATTTATGGGAGTACCTGAGGTATAATGTTTGAGTCTTTGACCTCTTACCACCTTCGTAATTTTGCCTTCGAAATTGTTAATTTTTATGGCACCGGAACAATAGACCTCCTTGATGATGTAAGGGCCTTCCCATTTAGAAAGAAGCTTTCCTGCAAAAAATCTTAAACGAGAGTTGTGTAGCAAAACATGATCACCTACATTAAACTCACGCTTTTGTATCCTTTTATCATGCCACCTTTTAACTTTTTATTTGAACAACTTGGCATTCTCATAGGCTTGGGTTCTCCATTCATCAAGTGAGCTAATGTCAAATAGCCTCTTCTCATTGGTAAGTTTGAAGTCATAATTGAGCTCTTTAATAGCCCAATATGCCTTATGTTCTAGCTCAAGAGGTAAGTGACATGCTTTTCCATAAACCATTTTATACGGGGACATACCCATAGGATTCTATAAGAGGTCCTACAAGCCCATAATGCGTCATCAAGTTTCTTAGACCAATTATTTCTAGATCTATTAATAGTCTTTTGCAAAATTAATTTAATCTCTATATTTCTCAATACTACTTGACCACTAGACTGAGGGTGATAAGGAGATGCAATTCTATGATTAACATCATACTTAGCAAGCATTTTACGAAAGGCACCATGAATAAAATGTGAACCACCATTAGTCATTAAATATCTAGGGACTCCAAACCTTGGAAAAACAACTTCTTTAAGCATCTTAATAGAAGTGTTATGATTAGCACTACTGGTTGGAATAGCTTCTACCCACTTAGTAACATAATCAACAACAACTAAAATATGTGTATACCCATTAGAGGAAGGAAAAGGTCCCATATAATCAACACCCCAAACATGAAATGGTTCAATAACAAGTGAATAGTTCATAGGCATTTCCTGATGTCTACTAATATTACCAATTCTCTGGCATTGATCACAATACAAGACAAACTTACGAGCATCTTTAAAGAGAGTGGGCCAATAGAAACCGGATTGCAATACCTTATGTGCAGTTCTATCTCCAGCGTGGTGTCCTCCGTAAGACTTGGAGTGGCACTTGCATAGGATCTGTTCCTGTTCATGCTCAGGTACACAATGCCTAATAACACCATCTACTCCTTCTTTATAAAGGTGTGGGTCATCCCAAAAGTAATGTCTTAAATCATAGAAAAACTTTTTCTTTTGCTGGTATGTGAAACTATGTGGTATAAATTTAGCAACAACGTAATTAGCATAATCAACATACCATGGAGTATTATGAGAGGCATTTATGACATTTATTGTTCATCAGGAAAGCTATCATCAATAGGCAGTGGGTCATCAAGAACATTCTCTAACCTAGACAAGTTGTCTGCAACGGGGTTCTCAGCTCCCTTTCTATCAATAATATGCAAATCAAATTCTTGTAGCAAGAGAACCCATCTAATAAGTCTAGGTTTAGCATCTTTCTTTTCCATAAGATATTTAATAGCAGCATGATCAGTGTGAATAGTTACTTTGGAATCAAAAATATAAGGTCTGAACTTATCACATGCAAATACAACTGCTAAAAACTCTTTTTTAGTGGTAGCATAATTTGTCTGGGAACTATCTAGAGTTTTACTAGCATATTGGATAACATTTAATTTCTTATCAACTCTTTGTCCTAGAACAACACCAACAGCATAATCACTAGCATCACACATAATTTCAAAGGGTAAATTCCAATCAGGTAGCTGAACAATAGGTGCAGAAATCAAGGCTTTCTTAAGTATTTCAAATGCTTCTACACAATCATCATAAAAAAAACAAAAGGAACATCTTTCTGTAAGATATTAGTGAGAGGCCAAGAAATCTTAGAGAAATCTTTAATAAACCTCCTACAAAAACCAACATGACCAAGGAAACTTCTTATACCTTTGATATCTTTAGGACACGACATCTTTTCAATAGCATCTATTTTAGCTTCATCAACTTCAATACCTCTTTCAGAAATTTTATGTCCCAATACAATACCTTCATTAACCATAAAGTGGCACTTCTCCCAATTCAAGACAGGATTAGTTTCTTCGCATCTCTGCAAAACTCGGTCAAGATTGCTTCAGCAATCATCAAAAGAAGTTCCATAAACGGAGAAATCATCCATGAAAACCTCAACAATCTTTTCAAAGTCAGAGAATATAGCAGTCATACATCTTTGAAAGGTAGCAGGTGCATTACATAAACCAAAAGGCATACGTCTATAAGCAAAGGTACCGAAAGGACAAGTAAAAGTGGTTTTCTCTTGATCCTCTTTTGACACAGGTGTCGTGGGATATCCGCGACTACCTATGGGACCAGGCGTCCCCTTGCTGGTTTGGCGGGGGACGTCGCGTTACACAAAGAGCAGACCAGCGCGCGACAGCATGGCAGATAGCACACAAGAGTTTTACCCAGGTTCAGGCCGCCGTGAGGCGTAAAACCCTACCCCTACTTTGGTGGATTGATGGTTGATACGTCTCCAACGTATCTATAATTTTTTATTGTTCCATGTTGTTTTATTATCAATCTTGGATGTTTTATAATCATTTTATAGTCATTTTATATCATTTTTTGGTACTAACCTATTGACATAGTGCCAAGTGCCAGTTGCTGTTTTTCCATGTTTTTTACATCACAGGAAATCAATATCAAACGGGGTCCAAATGCCACAAAACTCCACGATGAATTTTTATGGGCCAGAAGGAAGGCAATGGGCCCTGGTTGCACCTGGGGGGTGCCCCGAGGGGGGCACAACCCACAGGGCGTGCCAGGAGGCCCAGGCGCGCCCTAGTGGGTTGTGCCCACGTCGGGTGCCCCCACGGACCGCCTGTTTGCTCTATAAATACCACAATATTCCAGAAACCCTAGAATAAGCGTCGAAATATTCATCCAGCCGCCGCAGAGTCCAGAACCACCAAATCAAATCTAGACACCATCACGGAGGGGTTCACCACTTCCATTGGCGCCTCTCCGATGATGCGTGAGTAGTTCTTTGTAGACCTTGGGGTCCGTAGTTAGTAGCTAGATGGCTTTCTCTCTCTCTCTCTCTCTCGCTGGATTCTCAATACAATGGTCTCTTGGAGATCCATATGATGTAACTCTTTTGCGGTGTGTTTGTTGGGATCTGATGAACTTTCAGTTTATGATCAGTCATATCTTTTTATATCCATGAAAGTTATTTGAGTTTCCTTGATCTCTTATATGCATGGTCTCTTATAGCCACGTATTTCTTCTCCGATATTTGGGTTTTGTTTGGCCAACCTGATCTATTTATCTTGCAATGGGAAGAGGTGCCCGGTAGTGGGTTCGATCTTACGGTGCTCGATCTTAGTGACAGAAGGGGAAACGACATGTATGTATCGTTGCTACTAAGGATAAAAAGACATGATTTATATCTACCGCCATATAGATAAACGGATCCTGTCTACATCATGTCATCGTTCTTATTGCATTACTCCATTTTTCCATGAACTTAATACACTAGATGCATGCTGGATAGCGGTCGATGTGTGGAGTAATAATAGTAGATGCAGGCAGGAGTCGGTGGACTAATCTTGGACGTGATGCCTATGTAATGATCATTGCCTGGATATCGTCATAATTATTTGAAGTTCTATCAATTGCCTAACAGTAATTTGTTTACCCACTGTTTGCTATTTTTCTCGAGAGAATCCACTAGTGAAACCTACGGCCCCCGGGTCTTTCCTCTCATATATTTGCCGTGCGATCTACTTTTCCTTTGCATTTTTATTCAGATCTATTAAACAAAAAAATACAAAAATACCTTGCTGTGTTTTATCTTTATTTATTTTATTTGGCATTCTATCTATCAATCTATTACAGTTTATCTCACGTCCGCTTTCCTATCTTGAGGCGCCGTACCCCGCAAGGGATTGACAACCCCTTTAACTCGTCGGGTTGCGAGGTGTTGTTATTTGTGTGCAGATGTTGTTTACGTTGTGTTGCTTGGTTCTCCTGCTGGTTTGATACCTTGGTTTCATAACTAAGGGAAATACTCTACCGTCGCTGTGCTAAATCATCCCTCCCTCTCCGGGGAAATACCGACGTAGTTCCAGCTGCCACCAATGGTGGAAATGAGCGTGGTGGTGCGTGGTACACTTGCCCGGCAAGGCCTGCCTCAAGGGCTACGGTGACCACAAGCGTATGATGGCTTGGGTTTGTCAAGTTTCCAACCCTCTAACCCCCTCCTATGATTGCCATGGGCCTCCTTTTATAGATTAAGGGGTCACCACAGTGGCAAAACAGTCATTACCCACAGACATGATAGAAAACAATGCTATCATACCTAACTCTGCGGGCTGGCAGGGTGCATTAAATGCACCGCTCAGTGTCACATCACTAGCTGCCTGGCAAGACCTATCGGGCTTCTCTCGCCAGCTCCACACCTGTTCTCTTGACACGTCGCTGGACGGGTGTCACCTGTGGGTTTCTTCTGTAGGAGGTGGCCGCCATGTGGTAAATGCTGCCACTTAATCACCTTGTGGCTTGACACCGCACTGATTGACAACGTGGGTCGTACTTGCGTGGTTGGCAGGGTGGTTCAGGCCCCGCAAGTCCCGGCAGGTGCTGCCGGGGAGTCTTGGTTGCTTGCTTCTGGTGGTGGCCTGACCCCTTGCCGGGCTCGCCTGCACAGCGAGGGAGGCCCTTCTCTTGCCGATATCCTATTCCTTTGGCTCGATATCGATCTCTCTGAGCTGCATGTTGGTTCTTTAATCTCTTGGCTCTTCGACCTCTAACTTAAGCTGGTGCTCCAATCTTGATCTTGTGCCTGTGCACAGTTGGGCAACATACCCGGGGGTCTGTTGCATCGACAGAAGCCCCCGATCCTGTCCCGATCACGCTACGGAGCGTTGGCGGGGTAGGACCTAATAAGTGCACACGCAAGGCTGCTGAAGGGGTTGGCCCCTTTGAAGTTTTTCGTTGCTGCTGTGGTAGTCTTGATTCCGGGGCGGTTTCTGATTCCCACGCGCGCGGTGCGCGGTGTCGTGGAGGGACTTGGAACGTGGCCCGCGGATTCTCCTCGCCCCATGATCACGGGGCAAAAACTGCCATCCCACCAGCCCCCCATCTTGCACGTACCTCACCACGTGCTCTGCATGCATTGGGCGTGGTAGGTGGTGGATGCGGAGGGCACGGGGAGGAGCGTTCTAGCTGAAACCCGAGCATCGATGGTTGGGGCAGAGGGGCGGCCTCGGCCCTCAGAGCCATAGTGGGTGCAGAGAGGCCGCATTGGAGGAGAGGGGTGGCCGTCTCCCGCAGGAGGGGTTAGCCCCTTGCCCCGTTTCCCTATAGAAAGGGTCCGGGGCAGTGTTCTTCAGCACACACTCCTCCTTCTCTTCCGTGATCCTTCTTATCTAGCCATGGTGCAAGGGCGAGGGCGAGGGCGGAGTTCTGGTGACGGCGACGAGGGCTTCTTCTCGACAGCGCGCCCCTCCTCCCTTGGACCCTGAGGCAGCGGAATCGTCTGCGAGGAGAGGAGGAAGGGGGCGCGGTCGTGGTCGCCGTGGTGCCCGAGGAGGAGGAGGACGGGGCGGAGCCCCGGTGGTGCCTCCGCCGGCGGCTCCACCCCCGATGGAAGGCCATGCCGGGGACCAACCTCGAGAGTTCATCATCAGGCTGTATATGCCCCTGCGCAGTCGCCTTCGTCTTCCATCCTTCTTTGTGCGGGAGATGGAGCTCGAGCGGCCGCGCACCCTGAGGCTGCACATGAGGGGCTGTGGGGATGGGAGCACGAGGGTTGACGTCGACTTCCCTGCCCCTTATGTCATGTACCTTCATCATGGCCGGAAGACCTTTGCCCGTGCCCACAGCTTTTCGTGCTCTCCATCGAGGCGTTCCCTCGTGCTTCCGTTTCCCCCGGGCTACCTCTCCTGGAGCACGATGAAAGCGGGCAAGGCCTTCGCCTTGGTGCTCCTTTTGCCCTCCTCACCTTTGACAGCTGCACCTAGGAGGAGAGGGACAAGAAAGAACATCAGAGAGCACTTATCTTTTTTCAATCTTAAATCTGTAGGCAATCACCAAATTTTAATTCAAATAACTAGCAGAGTGGTCCGCGCATACACGCGGGCTAGTATGTAAAAATGTTAGGTTAAATGAAGATAATATTTGATTGTTTCGTCAGTTACTCTTGAATTGGCATTTTTCAGGTTAAACAAAAAATCTACCTTCATGCTTTGCGAAATGTTGAGAAGGCCCGTTCGAGTCAAATTGTTCAGGATCGACCTATGGCCCAAAAATCATGTTTGTGGTATGGGTCATGAAATGGCAAAAGACCCATTGCGGCAAAGCAAATTTATTCATGTCTAATATATGGGTTATGGGTTGTTTTTCAGGAGAAGTTTGTACGCAATAAATTCAAGTCGGAATATGAACCACCGGTATTGGCTAGGTTTTATTTTATATGATTGAATGGATATATTCATTCATAGCTAATTTAGTCTAAACACATGTATTTTTGTGGGGAAAATTTTCAGTATATTCATCAAATATCATGGCACTATAAATGTGAAAAACGTCTAACATTTTGAAACAGAGGGAGTAGAAAATATGTGCACGGGTGAGAATTTAACAGTTATATAAGCAACATGTTAATCATTATTTGTTATGAGAACACTATTATTTGGTTTGTGCAAAGAATTTTGGATTCAAATGTGGCAATAATTTCGAATGTGAGTATTTTGCCAATAAATTTTGTTTGAGATATGTTAGCTTTTGTCATTGATATTTAAATATAAAACATATGTTATGAATGAATCACGTACCTAATTTATCATGCATATTCCGTGTATACTATTGAGAAATTCTATTTTCCCAAATGTGATCTAAGTTTCCTAATTACTCAATTTGCAGAAGGTGCATATTTGCCTATTCATAAGTTGACCGTTTGAAAATCCCTTTTCATGCTTAATACATATATATCCTTGAAAAAATGCTTATATTACAATAATACGAATATTAGTTGTTTTGTGGCGAAGGTTCATATGCACTAAATTTGAGTTCAAAAATCAGTGACTCGTACATGTTTTTTCTTCTTCATATAATCACGTACAATATGTTTGCATGGATTTCTTCAGACTTAATTTCAGTAGGAAAACAAATATACCATTTTTTAAACACGGAATTATACCTTTTTAGGGGGTGTACGCTGCACATAATAATAGCTTATCAATTGGAATTTTTTTCGGTTGCTTCCGAAAAATGGAATAATTAATTGGGCTTTAGGCTTCCCAACATGCTCCCGTGGATGCATCTGGCACGCACACATCACTCTCTCCTGATCCCCTTTCTCCTTCACCTCTCTCCTTGTCACTCTAGAATTGCTGCCTCCCGAAGTCCCGATGAACTCCGGTTACTGCCGCTGGTAATGGCGTTGCTGATCTCACTCCCAAGCTCCTCTTACCTCTATTGATTTTGTTAGAATAAATCCGAGGCATACTGTCGATCATCCAAGGACCAAGCAATCGCACGAGGCACGACACCGAGATTTGTTAACGAGATTCACCGATATGGCTACATCTCCGGGGCCTGACTACGGGCGCTCCTCTCCATGACACCGTCACAATACCGCACCCTGGCCACCCGGGCGCCGGCACACACCGCCGGCTCCCCCTTGCGCGCCTGTGCTATTATGTTGGCATAGGTTACATCATGTGTCTACCCCCGCAATATATGAGAGGCCTAGGATACAAGTGTCCTACTAGGACACAACTCCATATCCTATCTAAACACAATACAACTACAAGTCCAACTGTAACCTACCTTGTACACTATATTCGACACAACTCTAACAAACTCCACCTTGGCGAATATTCTCCACCACCTTGAATTTGTCGATGCGTCAAACTTTCATGTACATTGAACTTGAGCTTATCCCATGAGTACCGCTGCCACTCCAAAGACTCCATGTGACTTCACCTGCAACTTGTAGTCCCTTCTTTTCTTGACCACTGTCAACACTCGAGCAAAATTAAGTTCCACATTACTCTAGTTTGCACTCCCAACTTCCAGAGTATCGGTCCAACGCCATCACATACTGATCAGTGACCTGCGTGAATTTGAACAACTCACATATTGGGTGTCACACATAAGAGTTACCTGAACTCAATATCACCGCTCCTTTCTTGACCGTCTGTCCGAAACTTGAAGGAATTTCACCATTGCTTGTAGTCATCCCGAGTCAGATTCGCAGTTGTCTCATCACATGTATGACCACCAAAACCCTGGCCCGTCTCCATGCCCCGTGCGCGCCGCACGCCTCGCCGCTATTACCGCGTCGAGCCTCTACTGTCCTGGTCGAGCCTCATGGGTCGCGAGACCACACCACTCAACCCCACTATGGAGTACCACCGATCATCACCGACCGATGACGAGTTTCACGCTTCCATCAAACCACTGGGCTCCAGTCTAAATTACGTGTCACTCGCTTTTTCCCCGCTGAATAGGCTTCGATTCTCTGGATCCTTACACCGTAGCCCCTCAATCCAGCTCCACCTTCAACATGACTCCATGGTAGATGATCAGTCCACCCTCACGCCCCGTCGACTTCAAGCTCCGTGTGTACATCACCTTGAATCAACCTCGCGCCATAGTCTTGTCGAAGTCACACAAGCCCTTGGGCCTGCACCGCGTGTTTCCACGCCCCAGAAGTCGGTCACCATCAACATCACGCTCCTATGTTGCCGTCGTCGATCCTGCACCGTCTTCTGTAACAACCGACTTGCATCGATCCGTTAGACTATCTAGTCCATGCTCCATCCTGCATCATGACCGCTCGCACATCCGTGCATGTCTTGGACGCCATATGTTCGCATGATCCTTATGACACACTGTAACGCCCCGAGACCGATGCTCCAAAAGACTTCCAGCTATTCCGGGTTTCGTCATGTGTTTTGTTTTGCTTGTTGCTTTCCTCTTTGCATCTGTGCCTTGCATCATGTCATCATGCCACTAAATTTTGCAACTCAAACAAATTGCATGGATCTCTGATCTATTTAAATCGAGGGAATTCACATGGTGACTTCTCTTTATAACATATCCTCCTAATATTAGGGAGCTATATTAAATATTTCTTTAATTTGGAAATCACCACAACACACTTGCAAATAATCCCAATGCCTTTGTTATCTTAATTCTTGGTCTCCAACCTTGCCATATATTCTTTCATCATATTCCGGAGCTCCACCAAAAATCCGAACATTTTTGGACCTTCCCAACCCTCACTTCCTATTCAAATCATTTGAATTCAAATCAAATGAGTTTGAATCTAAATCTTTAAATCATGGTCTTTTCTATTTTCTCGGAACAAGCACATTTTTGTGAGTCCGGGAAAATTAACCGCGTGCCCAAATTCTTTCACTAACCCTCTCTTTTTTTTCTTCTCTCTTATTCTTTTCTGTAAGGGAAATAAGAGAGAGAGAGAGAAGAGAAGCCCAGCTGGCCACTTGGTCCTCCCAGCAGGCCGGCCCATCTACACCTAGGCCCAGCCGCCCCCACCAATCCCCTCCTAACCCTAGCCCAATCCCATCTCTCGATCCCCAGCTCCCTCCCTTCGTCCTCCTCCTGGCGCCACCACTCGCAGGGAGAGAAAGAGGAGAGCCACGCCTCACCCGATCCCCTCCTACCCGTGCACCTCGTCCTCGTTGACCCGCGCCACCGGAGCCCAGCAGGTCGACGACCGCTCCTTCCTCTCCTCCGCGTCCGCCCCCGCTCAAGCATCTCCGCCGGAGCACGCCCGTTGAGCTCCGTTGCGCCTCCTCGTCGGCCCTCCTCCGTGCCGTCGAGCCTCACCAAGTCCTCCCCCGCGCCTGGATCCACGCCACTCCGACGAGCCTACCCGCCGGCGACCTCGACCTGCAGATGAGCAAGCCGGGCTCCTCCTCTGTTTCTTCCTCAAGCCGCCTGAAGCCAGCGCTGCCTCTCGATGGAGCTGGTCGATCTGCTGCTCCCGAGCGCGCCCGCCTCCTCCTGCTGGCCTGCCTCATCACCGGAGCAGCTCGTCCCCAAGCTCGACCTTGCCCCTGCCTCGACCACCAGGAAACGGGCGAAGCCCCAGCTCCCGCCGTCGTCGTGCTCTGTTTGTCGTCATCTCCGCCGGATCCAACGAGGCCCTGCGTCTCCAGCCTCGTCCCCACCTTCAGGTCGCCGTTCAGCGCCCGGATTTGCACGTCCCTCCGCTGCTGCCTCGGCGCTGTCTGTCAGTGCCGCCGCGCCCCTGCTTCCTATGCATCGAAGACGAGCGCCTCACTTGCGTTGACCGTCCCTACCTCGCTGACCCGTGCCCTCAAGCTCCTGCGCCAGCCTCGCCTTCCTTCGCCACCCTGCCTCGATCGTTCGACCCCAAGCCACCACCTCGCATCGCGGTCTTCATCCGCCAAGGACGCCAAGACCCTTCCGTGGATGCGTCAAGTACCCTCGCCGCGTCTACGAAACCGCCAAGTACTGCTTTGTCAGACGCTCGAACGACTACCACACCAGAACGCCAAGTACATGGATATGCCAAGTTCCACTCCGAACGTGTACGAATACGCCGGGCGATGCGACAAGTACCTCTACTGACGATCCTGACATCTACGAAAGCGTGTACCACTACCGTCGCCGTGTACAACTACTTCCACTACCGTCGCGAGAACGGCTACTTCCCACGACATTCGTGAACGACTACTTCCCTCTACGGACTTGACCCGTTCCAAAACGCACGCTTCGAAGGTATAACCGCCGAGACAACCACCCGTGAACGAATGCATATGTTCTATGAGTTGCTCGTGTTTGCACCGTGCCCGACTTGTTCGTCGCACGTTGTCGCCCCCTTCCTTGCCACTAACTTGTGGGAACCCGGTAGTCGGGATCACCCCACCATCTCTAGCATGTTCCGCGCACCTGCACACTTGCTCTTTTGCACCGGTATCTCAATGAGTTGTTGGATCATCAGAATGTTGCCGTGGCACCATTTCCGTTTCACCGTCGTGGCACCCTTTTCCTTCCGCCATGGTGACAAATGCCTCGTATCTTGCTCTTGTCAACATTTTCATAAAATTGCTTAAAAGTTGCACATGTCATCCGCATCATGATAACAACAATTAAAATGTTTAAAATGTTGTTTGTTTAAATTTGCTTAAATGCCATGCTAAAATGATTTATTTCATAACTAAATAACCGTAGCTCCGATTTAAATAAACTTAATATGTAAATGGGGTAGAAAGATGCCTAGTTTAACATGGTGCCATTACTTTGCATGCTTAACAACACTAAAATGTGCTTTAGGACAGAACAGTACCAAATCTAAAATATGGACATGAGGATTTTTCCGGAATTGTTGTTTGTTGTTTCGGCCTCATTTAAACTTGCCTAAATAGTTAGTTTACTTATGCTTCACCCCTTGCCATGCTTAATTACATTTAATATTGTTGGGTACATAACCGAGAGCGAACTAAATATTCGAATGTGATGTTTCGTCAATATGCAACTTGTTGCATATTGAGCTCCACTTAATTTGTAGTATTGTTTGTTGCACTTTGCCATGCCATGAATCATTAAACCAGACATGCATCATACTTGTTTGTGCATCATGCCATGTGTATGTGGTGGTTGTTTACTATGTTGTTTGTTTTTCTTCCGGTTTGCTTCTCTCGTTAGCTTCGGTTTCGTTCCGGAGTTGTAAGGATTCGTTCGACTATGTCCGCTTGTCTTCTTCATGGACTCGTTCTTCTTCCTTGCGGGATCTCAGGCAAGATGACCATACCCTCGAAATCACTTCTATATTTGCTTGCTAGATTGCTCGCTCTTTTGCTATGCCTATGCTGCGATGCCTACCACTTGCTTATCATGCCTCCCATATTGCCATGTCAAGCCTCTAACCATCCCTTCCTAG
This sequence comes from Aegilops umbellulata, assembly GCA_032464435.1. Classification (NCBI taxonomy): domain Eukaryota; kingdom Viridiplantae; phylum Streptophyta; class Magnoliopsida; order Poales; family Poaceae; genus Aegilops; species Aegilops umbellulata. Next base: position 238,875,465 of record CP136057.1, read on the forward strand.
CAAACCGTTGTTTGGCTATGTTACTGCTTTGCTCAGCCCCTCTTATAGCGTTGTTAGTTGCAGGTGAAGATGAAGTTTGTTCCTTGTTGGAACATGGAGATGTTGTTCCTTGTTGGAACATGTTTACTTGTTGGGATATCACAATATATCTTATTTAATTAATGCATCTATATACTTGGTAAAGGGTGGAAGGCTCGGCCTTATGCCTGGTGTTTTGTTCCACTCTTGCCGCCCTAGTTTCCATCATATCGGTATTATATTCCCGGATTTTGCGTCCCTAACGCGGTTGGGTGATTTATGGGACCCCCTTGACAGTTCGCTTTGAATAAGACTCCTCCAGCAAGGCCCAACCTTGGTTTTACCATTTGCCACCTAAGCCTTTTTCCCTTGGGTTCTGCAGACTCAAGGGTCATCTTTATTTTAACCCCCGGGCCAGTTCTCCTTCGATTGCTGGTCCAAACCGAGCGATGTTCGGCGCCCCTTGGGCAACCAGGGTCTATGCCAACCCGACGTCTTGCTCATCTGGTGTGCCCTCAGAACGAGATACGTGCGACTCCTATCGGGATTTGTCGGCACATCGGGCGGCTTTGCTGGTCTTGTTTTATTACTGTCGAAATGTCTTGTAGCCGGGATTCCGAGACTGATCGGGTCTTCCCGGTAGAAGAAATATCCTTCGTTGACCGTGAGAGCTTATAATGGGCTAAGTTGGGACACCCCTGCAGGGTATTATCTTTCGAAAGCCGTGCCCGCGGTTATGAGGCAGATGGGAATTTGTTAATGTCCAGTTGTAGAAAACCCGAAGTTGATCTTAATTAAAATACATCAACCGCGTGTGTAACCGTGATGGTCTCTTCTCGGCGGAGTCCGGGAAGCGAACACGATGTTGGAGTTATGCTTGACGTAGGTTGTTCTAGGATCACTTCTTGATCATAGCTCATCGACCGTGCTTTGCCTTCTCTTCTCGCTCTCATTTGCGTATGTTAGCCACCCTATATGCTAGTCGCTTGCTGCAGCTCCACCTCACTACCCTGTCCTACCTTTAAGCTTAAATAGTCTTGATCTCGCGGGTGTGAGATTGTTGAGTCCCCGTGACTCACAGATACTTCCAAAACCAGTTTGCAGGTGCCCATGAAACCGTGCAGGTGATGCACCCGAGTTCAAGGAGGAGCTCGATGAAGATCTTGTTCATTGTGTTGTTTCGTTTCAGTTGATCAGTAGTGGAGCCCAGTTGGGACGATCGGGGATCTGTGTAGCATTTGGGGTAGGCTTCTTTTATTTTGGTTCCGTAGGCGGACCTTGATTGCATTTATTTGATGTAATGCTTTACTCATGTATTGCGTGAAGTGGTGATTGTAAGCCAACTATGTATCTCTTTCCCTTATGTATTACATGGGTTGTGTGAAGATTACCTCACTTGCGACATTGCTTTCAATGCGGTTAGGCCTCTAAGTCGTGCTTCGACACGTGGGAGATATAGCCGTATCGAGGGCGTTTCACACACTGTCCTCCACTTCACATAATTTTCGAGCCCTATCAGCAATCTTGACAGAAAAACTTCCATGCAAGCCAGACCCTAAGTCATTGCACAATTATTTTTCCTCGTCACTATTTTGCTAGTGCATCTCCGTGTATCGTTAGCAGCAAGCATCACCTTATCTGCCTATAGCACACATGCACGCTCGTATCATGTGAACCACGACATCGTGCTTTTTTTTAATCCAAACAAATCCCACGCTTTGCATCTTGTACGCAGGTGCTCCTGGACTTCAGCTCCGCGCCTGCCACATGGGCCTTGCCCAGCCGCTCCTGGCTGCTACTACCGTCGGGCCTCCGCCTCGAGCCAAAGCTCTCCACGCGTTCGCTCAGCTCCCAGCCACCCGACGCGCCGCTGCCCTAGTCGGCTAGCCCTTTGCCGCTCCATGCATAACGCCGCTGCACCGATCGGATCTTGACGAGAACTCCCGATCCAATCGATACGATGACCTGCTACTGAGCCGCGTCTATGCTGCTTCGCGCTGCTCCGACTACTCACCAAATTCTAGATCGCTCTCAACCACGGCTTCCGTCCGCTGATAGTCGTTCACCGCCGCGGCGAACCAAAACAGCAAACCAACTCCGCCTCCTCTAGATCAACTTCCGCAGCCTTCGAATAACCTAGCTCTGATACCACTTGTTAGAATAAATCCAAGGCATACCGTCGATCATCCAAGGACCAAGCAATCGCACGAGGCACGACACCGAGATTTGTTAAGGAGGTTCACCGATATGGCTACATCCCCGGGGCCTGACTACGGGCGCTCCTCCCCGTGACACCGTCACAATACCGCACCCTGGCCACCCGGGCGCCGGCACACGCCGCCGGCTCCCCCTTGTGCGCCTGTGCTATTATGTTGGCATAGGTTACATCGTGTGTCTACGCCCGCTATATATGAGAGGCCTAGGATACAAGTGTCCTACTAGGACACGACTCCGTATCCTATCTAAACACAATACAACTACAAGTCCAACTGTAACCTACCTTGTACACTATATTCGACAACTCTAACAGATTTCATGCCGCCACCTTGCTGGTCTTCCCTGCACGCACCCCGTCGCTCACGTCGTTGGCGCTGTTAGAATAATCCGAGATACGCGGTCGATCCATCGAGGAACAAGAAATCACAAACAATGACGACACCGAGATTTGTTAACGAGGTTCGGCGAACTCGCCTACTCCCCGGGGCAATGACTACGGGCGCTCCTCCCCGAGATACCGCAACACCGGCCACCCGGGCGCCGGCACAAGCCGCCAGCACCCCCTTGCGAGCCTGTCGCTATCTAGTCGTCATAGGGTTACAACGTGGGGTGCCTCCTCATATATAAGAGGCCAAGGGTACAACGTGTCCGACTCCGACACTACACGTATCCTACCCACACCACAACACCAAGTCCAAGCGTAACCCTACTAGTACAAAATATTCGACACAAACACAACAAACTCCACCTTGGCGAATATTCTCCACCACCTTGAATTTGTCCATGCGTCAAACTTCCATGTACTCCGGACTTGTGTTGTCTTCTTCATAGCTTACTGAGAGCTACTCGACGAGTCTGCCCCAGACCCGCCGCCGCCGTGAGACCCCGCTGCTACTCCTGCAACTCCAGTCTCCGTGACTCCACCTGCAATAGTGCTCCCTTGCATCTTGTAAAGATGCGAAGCCGTCCTCCCTCCAATCATCACGGTCACCTCATCTTCCATGATTCTCATGGTCTTCCTATCCCGATCACAACGGAATACCATACCACCATCATGAACTCCAAGCGAAATTAGATTCCTCTTTAGCCCCGGCACATGCCTGACTCCCCGAAGCATCCGCTCAACTCCGTCAAACATCTTGATTTTGATGTCACCTACTCCAGCAACACGATAACCTGTGTCATCGCCCACATAGGCTAAACCAAACTCACCAGACTTGTACGAAGAGAACCACTCCCTGTTGGGTGTCGCATGAAAAGAGCAAGCTGAATCCAACATCCACGTTTCACTTTTGGTTGACCGCCTGTCTGATACTATGAGAACATCAATACTGCTGTCCGAGTCATCACCATGAGTTGCCTTATTAGCACTTGCCCCATCATTGAGTTCTGGACAGTCCTTTCTCATATGTCCCCACTGCTTACACTTGTGACACTGTATATTCTTTTTCTTTTTCTTGTTCTTCCCAGCCTCATATCCCTTCCGCCACTGTTCACCCTTGACTAGCAAACCTTCACCATGAGAGACTTCCACCGCGTTCTTCTTTCTCATATCATAAGATAGCAATGCCGCGGTAATATGCTCATTCTTGACGGTCTCCTTGTCGTGCGTCAAAGTAGTGATCAAATGGTCATAGGATGATGGCAATGAACAAAGAAGCAGAATTACCCTATCCTCGTCGTCAACCGTCGCACCCAAGCGTGCTAGATCCGTCACGACTTGATTAAAGGCGTTCATATACTCCACAAGATCTGACCCCTCCTGCATCCTCATCCCATACAACTTTTGCTTTAGATACACCTTGGTCGTCGCAGTCTTGGACATAAACTGACTTTCCAGCTTCTCCCAGATCTTCTTCGGTGAATTCTCATCCATCACATGATAAATAACCTGGTCCGACAGACACAACCGTATAGTCTCGACTGCTTTCAACTGTAACTCCTCCCAGTCATCCGCCTCCATCTTAGCTGGCTTGGCTTCCTGCAACAACGCCTTCAAGCATCCCTGTTGTGCCAATAAATCTTTCACCCTTGTCTGCCATAACCCAAAGCTTCCAGTTCCGTTGAACTTCTCCACCTCAAACCTGGTACCCGATGGCGCCATGGTTTTTTGTACAGCTGACTTCGTGAAAAATAACCGAGCAGTCTTCTCATGATCCCCAAATACACGAACGGAACCTCCGCGTATTATTAGCGATTCAACTAGTTGGCGTTCACATGACGTTGCTCCTGCCTTGCTCAACTCTCGATTGCTAAGCTAATTGCTTTTTCTCCCAAAGCCTCTTGCTCTCCCTGATGGATGCGAGTACCACGATGGATTTTCTATTCTGCTGATCTGATCTGTTGCTTGTCTCTCGTTGCGTCCCTGCGGCTGCCTTTTAAAGTGCACAAGCGCACAGTTCCAGCAATCCGTTCCGGACACGAGAACTCTTCAGGTACCCGGTCCCCTTTTTGTTTCCAAAACAAACCTCGGGTAGCTGTACGCGTTCCGCTCCTGCCTTCCACCGGAGTCCGACGTGTCCACGTATACCCGAACAGATTCCAGCTGCCGGCCTACCGCTCGATAGGGCCCAACACGGCTTGGCCAGCCGCGTGACTCCCTGGCTGCTTCTGTGCGTCGCGCCTAGCCACGCCACGCCGCCGCTTGGATGCCTGCCCCGCGCGCCGCTTAGTCGGATACTTCTGCCGCGCAGTAAACGTGTTACGCCGATTCCAATTGCTTTGATCTTCCAGATCATGATACGTAGCCTCGTCCAACCTTGCTCATGATACCACTTGTTAGAATAAATCCGAGATACGCGGTCGATCCATCGAGGAACAAGCAATCACAAACAATGACGACACCGAGATTTGTTAACGAGGTTCGGCGAACTCGCCTACTCCCGGAGCAATGACTACGGGCGCTCCTCCCCGAGATACCGCAACATCGGCCACCCGGGCGCCGGCACAAGCCGCCAGCACCCCCTTGCGAGCCTGTCGCTATCTAGTCGTCATAGGGTTACAACGTGGGGTGCCTCCTCATATATAAGAGGCCAAGGGTACAACGTGTCCGACTCCGACACTACACGTATCCTACCCACACTACAACACCAAGTCCAAGCGTAACCCTACTAGTACAAAATATTCAACACAAATACAACAGGCGCGGCCACGGGTCTGATCTGGGTCACGCGCGCCTCCTCGATCTCCTGGGCCAGTCAATATTGACTTAGGCTTAGCAGGGCTTGAGGAGCAGGTACGCGAGGGAGGAGTTGAGCTAGTCGAACTTGACGGTGCCGTTGCCGTTGGTGTCCATGTAGGCAATGAGGGCGTGGATCTTGTCCCCTGCGGCGGAGCGGAGGCGAGCGATGCAACGCGAACATCTCCAGTTTCGTGAGGCTCCCATCGATGTCAAGGTCGAAGGTTGAGGAGCTGTCGCAGTTGGGTCGGCGGAGGGTGGCTCGTCGCCCCTAACATTTTACTTCCAGCACAGCCCTACAAATGTCTGTGCCTTCGGGCTCCAATCAACCAAAATCGTGCAAAACTGTAGTTTGAGGTGCCGCTGTAGAAGGACCATGAAGTGGTACCACCTCCTCTCTGCTTTCTTTCAGTTTCGCAATGCTTAGATAAAAATATTTGTTCAGTTACGTGTCCTGCCTTTTTTAGCTCCCAGTTTCCAGAGGAAATCTATTATTCCATATCCAATTTTTCAGGGCCAGTCAATATTGACTATTAATGATCATTGCTGATGGTAACTTGTTACTTTGTTAGTCAAAAATCTGAATTGTTCAGGCCACATCCAATTTTTTCCGGGCATGGGACCGACATTGACAGTGTTAGGCCCCTAGCCCACATTTTTATCGATGAAATTTAAGAATTTATACACATCTTTGCGAGTAGCTGCAGTTTTACTATTTCTCAAAGTGTAATTAAATTTTAATAACTAAATAGTAAAATAGGTCTGATTGCGTTGTACATATAAAAGATAACAATGCGCGGATGCTTTCACTATAAGCTTGTATTCTATAATAAGCCTCAAACATGAGATACCATATTGTTTCGATGTTCAGTATTATTGAATAATTACAGAACAGTAACTGTAATCCGATGTATATATATATTATAAGAACCATAAGCTTAGATGTGTGTAAATCTTTTACCATTTTTTGGAACTATTTCGTATTTCCATCAAATGTTCATGCATCTTTTCAATATTTCCGTAGAAATAGTAGACTATATTCATCCTGCCATATAGTCTGTAACATTCATGTTAGCATAGATAAGTAAATTTGTTAATTTGAAGAGATTTTACAGCAAACTAATTATCCATGTACTTGTGCTTATGTAAAATGCTGGCAACATCATACGGCAAGTGTGTATTTTAGACTTCTAGTCCTTTCGATGGCATTGGTGGGTAATTTCTCATAAAATTATTATAATCTAACGGTCGTTGTTTTATTTTCTAATAACATTAACAGTTAGATGTTTCTAATTTTTGTGGGATTTTCTAGTCTAATTTTTTTTTGGTTAGCCCGTCAAGCATTTTTAATACTATAGTAGATTCTTTGTACATTATGTTCTTGACCCCAACATTCTTATTGTTATCTTCATCAGTTACCATCACTTGCAGTCCATCCCTTTTTCTGACTCTCGAGAATGGTACGTATAAATGTCCATGTGTAAAGACTTGTTCATGTATATATAGTCCAACCTTGTTTGGAGAGTGCTCCTGCCTTTTGTTTATTGTCATAGCAAAGCATGGTGAGATAGGATATTTTCTCCTTTTTAGAAGGAAAACCACAACCATTCAGCTGGTGACATGATTATTTTTGGAATATAGACCTTTTCTTCCACATTTGATCCTGTTACTTATTATCTGTGCTTCGATGATATGTTTATACTTAACAATGGCATTACCGTCTATTTTTCTAGTGTACCATTCACAATCAAGGCTGCAACTTCAGTTGCAGATGGCATACCATGTCGTTTTCCATCTGCGCCACACTTATTGGTTAGTTTTAATATGGCATTGTGATAGTCACATTCGTTGAATGTGTGACTTGCCATTCTGAATGTTTTTGCTAGTATATTATCTCTATGCACCACATTCTTAAGGGCCCCAATGATGCGAGTATCCATTGATTAAAGGAGCAATATAACTGGAAAAATAATTATATGTAGTTAAGGGTCCTGTTCGAACCAAACCTTGAACACATAACTATTAACTCGAGGGAAATGTAAGTACGGCGAAGGGAGTTCATTAATCTGGCTTACAATGAATATTGCAAATTAATTGCCTTTTTGCATAAGATGGTAATACCTACTGGAGGTGGGGCATTTACTAAAAGGAGTCAATTGGACAATCAAGGTGAGCGACGGAGATTGGGAGCCAACCTTGAACACAAAAATGTTATCAAAAGTATGGTAAGGAACCGGTTCTGGTCATATTAATGAATCTAGATGTATAGACTAGTGTTTTTCTATTTTAGCATAATCTATTAATCAAGTATACTCTCCATCACCCAGTGATCAGTTCATCACTTTGACACCCAGTGGATAATACAAATTAATCGATTTTGTGCAGAAGATGATACCTATTGGAGTTGCTGCTATCGTTGGGTGGAGTCGATTGGACAATCAAGGAGATCCAACAGAGGTGTGGCAATGTCCAAGGGCGCCGATATGAAGGTGAAGCCGATCTGGAAGCACTTACAAGTAGAACGGAGTTGGAGATTGAGATTGTTTTTTGAGGTGTGCGTGATGTAATTGTGCAAAGAAAAGGTGTGTTACATGTGTGTGGTCATCGAACCAAAAATCAAGTGTCTCCGATCTAGCTTGCCGTTTACACGGGAGAAATTAATCAGCAAGAAGATTGCTATCAAGCATGTGCCAAAACGGATAATAAAACTGTATATCTTAGCTTGATCGATCTGGCACCTGCATGTTGCCGATTGCTTTCCGGCCAGATGTGCGGACATGCACCAAAGCAAGCCGGTCCTATGTATAGAAAGCAATCATCCTCATGCATCTCCATCTGGACGGAATCAATCAGCCTCTTCAGGAAAGCCACCTTGTACGTGCATGAAAGCATTGGTCAGAAGCCCATCTATGAGGGCATACTTCCACGAGAAGAACTTTGGAGCCATGAGGAGATCTTCGAAAAATATCCAAGTAATAGTGCCATCGGCCCGGGGGAAAGGAAGACATCGTGAGGGATTTGGTGTAGCGGTAAAAGAGGAGCTTCCTTTCGATGACATTGGTGGGTAATTTCTCATAAAATTATTATAATCTAACGGTTGTTGTTTTATTTTCTAATAACATTAACGGTTAGATGTTTCTAATTTTTATGGGATTTTCTAGTCTAATTATCTTTTTTTGGTTGGATTTGGTGTAGCGGTAAAAGAGGAGCTTCCTTTCGATGGCATTGGTGGGTAATTTCTCATAAAATTATTATAATCTAACGGTTGTTGTTTTATTTTCTAATAACATTAACGGCTGGATGTTTCTAATTTTTATGAGATTTTCTAGTCTAATTTTCTTTTTTTGTAAAAGAGGAGCTTCCTTTCGATGGCATTGGTGGGTAATTTCTCATAAAATTATTATAATCTAACGGTTGTTGTTTTATTTTCTAATAACATTAATGGCTGGATGTTTCTAATTTTTATGGGATTTTCTAGTCTAATTTTCTTTTTTTGTAAAAGAGGAGCTTCCTTTCGATGGCATTGGTGGGTAATTTCTCATAAAATTATTATAATCTAACGGTTGTTGTTTTATTTTCTAATAACATTAACGGTTAGATGTTTCTAATTTTTATGGGATTTTCTAGTCTAATTATCTTTTTTTGGTTAGCCCGTCAAGCATTTTTATTATATAATAATAGATAGATAGATGTAATCTATCGAGTCTATCTTTGTATTATGTAATGTTTGTACTTGTAACTGCATATGAATGAAAAAGATGAATCCTGTCGGGAACCCGTGCATGTGTATGTCCATGTAGAGGCAAAGTGTCTCTTCAATAAAAGTAAACGAGTTTTCCCCGGCAGGATATCCTGCCGGCACCCTCTTTGTCTGCCGGAGAACTATGTCTGCCGGGGAACAGACAGAGGGGCCAGCCCCCCCCCCCCCCGCCAACTCCTTTTACCCAAACGCCACTACATCCACCTTGACCGGAGAAGCGTTCGAGTCATGGATGGGAGCACCTAAGCTTCAAAGAGGGAGGCGAGGTTTTCTCATGCAAAGTTGTAGCTTTACAGAATACTAATGAACAAAAGGTGAACTTATCTGTTTGGCTTGCCGGGGATCGCCGTGCCGTTCAATCTTCTCGTCCTTTGTCGAAGCCAGGTTCATGGCAAGAACCTGCAACTCCATGTAGATGAGAATGAAAGAAGGATGCGATCCTATCTATATGCATATGCAACTGCTCATGAAGTGCTTATGCAATGATCTGGGTGTGCTTGTGCATGCATGCAATCTTAGTTGGGGCCCCCCTACAGCGCTTCTTTATTTTCTCTTGCACGGGGTCATCGCCCCGGCTTGTATAAGGGGTTACATGCAACTTCGGCGATGCCATGTACAATGGGTGGCTGCCGGGAAGGGCCCGGCAGCCTCTGCGCCTTACGGGTAGAACTTACGGAGATGCTCAATGTTCCATGAGTTTTGCAACGACGTGCCATCTCCGTATTGGTGAACGTAGTAATAATTCAAAAAAATTCCTACGTGTCACCAAGATCAATCTAGGAGATACTAGCAACGAGAGAGAGGGAGTGCATCTTCATACCCTTGAAGATCGCTAAGCGGAAGCATTACAAGGAACGCGGATGATGGAGTCGTACTCATGGAGATTCAAATCGCGGAAGAGCCGATCTAGCGCCGAACGGACGGCGCCTCCGCGTTCAACACACATACAGCCCGGGGACGTCTCCTCCTTCTTGATCCGGCAAGGGGAGAGGAGAAGTTGAGGAAGAGCTCTGGCAGCACGACGGCGTGGTGGTGGAGCTTGCAGTTCTCCGGCAGGGCTTCACCAAGCGCTACGAAGGAGGAGAAGGTGTTGGAGAGGGGGAGGGCTGCGCCAGGGAAGGGGTGCGGCTGCCCTCCCACCCCCCTCTATTTATAGGGTGAAGGGAGAGGGGGCCGCCCCCCTAGATGCATCTAGAGGGGGGCAAGGGGGGGACTTGCTCCCCAAGTTTGGTGGGAGGCGCCCACACCCCCTAGGGTTTTCAACCCTAGGAGCCTTGGGCCCTTGGGGGGCGCACCAGCCCACCAGGGGCTGGTTCCCACCCTTGTTCAGCCCACTTGGCCCACCGGGGCAGGTGGCCCCACCCGGTGGACCCCCGGACACCTTTCGGTGGTCCCGGTACAATACCGATAACCCCTGAAATTATTCCGGCGACTGAAACTGGACTTCCCATATATAATTCTTCACCTCCGAACCATTCCGGAACTCCTCGTGACGTTCCAGATCTCATCCGGGACTTCAAACAACCTTCAGTAACCACATACTATTTCCCATAACAAATCTAGCGTCACCGAACCTTAAGTGTGTAGACCCTACGGGTTCGGGAACCATGCAAACATGGCGAGACATCTCTCCGGCCAATAACCAACAGTGGGATCTGGATACCCATGTTGGCTCCCACATGTTGCACGATGATCTCATCGGATGAACCATGATGTCGAGGATTCAATCAATCCCGTATACAATTCCCTTTGTCCACCGGTATGTTACTTGCGCGAGATTCGGTCATCGGTATCTCTATACCTCGTTCAATCTCGTTACCGGCAAGTATCTTTGCTCATTCCATAACGCATGATCCCATGGCTAACTCCTTAGTCACATTGAGCTCATTATGATGATGCATTACCGAGTGGGCCCAGAGATACCTCTCCGTCATACGGAGTGACAAATCCCAGTCTCGATTTGTGCCAACCCAACAGACACTTTCGGAGATACCTGTAGTGCACCTTTATAGCCATCCAGGTACGTTGTGAAGTTTGGTACACCCAAAGCATTCCTATGGTATCCGGGAGTTGCACAATCTCATGGTCTAAGGAAATGATACTTGACATTAGAAAAGCTTTAGCAAACGAACTACACGATCTTGTGCTACGCTTAGGATTGGGTCTTGTCCATCACATCATTCTCCCAATGATGTGATCCCGTTATCAACGACATCCAATGTCCATGGTTAGGAAACCACGACCATCTATTGATCAACGAGCTAGTCAACTAGAGGCTTACTAGGGACATATTATGGTCTATGTATTCACACATGCATTACGGTTTCCGGTTAATACAATTATAGCATGAACAATAGACAATTGTCATGAACAAGGAAATATAATAATAACCACTTTATTATTGCCTCTAGGGCATATTTCCAACACTCCGGTCTCCATACGGACTGCGTCGGGTCTGGAGACTCGTACTACCCGTAAGGGCCTTCCCACTTTGGTGATAACTTGTGTGTACCCTTGGCGGACTGAACGCGCCTAAGGACAAGGTCACCTTCCTCAGAAAACCGGGCACGAACCATGCGGCTGTGATAGCGACGTAGGGCTTGCTGATAGCGTGCAGCACACGTAGCGGCCCGGAGACGGTTCTCCTCGAGTAGCATAGCCTCGTCACGCCGGTGCTAATATTGCGCTACTTCATCGTAGGCAAGCACCCGAGGAGACCCGTAAATGAGTTTTGTGGGGATAACTGCTTCTGCCCCGTAGACCAGGGAGAAGGGAGTCTGCACGGTAGCTCGATTAGGTGTCATTCTGAGGGACCAGAGAACTACCGGCAGCTCCTCGATCTACCGCTTGCCGTGCTTCTGCAGCGTATCGAAATTCCTTGTCTTGAGTCCACGAAGCACTTCAACGTTCGCCCTCTTAGCTTGTCCATTACTCTGGGGGTGTGCCACAGAGGCAACTGAGATCTTGCATCCAAGGGTTTGAACATATTGCATGAAGGCGTGGCTCGTGAATTGGATGCGGTTGTCAGTGATGATCCTTGCTGGAACTCCGAAACGACACACCAATTCTTTCAAGAACTTGATAGCTGACTAAGCAGTCACCTTCCTCACGGCAGTCACTTCCGACCACTTTGTAAACTTGTCGATAGCGATGCACAAGAATTCAAAGCCCCCGATTGCTCGAGGGAAGGGGTCGAGGATATCGAGCCCCCAGACTGAAAATGGCCATGATAGAGGGATTGTCTGAAGAGCTTGGGCAGGCAGGTGTGTGTTCTTGGAATGGAACTGATAGGCTTCACATGTTGTGACGAGCTCAACCGCATCTTGGAGGGTTGTGGGCCAATAGAATCCTTGCCGGAATGCTTTCCCAACTAATGCCCTTGATCCAATGTGTGAGCCGCACATTCCTCTGTGAATCTCAGCCAGCAATTCCTTTCCGTCCTCCCGACAGTCACACTTCAATTTCACACCGTTGGGCCTCCTTCCGTACAGTGTGTCATCGACAAGTTGATACATACTGGCCCTCCGGGCTACTTTCTCAGCTTCATTTGGGTGGCCGGGGAGTTCTTCGGTTTGGAGGAAGTGGACGATGTGCCTTGCCCAAGTTGGAGCCTGAGGCTCGGCAACGAGGACTAGCGGCACCTCCTCGGCTACGGGAGCACCAGCCTTGTTCACGGGGTCCATAGGCCCGGCTGGAGGGGGTGGTCCGGCAGGCTGTGAGGAGTTGTTTCCGGCAGGGTCTTTGCCGGGAGCGGATGGCTCGATCGGGAGAGGCTTGCCGTAGTCCAACTTTCTCCTTTTCCAGGCCATTGTGGTTGGTGATACGAAGGGTTGAGAGAGGTGGAGAACAAAAGTTCCTGGTTCCACAAGAAGCTTCTGTGCAACACACTTTGACGGGTGAGCAGCTATGTTGCTTTCCGCGCGGGGTACATGCTCTGTTTGCAACCCGTCAAAGCGCTCCTCCAACCTCCTTACTTCCTCAACGTATGCTTCCATCAATGGGCTTTGGTAATCCTTGTTGACTTGTCTCACCACTAACTGTGAATCTCCTCGAATGATCAGCTTCTTGATTCCTAATTCCGCTGTAATCCTGAGCCCGGCAAGGAGCCCTTCATACTCAACTGTATTGTTGGTGGATTCTTCCCGGGCAAAGTGCACTTGGATGACGTGCTTCAAGTGCTCCCCAGAAGGGGCAACAAGAAGCACGCCAGCTCCTGCACCTTGTAGGGAAAAAGCACCATCAAAATACATAATCCATTCTTGGGGTAATTCCTTGCCGGGGAGAGATGTTTCTGTTGCTTCCTCATCAAGGGTTGGCGTCCATTCTGCAATAAACTCTGCCAGCGCCCTGCTTTGAATGGTTGAAGTGCTCTCAAACTTCAAACCAAAGCTGGATAACTCCAAAGCCCACTCCACTATTCTGCTAGTAGCCTCAGGGTTTCGGAGTATCCTCTGCAACGGAAAACGATTAACAACCGTGATCTCATGGGTTTGGAAGTAGTGGCGCAGATCCCTTGAGGCCATGATGAGGCCAAATACCAACTTCTGCACACCTGAGTACCTCGACCTAGCTCCTTGTAACAAGGAGCTGACGAAGTAAACTGGGCGCTGCACCACTTTCTTCCTTGCTGCGTCCTTGGGGTTGCACTCGTTGCCGTGCTTACTACTGTTTTGATTTTTTTTTGATTCTGCCGCGGTCTGGCCGCTCTTTGCGTCATCCACTTCTCGTTGTGCTACCAAGGCTGCACTGACCACTTGGTTGGTTGCTGCCAAGTAAAGCAGCAACGGCTCTCGGAGTTTGGACGCAACCAAGGTGGGCACAGATGATAGGTAAGCCTTCAACTCTTGCAAGGCTGTATCTGCTTCCGGGGTCCACTTCATAGGCCCTGCTTTCTTCAAAATTTTGAAGAACGACAGGGCATGCTCGGCAGATTTGGAAATGAATCTGCTTAGCACGGCAACACATCCCGTCAAGTGCCTCACATCCTTAACTGTCCTTGGTGTTTGGATCTGCTCGATGGCCTTGATCTTGTTGGGGTTGGCTCAATCCCCCGATGGGACACGAAGAATCCAAGTAGCTTGACGGAGGGAACACCAGACACAGACTTCTCCGGGTTAAGCTTCAAGTTGATATTGTGCAAATTAGCAAATGTTTCTTCCAAATCCTGGATAAGGGTGGCCTTATCCTTGGTCTTGACCACAATGTCATTCATATAGGCTTCTATGTTTTGTGTAGATGTGGCTCAAAACCAATATGTACTGCTCTTGTAAAAGTAGACCCGACACTCTTCAATCTGAAAGGCATGCAGACAAAACAGTACGTACCACATGGAGTGATGAATGATGTTTTCTCCTCATCTTATTTGGACATGACGATCTGGTGATATCCAGAGTAAGCATCCAAAAAGGAGAGCAGGTCGCATCCTAAAGTGGAATCCACAATCTGATCGATGCGGAGCCAGGGGAATGGGTCCTCTGGGCAAGACTTATTGAGATCTGTGAAATCAATGCAAAGTCTCCATTTCCCATTCGCCTTCCGAACTACCACTGGGTTTGCTAACCATGTAGGGTGCAGTACTCCTCTGACCAATCCAGCTGCCTCTAACTTCTTGATTTCCTCAGCAATGAACTACTGCCGCTCCAAGGCTTGCTTCCTAACTTTCTGCTTGACGGGTCGGGCATGTGGGCAGACAACAAGGTGGTGCTCGATTACCTCCCTGGGAACACCAGGGATATCAGATGGTTGCCAGGCAGACACATCGATATTCGCCCGCAGGAAGGCAACGAGTGTGCTTTCTTATTTGCCGCCAAGGGTGGTGCTGATGGTGAAGGTACCATCAACACCAGCCAGCCCTGCCGGGACCTTCTTCACTTGGGGTGCTGCAACCTTGGATCTCTTGCTGTTGGAACACTCCGACACGTCGTCAACGGGTGTCGTGCACTCAGAGGGGCACGCTTCCCGGACTCCTTGCCACAGGTCCTGCAATCCCTCTTCTTTCCTTTGCTTTCCTTGGCGGGGACCGTTGTTGTCGCGGCCTCTGCTGCGACGGCATCCCAATACATCCTGTCCACACAGATAATTGCATCCTTCTCTTCTAATGGGATGGTGATGATTCCCAACGGCCCAGGCATCTTGAAAGTGTTGTTAGCATAGTGGGATGCTGCCATGAACTTGGGCAAGGCCGTTCGTCCCAGAATCCCATTATACGGTAGGGGGAGCTCAACCACATCAAACACAATCTTCTCAGTCCTATAGTTCAGCTCTCCCCCAAACATCACCGGCAATGTAATCTTTCCCTTGGGACGGCTCCTCCCGAGATTGACTCCTTGAAACGTGTCGGTGTAGGATCGGAAGTATGTCTAGAGGGGGTGATTAGACTACTTGACCAAATAAAAACTTAACCTTTTCCCAATTTTAGTTCTTGGTAGATTTTAGCAACTTTAGGACAAGTCAAGCAATCATCACACAATTCAAGCAAGCATGCAAAGAGTATATAGGCAGCGGAAAGTAAAGCATGCAACTTGCAAGAATGTAAAGGGAAGGGTTTGGAGAATTCAAACGCTATTGGAGACACGGATGTTTTTCCCGTGGTTCGGATAGGTGGTGCTATCCTACATCCACGTTAGTGGAGACTTCAACCCACGAAGGGTAACGGTTGCGCGAGTCCACGGAGGGCTCCACCCACGAAGGGTCCACGAAGTAGCAACCTTGTCTATCCCACCATGGCCATCGCCCACGAAGGACTTGCCTCACTAGCGGTAGATCTTCACGAAGTAGGCGATCTCCTTGCCCTTACAAACTCCTTGGTTCAACTCCACAATCTTGTCGTAGGCTCCCAAGTGACACCTAGCCAATCTAGGAGACACCACTCTCCAAGAAGTAACAAATGGTGTGTTGATGATGAACTCCTTGCTCTTGTGCTTCAAATGATAGTCTCCCCAACACTCAACTCTCTCTCACAGGATTTGGATTTGGTGGAAAGAAGATTTGAGTGGAAAGCAACTTGGGGAAGGCTAGAGATCAAGATTCATATGGTAGGAATGGAATATCTTGGTCTCAACACATGAGTAGGTGGTTCTCTCTCAGAACATATGAGTTGGAAGTGTAGATGTGTTCTGATGGCTCTCTTAACGAATGAAGAGGAGGTGGAGGGGTATATATAGCCTCCACTTAAAATCCAACCGTTACACACAATTTACCAATCTCGGTGGGACAGAATCAACAAACTTGGTCGGACCGAAAAGGTAAACCTAGTGACCGTTAGAGTTTTTCGGTGGGACTGACATGCATCTCGGTAGGACCGATATGGTTAGGGTTTGGGCATAACGTAATCTCGGTGAGACCGATTACACAAACTCGGTGAGACCGATTTGGTAATTAGCTAACCAGAGAGTTGGTCAGGCAAACTCGGTGGGACCGATTTGCTCTTTCGGTGAGACCGAAAAGTTACAAAAGGGAAACAGAGAGTTTGCATTGCAATCTCGGTGGGACCGATCCGCTCTTTCGGTGAGACTGAAAAGTTACGAAAAGGAAACAGAGAGATTGCAATCCCATCTCGGTGAGACCGAGATCCCTATCGGTGAAACCGATTTTCTAGGGTTTTGGCAGTGGCTTATGACATATGAAGACTCGGTGGCGCCGGATAGAAAGAATCGGTATTACCGAGTTTGGCTTAGTGTTTAGGTCATATGTGGATATGGGAAAGTAGTTGAGGATTTTGGAGCATATCATTAAGAACATAAGGCAAAGAGCTCATTAAGCAACACCTCATCCCTCCTTGATAGTATTGGCTTTTCCTATGGACTCAATGTGATCTTGGATCACTAAAATGTAAAATGAAGAGTCTTGAGCTTTTGAGCTTGAGCCAATCCTTTGTCCTTAGTATTTTGAGGGTTCCACTTTCACCATTCATGCCATGCCAATCATTGAGCTTTCCTGAAATAGTTATCTTGGAATATCATTAGCTCAATGAGCTATATGTTGTTATGAATTACCAAAACCACCTAGGGATAGTTGCACTTTCAGGCCCCCATAGTACTGTGCATGAACACGCAAGACACCACCCTGCCACTCGCACGCCCCCACTCAACATTTTTACGATCAATAAACCGCTCCTAGTCGTCCCGTCCTTTCACATTACGGCGGTTCCACTAATCCTAACCCTCCTGCCAAATCCATGGTGTCCAAAATCTCCATGATCGGTAGTGAGTACAAGGTTAGAACCATCACCGGTGATGAGCGATACTTTTCTCCTGCCAAATCCATGATAACTACTAGGAAAAGGCCTATTAATGGCGCACCAGTTTTGCCTACTAATGGCGCATCACTGGTGCACCATTACTAGCACGCCATTAGTAATTTTTACTAATGGCGCACCACTGGTGCGCCATTAGTATCTGGTATACTAATGGCGCACCACTGGTGCGCCATTAGTATAGGCCACGGTGCGCCATTAGTATAGGCCATGGGCCATTAGTAATGGCGCACCTCAAGGGCTCCGGTGAACACAAGTGTATGGTGGCTTGGGTTTCTCAAGTTTCCAACCCTCTAACCCCCGCCTACGATTGCCATGGGCCTCCTTTTATAGATTAAGGGGTCACCACAGTGGCAAAACAGTCATTACCCACTGACATGATAGCAAACAGTGCTATCATACCTAACTCTGCGGGCTGGTAGGGTGCATTAAATGCATCACTCAGTGTCACGTCACTAGCTGCCCGGCAAGGCCTGTCGGGCTTATCTCGCCAGCTCCGCACCTGTTCTCTTGACACGTCGCTAGACGGGTGTCACCTGTGGGTTTCTTCTGTAGGAGATGGCCGCCATGTGGCAAATGTCGCCACTTAATGACCATGCGGTTTGACACCGCACTGATTGACGATGTGGGTCGTACTTGCGTGGTTGGCGGGGTGGTTCAGGTCCCGCAAGCCCCGACAAGAGCTGCCGGGGAGTCTTGGTTGCTTGCCTCTGGTGGTGGCCTGACCCCTTGTCGGGCTCCCTTCTCTTGCCGATATCCTGTTCCTTTGGCTTGATCTCGATCTCTCTGAGCTGCATGTTGGTTCTTTAAGTCTCTTGGCTCTTCGACCTCTAACTTAAGCTGGTGCTCCAATCTTGATCTTGTGCCTGTGCACAATTGGGCAACATGCCCGGGGTCTGTTGCACTGACAACAGGTATTTGAGAGAAACCATAATAACCATCTAGAAAGCAAAAACGTGTATGTTTGGATAATCTTTCTAGCATTTGATCAATAAAAGGTAGAGGGTAATGATCTTTTCTAGTAGCTTTATTTAATTTGCGAAAATCAATTACCATTCTATAACCTGTAAAATTCTTTGAGGAATCAATTCATTCTTATCATTAGGAACAACAGTAATACCTCCCTTCTTAGGGACACAATCAACATGACTTACCCATTGAGTATCAGCAATAGGATAAATTATATCTATGTCTAGAAGCTTTAGTATTTCATTTCTTACCACTTCTTTCATCTTATGATTTAACCGTCGTTGATGATCAACAACCAGTTTAGCGTCTTTCTCTAGTTTAATTTTTTGCTGACATAGAGTGGGACTAATGCCCTTAAGATCATCAAGAGTATATCCAATAGTGGCACGGTGCTTCTTCAGAGTTTTCAATAATTTATTTTCTTCATGCTCTAAAAGGTTAGCACTAATAATAACAGGATATATCCTGTTTTCATCAAGATAAGCATATTTCAGAGTATCAGGTAACGGTTTAAGCTCAAACACGGGATCACCCTTGGGTGGACGAGGATCCCCAATGATTTCAACAGGCAAATTGCGTTTCAAAATAGGTCCTTGATTAAAGAATACTTCATCTATTTCCATTCTTTCATTCATAAACATATCATTTTCACGGTCTAGCAAATATTGGTCTAAAGGATCATTAGGAGGCACGGCAGTAGAAGCAAGACCAATAATTTCATCCTTACTAGGCAATTCTTTATCATGAGGTTGTCTACGAAATTTAGAGAAATTAAAATCATGAGACATATCCCCTAAACCAACTGTAACAATATCTTTCTCGCAGTCTATCTTAGCATTAACAGTATTAAAGAAGGATCTACCAAATATAATGGGACAAAAATTATCTTGTGGGGAACCAAGAACAAGAAAATCAGTAGGGTATTTTATTTTCCCACACAAAACTTCAACATCTCTAACAATCCCAATTGGCGATATAGTATCTCTATTAGCAAGCTTAATAGTGACATCAATATCTTCTATCTCCACTACTAGGAAAAGGGCTATAGATGGAATTGACACTAATGGCGCACCAGACATGTGGTGCGCCATTACTATATACTAATGGCGCACCATGTGTTGGTACGCCATTAGTGTCCAAATACTAATGGCGCACCACATCCGCGGGTGCGCCATTAGTAAAAAAAAATTCAAATTTTTTCAAAACTACTAATGGCGCACCGTGGGAGTGGTGCGCCATTACTAGTTGAACTAGTAATGACGCACCACATCCACGGTGCGCTAGTAATGGCGCACCACTCCCACGGTGCGTCATTAGTAGATTTTTTTTTAATTTTTTTAATTTTTTTTTCAAAACTACTAATGGCGCACCGTGGGAGTGGTGCGCCATTACTAGTTGAACTAGTAATGGTGCACCATGCCACGGTGCGCCATTAGTAACTTTGCCACCACTTCCACAGAATGCACCCCCCCGTGGATCGCCTTTTCAGTTTTAAAAAAATAAAAGAAAATGATGAAAATGTCAAAAAAATAAAAGAAAATAAGTTTCCCATGTGATATGTGGTCTAGTTGTTGGGAAAATTTGCAAATATGAATTTCAACTTCATTTGCAAAATCTCTCGAGAATTTGTAAAATTGGGCATAACTTTTGCATACTAACTCGGATGAAAAAGTTTTTTATATGAAAAATCATCTACTCGAAAAGTTACATCCGAATTTAACTGGCGGGGGGGGGGGGGACCCCATTAAACATTTTCAAAATCCTCAAAAACCTAACAGAAAAAAAGATATGGGGATTTTAAGATCTCGAGAGCCAAAAAAATTCAAAAAAAATCAAACTTACTAATGGCGCACCCCCCATGGTGCGCCATTAGTATCTTCCCGCCTTCAAAATTCAAAATAAGTCAAAAAAATAAAAAAAGAGTTACTAATGGCGCACCTGCCCATGGTGCGCCATTAGTATCTTCCCGCCTTCAAAATTCAAAATAAGTCAAAAAATAAAAAAACAGTTACTAATGGCGCACCTGCCCATGGTGCGCCATTAGTATCTTCCCGCCTTCAAAATTCAAAATAAATCAAAAAAAATAAAAAAAAGTTAGTAATGGCGCACCTGGCCACGGTGCGCCATTACTATGTCGTATATATGGCTGGGCGCACCTCCTCCACTCCACCTCTCCTCCATTCCATCTCCTCCTCTCCTCCACTCCATCTCCTCCTCTCCTCTCCTCCACTCCATCTCCTCCTCTCCTCCACTCCATCTTCCCTTCTATCCTCCACCATACTACCTCCTCCTCTCCGGCGACCTCCTCCTCCTCCTCTCCGGCGACCTCTCCGGCGACCTCCTTCTCCTCTCCGGCGACCTCCTCCTCCTCTTCGGCGACCTCCTCCTCTCCGGGAACCTCCTCCTCCCTCCTCTCGTCCCCTCCCCTCCCCTCACGGTTTCTCATCCCTCCTCTTCGGTGAGCTCCTCCTCCCTCCTCTCCTCCCATTCCCTCATCGTTTCTCCTTCCTCCTCTCCGATGCTTCGGTGAACTCCTCTCCGGCGACCTCCTCCTCCTCTCCGGCGATGTAGGTGAGCGCCTCTCCGGTGAAGTCCTCCTCCTCCTCTCCGGCGAACTCCTCTCCGACAAAAGAACACGGCAAAAGAACGTACAAGATCCAAAAACAGGAACAAATTTTGAAATAACATCGTGCCAAAAAACGAGCAAAAAAAAAACTAGCAAAAAATGGGCAAAAAAATCACGATCCAGATCCAAATTCAAAATTCAAAAATAGCAATGGCGCACAGTGGGGGTTAGACGGTGCGCCACTACTATTTTCCCGCCTTCAAAATTCAGAAATACTAATGGCGCACCGTGGCCTATACTAATGGCGCACCAGTGGCCTATACTAATGGCGCACCGTGGCCTATACTAATGGAGCACCAGTGGTGCGCCATTAGTATACCAGATACTAATGGCGCACCAGTGGTGCGCCATTAGTAAAAATTACTAATGGCGTGCTAGTAATGGCGCACCAGTGATGCGCCATTAGTAGGCAAAACTGGTGCGCCATTAGTAGGCCTTTTCCTAGTAGTTATCAAGGTTAGATCATTGTTATCATGGATTATGTGATGTGGGTGCTAATGTGAGTGCAATCCCTTATACCTTATATAAAGAAATTATGAATGATATTGCACCTGGTCACCAAGCTTGAGCGATACTTTCTCCTTCACGAGGCCAAAAATTATATATATAATTCAGATCATGATGAACCAGATGCATAGGATAAAACTTCTGATGAAATTCCAATTTCAATCGGTTGTAGTTCCATGATCCAATGTCATCCAATAGATTATACCATGTCAATGCATTTCCCTTCAAAGATAAAGGGAAGACCTTTTTCTGGACAACATCCCCGGGCATACCTGCAAGCTTAAATAATCCACAAACTTCATCCACATATATTAGGTGCATATCGGGATGTAATGTTCCATCTCGTGCATAAGGATTAGCTAGCAGTTTCTCTATCATACTCGAAGGAATTTCATAATAAATATTTTCAGTAGGTGCAGTAGGTTGAGGAGCAACTCTTTGCTCTTCCGGTCGAGGTGAAGATACCTTGAACAAGCCCCTCAAAGGATTATTTTCCATAGTAACAAATGACAGTAAATTTTAGCACACTATATAAATGTTTCCTTACCAAATTCCACTTACCAAAGGCGCTTCACTCCCCGATAATAGCACCAAAAAAGAGTCTTGATGACCCACAAGTATAGGGGATCTATCTAGTCCTTTCGATAAGTAAGAGTGTTGAACCCAGTGAGGAGCAGAAAGAAATGACAAGTGGTTTTCAGCAAGTATTCTCTGCAAGCACTGAAATTATCGGTAACAAATAGTTTTATGATAAGATAATTTGGAACGGGTAACAAGTAAATAAAGTAACTAAGGTGCAGCAAGGTGTCCCAATCCTTTTTGTAGCAAAGGACAAGCCTGGGCAGACTCTTATATAAAGAAAAGCGCTCCCGAGGACACATGGGAATTGTTGTCAAGTTAGTTTTCATCATGCTCATATGATTCTCGTTCGTTACTTTGATAATTTGATATGTGGGTGGACCGGTGCTAGGGTTCTGCCCTTCCTTGGACAAGCCTCCCACTTATGATTAACCCCTCTGGCAAGCACCCACAACTACGAAAGAAGAATTAAGGTAAACCTAACCATAACATGAAACATATGGATCCAAATCAGCCCCTTACGAAGCAACACATAAACTAGGGTTTAAGCTTCTGTCACTCTAGCAACCCATCATCTACTTATTACTTCCCAATGCCTTCCCCTAGGCCCAAATAATGGTGAAGTGTCATGTAGTCAATGTTGATACGTCTCCAACCTATCTATAATTTATGAAGTATTCATGCCATTATATTATCATTCTTGGATGTTTTACAATCATTTTATAGCAACTTTATATCATTTTTTGGGACCAACCTATTGACCTAGTGCCCAGTGCCACTGTTTTTTGCTTGTTTTTTACATCGCAGGAAATCAATATCAAATGGAGTCCAAACACCGCAAAACTTTTTGGATATTTTTTATGGACCAGAACACCCAGGATGGGCCAGAGAAGCACCTACGGGGTGCCCCGAGGGGGAACAACCCACCAGGGTGCGCCTGGGGGTCCAGGCGCGCCTAGGTGGGTTGTGCCCACCTCGGTGGCCTCCCGCACCCCCTCTTTACCCTATAAATTCCGAAAAAATCCAAAAACCCTCGGGGTTAACCTAGATCAGAAGTTCTACCGCGGCAAGGCTCTGTAGCCACCGAAAACCAATCTAGACCCCATTCCGTCACCCTGTCGAAGAGGGAATCATCTCTGGTGGCCATCTTCATCATCCCGGCGGCCATCACGATGAGGAGGGAGTAGTCCACCCGCAGCAAGGCTCTGTACCAATAGCTACGCGTTTAATCTCTCTCTCTCTCTCTCTCTCTCTCTCTCTCTCTCTCTCTCTCTCTCTCTCTCTCTCGTGTTCTTGAGATGTCACGATCTTGATGTATCGCGGGCTTTGTTAATATAGTCGGATCATATGGTGTTTTCCCCTCTCTATCTTGTTGTGATGAATTCAGTTTTCCCTTTGAGATTTCGTTGTTATCGGATTGAATACTTTTATGGATTTGAGAGCACTTGATATATGTCTTGCATATGAATACTCGTGGTGACAATAGGGTATCATATTGATTCACTTGATATGTGTTTTGGCATTCAACTCGCGGATTCCCATGGTGACATTGGGGTAATCTATGCATAGGGGTTGATGCATGTTCTCGTCTTCTATTTCTGCGGTAGAAATCTTGGGGCACTCTATGAAGGTCTTTGTGTTGGATTGAGTATCATGAATCTGAAATTATTTGTTGTTATTTTAGTACGAACTCTTGGATAGATCGATCGGAAAGAATATCTTCGAGATGGTTTCGTACCCTACAAACGATTTCTTCATATGTTCTCTGCTAGATAGGAACTTTGGAGTGATTCTTCGTTGCACGTTGAGGGACGTTTATATGATCCAATTGTATTAGCATTGTTGAGAGATTACACTAGCGAAAGTACGGACCCTAGGTCTCATTTTCAAGCATTGCAATACCGTTTTTGTGCTCGTTTACTATTTGCTACCTTGCTGTTTTTATTTATTCAGATTATAAAAATATATTTCTACCATCCATATTACAATTTTATCACCATCTCTTCTCTGAACTAGTGCACTATACAATTGTGACGCCCAGATATTTAAGCTACAGTAATTCTCTTCTAATGATGCCACATCACTTCGATTACTGTTGCTAATCTCACGTTAGTTCTAAACCGATTCAAATTCAAATTCAAAATCAGGCAAACAATAAAACTTTTCAAATTTTAAAACTAAAATGTTCGGGTGAACCCATTTAATTCATAGGAGATTATGGTGGAGAAAACACATTTGTTGTAGAAGGTTTAAATGCACTTAGGTAATTAAAGCAGTAGGTAAAACAATTATATAAATGCCTTTCTATTTATAAAATATCAGAATATCTTATTTAGTTGCCTGAAATTAATAGGTCGGTAGCATAATTATTATTGCTAAATTGGGACTTGCTTTTAGGTTTTATAAAACTGTAATGAATCAAAATGAAATAAAAATAGAAGAGAAAAGTAGAAAGAAAATGAAACTAACAAAAAAAAGCAAAGCAACCCCCCTCACTGGGCCAACCCTGGCCCAGCTGGCCAGCCCCACTGGGCGAAGGCCCAACCAGTTGCGCCCCACTCCCCTCCCTTATCCCCCACCCTGGTCAAACCCTAACCGACCGCCCCCCACTTGCTCCCACTCCCTCTCTGCCTCCCTCCCTGATCCAGATCGGGATCGGGGGCGTTCAAGCCCGGCGCCACTGGACCTCCCTGTCGCCACTCCCGCGCCAGAACCCTCCCCCGCCGACGCCTCACCTACCCCGTCGCCGGACTCTCCCACCGCCAAGATGCTCACGTGGTCCCCCCTCCTAAGCGGCCACCGCCGCACCTTCGTCGGATCCCGACCAACACTGCCGCCGCTCACCGTCCCCGGAGCCACCTCGAAGCCACGCTTCATCGCCCGACGCCACCGGATTCCCGCCGCCTCGACCTCGCCCGTCCTCGTCCTCCTCCCCGAGCCCGCGTACGCACATGTGCAGGGCCCGGTGAGCAGCCGTCCCTCCTCCCTTTCCTCTCCGCCCCGGCGCCGCTCAACGCGCGCGCGACGCACTCGTGCCCCTGCTCACCGCGGCCTCGCCCTGACCGACGTGCCTCTGCACGCGCCAACGGTCGCGCCCTCCACCCCACCTACCTTTACCTCGCCCATGCCCGCGCGAGTCCCTCTTCTCGCTGCTGCTGCGCACGAGCGCGCCCTCGCCACGGCCGCGCACGGCCGTGCCCCCCTCACGCACGTCCCCGGTGCTGCGTTCGCCTGTCCCCTCTGTCACGTTGCGCGCGCCTGCGCCGCACACTACTTGTTGCCCGCGCCGGCCTCGTCCTACCCCGGATGGCGTCGCCCTCCGCCCGGGCCATTGCCCTGCCTTGCCTCGCCGCACTCCACCCGCGTCGCAGCTGCCCTGCTCGCCGGCGCTCCCGCCCATCGGGCGCCCACGGCCCGCCCGCTAGCACGCCCGACCCGCAAAGCCCCTGTGCCACTCACCTGGGGGCCCCACGGCCCAGAACGTATTATAAAAAAAATTATTAAAATAAATAAATAAATAATAAGTAAATAAAACTGTTAATTAATTAATTAATCAACCATACTAATTAACTTAATTAATCATGTTTAATTAAACTAATTAAACATTAGGTACCTAATTAACTAATTAAACTGATTAATAGGTTAATTAGGTTATTGTACCTATGACATGTGGGACCCACACGTCAGTGACCCAGTCAACACCTCTGTTGACTGCTGATGTCATGGTGACGTCATGCTGACGTCAGCGTGCACTATTCTGGATAATGTTGGATTTAAATAATTAATTAAATTCCAGAAACTAATAAAATCTTTAGAAAATCATATCTTTTAAACCGTAACTCGAATGAAAATACTTTGTACATGAAAGTTGCTCAGAACGACGAGACGAACCCGGATGCGCAGCCCGTTCGCCCGCCACACATCCCTAGCATAGCGAACCTGCAACATTTCCCCTCCGGCTCCTCTGCCCGAAAACGCGAAATACCGGGGATACTTTCCCGGATGTTTCCCCCCTTCACCGGTATCACCTCATACCGCGTTAGGGCACCTCTAGCACTGATACTTGTCAAGTCATGCATCGCTATGCATCTGCTTGCTTAAATATTTATTGTTTCTTCCCCCTCTTCTCTCGCTAGACACCGAGACCGAAGCCGCTGCTACCCAGTACGACTACGGTGTTGACGACCCCTCTCTCTTGCCAGAGCAACCAGGCAAGCCCCCCCCCTTGATCACCAGATATCGCCTACTCTCCTCTATACTGCTTGCATTAGAGTAGTGTAGCATGTTACTGCTTTCGTTATTCCTATCCTGATGCATAGCCTGTCCTTATTACTACTGTCGATACCTTTACCTGCAATCCTACCTGCTTAGTTTAGGATGCTAGTTTACCATCAGTGGCCCTACATTCTTGTACGTCTGCTGTGCTATACTATCGGGCCATGATCACTTGGGAGGTGATCACGGGTATATACTATACTTTAAACATGATACATGTGGTGACCAAAGTCGGGTTGGCTCGAGGAGTACCCACGAGTGATTCACGGATTGGGGGCTGAAAGGACCTTTGTCCCGACGGCCCTGTGTGTGGATCTTTGTGGCGGAGCGGCAGGGCAGGTTGAGACTACCTGGGTGAGAGGTGGGCCTGGCCCTGGTCGGCGTTCGCGGATACTTAACACGCTTAACGAGATCTGGGTATTTGATCTGAGTCTGGCTACTGGCCTATACGCACTAACCAACTACGCCGGAAAGATATGCGCACTCGGCGTCGTGGTATCAGCCAAAGCCTTCGTGACGTCAGCGACTGAGCGGCGCGCGCCGGATTGGAACGTAAGCCTGCTCTTGTATTAAGGGGGCTAGTTTTGCTTCCGGCCGCGTACGCAACGTGCAGGTGTGCTCAGGGCGATGGGCCCAGACCCCTGCGTGTATAGGTTTAGACCGGCGTGCTGACCGCTCTGTTATGCCTAGGTGGGGCTGCGACGTGTTGATCTTTCGAGGCCGGGCATGACCCAGGAAACTATGTCTGGCCAAATGGGATCAAGCGTGTTGGGCTATGTGGTGCACCCCTGCAGGGAAGTTAATCTATTCGAATAGCCGTGTCCCTCGGTAAAAGGACGACCCGGAGTTGTACCTTGACCTTATGACAACTAGAACCGGATACTTAATAAAACACACCCTTCCAAGTGCCAGATACAACCCGGTGATCGCTCTCTAACAGGGCATCGAGGAGGGGATCGCCGGGTAGGATTATGCTATACGATGCTACTTGGAGGACTTCAGTCTACTCTCTTCTACCTGCTGCAAGACGGAGGCGACCAGAAGCGTAGTCTTCGATAAGGCTAGCTATCCCCCTCTTATTCTGGCATTCTGCAGTTCAGTCCAATGATATGGCCCTTTACACATATATCCATGCATATGTAGTGTAGCTCCTTGCTTGCGAGTACTTTGGATGAGTACTCACGGTTGCTTTGTTTCCCCCTTTTCCCCCATACCTCTATCCGATTGCTGCGACCAGACGATGGAGCCCAGGATCCAGACGCCACCGTCGATGACTACTACTACCCCGGACGTGCCTACTACTACGTGCTGCCTGCTGACGACGACCAGGAGTAGTTAGGAGGATCCCAGGCAGGAGGCATGCGCCTCTTTCGGTTGTATCCCAGTTTGTGCTAGCCTTCTTAAGGCAAAACTTGTTTAACTTATGTCTGTACTCAGATATTGTTGCTTCCGCTGACTCGTCTATGATCGAGCACTTGTATTCGAGCCCTCGAGGCCCCTGGCTTGTATTTTGATGCTTGTATGACTTATTTTTATTTGTAGAGTTGTGTTGTGATATCTTCCCGTGAGTCCCTGATCTTGATCATACACATTTGCGTGCATGATTAGTGTACGATTGAATCGGGGGCGTCACAAGTTGGTATCAGAGCCGACTGCCTATAGGAATCCCCCTTCCAAACTCCTTGGCCGAAGTTGAGTCTAGTCGATGAAAACTGTTTTACTAACATGGCTGTGCGGCCCATGGGCCCACGTCGCCATTGGGTGGTATTAGGATCTTTTATTCCTCGACCCATACTCTGGGATTCTGATCTCTCTTCTATTCGGGTTAAATGAATTTACTAAATCTGACTCTAGGTTCTTGTAACAACTTTCTCCCAGAGATCCCCTTGTTATAGATGATCGTCTGCTGCACCAGAAGGATCCGAAGATACTCACCGATGTTCTCTCAAATTTTATGGTCACTTATGCAATGCCCTTCCATCGATAAACCCCTATGGATAAGCCCGTATACTCGCCATTCATACAATGTTTCCCAGTTGATCTTGTTATTATAAGATACCTCGAAATTCTCTCTGTTGTTTCGAGAATCCTTTAAGCTTACTGCCTTGCTGTTCTTTGTCACCTGAATACCCCTACGGATAATTCTCGCACTTATCAAGTATCTGCTCATTCCCTTTTGTTCATGTGTTTCGCCAAACACTTCAAAATATCATTCGATCTTCCAAAAATCCCGAGCAGCCTGTTGCTCTTGAAATTCTCGCTTGCTTGCATTATGGTTAATCCCATAAGTTTCGTAATCTTATTGGCCTCCCTTATCTTTATCATTTCAAGTCCGTTGATTCAATATGTTGAGGATGCTCGCATTCCTCAATCGAATCCTAGGATTCATCCTTCCGGCTCAGACGTCATTTGGATATGAGCTGGTTCTTGACCAATCAATGCCTTGATCGTTTGTGCTTCCAAGTCTATTGAACTTATCCATTTTCAATCAGAATGATTGCTTCTGATCCCTTGATTTGAAAATCATAAAATTCCTTGCATTTGAGCTTTGAATTAGTCAGTTGTTTCTATAATCTGATGCCTTGGCATTCCTTCTTTCTCTTACTGAGTACCGGCACTCACATCAGCCCCGTTGTGGACCGCCATACCCATTGCTGGGTTATTATCCGACAGTGTCCTTCACAACCAAAATTCTTATGAGTTCTTTACCCAATACATAATGCCTTTGGTAAATTGTATCCTCTATTTTTTTTCAACCATGCTCTCCTTTTGAGCATGTCTTATTTGATCCTAAAGTTCATGTTATATGTTCTAAGATGCCTCGATGGGTTGAACCAATGCCTTAACTAATCTATGTGAGCCCGAAGGATTTCACGGGCCATACTCATCTGGTATTTCACCAGGTAAAACATTCAACACTAATGCCATTATCAAAATGAGAAGTGAATGTAAGGTTCTGCTTTGGAGAAGTGGGAGTCGACCTTGAACTTTGTGTTCATGCCTATGGACCCGATGTGGGATCTATCATGGAAGATTCTTGTATTAATAATGGTCCCTTGTTATAAGTTCATCTTGTATCTATGTTGGTCCTTTGCAACCTTGGTTCCGACCATGATTGATCATCTTTGATCCTTTCTCGGACAAGTTGAACCACTTGTCCTCTGCAGATCAATGCACCCGTCCAACCTCTATTATGACCTACCTTCGAGAACTACCCCGTGGTATCTCGATAATAGCACAGCACCATATTACTTCTTAGGAGTTCTTCAAGTATTATTTCTCACCGATTCCAATTTTCCCCGGGTTCTGAGTTATTAGTCACTCGAGGATACCGATAAGTGAATCGATTCCGCACTCCGATTCAATAGCTCTTAAGTAATTTTCGTTGATTATGAGTTTAATAATCATTCAAGTCATTCCTAGCCTGATCGGCTATATCCTTATCGTGCAGCTTTTTAACTGTGCTACCTGATCCTTCTTCCCGGAGCACAAATTTTCGACTATGAGATAACCTTATGATGATCTTCCTCGTCGTATCATTTCGCCTTGAACACGAAGCTTGATTTCAAGTTTGTGTCATACCCTTGGTTCCAATAACCTTTTGCCTCATCATTCCTTTGACTCGATGTCGTCGCCGATTGATTACATCTTCATGAAATCTCTCGACAAATGTGTCGTGATCATCATCAACCTTATGAGCTCTTCCAGGATATCGATCGAATTCATGATGAGAAATACCACCCTTGCCCTCGATGATTTGTGTTATCATCGGCCACTTTATCGCCTTCCCTCCAACACAAACTTGTTCGTGTTTATGTTGTACCTTGATTTCCTTGCTATCCAACTTATGTTATGATTCTACCACGGAGTATTACCATCTTTGATGTCAAGAATGTTGTGAGGATTGCTCCACCTCTTCAGAATTCTTGCTATAATGATACTTCTCACCATCACCATTCTTTCTTGGTCCTCGTGTTGATTCCAACCGGGGTACCCACAAGTGAGCGGTGTTGTTTGGATTCTACCCTTCTAGCAACCCTCTTGCTTTGAAGTTAATGGTCGACCATTCATTGTTAGCCTATTGATTATTGAATCACCATTTTGACATTGGTCATGCAACCCAGCCCATATTCGGGTGCACCTTTCAACCAATGTCTAATTGTGTATGTTTTCCTCGAGCATACATCATTATACCATTTGATCTGACAAACGTTATCTCCTTGCTCACATAATTGTGGAAATCCATCTTTGTTAATCTCGATAAATTGCCGCTGATTCCATCAGCCACCCCCCTCATCCTCTCCTTGGGTTAATGATGACGAATCCTTTGTATATCCAAGTCCGATGTTTGCTTGCAGACCATGTCAATGCTATCTCGAAGCATGTCTGTGATACTCCAATTTTCAACAAGAACATTTAAAGCCCAATGCTAAATGTTTCTTTATGAATTACTCAAACACCATTGTATGGGTACTGTCATGAAATTTCTCTCCCCTACCTAAAAGGTTTTCTACATTATATCCTGTCATGGATATCCTGCTCTGCTTATCATTGGGAAGGATATACCCCTGGAATATCTGATAATCATATTATCCTTTCCATTATTTGGTTTAACCTTTCTGGTGATCATTATGGTCTAAGCAATATTAATTCCCTGCTTATGTAAACCCCTCGTGTACAATTCTGTCAGTAAGACCCTGTTACTTTTGTTGATGACATTCCGATAACCACCTATGGACGAGAACTTTGCCTATTGGTCCGCCTCGTTGCAACGAGCAGGAAAATGGTTCTCTTCGTCCCTCGCCCTTGGAACCAACGTTGTTGCCAACATAACTGACATGGTACTCTCTGACATGCCTTGCTATCATGACCGTGCAAGATGTCACTGCTTCTATATAAAAAAACCACATGGTGGGCCCATAACCCACAGTTCCACAGGATCGAAAACCCAACTCTCCTGTACAACCCTGTCTCTAATGTTTATTCCCCACGCTTGGCTTTGTATTTAATTCACGGGCCACCTTCCTAATGCTCTATTCTGGTGTTAGACGCAATACTTACTCTCGCTGCTCTGAACCCCCGTCTCACTCTGGTTCAGACTTCGAGCAACCATCTATCCTCTGGGAACCTCCTATGGTACCTTCGTACCTTACTCTCGATGTATTTTATATGTTCAACTCGAGAGATAATCTTATGCTCATTCATAGGTTAACCCCAGATGGTTTCCCTCATAAACATTCTATCGTAACTGAGATGCCCCTTACCTATTCGTAAGTACGTTGGAGTGCCTGAAGAAAAAGACGTCTTCACCATAATGACCTGAAGCAGAGAAATGAAGACGTCAACGTAATGGATCGACCTCTTCGAGAAGAGAAACTAGGACCGAGAAGACTCGTTAGAATTTCGCAACCAAATCCCTCCCCCCTTACCTCCCCTCTTAAATCTCGGGACGAGATTTCTTGTAGTGGAGGAGATTTGTGACGCCCGGATATTTAAGCTACAGTAATTCTCTGCTAATGATGCCACATCACTTCGATTACTGTTGCTAATCTCACGTTAGTTCGAAACCGATTCAAATTCAAATTCAAAATCAGGCAAACAATAAAACTTTTCAAATTTTAAAACTAAAATGTTCGGGTGAACCCATTTAATTCATAGGAGATTATGGTGGATAAAACACATTTGTTGTAAAAGGTTTAAATGCACTTAGGTAACTAAAGCAGTAGGTAAAACAATTATATAAATGCCTTTCTATTTATAAAATATCAGAATATCTTATTTAGTTGCCTGAAATTAATAGGTCAGTAGCACAATTATTATTGCTAAATTGGGACTTGCTTTTAGGTTTTATAAAACTGTAATGAATCAAAATGAAATAAAAATAGAAGAGAAAAGTAGAAAGAAAACGAAACTAACAAAAAAAGCAAAGCAACCCCCCCCTCACTGGGCCAACCCTGGCCGAGCTGGCCTGCCCCACTGGGCGAAGGCCCAACCAGTTGCGCCCACTCCCCTCCCTTATCCCCCACCCTGGTCAAACCCTAACCAACCGCGCCCCCACTCGCTCCCACTCCATCTCTGCCTCCCTCCCCAATCCAGATCGGGATCGGGGGCGTTCAAGCCCGGCGCCACTGGACCTCCCCGTCGCCACTCCCGCGCCAGAACCCTCCCCCGCCGACGCCTCACCTACCCCGTCCCCGGACTCCCCCACCGCCAAGACGCTCTCGTTGCCCCCCTCCCAAGCGGCCACCGTCGCACCTTCGTCGGATCCCGACCAACACTGCCGCCGCTCACCGTCCCCGGAGCCACCTCGACGCCGCGCTTCATCGCCCGACGCCACCGGATTCCCTCCGCCTCGACCTCGCCCGTCCTCGTCCTCCTCCCCGAGCCCGCGTACGCACATCTGCAGGGCCCGGTGAGCAGCCGTCCCTCCTCCCTTTCCTCTCCGCCCCGGCGCCGTTCACCGCGCGACGCACTCGTGCCCCTGCTCACCGCGGCCTCGCCCTGACCGGCGTGCCTCCGCATGCGCCAATGGTCGCGCCCTCCACCCCACCTACCTTTACCTCGCCCATGCACGCGCGAGTCCCTCTGCTCGCTGCTGCCGCGCACGAGCGCGCCCTCGCCACGGCCGTGCACGGCCGTGCCCCCCTCACGCACGTCCCCGGTGCTGCGTTCGCCTGTCCCCTCTGTCACGTTCCGCGCGCCTGCGCCGCACACTACTTGTTGCCCGCGCCGGCCTCGTCCTGCCCCGGACGGCGTCGCCCTCCGCCCGGGCCATCGCCCTGCCTTGCCTCGCCGCACTCCACCCGCGTCGCAGCCGCCCTGCTCGCCGGCGCTCCCGCTCGGGCGAAGCCGCGCCCGGCGCTCGCGCCCATCGGGCGCCCACGGCCCGCCCGCTAGCACGCCCGACCCGCAAAGCCCATGTGCCACTGACCTGGGGGCCCCACGGCCCAGAACGTTTTATAAAAATATATATTAAAATAAGTAAATAAAACTGTTAATTAATTAATTAATTAATTAACCATACTAATTAACTTAATTAATCCTGTTTAATTAAACTAATTAAACATTAGGTACCTAATTAACTAATTAAACTGATTAATAGGTTAATTAGGTTATTGTACCTATGACATGTGGGACCCACACGTCAGCGACCCAGCCAACACCTCTGTTGACTGCTGACGTCATGGTGACGTCATGCTGACGTTAGCGTGCACTATTCTGGATAATGTTGGATTTAAATAATTAATTAAATTCCAGAAACTAATAAAATCTTTAGAAAACCATATCTTTTAATCCGAAACTCGGATGAAAATACTTTGTACATGAAAGTTGCTCAGAACGACGAGACGAACCCGGATACGAAGCCCGTTCACCCGCCACACATCCCTAGCATAGCGAACCTGCAACATTTCCCCTCCGGCTCCTCTGCCCGAAAACGCGAAACACCGGGGATACTTTCCCGGATGTTTCCCCCCTTCACCGGTATCACCTCATACCGCGTTAGGGCACCTCTAGCACCGATACTTGTCATGTCATGCATCGCTATGCATCTGCTTGCTTAAATATTTATTGTTTCTTCCCCCTCTTCTCTCGCTAGACACCGAGACCGACGCCGCTGCTACCCAGTACGACTACGGTGTTGACGACCCCTCTCTCTTGCTAGAGCAACCAGGCAAGCCCCCCCTTGATCACCAGATATCGCCTACTCTCCTCTATACTGCTTGCATTAGAGTAGTGTAGCATGTTACTACTTTCATTATTCCTATCCTGATGCATAGCCTATCCTTGTTACTACTGTTGATACCTTTACCTGCAATCCTACCTGCTTAGTTTAGGATGCTAGTTTACCATCAGTGGCCCTACATTCTTGTCCGTCTGCTATGCTATAATATCGGGCCGTGATCACTTGGGAGGTGATCACGGGTATATACTATACTTTAAACATGATACATGTGGTGACCAAAGTCGGGTTGGCTCGAGGAGTACCCGCGAGTGATTCACGGATTGGGGGCTGAAAGGACCTTTGTCCCGACGGCCCTGTGTGTGGATCTTTGTGGCGGAGCGGTAGGGCAGGTTGAGACTACCTGGGTGAGAGGTGGGCCTGGCCCTGGTCGGCGTTCGCGGATACTTAACACGCTTAACGAGATCTGGGTATTTGATCTGAGTCTAGCTACTGGCCTATACGCACTAACCAACTACGCGGGAAAGATATGGGCACTCGGCGTCATGGTATCAGCCGAAGCCTTCGTGACGTCAGCGACTGAGCGGCGCGCGCCGGATTGGAACGTAAGCCTGCTCTTGTATTAAGGGGGCTAGTTCTGCTTCCGGCCGCGTAAGCAACGTGCAGGTGTGCTCAGGGCGATGGGCCCAGACCCCTGCGCGTATAGGTTTAGACCGGCGTGCTGACCGCTCTGTTATGCCTAGGTGGGGCTGCGACGTGTCGATCTTCCGAGGCCGGGCATGACCCAGGAAACTATGTCCGGCCAAATGGGATCAAGCGTGTTGGGCTATGTGGTGCACCCCTGCAGGGAAGTTAATCTATTCGAATAGTCATGTCCCTCGGTAAAAGGACGACCCGGAGTTGTACCTTGACCTTATGACAACTAGAACCGGATACTTAATAAAACACACCCTTCCAAGTGCCAGATACAACCCGGTGATCGCTCTCTAACAGGGCATCGAGGAGGGGATCGCTGGGTAGGATTATGCTATATGATGCTACTTGGAGGACTTCATTCTACTCTCTTCTACCTGCTGCAAGACGGAGGCGACCAGAAGTGTAGTCTTCGATAAGACTAGCTATCCCCCTCTTATTCTGGCATTCTGCAGTTCAGTCCACTGATATGGCCCTTTACACATATATCCATGCATATGTAGTGTAGCTCCTTGCTTGCGAGTACTTTGGATGAGTACTCACGGTTGCTTTGTTTCCCCTTTTTCCCCCATACCTCTATCCGATTGCTGCGACCAGACGATGGAGCCCAGGATCCAGACGCCACCGTCGATGACGACTACTACCCCGGAGGTGCCTACTACTACGTGCTGCCTGCCGACGACGACCAGGAGTAGTTAGGAGGATCCCAGGCAGGAGGCCTGCGCCTCTTTCGGTTGTATCCCAGTTTGTGCTAGCCTTCTTAAGGCAAAACTTGTTTAACTTATGTCTGTACTCAGATATTGTTGCTTCCGCTGACTCGTCTATGACCGAGCACTTGTATTCGAGCCCTCGAGGCCCCTGGCTTGTATTATGATGCTTGTATGACTTATTTTTATTTATAGAGTTGTGTTGTGATATCTTCCCGTGAGTCCCTGATCTTGATCGTACACATTTGCGCGCATGATTAGTGTACGATTGAATCGGGGGCATCACAACAATTTGCCATTGTATTGGGTGTGTTGGGGACATATGCGATTTCTTGTATTTGGGTGTCAGGGTCGTTTGAGAGAGACCATCTTCATTCTACACCTCTCACGGATTGATAAACCTTAGGTCATCCACTTGAGGGAAAATTGCTACTGTCCTACAAAACTCTGCGCTTGGAGGCCCAACACGTGTCTACAAGAATAAAGTTGCGTAGTAGACATCAGACGTTTACATAACACCACTAGAGGATAGACAACATAAATCTCATCAAAATATCGAACGAATACCAAATTCACATGATTACTTATAACAAGACTTCTCCCATGTCCCCAGGAACAAACGTAACTACTCACAAAACATATTAATGATCAAGATCATAGGATTATTAATTACCATTAAGGATCTGAAAATATAATCTTCCACCGGATAAACCAACCAGCATTAACTACAAGGAGTAATCAACACTACTAGCAATCCACAGGTACCAATCTGAGGTTTTGGGACAAAGATCAAATACAAGAGATGAACTAGGGTTTCAGAGGAGATGGTACTAGTGAAGATGTTGATTGAGATTGACCCCCTCTAGATGAGAGGATCGACGGTGATGATGATGGTGACGATTTCCCCTCTCGGAGGGACGTTTCCCCGGCAGAATAGCTCCGGCGGAGCCCTAGATTGGTTCTGCCCAGGTTCCGCCTTGAGATGGCGGCGCTTCGCCCCGAAAGCTTCCTTCTGATTTTTTCCAGGTTAGAACACACCATATAGACAAAGATGGGCACCGGAGGTGTGCCAGGGGGCCCACAAGGTCGGGGGCACACGCCCAGGGGGGTAGGGCACGCCCTCTAGCCTTGTGGCTGGCTGGTGGCCCCCCTCTGGTACTTTCTTCGCCCAATATTTTTTATGTATTCCAAAAACATGCTCCGTGAAGTTTCAGGACTTTTGGAGTTGTGCAGAATAGGTCTCTAATATTTGCTTCTTTTCCAGTTCAGAATTCCAGCTGCCGTCATTCTCCCTCTTCATGTAAACCTTACAAGATAAGAGAGAATAGGCATAAGTATTGTGATATAATGTGTAATGACAGCACATAATGCAATAAATATCAATATAAAAGCATGATGCAAAATGGACGTATCAAAGATCAATAAAAAGAGAGAGAAGAAGACATCTAGCTACTACCTATGGACCCGTAGGTCTGTGGTGAACTACTCACGCATCAGGATGATGAAGAACCCCTTCGTGATGGTTGACCCCTTTGGCAGAGTGCCGGAAAAGGCCTCTAGATTTGATCTCGTGGTTATGGAACTTGCGGTGGCTGGAAAAGTGTTTCATCGGCTCCCTAGGGTTTTGGGGAATTTAGAGTATTTATAGAGCTAAAGGTCGGTGGAGAAGCTTCCCGTGGGCCGCACTACCCACCAGGGTGCGCCTGGGGCCTCTAGCACGCCCAGGTGCCTAGTGGGCCCCACGTACCTCCTTTGGTGCACTTCCTTGGCCTCCTGGGTGTCTTAAGGGCAGAAAATATTATGCAAAAAGTTTCATGGCATTTGGACTCCATTTGTATTGATTTTCTTTGAAGTCAAAAACCATGCAAAAAGCAACAATTGGCACAGGGCATTATGTCAATAGGTTAGTCCCAAAAAATGATATGAAGTTGCTAGTAAATGAGTATAAGACATCCAAGATTGATACTTTAATAGCATGGAACAATAAAAAATTATAGATACCTTGCAGGCGTATCAACATTCCGAAGCTTAATTCCTGCTCGTCCTCGAGTAGGTAAACAATAAAAACATAATGTTTGATGTGGAATGCTACCCATCATATTCATCACATATTATTTTATTTTGTAGCATGGTCATTTGGACTTTGGATGATTCAAAGAAATAGTCTATAATTTGACATGAAGACCTCAGTACTCAAGCATATCAACAAGCAACCATGTCTTTCAAAATATCAACATGAAGAAAGCTATCCCTAGCCCATTATGCTTAATCATTGATCCATTCATGAAAAGCACTCAAATATTAGCTACATCCAATGCACAAGTATTATAATAGTGCTCCCTAGTTGGTGCTTTATAATAGAATATGGAGATTCAAAAAATAAAAATTGCACAAAGTAAATAGATAGGCCCTTCGCAGAGGGAAGCAGAGATTTGTACAGGTGCCAGAGGTCAAAGCATTTTTTTCTCTCAATTTAAGCTTTGACCTCTGGCACCTCTTTAAAATATTTGTAGAGGTACCAAACATAAAATAAACTTTACTCCTTTTTCCACCATTCTTTCACAATCCATTGCTAGCCGTATCCATGGGTGCCTTCCATACCAACACTTAACAAGGAATTTATTATTTGACATCATAAATATTCTTTTTTCATTTCGGTATCGGGCATCCCTATTACCTTGCCACACTCTCGTGCAATGACAAGTTAACAAACACTCATATTGAGAATAAAATATCTAGCATGCAAAATATTGGCCACCCCCTGCCGCTTCATGAGCTGTACGGGCACACAAAATAGGAAATTTATTTTGAAAATTAGAGTTGGCACATACAAATTTACTTGGAACGACATGGAAATACCGCATATAGGTATGTATGGTGGACTCATTTGGCACAACTTGGGTTTAAGGATTTCGGATGCACAAGTAGTATTCCTGCTTAGTACAAGGAAAGGCTAGCAAATAGATTGTGAAGCAACCAACCAAAAAAACGAAAACTATCATAAACGAGCATTGAGCATAACTAACACCTAATAATGCACCACAAGTAGGATCTAACTTCATTGCATAACTATTGACTTTCGTGCTTGCATAGGGAATCACAAACCTTAACAGCAATATTCTTACTAAAGCATAATTACTCACCAACATGACTAACATATTACTATCTCCATATCATAGAACTATTGGAAGGAATCAATTTTTAATATCCTATGATCTTCGTGATAGTTTTTATTATCCCTCTTGAATATCTATCACTCTGGGACTCGTGTCATATATTACCATTCCTACTTTTCAAGCTCTCAAATAAATTTAAGTGAAGAACAAGAGCACAAATATTTCTTGAAAATTTTCATCTCTCAAAATAATATAAGTGAAGCATGAGAGGATATTTCTTTAAAATTCTACTAACTCTAAAAAAGTAATCGAAGTGAAGCATGAGAGCATATTTCTTCAAAATTAAAGCACCACCGCGCTCAAAAAAGATATAAGTGAAACACTAGAGCAATTCCATAGCTCAATTTTTTTTAAGTGAAGCACGTAGAGCAATTCGAACAAATCATAACATCATTATGGCTCTCTCAAATAGCTGTGTCCAGCAAGGTTGATGGTGACAAACTAAAAAGCAAAACAAGCAACGACTCATATAATACAAGATGCTCCAAGTAAAACTCATGATATGTGACGAATAAAAATAATCCAAGGCAATGATCATGTATATATGCATCACGTCCAAGATTAGTAGACCGACTCCTGCCTACATCTACTACTATTACTCCAAACATCGAATGCTATCCAGCATGCAATTAGTGTATTAAGTTCATGGAAAAACGGAGTAATGCAATAAGTGCGTTGACATGATGTAGACATGACCTATTCATGTTGGAATAGATCCCATCTTGTTATCCTTAATAGCAACGATACATGCGTGTTGATAACCCACAAATATAGGGATCGCAACAGTTTTCAAGGGTAGAGTATTGATGTCTACTACACAACCTTCTTCTTGTAGACGTTGTTGGGCCTCCAAGTGCAGAGGTTTGTAGGACAGTAGCAAATTTCCCTCAAGTGGATGACCTAAGGTTTATCAATTTGTGGGAGGCGTAGGATGAAGATGGTCTCTCTCAAGCAATTCTGCAACCAAATAACAAAGAGTCTCTTGTGTCCCCAACACACCCAATACAATGGTAAATTGTATAGGTGCACTAGTTCGGCGAAGAGATGGTGATACAAGTGCAATATGGATGGTAGATATAGGTTTTTGTAATCTGAAAATATAAAAAAAGCAAGGTAACTAATGATAAAAGTGAGCACAAACGGTATTGCAATGCTAGGAAACAAGGCCTAGGGTTCATACTTTCACTAGTGCAAGTTCTCTCAACAATAATAACATAACTGGATCATATAACTATCCCTCAACATGCAACAAAGAGTCACTCCAAAGTCACTAATAGCAGAGAACAAATGAAGAGATTATTGTAGGGTATGAAACCACCTCAAAGTTATGCTTTCTGATCGATCTATTCAGGAGTCCGTAGTAAAATAACACGAAGCTATTCTTTCCGTTCGATCTATCATAGAGTTCGTACTAGAATAACACCTTAAGACACATATCAACCAAACCCTAATTTCACCTAGATACTCCAATGTCACCTCAAGTATCCATGGGTATGATTATATGATATGCATCAAACAATCTCAGATTCATCTATTCAACCAACACAAAGAACTTCAAAGAGTGCCCCAATGTTTCTACCGGAGAGTCAAGACGAAAACGTGTGCCAACCCCTATGCATAAGTTCACAATGTTACGAAACCCGCAAG
Organism: Aegilops umbellulata; assembly: GCA_032464435.1. Classification (NCBI taxonomy): domain Eukaryota; kingdom Viridiplantae; phylum Streptophyta; class Magnoliopsida; order Poales; family Poaceae; genus Aegilops; species Aegilops umbellulata. The sequence goes on from CP136057.1 coordinate 238,915,752, forward strand.
TTGATCACCAAAACATACATCAAGTAGATCACGTGAATATCCCATTGTCACCACAGATAAGCACATGCAAGACATACATCAAGTGTTCTCAAATCCTTAAAGACCCAATCCGATAAGATAACTTCAAAGGGAAAACTCAATCCATCACAAGAGAGTAGAGGGGGAGAAATATCATAAGATCCAACTATAATAGCAAAGCTCACGATACATCAAGATCGTGCCAAATCAAGAACACGAGAGAGAGAGAGAGAGATCAAACACATAGCTACTGGTACATACCCTCAGCCTCAAGGGTGAATTACTCCCTCCTCGCCATGGAGAGCACCGGGATGATGAAGATGGCCACTGAAGAGGGATTCTACCCTCCGGCAGGGTGCCGGAACGAGTCTAGATTGGTTTTCAGTTGCTACAGAGGCTTGCGGCGGTGGAACTCCCGATCTAGGTTATGTTCTCGAAGTTTGGGTATATATAAGAGGTGTTGGCGTCAGGAACAAGTCAGGGGGGTCTTCGAGGCGGCCACGAGGTAGGGGGCGCGCCCAGGGGGGTAGGGCGCGCCCCCCACCCTCGTGGGTGCCTTGGGACTCTTCTGGCCCATATCCGATGCTTCGTGGGCTTCTTCTGGTCCAAAAATAATCTCCGTCAAATTTCAGGTCAATTGGACTCCGTTTGGTTTTCCTTTTCTGCAATACTCAAAAACAAGGAAAAAACAGAAACTGGCACTTGGCTCTAGGTTAATAGGTTAGTCCCCAAAATCATATAAAATAGCATATAAATGCATATAAAACATATAAAAAATTATAGATACGTTGGAGACATATCAAGCATCCCCAAGCTTAATTCCTGCTCGTCCTCGAGTAGGTAAATGATAAAAACAGAATTTTTTATGTGGAATGCTACTAACATATTTATCAATGTAATCTTCTTTATTGTGGCAAGAATATTCAGATCCATAAGATTCAAAACAAAAGTTTAATATTGACATGAAAACAATAATAATTCAAGCATACTAACAAAGAAATCATGTCTTCTCAAAATAACATGGCCAAAGCAAGTTATCCCTACAAAATCATATAGTCTGGCTATGCTCTATCTTCATCACACAAAATATTTAAATCATGCACAACCCTGATGACAAGCCAAGCAATTGTTTCATACTTTTGATGTTCTCAAACCTTTTCAATTTTCACGCAATACATGAGCGTGAGCCATTGACATAGCACTATATGTGGCATAGAATGGTGGTTGTGGAGAAGACAAAAAAGGAGAAGATAGTCTCACATCAACTAGGCGTATCAATGGACTATGGTGTGACGCCCGAGTAATTAAGCTACAGTAATTTCCTGCTAATGATGCCATGTCATCATGATTACTGTTGTTAGCTCGAGTTGGTTCGAATCCGGTCCAAATTCAAAGTCAAGTCAAACTCAAAAGTTTTCAAATACCTAAAATAAAATGTTCATCATGTGGCAAAATGTCATTTGTTAATATTGGTGGTGAACCATTTTTTTTGCAAATTGGTTAATGCCCTAATCTAAAGAAAACAGAAAAGGTTAAGTAAAAAAAGAAAAAGAAAACCCCCACCTCCCCTAGTGGGCCTCGTGGCCCAGCTGGCCATTCAGCCGGCCGGCCAGGCCACCCCACACCCGTAGCCTACACCTAACCCCTCCCCCCGTGACCTAACTGCCGCACCCCACATCCCCCCACGATCCCCTAACAACCACTCGCTCCTGCTCCCACGACCCGAACTGGATCGGGGGCGCTCGTTCCCCCCCAGATCCCGACTTCCGCGCCTCGCCACCTCGTCTCCGTCGCCGGACCTCGCCGTCATCGCGCCACCACGCCCTGGAGCCGCCCCGACGTCGTTGCTCGTCGCCTCCCAGACCCCGTCGCTGGTGCCGTCCCGGACCGCCGTCGCCGCTCGCCGGACCGCCACCCCGACTTCGACCCCGCCGCCGACGTCCCCGCCCTCCTCCTCGAACCCCGCTGCCTAGCCCCTACACCATACGGCCAGGCCATTGGCCTCTTCCCCTTTGCCCTCCGCCCTCGAGCACCAATAGCTGCGGCCGCGACGCCGCACCCTGTCCGGCCGGCCCGTCGCCGGCGCCTCCGCTTCTCCTGCCGCTTCCCTTCCGTGCCATACCGATCGGCCCGCCGCGAGCAGTGCGCCCCCGCACGCGCCTGCGCCCGGAGCCCGCTGTGCGTCGCTCCGCGACGCTTCCCGCCCCTGCTGCTACGTGCTTCACGCGCCGGACGTTCCTTGCCGTGCCCGCGCCTGTTGCTACGCCCCGCATCCGTCCTGCCGCACCTAGATGTACCCGCTCCGGTTCCCGCTCGCCGCTCGCCCGTGCACGCGTGCTGCCTAGCTACTGCGGCCTGCCCACTCCGACCTACTGCCCCTTTCGCACCCTCGCCTCCGTCGCCCCCTTCTTCCCCGTAAGCGCGCCACCCTCCTCTGCCCCAGCGGTGGCCGCTGGTCGCGCTTGGGCCACGGCTCGCCGCTCCTCCCCCCTAGTTGTCCGCCAGCGAGGCCAGCAGCCGGGCGCCGGCTGCGCCTGCTCGGGCAGTGCCCGCTGCCCGCACCCATTAAGGCCCTATGACATGTGGGGCCCCAACCCCCCAGACCGTTTTTATAAATAAATAAATAAATAAATAAATAAATAAATAAATAAATAAAATAATTAATTAATCATAATTAGACAAATCCAATCACTAATTAACCTAATTAACTATTAGTTAATTAAATAGTCAATGACAAATGTGCCCGTCTGTCAGTTTGACTAGTCAACGGTCGCAGTTGACTGCTGACGTCATGCTGAAGTCATGATCACGTCAGCAAGCACTATTCTGGATAATGTTGTATTATAATAGTTAAATAAATGCTAAAAATGATTTAAATCTTTTAAAATTAATATAAAATAAACCGTAGCTCGGATGGAAAAACTTTGTACATGAAAGTTGCTCAGAACGACGAGACAATTCCGGATACGCAGCCAGTTCGTCCGCCACACACCCTAGCATAGCAAACACACAACTTTCCCCCTCCGATTCATTTGTCCGAAAACGCGAAACACCGGGGATACTTTCCCGGTTGTTTTCCCCCTTCGTCGGTATCACCTCCTATTGTGTTAGGGCACACCTAGCACCGCTACTTGTCATGTCATGCATCGATGTGCATCTGTTTGCATTGTATTCATTGTTTCTTCCACCTCTTCTCTCCGGTAGACTACGATACTGACGCCGCTGCTGGTGCCCCGACCGACTACGTTGTTAACGACCCCTACTTGCCAGAGCAACCAGGCAAGCCCCCCCTTGATCACCAGATATTGCCTATTCCTTCTCTCTACTGCTTGCATTAGAGTAGTGTAGCATGTACTGCTTTCGGTTAATCCTATTCTTCTGCATAGCCTGTCATTGTTGCTAAAGTTGTTACCCTTACGTGCAATCCTAAATGCTTAGTATAGGATGCTAGTATCCATCAGTGGACCTACATTCTTATCCGTCTGCCATGCTATACTATCGGGCCGTGATCACTCGGGAGGTGATCACGTGTATATACATATATACATACATACTATACAGGTGGTGACTAAAGTCGGGTCGGATCGTTGAGTACCCGCATGTGATTTCGAAGCGGGGGCTGAAAGGACAGGTGGCTCCATACAGGTAGTGGTGGGCCTGAGTTCCCGATGGCCCCCGACTGTTACTTTGTGGCGGAGCGACAGGGCAGGTTGAGACCACCTAGGATAGAGGTGGGCCTAGCCCTCGTCGGTGTCCGCGATTACTTCATAATAACACGCTTAACAATATCTTGGTATTTGATCTGAGTTCGGTCGTTGGCCTTATACGCACTAACCGCCACGTGGGACAAGATATGGGCAACCGACGTCGTGGTATCAGCCAAAGCTCTTTTTGACATCAACGACTGAGCGGCGCGCGCCGCATTGGACCGTAAGCCCGTGCTTGTATTAAGGGGCTAGGTCTGCTTCCGGCTGCGTTCGCAACGTGCAGGTGTGCAATAGGCGATGGGCCCAGACCCCTGCGCGCATCAGATTTAGACTGGCGTGCTGACCTCTCTGTTGAGCCTAGGTAGGGCTGCGACATGTTGATCTCCCGAGGCCGGACATGACCCAGGAAAGTGTGCCCGGCCAGAGGGATCGAGCGTGTCGGGTAATGTGGTGCACCCCTGCAGGGAATTAGATCTATTCGAATAGTCGTGTCCACGGTAACAGGCGACCCAGAGTTGTACTTTGACCTTATGACAACTAGAATCGGATACTTAACAAAACACACCCTTCCAAGTGACAGATATAACCTGGTGATCGCCGGGTAGGATTATGCTATGCGATGCTACTTGGTCAACTTACAATCTACTCTCTTCTATATGTTGCAAGATGGAGGCTGCCAGAAGCGTAGTCTTCGACAGGACTAGCTATCCCCCTCTTATTCTAGCATTCTGCAGTTCAGTCCACCGATATTGCCCCTTTACATAGATGCCCATGCATATCTAGTGTAGATCCTTGCTTGCGAGTACTTTGGATGAGTACTCACGGTTGCTTTTCTCCCTCTTTTCCCCCTTTCGATTCTACCTGGTTGTCGCAACCAGATGCTGGAGCCCAGGATCCAGACGCCACCTTAGACGATGGCTCCTGCTACACAAGAGGTGCCTACTACTACGTGCAGGCTACTGACGATGACCAGGGTAGTTTAGGAGGATCCCATGCAGGAGGCCTGCGCCTCTTTCGATCTGTATCCCAGTTTGTGCTAGCCATCTTATGGCAACTTGTTTAACTTATGTATGTACTCAGATATTGTTGCTTCCACTAACTCGTCTATGATTGAGCACTTGTATTCGAGCCCTCGAGGCCCCTTGCTTGTATTATGATGCTTGTATGACTTATTTTTATTTTTAGATTTGTGTTGTGATATCTTCCCATGAGCCCCTGATCTTGATCGTACACGTTTGCGTGTATGATTAGTGTACGATTGAATCGGGGGCGTCAGAAGTTGGTATCAGAGCCGACTGCCTGTAGGAATCCCCCTTTCCAACTCCTTGGCGAAGTTGAGTCTAGTCATTACTAAACTTTTACTAACATGGCTCTCTGGCTTACGGGCCCACGTCGCGATTGTTGGGGAACGTAGTAATTTCAAAAAATTTCCTATGCACACGCAAGATCATGGTGATGGATAGCAACGAGAGGGGAGAGTGTTGTCTACGTACCCTCGTAGACCGAAGCGAAAGCGTTGACACAACATAGAGGAAGTAGTCGTACGTTCTCCTTGCGATCCAACCGATCACAACACCGTTACTCCGGCACCTCCGAGTTCTTGGCACACGTTCAGCTCGATGACGATCCCCGAGCTCCGATCCAGCAAAGCGTCGAGGAAGAGTTCCGTCAGCACGACGGCGTGGTGATGATCTTGATGTGTTACCGGCGCAGGGCTTCGCCTAAGCACTGCAACGATATGATCGAGGTGGAATTTGGTGGAAGGGGGCACCGCACACGGCTAAGGAACGATCCGTAGATCAACTTGTGTGTCTTTGGGGTGCCCCCTGCCCCCGTATATAAAGGAGCCAAGGGGGAGGGGCTGGCCGGCCAAGCCTGGCGCGCCAGGAGAGTCCTACTCCCTCTGGGAGTAGGATTCCCCCCCCCCCAATCCTAGTTGGACTAGGATTCTCCAAGGGGGAGAGAGAGAGAGGGGGCGCCCACCCCTCCTAGTCCTAATAGGACTAGGGGAAGGGGGAGGCGCGCAGCCCATGAGGGCAGCCCTCTCACCTCTCCTCCAAGTCCCATGTTGGCCCATTATGCTCCCGGGGGGTTCCGGTAACCCTCCCGGTATTCCGGTAAAATCCTGATTTCACCTGGAATGCATCCGATGTCCAAACATAGGCTTCCAATATATCATTCTTTACGTCTCGACCATTTCGAGACTCCTCGTCATGTCCGTGATCACATCCGGGACTCCTAACTCCTTTGGTACATCAAAATGCATAAACTCATAATAACTGTCATCGTAACGTTAAGCGTGCGGACCCTACGGTTCGAGAACAATGTAGACATGACCGAGACACGTCTCCGGTCAATAACCAATAGCGGGACCTGGATGCCCATATTGGCTCCTACATATTCTACGAAGATCTTTATCGGTCAGACCGCATAACAACATACGTTGTTCCCTTTGTCATCGGTATGTTACTTGCCCGAGATTCGATCGTCGGTATCCAATACCTAGTTCAATATCGTTACCGGCAAGTCTCTTTACTCGTTCTGTAATACATCATCTCGCAACTAACTCATTGGTTGCAATGCTTGCAAGGCTTTATGTGATGTGCATTACCGAGAAGGCCCTGAGATACCTCTCCGACAATCGGAGTGACAAATCCTAATCTCGAAATTCGCCAACCCAATATGTACCTTCGGAGACACCTGTAGAGCACCTTTATAATCACCCAGTTACGTTGTGACGTTTGGTAGCACACAAAGTGTTCCTACGGTAAATGGGAGTTGCATAATCTCATAGTTAAAGGAACATGTATAAGTCATGGATAAAAGCAATAGCAACATACTAAACGATCGGGTGCTATGCTAATGCAATGGGTCATGTCAATTAGATCATTCAACTAATGATGTGATCTCGTTAATCAAATAACAACTCTTTGTTCATGGCTAGGAAACATAACCATCTTTGATTAATGAGCTAGTCAAGTAGAGGCATACTAGTGACACTCTGTTTGTCTATGTATTCACACATGTATTATGTTTCCAGTTAATACAATTCTAGCATGAATAATAAACATTTATCATGATATGTAAGGAAATAAATAATCACTTTTATTATTGCCTCTAGGGCATATTTCCTTCAGTCTCCCACTTGCACTAGAGTCAATAATCTAGTTCACATCGCCATGTGATTTACCAGCAATAGTTCACACCACCATGTGATTAACACCCATAGTTCACATCGATATGTGACCAACACCCAAAGGGTTTACTAGAGTCAGTAATCTAGTTCACATCGCTTATGTGATTAACACCCAAAGAGTACTAAGGTGTGATCATGTTTTGCTTTGTGAGAGAAGTTTAGTCAACGGGTCTGCCACATTCAGATCCATTATGTATTTTGCAATTTTCTATGTCTACAATGCTCTGCATGGAGCTACTTTAGCTAATTGCTCCCACTTTCAATATGTATCTAGATTGAGACTTAGAGTCATCTAGATTAGTGTCGAAACTTGCATCGATGTAACCTTTTACGACGAACCTTTTTGTCACATCCATAATCGAGAAACATATCCTTATTCCACTAAGGATAATTTTGACCGCTTGTCCAGTGATCTACTCCTAGATCACTATTGTACTCCCTTGCCAAACTCAGTGGTAGGGTATGCAATAGATCTGGTACACAGCATGGCATACTTTATAGAACCTATGGCTGAGGCATAGGGAATGACTTTCATTCTCTTTCTATCTTCTGCCGTGGTCGGGCTTTGAGTCTTACTCAATTTCACACCTTGTAATACAGGCAAGAACTCTTTCTTTGACTGTTCCATTTTGAACTACTTCAAAATCTTTTCAAGGTATGTACTTATTGAAAAACTTATCAAGCGTCTTGATCTATCTCTATAGATCTTGATGCTCAATATGTAAGCAGCTTCACCGAGGTCCTTCTTCGAAATAAACTCCTTTCAAATACTCCTTTATGCTTTACAGAATAATTCTACATTATTTCCGATCAATAATATGTCATTTACATATACTTATCAGAAATGTTGTAGTGCTCCCACTCACTTTCTTGTAAATACAGGCTTCACCGCAAGTCTGTATAAAACTATATGCTTTGATCAACTTATCAAAGCGTATATTCCAACTCCGAGATGCATGCACCAGTCCATAGATGGATCGCTGGAGCTTGCACATTTTGTTAGCACCTTTAGGATTGACAAAACCTTCTGGTTGCATCATATACAACTCTTCTTTAATAAATCTATTAAGGAATGCAGTTTTGTTTATCCATTTGCCAGATTTCATAAAATGCGGCAATTGCTAACATGATTCGAACAGACTTTAAGCATAGATACGAGTGAGAAACTCTCATCGTAGTCAACACCTTGAACTTTTCGAAAACCTTTTGCGACAATTCTAGCTTTGTAGATAGTAACACTACTATCAGTGTCCGTCTTCCTCTTGAAGATCCATTTATTTTCTATGGCTTGCCGATCATCGGGCAAATCCATCAAAGTCCATACTTTGTTCTCATACATGGATCATATCTCAGATTTCATGGTCTCTAACCATTTCGCGGAATCTAGGCTCATCATCGCTTCCTCATAGTTCGCAAGTTCATCATGGTCTAGTAACATGACTTCCAGAACAGGATTACCGTACCACTCTGGTGCGGATCTCACTCTGGTTTACCTACGAGATTCGGTAGTAACTTGATCTGAAGTTACATGATCATCATCATTAGCTTCCTCACTAATTGGTGTAGTAGTCACAGGAACAGATTTCTGTGATGAACTACTTTCCAATAAGGGAGAAGGTACAATTACCTTATCAAGTTCTATTTTCCTCCCACTCACTTCTTTCGAGAGAAACTCCTTCTCTAGGAAGGATCCATTCTTAGCAACAAATGTCTTGCCTTTGGATCTGTGATAGAAGGTGTACCGAACAGTCTCCTTTGGGTATCCTATGAAGACACATTTTTCCGATTTGGGTTCGAGCTCATCAGGTTGAAGCTTTTTCACATAAGCATCGCAGCCCCAAACTTTAAGAAACGACAACTTTGGTTTCTTGCCAAACCACAGTTCATAAGGCATCGTCTCAACGGATTTCGATGGTGCCCTTTTTAACGTGAATGCAGCTGTCTTTAATGCATAACCCCAAAAACGATAGTGGTAGATCGGTAAGAGACATCATAGATTGTACTATATCCAATAAAGTACGGTTATGACGTTCGGACGCACCATTATGCTGTGGTGTTCCAAGTGGCGTGAGTAGTGAAACTATTTCACATTGTTTTAACTGAAGGCCAAACTCGTAACTTAAATATTTTACTTCTGCGATCATATCGTAGAAACTTTATTTTCTTGTTACGATGATTCTCCACTTCATTCTGAAATTCTTTGAACTTTTCAAACGTTTCAGACTTATGTTTCATTAAGTCGATATACCCATATCTGCTTAAATCATCTATGAAGTTCTGAAAATAATGATACTTGTCGCGAGCCTTAATATTCATCGGACCACATACATCAGTATGTATGATTTCCAACAAATCTGTTGCTTGCTCCATTGTTCCGGAGAACGGCGTTTTAGTCATCTTGCCCAAGAGGCATGGTTCGCAAGCATCAAGTGATTCATAATCAAGAGATTCCAAAATTCCATCAGCATGGAGTTTCTTCATGCGCTTTACACCAATATGACCTAAACGGCAGTGCCACAAATAGGTTTGCACTATCATTATTAACTTCGCATCTTTTGGTTTCAATATTATGAATATGTGTATCACTACGATCGAGATCCAATGAACTATTTTCATTGGGTGTGTATGTCCATAAAAGGTTCTATTCATGTAAACAGAACAACAATTGTTCTCTAACTTTAAATGAATAATCGTATTGCAATAAACATGATCAAATCATATTTATGCTCAACGCAAACACCAAATAACACTTATTTAGTTTCAACACTAATCCCGAAAGTATAGGGAGTGTGTGATGATGATCATATCAATCTTGGAAACACTTCCAACACACATCGTCACCTTGCCCTTTAACTAGTCTTTGTTCATTCTGCAACCCCCGTTTCGAGTTACTAATCTTAGCAACTTGAACTAGTACCAAATACTAAGGGGTTGCTATGAACACTAGTAAAGTACACATCAATAACATGTATATCAAATATACTTATGTTCACTTTGCCATCCTTCTTATCTGCCAATCACTTGGGGTAGTTCCGCTTCCAGTGACCAGTCCCTTTGCAGTAGAAGCACTTAGTCTCAGGCTTAGGACCAGACTTGGGCCTTTTCACTTGAGCAGCAACTTGCTTGCCGTTCTTCTTGAAGTTCCCCTTCTTTCCTTTTGCCCTTTTCTTGAAACTAGTGATCTTGTCAACCATCAACACTTGATGTTTTTCTTTGATTTCTACCTTCGCCGATTTTAGCATCGCGAAGAGCTTGGGAATATTTTCCGTTATCCCTTGCATATTATAGTTCATCACGAAGTTCTACTAACTTGGTGATGGTGACTAGAGAAATCTGTCAATCACTATCTTATCTGGAAGATTAACTCCCACTTGATTCAAGCGATTGTAGTACCCAGACAATCTGAGCACATGCTCACTAGTTGAGCGATTCTCCTCCATCTTTTAGCTATAGAACTTGTTGGAGACTTCATATCTCTCAACTCGGGTATTTGCTTGAAATATTAACTTCAACTCCTAGAACATCTCATATGCTCCATGACGTTCAAAACGTCTTTGAAGTCCCGATTCTAAGCAGTTAAGCATGGTGCACTAAACTATTAAGTAGTCATCATATTGAGCTAGCAAAACGTTCATAATGTCTGCATCTGCTCCTGCAATAGGTCCGTCACCTAGCGGTGCATCAAGGACATAATTCTTCTGTGCAGCAATGAGGATAAACCTCAGATCACGGATCCAATCCGCATCATTGCTACTAACATTTTTCAACACAATTTTCTCTAGGAACATATCAAAATAAACACAGGGAAGCAACAACGCGAGCTATTGATCTACAACATAGATATGCTAATACTACCAGGACTAATGTTCATGATAATATTAAAGTTCAATTAATCATATTACTTAAGAACTCCCACTTAGATAGACATCCCTCTAATCTTCTAAGTGATCACGTGATCCAAATCAACCAAACCATGTCCGATCATCACGTGAGATGGAGTAGTTTCAATGGTGAACATCACTATGTTGATCATATCTACTATATGATTCACGCTCGACCTTTCGGTCTCCGTGTTTCGAGGCCATATCTGTTATATGCTAGGCTCGTCAAGTTAAACCTGAGTATTCCGCGTGTGCAACTGTTTTGCACCCGTTGTATTTGAACGTAGAGCCTATCACACCCGATCATCATGTGGTGTCTCAGCACGAAGAACTTTCGCAACGGTGCATACTCAGGGAGAACACTTCTTGATAATTTAGTGAGAGATCATCTTATAATGCTACCGTCAATCAAAGCAAGATAAGATGCATAAAAGGATAAACATCACATGCAATCAATATAAGTGATATGATATGGCCATCATCATCTTGTGCTTGTGATCTCCATCTTCGAAGCACCGTCATGATCACCATCGTCACCGGCGTGACACCTTGATCTTCATCGCAGCATCGTTGTCGTCTCGCCAATCTTATGCTTCCCCGACTATCACTACCGCTTAGTAATAAAGTAAAGCATTACATCGCGATTGCATTGCATACAATAAAGCGACAACCATATGGCTCCTGCCAGTTGCCGATAACTCGGTTACAAAACATGATCATCTCATACAATAAAATTTAGCATCATGTCTTGACCATATCACATCACAACATGCCCTGCAAAAACAAGTTAGACGTCCTCTACTTTGTTGTTGCAAGTTTTACGTGGCTGCTACGGGCTTTAAGCAAGAACTCATCTTACCTACGCATCAAAACCACAACGATAGTTTGTCAAATAGACTCCGTTTTAACCTTCTCAAGGACCGGGCGTAGCCACACTCGGTTCAACTAAAGTTGGAGAGACAGTCTTCCGCAAGCCATCTATGTGCAAAGCACGTCGAGGGAACCGATCTTGCGTAAGCGTACGCGTAAGGTTGGTCCGGATCGTCTCGTCCAACAATACCGCTGAACCAAAGTATGACATGCTGGTAGGCAGTATGACTTGTATCGTCCACAACTCACTTGTGTTCTACTCGTGCAAATAACATCAAACCATAAAAACCTAGGCTCGGATGCCACTGTTGGGGAACGTAGTAATTTCAAAAAAATTCCTACGCACACGCAAGATCATGGTGATGCATAGCAACGAGAGGGGAGAGTGTTGTCTACGTACCCTCGTAGACCGAAGCGAAAGCGTTGACACAACGTAGAGGAAGTAGTCGTACGTTCTCCTTGCGATCCAACCGATCACAACACCGTTACTCCGGCACCTCCGAGTTCTTGGCACACGTTCAGCTCGATGACGATCCCCGAGCTCCGATCCAGCAAAGCGTCGAGGAAGAGTTCCGTCAGCACGACGGCATGGTGACGATCTTGATGTGTTACCGGCGCAGGGCTTCGCCTAAGCACTGCAACGATATGATCGAGGTGGAATTTGGTGGAAGGGGGCACCGCACACGGCTAAGGAACGATCCGTAGATCAACTTGTGTGTCTTTGGGGTGCCCCCTGCCCCCGTATATAAAGGAGCCAAGGGGGAGGGGCTGGCCGGCCAAGCCTGGCGCGCCAGGAGAGTCCTACTCCCTCTGGGAGTAGGATTCCCCCCCCCCCCCCCCAATCCTAGTTGGACTAGGATTCTCCAAGGGGGAGAGAGAGAGAGAGAGGGGGCGCCCACCTCTCCTAGTCCTAATAGGACTAGGGGAAGGGGGGAGGCGCGCAGCCCATGAGGGAAGCCCTCTCACCTCTCCTCCAAGGCCCATGTTGGCCCATTATGCTCCCGGGGGGTTCCGGTAACCCTCCCGGTATTCCGGTAAAATCCTGATTTCACCTGGAATGCATCCGATGTCCAAACATAGGCTTCCAATATATCATTCTTTACGTCTCGACCATTTCGAGACTCCTCGTCATGTCCGTGATCACATCCGGGACTCCGAACTCCTTCGGTACATCAAAATGCATAAACTCATAATAACTATCATCGTAACGTTAAGCGTGCGGACCCTACGGTTCAAGAACAATGTAGACATGACCGAGACACGTCTCCGGTCAATAACCAATAGCGGGACCTGGATGCCCATATTGGCTCCTACATATTCTACAAAGATCTTTATCGGTCAGACTGCATAACAACATACGTTGTTCCCTTTGTCATCGGTATGTTACTTGCCCGAGATTCGATCGTCGGTATCCAATACCTAGTTCAATCTCGTTACCGGCAAGTCTCTTTACTCGTTCTGTAATACATCATCTCGCAACTAACTCATTGGTTGCAATGCTTGCAAGGCTTTATGTGATGTGCATTACCTAGAAGGCCCTGAGATACCTCTCCGACAATCGGAGTGACAAATCCTAATCTCGAAATACGCCAACCCAATATGTACCTTCGGAGACACCTGTAGAGCACCTTTATAATCACCCAGTTACGTTGTGACGTTTGGTAGCACACAAAGTGTTCCTACGGTAAATGGGAGTTGCATAATCTCATAGTTAAAGGAACATGTATAAGTCATGGATAAAAGCAATAGCAACATACTAAACGATCGGGTGCTATGCTAATGGAATGGGTCATGTCAATCAGATCATTCAACTAATGATGTGATCTCGTTAATCAAATAACAACTCTTTGTTCATGGCTAGGAAACATAACCATCTTTGATTAATGAGCTAGTCAAGTAGAGGCATACTAGTGACACTCTGTTTGTCTATGTATTCACACATGTATTATGTTTCCAGTTAATACAATTCTAGCATGAATAATAAACATTTATCATGATATGTAAGGAAATAAATAATCACTTTTATTATTGCCTCTAGGGCATATTTCCTTCAGCAATTGGGTGGTATTAGGATCTTTTATTCCTCGTCTATACTCTGGAACTCTTATTTCTCTTCTACTCGGGCCAAATGGTTTTACTAACTCTAACTCTAGGTTCTCGTAACTACTTCCTCCTGGAGAGCCACTCGATACAGATGATCACTTGATGCACTAGAAGATTCCGAAGTTACTCTTCGATTTTCCCATGATACTTTGTGCCATCGGTTTTGCAATTCCATTCCATCGGTAAACCCCAATGTATAACCAAGTACACTTGGCATTCATACAATCATTCCCCGTTGATCTTGTTATTACAAGATACCCTGAAATTCTCTCTATTGTTCCGGGTATACTTTGTGCCTACTGACTTGCAGTTCCTTGCCACATAAATACCCCTACGGATAATTCCTCGCACATGCCGAGTATCCGCTCATCCCTAGCTGTTCATGTGTTTCACAAAAGTCCTCGAAATACCATTCGACTTTCTGAAGATCCTCAGCAGCCCGTTGCTCTTGATCTCCTTGCCTTCCTGCATTATGGTTAAGTCCATACTTCTAGTAATCTCCGTTGACATCCTCTGTCACTATCATTTCGAGTCACTTGATCCGATATGTTGCGAATGCTCGCAATCCTCAATCAGATCCTAGAATTCATCCTTTGGCTCAGACATCATTTTGAACATGAGTTGGATCTCGACCAATGAAATTGTCGTCGATTGTACCCTTAAGCCTACTCAACTTATCCATCCTTGATCAGAGTGTTTGCTTCTGATCCCTTGATTTGGAGCTTATAATTCCTTTGCATTTGAGCTTTGAAATATTCAGTTGTTTTCATAATCCGATCTCCTTGCTTTGTTTCTTCTTCTGGTTGAGTACCGATGCTCACATCAGATCCCTTGTGGGACACCAGAACCTTTATTGGATTTTATCCGACGATGTCCTTCATACTCAATAACTTTGTGAGTCCTTTCTCGGATACATAATGCCTTTGGTAAATTGTATCCTCTGCTTTGTCAACCATGCTCTGCTTTCGAGCTTGTGTTATTTACTCCTGAAGTTGGTGGCATAAGGTCCTAACATGTCCCACCGGGTTGAATCTATGCCTTCCTTAATCTGTGTGAATCAGAAGAGTTTTCACGAGTCATACTATTCTGGTGTTTTGCCAGATATAATTTCAACACTACAAATTCATCGAAAGCGAGAAGTGAATGAAAGGTTATACATTGGAGAAGTGGGAGTCGACCTTGAATGTTGTGTTCATGCCCATGGAAACGGTGTTGAGCTTATCATGATAGCTTCTCTTAACAATAATTATTTACTTGGCATAATTTGATCTTGTATCTATGATTTTGTCCTTTGCAATCGTGGTCCCGACAGTGATTGTTCTTCTTTGATCCCATTCTCGGACAAGTTAAAAGTACATGCCTTCTGCAGATCATTATGTCTGCCCAACCTCTATTTTGATCTACCTTCGAGTATTACCCCCTGGTATCTCGAGGATATCAACCCATTACACTACATCTTATGAATGTCTGATGAAGTAGTACCTTTCCCCGTCATAGTCACTCCACGGGTTCTGGGTTGTCGTCAACCGAGGACACCGATATGTGAACCGATTCCGCATTCCGGTTCAGTAACCCTAAGTAATTTTCATTGCTTATGAGTTTAATGATCCCTCAAGTCATTCCTAGCCTGATTGGCTATATCATTATTGTGCTAATTTTTAAACTGTGCTACCTGGTCCTTATTTCTAGAGCACTACTTTTGGCGATGAGCTAAGCTTAGTCGATCTTCCTTGTCTTATTGTTTCACCTTGAACAGCAAGCTTGATTCCGAGTTGGTGTCGTATCCATGGTTCCAATAATCTTTCTCTGCATTAGTCCTGTTGCTTGATGTAGTCACTATTCAATTGCTTCTTCGTGGAGCCTCTCGACAAAATTTGTCATGATCATCATCAACATTCTGAGCGCTTCCAGGATGTCAATTAAATTCATGATGATAAATACCATCCTTGCCCTCGATGATTTGTGTTATCATGGACCACTTTATTGCCTTCCGTTCAACACAAACTTGTTTGTGTTTCGTATTATACCTTGAGATCCTTGCTATCCAGCATTTGTTCTTGAAAGTGCTAGTTATCGACTAGAGGGGGGGTGAATAGGCGATTTTTATGAAAGTCTTCAAAACATGTTAGTTTCAAAGACAAACAGTAGAAATGAACCAATTGATATGCAGCGGAAGGTAGACTACACTAAGCAAGCCATAGTCAAGTATTCAGTGAAGTGAAAGCACGAAGACTAATAGCAGCTAGGTAGTAAAGATCAGTATGGAAGATAGTATGAAGCCAAACAATGATAGTAGTCACACAGTGAAGTCAAACAGGTAGTGCATGCAGGCAATGACTTCACGAAGACAAACTGTAAGTAAAGAGAGGGAGAGGATAGAACCAGTCACTTGGTGAGGACACAAGATTTGTTGGACCAGTTCCAGTTGCTGTGACAACTTTACGTCTGGTTAGGAAGGCTGAGATTCAACTCAGAAGACCACGTCTTCACCTTATTCCCCTTGAGCTAAGGACACCTAGTCCTCGCCCAATCACTCTGGTAAGTATTCAAGGTAGACTTCCAAACCTTCACAGACTTCATTCACCGGCGATCCACAATGACTCTTGGATGCTCAGAACGCGACGCCTAACCGGCTGGAGGATTCACAGTCCTCAAGTGTAACAAGTCTTCAGGTCACGTGGACAGAAAGACTTCAGTCATGCCTAACACTCTTTGGGTCTGGGTGTTTGGGCTTTGTCCTTGCAAGGATTTCTCTCTCTCAAAAGCTTCGGAGGTGGGTTGCTCTCAAACGACAAAAGCCGTGCACTAACTCTGAGCAGCCACCAATTTATGGTGTAGGGGGTGGGCTATTTATAGCCACTAGGCAACCCAACCTGATTTGTACGAAATGACCCTGGGTCACTAAGGAACTGACACGTGTTCCAACGGTCAGATTTCAAACACACGCGTCAACTTCACTTGGGCTACAAGTAAAGCTTACTCATCCAACTCTGGATAAGATTTGCTCTCATTGTCTTTGCTCGAAGACATAGGATTTGGTTGAGCATCACTTCAGTCACTCTGACTTTGTTCACTTAGACCCCACTTAACAGTACGATGGTTCCTATGACTCAACAAAGAAGAAAATGAAACAGCGAAACAACTAAGTCTTCGCGCTCCATAGTCTTCACGCGATGTCTTCTCATGTCATAGTCTTCAGTGTGAATATCTTCACATACCACCTTTGTCTTTAATGTGTTCATACATTTTTAGGGGTCATCTCCGGTAGGTAAACCGAATCAATGAGAGACTATTACCTATGTTATCCCGCAATTCTCACAAACACATTAGTCCCTCAACCAGGTTTGTCATCAATACTCCAAAACCAACTAGGGGTGGCACTAGATGCACTTACAATCTCCCCCTTTTTGGTGATTGATGACAAACTGGTTGAAGTTCTCAACGGGGATAAAGGTATGTGAAATTATAAAGGATTTAGGTATTGTCTTCAATAAGTAGCAACAAGCTCCCCCGGAAGATGTGCATATAAGTAATTTGCTTTTGGAATGCAAATGCACATGGCAGGTTGTACTTGTGGAGATCCTCTTCAACTTATGAAGACAATTCATCATGCATGATTTGATATAAGGAAGATAATGACATGCATAATGAAAAATGGACGTCTGCAATATGACTTCGTGTGGGATTTATCATCGCATCACAGAATAGCAAACAAGTAGCAGACGACCATCAAGTTTAAGTATTACAACTCAAAGAACCAAATGTATCAAAAGCGAGAGTTGTAAACACTAGGAAAAATATAAAGCAACCGCCCATATGGACCCGCTTGAAGACTATCAACTCATATGCTTATCCCCCCTTTTGTCAGTAAGGACCAAAAAGGTTTGAAGACATAGATCCTCTACTCTTTCCCAAAAGGAGTAGGGGAAGATGCAGGGTCGGCGTCGGGGTTTGGCGGTGTAAAATAACTTGGTGTAGTGTCAATACGCGCTGAAGTTGGAGGAGGTGAAGTAGCATCATCTTGATCATCTATGACTCGTGCATTCACTGTTGCAGCTGACGAGGAATAGTCAGAGTCTTCAAGAGGCAGTGTTTGACGCAAAACATCATTCCTTGGAGGAGTGGAGTCAAAATTGAATCTTTCAGTGAAGCCATCGTCTTGAAGATTTGCTTCAGCACTCAGCAATGTCAAACTCTTCCAGGACCTCTGACAGGTTTCATGTGGAACAAAGTCATTCTTGGTGGCAAGATTGCGAATGCGATTGACATCCACCAAGAGACTTTGCATCTGTCGCTTCAGCCGGTAGTGATGCTTATCCTGTTTCTGATGAAGGGCAATGAGAAGCTCTCGGTCATTGAGAACACGAGATCGCTTCCGAGGCCTTTGAGCAATAGTGCTTTCAGTGGCTTCAGTTTGAGCATGGTGAGGTAAGCGTGTATTGCCAGCCAAAGCATAAACACGAGCGACTGCCTGGATTCCTTCAATGGGCTGTGTGAAGCTTTGGTGATCAACATTGTGAAGACAAACATGCTCCTTGGTAGGCTCTGGGTATATGGCATCAACTGACATATCAACCTCTGGTAGAAAGATCAGATGGTTGCGAGCAGAGGGCTGATAGTTGACAGCTGAATGTAGCTTGATGAGGTGCATAACCCATGGAGCGTAGAAGTTCAGTCCAAAGAGATCAAAGCCTGATGCAGCGAACTGCCTGATAAAGAAGTCTTGAGCATTGAAGCTGATGCCGCTGAAGATATAAAAGACCAAAGTCTTCATTTCTCCTTCAAGTTTTGCTGCTGAAGAATGTCCTTTGACAGGCCATAGAGTTCGCCTTATGATATGATAAATGGTGCGGGGCAGATACTCTAGGTCTTCAACAAAGAACTCTTTTGGGTAATCAACGTCATGTGGTAGAGTCTTGATCATGCTCAGCATTTGGCTCATGTTGGGCTCTGGCTTCTAAAAGATGCTCTCCAATGCATTGCGGTGAAGCTGACAACCAGGTTCATATAGTTCACCTGGAGTGGGCAGACCAGTGAGGTCAATAATGTCAAAAGCTTTAGCTTCATGGTGTACGTTGCCTGTCATCCACTCAAGGACCCATGTCTTCGTATCCCTGTTGTAGCCGTGAATGTGGAGAGAGGCGTAGAATTGCAGCAGAAGCTCTTCATTCCAATGCTCCTTATCAGTCACAAAATTCAGCAATCCAGCATCACGGAAGCAGTCAATGGCTTCTTCAAGGCATGGCAATCCAGCAATGGCTTCGTAGTCAAGACGCATATGAGGAAAGATGCGCCCTTGGTCATACAGAACACAAGAATAATAACTACGCTGCTGATAGCTCCAGCACCGATCTGATGAAATCCTTGGCTTGGAATAGGGGTTCTTGGTGCTATCAAAGAAAGTGTTGTGTGCAATGAAGCCATTTGCATTGAAGGACCCTGGTGAAGTGGAAGTACCTGGAAACCTGGGCATTCTTGGCTTCGGCTTTTGGACCTGAGGCCTGTGCTCGACATGATAATCAAATTGTGGACCAGCAGCAGGTGGAGGAACCAGAAGGGGCCATCTTACAGTGACCAGCTGACCATAATTGTATGCTTGCTCGATAGTATGTGGCAGTGGTACATGAGCAGTGGCAGTGGCAGTGGCAGTGACTTCAGGCTGTAGATTTGCATCAGGTGCAGCATTGACTTCAGGTGCTATCACTTCGGGCACCACATTGACTTCAGGCGCCACATTAGCTTTAGCCATGACAAGGTCATTGGCTTCAGTGTTGGTGTTGGTGGGCGCCTCAATGTTGTTAACCTCCACTTGAGTAGCTGGAGGGTCGGACACGTTCTCCTAGAGAACAACTTGGTTGGTTGGGGGTGTAGCAACACGTTCTTCTTCTTCTCTTGGTTCTTCTTGGTCATCGGCTGATGCAGCCGGAATATCTTCATCCGCTTTGGCTTCAGACTCAGGGTTGTTCACAGTTGGAGAGGCTTCAGGAAATACTTGGCGTGAAACCGATTGGCGCTCTTCTCCTTCTGGAACACTTGACAGAGTGACATGTGGCCTTGGTCCTTTGCGAAGCCTGCGGAATGCAGGCGATGCTTGTGGAGATGGAGTTGGTTGGGCCACAAAGTATTCATCTTCAAGCACCGGAGTGGTGACTTGAGTTGGGGGAGTAACGGGTGTTTCTGCTTGACGGGGGGAGTCTTGAGGGTGATCAGCCCATGAGTCATCCTGAGCAATTGCCGTCAAAGGACGACCAATGCTGATGAGTTCGCTGTTCATAAGACCAGGCGATGATACCACATTGTGCTCGATCCGAGGAAGGACTTCATCATCTTCAACATTGTCTTGATGACCAATTTCTTCACCTGCGGTGGGGTCAATAGCTAGAATGTCTTCAGCTTCAGGAGCCTCTGGGGAAGCAAGCTCATGAACTATCAAACGACGTTCTTGTTGTGCAGATGCAGGACGAGCAACAGAAATTGGCTCGACGACAAGGGGCTTTGTGGGAGCAGCCCGATCTCTCTTCTTGGTCTTGCGCTTCTTGGTGGGTGGAGCATCATTAGTGGTGTTCTCGGTCTTGCGCTTTCTATCTTTGGCTTCAGCTGCCCTTGTCTTCTGAAGCTCCGAAGCCACTGTGGGGACCTTAGGCTTCACACATGTCATACTTGCAGGGAAGACAATGTGAGGTTCTTCCCGCGTGGATGGTTCAGCTTGGTCCACAGTTGGCTTCTTTTTCTTGGCAGCCATCTTGGGGTCGATGCCAGGACGCCCAAGTGCCTTGCGCTTCTCAGCTTCATTGTAAGCTTGAACACACTTGGCAGCGAGAATCTTCATGCGCTCACGAGAACCTTTGGCTTCATCACGTTTCTTGTGAAACGCTTCCTTGAGCTCATGCAGCATGACCTTGAAGTTTTGGATGTCTGCCACACTGAGCTTGGCCATGTGCTTCTTGAACTGAGCCTTTTCAAAGTCGATCTTGTGCTTCAGCTCAACAATTTTCCGAGCAAGAGCCAGCTCAGGAGCAATGGCGCCATGGAAGGAGATGCTTAGCCCAATGGGAAGTTGCAGATCATCAAAGCTGAGATTGGGAGTGTCAAACCACTCGTCAATGAAGTTGTTTAATACTTCCACATCAAAGAGAGGCAAATCATTGAAGAATTCTGCCTCTTGCTTGCTCTTTATCAGCTGCTCAAGAGCATCATTAGCAAGATCGTCGTCACTCAACAGATCAATGGCGTCGTTCTCATTCCTCATAACTGCAGCAGGGGTTAGAGCTGGACTAGGAGTGTGCATGGGCTTCTTATTCTTCTTCTTCTCAGACTTGGAGATGCGTTAGAGATCCTCAGACTGCACACTTGGTACAGGAGGAGCAGTGGCCACAGGCTTCGCTCGCGAAGCTTTTGGTGTAGTGGAAGGCTTCGAAGCCTTGGGTTTCTTCAGCTTCTTAGGCTTCGGTGGTGCAGGCGCTTCTTCAGAATCATCGTCATCTGTAGGTTGATCCACGTCTGTCCCTTGAACCATAATATGAGTGATGAGACCTTCTAGGTTGTAGAAGGGCCCAACAAGATTGTGTTCAGCTTCACGTGTGCCATCGGCATGAGGAGCAGAGGGACCTAGGTTGAAGTCTAATCCCCACGACTTCTTGTTTTCTATGGCAGAGTTCTTGGCAAACTGGAAGTTGCGCTTGAAAAGATTGTCGTCACGACACCATAGCAGCGAAGATGGATCGGCATCAGCAGGCTGCGGTCCATGGACCATGCAAGGGTAGAAGCCTTGTTCAATGGCTTCAGCTCTGGACCTGGGTGGAAGATTTCTGTACAAGATGTCTCCCAAGGGTCGCTTGATGACATTCTTCTCAGCATATTCCTGGGTTATGAACCTGTACTTGTACCATTGTTCTGCCCAATATCTACGAATCCATTGGATTCGTGTTTTGCGCTGATTGTAGTCCTCCTCTGGATCTGCCTTGTACAGCTCATAGAGGTCAGGAGGCAAATCTCTTGATGTATTCCCATGGCGCTGTCTGCCACCCTTCCTTGCAGACTTCTCTATTGCCATGAGGTTCAGACTAAATGGCTTCAACACTGTCAAAGGCTTCCGTCTGCTGGTCAGACAGGAGCTGGCTTCGGGAGAGTTGATATGATGCTGTAAGAATTCTGCAAATGAATGCAGACTATGAGAACCAAGGGATTCTCCCACGGTCATGTACCTGTGACAGCATTAGAGATGCGAGGGAAGGGGAAGAGGTCATATGCATTCTTAGAAGACTTTGAAGATAAATTAGTTTAGAAGACATTGACTTCATAGCGCGAAGACATTCACTTATGTTGAGAGTTGGTTCCATATTTGTAGGAATCCAAGAATAAGTACAAGTGAGGAATCTAACTACGTGTGAAGCATAAGTGAATATACTAGGCATCATATGAGATGCAGACATGATATATCCAAATTAGAGGAGGCAGAAACCACTTTTGGTCTGCTGATAAGGACGCAGAGAAGACATTTGACAGTTTCAACAGAATGCATATGATTTGGATAGATAGAGTTTGAGGTAAAAAGCATAGAGAGGTTAGGGTCCGATTACATTTACTTAGTTCAAAAGATTCAAACGAGAAGACATAGCTATAAGTGAATGTCGTAGAGGACAGAACACTAATATATGTATATATCAGAATAAAACCAGATCAACATTGTGAAGATAAACATGAAGTCATGTTGATATTGAAGACAAACCAAATGCGAAGACATAGCAAATGTAATGCCATGAGAAAAAAACTTCAAAAAGAAGAATTTAGTGGTGGCGTTACCCACCGTATAGGAAGTATTATACCCAGACACAACGCACAATTATTGTGGCGCTCTGAAGTCGAATTCCGCATTAATGTATTCACACTCAGAGTGTAAGTCTTCATTGATTGAAGACATACATTACTTCGTGTGTTGCACATCTAAGTCATCAACATGCATAAGTGTTAGGATGTGTGCTTGATCACAGGACATTCGACGATTCCAAGATATTTAGCTCACATCGCAACTTGCAAAACCTTTTCTCATCCAAGGGCTTTGTGAAGATATCTACCAATTGCTCTTCAGTGTTGACGTGAGTGATGTCAATATCTTCCTTCATAACATGATCTCTGAGAAAGTGATGATGAATTTCAATGTGCTTTGTCTTCGAGTGCTGAACTGGGTTGTTCGCAATCTTGATGGCGCTTTCGTTGTCGTAGTAGAGTGGTACTTGTTTCAGATGGATGCCATAGTCCTTGAGTGTTTTCTTCATACATAGAAGCTGAGCGCAGCAAGATCCAGGAACAATGTATTCATATTCAGAAGTGGAGAGTGATACACAGTTCTTCTTCTTTGAAGACCAACAGACAAGTGATCGTCCCAGAAAGTGACATGTGCCTGATGTAGATTTGCGGTCCACCTTGTCACCAGCATAATCAGCATCCGAGAATCCAACTAGATCAAACTCTGAGCCCTTTGGATACCATAATCCTAATGTTGGGGTGTAAGCCAAATATCAAAGAATTCGCTTCACAGCTAAGTGATGCGATTCCTTTGGTGCCGCTTGAAATCGAGCACACATGCAAACACTAAGCATAATATCTGGCCTAGATGCACATAAATAAAGTAAAGAAGCAATCATGGAGCGGTATACCTTTTGATCGAACTCTTTACCATTGGCGTCAGGACCCAGATGACTCTTGGTTGGCATTGGCGTCGTATAACCTTTGCAGTCTTGCATTCCAAACTTCTTCAGGCAATCTTTGAAATATTTCTCTTGAGATATGAAGATGCCATTGCTTTGCTGACGAATTTGAAGACCAAGGAAGAACTTCAGCTCACCCATCATGGACATCTGATATTGCTCTTGCATCATGTGTCCAAATTTATCACTGTATTTCTGGTTGGTGCAGCCGAAGATGATGTCATCACGTATATTTGGCACACAAACAGTTCACCATCATATGTCTTCGTGAAGAGTGTGGGATCCAGGGAACCAGGTTTGAAGCCTTTGCTCTTCAGGAAGTCTTTGAGTGTGTCATACCAAGCACGAGGGGCTTGTTTGAGGCCATACAGCGCCTTGTTAAGCTTGTACACCATATCAGGATGTTTTGGATCTTCAAAGCCAGGAGGTTGTGCAACATACACTTCTTCTTCAATCTTGCCGTTGAGAAAGGCACTCTTCACATCCATTTGATACAGTAGGATGTTGTGATGGTTTGCATAGGCTAGCAATATGCGAATAGCTGCAAGCCTAGCCACAAGAGCAAATGTTTCATCGAGGTCAATCCCTTCAACTTGAGTGTATCCTTGAGCAATGAGACGAGCCTTGTTTCTGACAACTTGACCATGCTCATCTTGTTTGTTGCAATATATCCATTTTGTGCCAATTATGTTGTGCTTGCGGGGGTCAGGACGCTTGACAAGTTCCCAGACATTGTTCAACTTGAACTGTTGAAGCTCTTCTTACATAGCTTGAATCCATTTAGGTTCCATGAAGGCTTAAACAACTTTCTTGGGTTCAGATATTGAGACAAATGCAAAGTTCCCACAGAAATTTGCTAGCTACGTTGCTCTTGAACGAGTGAGTGGACCAGGCACATTGGTGCTATCAATTATTTTCTCAATCTGTACTTCATTTGCAACTCAAGGATGAACCGAACAAAGATTTTGCTCTTGCTGATTATTGTCATCGTTAGAAGGATTGTCTTCGGGCTAAGCATTGTCTTCAGGTTGATTAAGTGCAGATATGATAAGTTCCTCTTCAGGTTGTGATTCAGATGGTATGATTTCTCCAGTTCCCATGAGCTTGATGGATTCACTAGGTGGAACTTCATATAGCACATTTGGCAGGTGCTCTCTTTGCGAGCCGTTAGTCTCATCGAACCGCACATCCACAGTTTCAACCACTTTATAGTGAAAGAGGTTGAAGACTTTGTAGGAGTGCGAATCCTTTCCATATCCAAGCATAAAACCTTCATGTGCTTTCGGTGCAAATTTTGAAGTGTGATGTGGATCCCTGATCCAGCACTTAGCACCAAATACTTCGAAGTAACTGACATTTGGCTTCTTACCAGTGAGGAGTTCATAGGGTGTTTTCTTTAGAAGCTTGTGAAGATAAACACGGTTGATGACATGGCATGTAGTATCAATAGCTTCAGGCTAGAACTTTCTTGGAGTCTTGTATTCGTCAAGCATCGTCCGAGCCATCTCAATGAGTGTTCTGTTCTTGCACTCCATGATGCCATTCTGCTAAGGTGTGTACGGAGCTGAGAACTCATAAGTGATGCCTAATGCATCCAGGTAAAGGTCGAGGCCGGTGTTCTTGAACTCTGTGCCATTGTCACTTCTGATGTGCTTGATCTTGATACCATACTTGTTCATGGCACGGTTGGCGAAGCGTCTGAAGACATCCTGCACTTTAGTCTTGTAGAGGATTATGTGCACCCATGTATATCTTGAATAATCATCAACAATGACGAAGCCATAGAGACAAGCAGTCGTAGTGAGAGTAGAGTAGTGACTAGGGCCAAAGAAGTCCATGTGTAGCAGCTTGAAGGGTTGAGATGTCGTCATGATTGTCTTCGAGGGATGCTTGGCCCTTGTCATCTTTCTAGCTTCGCAGGCACCGCACAAGTGATCTTTCTTGAACTTGACGCCCTCGATGCCTATGACATGCTTCTTCTTTGCTAGAGTGTGTAAGTTCCTCATGCCAGCATGCCCTAGCCTCCGATGCCAGAGCCAGCACTCTGAAGCTTTTGCTAGAAGACATATGGCAAGCTGTGGTCCTGCTGAGAAATCTACCATGTATAGATCATCTTTCCGGTACCCTTCAAAGACTAGAGACTTGTCAGACTCCATTAGTACAAGGCAATGATATTTTCCAAATATCACAATCATGTTTAAGTCACAAAGCATTGAGACAGGCATTAAGTTGAAACCAAGGGATTCAACAAGCATCACTTTATCCATGTGCTGATCCTTTGAGATTGCAACTCTACCTAGACCCAATACCTTGCTTTTACAAGTGTCAGCAAATGTGATGTGACTCTTGTCAGATGGACGTAAGGTTGAGTCCATGAGAAGACTTCGATCACCAGTCATATGATTAGTGCATCCGCTGTCCATAATCCATTCTGAAGCATGAGGTGTCATACCCTACAGTACAGTTAGGGGGATAGGCTTCACCAAGAGTATTGTGAAGCATAAACATTTGACGGGCAAGAGGATTATCAAAGCTCACATCAAGGTTAGTACTGATAGGATGATTGGCAACCGAATCAGAAACAAAATACATAGTGAGAGCATTTAGGCATTTGATCTTGCGCCCTACAAGATGTTTTAGGTCCCCAGCAATAGCATCAGATGCCTTTGATTTCCGGTTGGAGACCTTTCCCTGCAAAAAAAGTTAATTCTTCTTAACCACCCACATCTTCAGGGGTGGCTTAGAAGCAATGAGTCTAAGTGCAACATCTGAAAACTTCGGCTTTGGAGCCCTAGCAAATAGCCTTGCAGAAGATGAATAATACTCATATGAATAAGCAGAACAGTTCTTAGTTTTGTGAACATAGAGGTTTGACGAAACACGCTCATATTCATAAGTTTGAGCATGATTTCCCTTCAAAACATTGGCGTTAGGGTGACTCAGTTGAGTCCTGTATCTGAATGAAGCCTTTGGACCATATGAAGCCTTTGGTCTGGGATTTGTCTTCTTCCCAGGTGGTGTCATGATGACGTTCACAAGAAGATTCTCAAGACAACTTTTGGGAACCCAGATCTTCTTCATAAGTGTCCCATTCCTGCAGTTAGTACCAATATACCTGGCAAACACTTCACCATTCTGATTCTTAAACAATTTATGGTTTGCATCAAAGGATTCATCAATGATGATAGGGTTAGCACAAGTGAAGCCAAATAAGGTGGATGGATCCACTGAAGGTCCCTTTGCAGCAACCCATGTGGTTTTGGGGTACTGCTCAGGCTTCCAGTAGGAGCCATCAACATTCATTTTCCTCTCAAACCCAACACCCTCTTTCCTAGGGTTTCGGTTCAGAATCTGCTTTTTGAGGACATCGCGCAGTGTCTGATGCCCTTTGAGACTTTTGTACATCCTTGTTTCAAGCAATGTCTTCAACCTAGCATTTTCATCAGCAATAGTAGCGGTATCCTCAGCAGAGGGGTTAGTTACCACATCAGCAGTTGAAGATATTGCAACAGTAGCAGCAGTAAAACATTCAGCAACAGAAGTAGCGTTATCACGCTCAAGGCATTTTAGACATGGTGGTTCAAATCCTTCCTGAGCAGAACTGATCTGTTGAGCGCGAAGTGACTCATTCTCTTTTTGAAGATCTTCATGAGCCGCTCTCAATTTCTCAAGCTCTTGCTTCCTTTGAAGATAATCATAGGAAAGCTTTTCATGAGTGGTTGAGAGCGTTTCATGGCGACTTTCAAGTTCCTGGTACTTAACATGAAGATTTTTTATGTCTTCAATTAAGGACTAAGAACGGGTCATTTCCGCGTCCAACAGGTCATCGCTTTTGTCTAACAGTTTTTGAGTATGTTCCATAGCTTTCTGTTGTTCAATTGCAATTTTAGCAAGTGTTTTGTAGCTGGGTTTGGATTCACAATCAGAGTCATCTTCACTTGATGTTTGAAAGTAAGCATCGCTTGATTTTACCTTGGCACCACGTGCCATGAAGCAGTAGGTGGGAGCAGAGTCGTCCTTGTCATTAGCATCAGCGTTGGTGACGAGGCCATTGTCTTCAGTGTTGAAGATGGACTTGGCAACGTAGACTGTAGCTAGAGCCAGACTTGCGACGCCAGGGTCGGACTCCTCCTCAGACTCCACCTCCGCCTCCACAGAAGCAGACTCCTCTGAATCCATCTCCTTGCCAACAAAAGCACGAGCCTTGCCAGTTGAGCTCTTCTTGTGTGATGAAGACTTGGACGAAGACTTGGAAGAAGACTTTGAGTATTTCTTATTCTTCTTGTCATCAGAATCATATTCCTTGCTCTTCTTTTTCTTCTTGTTCTCATTGTCCCACTATGGACACTCAGAGATGTAGTGTCCAGGTTTCTTGCACTTGTGACATGTTCTCTTCTTGTAGTCCTGAGTGGAAGCTTCATCATTTCTTGAGCTGGATCGTGAAGACTTTCTAAAGCCCTTCTTCTTAGCGAACTTCTGGAACTTCTTCACAAGCATAGCAAGTTTCTTTCCAATGTCTTTAGGATCATCAGAACTGCAGTCAGATTCTTCTTCAGATGAGGAAACAACTTTTGCCTTCAAAGCACAAGTTCAGCCATAGTTGGGACCATAGATATCTCTTTTCTCAGATAGCTGGAACTCATGTGCGTTGAGCCTCTCAAGTATGTCAGACGGATCGAGTGTCTTGAAGTCAGGGCGTTGTTGTATCATCAGGGCAAGGGTGTCGAACGAGCTGTCAAGTGATCTTAGCAGTGTCTTGACGATTTCATGCTTGGTGATCTGAGTGGCGCCGAGAGAATGAAGCTCGTTTGTGATGTTAGTGAGGCGATCAAACGTGAGCTGGACATTCTCATTGTCGTTTATCTTGAGGCGGTTGAATAGGTTGCAAAGAACACTGGTCCTTTGATCTCTCTGGTTGAGACGCCTTCGTTGACCTTGGAAAGCTAGTCCCAGACTAGCTTCGACGTTTGCAGAGCACTCACACGGCCATACTGTCCTTTGGTCAGATGACCACAGATGATGTTCTTGGCAGTAGAATCCAGTTGAATGAACTTCTTGACATCAGCAGGGGTGACACCTTCACCAGTCTTGGGAACACCATTCTTGACGACATACCAGAGGTCGACATCAATGGCTTCAAGATGCATGCGCATCTTATTCTTCCAGTTGGGATATTGAGTTCCATCAAAGACTGGGCAAGCAGCGGAGACTTTCATTATCCCTGCAGTCGACATAGCTAAAAGTCCAGGTTGTTAAACCAAATCACACAGAACAAGGGAGTACCTTACTCTGGTACCAATTGAAAGTGCTAGTTATCGACTAGAGGAGGGGTGAATAGGCGATTTTTATGGAAGTCTTCAAAACATGATAGTTTCAAAGACAAACAATAGAAATGAACCTATTGATATGCAGCGGAAGGTAGACTATACTAAGCAGGCCATAGTCAAGTATTCAGTGAAGTGAAAGCACGAAGACTAATAGCAGCTAGGTAGTAAAGATCAGGATGGAAGATAGTATGAAGCCAAACAACGATAGTAGTCACACAGTGAAGTCAAACAGGTAGTGCATGCAGACAATGACTTCACGAAGACAAACTGTAAGTAAAGAGAGGGAGAGGATAGAACCAGTCACTTGGTGAGGACACAGGATTTGTTGCACTAGTTCCAGTTGCTGTGACAACTGTACGTCTGGTTAGGGAGGCTGAGATTCAACTCATAAGACCACGTCTTCACCTTATTCCCCTTGACTAAGGACACCCAGTCCTCGCCCAATCACTCTGGTAAGTCTTCAAGGTAGACTTCCAAACCTTCACAGACTTTGTTCATCGGCGATCCACAATGACTCTTGGATGCTCAGAACGCGACGCCTAACCGGCTGGAGGATTCACAGTCCTCAAGTGTAACAAGTCTTCAGGTCATGCGGACAGAAAGACTTCAGTGATGCCTAACACTCTTTGGCTCTGGGTGTTTGGGCTTTGTCCTCGCAAGGATTTCTCTCTCTCATAAGCATTGGAGGAGGGTTGCTCTCAAACGACAAAAGCCGTGCACTAGCTCTGAGCAGCCACCAATTTATGGTGTAGGGGGTGGGCTATTTATAGCCACTAGGCAACCCGACCTGATTTGTCCGAAATGACCCTGGATCACTAAGGAACTGACACGTGTTCCAACGGTTAGATTTAAAACACACGTGACAACTTTACTTGGGCTACAAGTAAAGCTTACTCATCCAACTCTGGATAAGATTTGCTCTCATTGTGTTCACTCGAAGACATAGGATTTGGTTGAGCATCACTTCAGTCACTCTAACTTTGTTCACTTGGACCCCACTTAACAGTACGGTGGTTCCTATGACTCAACAAAGAGGAAAATGAAACAACGAACAACTAAGTCTTCGCGCTCCATAGTCTTCACGCGATGTCTTCTCATGTCATAGTCTTCAATGTGAATATCTTCACATAACACCTTTGTCTTCAATGTATTCATACATTTTAGGGGTCATCTCTGGTAGGTAAACCGAATCAATGAGGGACTACTACCTGTGTTATCTTGCAATTCTCACAAACACATTAGTCCCTCAACCAGGTTTGTCGTCAATACTCCAAAACCAACTAGGGGTGGCACTAGATGCACTTATAGTTCTTTACCTTGGAGTATTACCATCTTTTATGTCAAGAATGTTGTGAGAATTTCACCACCTCTTAATAATTCTTGGTATAGTGATACTTCTCACAAGAACCATTATTTCTTGGTCCCCGTATTGACTAACCGGGAATATCAACAAGTGAACGATGTTGTTTGGATTCTGCCCTTCTAGCAACCCTATTGCTTTGAAGTTAATGGTCGAACATTCATTCTTAGACTATTTATTATTGAATCACCATTATAACATTTGATCATGCTACCTAAGGCCATATTTCGGGCACACCTTTCAACTAATGTTTAATTGTGTATGTTTTTCCTCGAGCATACAACATTATATCATTTGATCCAACAAATGTTATCTCCTTGTTCACATAACTGGGGAAATCCATCTTTTGCAAATCTCAATGAATTGTCACTGAGTTCATCAGCCACCTCCTCATCCTCTCATTGGTTTAATGATGAACTCATGATTCGGAACTTGCTTCCATAGTCCATTTCCCGAGAATCTTGCAACTCCATCTCGTCAAATTGTGTTGCCCCCTTTCCTTCTCGGCCATCATGAGTCTGAGGTATCCCGACACCAATCCGATCCGAATCTCGGTCAGATATGATGGTTGGGACATATTTCCAAGAATTATAACATTGGTCTATAAATGACCTGGTAAGGTGATGTCATGCTTAGCACCCCCGGCCGGAGGACCTATTATTATAGTTTCCTTCTAGCAAGGTTAACCATTCTTCCATGAGGAAATTGAAAGACTTGTTATATAAGTTGTTCCTGATGGATCCTTTGTGTATCCAAAGTCTGACCTTTGCTTGAATACCATGTCAATGCTATCTCGAAGAATGTCTATGGTACTCCGATTTTCAACAGGAACATTTGAAGCCCAATGCTAAATGTTTCCTGCTCAATTATCCAAACACCGATGTATGGGTAATGTCATGAAATTTCTCTTCCCTAAGTAAAGAGTTGTGTACATTATATCCTTTCATGGATATCATGCTCTGCTTGTCCTTGGGAAGGATATACCCTTGAAATATGTGTTTAAACACACTTTCCTTTCCATTGTTCTGTTTAATCTGGTAATCATATCTTCCTTTCCATTGGTTGGTGTAACGTTGCTTGTGATCTATAAGATCTAAGTAGTAATATTCTCCAGCTTATGCAAACATCTCGGTGTACAATTCTGTCAGCAAGACCCTGTTACTTTTGTTGATGAAATTCCGGTAGCCACCGATGGACGAGAACTTTGCCTATTGGTCCGCCTCGTTCAACGAGAAGGAAAATGGTTCTCTTCATCCCTTGCCCTTGGTACCGACGTTGTTGCTGACACAATTGACAGGCTACCCCTGACATGCCTTGCTTGCATGATCACGCAAGACGTCTCCGCCCTTCCTACTTTTAACCCACATGGTGGGCCCATAACCCACAAGTTCCACAGGATCAAAACCTGACTCTCCTGTACACCCTGTTGTCCTCGCGCTTGACTTCTTATGTAATTCACGGGCCACCTGCCAAGTAATCTATTCTGGTATCAGACACAAAACTAATTCTCGTTGCTCTGAACCCCTTTCATGCATTATTTCCGGCAACGACGATTCTCTATCCGCTTGAAACTTCTTATGGTACCTTCTTACTTTGCTCTCGATGTGTTTCATTTGTTCAAGTCAAGAGATACTCTTGTGTTCATTCTTGGGATACCCCCAGGTGATTTAGCCTTATAACATTCTATCGTTGTAGAGCTGCCCCTTACCTATTCGTAAGTAGGATGGAGTTCCCGAAGAAAGGACGACAACTTCACATGATGCATTGGAATAAAAAATTGAAGACATCAATGAAAGGGATTGACTTCTTCGAGAAGATCCGTTAGAATATCGTAACCAGAACTTTCCCCCTTACTCTACCACTTAAATCTCGGGATGAGATTTCTTGTAGTGGAGGAGAATTGTGATGCGCGGGTAATTAAGCTACAGTAATTTCCTGCTAATGATGCCACGTCATCATGATTACTGTTGTTAGCTCGAGTTGGTTCGAATCCGGTCCAAATTCAAAGTCAAGTCAAACTCAAAAGTTTTCAAATACCTAAAATAAAATGTTCGTCATGTGGCAAACTATCATTTGTTAATATTGGTGGTGAACCAATTTTTTTGCAAATTGGTTAATGCCCTAATGTAAAGAAAACAGAAAAGGTTAAGTAAAAAAGAAAAGAAAAATAAAACCCCCACCTCCCCCAGTGGGCCTCGTGGCCCAGCTGGCCATTCAGCCGGCCGGCCAGGCCAGCCCACACGGCCACCCCACACCCGCAGCCTACACCTAACCCCGCCCCCCGTGACCTAACTGCCGCACCCCACATCCCCCCACGATCCCCCACCAACCACTCGCTCCTGCCCCCACGACCCGAACTGGATCGGGGGCGCTCGTTCCCCCCAGATCCCGACGACCGCGCCCCGCCACCTCGTCTCCGGCGCCGGACCTCGCCGTCATCGCGCCACCACGCCCTGGAGCCGCCCGATGCCGTTGCTCGTCGCCTCCCCGACCCCGTCACTGGTGCCGTCCCGGACCGCCGTCGCCGCTCGCCGGACCGCCACCCCGACTTCGACCCCGCCGCCATCGTCCCCGTCCTCCTCCTCGAACCCCGCTGCATAGCCCCTACACCATACGGTGAGGCCCTTGGCCTCTTCCCCTTTGCCCTCCGCCCTCGAGCACCGATAGCCGCGGCCGCGACGCCGCACCTTGTCCGGCCGGCCAATCGCCGGCGCCTCCGCTTCTCGTGCCTCTCCCGTTCCGCGCCGTACCTATCGGCCCGCCGTGTGCAGTGTGCCTCCACATGCGCCTGCGCCCGGCGCCCGCTGCGTGTCTCCCCGCGAGGCTTCCCGCCCCTGCTGCTACGTGCTTCGCGCGCCAGCCGTTCCTCACCGTGCCCGCGCCTGTTGCTATGCCCCGCAGCCGTCGCGCCGCACCTAGATGCGCCCGCTCTGGTTCCCGCTCGCCGCTCGCCCATGCACGCGCACTGCCTGGCTACCGCGGCCTGCCCGCTCCGGCCTGCTGCCCCTTTCGCGCCCTCGCCTCCGTCGCCCCCTCCTCTGCACTTGGCCGCGGCCCTCCTCCTGCGGCTCCCTCCGCCGTGCCGAAGCCCCAGCAGTGGCCGCTGGTCACGCCCGAGCCACGGTTCGCCGCGCCTCCCCCCGGTTGTCCGCGAGCGAGGCCAGCGCTCGGGCGCCGGCTGCCAGCACCCGTTAAGGCCCTATGACATGTGGGGCCCCAACCCCCAGAACGTTTTTATAAAAAATAAATAAATAAATATTAAATTAATTAATTAATTAATTAAGTTAATTAATCATAATTAGATTAATCTAATCACTAATTAACCTAATTAACTCTTAGTTAATTAAACAGTCAATGACAAACGGGCCCGTTTGTCCGTTTGACTGGTCAAAGGTCGTAGTCGACTGCTGACGTCATGCTGAAGTCATGATCACGTCAGCAAGCACTATTCTGGATAATGTTGTTTTGTAATAATAAAATAAATGCTAAAACTGATTTAAATCTTTTAAAATTAATATAAAATAAACCATAGCTCGGATGGGAAAACTTTGTAAATGAAAGTTGCTCAGAACGACGAGACGAATCCGGATACGCAGCCAGTTCGTCCGCCACACATTCCTGGCATAGCAAACACGCAACTTTCCCCCTCCGATTCATTTGTTCGAAAACGCGAAACACCGGGGATACTTTCCCGGTTGTTTTCCCCCTTCGCCGGTATCACCTCCTATTGCGTTAGGGCAAACCTAGCACCGCTACTTGTCATGTCATGCATCGATGTGCATCTGTTTGCATTGTATTGATTGTTTCTTCCCCCTCTTCTCTCCGGTAGACTATGAGACTGACGCCGCTGCTGGTGCCCCGACCGACTACGTTGTTGACGATCCCTACTTGCCAGAGCAACCAGGCAAGCCCCCCCTTGATCACCAGATATCGCCTAGTCCTTCTTTCTACTGCTTGCATTAGAGTAGTGTAGCATGTTACTGCTTTCGGTTAATCCTATTCTGCTGCATAGCCTATCATCGTTGCTACAGTTGTTACCCTTACCTGCAATCCTAAATGCTTAGTATAGGATGCTAGTATCCATCAGTGCCCCTACATTCTTGTCCGTCTGCCATGCTATACTATCGGGCCGTGATCACTCGGGAGGTGATCACGGGTATATACATATGTACATACATACTGTACAGGTGGTGACTAAAGTCGGGTCAGCTTGTTGAGTACCCGCATGTGATTCCGATGTGGGGGCTGAAAGGACAGGTGGCTCCATCCAGGTAGTGGTGGGTCTAAGTTCCCGACGGCCCCCGACTGTTACTTTGTGGTGGAGCGACAGGGCAGGTTGAGACCACCTAGGGAGAGGTGGGCCTGGCCCTGGTCGGTGTCCGCGGTTACTTCATAATAACACGCTTAATGAGATGTTGGTATTTGATCTGAGTTGGGTAGTTGGCCTTATACACACTAACCGCCACGTGGGACAAGATATGGGCAACCGGCGTCGTGGTATCAGCCGAAGCTCTTTTTGACGTCAGCGACTGGGCGGCGCGCGCCGCATTGGACCGTAAGCCCGCGCTTGTATTAAGGGGGCTAGGTCTGCTTCCGGACGTATTCGCAACGTGCAGGTGTGCAATGGGCGATGGGCCCAGACCCCTGCGCGCATAGGATTTAGACCGGCATGCTGACCTCTCTGTTGAGCCTAGGTAGGGATGCGATGTGTTGATCTCCCGAGGCCGGCCATGACCCAGGAAAGTGTACCGGGCCAGAGGGATTGAGCGTGTCGGGTAATGTGGTGCACCCCTGCAGGGAAGTTGATCTATTCGAATAGATGTGTCCATGGTAATAGGCGACCCGGAGTTGTACCTTGATCTTATGACAACTAGACTCGGATACTTAATAAAACACACCCTTCCAAGTGCCAGATATAACCCGGTGATCGCTCTCACACAGGGTGACGAGGGGAGGATCGCTGGGTAGGATTATGCTATGCGATGCTACTTGGTGAACTTACAATCTACTCTCTTCTATATGCTGCAAGATGGAGGCTGCCAGAAGCGTAATCTTCGACAGGAGTAGCTATCCCCCTCTTATTCTGGCATTCTACAGTTCAGTCCACCGATATTGCCCCTTTACACAGATGCCCACGCATATGTAGTGTAGATCCTTGCTTGTGAGTACTTTGGATGAGTGCTCATGGTTGCTTTTCTCCCTCTTTTCCCCCTTTCCATTCTACCTGGTTGTCGCAGCCAGATGCTGGAGCCCAGGAGCCAGACGCCACCTTCGACAACGAGTCCTGCTACACCGGAGGTGCCTACTACTACGTGCAGGCCTCTGACGACGACCAGGGGTAGTTTAGGAGGATCCCAGGCAGGAGGCCTGCGCCTCTTTCGATCTGTATCCCAGTTTGTGCTAGCTATCTTATGACAACATGTTTAACTTATGTCTGTACTCAGATAATGTTGCTTCCGCTGACTCATCTATGATCGAGCACTTGTATTTGAGCCCTCGAGGCCCCTGGCTTGTATTATGATGCTTGTATGACTTATTTTTATTTTTAGAGTTGTGTTGTGATATCTTCTCGTGAGTCCTTGATCTTGATCGTACACGTTTGCGTGTATGATTAGTGTACAATTGAATCGGGGGCATCACATATGGAGATGCCCATCAATAGATATCAATGTGAGTGAGTAGGGTTTGCCATGCAATGTATGCACTAGAGCTATAAGTATATGAAAGCTCAACAAAAGAAACTAAGTGGGCGTGCATCCAACTTGCTTGATCACGAAGACCTAGGGCATTTTGAGGAAGCCCATCATTGGAATATACAAGCCAAGTTCTATAATGAAAGATTCCCACTAGTATATGAAAGTGACAACATCGGAGACTCTCTATCATGAAGATCATGGTGCTACTTTGAAGCACAAGTGTGGTAAAAGGATAGTAGCATTGCCCCTTCTCTCTCTTTCTCTCATTTTTTTTGTTTTTTGGGCCTTCACCTTTCTTATGGCCTCTTTTTTCTTTTTTTATTTGGGCTTCTTTGGCCTCTCTTTCTTTTCTTCATCCGGAGTCTCATCCCGACTTATGGGGGAATCATAGTCTCCATCATCCTTTCCTCACATGGGACAATGCTCTAATAATGCAGATCGTCACACTTTTATTTACTTACAACTCAAGAATTACAACTCAATACTTAGAACAAATATGACTCTATGTGAATGCCTCCGAAGGTGTACCGGGATATGCAATGAATCAAAAGTGACATGTATGAAATAGTTATGAATGGTGGCTTTGCCACAAATACGATGTCCACTACATGATCATGCAAAGCAATATGACGATGATGAAGTGTGTCATAATAAACGGAACGGTGGTAAGTTGCATGGCAATATATCTCGGAATGGCTATGGAAATGCCATAATAGGTAGGTATGGTAGCTGTTTTGAGGAAGGTATATGGTGGGTGTATGATACCGGCGAAAGGTGCGCGGTAGTAGAGAGGCTAGCAATGGTGGAAGGGTGAGAGTGCGTATAATCCATGG
The DNA here is from genome assembly GCA_032464435.1 of Aegilops umbellulata. Classification (NCBI taxonomy): domain Eukaryota; kingdom Viridiplantae; phylum Streptophyta; class Magnoliopsida; order Poales; family Poaceae; genus Aegilops; species Aegilops umbellulata. The sequence goes on from CP136057.1 coordinate 238,952,450, forward strand.
ACTCAACATTGGTCATAAAGAACTCACATACTTATTGCAAAAATCTATTAGTTATCGAAACGAAGTACTACGCGCATGCTCCTAGGGGGATAGATTGGTAGGAAAAGACCATCGCTCGTCCCCGACCGCCACTCATAAGGAAGACAATCAATAAATAAATCATGCTCCGACTTCATCGCATAACGGTTCACCATACGTGCATGCTACGGGAATCAAAAACTTTAGAACAAGTATTTATCAAGTTCACAACTACTCAACTAGCATGACTCTAATATCACCATCTTCATATCTCAAAACAATTATCAAGTATCAAACTTCTCATAGTGTTCAATGCACTTTATATGATAATTTTTATTATACCCATCTTGGATGTTCATCATATTAGGACTAATTTTATAGCCAAAGAAAACTACCATGCTGTTCTAAAAGACTCTCAAAATAATATAAGTGAATCATGTGAGTTCATCTATTTCTTCAAAATAAAACCACCACCGTGCTCTAAAAAGATATAAGTGAAGCGCAAATGACAAACTACTCCAAAAGATATAAGTGAAGATCAATGAGTAGTTGAATAATTATGCAACTATGTGAAGACTCTCTAACATTTAAGAATTCAGATCTTGGGATATTATTCAAACATCAAGAAAACAAAATAAAATAAAATTACGCTCCAAGCAAAACACGTATCATGTGGTGAATAAAAATATAGCTCCAAGTAAAGTTACCGATGAACGAAGACGAAAGAGGGGATGCCATCCGGGGCATCCCCAAGCTTAGGCTCTTGGTTGTCATTGAATATTACCTTGGGGTGCCTTGGTAATCCCCAAGCTTAGGCTCTTTCCACTCCTTATTCCATAGTTCATCGAATCTTTACCCAAAACTTGAAAACTTCACAACACAAAACTCAACAGAAAACTCGTAAGCTCCGTTAGTATAAGAAAATAAATCACCACTTAGGTACTGTTGTGAACTCATTCTAAATTCATATTGGTGTAATATCTACTGTATTCCAACTTCTCTATGGTTCATACCCTCTATACTACTCATAGATTCATAAAAATAAGCAAACAACACAATGAAAACAGAATATGTCAAAAACAGAACAGTCTGTAGTAATCTGTATCAAACGTATACTTCTGTAACTCCAAAAATTATGAAATAAATTGTTGGACCTGAGGAATTTGTCTATTATTCGTATGCAAAAATAATCAACCTAAAATCACTCTCCAGTAAAAAATGGCAGCTAATCTTGTGACCGCTAAAGTTTCTGTTTTTTACAGCAAGATGATAAAGACTTCACCCAAGTCTTCCCAAAGGTTCTAATTGGCACAAACACTAATTAAAACATAAAACCACATCTAACCAGAGGCTATATGAATTATTTATTACTAAACAGGAGCAAAAGGTAAAGAACAAAAATAAAATTGAGTTTCCTCCCAACAAGCGCTAACGCTTAATGCCCCTAGCTAGAGATGATGATTTCATTGATGCTCACATAAAAGATAAGAATTGAAACATAAAGAGAGCATCATGAAGAATATGACTAGAACATTTAAGTCTAACCCACTTCCTACGCATAGGGATTTTGTGAGCAAACAACTTATGGGAACAATAATCAACTAGATTAGGAAGGCAAAACAAGCATAACTTTAAAATTTTAAGCACATAGAGAGGAAACTTGATATTGTTGCAATTCCTACAAGCATATGTTCCTCCCTCATAATAATTTTTTGTAATATCATGAATGAATTAAACAATATAACCATCACATAAAGCATTCTTTTCATGATCTACAAGCATAGAAAATTTACTACTCTCCACATAAGCAAATTTCTTCTCATGAATAGTAGTGGGAGCATACTCAACAAAATAACTATCATGTGAGGCATAATCCAATTGAAAATTAAAATCAAGATGACAAGTTTCATGGTTATCATTAATATTTATAGCATACATATCATCACAATAATCATCATAGATAGCAACTTTGTTCTCATAATCAATTGGAACCTCTTCCGAAATAGTGGAATCATCACTAAATAAAGTCATGACCTCTCCAAATCCACTTTCATCAATATAATCATCATAAATAGGAGGCATGCTATCATCATAATAAATTTGCTCATCAAAACTTGGGGGACAAAACATATCATCTTCATCAAACATAGCATCCCCAAGCTTGTGGCTCTGCATATCATTAGCATCATGGGTATTCAAAGAGTTCATACTAACAACATTGCAAACATGCTCATCATTCACATATTTTATGCCAAGCATTCTATGTAATTATTCTTCTAGTACTTGAGCACAATTTTCCTTCCCATCATTTTCACGAAAGACATTGAAAAGATGAAGCATAAGAGGCACCCTCAATTCCATTTTTTGTAGTTTTCTTTTATAAACTAAACTAGTGATAAAATAAGAAACTAAAAGATTCTATTGCAAGATCTAAAGATATACCTTCAAGCACTCACCTCCCCGGCAACGACGCCAGAAACTACTTGATGTCTACTACACAACCTTCTTCTTGTAGACGTTGTTGGGCCTCCAAGTGCAAAGGTTTGTAGGACAGTAGCAAATTTCCCTCAAGTGGATGACCTAAGGTTTATCAATCCGTGGGAGGCGTAGGATGAAGATGGTCTCTCTCAAGCAACCCTGCAACCAAATAACAAAGAGTCTCTTGTGTCCCCAACACAACCAATACAATGGTAAATTGTATAGGTACACTAGTGCGGCGAAGAGATGGTGATACAAGTGCAATATGGACGGTAGATATAGGTTTTTGTAATCTGAAAATACAAAAACATCAAGGTAACTAATGATAAAAGTGAGCACAAACGGTATTGCAATGCTAGGAAACAAGGCCTAGGGTTCATACTTTCACTAGTGCAAGTTCTCTCAACAATACTAACATAACTGGATCATATAGCTATCCCTCAACATGCAACAAAGAGTCACTCCAAAGTCACTAATAGCCGAGAACAAACGAAGATATTATTGTAGGGCATGAAACCACCTCAAAGTTATCCTTTCTGATCGATATATTCAAGAGTCCGTAGTAAAATAACACGAAGCTATTCTTTTCGTTCGATCTATCATAGAGTTCGTACTAGAATAACAACTTAAGACACATATCAACCAAAACCCTAATGTCACCTAGATCCTCCAATGTCACCTCAAGTACCCGTGGGTATGATTATATGATATGCATCACACAATCTCAGATTCATCTATTCAACCAACTCAAAGAACTTCAAAGAGTGCCCCAAAGTTTCTACCGGAGAGTCAAGACGAAACATGTGCCAACCCCTATGCATAAGTTCACAATGTTACAGAACCCACAAGTTGATCACCAAAACATACATCAAGTAGATCACGTGAATATCCCATTGTCACCACAGATGAGCACATGCAAGACATACATCAAGTGTTCTCAAATCCTTAAAGACTCAATCCGATAAGATAACTTCAAAGGGAAAACTCAATCCATTACAAGGGAGTAGAGGGGGAGAAACATCATAAGATCCAACTATAATAGAAAAGCTCGCGATACATCAAGATCGTGTCAAATCAAGAACACGAGAGAGAGAGAGAGAGAGATCAAACACATAGCTACTGGCACATACCGTCAGCCCCGAGGGTGAATTACTCCCTCCTCGTCATGGAGAGCGCCAGGATGATGAAGATGGCCACCGGAGAGGGATTCCCCCTCCGGCAGGCTGCTGGTACGGGTTGAGATCGGTTTTGGTGGCTACAGAGGCTTGCGGCGGCGGACCTCCCGATCTAGGTTATGTTCTGGAAGTTTGGGTATATATAAGAGGTGTTGGCATCGGGAACAAGTCAGGGGGTCTCCGAGGCGACCACGAGGTAGGGGGCACGCCCAGGGGGTAGGGCGCGCCCCTACCCTCATGGGTGCCTTGGGACTCTTCTAGCCCATATACAATGCTCGGTGGGCTTCTTCTGGTCCAAAGATAATCTCCGTCAAATTTCAGGTCAATTGGACTCTGTTGTGTTTTCCTTTTCTGCAATACTCAAAAACAAGGAAAAAACAGAAACTGGCACTGGGCTCTAGGTTAATAGGTTAGTCCCAAAATCCATATAAAATAGCATATAAATGCATATAAAACATCCTAGATGGATAAAATAATAGCATGGAACAATAAAAAATTATAGATACGTTGGAGACGTATCAAGTATTCAACCCAAATTTATTGATTCGACACAAGGGGAGCCAAAGAATATTCTCAAGTATTAGCAGCCGAGTTGTCAATTCAACCACACTTGAAAGACTTAATATGCAGCAAAGTACTTAGTAGCAAAGTGATACGTCTCCATGCTATTATGTTATTTGTTTTGGATATTTAATGGACTTTATTATGCTCTTTTATATTATTTTTGGGACTAACCTATTAACCGGAGGCCCAGTGCTAGTTGCTGTTTTTTGCCTATTTCAGTGTTTTATAGAAAAGGAATATCAGACGGAATCCAAACGGAACGAAACCTTCGCGAGGATCTTTCTTGGAACAAATGCAATCCAGGAGACTTGGAGTGGAAGTCAGAGACGCAACGAGGCGGCCACGAGGCAGGAGGGTGCGCCCAGGGGGGTAGGCGCGCCCCCACCCTCGTGGGCCCCTCGTAGCTCCATCGGCCTACTTCTTTCGCCTATATATATATACTCTTATACCCTGAAAACATCCAGGGGAGCCACGAAACCACTTTTCCACCGCCACAACCTTCTGTACCCGTGAGATCCCATCTTGGGGCCTTTTCCGGCGATCTGCTGGAGGGGATTCGATCATGAAGGGCTTCTACATCAACACCATAGCCTCTCCGATGATGTGTGAGTAGTTTACCACAGACCTTCGGGTCCATAGTTATTAGCTAGATGGCTTCTTCTCTCTCTTTGGTTCTCAATACAAAGTTCTCCTCGATGTTCTTGGAGATCTATTCGATGTAATACTTTTTGCAGTGTGTTTATCGAGATCCGATCAATTGTGGGTTTATGATCAAGATTATCTATGAACAATATTTGATTCATCTCTGAATTCTTATATGCATGATTTGATATCTTTGCAAGTCTCTTCGAATTATCGGTTTAGTTTGGCCTACTAGATTGATCTTTCTTGCAATGGGAGAAGTGCTTAGCTTTGGGTTCAATCCCGCGGTGCTCGATCCCAGTGACAGAAAGCGAACCGACACGTATTGTATTGTTGCCATCGAGGATAAAAAGATGGGGTTTATATCATATTGCTTGAGTTTATCCCTCTACATCATGTCATCTTGCTTAATGCGTTACTCCGTTCTTATGAACTTAATACTCTAGATGCATGCTGGATAGCAGTCGATGTGTGGAGTAATAGTAGTAGATGCAGAATCGTTTCGTTCTACGTTATGCCTATGTTCGTGATCATGCCTAGATATTCTCATAATTATGCACTTTTCTATCAATTGCTCGGTAGTAATTTGTTCACCCACCATAATATATGCTATCATGAGAGAAGCCACTAGTGAAACCTATGGCCCCCGGGTCTACTTTATGTCATATAAGTTTCCGATCTATAATTCTAGTTTACTATTTATTTTGCAATCCTTACTTTTCAATCTATACACCAAAAATAACAAAAATATTTATCTTATTATCTTTATCAGATCTCACTTTTGAATGTGGCCGTGAAGGGATTGACAACCCATTTATCACGTTGGTTGCAAGGTTCTTGATTGTTTGTGCAGGTACTAGGCGATTTGCGTGTAGTCTCCTACTGGATTGATACCTTGGTTCTAAAAAACTGGGGGAAATACTTACGCTACTTTGTTGCATCACCCTTTTCTCTTCAAGGGAAAACCAACGCATGCTCAAGAGGTAGCAAGAAGGATTTCTGGCGCCGTTGTTGGGGAGATCTATGCTCAAGTCAAGACATACCAAGTACCCATCATAAACTCTTATCCCTCGCATTACATTATTTGCCATTTGCCTCTCATTTTCCACTCCCCCACTTCATCTCTGCCGTTTTATTCGCCCTTTTCCGTTTGTCTCTTTTTGCTTTCTTCTTGTGTGTCCATGTGTTAGATCATTTGTTTCTCTGTCATGGCCAGTCCTTCTATCATTGTTAGTATTCTCGATAATGAAGTTCTTAATTTTAGATAAAGGGAGGGAGAAAATCTAAAAGATGCTTGGTATAGAATTTGCAATGCTCAGAATAGATCCACTAGGAAGCAATCAACTTCCGTTCTTCTTCGCAATTTTTATGTAGGCATCACTCCTTGGAACAAATATATTCTTGATACCATTACCAGAGGGAATTTCTTGGGTAGCCATACTATTGATTCTTATAATACTATGATAGATTTGTTTGGGCCACCACCTCTTTTCGTTAATGGAACTATTTTAACTTTGGAACATGTGATGCAAAGGCTCGAAATTATTGAAAATAAAGTTGCCACTTTAGAGTTGATTGAGAATTTGGATAAAAAGATCCACAACCAAATTACCCAATATGGATCTAACGTAGGAGTTACTCTGAAATTTTTTTAGAGAAAAAGAACCAATAGTTAATGAAAAGATAGATCAAGATTCCACTAGAATTGATAAACTTGAGGATATTATTACCAACTTAGGGTCTGCCTTTTCTGCCGTGAAAAACACTTCAAACCCTCCTCCTACCAAAGTTGCCAAGTTTATGTATGTTCCTAAAAATAAGGGTGAATCTTCTAGTAAGAAGAATGAAGATCTCAAATCAATAAATGTTCACCCCAACTTTTTCGCTATCATTAAGGAACCTTTTGATACAAATGAATTTCTTGATTTATTGCCTAGGAGTTTTATCATCAATAAAAATAAAGAAACTCCTAAGGGTTATAAGTATTCAATTGAAGAATTGCATACCAAAGATGACAATACCTAGATCTATTCTTGTTTTTATGCCTAGCTAGGGGCGTTAAACGATAGCGCTTGTTGGGAGGCAACCCAATTTTATTTTTGCTCCTTGCTTTTTTTCCTGTTTAGTAATAAATAATTGATCTAGCCTCTGTTTAGATGTGGTTTTATGTTTTAATTAGTGTTTTTGCCAAGTAGAACCTTTGGGAAGACTTGGGTGAAGTCTTTGCGATCTTGCTGTAAAAAACAGAAACTTTAGCGCTCACGAGATTAGCTGCCATTTTTTACTGGAGAGTGATTTTAGGTTGATTCTTTTTGCATATGATTAATAGATAAATTCCTCACGTACACCAATTTATTTCAGAATTTTTGGGGTTCCATAAGTATACGTTTGATACAGATTACTACAGACTGTTCAGTTTTTGACAGATTCTGTTTTTCGTGTGTTGTTTGCTTATTTTGATGAATCTATGGCTAGTATCGGGGGGTATGAACCATAGAGGAGTTGGAATACAGTAGGTTTAATACCAATATAAATAAATAATGAGTTCATTTCAGTACCTTAAAGTGGTGGTTTGTTTTCTAACACTAACGGAGCTCATGAGATTTTCTGTTTAAGTTTTGTGTTGTGAAGTTTTCAAGTGTTGGGTTAAAGATTTGATGGATTTTGGAATAAGGAGTGGCAAGAGCCTAAGCTTGGGGATGCCCAAGGCACCCAAGGTAAAATTCAAGGACAACCAAAAGCCTAAGCTTGGGGATGCCCTGGAAGGCATCCCCTCTTTCGTCTTCGTCTATCGGTAACTTTACTTGAGGCTATATCTCTATGCACCACATTATATGTGTTTTGCTTGGAGCATCTTGTATGATTTGAGTATTTGATTTTTAGTTACCACAATCATCATTGCTGTACACACCTTTTGGGAGAGACACACATGAATTGGAATTTATTAGAACTAGTTGACCCGTTGCGCCAAATGGCGCAGAGATCCGCTAAAGCCATGTTGTCGATGAAAATAGTTTCATTTTGCAAGGACATATTCAATATTGATAGCAGAAAGCTCATATGTTAAACCATGCTATATTGAAAATATGGTTATGCGCTTGAAAGTATTCGACATGTGCTTGAAAACTGGCGCAGAGACACACTAAATCCATGTGCACATTGAAAAGAAAATTTATGGTTTAGTTGTTTTAGTTCTGGGCAAGCAGAGCACATATGGCAACAAATTTAACGCAGCGTAGAGCCCCTTTTGAAACCATGTGCGCGTTGAAATATTTTGCTTTTTTCAACAACTTTATGTTTGAGAAAGCACAAATACCATGTCAACTTGAAGTGTTTTGAAAATATTTAACTTGTAGTATAAGTAGGTTTTAGCTACCACTTAGGTACTAATTCAAACCCTTGAAGATGAAAAATGAAGGATACTTTATCTTTGAAAATATATACTTGAGGATGCATATTATGTTATCTTATTTGAATAACATAGCACCAAATGGCGCAAGGTAAAAATTCAAACACCGACTGTTTTGAAACCATTTGCGTTTCTTTAATATATATCAAGTTTTAGAAATTATTAAGGTGCATGGTAAAAACTTAGCTAAAAATGGGCCATTCAGACACCATTTTCAACTATTTATGCATATGATCGTTACATAGAAAAATAAAAGAGGTCACTATCATTGTTAAAATGTAAGGAAAGGTCTGAATGAACAAGCTCTTCTAGGAGCTAGAAATTATATTGTGTTTTGAATAGAGGGATTTTACTAAAATTAGCAGCACTTTACAGAAAAAAGTGTGAAAGTATTCATGAAAAGATCAGAGGGGATATCTCTTCCTGGACAAAGTCCTACATCCTGACATAGACATCTAGGAATTTGAATTTGATAGTTCCAATGGACGAACATGTTCTTGTTAGAGCGGAGGCAAGTTACTATCGATCTTACGGCGGCTTTCCTCCTTCCACTTGTCCCAAATGACCTTTTCAGTTTCGTCTTGCCTACAAAAATAATTTTCGAGAGAACCCTTGCACAAGAAACAAATGAAAATAAAGAGAATGAATATACAACTGAAAGACAACATCTTTTCAGAAAGAATTTGTAAGAAACAAATAAAAACAAGACATGGATGGGTTAAAATCGGAAATAAAAGTGGCTATAACTGAAAAGAAACAAATGTCGTATGAACAAACAAAGTAAAGGACAATGCAAATGCCTAATATTGTTAGGGTATACACCGGAACATGTAGTACTACCCTGACATGGAAAATCGGTGTTTTTTCAGAATATAATGAAGTATCAAAGGATTACTGTGTTGGTTTGATCTGCCTTGCCTTATCAGAAGCAGAGGACAAAGCAAATACACATGCCAGGCAAGGAACAAATGGTTGTATTCATTCTCATCGGCTGCTAGAAACTAACTGGCATGTCTATGTAATGTAAGAGGTACATTGCATTTCAAAAGAAAAAAGTTCCCTTGGGTATCTGGATGTGAAGATCCATCACTGTAATCTTCGTTTTTGTTTGTTTTGGTCGTTGCAGCACTGTATTGGGCCTTTTCCCTATTCTCTTATTCCAACATATATTCACAAGCATCTCTTCTAATATCTGATGTAATCCACAGGTATATAATTAGTACATTACTAAAGCCTAGCCAAGCATCATTACATCACCAAGATCTGGTGATTGAGCTAGTGCATCTATCTCATGAGCCACCATGTAGCTTCTTGTACACAAGAATTGTAACATCTAACTAACAGTGCCTTAATGTCTTCGAGCTCATGACACGATCTGCAGTGAGAAGGATCAACAATTTTTGGTTTGTTGACACATTAGAAAACTACATGGGAGTTGCACAACTCCAGCGCTAACTGAACAACAACAGTGTGCAAGCTTTAGCATATCCAGGTAAGGTTCTCAATGAGCAGAGTTTGTGATGGATGATTCTTCAGTGAATTGCAAAATCAAGAATTCAAGGTACAGTTCGTCAGAGAAAATAAGCAATAGCATTCCTTTTTGCATAAATAAAAAAATAGGATCGAAACAATTAACAGAAGAAACAACCACCTTTTGGTTGGCAAGCCTTCCCTTTCAGAGAATCCACCCTTGTTATGCAAGCCTTGTGGCATCTGTAACCCTGAAACCACACATTAACTCACCATCAGAAAACCGAACTTTCGAGCTTCCTAACATCCAGCAAAAGAATCAATCATGCAATCAAGATATGTAGGTAAACAAAAGAAAGAAAGCTTTTCACTACAAATCTCATCTAACTTTGTCATATTCTCTACTCTCCCTCATGTAGTCATGTTTATAGCATCAAAATTTGAGAACTATACCTTGGGCATAAAAAGGGCAGAATATAGTTGTCGGGGGAAATCTGCCTCCTCGAACACCTATGGGGACCGAGCCCCTTTCTGGTTCGGCGGGGGGCGGAGGTCACGCGAAGAGCGGATCGAGGCGATGCACACAAGGGGTTTACCCAGCTTCGGGCCGCACGGATGCGTAAAACCCTACTGCTGCTTTGTGGTTTGTATTGTGTTCTTGTTCGGGAGCGCTGAGTGCTACAGTACACTCAGGCAACTAATCAGACCGAGCGTGAGTGGCCTCCTTCCTCTCTCCTCCTTCACGTTGCGCATGGGGCCTCCTTTTATATGCGCAAGGGGTTACCCACAGGTGGCAACGTAGGCGGGGTAAAACTGGAAAACGCTGTGTTGGGTACAGCTGTTTGCACAGTGCTATCCTACCTAACTTTGATGGCAGGGGACAAGGGCATTAAATGCCTGTCTAGGTCGCCCAAACAGTGCAGAAAAGGGACCATCAGGGGCGCCACCGTTTGCCACGACGGCTACCCTGTCAGCGTTGCTTCGCCATCGCATGCCCCTGGCTGCGCAGCCTCTCGCCACGTACGCCTGGAATGGCCCTAGAGCGACGCGTGGGTGGATGAGCTGGAACGCAGGCGCGGGGTGGTGACTTGCCCCGGCAAGCGCCTTGCTGCGGTTGATGCCTTGTCATGCCTGGGAGCTTGTTGCTCACCGGTCCTTGACGGGACGCGTGGCGCGTCGCAGCAAGTCTCTTGTCGTGCCTTGGTCGGCCTTCCCGACAAGCTCCTCTTGCCGGGGCCTTGTGCTTCGAGCAGCCGTCCCGGCAAGCTCCTCTTGCCGGGGCCTTCCTATCTTCGGGTGGCCTTCCCGGCAAGCTCCTCCTGCCGGGGCCTTGGCTCGAATACTTTGTTCTTGGATGACCCAAAAAGGGACCATGGAGAGTTTTGGCGATCGCCTGGCAAGCCTTGCCGCGGGGTGCAACGACTGCCCGTGCACAAGTTCGGGGTACTAAGGTACCCCTATTTTAGTACACCGACTGGAGCCCCCGGGCCTGGGCCATACACGATGCTGAGCGCTGTTGGGCCAGGCCCAAAACAGTGCACGGGCACGCGCGGCCTGGGTCACGCTACATCTTCTTCTGCACCTACCACGTCCTCCCCGAGCGGCACGCGTCGAACGCGGCATCGTGGGGAGAGGCGTGCGTGACGTGGGCGGCGTGCGCGGGGCTGAGCCTCGCAGGCATGCGTCACATCGCAATAAAGGGGGACGGTTCGCGCCATCTCCATAAGTGGAGGGAGGCGTGCGCGGCTCATTTGCTGGATGGGGCCGAGGCACGGTTTCCGAGGTGTCCGCTCCCCACGATCACGGGGCGAGGGGAGGTCGCCTCATCCGTCGCCTCGGTCCTGCACGCCAGCCACGCGGCTTCCATGCACCTGGGGTCGCGGATGGTGGAGGCAGGAAACCGGGCCGCCGCGGGTCGGGGCAGCAGGCCGGTCCCAGTCGCCTGCTCTTCCTGCGTCTTGATTGGTTGAGCGGGGCGGTCGAGCCCGCACCCTGCTCCTTTATAAAGAGCAAGGGAGGGGGGCGACGAAAACCCACACTCCTCCATCTTTGCTTCTCTTCAGCTTCTGATCCCCTCTCTCCATTCGCTATGGAGAAAGGGAACCCTGGTCCTTCATCGGTGGCGGCGAGGGTCGCCGCTAGGCAACGCGCCCCTCCTCCCCTTGCACCCGCGGTGGCAGAGCCAACCGTAAGGGGAAGGGGGAGGGGGCGAGGTTGTTGACGAGGTCGAGGACGAGGCCGAGGCGCTCAGGGACGAGGCGAGGCGCCGGCCTCGCCTCCTCCAGCGGCCCCTCTTCTCACGGCAGTCCACATCGGGGATGACCCCTGCGAGTTCTTCGTCAGGCTGCGCCGGGCGCCTCGCCGTCACCTCCGCCTCCCGGCCCCCTTCGCAAGCGTGATGCAGGTGGAACAACCCGAGACGCTAAGACTGCGCATGAGGGGCTGCGGGATCAGCGGCACGCGGGTCCACGTTGAGTCCCCAGCCCCCGGCGTGATGTATCTTGGTCGAGGGTGGAAGACGTTCGCCCGTATCCACAGCTTGATGGAGGGGTTCTCCCTCCATTTTAAGTTGATGGAGGGCGATCTCCTCTCCGTCAAGGTCTTCGGGTGCTTCGGGACCCGGGCCCGGTGCTGCATGGATAGCTCCTCCGACAGCGAAGGCTCCTCCTCAAGCGAGAGTGACGAGGAGGGGAGCGACAGCGACGAGGAGGGTAGCGGTCGTCGGGATGACGGGTCCGACTAGGCGTCGGTCGCGGCTCCGCGTGGCACCGGCGACCCCATCATCCGTGTCGCCGGCTCCTTGAGCTTCCTGGGGTCGTCTCCTTGGCGGCTGGCATGGAGAGGCTGCGGAAGAGGAAGAGGGCTGGCGGCAAGGCCGTCAAGTCGGAGTACGAGGGCGAGGTGCCCTCGACAGCGTGCTGACGTCCTGCCGCCCCGTCGAGCCCTGCTTCCGGAGCCGCCACCACCACCTAGCTTTCAGACGGTCCCCAGGGTGCTCTGTTGGTGTCTTCTGCCACCCGTAGCTCGTCTAGGCGCCCCTTTTGCCCCTTTTGCCTCCTTGTCCTACCTCCTGAGGAGAGAGACAAGAAAGGGATTACGGGCACCTTATCTCTTTTTAACTTGTAAGCCTTCGGGCTTTAGTTGCATTTAAAGCTTGTAATCCCATCTCTCATGTTTTTCATTCTCTCTGAACTGTACCTGAGCAGAATGTTTTCAATGAAAAGGGGATGTTTGCCGGGCCATTTGTCTCGCGGGTAAAACCCGCGCCAAGGAGCGAATCCTTTATATCGTTAAGATAGACACTTCTTTGCCCGGCAACAGGCCCTGCCGTCTTCCCGCGCCACTCGACCTTCCCCACGCCTTTGGCGGAGGTAGGGATGAGGCGGGTTCGGGCTCCTCATTTCGTTCCTTTGCCGCCGCGGCTACTACCAAAACTGGCCCCAGGAACGCGCTCCGGGGCCCAGAGTTAAGGGAGCACGACAGCTTTTTAGGAAGAAACAAGGTTTTCACATTCCTCAGTCCATAAGAGAATGCATGACAAGGGATGAAAAACTTATCTGGGATTGCAGCCCCCGGCAACTTTGGCTTGCCGCGGGCGAATCTTTGTACTTGCAGCCCCCGGCAGCACTGGTTTGCCGGGGACCAGATGCTGGTCCGCCCTTCTTCTCTTCTTTGTCCTTAAGCGGTCTGGCCAGGATATGCAAAACCCTGCGAACCAAAGGAAACGAAAGAACAGGAAAAAAGGACGCAGACCCGACCTCTAAGCTAGGGGTTAGCAGCTGTTAGGCACTATCAACCCTAACCAAGGACGGGACTCGACTCAGCATGCATGCTAAAACTTAGGGCGCCAGCGCTTCATTTACTGCTGCTCAGGGTCTGCGCCTGGCTTTGTACAAAGGATTACATGCAACAGCGGCAAGACTTGTACAAAAGGGTGGTTGCCGGACGGGGTCCGACAACCGTGCCTTACGGGTAAAACTTATGAAGATGCTCAATATTCCAGGAGTTGCTCACCGGAGTGCCATCTTCGGTCTCAAGGCGGACAGCGCCGGGCCTCGTGACTCGTCTCACCCGGTAAGGGCCTTCCCACTTCGGCGTCAACTTGTTATGCTTCTTGGCGGACGGAGCGCGCCGAAGAAAAAGGTCGCCTTCCTCGAAGCTTCTGGCTTTAACTTTGCGGCTATGGTAGCGATGCAAAGCTTGCTGGTAGCAAGAGGCTCGCACAGCAGCCTGAAGACGATCTTCCTCAAGGAGCAGCGCGCCATCTTCACGCAGCCGCTCTTGCTCAAGCTCATCATAAGCGAGCACTCGAGGTGACCCGTATACGAGTTCCGTGGGGGTAACTGCTTCTGCTCCATAGACTAGAGCAAATGGTGTCTGGCCAGTGGCTCGATTTGGCGTCGTTCTGATCGACCAAAGAGCCACCGGCAGCTCCTCGATCCAGTTTCTTCCGCACTTGTGCAGCCTGTCGAAAGTTCTGGTCTTGAGCCCGCGCAGCACTTCGGCATTGGCCCTCTCCGCTTGACCGTTGCTCCTGGGATGAGCAACAGAAGCGAAGCACACCTTGGCGCCGAGATCTTGGACGTATTGCATGAAGGCGCGGCTCGTGAATTGCGTACCATTGTCGGTGATGATCCTGTTGGGGATCCCGAAGCGGCAAACAATCGACCTGAAGAACTTGACCGCTGACTGTGCTGTCACCTTCCTCACTGGTTCCACTTCCGGCCACTTTGTGAACTTGTCGATTGCGACGTACAAGTACTCAAAGCCCCCGACAGCTCGGGGGAAGGGGCCAAGGATGTCGAGCCCCCAGACCAAAAATGGCCAGGATAAAGGAATCGTCTGGAGAGCTTGAGCTGGCTGGTGTATCTGCCTGGAATGGAACTGGCACGCTTCACACTTGGTTACTTGTGCAGTTGCATCCTGGAGGGCTGTCGGCCAGAAGAAACCTTGCCGGAACGCTTTGCCGGCAACTGCTCTCGCGCCAATGTGGTGACCACATATGCCTCCATGTATCTCTGCCAACAGCTTTTGTCCGTCTTCCCGGGAAATACACTTCAATTTCACACCGTTGCGCCCTCTTCTGTACAGTGTGTTGTCGACGAACTGGTACATACTCGAGCGTCGGGCTACTCTTTCTGCTTCTTCTTGTTCTTCGGGAAGTTCTCCGTTCTGGAGGAAATGGACAGTCTGCTGCGCCCATGCTGGAGCCTGGGGCTCGACAACAAGGACTGAAGGCACATCTGCTGCTGCGGGAACGTCCGCTTCTACGGCGAGGACCTGGGGCTCAGCCGGAGCTTGACGTTCCCCGGCAAGCTTGCCGGGGCAAAACTTGTCGGGAGCGCCTGCTTCTACGGAACAAACCTTGGGGTTTGCCGGAGCAGAGGGCTCCTCAGCGCTCTTGGCGTCAATCTTGGGGACCTTCTTGGCGGCGGCTCCGGGGAGCTCTGCCGGAAGATAATCGACGGAGACCAACTTCCTCTTCTTGCTCTGTCCGGTTGATGGTGTCACGGATGGCTGAGTCAGCTTGAGCACAAAGGTTCCTGGTTCCACAGGTAACTTAAGTGCTGCGCACTTTGACAGACCATCAGCAATGTCGTTCTCAGCTGTTGGAATGTGTTCCATTTGCAGGCCGTCAAAGCGCTCTTCTAGCTTCCTCACTTCATCAACGTACGCTTCCATCAACGGACTCTGGTAGTCTTTGTTCACTTGGCGGACGACAAGCTGCGAGTCACCCCTGACAATGAGCTTCTTGATCCCAAGTTCTGCCGCGATCCTGAGACCGGCGAGCAAACCTTCATACTCTGCAGTATTGTTGGTTGCTTGCTCCTAGGGGGAAATGCATCTGGATTATGTACTTGAGATGCTCTCCGGTGGGCGCGATAAGCAACGCGCCAGCACCGGCGCCTTGCAGCGAGAAAGCACCATCAAAATACATCAGCCACTCTTTGCTTGCTTCTTTGATGGGGATGCTCGTCTCTGGGATCTCTTCGTCTGGTGTCGGTGTCCACTCTGCTATGAACTCCGCCAACGCTCTGCTTTGGATAGTTGAAGTGCTCTCGAATTTGAGACCGAAGCTTGATAGTTCCAGTGCCCACTCGACAATCCTGCCTGTTGCTTCTGGATTCTGCAGTATCCTCTTCAGCGGAAAGCGGGTGACAACTGTAATCTCATGTGCTTGGAAGTAATGGCGCAGCTTTCTCGAGGCCATGAGAAGGCCGAAAAGCAATTTCTGCACACCAGAGTACCTTGACCTAGCCCCCTGCAGAAGGGAGCTGACAAAGTAAACCGGGCGCTGCACCATTCTCTTCTTTTGCACCTCCACTCGCTCCTGCGCAGACTCATCCTTGTCGGGGCCAGAGCTTGTCGGGGAAGCCTCTTGCTTGTCGCTGGACGCGCTTGCCGCGGTCGCTAGCTCATCATCTGCCTCCCTCTCCGCTACTAACGCAGCACTAACCACTTGATTGGTTGCCGCCAGGTACAGCAGCAACTTCTCTTGTGGTTTAGGCGTGACAAGTATTGGAGCGGAGGACAGGTATTTTTTCAAGTCCTGCAGCGCAGCCTCCGCTTCCGGAGTCCATTTTACTGGACCCGCCTTTTTCAAAACTTTGAAAAATGGCAGGGCGCGTTCTGCAGACTTGGAAATAAACCTGCTGAGAGCCGCGACGCAGCCGGCAAGTCTTCGTACATCCTTGACGCGTGTTGGTGCTTCAATCTGCTCGATGGCCTTGATTTTGTCTGGATTGGCTTCGATTCCTCGCTGAGACACGAAGAACCCGAGAAGTTTGCCGGAAGGGACTCCAAACACGCACTTCTCGGGGTTGAGCTTGAGGCTGATCCTGCGCAGGTTCGCAAAGGTCTCTTCTAAATCTTGAATCAGGGTTGCCCTGTTCCTACTTTTGACCACTATGTCATCCATGTAGGCTTTCACATTCCTGTGGATTTGCGGCTCAAAAGCGGGATGGACAACCCTCGCAAACGTCGAACCGGCATTCTTCAAACCGAAAGGCATCCGTACGAAATAGTACGTGCCACATGGAGTGATGAACACGGTCTTTTCCTCATCTTCTTCAGCCATGAAGACCTGATGGTACCCTGAGTATGCGTCAAGAAATGAAAGCAGGTCACATCCGGCCGTGGAGTCAACAATCTGGTCAATGCGCGGCAAGGGAAAGGGATCCTTGGGACAAGCTTTGTTAACATCAGTAAAGTCGATGCAAAGCCTCCATTTCCCGTTTGCCTTGCGCACGACAACAGGATTGGCCAACCACGTCGGATGGAGCACGCCTCTGACAAGGCCTGCCGCTTCCAACTTCTTGATTTCTTCCGCGATGAACTCTTGGCGCTCCACCGCTTGCTTCCTGACTCTCTGCTTGACGGGCCGCGCATGAGGACAGACGGCGAGGTGGTGCTCAATCACTTTCCTAGGAACGCCGGGGATGTCAGATGGTTGCCAGGCAAACACATCGACATTCGCCCGCAGGAAAGCAACGAGCGCGCTTTCCTATTTGGGGTCGAGAGTGGCACTGATGGTGAAGGTACCACCAGTGCCGTCCTCCTTGGCGGACACCTTCTTGGTCGTTGGGGAGGCTGCCATTGACTTATTACTCTTGTCGGTGGAGCTCGATGGCGCGTCCTCAACGGTAGCACAGCACTCCGAAGAGGTGCGCTTGTCGGAGTGGGCACCAGAGCACTTGCCGGGCTTGGTCTTCTTCTTCCCTCCGGGAGCTTCAGCGGCAAGTGGCTTGTGATCCGTCGCGGCTGCTGCTTCCCGGTAGATCTTGTCGGCACAGATAAGGGCATCCTTCTTGTCGCCGGGGACAGAGATGACGCTTATCGGGCCTGGCATCTTGAGCATGTTGTATGCGTAGTGAGAGGCCGCCATGAACTTGGCGAGCGCCGGACGGCCGAGAATTCCATTGTAGGGCAATGGAAAATCGAGAACGTCAAAAGTGATCCTCTCTGTCCTGAAGTTCAGCTCGCTGCCAAATGTCACTGGCAACGTTATCTTCCCCTTCGGCTTGCTCCTTCCCGGGTTGATTCCTTGGAACGTGCCGGTTTCTTCGAGCTCGCTGTCGGGGACTTAGAGTTTCTGGAGCACAGCGGAGGAGATCAGGTTCAAGCCGGCCCTGCCGTCGACTAGCATCTTAGTGACCTTGAGGTTGCGGACTGTTGGTGAGACCAACATCGGCAAGCACCCGATCGCAGTTGTGCGGTCAGGGTGGTCCTCAATATCGAAGATGATAGGCGTGCCGGACCATTTCAGAGGCTTGCGCGACTCGACGGGTGGTTCCGCTGCATTGACTTCCCGCGCCCACTGCTTGAGCTGGCGGTGAGAAGTATGCAGAGAGGCACCGCCGTCTACGCACAAGACCTCTGTGGCTTTCTGAAACTCCTGCTCACTGGTCTCGACATCATCCACGTCTTCGTCTTCGTCATCGTATTCGTTCTTGTCGCGGCCGCGGGGAGGTCTGTCTGCTTGCCGCTGCTTGTCCTTGTCACGGCGCCCTCCCTGGCCGGGGCGCTTCATGCCTGATCCTCCGCCACCTCCCCGGGCTCTCTCCTTGTCGCGCCGCTCGTACTCGGCCTTTTGCAGCTCGACGAGCCGCTCGACCTGCTTGCAGCTCTGGAGGTCATGGCCCTTGGTGTGGTGGATCTTGCAGTATTGTTTGTTGGTGTCGTCCCGGTTGTCGGTGACCGCCACAGCCTGGCAGTTGGCGCATCCGGCAACCTCCTTGCCAGAGCTACCATCCTGGGCCTTCTTGGCGGCGCCTTCATCGCCGGACTGCTCAACAACCAGTACTTCTTGGCTCTTCTTCTTCCTGTTGCTCCGCCGCCGGTTCTTCCTTGCCGGGGCGGTATCCTCACTGTCAGATTCTCCTGCTCCAGTGTTCTCTCCGGGTAGTTTCATTCCTTCCTCAGCACGTGCACACTTGTCGGCCAGGGCATATAGCTCGCTGACGTCTTTGATCTTGCACATCGCCATCTTCTCCCGCATCCTGCGGTTACGCATGTTCTGATGGAACGCGCTGATGACCGCGGCAGGGTGGACGTCTGGGATGTTGTAGTGTACGCGGCTGAATCTCTGGATGAACTTGCGCAAGAATTCGCCTTCCTTCTGGACGAGCAGATGAAGGTCGCTCGCTTGGCCATGGGGTTTGTGGCCGCCTGTAAAGGCGCCAACAAACTGATGGCACAAGTCTGTCCAGGAGGTTATGGAGCTATCCGGCAAGTGCATGAGCCAGGATCTGACGTTGGATTTGAGTACCAGCGGGAAGTAGTTGGCAAGGATCTTGTCGTCTCGCCCCCCAGCAGCCTGCACCGCAATGGTGTAGATGCTGAGGAACTCCGACGGATGCGACTTTCCGTCGTACTTCTCTGGTACGTCTGGCTTGAAATTCTTCGTGCTGGGCCACTGGACTTGCCGCAGCTCACGGGTGAACGCAGGGCAGCCTACCGCGTACGGCAGGTCGCCTGGTCCCCCCGGTGCGTGCATGTCGACAGAGGGCCCAGCGCGCTGGTCTGATTGACGCCGTGCTTCTCTCCGACGCTCGATGCGAGTACGAGCGTCCTCTTGCTCTCGTTCATGAAGAACTTGGCGTTGATCGCGACGAGTTCGCGGATTTGACGACGCGGTGGAGTCGTTGTCGTGATGGCTCCGGCGAGTCGGCGATCTTGGCCTTTGGGGCGGGGAATGCACGGTGGTCGCACCCCCACCAGTCTTGGCGCCATCGGTTCTCGCCTGGCCGACCTGCCGCGGCTGCGACGCACTGTGCTGCCGCGGGGTGTCGCCGTTAGCGAAGCCGATGAGACTCTATCGTGGCCCTCCAGTCGTCGAGCTTGTCCGCCGTTGGAGGGTAGTCTAGGAGCAGTTGAGCTTGTGCTAGAGCTTCTGCTGGAGTGGCGGGCAGCGGTGGTGAGCGGCGCGTGGAGCGGGATGTGCTCGAACTTCTAACAATGTTAAAAGGAGCAACACCCGGACCAGGCAGTCGCGCCACGCTCGCGCCAGCACGTTGGTGTGTATGCTGGCCTTGAGCACCCTGGGATCCGCCAGCTCGATCTGGGTCCAGCGAGCGTATGGTACCGTGGGTGCCAAGACGTTGCTGGTCCCGTGCCTCCTAAGAAGGGCGCGGTGCATGTTCGGATGCCGTGGCACCATGAGCTGGTTCGGCGATGCCTGTTCCGCCGCCGGTGCCGTCCCCACCACCCGTTTGCTCCAGGGGCGGTGGGTCCGACGCGGACGGACCAGCCACCTCCGGAGCCTTCTTCTTTGGTGGCATGTCGATGAAGATGGTGGAGATCTAGCCTGTGCAGACGCCGGATCAGGTTCACACAACTTCGCCGCCCCCTACCTGGCGCGCCAAAGATGTCGGGGGAAATCTGCCTCCTCGAACACCTATGGGGACCGAGCCCCTTTCTGGTTCGGCAGGGGGCGGAGGTCGCACGAAGAGCAGATCGAGGCGATGCACACAAGGGGTTTACCGAGCTTCGGGCCGCACGGATGCGTAAAACCCTACTGCTGCTTTGTGGTTTGTATTGTGTTCTTGTTCGGGAGCGCTGAGTGCTACAGTACACTCAGGCAACTAATCAGACCGAGCGTGAGTGGCCTCCTTCCTCTCTCCTCCTTCACGTTGCGCATGGGGCCTCCTTTTATATGCGCAAGGGGTTACCCACAGGTGGCAACGTAGGCGGGGGTAAAACTGGAAAACGTTGTGTTGGGTACAGCTGTTTGCACAGTGCTATCCTACCTAACTCTGACGGCAGGGGACAAGGGCATTAAATGCCTATCTAGGTCGCCCAAATAGTGCAGAAAAGGGATCGGCAGGGGCGCCACCATTTGCCATGACGGCTACCCTGTCAGCGTTGCTTCGCCACCGCATACCCTGGCTGCGCAGCCTCTCGCCACGTACGCCTGGAATGGCCCCAGAGCGACGCGTGGGTGGATGAGCTGGAACGCAGGCGCGGGGTGGTGACTTGCCACGGTTGATGCCTTGTTGCGCCCGGGAGCTTGTTGCTCACCGGTCCTTGCCGGGACGCGTGGCGCGTCGCAGCAAGTCTCTTGTCGTGCCTTGGTCGGCCTTCCCGGCAAGCTCCTCTTGCCGGGGCCTTTTTGCTTCGAGCGGCCGTCCCGGCAAGCTCCTCTTGCCAGGGCCTTGCTCTCTTTGGGTGGCCTTCCCGGCAAGCTCCTCCTGCCGGGGCCTTGGCTCGAATACTTTGTTCTTGGATGGCCCAAAAAGGGACCATGGAGAGTTTTGGCGATCGCCTGGCAAGCCTTGCTGCGGGGTGCTACGACTGCCTGTGCACAAGTTCGGGGTACTAAGGTACCCCTATTTTAGTACACCGACAATAGTTCATGCATTATTGCATCAGCTTTAAGGTCCGTCAATCAAACAAATCCCAATCGTACGAATTGAACAAACTACTGACAGAGAACTGAAAGAACAAAGTAACATAAAAACACTTTGATTAAAAAATGTAGACCTACTGTAATCGGCACTCAAACGGTGCAAATATAGAATGATGCCAGCCACTGATTATTCATGAACCCAACCCATACAGATGACTAAAGTGCAGAAAACTGAGTGTCCAAACATGCAGAATTATTTTTTTGACCAACAACTCCCCTATTTCAGTTTATTTTGAGGCCATACCAGGTTCAGAATAATAGCAATGCTAGACAAGATGATAATGAGCTTCTGACCATGTTGTCGAGCAGCAAGTAGTTGGAGAAGGCGTGGTGGCCGCACTCGTGGGCGATCACCCAGATGCCGTTCATGACGCAGCCCTGCACGACCCAGTACAGCGGACAGGTGCCCAGCTGTTGCATGCTCGGGAGTGCTGGGATCTAGACCAACCCGGCATACAGGAGGGACGCGATGATGAAAAGGTCATAGACCACATAGGAGAAGGACCTGATCACCGAGCACTGGAAGAAGTGAGGCAGGATTGCCTTCTTGATCTGGGCCAGCGTGAATGCCGGCTTGTCCGTCGGCGCACGCTGGAAGATCTCACTGGCGCTAGCGCGGCTGAGCAGCTCCTGCTTCTCCCGGCAGCCATGATGTCGCTGGCAACAACAAAAAGCACTGGTGATCAAACAGTGTGGATGAAGGTATATATATAGTATATCATTCAAGAACGAATATATATTCTGTGTTGTGTGTGTATCTGTTTGTCAAATGAGGCTGAGCTAAACTTCAATTCAGGTTCAGTCAAGTTTTAGACCCAATAAAAAAGCGACAGGTTGGACTGGACCGGCTTTCATTCATGACAACACATGTCATTCAGTAAGCTGTACTTGGATAGTTAACTGATTGCCAAGCTAAGTAAAAAAGAACTGAAACTGTAACTGATTGCTAAGCTAAGTAAAAAAGATTTGAAACTATAATTCAAGACTTTTGATTTGAAATTCAACCAAAAATACAACTGATTCAACGCTGTATGTCATATGTGTCACCAATGTAAAGAAGAGCTTGCAATCCGAGCCAATATAAAAGACATGCGTCATCCATAATGTTGCAAAACAAAAACCCTGAATTGGCTAGAAAATTTAGACTAAAAGGTCAACAGGTACAGAGAAAGGACTGATTTTGACAAGAAAAACTACTACTACAAGCTGCAAGAAAAACTACTACTATAATTTAATAATTGCACTGTAAAAAGAGCTTATGTTTCACAGTAAAAACTACTGCTACAATATGTAGATCTTTAGCAACGCTTCCACCTCACATTTTATGCTTCCACAAATACCAGGGAAGCCATTTGATGCACCCAGCTGCAGAAGCCCTGTAGCATCCGCTTCATTTGGTACAAGGAGATATCTCTCTTAAAAGATCTTAATGACAACCTTCACAAATTTCTTCAAAACTTTTATGACCATACTCTCTGCAAATGCAATCTACGCTTATCAAATTTCTTGAGCATTTAAATTTAAAGTAGAAAAAAAAGCAAAACACACCCTAAATCATCATGCATAAACTGGTTTGAATTATGGATGTGCCAAATAAGAGGTTTAGCTAAACACATTACTACAACACAGTAGTTCTAAAATTATTACACATGGACTAAGCATGCTAACCTCTCCATCCTACATTCCAGGTATTTCTTCAAGAACATCCAACATTCAGGCTGAGCTCCTATTAATTTCAGGCAGGCAAGATAGTAGTTCTTCTCCTGTTTGAACCTGCAAAAATGATTGTATGCATCCTAGGTGTATACAACATGATCTCTGAACACATTTTTATTCAAAGCATATGAAAAAAATACTAATTGGACTAAGTGCTACAATCATATTCTGAACCTAATCAAGGGAAACAACATGGAGAAAAAAATCTCCAAATAGCACACGGCGAAAGAGAAGCTATTTTTATGCAGTGTTGTACAAGTTCAGAGAGAGAGAGAGAGAGAGAGAGAGAGAGAGAGAGAGAGAGAGAGAGAAGCTCACCTCGGTGTGTGACATCAGATGAAAACGCTGACATGTGCGCAACCACCAAAGCAGCAACCTTAGTCTTGTCCGCCCACACTCATCGGCTTGCCATCACCTCGCATCGACCGAGCCACCGCCTAGACCCCGAGATCTCATCTTCCTCCTGTAGATCCGGGCATGCCGCTTTGCAGCACGGAGGGCTAGCCTCCTGGAGAGGCTGTGGGGGCAACGAGGACGTGGGATGGAGACAGACGGCGTGTCCTAAGGGAGGAGAAGGAAGAAAGGGAGGGGAACCGCAGGAGGATGGGGAGCTGGCCGTGGGATGAGACGAGCGAGGACGGGATTGGGCGCGGCACACGCGGAGAGGATTTGGGCAGGGGCGGCGCGGATCTGGTGGATGGAGTAGCCCTGGTCGCCCACCTCCCCTGTCCATTCATCCCGCCACCGAGCTCGCAGGGGCGACGAGGAATAGCAGGCTGCGGCGAGGCTCCTGGGGGAGGCCGTGGCGAGGCAAGGAGGAGGCGGGAGAGGCTGTGGGGATCGAGGGGAAAGGAGGCTAGGGTTTGGGTGGTGGATGGTGCGGGAGTGGGACGAGGCGAGGATGGATTGGCTGCGGGATGCGCGGTGCGGGGTTCGGATTGGCCAAAACCACATGCACGCGGCCACCGCCAACCCAACCAACAAGCGCACGAGACGATCCCACTCGTCATTGGCCGGTCAAAACAACTGCGAGGTGAAAAGCATGTTTGACCATGAGGTGAAGATCTGACGGCCTAGACACGCCAGAAAGCCAGATCCGAAGACTGACAAATGCCGAACCGAGGGAGCCTCCTGGGATCGAGTTGGCTAGCTTCTGTTTTGTTTTAAATACTCTATGTGCTTCACTTATATCTTTTGAGCTAGATAATTTTGCTCTAGTGCTTCACTTATATCTTTTTGGAGCACGCTGGTGGTTTTATTTTATAGAAATTATTGATCTCTCATGCTTCACTTATATTATTTTGAGAGTCTTTTAGAACAGCATGGTAATTTGCTTTGGCTATAAAATTAGTCCTAATATGATGGGCATCCAAGATGGGTATAATAAAAACTTCCATATAGAGTGAATTGAATACTATGAGAAGTTTGATACTTGATGATTGTTTTGAGATATGAAGATAGTAATATTAGATTAGTTCTAGTTGAGTAATTGTGAATTTGAGAAATACTTGTGTTGAGGTTTGTAAGTCCCGTAGCATGCATGTATGGTAACCGTTGTGTAAAAAATTTGAAGCATGAGGTGTTGTTTGATTGCTTTCCTTATGAGTGGTGGTCCGGGACAAGCGATGGTCTTTTCCTACCAATCTACCCCCCTAAGCATGCACGTAGTGCTCGGTTTTGATGACTTGTAGATTTTTGCAATAAGTTTGTGAGTTCATTATGACTAATGTTGAGTCCATGGATTATACGCACTCTCACCCTTCCATCATTGCTAGCCTCCTCGGTACCGTGCATTGCCCTTTCTCACCTTGAGAGTTGGTGCAAACTTCTCAGGTGCGTCCAAATCCCGTGATATGATACACTCTATCACACATAAGCCTCCTTATATCTTCCTCAAAACAGCCACCATACCTACCTATTATGGCAGTTCCATAGCCATTCCGAGATATATTGCCATGCAACTTTCCACCGTTCCTTTTATTATGACACGCTTCATCATTGTCATATTGCCTTGCATGATCATGTAGTTGACATCGTATTTGTGGCAAGGCCACCATGCATAATTTTTCATACATGTCACTCTTGATTCATTGCCCATCCCGGTACACCACCGGAGGCACTCATATAGAGTCATATTTTGTTCTAGTATCGAGTTGTAATCCTTGAGTTGTAAATAAATAGAAGTGTGATGATCATCATTATTAGAACATTGTCCCGTGTGAGGAAAAAAAAGAGAAAGGCCAAATAAAAAAAAGGAAGGCCAAAAAAAGGAGAAAGGTCAAAAAAAAGAGAAGGCCCAAAAAATGAGAGAAAAAGGGAGAAGGGACAATGCTACTATCCTTCTTCCACACTTGTGCTTCAAAGTAGCACCATGATCTTCACGATAGTGTCAGGGGAAATGAGGGAGTCCTGGATTAGGGGTGTTCAGATAGCCGGACTATACCTTCAGCCGGACTCCTGGACTATGAAGATACAAGATTGAAGACTTCGTCCCGTGTCCGGAAGGGACTTTCCTTGGCGTGGAAGGCAAGCTTGGCGATACGGATATGTAAATCTCCTACCATTGTAACTGAATCTGTGTAACCCTAGCCCTCTCTGGTGTCGATATAAACCGGAGGGTTTTAGTATGTAGGACGAACAACAGAACAACAATCATACCATCGGCTAGCTTTTAGGGTTTAGCCTCCTTGATCTCGTGGTATATCTACTCTTGTACTACCCATATCATCAATACTAATCAAGCAGGAGTAGGGTTTTACCTCCATCGAGAGGGCCCGAACCTGGGTAAAAACATCGTGCCCCTTGTCTCCTGTTACCATCCGCCTAGATGCACAGTTCGGGACCCCCTACCCGAGATCCGCCGGTTTTGACACCAACATTAGTGCTCTCGTCGAGAGTTCCTCTGTGTCGTCACTTTTAGGCCCGATGGCTTCTCTGATCATCAGCAGCGATGCGGTCCAGGGTGATACTTTTCTTCCCGGAAAGATCTTCATATTCGGCGGCTTTGCACTGCGGGCCAATTCGCTTGGCCATCTGGAGTAGATCGAAAGTTACGCCCCTGGCCATCAGGTCAGATTTGGAAGTCTTAACTACACGGCTGCTATCCGCGGAGACTTTATCTTCGACAGATTCGAGCCACAGCCGAGCGCGCCGCACTGTCACGAAGGGCAGGATTTAGCTATGCCGCCGAATAGCGCTTTGGAGGCCGCGCCCGCATCGGCCCCGACCCTTAGTTCGGAGCCGATCGCGCCGATCGAGGATGGGTGGCTGGACGCCGCCTCGTTGGCCAAAATCTCTGCGGCGATCGAGCCGAACACCAGCTTTGTCCTTTGCGAAGCCTGTGACTCCAAGGTACCGGACTCCCCTCAGGACTCCGAGGCTCCCGCGCCCCTGCCCATCGAATCCGATTGGGCGCCGATTATGGAGTTCACCGCCGCGGACATCTTTCAGCACTTGCCTTTTGGCGATATTTTGAATTCACTAAAGTCTCTCTCTTTATCAAGAGAGCCCTGGACGGACTATGGTCAGCAAGGTTGGGATGCGGATGATGAAGAAATTCAAAACCCACCCACCACCCACTTTGTAGCCACTGTCGATGATTTAACCGACGTGCTCGACTACGACTCCCAAGACATCGACGGTATGGACGCTGATGCAGGAGACCATCAGGAATCAGCGCCTATAGGGCACTGGAAAGCCACCTCGTCATATGACATATACATGGTGGATACCCCAAAAGAGGGCGATGGCGATGGAACAGCGGAGGATGACCCCTCCAAGAAACAACCTAAGCGCCGGCGTCAGCGGCACCGCTCTAAATCCCGCCAAAGCAAAAAACGGTGATTCCGGCACGAGAGATAATAACACTCCGGACAGTGCCGAAGAAAACCCCCTCTAGCAAAACTTAGCCCAGGAGGACGGAGAAGCCAGCCCTCATGAGAGAGCGTCAGACAGAGAGGTCGAGGATGATAATTACATGCCTCCCTCCGAAGACAAGGCAAGCCTCGACGACGACGAATTTGTCGTGCCTGAGGATCCCGTCGAACAAGAGCGCTTCAAACGCAGGCTTATAGCCACGACGAGCAGCCTCAAGAAAAAACAGCTACAGCTTAGAGCTGATCAAGACTTGCTAGCCGACAAATGGACGGAAGTCCTAGCGGCCGAAGAGTATGAACTCGAATGCCCCTCCAAGAGCTACCCAAAGCGCAGGTTGCTACCCCGATTAGAGGAAGAAGCACCTACATCACTAGCGCATGATGCTGCCGACCGGCCACCACGTGGCCGTGACAAAGGGGCCCCTTGGTCCTCCACTCAAGCCGCACCCCGGCGCCGCTTTGAAAATACCAAGGCACGGGGAATGCGCCAGACCTACGAGATATATTGGAGGACAAGGCAAAGCAAACAAGGTCGATCTATGGATCGCGTGAGCGCCCCACGGTACGTGACGGTGATCGTCACTCCGAATATAGTAAATTCGGCCGGGCCGACCACAATAGACAAAGGCCGTTTGAGCTGCGTCGTGATATAGCCCAATACAGAGGCGCCGCACACCCACTATGCTTCACAGATGAAGTAATGGATCATCAAATCCCTGAGGGTTTCAAACCTGTGAACATTGAGTCATACGACGACACAACAGATCCCGCGGTATGGATCGAGGATTATCTCCTTCATATCCACATGGCCCGCGGCGATGATCTACATGCCATAAAATACCTCCCACTCAAACTTAAAGGACCAGCTCGGCATTGGCTTAATATCTTACCAGCAGAATCAATTGGTTGTTGGGAGGACCTGGAAGCCGCATTCCTCGACAATTTCCAAGGCACCTATGTGCGACCACCAGACGCCGATGACCTAAGCCACATAATTCAGCAGCCAGAGGAGTCGGCCAGGCAATTCTGGACACGGTTCCTAACAAAGAAAAATCAAATCATCGACTGTCCGGACGCAGAGGCCCTAGCGGCCTTCAAGCATAATATCCGTGATGAGTGGCTCGCCCGGCACCTTGGACAGGAAAAGCCTAAATCTATGGCAGCCCTCACGACACTCATGACCCGCTTTTGTGTGGGAGAAGACAGCTGGCTTGCTCGTAGCAACAACATGACCAAGAACCCTGGTAATTCGGATACCAAGGACAGCAGTGGCAGGTCGCGTCGCAACAAGCAAAAGCGCCGCATTAACAACGACAACACTGAGGATACGACAGTTAATGCCGGATTCAGAGGCTCTAAATCCAGTCAGCGGAAAAAGCCATTTAAAAGAAATACTCTGGGCCCATCCAGTTTGGACCGAATACTCGACCGCTCGTGCCAAATACATGGCACCCCCGAAAAGCCAGCCAATCACACCAACAGGGATTGTTGGGTGTTCAAGAAGGCAGGCAAGTTACACGCCAAAAACAGAGATCAGGGGCTACATAGCGACGACGAGGAAGAGCCCCGGCCGCCGCATAGTAGTGGACAGAAGGGATTCCCCCCACAAGTGCGGACGATGAACATGATATACGCAACCCACATCCCCAAGAGGGAGCGGAAGCGTGCATTAAGGGATGTATACGCGATGGAGCCAGTCACCCCGAAGTTCAACCCATGGTCCTCCTGCCCGATCACTTTTGATCGAAGGGACCACCCCACTAGCATCCGTCACGGCGGATTCACCGCATTGGTTCTCGACCTAATCATTGATGGATTTCACCTCACTCGAGTCCTCATGGACGGCGGCAATAGCCTGAACCTGCTTTATCAGGATACAGTGCGGAAAATGGGCATCGATCCTTCGAGGATTAAACCCACTAAAACGACCTTTAAAGGCATCATACCAGGTGTAGAGGCCAATTGTACAGGATCAGTCACACTTGAAGTTGTCTTCGGATCTCCGGATAACTTCCGAAGCGAGGAATTAATCTTCGACATAGTCCCGTTCCGCAGGGGCTATCACGCACTGCTCGGGCGAACCGCATTTGCCAAGTTCAATGCGGTACCACATTACGCATACCTCAAGCTCAAGATGCCAGGCCCTCGAGGAGTCATTACGGTCAATGAAAACACCGAACGCTCTCTCCGTACGGAGGAGCATACGGCGGCTCTCGCAGCGGAAGTACAAAGCAGCCTCTCAAGGCAATTTTCCAGTCTGGTAACTAAACGTCCGGACACCGTCAAGCACGCCCGGAGTAACCTATAGCAAGACCGCCTGGCATGTTGTGAGCAGGCGTAGCAATGCGGCCCCAACCCCAGCCATCACGAAATTGCAAAACCAGTACTGCGCGTACATAATTACGCTCTGGAAATACCATGGGGACAGGGGGAGGGGCACCATCACGGCACGCCCAAAGTACGGCTTAAACCGCACTAGGGGCTGCCGATTTCTTACTTTTATCTTACTTTCAGGACTCCATTCTTCGGAAGGCCTAAGCCGGCAGTACAATTGCCGCACAAACGATGCAAGAACCAGGGAAGAAGAAAACCACGCCGCACTATGGAACTATAAGGTGGTCTCTATAACGAGCAGTATACCTGTTTTGCATATCATTCTATAGTCCGCCCCTGGATAGGACATGTCAAATAGTCCCACATTTTGCTTATCGCACAATTTGTATCGTTCTTCTTTGATCGCAGCTTCTTCAAATAAACAATGCATAGCTTTTCTCTATTACTGTATTACTCTTTTTTAAGAATACATTTTCATTAATGACATGTCGCACCCGTACACTTTGGTACGGCCAATACATCAGGGGCTTAAGTACCCCACAACACGGTGTGATAAGTCCGAACACTTTCACAAGTGCGGCACCCCGAATTTATATCATTATATGCATCGGCTCTGAATCATGTCTTGGGTCAAATGTTGGGTTTGCCCGGCTCCTACGTTTTTGGTACCTTACGTTCCGTTGTATCGGCTAAGGTAGCGCTAGGAGAACTACTGCAATTATGCCCCAGTTGAGCTGGGCTAAAACACCTCGGTAGAGAAAGCTAAAACTGACCGTCATGAGAAGGCGAGAGCTGGTCGCTATTCGAGAGGTTTTCGAGTCCCTAAAGACTTATGCCGCTTAGAGCGAAGAGTCGGCTTTGTCCGGCCCAGGCGTGGATAGCGCCCTGAACTCGGTCTTCCGAACACTAGGGGCTTCGCCGAAATTTAAAATTATAGAATTCTATGGCTAAGTGAGAGTGTTCAAGCATATAGTCTGATTGCCTTGTTCCTTGTGTTGAGTGCCTCACTCGAAGGACCCAAGAATGGGAAAAAGAGCGCTCAAGTTTATCCCGAACACCCCAGCACTCGTGGCATGGGGGAAGAAGCCGACGACTCGCCATCTCTCAAAATTTGATAAACGGCCGCACAGAAGGTAATATTTTAAATTCAAAAAGCATTGCTTAGCGCACATGAACAAGTTTCAAGCGCACAGGACAAAATAAACAAGTTTTACTCAAAAATTACATCTTTTGAGCATTCGTCCGCCATAAGGTGGGCGCCTTCTAGAACGCCCTTATAGTACATCTTGGGGTGGCGGTGCTCCTTGCCCGGCGGCGGCCCGTCCTTCACAAGCTTCTCCGCATCAAGCTTGCCCCAGTGCACCTTAGCACGGGCAAGCGCCCTACGGGCACCTTCGATGCAGACGGAGCGCTTGATGACTTCGAGCCTTGGACAGGCCTCCACCAGCCGCCTCACCAGCCCGAAGTAGCTCCCTGGCAGAGCCTCTCCAGGCCACAGCCGAACTATGAGGCCCTTCATGGCCTGTTCGGCCACCTTGTGGAGCTCGACCAATTGCTTCAGCTGGTCGCTCAAGGGCACAGGGAGTCCGGCCTTAGCATACTGAGACTAGAACACCTTCTCTGTCGAGCTGCCCTCCTCGGCTCGGTAGAATGCGGCGGCATCGGACACACTGCGGGGCAAATCTGCGAATGCTCCTGGCGAGCTCCGAATTCGGGTAAGTAACAAATAATTGACATTCACATGCTTGCTTTGCATAAAGAAAGCCTTACCCGCCGCAATCTTCTTCATCGCCTCAACCTCCTGGAGGTCCTTCTGGGCTTCAGCCTTGGCAGACTTGGCATTCTCATTGGCCACCGCGAGCTCGGACTCTCGGGTCTTTGAGTCAAGCTCCAAACTCTCATGTTTTTTCATGAGAGCCTGGAGCTCTTGCCGCACCTCGCCAACCTGCACCTCATACTTCTCCCGCTCGGTGCGCTCCGTGGCCGCCCTCTTCTCGGCCTCAGACAGCGCTTGCTTAAGGGTTGCCACCTCCGTTGTGGCCCCTACAATAGCCACGTTAGTCCTATCACTTTTTGCAATTGCACCTTTTTATATTTAATAAGGTATTTCTCACCTTCTTTGTCCTCGAGCTGCTTCTTGGCAAGGCCGAGCTCTTGCTCGGACCGCTCGAGGTTCTGCTTTAGCGTGTCCACCTCCGCAGTCAGTGCGGCGGACACGAGCAGTGAAGCCTGCATATGCATATTGACTTACTTTTGTTAGACTCCTGCGAATTTTACTAGATCCTCTATTCGGCTTTTCTTTCCGAACGCCAAACAGAGCATCAGGGGCTACTGTCCATGCGGTAATATTTTTACATATTTCTTACATACCTCAAAGCCTGTTAAAAGGCCGGCACAGGCTTCGGTCAGCCCGCTCTTGGCGGACTGTACCTTCTGAACCACCACACTCATAATGGTGCGGTGCTCCTCGTCGATGGAGGCGCCTTTAAGCACCTCCAGCAGATTGTCCGGCGCCTCCGGTTGGACGGGGGCCACCGGCTCAGTGGGCTTGCTCCTCTTGGAAGGAGGTTGCCCGCCGGACTCTGGAACCTTTGAAGGTTCCAGAGCGGTGTCCGGCCTAGGGCCGGACTTGGAGCCCTGGGGGGATCTATCCCCATTACTCCTGGGATCCGGGAGGTCCCCTTGCGGCTCCTCCAGGACCATCCTCTCCTGGCTTGGAACCTGTTGGGATGCCACCTCGGCGTCGTCCGTAGGGCGGGGGGAGGTAGCGGGCGGAAGTGAATTCACGTCCGACGAAGAATCCAGGGAGCCGCTTGATGACTCATCGAGCCCGGCCTTGGGCGGACTGCATAATTATATTCGACATAAGGAAAAGTTGTGCAATAAAGGAACACTATGAGTTACTCTGGTATTCGGATACTTACGATTTCGCCGGGCGCTTGGCCCTGTGCGGCCACTCCTCTTCGCCGTCGTCGGCGTCGGTGGAGTAGTCCGGAGGAAGGGTCTTCCCCTTCTTGGACCCTTTGGCCTCCCCGGTCGGGGCGGCCTTCCTTTTCTTTCCTCCCACCGCTGGAGGGGGAGAGGTTTCTTCTTCCTCCTCCTCGTCTTCATGGGAGGAGTGCGTCTTGGAGTCGCCGGATGATGAATCCGACACCTGCAGGCGTCGGGCACTCTTTCGAGTCCCTGTGGCCTTCTTCTTGGCCTTCTTCTCCGGCACCACATAGGGTGCCGGAACCAGCAGCTTCGCCAAGCGAGCATCGGCTGGGTCTTCAGTCAAAGGAGCCGGACAGTTGATCTGTCCGGACTTCGCCTGCCAATCCTGTCAAAGGTAAGGGAGCTTAGATCCCACATGAAGTCAAACTATGAAAAACTAATACCCTGTAAAAGGTAAAAATAGCTTACCGCACTAGCGTGACGCTGCGTGCTGAATCCGCGATCCTCGGTAGCGGATGCGGGAGCCTCGACGCCCTTGAATAGCGCCTTCCAGGCATCTTCGTACATTGTGTCGAAGAGCCTGCTCAGAGTTCGGTGCTGCGCCGGGTCGGACTCCCACAGGTTGAAAGCCCGTTGTTGACACGGGAGGATCCGACGGATGAGCATAACCTGGACTACATTGACAAGTTTAAGCTTCTTGTTCACCAGGGTTTGGATGCATGTTTGCAGTCCAGTCACCTCTCCTTTGTCGCCCCACGACAGGCCCGTCTCTTTCCAGGACGTGAGCCGCGTAGGGGGTCCGGATCGGAACTCAGGGGCTGCGAGCCATTCAGGGTCGTGCGGCTCGGTGATGTAAAACCACCCCGATTGCCACCCCTTTAGGGTCTCCACAAAGGAGCCCTCGAGCCATAGGACGTTGGGCATCTTGCCCGCCATGGCACCTCCGCACTCCGCCTGTTTGCCGCGCACCACCTTTGGCTTGACATTGAAAGTCTTGAGCCATAGGCCGAAATGGGGGCGGATGTAGAGGAAAGCCTCTCACACGACGATAAACACCGAGATGTTGAGGATGAAGTTCGGGGCCAGATCGTGGAAATCCAGGCCATAGTAGAACATGAGCCCCCGGACGAATGGGTGGAGAGGAAAGCCCAGTCCGCGGAGGAAGTGGGGAAGGAACACTACCCTCTCATGGGGCCTTGGGGTGGGGAGGAGCTGCCCCTCTTCGGGAAGCCGGTGCGCGATGTTGTTAGACAAGTATCCGACCTTCCTCAATTTTTTGATGTGTCCCTCCGTGACGGAGGAGACCATCCACTTGCCTCCCGCTCCGGACATGGCTGGAGAAGGTTGAGGTGGGGAATGCAGAATTGGGCGCTGGAGCTCGAGTCCGCGGAAAATGGATAGGCAAAGGAGTAAGAAGGTGTAGGTGAAAAGGTGGATCCTTATCCCCTTATATGGGCGGATGCGACTGTGCATCCCCACCAGCCTGATAAAACTTGCTTATCTCCCAAGCGCCGTAATCAATGGTGCGGTTGGGTTACCCACGTCCGTATTGATGAGAATCCCGTAAATAAAGGAGACACGATCTTTGCTTTGACAAGACGTGCCAAGGAAACCGCCTCGCATAACACGCTGAGGTGGGACAATAAAATGATTCGAATAAAGGCTTGGCCATGGTGTGATATCACGCTACCGAATACGTCAGCAGATTAGATTGGTGTAAATATTATTCTCTCTATGGCAATATGTGGAAACTTATTTTGCAGAGCCGGACACTGTCCTTGTGTTCGAAATCTTCTATGAAGTACTTGGAGGAGGAACCCGCCTTGCAATGCCGAAGACAATCTGCACGCCGGACTCGTCGTCGTTGAAGCCTAGTTCAGGGGCTACTGAGGGAGTCCTGGATTAGGGGGTGTTCGGATAGCCGGACTATACCTTCAGCCGGACTCCTGGACTATGAAGATACAAGATTGAAGACTTCGTCCTGTGTCCGGAAGGGACTTTCCTTGGCGTGGAAGGCAAGCTTGGCGATACGGATATGTAAATCTCCTACCATTGTAACCGACTCTGTGTAACCCTAGCCCTCTCCGGTGTCTATATAAACCGGAGGGTTTTAGTCCGTAGGGCGAACAACAAAACAACAATCATACCATAGGCTAGCTTTTAGGGTTTAGCCTCCTTGATCTCGTGGTAGATCTACTCTTGTACTACCCATATCATCATTATTAATCAAGCAGGAGTAGGGTTTTACCTCCATCGAGAGGGCCCAAACCCTGGGTAAAAACATCGTGCCCCTTGTCTCCTGTTACCATCTGCCTAGACGCATAGTTCGGGACCCCCTACCCGAGATCTGCCGGTTTTGACACCGACAGGAAACGACACTTATGGGATCACAGGAATCCCTTCTACGGTTGGCGAGCGAGGGGTTGTGCAAAGAGCGGGTCTAGAAGCCAGCACAAAGATCATTTACCTAGGTTCGGGCCGCGAGGATGTGTAATACCCTAGTCCTGCTTTGGTGTGTATTTGAGTGTTCTTGAGCTTTTGAACTAGCTACGGTGCGTGCGTCGTCCAAAAGATCTGAATCCCCTCCAGTACACCGCGGGCCTCCTTTTATAGACAAAGGGGCTGCCACAGTGGCGCACAGGAGGTGGAAAGGTATACAGTGTACAAGCTTATCGCCTGTCATTAGAGGACAAAGCGCATTAAATGCGCTACTTAGGTGTCCACTTGCTTTATCGGGGGCGGTATGAGGCCTGTCCCGTCCGTCACCGCCTCACCTTGCTCCGACACGCGTCCAGGCCGACGAGGCATGCAACGCCATGTAGGCTGGGAGGTTGCTGAGATGGCATGGTGGTAGTGTCTTCATGAAGATATGCATGCCACCATGCAGGTGCTTGCTGAGTTGGCCTAGAGGCTGCACGTCGCCACACAGGTGTTCACCTAGTTCGTGGGCTGGCAGCTGCATGGGAACGGTGGCGAAGCTTTGGCAGATGTGGGCCTGGCTGCGGCCTTGCGGATGTCTTCGACAAGAGTCTTGCCGGGCCCCGGCAAGGGTCTTGCCGTGGCGTCGTAGTCGTCCCCAGCAAGAGGCTTGTCAGGGGTCTCGTGGGTATCCTTGGCAAGGTTCTTGCCAAGGATCTTCGTCTTCTGGTTATTTATCTAGTCTTGTATGATTCTGGTATTCACAAAGATCTGCATGCCACCATGGAGGCGCCTCCCGAGCCTTGGTTCCAATGTGGTTGAGGGCGTCGGAACTCTCAGGCTCGAGGGTGGCAGCCCTGCTGGCGTTGGGCAAGTTGCCCCGGCAAGGCTCTTGCCGGGGCCGCGGAGGCCGCCCCGGCAAGGGTCTTGCTGGGGTAGTCCACCTCACCCTTCTGCTCTTTATGTTTGCGGCTTGGTGTTGGTTTGGTCGTCTTGTGTCTTTGCTTCCTCTGCCCTGCCAAGCATTGCCAGGGGCGTGGGGTTGCAACTGCCCGTGCACAAGTAAAGGGGTGCAAAAAGGGACCCCTACTTTTGTACACCGACAAGAGCCCCCGGTCCTGGGCCACATATAAGCGCGGGGCATTATTGGGCCAGGCCCAGATCGGTGCGCGTGCGTGCGTGTGGCGGAGTTTTTACCGCAGTAACTCCCTCGCTCGCTTGCGCTTCACCACGACCCGCGTTGAATGCATGATGTGGGGATCGCGCGTGGAATGACCGTAGCATGCTTGCGTCATTCCGTGGTGAATAGTAAAGAGGCGGCTTGCGTGTCCTTCCTGCAAGGCAGCTGCTCATTTACTCTCTGTGCCTTGGAACCGTCGTCCCATGTTTCCCACCATGCCTGCCCCTTGCGCCACGTACGCCGCATGCACGGCGTGGGGTAGGTGACAGACGTAGGGAATATGGGAAGGCGCGCGTGCGGTCCGATACTCATGTGCCTTCGATTGGGTGGGGAGGGCGGTCGATAGCCTTGCCAGTTGCCACTTAATGAGCCGGATTTGAGCGGGCTCTTCAGAGGCATAGGGCTAGTCCTTCGGCCTTCGCCGCCCAACTATAAAAAGGGGACTCAGAGGTAGGAGGAAGAGCGTCTCCCTGCGTCACCCCTCCGTCTCCATTCTTTGTCCACGGTCATGGCGAGAGGGTGTGGCCGCGGCCGTTCTTCCACAGAGGCGACTAGGTCCTCCTCACGTCAGAGAGCTGCAGCGGTCAAGGAGGAGCCAGGCGCCCAGGCCGAAGGCCATTCTCGAGGTGGGGGTGCTGGACGGGGCCGCGATCGGTGTGGCGGCCAAGGCAGACGCGGCCGAGGCAGAGGTGGGCGTGGAAGGGGGATGCCTGTGTCGTCTCCGTCTCCATCACCATCTCCCCCGCCACCTTCTTTGCCGAGTGGTCACGTTGGGGACACAGCGCTCGAGTTTATCCTGCAGCTGCATGGGCCGCTACGCAGCCGCCTTCATCTTCCCGGGGCGTTCGCGAGGGTGGTGGAGATCGACCAGCCACTACGGCTGAGGCTTCACCTGAAGGGGTGTTGCCATGGCGACATGTGGGTGAACACAAGGTTCCCCGCCCCTGAAGTGATGCTCCTTCGCCGGGGCTGGAAAACCTTCGCACGTGCCCATTGCTTAATGGATGGGCACGTCCTCTGCTTCAAGCTAGCGGAGAATGACCTACTCTCCATCAAGGTCTTCGGGCGCTCGGGACATAGGCTAGGGTGATGCGCAGAGAGCTCGACCAAAGACGAGAGCTCCTCTTCAGGCGACAGCGACGAGGAGGACAACGACGGGGGCGACGAGGGTAGCGGGCGGGAGGATGACGGGTCCGAGTAGGCGTCGGACACACCGTCCCTGGGCGACGCCAGCGGCACCACCGTCTGTACTGCCATCTCCTTGAACTTCTCGGGACCGTTGCATCTGGTGGCTTGCGCTGGAGGGCCGGAGTAGGTGAGGAAGGCGGGTGGTGGGCCGTCAACTTGGAGTACGATGACACCAACCCCTTCATCGCGTATTGCCGGCCCGCTGCCTCATCTTTCGGCCTCTTCTCCGGCACCGTCATCACCAGCCTTCTCTTGGTGTCTTCTGCTGCTCGTACCTCGCCTAGGTGCCCCTTTTGCCCTCCTTCTTATCCCGATCCGTTTCCTGGGGAGAGGGAAAAGAAAGGGGTTACGGGCATCTTATCCTTTTTTAGTTTTTAACCCTGCGGGCACTTGTTAGATTTAAATCTTGTAACCCCCTTGCTCATGTATGCATTCTGTACGAATTGTACTTGTTAAGAAAGTATTAATGAAGAGAAGAGTGTTTGTCGGGCTTCTTTTGTGCGTGGGCGAGGCCTGCACCAAGGAACGATTCCTCATCTTCTTAAGATAAACATGGTATCCCAGCAACAGACCTTGTTGTCCTCCTGCTCTATAGCTCGACTACACTCGCACCCTTGGTGGAGGTAGGGACAAAGTAGGATTGGGCCCTTCGCCCATTCCTTTCCCACCGCGCTACGACCAAGTTCCGGCCCAAAGTAAGACTTTTGGGATACGGAAGAGAGGGAGCATGATGGTATAAGAATGAGCGAAGTCTCATATGTCCAAGTTTCGTACGGATGCAAGGAGTGGGGGATGAAAGACTTATCTGATTTCGTAGCCCCCAGGAACCTTGGCTTGCCGTGGTCGGATCTTTGGGTCTGCGGCCCTCGGCAACCCTGGCTTATCGGGGCCGGGGTGTCGGCCTGTTCTATTTCTTCGAAGCAGCTCAGCAGAAATGTCCATGCACCCTGCGAACCAAAAAGGACGAGAAGGAATAGAGAGACGCATACTCGACCTCTATGCTAGGGGTTAGTCGCTGCTAAGCACTATCAACCCTAACAGGGAGAGACTCAACCTAGCATGCATGTTATAACTTAGCGCTAGCGCTTCATTTATTTATGCTCAGGTTTTGCGCCTGGCTTTGTACAAAGGGTTACATGCCTTATCAGCAAGGCTTGTACAAAAGGTGGCTTGCCGGGAGGCCCGGGAACCACGCCTCATGGGTAAAACTTGCGAAGATGTTCGATGTTCCAGTACTTGCTCACTGGGATACCATCTTCGGTTCCAGGCGGACTGTGCCAGGCCTGGTGACTCGTATTACCCGATAAGGGCCTTCCCACTTTGGCGTCAACTTGTTAGAATTCTTGGCCGACTCAATGCGCCGAAGAACAAGGTCGCCTTCCTCAAGGCTTCGGGCATTAACCTTGCGGCTATGGTAGCGGCACAAGGCCTGCTGGTAGTGTGCATCTCGCATAGCCGCCCGAAGACGATCTTCCTCACGGAGCATCACGTCATCTTGCCGCAACTTCTCTTGCTCAAGCTCGTCATAAGCGAGCACTCGAGGTGACCCGTATGTGAGTTCTGTGGGGAGAACTGCTTCTGCCCCGTATACCAGTGCAAAGGGTGTCTGGCCGGTGGCTCTATTTGGCGTCGTTCTGGTTGACAAAAGAACCGTCGGCGACTCATCAATCCAGTGCCTTCCACATTTGTGCAGCATGTCAAAAGTCTTTGTCCTTAGGATTCGCAGTACTTCAGTGTTTGCCCTCTCGGCCTGGCCGTTGCTCCATGGGTGCGCCACCGAAGCGAAACAGACCCTGCTACCGAGGTCCTGGATGTATTGCATGAGGGTGTGCCTTGTGAACTGCGTGCCGTTGTCGGTGATGACCCTGTTCGGCACACCAAAACGGAAAACTAGCCCCTTGAAGAACTTGACGGCTGACTATGCTGTCACCTTCCTCACTGCCTCCACTTCGGGCCACTTTGTGAACTTGTCTATTGCGATGTACAAGTACTCAAATCCCCTGACAGCATGGGGGAAGGGGCCCAGTATGTCGAGCCCCCAGACCAAAAATGGCCCGGAGAGAGGGATTGTTTGAAGGGCTTGAGCTGGTTGATGAAGCTTATTCGAATGGAACTGACATGCTTCACACTTGGTTACTAGCGCAGCTGCATCCTAGAGGGCTGTGGGACAGAAGAAACCTTGCCAGAATGCCTTTCCAGCAAGGGCCCTCGACCCTATGTGGGAGCCACACATATCTAGGGATGTAAATGGTACGGATAATTTACGTTCCGAATCCACTCCCGCATCTGTTTTGAAGGATATGGTATGCACTTTCACAAATCCAACGGATATGGATGCGGATACGGATTTTGGTAAACCCGAGATCCGGCGGATATGGTAGAGGATATGGTATTGGTAATATCCGGCGGATATGGATTATCTGGTATTTTTTGCGGATTATCCGAGGTTGTAAAATAGGATTATCCAATAAATTTAGCCCAATTGAGAAGCCCAAATATAAATAGAATTTAACCTAACCCTACTACCACACAACCACAATTCACAGGAAGCCGTCTATATGGTCATCACAACATGGTCTTCTCTTGCGCCACCAGCAGCGGTCGCATCTCCCCGGAAGGTTGTTGTCCAGCACAATAGGCAAAGATGCCAGCGCAAGTCCAAGCAACGTATGTGAGCACTCTATTTGACACTCCATGATTTTTTAGATGCAAAATGAGTCACATAAGTTTAGGAGTCGAAGTTAGGTATGCATCTATTCCCTCAAAAAAAACTTAGGTATGCATCTAAGCCATCCTACATTCTACATGACAGCTAGTCGTGGTGGGTAGTCTGGTAAATCACCCAATGCAGCGAAATTAGTGTTGCTCACGGCCATGATCTACACACATACATGACAATGATCACTCCACTTGCGGCCCTAAGCGATGCACATATATCGTCAGCGGTCTGCATACATATATGCTGGCGGAGCGTACGTCGAGACGGCGGTCTGCGTACATATACGCCAGCGGAGTGTCGAGATGGCTGTCTGCGTACATATACGCCTCGTTGGGCGTTGCGGTCCACTCTGCTATGAACTCTGCCAAAGCTCGGCTCTTGATCGTTCAAGTACTTTCAAACCTGAGGCCAAAGCTCGACAACTCCAATGCCCACTCCACAGTCCTCCCTGTCGCATCTGGGTTGTGCAAAATCCATTGCAAAGGGAGGCGGGTGACGACGGTGATCTCGTGCGCTTGGAAATAGTGGCGCAACTTTCTCGAGGCCATGAGAAGGCCGAAAAGCAGCTCCTGCATCCCAGAATATCTTGACCTAGCCCCCTGCAAGAGGGAACTGACAAAATATACTGGGTGCTGCACCATCTTCTTCTTCTATCCCACTTCGCCCATCTGCTCAGGCTCTGCCTCGTTGGGTTCGGGCCTTGCCGGGGGTTCTGGTTTTTCGGCGTCAGGCTTTGCCGGGAAAGACCCCGGCCTATCATCCAACTGCTCTACCACAACTGCTGCTTCTCCCTCAGGTTCCCTCTGCGCCACCAGCGCATCGCTGACCACTTGATTCGTTGCTGCCAAGTACAGCAGCAACGGCTCTCATGGTTTAGGCGCGACTAGTATTGGCATGGAGTGCTGCCTCTGCCTCCGGAGTCCATTTTACTAGACCCGCCTTTTTAAAAACTTTGAAAAAGGGGAGGGTGCGCTCAACAGACATGGAGATGAACCTACTCAGGGCAGCAATGCAGCCGGCGAGCCTACGGACATCTTTGACCCGTCTCGGCGCCTCAATCTGCTCAATCGCTTTGATCTTGTCAGGATTTGCTTCGATTTCGCGTTGAGACACAAAGAACCTGATAAGTTTGCCGGAGGGGACAACAAACACGCACTTCTCTGGGTTGAGCTTGAGGTTGATCTTGTGCAAGTTTGTGAATGTTTCTTCTAAATCTTGCATGAGCGTGGCCCTGTCCTTAGTTTTGACCACTATGTCATCCATATAAGCTTCCATATTTCTATGTAGTTGGGGCTCAAAACCAATCTGGACTAATCGGGCAAACGTCGAACCAGCTCTCTTCAACCCGAAAGGCATTCGTACAATATAGTACATACCACATGGGGTGATGAACGCGGTCTTCTCTTCATCTTCCTTCATCATGAAGATCTGGTGGTACCTTGAATAGGCATCGAGGAATGACAGCAGGTCACACCCGGCGGTGCAGTCTACAATCTAGAAGATGCATGTCAGAGGGAAAGGATCCTTTGGAGAGGCTCTATTGATGTCTGTGTAGTCAATACACAACCTCCACTTGCCGTTTGCCTTACGCACCACCACCGGATTGGCCAACCGCGGGGGGTGGAGTACTCCTCTTACAAGGCCTGCCGCCTCCAACTTTCTGATTTCTTCAATGATGAACTCTCGCTGCTCCAAAGCTTGCTTTCTGACCTTCTACTTGACGGGCCGCGCGTGAGGACAGACAGCAAGATGGTGCTCAATCACCTCCCTGGAAATGCCGGGGATGTCAGATGCTTGCCATGAAAATACATCGACATTCGCCCGCAGGAAGGCGACGAGCGCGCTTTCCTATTTGCTGTTGAGGGTGGAGCTTATAGTGAAAGCCCCGCCCGTGCCATCCTCCTTGACGAACACCTTCTTGGTTTCTGGTGGTGCAGCCTTGGACTTCTTGCTCATGCCGGTGGAGCTCTCTGCACGTCCTCAAT
This sequence comes from Aegilops umbellulata, assembly GCA_032464435.1. Taxonomy (NCBI): domain Eukaryota; kingdom Viridiplantae; phylum Streptophyta; class Magnoliopsida; order Poales; family Poaceae; genus Aegilops; species Aegilops umbellulata. Next base: position 238,993,962 of record CP136057.1, read on the forward strand.
GGGAGCACAACACTCTGAAGAGGTGCGCTTTCCGGAAGTGGGTGCAAGAGGTCTTGCCAGAAGAGGTCTTGCCGGAAGGAGTCTTGCCGGCCTTCTTCCTCCCTGGAGCTTCAGCGGCAGGAGCAAGTGCCCTGGCGGCATATGCTGCAACTGCCTCTCGGTAGAGTTGGTCAGCGCAGATGAGTGCGTCTTTCTTGTCAGAGGGGACGGTGATTATGGTCAGCGGCCCCGGCATCTTCAACGTGTTGTAGGCGTAGTGGGACGCCGCCATGAACTTGGCCAGCGCTGGGCGGCCAAGGATCCCATTGTATGGCAAGGGGATCTTGGCGACATCGAAGACGATCTTCTCCTTCCTATAGTTCAGCTCGCCCCCAAACGTAACGGGTAGCGTGATTTTACCTTTAGGCTGGCTCCTTCCCGGGTTGACCCCTTGAAACGTGCCCGTTTCTTCGAGGTCTCCATCAGGAATCTGCAGCTTCTTGATCACAGCGGGCGAGACCAAACTCAGACCGGCCCCACCATCAACCAGCACTTTGGTCACCTTGAGGTTGCGTATTGTTGGTGAAACCAACAACGGCAAACACCCGACCACAGTTGTGCGGTCAGGGTGATCCTCTGTGTCAAAAACGATGGGCGTGCGGGACCACTTCAGTGCCTTCTGGGCGTCGAATGACGGCTCCTCCACAATGACCTCACGCCCCCACTGCTTCAGCTAGCGGTGTGAGGTGTGCAATGAGGCACCACCGTCGACACACATAGCCTCTGTAGCCTTCTGGAACTCGTGCTCACCGGACTCGTCGTCCTTGTCATGATGATCATCCTCCTCTTTCTTGTCCCGGCCCTGAGCGGGCCTCTCTTATTGGTTATCCTTGCCGTGGAGACCCCCTTGGCCGCGACGCTTCTTGCCGGATCCCTCAGCACCATCCTGACCCTTCTCCTTGTCCCGCTTTCATATCCAGCCTTCTGCTTTTCTGCAATCAGCTCAACTTGTCGGCAGTTCTGGAGGTCATGGCCCTTGGTGCGGTGGATCTTGCAGTACTGCTTGTCAGAGCCCCCTGGCTTGCCGGCGGCCGCCAGGGCCAAGCAGGTGGCACACCCGGCAACCTCCTTGCCAGGGTCGTCAGTCTTGGCCTTTTCGGTGGCGCTGAGCTCGCCGGATCCCTCAACGGCAAGCACAATCTTGCCCTTGCACTTCCTGTTGCGGCGCCGGCCTTTCTTTATCGGGATAGCGGTGTCCTTGTCTGTGGAGTCGGTTTCCGCACCTGCGTCCTCGCCGGGGTACTTCCTCCCCTCTTCAGCTCGAGCACATCTATCGGCCAGAACATAAATTTCGGCCACATATTTGACTTTGTTCATTGCCAACTCTTCATGCATCTTGCAGTTGCGCACATTCTGGTGGAATGCGCTGATAACGACGGCGGGATGAACATCCGGGATGTCACTACAAAAAAAAGAAACATCCGTGACATTTGGGGCCGAACGAAAAAATTTCTGTCATACTTATGACACTTCTATGACGATAATTGTGACAAAACCTGGTATCATCATAGATGTGGTGGGGTCCTACTTCTATGACAAAAAATCATGACAGAAAATGGGCTTTTCGTCCTGGGCGGGCTGGAGACTCAGCTGCATGACATTCTTTGGGCCGTCCGTGATGGAAGAAACCGTGGTAGAAGCGAGGGCGAGGAAAATATCAGGGTGTTCCCGGTTACGGTGGGTGGTCGAGGCCGAGCGATGCGCGTTTCTCTCGTACACGCACGCGCGTGGGTGCGAGGCGTTGGGCTGTATCTGAACCTGAGCGAGGCGTTGGCCTCTAACTGAACCCGAGCGATTGCACTGTAGGCTATGCGTTACTGAACCCGAGCGATCGATCGATGGCTGTTAACTGAACCCGATCGAGCGATTCCTTTGCTACTGCTGCTAACTGAAGCCGATCGATGCTGCCTCTGGATGAACAGCGAGCGTTGCTGGGGGGTTTGGATGAACAGTTCCCGTTGGGGTGGATGAACAGGACCCCGTGGTGTTGCCTCTGGATGAACAGGACCCCGATCGATCGAGTCGGTTGGGGTTGGATGAACAGGACCCCGTGGAGGACTGGATGAACAGGACCACCCCGTGGAGGGCTGGATGAACAGTAGACGATGGAGGGGTGGATGAACTGTAGCCCGTGGAGGGGTGGTTTAACAAGAGCCCGTGGAGAGGGCTGGTTGAACAGTAGCCGGTAGAGTAGCGCGCGGTGGAGGCTGGATGAACAGGAGCCCGTGGATGAGCAATCGTAGGTGGAGGCTGGAGGAGGTCGACGGTGGATGAACAGTAGCCCGTGGAGGCTGGAGGGGGTCGACGGTGGAGATGAACAATATCCCGTGGAGTCCCGTTTTGCGGTACGGCACACCCCTCCCGATGAACAGGACCCCCGTTTCGACCGTAGAGATCCAACACAAGTCCTTTCCTCTGTTTTGCGGTATGCCACACCCCTCACGATCAATAGGACCCCCGTTTCAACCATAGGAGGTCTGTTTCCTCCGTTTTGCGGTACGCCAGACCCCTCCCGATGAACTGGATCCCATTTCAAACGTGGTCGGTCGAACACAAGGCCGTTTCCTCTTTTCTGCAGTATGCCAGGCGTCGTTTCCATCGGTTGTTCCATCCAAGCCGGTTGGCTCCCACACGTTCCGTTGCCTCCCGATGAACACGACGCATTATGTTGCCTCCCCATGAACACGAGATGACGCAGTTCCTCCGTTCCGACCCAGCCATGTACACGAGCCCTGGCCGTACATACGCGGGAGTAGGCGTTCGAGACCCCGCCCGTATTTACGTACGTGGCCGTATTTACTTTATTGCACCCTGGCCGTTGTACGTACGTGTAGATGCTACGTGCGCGCCTCTACTACAACACACGCGCGCCTCTACATCGACCAGTATGTACGTACACGTTCGCGACCAGAATGACAACGTTATGTACGATTCGACCAGGTGGGTCCCGATTGTCAGGCACTTCCTTGGGTGCGAAGATGTAGATGGTGGGTCCTAGCTGTCAGGGGGCGAATCGTTTTTTTTTGCCCAGACGCACTTCCTTGCATACGATTATGTCGCTGGTAGGTCCCAGCAGTCATGGGGAAACGTTTTTTCAGGAAATACGGTTGCCCGTCCGGTGGGTCCCTGCTGTCAGGTGGAGGAATCATTATTTTCCGCGTAATAAGGAGGCACTTCCTTGCTGCGGCTGTCGACCCATTTGTCAGCCTCTCCACGTACATTCCATATCCGATGGAAGCCATTCCTTGACCACGTTGACCACGCTGCGCGGAGAGGACCAGGGCGATGGACAACGGCGAGGCCTAGGAAGGGGACAACTCGGAGCCGGGGAAGACGCAGCAGTGGATGCCCAAGCGTAGAGGAGTATGAGGGTTCACTGGTTCGCTCCGGTGTGAGGCTGCCGTCGCCGCAGAATAACAGGGGGTGTGGGTGAGTAGAGGGATGGCCTGGCCGGCGGTGGGAGTAGTAGGGGGCGGTGAGGCCTCCGCGGCATCGCAGCCGGCCACGGGAGGCAGGAGCACGAGGCACGACCGGCGCTACTTTGGGTGGCTGGAGCAAGAAGACCAGAGGTTGAAGAAGCACTACGGCCGTTGGATGGACATCGTACGGTCACTGGAGCTAGAATCGTTCATATTGACTAAGTTGACAAAGCCCTCCATCCCCGTCAACTTAGTTGGCCCACAAGTCAGCCTCCCACTATTGTGGGTCCTAGCTAGCATGGGGTATTCATTTTTTTGTGCGTAATAAGGACGCACTTCCTTGCGTGCGAAGATATAGCTGGTGGGTCTGACCTGTCAGCGGTGGGAACGTTTTTTTCACGAAATACAGAGGCCCTTCCGGTGGGTCCCAGCTGTTAGGTGGAGGAATCATTATTTTGTGCGTAATAAGGAGGCATTTCCTTGCGTGTGACCGTGGACCCGGCGGTCAGCCTCTCCACGCACAGTTTACTTCCGATGGTGTCATTCGTTGACCATGTTGACCACTCCGCGCCGAGCGCATCCAAGGTGGTGGACGACGGCGAGGCCCGGGACAGCAACGAGGCGGAGATGGGAAGACGCGGGAGTAGTCGCAGACGGAGAGGTGTACGAAGGTTAACTTGTTCTGGTGCGGTGTTGCTCGGTAGTCGGTGGAGAAGAACATGAGGTGTGGAGGGATAGCCTGGCCAAAGGTGGAGTAGCGCTTCACAGTGAGGCGTGCTAAGCAGAGCTGCTAGCAGCAGGAGGCGGGAGTAGGTGGTCCCGGCGGCGCTGGAGGAAGAAGACGAGAGATTGAAGATGGATGCCGGTCGTTGGATGTAAATCCAACGGCGATGTCAAAATCATTTGTTGACTAAGTTGACAACGACTTGCATTGGCTTCGACCTATTGGCCCACATTTCAGCCTCCAAAAATGTGGCACGTATTCAACCCATTTTTTCATAATTTACAGTCTTTTTTTTGCGGGGTAGAATTTACAGTCCATTTGATCTCTTTTTTTGAATTACAGTCCATTAGCTGGCTAGGTGAACAAACAATGTAACGTCCATGCGGCCATTTATGTTTTTCCTAAAAAATTACAGGCCATTTGCACTTTCTCGAAATACATGATTTTGCTGGGCTGATTCTAAATATAATGTTGGGGTGGGCGCAACAATGTTATCAAAAAATAAACAGGGGCTGAGCATTTTGTTATATAAATAATAAGTGATTTATTATTACATTGGTCCTTAAACCTTACCAAGCTTTTGTACACAATCATCAGGATTTTTGTTGCCAACAAATCCAGGATTTTATTGTTAAGAAATTATTTTTATAAGTTAATAAGATGTGGGATATTGTTTTCTTACATATGTATGTATTTGCTAAATATATGATGACAATAACAATAATATATAAATAGATGGTACCCCACGCGTTGCTGCGGGAATTGGTTGCAAAATATTAAGTGAGATTTATTTTTTCCTTTTATAGGAATATGAACATTGGTAATGAAATGACAAACTGGAATTGAAAATAATATAATTTACTATACTTAAGTATGTTGTATAGTTTCAAAATATCCATTACATATAAGTAGCATAATAGAATGCATGGTGGGTCTATACCCATGCATGAATATGCCAGACTCATTTCAGAAAAACCAAAGTGTATAGTTGGATTCATAGTAAACAGTAAGGATGAACTGAGGGAGCATCTCCCATCTGTACAATTTTGTATAGTATGGTTGCACTTAGTTTTTCTCACGCTGTTATTCCCTGAACGTAGCAGTGTCGGTGGATTATCATAGTAAACAGTAAGGATGAATTGAGGGAGTCAGTTTGTCTATCTCACTTGGATGCATGGATAACTTATCATAGTTTAAAAAGTATTGAAGGATGAAACATTTCTATACAATTTTTAGCACGTACTTACAAATTAAATGAAAAATTGACAGGAACGAAAATTTGTCTGAAACACATACTACATATGCTAACTTTTATGCCATCTATTTTTAAGCCGCCCACTTCTTATGTCTTGTCTCAGGCCTGTGACTATATTCGATGATAATATAACCAAAGGGATGTTAAATGCACTATGTATTTGTTAATTAAAATTTTCATCATTCATACCAATTCAAAAAGTAGAGAAGGTTGTCGGGCATCAATGTTGTGTGAGATCATAATGATTTGGGTAAAATATAAAAGAATGCCTAGAATGTTTTGTATACCTGTAGGAATAAAGGAGCAAACCATGTTATTGCTAGAACATCTAGATTACAGAATAGAGATAATCACAAAGTGATTATATTAACCGTAAAATTCTTGAAAGGATCATCTCATCATACAAAGTATAGTGTTAATCTCTGCGGAAGAATGTGGAATGGAGCAAGAAGAAACCTCAATGCTTACCTCCGTGGGGTAGTAGAAGTAATGTTTGTCCGATTGCTGATGGTGTGAGGGCTGCGACTAATCAAGAGATTCAGCGGCATATAGCCATAAAAAAACAGAAAATAAAGATGATGGATCTACATGCTATGTCAAAGAGGAATATAGGGATTATAAGATTTGGAAAGAAACTGTGTCATTAATGAACAAATCTTATCTTATTATGCATGATCAGACCTTGATTACGCATGAAGGACACTTCATTGTTCAACGCTTTATTATCTGAAAATTGCAAAGGAAAAAATTCCACAACTTAGCTAGATTGTGTAGCAGAAACGTCTATAGGAGGAGCGCTACTTCCGATATGGTTTCTGGTGGTTGTGCTGCCTACTTGGCTGGGATTTGGTTGTGTGGCCGCCTTGGCTGGGACAGATGACTGGGGGAGGTAGGTGACGTCTATATGGACGCACGGAGAGGCTTCAGCTGGCTAGGGCGGGGCAGAGGACTGGTGGGGGAAGGACGCCGGATCGACCTTGGCTGGAATAGAAACAGAGAAGGAAGGGGAGTGTCAGGGCACTGCACCGGCCGGTAAGGGGAGGCATGCCCGAGAAAACCCTGGAGTGACATGGAGGAGAGCTGGACCGACGTTGTGAAGGAGAAGTCACATGTGTATTATCCACCTTGGCTATATACCTGCACATATGCATCAGAGATAACATGCGGGAATTGAATCCCTGCCGTCACCGGAACGCCCGGCCGGGCAGTGCGATTGTTGATGACACTCACAAGCGGCTGGAGGCGTTTGCTTGCCCTCGCGTGTGTGCTGATCCTAGGATGTGAGTCTTCGTGTGCTGCGTGCTTCGCCGTTGTTGCCCGACCATGTGGATGATCCTCGCTCAGATCGAAGTATGCTCCTGTCGACGTTGGAGCCGGCGGGATCCGTGTAGTCGTGCGCTGTCTCTAGGTTGGAGTCTTTGATTTGCTCGGAGTAGCCATGGACATGCGCGAGATTGGCGGCGCTGCCGCTTGCACCGACTTGTGTTGGATTTCTTCACTGGAATTTTGAGGAGCGTCTGGCCTTAGAGATGGCTCTCCAGCCGCCGCACGATTATATAAGGGAAAAGAGAAGGGCTCGACGGGTTGAGGGCTGAATCATTTTTTCTATTTTATTAAAGAGAGAGAGGAGTCAATGGGTTGCGTAATTTACCACCTGAAGATGAAACCATAGGGCTCAATTTACGCACCGGTAACGGAAGGCACGACCTGACTTCATGCACGGGAAAAAGTTGCTCATGTGGCACTATAGCTGATGATGTGGCTAGACTGCTGAGGTGTTGTAAGATGGATGGTTGCATGTTATTAGTGATGTGGATAGTTTGCATGTCAAGAGAAATATGATACTGGGGATGTACTATTTAGGTATTATAGATAACATATAAAATAATTTAAAAATATATAATACAGTTAGAAGGGAAACATAAGTTGGACCAGGCGTTCCTCTTCTTATATAGAAAAATAGAACAGACCTCTGCGTTTTCTTCAAAAAAATACATAAATTGGGATGCCGATGTTTTAGGAAAAATAAAACCTCGGATGGGAGGTCCATAGGCCGGTCGATACATGACGGCCCTCAAGAAAATACAAACAGGCCTATTGACCTCCCATCCGAGGTCGTGGGTTGTGCATATTAAAAAACAAAGCCTAGACGGGGCAGCCCAAAACCCAGCTGATACTTGTTGCCCCAGTGATAATAAATGATACCTGCCACCTCCCCGGCTTCGTTGTGAATTTATCTCCTATAGTAACTATGTTGTAGCACCTAAAAAAATGTAACTATGTTGACAAACCCGTGGACCCCAACGTCAGTATAGCATTAGGAGGAAGTATTTTTTCGATGAGGCACTTGCTTGCGTACAGCCATAGACATGGTGGGTCCCGACTGTCCACATCTCCATGTACAGTCCTCTCCAGATTCCTCTCGTTTCTTCAACATGTTCACAACGGCAGACAGCGGCGTCGCAGCGAGCGCACAAAGGCGCGGGAGGAGATCCGACCACCTGAGGAAGTACCCTATTAGTAACGAAACAACTAGACTAGCCTAGTGGCCGAGTGACACTACCCGGTAGCTATTCCGCCCGGGTTTGATTCCACATGTGCGAAAATATCTCCAAATTTTTTGCCTCTGCCTTTATTGACATGTGGGTCCCAGTTGTCATCTATGCACCACGTCCAACACTTGCCAAAACTTCGTCCCTTGTTTTCTCTGTTTTTTGCACACTCGACATTGTGTGGACATTTTGAAAATAGCATATCTTTTTGACTGTGCATCATATGAAGATGTGCTATGCATGAATGTTGATCAGCATGATGTTAACTAGCTGGTAGTTCCAGTTTCGACCATGAATAAAATTTCCAGCATGATGTTAACACTGGTTGAAAAGGCCGAGTTAATATAAATGCTCTGCCTCTGAAAGTTGTAGTTTCTTATCTGAAACTAAACTTGGAGTTTCTTATCTGAAACTGAAACTTGCAGTTTTTTCTCTGAGAATCACATTGTCTGCACTTTTATACTCCTATGAAACTACATTTTTTTTGAAGTGCTAAAAATAGATCTCTAGAATTCATAAAATACTTCATATGATCAATACTGCAAATCTGAAATTCAAAAGACATTCATATCTGAAAGTACTCTCAACATACACAACACAAAACACAATTCACAACCTGCAAATACTAACAACCCTAAGCTCCTCCTGATAATTCACAACCTGCCCGACTATTGGTCTGGCGGGGGGGCAATCCCTCCTATTCCTCGGCGGCAGACAGCCGCCCCGTGAGACGATGTGAACGGCGAGGGAGAGGATGGCGGGGAAGCGTCGTCGGGCCAACTGTTTTACTCCTTTTGCAGTTGGGTTCGGTCGACGAAGACTCCACCGGCTCGCTCTAGCACGACACCCTCAAAAACGGAACCCTGTAGATTCTTGATCCTTCAATCTCTGGTGGATGCTCCATCTGGGATCGGTACTCCCACCACCGCTCCCTCACGATCGGATTCGGTGAATCTATTTGCTCCATGGCCTAGAGGAGCAGCTCTATGTACTCCTGCGTGACTCCCTCCGGGAGTATCGCCGCCTTTTCGCTCTGTTGCAGATATTTGGCCATGGATGTCACCGTCACCGCTAGTTGGTCCTTGTTGTCAAACCAAGACTGTATCTCCAACATCCTAGCTAGCTTCACAGGGTCGCCGTCTGCGATCCTCACGTATCGGTTGTACTCCTCCATCGATCTACTTCTCCACAACACCTTCACTCATCGGCGGTGGTTTTTGAATGGAAGAGGATAGGAGCAGCGCTGGTTTTGGGTTAGAACAGGAGAGGAGCGATGCTGGTTTTGGATTGGAGCAGGAGAGGAGGGGCGGTGGTTTTGAAATGGAAGAGGAGAGGAGCGGCGCTGGATTTAGATTGGAACAGGAGAGGAGCGGCGGTGAGAAGAGCGGAAGAGTGGCGCTGGTCTTGGAAGTATTTTTTTGTTTTGCGTATTCTGGGTCAAAGTTTGACCACGTACTGTATTTGATAAGCAAAATGTGAATGCATGTCACCAAAAAGTTTATCGTTTGGTTCGTATCTAAATGTACTTTCAAATTATATTATCCGTCCACAGAGAGCGCCACACATCCAACTGGTGGTGGTGGATGCCAATGCGTGCATGGAGCATGGTTGGTGTCGGTAATTTTTACTCTTCACACCTCACACTCTGCATATATGCCGGTTCCATCCGTACATTTGTGCAGTTCCACCAAAATGCAGCTGAATAACCCTGTTTGCACAGATAATGAAAAAGTGTGATTACATTATAGTGGCACTTGTTGATGAAACACGCAAAATAAATAGAAGAAAATATTGTGATAGTATCATAGTGTGCCATGCTGCGAGGGCGAATGGGCCCTGCGACGCCTCATACGGTACGCCATGCCTCATACTGGAAATCGTCCCAAATCTCCCCGATACACCTTATGCCAGTGATAAACATCAGTGTACATCGGTAGTACAAGGAGGGGCCTTGAGACATTCAAATCTCTATTTTTGTGCAGATCAACTAAAATTAAGCACCCCAGTTTGCAGAAATGCTTAAACATTAACAATGGGACTAGTTGATGAAACATACATTAACAAAGAGAAGCACTTTCTTTATCTACATTGGAAATGAAATGATAGAGAGGACACTCGCCCTATTTTAACTGTATTATTACTTCATTTTATTAGTGACACTAGGGTCGAGCAGGTGGCAAACGAGGTGTATCGTGCGTCGCAAGGACGAAGGCCAGGGGTGCTTAGACTGGGATGCTGAAGCTGGCTCTTTCAGTCCCTATCTTCCCCCTGATGTTTCTGTGGTAGCATTTGGGTTGTAATCCAAACTTGGTCGAGCTGGTGCTGCGTCCCCCTACCTGCCTAGCTTATGTGGCGGACTTGTCTCCTGCTAATACTCAGTCCTTTCTAGTAGTAGTTGCATAACTGCCCGTTTACACTGAGATGTTGTCGGATAATGGTTCTCTATGGTTGGATTTGTTTAATGAAATCGGAGGGAACCCCCTCTTTCGATATATAAAAAAATAGTGTCACTAGCGGTGCCAAAACATTGCCTCAAATTAATAGTGTCATTAATGAACAAATCTTATCTTATTATGCACGATCAGACCTTGATTACGCATGAAGGACACTTCATTGTTCAACGCTTTATTATCTGAAAATTGCAAAGGAAAAAATTCCACAACTTAGCTAGATTGTGTAGCAGAAACGTCTATAGGAGGAGCGCTACTTCCGATATGGTTTCCGGTGGTTGTGCTGCCTACTTGGCTGGGATTTGGTTGTGTGGCCGCCTTGGCTGGGACAGATGACTGGGGGAGGTAGGTGACGTCTATATGGACGCACGGAGAGGCTTCAGCTGGCTAGGGCGGGGCAGAGGACTGGTGGGGGAAGGACGCCGGATCGACCTTGGCTGGAATAGAAACAGAGAAGGAAGGGGAGTGTCAGGGCACTGCACCGGCCGGTAAGGGGAGGCATGCCCGAGAAAACCCTGGAGTGACATGGAGGAGAGCTGGACCGACGTTGTGAAGGAGAAGTCACATGTGTATTATCCACCTTGGCTATATACCTGCACATATGCATCAGAGATAACATGCGGGAATTGAATCCCTGCCGTCACCGGAACGCCCGGCCGGGCAGTGCGATTGTTGATGACACTCACAAGCGGCTGGAGGCGTTTGCTTGCCCTCGCGTGTGTGCTGATCCTAGGATGTGAGTCGTCGTGTGCTGCGTGCTTCGCCGTTGTTGCCCGACCATGTGGATGATCCTCGCTCAGATCGAAGTATGCTCCTGTCGACGTTGGAGCCGGCGGGATCCGTGTAGTCGTGCGCTGTCTCTAGGTTGGAGTCTTTGATTTGCTCGGAGTAGCCATGGACATGCGCGAGATTGGCGGCGCTGCCGCTTGCACCGACTTGTGTTGGATTTCTTCACTGGAATTTTGAGGAGCGTCTGGCCTTAGAGATGGCTCTCCAGCCGCCGCACGATTATATAAGGGAAAAGAGAAGGGCTCGACGGGTAGAGGGCTGAATCATTTTTTCTATTTTATTAAAGAGAGAGAGGAGTCAATGGGTTGCGTAATTTACCACCTGAAGATGAAACCATAGGGCTCAATTTACGCACCGGTAACGGAAGGCACGACCTGACTTCATGCACGGGAAAAAGTTGCTCATGTGGCACTATAGCTGATGATGTGGCTAGACTGCTGAGGTGTTGTAAGATGGATGGTTGCATGTTATTAGTGATGTGGATAGTTTGCATGTCAAGAGAAATATGATACTGGGGATGTACTATTTAGGTATTATAGATAACATATAAAATAATTTAAAAATATATAATACAGTTAGAAGGGAAACATAAGTTGGACCAGGCGTTCCTCTTCTTATATAGAAAAATAGAACAGACCTCTGCGTTTTCTTCAAAAAAATACATAAATTGGGATGCCGATGTTTTAGGAAAAATAAAACCTCGGATGGGAGGTCCATAGGCCGGTCGATACATGACGGCCCTCAAGAAAATACAAACAGGCCTATTGACCTCCCATCCGAGGTCGTGGGTTGTGCATATTAAAAAACAAAGCCTAGACGGGGCAGCCCAAAACCCAGCTGATACTTGTTGCCCCAGTGATAATAAATGATACCTGCCACCTCCCCGGCTTCGTTGTGAATTTATGTCCTATAGTAACTATGTTGTAGCACCTAAAAAATGTAACTATGTTGACAAACCCGTGGACCCCAACGTCAGTATAGCATTAGGAGGAAGTATTTTTTCGATGAGGCACTTGCTTGCGTACAGCCATAGACATGGTGGGTCCCGACTGTCCACATCTCCATGTACAGTCCTCTCCAGATTCCTCTCATTTCTTCAACATGTTCACAACGGCAGACAGCGGCGTCGCAGCGAGCGCACAAAGGCGCGGGAGGAGATCCGACCACCTGAGGAAGTACCCTATTAGTAACGAAACAACTAGACTAGCCTAGTGGCCGAGTGACACTACCCGGTAGCTATTCCGCCCGGGTTTGATTCCACATGTGCGAAAATATCTCCAAATTTTTTGCCTCTGCCTTTATTGACATGTGGGTCCCAGTTGTCATCTATGCACCACGTCCAACACTTGCCAAAACTTCGTCCCTTGTTTTCTCTGTTTTTCGCACACTCGACATTGTGTGGACATTTTGAAAATAGCATATCTTTTTGACTGTGCATCATATGAAGATGTGCTATGCATGAATGTTGATCAGCATGATGTTAACTAGCTGGTAGTTCCAGTTTCGACCATGAATAAAATTTCCAGCATGATGTTAACACTGGTTGAAAAGGCCGAGTTAATATAAATGCTCTGCCTCTGAAAGTTGTAGTTTCTTATCTGAAACTAAACTTGGAGTTTCTTATCTGAAACTGAAACTTGCAGTTTTTTCTCTGAGAATCACATTGTCTACACTTTTATACTCCTATGAAACTACATTTTTTTTTGAAGTGCTAAAAATAGATCTCTAGAATTCATAAAATACTTCATATGCTCAATACTGCAAATCTGAAATTCAAAAGACATTCATATCTGAAAGTACTCTCAACATACACAACACAAAACACAATTCACAACCTGCAAATACTAACAACCCTAAGCTCCTCCTGATAATTCACAACCTGCCCGACTATTGGTCTGGCGGGGGGGCAATCCCTCCTATTCCTCGGCGGCAGACAGCCGCTCCGTGAGATGATGTGAACAGCGAGGGAGAGGATGGCGGGGAAGCGTCGTCGGGCCAACTGTTTTACTCCTTATGCAGTTGGGTTCGGTCGACGAAGACTCCACCGGCTCGCTCTAGCACGACACCCTCAAAAACGGAACCCTGTAGATTCTTGATCCTTCAATCTCAGGTGTATGCTCCATCTGGGATCGATACTCCCACCACCGCTCCCTCACGATCGGATTCGGTGAATCTATTTGCTCCATGGCCTAGAGGAGCAGCTCTATGTACTCCTGCGTGACTCCCTCCGGGAGTATCGCCGCCTTTTCGCTCTGTTGCAGATATTTGGCCATGGATGTCACCGTCACCGCTAGTTGGTCGTTGTTGTCAAACCAAGACTGTATCTCCAATATCCTAGCTAGCTTCACAGGGTCGCCGTCTGCGATCCTCACGTATCGGTTGTACTCCTCCATCGATCTACTTCTCCACAACACCTTCACTCATCGGCGGTGGTTTTCGAATGGAAGAGGATAGGAGCAGCGCTGGTTTTGGGTTAGAACAGGAGAGGAGCGATGCTGGTTTTGGATTGGAGCAGGAGAGGAGGGGCGGTGGTTTTGAAATGGAAGAGGAGAGGAGCGGCGCTGGATTTAGATTGGAACAGGAGAGGAACGGCGGTGAGAAGAGCGGAAGAGTGGCGCTGGTCTTGGAAGTATTTTTTTGTTTTGCGTATTCTGGGTCAAAGTTTGACCACGTACTGTATTTGATAAGCAAAATGTGAATGCATGTCACCAAAAAGTTTATCGTTTGGTTCGTATCTAAATGTACTTTCAAATTATATTATCCGTCCACAGAGAGCGCCACACATCCAACTGGTGGTGGTGGATGCCAATGCGTGCATGGAGCATGGTTGGTGTCGGTAATTTTTACTCTTCACACCTCACACTCTGCATATATGCCGGTTCCATCCGTACATTTGTGCAGTTCCACCAAAATGCAGCTGAATAACCCTGTTTGCACAGATAATGAAAAAGTGTGATTACATTATAGTGGCACTTGTTGATGAAACACGCAAAATAAATAGAAGAAAATATTGTGATAGTATCATAGTGTGTCATGCTGCGAGGGCGAATGGGCCCTGCGACGCCTCATATGGTACGCCATGCCTCATACTGGAAATCGTCCCAAATCTCCCCGATACACCTTATGCCAGTGATAAACATCAGTGTACATCGGTAGTACAAGGAGGGGCCTTGAGACATTCAAATCTCTATTTTTGTGCAGATCAACTAAAATTAAGCACCCCAGTTTGCAGAAATGCTTAAACATTAACAATGGGACTAGTTGATGAAACATACATTAACAAAGAGAAGCACTTTCTTTATCTACATTGGAAATGAAATGATAGAGAGGACACTCGCCCTATTTTAACTGTATTATTACTTCATTTTATTAGTGACACTAGGGTCGAGCAGGTGGCAAACGAGGTGTATCGTGCGTCGCAAGGACGAAGGCCAGGGGTGCTTAGACTGGGATGCTGAAGCTGGCTCTTTCAGTCCCTATCTTCCCCCTGATGTTTCTGTGGTAGCATTTGGGTTGTAATCCAAACTTGGTCGAGCTGGTGCTGCGTCCCCCTACCTGCCTAGCTTATGTGGCGGACTTGTCTCCTGCTAATACTCAGTCCTTTCTAGTAGTAGTTGCATAACTGCCCGTTTACACTGAGATGTTGTCGGATAATGGTTCTCTATGGTTGGGTTTGTTTAATGAAATCGGAGGGAACCCCCTCTTTCGATATATAAAAAAATAGTGTCACTAGCGGTGCCAAAACATTGCCTCAAATTAATAGTGCCACTAGATTAAGGCGCAAAATAATAACAATACTGCTTTATCATGCCAGTGCCAAAACAGTAGCACAAGTGCAGGATCAACATGCAGGATCTTTGGCAAATGGTCAGACCAAAAAGGAACATACCTCGTGATGGGAACCATATCTGCAGTCAACGCCATCGTAGAAGGGATGACACCAGTCACGAACATGGATGATTCAATTCATGGGACCTTTTGGTGCAGTTCACCTAAAATGAAGCAATGTCCCATGAGCTAGCAGCTTCTTCTTCTTCTTTTTGTAAGAAAAGGGCTCCAATCCCTGTTCCATTTCCAATAGAAAACGAAACCCATAGAGCTTCTTCTTCATTAGTTGCAATAAAATTGAGCAACGTCAAGGTTGGTCGTGAAGCTCCTGGAGAGTAGGCGGTCCAGGATAGTTGCATCTCTAACGAAAAGAAGCAACTTATCTTAATGGGAAATTTAGCAGGACATGAAAAAAGTGCCACTGGTTCATATTACTGGAGGCATTACATTGAAAACAACATTGGTTTAACGTGTCCTTACTTTTAACAGTGTGACTGCTACATTTTACCAGTGACATTACGTAAGAGCGGCTCGGGGTAACAAACATCAGAAGAGGATATCTGGGTTGGTCCCATTTTTGTCCGGTATATAGCCACCTTATACTGTGTGAGGCTAGCAAATCTAGTGCAGGACTTACTCTGTTGACTTGTCCCCCAGTCCCCACTTTCTTTCTTTTTTCAACCAATAGATCGGGTTTATATTGAGTTTGTACTGCATTCCCTGTATTTCCCTATTAGACCAGTTGGATAGCCAGTCTCTGCTACTTTTTGCCTCCATTATTTCCTCTTTTGACCAAGTCCTAGATTCAGGTAACAAATCTTCCCCCACCCCCACCCCCTTTCTTCCTTGTTTGAACCAAGTACTACTAGATTCGAGTGCATGAACTAGTTTTACCTCTTAACAATAAAAAATTAGGTGGTTTTCGAACAGCCAATCGATCCTATCTACACGAGGGGGACTGAGAAATAGTAAAAGATACAAATGCAACAATGTCAGGAGCTCGGGAAGTAGAGCAAGGCCGGTTTCGAAGGAAGTTATACCTGAGGGTCGCCGAGATGTCGCTAGGTGGGCGGCGGGAGGCCGGATCTACCCACACTACGGCAGCGAGGAAGAAGGGGTGGGAGGCCCTCCCTCGCCAGCAATGCTTGGGAGAGAATGGCAAGGCACGCTGATCGGGACACGCCGGTGTTGGGTAAGAGCCATCGCCGAGGAAGACCGCGTGAACATTGCACCTTCTCGCCTTCCCCGACGGAGAGGATCCGGCTGGATCTGTGACTAACGGTGAGTAGAGAGATAGTGTGTGGCCATCGCTGTCGTGTTTAGATCTGGAGAGGACGAGACAGTGTGAAGAGAGCTACACTAGCAAGCAAGCGCGGAGGCTCCTGCCTATATAGTGGAGTACTAGTTTTCTTTTGTCTACCGGCTGGAGCCGGCTTGACCTCGGCAATGACTGTCGAGAAGTATTCATGCACATGCCCCGGAGGCGTAGTTGTCGTCATTTTGATCTAAAGCACCGGATTATAACATATAACACGAAAAATGCCACATGACAAGAAATCATAACCTCACTGCCCAAAGGAGACAAGATGAATCCCGACGGACAAACTAGACGAGGACCAAAGCTCAAATTAAAGATAAACTCGTAGAAAAGGGGTCCGTCGATAGATGTCCTAATTAACATAGCCGGCTTGACCTAGATGGCAGCCGAGTAGTCTTCGTGCATGTGCCCCCAATGACTAGCCCAACTCAGTTGTCGCTGTTTAACCCTCGCGGTGATCCGAAGCACATGACACCTAATTTTGCGAGATGACAAGAAACCTTTTTTTAGATTTCTCACCAGAACTACAACCCTGTACAACACAGCCTGCACGATATGTAGATGATAGCCAATCCAGGCGTGTCTGCTGGAGTCTGGTCACATGCATGGACGAACTGATCTTTCGTGTCTTGCAGGGATCGTCCAGGTTCCAACGTATGTACTCCTACAACACTTCTCTAGTAGTACTATCGCTCGTCTCTCTCTTCTATTAACTCACCCGACTTGCGGGGCCGGGGAGTGTGCCTATGGTCGGTTTTCAATTGCGGTCCCACATGTGTGTGCAAACGCAATATGACGCATGTTCCATTCGGAGAGCGGCATGCCAGACCGACCGACCGTCTGGGGTGTGACGCGAATGCGACGGGCGTGTTGTATACTCTGTACATGTGTACCGCCGTTTTCTTGAGGCCTTGCTCCATGGCGCAATCCATGGATACACAATTAGTATACTGTACTATTTAAAAGTCGAGGGCGGGGCTTTTCCCGGACGGTAGGCGGGGCAGTTCTGCCTAGTCGGTTCGACAGAGACGCGAGAAGATGAGGGAGTAGGCTGCTACAAATGTAGGGCTATGTGATTTGACAGTGAGTTACTGCTGGACAGGTGGGGCCCGGTGATTTGACTTGCCATTATCATTTTAACTGCGATGCTACGACCGGCTTGAGTCTCCCGATTCCTAACCACCTCCATACAGGTGCCTCTCCCGATGCTCCACCATGTAGAGGTTGGATCTTGCTTGAGAGCTGTAACGCCCCGGATCTGATGCGCCAGGTGTCCGCCAGTTATTCGCCGTCATTGCCATGTCATGTGCTTGCGTGTTGCACTTTGCCATGTCATCATCCGCATTTCATATCATGTCATCATGTGCATCGCATTCGCATACGTGTTCGTCTTATGCATCCGAGCATTTTCCCCATTGTCCGTTTTGCAATCCGGCGCTCCTATGTTCCCCGGCGTCCCCTTTTACCTATTTTCGTGTGCGGGTGTTGAGCTTTCTCGGAATGGACCGAGGCTTGACATGTGGCCTTGGTTTACTACCGGTAGACCGCCTGTCAAGTTTCGTACCATTTGGACTTCGTTTGATACTACAACGGTTAACCGGGTAACCGTTAAAAGCCCTCTCTCTTTGCAGCCCAACACCCCTCCATTTTGTCCCAAAACCCATCCTAACCCCCTCCATCCTCTCGGTCGTTCGATCACGATCGCGTGACCAAAAACCGCACTCCATTTGGAGCTTCCTAGCCCCCTCTACCTATATAAACACCTCCCCCTCCCGAAATTCGCGGTGCAACCCTAGCTTCTTCCTTCTCCGTGCCGCCGGACACATCCTCGCCGCGCCGGACATGTCCGCCGCCCCGCAGCCACGTCACTCCGACCAACTGTGCGCCGACACCTCAGCAACCGCCGCCGCCCGGCCAATCTAGGGGCGCCACGTGCCCTCCGCCGGCCCCCTCTCTCCCCTCCGCAGCCACCGGCCCGCGGAGCCCGGGGCGGGCCCGCCCAGGCCCGCGCGCCGCCCACGCGCCCGGTCGCGCCCGAGCTCCCGCCGCCCGCGCGGGCCTCCCTGCCGCGCGCCCCGTCGCCGCCTAGCGCCTCGTCGGCGCCGAACCCCGCCGCCGTTCGCCGCCCGCCGCCTCGGCTGTCGCGCCTCCGCCGCCGTTCCAGCTTCCCGCCGCCTACTCCGCGCCGCCATGCTCCGCCGCCGCCGCCATCCACCACCGCGCCGACCCCGCCGCCCTGCACCTCGTGCCGCCCCGCGCCGCCCTTCGCCGGAGACCGGCCGGATCCGGCGAGGCACGGCCGGATCCGCCCGGCCCCGACCTCCCCGACCACTCTCCGGCGCCGCCCCACTGCCACATCGCCGGAGAAGTCGCCGGCGTCGCCGTTGACCTCGGAGAACCCTAGATCCGGAGGTAGTTTTTCCTCTAAGTTTTTTCCCGCAGTAATTTTTGTTGACTTGCTCATCGCATCATAACTTCGCACCCGTGGCTCCTATTCGTGCGTGTAATATGTCTAATTGTTCGTCTCTATGAGTACATCATTTCATCTCATTGCGTCATTTTCATTTGAGTTCATTTTGGTGCCTGAAATGATGTTGGAAGAGGGCTATGTGATGTTAGTTTCAGATCTGTTTCAGTAGATGCACTTTTGTCATTTTTGCCATGATTGATGTGTGCATCCTATGAAGTTGAGTCCTACATGTGTTTTGTAATATGTCCTGCCATCTTTCCAGAGATTTATGCCATGTATTTTTGTGATCTTTGTGGTGACTAGCACAAGCATGCAAACTAGGGTAATTAATGTTACTGTTTTCAGGGACTGTGTTTCCACTAAGTCATGCCCTGCTGTTATTTTTATGTCATGTGTTCATGTTGCTTCAGGGAGATCTATTACTCTTTTGAGCATGATCAGTAAGGGTGTTTGGAGCATATGGATTTTCTCTATCCATCCATGCCTTTGTTTGTATTTATGGGGTGCCATAGCTTGAGTCAATCGAGCTCTACTTTTGCTATAAAATGTTACTGGCAGATTGTTTACATGTTATTCGATTTTGCCAAGCTTGGTGTAGTTGATCCTTGCATGCTATGATGTTATTCTTGCCCTGTCTAGCTTCTATGCCATGTCTTCTTGATGTATGTATGCTTAGTTTACCATGTATTGCTCTGCCGTGAGTGCATCGAGTTCGTAAACATGCCTACTTGTTATCTGTTTTGACATGTCTAGTTTTCTGCCAAGTCTGAAACCTGTAACGAAACTTGCTTATTTGACATGGGTGTTATTATATTTTCTGATCCTTTTTGGCTTATGGTCAGTAAGGGACTTTTGTTAAGTGCTTTGAGTAGATTCATGCCAGGCCTTATTTTGCTATGTCCTGTTCCTGTAGCATGTTGTTTTCTTGCTCTAAACATGTCATCCTGATGTTAATCTCTGGCATGTTGTTATTTTCACCAAGTCTGTGAACCTGTTATCTTTTGCACTTTTGCCATGCTGGTTTGAACCTGTTATGGTGTGATTTAGCTGTAGCTCAGTGTTCACCTTTTGTCAAGCATATTGAGTAGATTACTGTCATATGCTTTGCTGATATGTTTGGGTGCAGTAGCTTAATTTCTTGTTGCTTGCTAAGTAGCATCATGCTGTTAATGGCAGATTATGTCATTCTTGTTTTGCTTGTCATTTGCAAACCGTGCATCCGATTCCGGTGATCTTTATATGGATTTCAACAGAAATCACCTCACCTTTCCAGTGGCATACTTGGTTTGCCAAGATTATGCATTGTTCATCTTTTTCCTTCCGAAGCATGCATATGCATTGCATACCACATCTCGCATATCATGCCATGTTTATGTGGTGGTTGTTTACTTTGTTGTTTGCTTCTTTCCGGTGTTGCTTCTTCGGGTTAGTTTCGATAACATTGTGATTGTGAGGATCCATTCGTCTACGTCCGTTTGTCTTCTTCATGGACTCGTTCTTCTTCCTTGCGGGATCTCAGGCAAGATGACCATACCCTCGAAATCACTTATATCTTTGCTTGCTAGATGCTCGCTCTTTTGCTATGCCTATGTTGCGATAACTGCCGCTTGCTTATCATGCCTCCCATATTGTTAAACCAAGCCTCTAACCCACCTTGTCCTAGCAAACCGTTGTTTGGCTATGTTACCGCTTTGCTCAGCCCCTCTTATAGCGTTATTAGTTGCACGTGAAGATGAAGTTTGTTCCTTGTTGGAACATGGAGATGTTGTTCCTTGTTGGAACATGTTTACTTGTTGGGATATCACAATATCTCTTTTATTAATAATGCATCTATATACTTGGTAAAGGGTGGAAGGCTCGGCCTTATGCCTGGTGTTTTGTTCCACTCTTGCCGCCCTAGTTTCCGTCATATCGGTGTTATGTTCCCGGATTTTGCGTCCCTAACGCGGCCGGGTGATTTATGGGACCCCCTAGACAGTTCGCTTTGAATAAGACTCTTCCAGCAAGGCCCAACATTGGTTTTACCATTTGCCTCACCACCACCTATCCCCTTCCCTTGGGTTCTGCAGACTCAAGGGTCATCTTTATTTTAGCCCCCCCAGGCCAGTGCTTCTCTAAGTGCTGGTTCGAAACGAGCAGACTGCGGGGCCCCCTCGTTGAAACTCGAGGCCTGGTTTTACTCGTAGGATGTCTCATCCGGATGTGCCCTGAGACCGAGATATGTGCAGCTCCTATCAGGGTTTGTCAGCACAATCGGGCGGCTTTGCTGGACTTGTTTTATTACTGTCGAAATGTCTTGTAGTCGGGATTCCGAGACTGATCGGGTCTTCCCGGGGAGAAGGAATATCCTTCGTTGATCGCGAGAGCTTATAATGGGCTAAGTTGGGACACCCCTGCAGGGTTTGAACTTTCGAAAGTCGTGCCCGCGGTTATGTGGCAGATGGGAATTTGTTAATGTCCGGTTGTAGAAAACCCGAAGTTGATCTTAATTAAAATACACCAACCGCGTGTGTAACCTTGATGGTCTCTTCTCGGCGGGGTCCGGGAAGTGAACACGGTGTTGGAGTTATGCTTGACGTAAGTAGTTTCAGGATCACTTCTTGATCATAGTTGTTCGACCGTGCTTTTGCCTTCTCTTCTCGCTCTCATTTGCGTTTTACCCTACCTATAAGCTTAAATAGTCTTGATCTCGCGGGTGTGAGATTGCTGAGTCCCCGTGACTCACAGATACTTCCAAAACCAGTTTGCAGGTGCCGATGAAACTGTGCAGTTGACGCACCCGAGTTCAAGGAGGAGCTCGATGAAGATCTTGTTCATTGTGTTGTTTCGTTTCAGTTGATCAGTAGTGGAGCCCAGGCGGGACGATCGGGGATCTGTGTAGCATTTGGGGTAGTCTTCTTTTATTTTGGTTCCGTAGTCGGACCTTGATTGTATCTGTATGATGTAATGCTTTAGTCATGTGTTGTGTGAAGTGGCGATTGTAAGCCAACTATGTATCTCTTCCCCTTATGTATTACATGGGTTGTGTGAATATTACCTCACTTGCGACATTGCTTTCAATGCGGTTATGCCTCTAAGTCGTGCTTCGACACGTGGGAGATATAGTCGCATCGAGGGCGTTACAAGATCCCACTCCTCCACTTTTTCCTTGCCTCTTTGCCCCACATATGAAAAAAATGCCATGTAAAGCGGGCTTATAGCCCACTATTGTACTTGATCCTACAGGTGCTAAGCCTGCCACATAGGCATAAAGTCTGATGTGGCAAGTTAATTAAGAAGAGAGAGACTAGTTTGGTGACCCCAGGAAGAAACGGTGATAAGCGCATGTACCTAGATGAAGCAAACTTAGCAAGAAAAAACTAAGCACCTATGCATTGGGGACTTGAGTTGCTAAGCCATTTAATGCCCATAGCACCTCATCTAAGCACCATTTCATTGGAAGAGGTCACTCCTTGGCAAATGCAATAAATACTACGAAGAAAGAGATAGAGAGAAGTAAACAAAAAAATACTCTTATAGACAACCTTATAGCTAACATTGTTGTACGAGTGACTAAGTGATGACTATGTATGACATGCCAACATCAGATAGCCTAACGCACCATGTTAAAACTCCAAGGGCGCGACCGCGCGAGCAAGACGACGGTCATGGTAGGCGCGACCATGGTACGGGCTGCTGGCAGCCCTTGGATCTGAGATCGAACGGTCGCATGCTAAGTTGCTAAAAATTTGCAAAATAACCCTCCAGGATAGGATATTCACCCATAGGTCTAGAATCACGCCATGCAACCGTTCGATATCAGATCCAAGGGCTCTCGGAAGCCCGTATCATGCGAGAATGGAAAGATTCATATCACCTGTAATTTTGCCGACGCTTGACATGACATCGAAAGCCATTTAATTGGGTGTCAAGTAGACATGACATCCAATTGGGCCCTGTAGGATCGGAAGTATGTCTAAAGGGGGGGTGATTAGACTACTTGACCAAATAAAAATTTAACCTTTTCCCAATTTTAGTTCTTGGCAGATTTTAGCAACTTTAGGACAAGTCAAGCAATCATCACACAATTCATGCAAGCATGCAAAGAGTATATAGGCAGCGGAAAGTAAAGCATGCAACTTGCAAGAATGTAAAGGGAAGGGTTTGGAGAATTCAAACGCTATTGGAGACACGGATGTTTTTCCCGTGGTTCGGATAGGTGGTGCTATCCTACATCCACGTTAGTGGAGACTTCAACCCACGAAGGGTAACGGTTGCGCGAGTCCATGGAGGGATCCACCCACGAAGGGTCCACGAAGTAGCAACCTTGTCTATCCCACCATGGCCATCGCCCACGAAGGACTTGACTCACTAGCGGTAGATCTTCACGAAGTAGGCGATCTCCTTGCCCTTACAAACTCCTTGGTTCAACTCCACAATCTTGTCGGAGGCTCCCAAGTGACACCTAGCCAATCTAGGAGACACCACTCTCTAAGAAGTAACAAATGGTGTGTTGATGATGAACTCCTTGCTCTTGTGCTTCCAATGATAGTCTCCCCAACACTCAACTCTCTCTCACAGGATTTGGATTTGGTGGAAAGAAGATTTGAGTGGAAAGCAACTTGGGGAAGGCTAGAGATCAAGATTCATATGGTAGGAATGGAATATCTTGGTCTCAACACATGAGTAGGTGGTTCTCTCTCAGAACATATGAGTTGGAAGTGTAGATGTGTTCTGATGGCTCTCTCCACGAATGAAGAGGAGGTGGAGGGGTATATATAGCCTCCACTTAAAATCCAACCGTTACACACAATTTACCAATCTCGGTGGGACCGAATCAACAAACTCGGTCGGACCGAAAAGGTAAACCTAGTGACCGTTAGAGTTTTTCGGTGGGACTGACATGCATCTCGGTAGGACCGATATGGTTAGGGTTTGGGCATAACGTAAACTCGGTGAGACCGATTTGGTAATTAGCTAACCAGAGAGTTGGTCAGGCAAACTCAGTGGGACCGATTTGCTCTTTCGGTGAGACCGAAAAGTTACAAAAGGGAAACAGAGAGTTTGCATTGCAATCTCGGTGGGACCGATCCGCTCTTTCGGTGAGACCGAAAAGTTACGAAAAGGAAACAGAGAGATTGCAATCCCATCTCGGTGAGACCGAGATCCCTATCGGTGAAACTGATTTGCTAGGGTTTTGGCAGTGGCTTATGACATATGAAGACTCGGTGGCGCCGAATAGAAAGAATCGGTATGACCGAGTTTGGCTTAGGGCTTAGGTCATATGTGGATATGGGAAAGTAGTTGAGGATTTTGGAGCATATCATTAAGCACATATGGCAAAGAACTCATTAAGCAACACCTCATCCCTCCTTGATAGTATTGGCTTTTCCTATGGACTCAATGTGATCTTGGATCAGTAAAATGTAAAATGAAGAGTCTTGAGATTTTGAGCTTGAGCCAATCCTTTGTCCTTAGTATTTTGAGGGTTCCACTTTCACCATCCATGCCATGCCAATCATTGAGCTTTCCTGAAATAGTTATCTTGGAATATCATTAGCTCAATGAGCTATATGTTGTTATGAATTACCAAAACCACCTAGGGATAGTTGCACTTTCAATCTCCCTCTTTTTGGTAATTGATGACAACATATAGATCAAAGCTTCGACAAATGATAATAAGAATGAATTACATTGTCGCTTTGAGAAGTATGTGATAAGTAAGAGCTCCCCCTAAGTTTGTGCATATTTAAAATTTGCTTTGGACTTCAAATGCACAAGAAGTTAGAGTTATGGGTTACTCTTCCATGTCACATACATCTTGGTGGAGCGCTCAAAATGATTAATAATGAAATACATGCACTCATCACCAAGGCAAAGTGAATGATCACATAAGATAGATAAGATATATCAAGCATGCATAAGTGTAGATTATGATCAAACACATGATCATCAATGTCTCACAAGCATATCAAAGTAGCTCAACCAAAAGCAAACAATGTTTGAAAAACCACCAAATAAAAGCAAGAGAGAATAAAACAACACACTCTCTCTCTCTCGAAGCCTATGATATATACATCTTTCTCCCCCTTTGGCAACAAGTTACCAAAAAGTTCCTAGAAAATGCATAGTGCTAGATCGACTCTCAGGCTTGATCTTCTGGTGGTGGTGGAGTCTGGATCACTCCAAGGACGAAGGCTTCCGTTGATGCTGTTGGAGTTGGAGCTGAAGTGGATGCTGGAGCAGGTTGGGTTGGTGCTGCGGCTGGTGCTGAGGCGGTTGCTCTTGTGTCAGGAACTGGCACTGCAGACGACTTTGGACCTCGTGGCACTCTGGCAAATGCATCTGTGGTTGTCTTTCCTCTCCTCTCCTGCATGTCATCTTGGAGTTTCTCCAATGCAGTCTGAATCTCTGTCACCTTGATATCCAAGTCATAGAACTTCAGTTCTACGATTCTCTCTAAGCTTGCCCTGGTTCTGAGTTAGGTTGGCCAAACCTTTCTCAATCCGCAGGGTGGATGCAATCAGGTAACTAAGCTGCTCTTGCTTGGTTTTCAAGAAGTATTCAGATGCCTCCTCTTGAGTTGGCATCCTTGCAGCTTTCTCCTTTCTTGCCTTCTCCTTCTTGGCTTGTGCCTGGACTGATGATGGTTCATTTTCATGCATCATAACTTGGTTGTCCTTGAAATCTGGATGGATAGGCAAATGTTCCTTATCCAAAAGATATATGCCAGTTCCCATCTTGGAGTTGATCAGTTCCTGGATCTGAGGGGCATATCCACAGCTCCTCTTCTGGTCTGCTGCAGTCCTCTTGATTGTTTCTATCATAAGGCTCATGACTTTGAACTTCTGAGGCACATCAAAGATATGAAGCAAATTGATTGCATGGCCTCTGATCATCTTGTGATCACCTGACTTGGGCAACAGAGTGTGCCTTAAGATCCAATTGATGGTTGGCAATACTGAAAGAACATAGTGTACAGATCCATATTTGAAAGTTTCAAGTGCCTTGTCAGGGATCTCTTTGTACATGTTGATCATGGAGTTGTGGTCCATCTTCTTCTTGGAATAGACATCCAAGTCATCTTCATTTTCTTCTGGGCATTGATAAGCTGTGCCCACTCAGCAACTGTTGATTGGTACCTCGTACCTTCAGACATCCAAACAATCCTCCCATCTGGAAAAAAATGTGCTGTGGAGTAGAACTGCATGATAAGTTCCCGATTCCACTTTGTGAGCTTCTACCCAACAAAGTCTGCTACTCCACATGCCTTAAAGCTGTCCTGCACTCCAGGGTAGTGCTCTTCATTGTCCTTGATGTATTGCCAATCGACCCATCTCATGTCACATACAATGGGCTTCTTGTCTAACAAGATTGTCTCATAGAAGTCCTGTTGTTCCTTAGTATGGAACCTGTAGTCTACAGCAGTCCTTCTCCTGGTAGCATAGTGATCCTTTGCTCTCCATTTTCTCAATCCAGAGTCTCTCTTGATGTTCATGTCCTCAGCCACAGGATGAGCATCATTGTGGTCTGGGATCTTGGGCTTCAACTTTCTCAGCACTTGGCCTTCCTCTTCTTCTGTAGGTTCAGGCATTGGGGCCTTGTTTTTCTCAGCAGCAGGGATGCTCCTAGTATTCCTCTTTGATTTGGGCTTTGGAGCTGGCTTGGCCTTGGAAGCAGACTTGGGGGCTTCCTTTGGCTTAGATGTAGCTGCTCCTGATCTAATGGCATCACCCATCAGCTTGGGTGCCTTAGGTGCTGGTGCAGCACCTTCCTCTTCTTCTTCTTCTTCTTCTTCTTCTTCTTCATCAAAAGAATGCTGTTCAAATTCAGCCATGGGATCTACTTTCTTGCACCATCTGCCTCTTTTCCTTTCTTTCTTTGTTTCAGCTGCAACTGGCTCTTTGGGTGCAGGCTTCTCAGGAATCTTCGTTGAGGCTCTGCACTTTGGCATGGGCTGCCTGCCTGCTGGCCTTTTGACCTTTAAGCCTGGCTTGTTGGCTGCAGCTGAGCCATATTCTTTCTTGAGCACAACTCTCTTGGAAGTTGCCTATTCCTCTGCCACATAATCTCCATCCTCTGAGTCTGAAGTTCTCTTCTTTCTCTGTCTTGTGGCAGCTTTTGGCAGATTGCTAGGGGTGCTCCTGCTGCCATCATCTGAGGAACTGGAGGGACTAGTGCCCTCACTCATGTGCACAAGCTGCTCTGACTGATTCTGACTATCACTTTGATCTGACATGATGAACAAGCTGACTGCTGACTGCTGACCCCTGTGAATAGTTTTTAAATGAGGTAGAGTGGATGAGCATCACAAAATGCAGAGATTTTTGCAAAAAGAATGATTTAAAAACTTAGTTTTAGTTTCCCACAGAAAGCATCTCGGATCTACCGATGTTTAAACTCGGTGATACCGAAGCAGTTTTTGGAACCTAAACTAGTGAACTCGGTCAGACCGAGTCACAGTTCGGTGGCACCGAGACTGCTAGGGTTTCACACAGTTCAAAAATCGGTCACACCGATTAGTTACACTCGGTCAGACCGAGTTTCACTTGTGCAATGGCATAGGCCAAATCGGTGGGACCGAGCTTTTCAACTCGGTGGGTCCGAGATGGTTTCGGCGGAAACCTAACCCTAAAATTTTTGAATCAAAACTAATCTATGAGTTCTTTGACTGGATAGAAGTTTATCAAACGTGGCAAGAATCATTATGATCACAATGTGCTAGGAATCGGATTGGGGAATAGCACAAAGATCGAGTCTGTACCCTAGTTCGGCGGAGACTCGCTACGGCGGCAACGGCGGGGTTTATTCCCGTTGACGGCGACGGAGACCAGCGACTGGAGTCTGCTGGCGGCGAGGAGACGATCCGGAGACCACGTTGGCAGAGCGAGCTATCGCGCGGGCGAAAGAGGTTCGGAGAAATATCCAAAATTTTGCCTGTATCTATATATAGCCCGACCCTATCGGTGTGACCGAGTGGAACAACTTGGTGGCACCGAGATGCAAAACTGTGTACAGTTATTGCAACTCGGTGTGATCGAATGGTTCAAATCGGTTGCACCGAGATCGAAAACTAAGATCAACTTGATGATCTCGGTAGGACCGAAAGTGGGGTATCGGTCAGACCGAGAATCACAAAGAGGTTTTGGAAGTTTAAGTCTATGACGAATCGGGGACTCTGAGTGCTCCTCACACAGAGTGGTTCGAATCTGACTTGATCAATTTTGTGATGTAGCATGAATAGAGTTTGAGACGAGAAAAGCATAGATAGCTAGAGGAGGTTCTTAGGCATTCTTGTCCATCCACTTGGCAAAAGAACAATAAAACCAAACAATCAAAACAACAAGTGGATGTCCTCGAATGAGTAAAATATGCAACCAACATGCTCACACAATAAAATGGCAATTGAAATATGTGACAAAACATGCACAGCCAATTCTAGCATCTATCAAGCAACTGGCGATGACTAGGTCATCTATATATGAGTATATTGACTTAGGAGTCAAATGAGAACATTTGATCATAGGTCCTACTCATCGTTTAAGCTCAAGTGGGGTTACCACTTTTACATAAAGCATTGTTGTGTTCACATCATTAGAGTCGCTTTAGCTCAAGTCTTAGAGTAAAGCTCCCCCTTGATGTGATATCCCCCCGAAGAGGGATGAACTAACCTTGGGTTTTGTCGATGATGACTTCATGTAGATGTTGAAGATGTGGATGCTCAATGTTGATGTAGATCACTTGGAGCTATCCTTTTGAGTGAATTGCACTTTCAATACCTACATGGGTTAGTCCCACAAGGAACACGCAAGTATATCCATAGACATAGAGTGATGCACAAACTAGATGATGTCTATGAAAGCTTTTAGGTTACCTTGTCCCTTGACTTACCAACAAGAGGGTTTGTGACTCCTTGAACTAGTGCAAGATGTGGAAGTTGATTGCACTTGTTCTTGCCAAAATGATAAGAGTGAAGTCTGTTGGCGGAGTCACCCTCAAGAACTCTCTAGTACTTCTTCTTTTGGATCCACACCATCTTGATGGGAATCCTTGGAGTTGTAGTTGTACTTGATGAAGTGGAACTTGAAGTAGTCTTGGGGATCCACTTGACTAAGGTCTCAGGAGCTTCTTCAAATGCATCTATTTCCTCTTGAAGCTTGTCCTTGCCTTTTTGCTTGTAGTCTTGTGGTGGAAGATCAGATTGAGTTTGTGTCCCCTTGAAAGAAGTTGGGTCATACTTCTCTTGTTGAGGAATAAACTTTGTCTTGGGGTATTGATCTTCTTCCCACTCAACTCCATTGGCATTGAACTTTCGTTCAAAACCAACACCTTGATTCTTCCGGTGCCTTCCTTGCTTGCGTACAATCTCCTTGAATTGCTTACTTCCGGCAAGGCTTTTGTACACTCCTTTCTCTATGATTTCCTTCAATATGCTATTTTCTTGCTCAAGTGTAACTTGGCTAAGAGAATCATTAGTGGAATCAAGAGAACTACTAGAAGCAACAATATTGGATTTAACATGATCATTGTTACTACTAGAAGAAGAATCTTTTTTGTTCTTGTTACTAGACTTGACTTGAGGCATGTAAGTGGATAAGAGTAAACGTTTGGCAATGTAAGAAGAACTTTTCTTGCGGAGATCATCATTGATTGCCTTTAAAAGCTCATGCTCTTGCTCAAGATTGAGCTTTTCAAAGCGTAGCTTCTCATGAGCCCTTAAAAGTTCTCGATGATCTTCGAAGATAGTTTCATGAGCTAACTTAAGAGTGTTTAGTTCTTTAGTTAGAGCCTCAATTTTCTCCTTATCATTGTCACTCGCTTTAGCATGATTAATTGACGTTTCATCATAGGATTCATCACTAGAGTTGTCAACAAGTAAATCATCATCGCCTAACAAGTCATCTTCATCACTATTAAAATCTACATACTCAGGATGAGTTACCTTAGGACCTTTGGCCATGAAACATCTTCCAATTCCTTCATTTGGTGAATCAAATATGTCGTAGGAGTTGGTTGACACAAGTGCTAGACCGGCAACACCTTCATCTTGAGTATATTCGGAGTCGGAGTGATAACTTCTCTCGGAGTGGTTGTCGGAGTCGGAGCCGGATACCCATTCACCAACATGAGCTTGATGTCTTCGTTTTGTGTAGCTCCTTGATGATTTTTCCTTCCTTTCCGAATCCTTGCTTCTCTGTGAGTATCTTCGTTCATAACGATCATCTCTACTCCTTCTCTCTCGTGATGGTGATTCCTCTCTTTTGCTTCTTCTTTTTGGAGAATCTTCTCTTCTTTTGTAGGGAGCCGTACACTCATTGGAATAGTGTCCGGGTCTTCCACAATTGTAGCAGTTTCGCTCTCGACTTGAAGATCTTTTGTCATTGTAAGACCTTGACTTGGAGCTTCTATCTTTGCTTCTACTCTTGTAGAACTTGTTCAAGTTCTTCACCATTAAGTTCAGTTCTTCATTGAAGTTTTGTTTCTCACTTGATGATGTGGGGGCTTCACATGAGGCTTTGTAAGCACCACTTGATTTGTTGTGAAGTTCCTCTTTATCCTTGAGTGACATCTCATGAGCAACAATTCTTCCAATGACTTCTGTTGGCTTGAGATCTTTATAATTGGGCATCATTTGGATCAATGTGCACACGGTATCATATTTTCCATCCAAGGCTCTTAGGATCTTCTTGATGATGAATCTGTCGGTCATCTCTTCACTCCCTAAGCCGGCAATCTCATTTGTGATGAGAGCAAGCCTAGAGTACATTTCAGTGACACCTTCACCATCCTTCATTTTGAACTTGTCAAGTTGACTTTGAAGCACATCCAATTTGGATTCCTTGACGGAGTCGGTACCCTCGTGCATATCAATCAAAGTATCCCAAATTCCCTTTGCATTCTCAAGACGGCTGATTTTGTTGAATTCTTCGGGGCACAATCCGTTGAAGAGAATATCACAAGCTTGAGCATTGTATTGTAGCATCTTCAACTCATCTGCGGTACCTTCACGGTTTGGTTCTTTCCCGTCTAAGAAGTCACCTTGCAAGCCAACACACACAATAGCCCAAACGGCTGGGTTATGTCCAAGAATATGCATTTTCATTTTATGCTTCCAACTAGCAAAGTTAGTACCATCAAAGTAAGGACCTCTACGGTGATAATTTCCCTCACTAGACGCCATACTCTCCTAGGTTGTGAAACCAAGGCTATGACCACCAAAAGCTATGGAAATCAAAGCAAATGGAGACGAAAGCTCTGATACCACTTGTAGGATCGGAAGTATGTCTAGAGGGGGGTGATTAGACTACTTGACCAAATAAAAATTTAACCTTTTCCCAATTTTAGTTCTTGGCAGATTTTAGCAACTTTAGGACAAGTCAAGCAATCATCACACAATTCATGCAAGCATGCAAAGAGTATATAGGCAGCGGAAAGTAAAGCATGCAACTTGCAAGAATGTAAAGGGAAGGGTTTAGAGAATTCAAACGCTATTGGAGACACGGATGTTTTTCCCGTGGTTCGGATAGGTGGTGCTATCCTACATCCACGTTAGTGGAGACTTCAACCCACGAAGGGTAACGGTTGCGTGAGTCCACGGAGGGTTCCACCCACGAAGAGACCACGAAGTAGCAACCTTGTCTATCCCACCATGGCCATCGCCCACGAAGGACTTGCCTCACTAGCGGTAGATCTTCACGAAGTAGGCGATCTCCTTGCCCGTACAAACTCCTTGGTTCAACTCCACAATCCTGTCGGAGGCTCCCAAGTGACACCTAGCCAATCTAGGAGACACCACTCTCCAAGAAGTAACAAATGGTGTGTTGATGATGAACTCCTTGCTCTTGTGCTTCAAATGATAGTATCCCCAACACTCAACTCTCTCTCACAGGATTTGGATTTGGTGGAAAGAAGATTTGAGTGGAAAGCAACTTGGGGAAGGCTAGAGATCAAGATTCATATGGTAGGAATGGAATATCATGGTCTCAACACATGAGTAGGTGGTTCTCTCTTAGAACATATGAGTTGGAAGTGTAGATGTGTTCTGATGGCTCTCTCCACGTATGAAGAGGAGGTGGAGGGGTATATATAGCCTCCACTTAAAATCCAACCGTTACACACAATTTACCAATCTCGGTGGGACCGAATCAACAAACTCGGTCGGACCGAAAAGGTAAACCTAGTGACCGTTAGAGTTTTTCGGTGGGACTGACATGCATCTCGGTAGGACCGATATGGTTAGGGTTTGGGCATAACGTAATCTCGATGAGACCGATTACACAAACTCGGTGAGACCGATTTGGTAATTAGCTAACCAGAGAGTTCGTCAGGCAAACTCAGTGGGACCGATTTGCTCTTTCGGTGAGACCAAAAAGTTACAAAAGGGAAACAGAGAGTTTGCATTGCAATCTCGGTGTGACCGATCCGCTCTTTCGGTGAGACTGAAAAGTTACGAAAAGGAAATAGAGAGATTGCAATCCCATCTCGGTGAGACCGAGATCCCTATCGGTGAAACCGATTTTCTAGGGTTTTGGCAGTGGCTTATGACATATGAAGACTCGGTGGCGCCGGATAGAAAGAATCGGTATGACCGAGTTTGGCTTAGGGTTTAGGTCATATGTGGATATGGGAAAGTAGTTGAGGATTTTGGAGCATATCATTAAGCACATAAGGCAAAGAGCTCATTAAGCAACACCTCAGCCCTCCTTGATAGTATTGGCTTTTCCTATGGACTCAATGTGATCTTGGATCACTAAAATGTAAAATGAAGAGTCTTGAGCTTTTGAGCTTGAGCCAATCCTTTGTCCTTAGTATTTTGAGGGTTCCACTTTCACCATCCATGCCATGCCAATCATTGAGCTTTCCTGAAATAGTTATCTTGGAATATCATTAGCTCAGTGAGAAATATGTTGTTATTAATTACCAAAACCACCTAGGGATAGTTGCACTTTCAGGCCCCCATAGTACTGTGCATGAACACGCAAGACACCACCCTGCCATTCGCACGCCCCCTACTCAACATTTTTACAATCGATACACCGCTCCTAGTCGTCCCGTCCTTTCACATTACGGCGGTTCCACTAATCCTAACCCTCCTGCCAAATCCATGGCGTCCAAAATCTCCATGATCGGTAGTGAGTACAAGGTTAGAACCATCACCGGCGATGAGTTCGACGTTATCTACACCCATTCTCCCGCAACGGTGAACGAATGCCTTGCTCGCTTCAAACGCATGTTTGAAAACTCAAATGATGAGTGGGTCGCTGGGCTAGATGTTGAGTACACCATAGTCCTAGGAAGCGAGAAGAAACTAAAGGAGGAAGAGAAGAAGAAGCCCGCCGTGATCCAGGTTTGCGTGCATGACTTATGCTTGGTCTACCACATATGACATGCCGACGTTGAGTGCGAGGAATTTAAGAAGTTCCTCAAGGGTGGCCGAGTCAAATTCGTTACTGTAGACTTTGGGAACGACAAGGAAATCCTAGGTCGGATAGGCCTCGTTGTAGGCGACCCCTTCGACCTCTAGAAGGAAGGGTTGGTGCCCTCCCTTGATCAGCCTTGAATGCTGACCCTGGCAGGAGCCATGGTTCATCCTTTGTACTGTGAACTAAAGAAACCTATGCACATGTTTCATCGTGCATGGTAGTGGACTGTACTAGATATAGACCACATCCACTACGCTGCAATGGATGGCTACCTTTGTTTCAATATCTACAAGGGTTGGATGAAGAGCAAGAGCCAAGTGTGCGGTTCAAGCAAAGAAGTATCGCCCAAGAGG
The DNA here is from genome assembly GCA_032464435.1 of Aegilops umbellulata. NCBI lineage: Eukaryota > Viridiplantae > Streptophyta > Magnoliopsida > Poales > Poaceae > Aegilops > Aegilops umbellulata. The sequence goes on from CP136057.1 coordinate 239,027,561, forward strand.
AAGAGGGACAAGGACAAAGTCGAGGACGTGGACGAGGACTCCGAGTAAGGTGGCAGTGTTGTTGCTCATGGTGTTTCTAATGCAGTGTCTACTGGATGAGTTGCTTAGTTTAATTTCTGGTGTGCTTAGTTTTATTTGAGGGGTGTGTTGTGCTGAGCCCCTAGCAGAACTATGTTATGTTTCTTCTTGTTATATTTCGTACATTTCATCTTTTAGTTGGTATAATAATACCGCTCATTTCTTGACATTATATACGTACAATATATATGGCCAACATCATATAGCCAGCAGTTTAGTTGTCAAACAATTTCAGGGTGCTTAATTTTGTCAAAGAATTCCAGGGTGCTTAGTTTTATTTGAGAGGTGTGTTGTGCTGGACACCATTAACTTACCATTGTGAGAATCGGCTTATTTTTGTCATGTAACATGGTCAACGGGTTTGACGTGAAAATAACAATGTCTAATGGCATTTCTGAGCAAATCTAACTCAACGACGACATTTTTTAGATATCTAATTGCATTTTTGAGTAGGCATCTCACGGATCGATGGCATTTTTTGAGTAGTTATAACTTCTAATGGCAAAACTGAGTAGTGATACACAACTAATGGCATAAATAATAAGAACCCAAGAATTAAATAGGTATGCTAATTTCTTTATTTCTTTATACCTTTGTGTGCGAAACAATATACGTTGCCTCCCCCCAGATTTTCTTTAGAGAGGCAACATAGAACTATATGAGTGCCCTATTAAATTTTGGAATTATTCCGGGTTCGTTTGGCCTTTTTATACATTAATTGAGTTTCTGGCCATTTAATGTGCATAATTCAAATTTGAACTACAAGCACATGCTCCCGTGCACCAAAGTTGATTGAAAAAAATCACATGTGTGTCCTCGGGTGAATTTCTAGGTCCCATGCAAGAAATGGGAATGAAATTCAAACATCTGGGCATCGTGGTTTGGCCGAGAACATTGAGAAGCTTGGTTTTAAAATTCTTGTAAATCCGAAACACGCCTGAAAATCATGAAACTTGGCATGGTGTCATGTCATGGTACTACCATGTTGTGGTAAATTTTTTTGGAGAATAGGAACAAGTTTTGGTATAAGTTTCTTGCAAACTGGAGCTTCTCTCAAGAAGGCTCGTGGTTCTGAGAGGGAACGTTCCACATTTGTGTCCATAATTCAAATTTTAAATACAAGCACATGCTCCAGTGCACCAAAGCTGGTTGAAAAATCACATGTGTGTCCTCGGGAAAATTTCTAGGTCCCATGCCAGGAATGAAATTCAAACATCTGGGCGTCATGGCTCGGCTAGAAACATTGAGAAACTTCGTTTTTTAATTCCTGTAAATCCAAAACACGCATGAAAATCATGAAACTTGGCTTGGTCTCATGACATGGCACCAACATGCTGTGGTAATTTTGCTGTCCGATTTGCGAAGGCGCACACATTAACAATCCACAAAGTCATTTTGGAACAAGTGCTGTCACATTACAATCGGAAACACAAGTATTATTGAAACGTGGGCGTTCTATTTACCATTTATGTGCCGCCACGCGTCCCCTTTTTTTATTAGCTAGGAGGCGCCATGCAGGGTAGCTATTTGAGTACGGGAGGCATGTGATCAGACCCCTGCGTGTGCTTATTGGGAGGAGAGCCCTTTGACCTCCATTTGTTGTCCACCTCTCTCCCAAGGTCTCCAATAATGGCGCCTGAGCCTCTGTTTAATGGCGTGGCAATGTCTCACTCGACTGAGATTTAAGAGAGGAAAAAGAAAATCTGAAAAGAAAATTTTGCACGGATCTTGATGTAAGATCCGACGGACCTCTATAGCATCTACTACGACTTATAGCAAGACTGATGAATATATATAAGGACGACGAGAGTGGATAATAATTGTCTTACATAATTAGGAAGATAATTAAAAAAAGCCACATGCGTACACAAGGGCAAAAGAAGAAGGAAGACGCATACAACGATCTGGCTCGCTGATCTCTACTTTCTTTATGCTGCAGGTCACGGAGACTAGTTCTCGCGGCGGGCGATGATCTCTTTCATCAGTTTCATGTCCTTAATACGATGCTTGGCAGCATCCATGGATTCCTCCACCAGCCTATTGCGCTCGATGCGGAGCATGGCATTCTCGTCCATAAGTTTCTTGATCATGACGCCCTTCCTCAGGGAGCGGTCTCCTCCTCCTGCTTCACCCTTCCGGCGATTTTTGCCCTCAGCAGGTCGTGCTTGCCCCGGAGCTTCACATTGCCCTCCCCTAGTTGTCGGATGACATCGGTAGCCTCTTCCTGCATCCTCGCCCAGCCGGAGATCTGATCCATCTGGCTATGGACTATCGCATGCATGCACCTGTAAGAGTCCTCGCCTGCCCGCGAGAAATTTTCCCAGGCCGCCGTGGCACGGCGGGACCTCCCTACTGCTTCGGCGGCGCGGCGGGACATCTCTACTGCTTCCGCAGTGTGGCCGGACCAGTTTGCTACATCGACGGCGCGGCGGGACCTCTGTGCTGCTAGTGTTGCGCGGCTAGACATGTCGGCTGCTTTCGCGGCGAGGCGGGACATCTCTCGTGCTTCCTCTTCCATGCTCACCTCTCCGTGGTGGAAATCTCTCGACTCTGAACTCACGTTGGCTATGGCTTGATTAACTTGATAGTTTTTTGTGGATGAGGAGTTGAGGAGGAATGTGCACTCATCTTAGCATAGTAGTATTTATAATCGAGTACTACTAATACGCTCATAAGTGGGAAACCGTCTAGGTTGTGATCGGTGTGAACAGGTTTGCAATTAAATATAGCATGGTACTAGTAGTTATTTGGAATGTGACGAGACATGCTCAAAATTTATTGATGGTTCTAGTTTCAAAGTGCGGCACTATTCCTGGATGGCGCAACGTCGGCACATTTTCTCGGCCGTGGTGTAGCATATGCCATGGTACTAGTTCTTTTTCTACTGCTGTGTACGTGCAAAAACTGGCACCGTCGGATACATATCTTACGCTTGGCGTTCGACAGGAATAGCCTCGTGGCAAGCTATAGACTAGTATTTTTTCAGACGTATTACACCTATCTCTCGGGACTTCTCGCACGCACCATCACTGCTCCCTAGGTCGATGCCACCCACATACAGTTGTACTCTGAGAAGAGGTGCACACATGCACTCATCCTCTCTCACACACGCATCTGTAGCTACAAATTGTAGTGTTCTCAACCATCCATTGGCTCTATCATAGGTTTCACGTTGCTCCTTGGCCTTGAGATTGAGAAGTCTAAAACGCGTAGGCTAAGATGGAGGCGCGAGGTTTTGGTTAATGTGCGGGCCGCACATGGCACCAACACGACACGAGCTTCGTCTGCCTGGTGCGCATGCAACCGGGTGAGTTTTCCAAGTATAGACACAACCAGGCCCTCGTTGGTATCCGTGCCTCAACTTTGGCTGGTCATAGTGGAGAATAACATAAACTAATTACTAGTCTATCTTACTAGTACCTTCATAGTGGGTAGTGTCATATAGTATATGCATAATTTGGCGATGAGCGCTCTCTATATGTACCACCTTTTTTTTTAATTACATCTTGTTAGTTTTGCTCCATGGTAAAATCCATCGATACTACTACTATACAAATGTATACGTTTTTTAAAAGGCTAGAGGGCAGGGCAATCTAGCTTGGTCCTTTTCACGAGAGGCGAGGGCCTTTGAGATTTGACGGCTCATTACTGCTGGAAGGCGGGGCCTTGTAATTTGACTGCTCGTGTAAATGTGCCGACGACCTGAGGAGGAGAAAAGAACCATGCGGTATACTCAAGTTTTCCACTGGAGTACGACGGAAGAGCATGAAATACGGTAGCCCAGTGCCATATCTTCTACTCTCTACTCTTATTATATATTACTAGCAAGAGGCATTGTTCTATTGGCGATAAAGAATGATCTAATTTGCTAGTCATCTCTTTTTTAGTATTGTTCTATTCATGCCTCGCAAAGAAGGTGACACATGCGGCGAAACACCCGAAGCAAAATAAGAAACACAGGAGCAAAAGAAGAAGGAGGATTATCACCCCCAAAAAAGAAGGAAGACGCACACACAAGTCTGGGGCGCTGCTCTCACTACATGAAGGGTTATTGGCCACGGAGTCATAACTGCTTCTTCATCGCCTCCACGACCTCCATCTCCTTGCGCGTCTTCTCCGCCATCTTCTTCATTGTGTCCATGACGCGGGATTTCTCGACGCGAGCCTTCATCATCTGTTCCACGACCGCATTACGTACCTTGACAGCAGCCGGGTGCTCGATACGGAGCTTGGCCAACTCCTCCTTCTGTTCCATGACGAGGGCCTACAACATCTTCATCGAGCAACTACTATTCTGATGCAGCTTCTTCCAGCCTGGCGTTCTCCTCCTTCAGTAGGTCGAGCTCGTGGCAGAGCTTCGCCTTGTCCTCCTGAAGTTGCAGGTTTCACAGGTCGCCTTCTTCTCTGAGGCAATTCTCTTCTTCAGCAGCATCACCAAGCCGGCGGTCAACTCCCCCTGCTCATTGAGCTCAACGGGCATGTCGTCGAGGCTCTCCTTTAGCAGCTCCACCAAGCCATGGATGAACTCCTTCTGCTTATTTAGGTGCTTATTGAGCAGATCGGGCATGCCGTCGAGGGATAACGACTCCAGCGCCGCCAGCTCGGCATGTTCACCTCCGCGTCTAGAGCGCTCCTGGGAGCCACCGCCTTCCCGTGAGAGATCTTTCGAGGTCTCTGCGTGGCGGCGAGCGCTCTATTTTTTTTCCGCAGCCTTGGTTGCCGCTCCCTTGTTACGAGTAGTTCTCGACCTAGAGCTCTGCACACCGGTCATGGCAAGGACAGACGAAGAAGGAGGACTTATGAGGAGGAAGGTAGAGTAATTTTTGGTTAGGCAGTTCCCCTTTTTATAACCTAAGAACTAGCACTAGTACTAAAACCTGCATAGTGGGAACACGTTCAAGTTTGGTACGTACTGGTAGGTGTGAGCAGGCTTGCACTTAATTGTAGCACTAGTACTTTCGAATGTGATGGGAACAAGGTAAAGATTAATTGATGGTTTTTGGTTTCGAGGCCCGAAACGGTTCCTGATGAGTTTAGTGGAACATAAATTTTAAGTAGACTACACTGCTCAGTTGCGTAAATATTATGTTACTGTCAAAATTTGGCACAAAATATGAAGGAGACCAATGGAAGTACTACTAGCAACCCATGATTTAACTACTCGCATGCGCGCAGTGGAGTAGTAATGTCTTTCTTCCGCCCTTACGTCCACTCAATTTGCATGCGCTGTATTAATTGACCATCAATGAAGTGAAGGACTTTACACATGTCAAATTATCACATGGGGTGGACGTTGGTACAAAATTGCGTCTGTTTGTCTACCGTGTGTGCGTACGTGGGAATGAGAGCGTGTGTGGCGTGCGTGCACATCTTCGCTTCGTGCATGTACCGCCAGTGTGGCTCAGGGAGGACGAGTACATTCTTCTGGACCAGCAGCACGTCACTGTGATCAATCCACACAAGGATGTCGCGACAACGCCTCCACATCTGCCACGTGGCTTCATGAACTGTAAGAGAGACACTGTGTAGCGTGCCATTGTGTTTTGCACATACTCGAAGTACTAGTAAGGTACACGTGCATTGCACGCGTCAAATTTTGCAACCAAATTATGAATAAATACCACACTGTAGCATGTAAGCTCTGAGTCATATATGCCTGATGTAGACCTTCGTTAATTCTCATAGTTCATCTCATTCAAAATCAATAAGTTTTTATAAAAAACCTAGGGCCTCTTTGATTCGTAGGATTTCCAAAACGCGGGAATAGGAAGAACATGGGATTAGAGTGGAATGTCGTCTTGAATCCTACAGGATGGTACGAGTGTTTGATTGTGCATAGAAAAAATGCAGAATTCTTTCAAAGTGGTTTGAGTGGATGGGATGTTTCCTTTGAAATCTAGTGCAAATGAATCATATGAAAAAAAATCCTATGGCTTACAATCCTACGAATCAAACAACCAAGATAGGAAAAATTCCTAAGGATTATAATCCTCAAAAATTCCTTCGAGAATCCTTTGAATTAAAGAAGCCCTTAATCTATTTTATGATTCATGGAACTGTGTGTTGTAAAGCATCAAGTCAAAACAAATTATGGCAATTCAACTATAAAAAAAGTTTGGGCAGTTATGATACGGAAGATTCTAGAAAAAAAGGAGAACCACTATTGTTTTTAGATTTGTACAATATGCTTAAGTTCAACCATGGAGTCTGCTAGATTGTACATGTGGAAAAATCTAGTGGGGGGCTCGAAGATGGTGCAAGGGGCCGAGTGGAGGGAGACAATGAAGGAGTGCACAACTGCGAGATCGATATTTAGAGAGAGGGGGCGAGAACGTGCACTATTGTGCGCAGTGGCGGAGCCATGAAAAATGTCCCATGAGCTAGGGGGCCAAGCATTGCTAATCCTTTACGAGGAGGGCCAATTCATCAACTTAAACCATTTTTACCAGCAATTGTGTAATGATCACATTCATATTAGCCTCGATATATAGTGATGTTAGGGGGGGCAGGGCCCTTGCTGCCCCTGTCTTTCCCATTGTGCGCGTGTCTGAGAGATGAAGCGGAAGGCATGGATGATGAGAGGGGGTGTTGGATATATAATTAATGTGGGTGTATTAGCTATATATGTGATCCTATATAGAGAGGTATAGATTGATCAATGTGGACGTGGGAAAGAGGGTGAGACCTCACTAGATATATAGATTGATCGGTTTATGTGGAAAACTATGAAAGACCTAGCTATACACACACACACGCGCGCGCACACACACACACACACACACACACACACACACACATAGAGGAACATCGATTATTGCGCATGCACGTGACAGATAAAGAATGCCCGATATGATGGAGTGGGGGATGTGTGTGTGTGTGCCTTCATGGGAGACCGACCTGAAGAAAAAGATTGCATGTGTGCGATGGATAATGCCGACTGGTAGTGTGTGTGCATGCATGCACGAGAGAAAGTTAGTGGTACAATTATAAAGAGAATACTAATGTGTGGGTGTAAAAGACTAGGTGAGGTCATAATCAATGTAAAGTTGATTCAAATATTTGAATAAGAGATCATGATGTTTGAAACCCATGCATGCATGAATATAATGGAGATCTGCGTGGTGTGGTTTGGAAACGAGCATGTTGCAATGTATACACATTGAACAAGGTCAGACTGGTTTGAATTTGAGATACCGATTGCAGACATCGTTTGGCCACATTGCATCCGTGCATGGACACACTATTCTAATTGGAGATGATGGGTGGCTTTCGCATCACATATCTATATCTATACCCCTATATATATATTATATTTTATATTTTTTATATAGTGTGCGGATAACTTTAACTTTGAAAGATGGTCGTTGGATGAGGCCAATCCGATGGTGCAGAGCTGGCAAATTTGAGCATTACTGGCCGTTGGATATCATCTAGATTCCACCAGATTTTGCCACATGTAAATCTAGAAGACTCTATGGTTGAACTTAAGCATAATGCACAAATCTCAAAACACAAGCACTTCTTCTTTGTTCTAGAATCTTCCGTATCAGAATTGCCCAAATGTTTTTCTACATGATTTGTTTTTACTTTATGCCTTACAATGCACAATTCCATGAATCTTAAAATAGATTAGCTTTCTTATAAAAACTAGATGATTTTGAATGAAATGAACTATAAGAATTAAGCGAACATCTACATCATGCATATATGACTCAAAGCTTACATGCTATAATGTGGTATTTATTCATAATTTGGTTGCCAAATCTCATCCGTGCAATGCACGTGTACCTTACTAGTCTAAATGGTGTCTGTGTGTGTGTTGTGCATGTTAAACACATTGTACGTACTATATCATACTAGTCTAAATTGTCTTTTTTGGTACACGTTAAGCTTGTTCTCCCGAAATTTCAAGCCGCGCCTTGTTATGCCAAAATTTCAAGCTAGCGTCTCTGTCTATCGTGCTGTGAAACTCCCACCTCTTCAACCCGCGCCTTGTTACCCCAAAATATTTAAGATAAATCTTTGTCTCGTTGTGCTCCGACAACTCCCTCCATCTCAACCCGCGCCTTGCTATTCCAAAATTACAACACGCGCGAAAACTCCCACCTCCTGTGAAATCCCGACACATGAAATGCCCGTGATACCCCTCAACCGAAAGAACCGCCTCAAATCGGTGGGGGTACTTTCGTAACTTACCCCACATTTTGGACAAGCGCGTCCCTAAGCCATGGTTCCCCACTCCCATCCCATCCGCCCACCCATTCATACACCGAGGCCGGGAAAACCCGCGAAGCCCCACACCCTCCTCCGTCCGCCACCCAGCCGAAGCCTCTTCCCTGACGACGTCGTCCACAGCAACACCTCGACGTCCCTCATCCATCGTACCGGATGAGGATCCGTCATCGATCTGGTCATCCCACCGTTCAGCCACCCCGTCCTCCACCTCCAAGGAGCTGCCCCGACATTCCCCTCGTCTTTCACGCCACCTCCATTCCCACACCGCCGTCTTCACCTGCACCACCGGAAGAGCATCATCATCACCGTTTCCTCGGATGAAGTTGCGGCCTAATCAGCGCCACCAAAGAGGTTGTACACTAATCACCGCAATTTCTTCTTGATTCGATCTCACGGTGCTGCAGGCGCTCGGTCCCGAGCTGACACGGCGCGGCTCCATCCACGACGGCGTCGCCGGTCACTTCCTCCACGGCGTCTATCCCTCGACGGCGATGTCCACATCAGTAGGAGGTCCTGTGCCTGGTCTGCTCTTGCTCTTGCTCTTGCTGCTGCTCTCGCTCTTGCTCTTGCTTGCGATGTTGCTCCGATTTAGCTACACTTCAGTCGACTGAATCGACTTTTGGGTCAGTCAATTTTTAGGGGATGGGGGGATCGCTGGAGTTAAGGAAGAACCAGCCGCAGCAGGGAGGGGGCCTCGCCGGAGAGGTACCTGTCGGGGGAAATCTGCCTCCACGAACACCTATGGGGATCGAGCCCCTTTCTGGTTCGGCGGGGGGCGGAGGTCGCGCAAAGAGCGGATCGAGACGATGCACACAAGGGGTTTACCCAGCTTCGGACCACACGGATGCGTAAAACACTACTGCTGCTTTGTGGTTCGTATTGTGTTCTTGTTCGGGAGCGCTGAGTGCTACAGTACACTCAGGCAACTAATCAGACCGAGCGTGAGTGGCCTCCTCCTTCCTTCCTTTTCTCGTTGCGCATGGGGCCTCCTTTTATATGCGCAAGGGGTTACCCACATGTGGCAACGTAGGCGGGGGTAAAACTGGAAAACGCTGTGTTGGGTACAGCTGTTTGCACAGTGCTATCATACCTAACTCTGACGGCAGGGGACAAGGGCATTAATGCCCGTCTAGGTCGCCCAAACAGTGCAGAAAAGGGACCGTGAGGGGCGCCACCATTTGCCACGACGGCTATCCTGTCAGCGTTGCTTCGCCACCGCATGCCCCTGGCTGCGCAGCCTTTCGCCACGTACGCCTGGAATGGCCCCAGAGTGACACGTTGGTGGGTGAGCTGGAACGCAGGCGCGGGGTGGTGACTTGCCGCGGCAAGCGCCTTGCCGCGGTTGATGCCTTGTCGCGCCCGGGAGCTTGTTGCTCACCGGTCCTTGCCGGGACGCGTGGCGCGTCGCAGCAAGTCTCTTGTCGTGCCCTGGTCGGCCTTCCTGGCAAGCTCCTCTTGCCGGGGCCTTGTGCTTCGAGTGGCCGTCCCGGCAAGCTCCTCTTGCCGGGGCCTTGCTCTCTTCGGGTGGCGTTCCCGGCAAGCTCCTCCTGCCGGGGCCTTGGCTCAAATACTTTGTTCTTGGATGGCCCAAAAAGGGACCATGGAGAGTTTTGGCGATCACCTGGCAAGCCTTGCCGCGGGGTGCTACGACTGCCCGTGCACAAGTTCGGGGTACTAAGGTACCCCTACTTTAGTACACCGACAGTACCCCACTATCTATCTTAGGGTTCAGGGTGGGGGCGGTGGTCGCCGGCGGTGGTGGGGCGGTGGGATGGAGATCGCCGGAGAAAAAGCTCGGCACGGGGGTCCTACAGGGATGGCCGGGGCGGTGGCGGACCGGCGGTGGGGAGTGTTTCGAGGCAGGCGGGTCGGTGCACCGCCGGTCGCGGACGGCGGGGGGCGCCCTGGTGGGTTGTGCCCACCTCGGGTGCCCCCCGGACCGCCCCTTTGCTCTATAAATACCCCAATATTCCAAAAACCCTAGGGAAGTTGACAAAAATAAATTCCAGCCGCCGCAGAGTCCAGAACCACCAGATCCAATCTAGACACCATCAAGGATGGGGTTCATCACCTCAATTGGTGCCTCTCCGATGATGCATGAGTAGTTCTTTGTAGACCTTCGGGTCCGTAGTTAGTAGCTAGATGGCTTCCTCTCTCTCGTTTGATTCTCAATATAATGGTCTCTTGGAGATCCATATGACGTAACTCTTTTTGCGGTGTGTTTGTTGGGATCGGATGAACTTTGAGTTTATGATCAGATCTATCTTTTTATATCCATGAAAGTATTTGAGTTTCTTTGATCTCTTTTATGCATGATTGCTTATAGCCTCGTATTTCTTCTTCAATATTTGGGTTTTGTTTGGCCAACTTGATCTATTTATCTTGCAATGGGAAGAGGTGCTTTGTAGTGGGTGCAATCTTACGGTGCTTGATCCCAGTGACAGGAGGGGAACCGACACGTATGTATCGTTGCTACTAAGGATAATACGATGGGGTCTATCTATACATAGATAGATCTTGTCTACATCATGTCATCATTCTTATTGCATTATTCCGTTTCTCCATGAAACTTAATACACTAGATGCATGCTGTATAGCGGTCGATGTGTGGAGTAATAGTAGTGGAATGCAGGCAGGAGTCATTCTACTAATCTTGGACATGATGCCTATATAATGATCATTGCCTGGATATCGTCATGAGTATTTTAAGTTCTATCAATTGCCCAACAGTAATTTGTTTACCCACCATTTTCTATTTTTTTTCTCGGGTGAAGCCACTAGATGAAACCTAAGGCCCCCGGGTCTCTTTCTCATCTTATTTGCCTTTGCGATCTATTTTCCTTTGCTTTTATTTTTAGATCTATTAAACCAAAAATACAAAAATACCTTGTTGTGTTTTATTCTTAATTATTTTATTTGGCGTTCGATCTATCAATCTACAACAATTTTATCTCACGTCCATTTGCCTATCTTGAGGCGCCGCTACCCGAAAGGGATTAACAACTCCTTTTACACGTCTGGTTGCGAGTAGTTGTTATTTGTGTGCAGGTGTTGTTTAAGTTGTGTTGCTTGGTTCTCCTAATGGTTCGATGACCTTGGTCTCATAACCGAGGGAAATACCTACCGCCACTGTGCTGCATCATCCCTTCCTCTTTGGGGAAATACTGACGTAGCTTCAAGCCGCATCAAAAGGAATTTCTGGCGCCATTGCCGGGGAGGATCTTCAACATATACCAGGTTCCTAATCAAAAATCCCATCTCCTCGTAATTTACATTATTTGTCATTTGCCTCTCGTTTTCCTCTCCCCCACTTCACAAAAATTTGATGATTTATTTGCCCCTCTTTTTTGTTCGTCGTTTTCGTGCCGGATCTGTTTTTGAGTGCAATCTTGTTGCGTAGTCATCATGACTCCAGAGAACACCAAGTTGTGTGATTTCTCAAATACCAACAACAATGATTTTATTGGCACTCCGATTGCTCCTCCCGCCACTAGTGCGGAGTCTTGCGATATTAATACTTCTTTGTTGAATCTTGTTATGAAAGATCAATTTTCCGGTACTCCTAATGAGGATGTTGCATCCCATCTTACTACCTTCGTGGAATTATGCGATATGCAAAAGGAAAAGGATGTGGACAATGATGTTGTGAAGATGAAATAATTTCTATTTTCTTTGCGTGATTCTGCAAAAAATTGGTTCTCTTCTTTGCCTCGCAATAGTATTAATTCTTGGAATAAGTGCAAAGATGCTTTTATCACTAAGTATTTTCCGCCCGCAAAAATTATTTCCCTTAGAACCCAAATCATGAATTTCAAGGAACTTGAACATGAGCATGTTGCACAATCTTGGGAAAGGATGAAAATGATGCTAAGGAGTTGCCCAACTCATGGGTTAAATCTTTGGATGATCATACAAAATTTTTATGCGGGGTTGGTTTTTGTTTCTCGTAATCTTTTAGATTCCGCTGCGGGTGGTACTTTTATGGAAATTACTTTAGGTGAAGCCACCAAATTGCTTGATAATATTATGGCAAATTATTCACAATGGCATATCGAAAGAGCTCCTACTAGTAAAAAAGTTAATTCGGTTGAAGAAATTTCTTCTTTGAGTGAAAAAGTTGATGCTCTTGTCAAATTGGTTGCTAACAGAAGTGTCCCTATTGATTTTAATGATATGCCTTTGTCTACTTTGATTGAGCAAAATAGTGATGCCATAGATGCGAATTTTATCTCTCGAAGTAATTTCAACAACAATGCTTATAAAGGTAATTTTAATCCTAGGCCTTTTCCTAGTAATTCCTCTAATAATTATGGTAATTCCTATGGAAATCCTTCTTATAATAATAATAGTAAAACCTCTTATCTTGAGAATAATATTAAAAATTTATCAACCCACAAAAAAATTTCAACACTACCATAGAAGAAAAGTTGAATAAGATTGATGAGTTGTCTAAAAGTTTTGATAGAATTTCTCATGATGTGGAAAATCTCAAGATGAAAATTTTTGTGCCTAAGGTTAATGAATAAATTAAAGCTCTTTATGTTTCTATGGAGGAAAGTAAGAAAAGAATCACTATGCTTAGATCTAAAAGAGAATTTTTAGAAAAAGCGTTTTCTAGCGATTATTTTTGTAAAAGTGATGAAGATCTTAAAATGATTGGTGTTTCTTCTATTGATTCCTGGTTTAGTAAAATTAAGATCGATGAAAAAGGGTCTGGAAAAGAGTCAACTTTAGTTAGAAGGCGTCCTGGTAATTCGGAGGGTGAAAACCTTGTTGAGAAAATTAATGAAAGTGGGTTTGAAGAGGTCAAAACTTTAACTAGTGATGTGCCTACTCTTTTGGATTACAAAGACTTTAATTATGATAGTTGCTCTTTGATTGATTGTATTTCTTTGTTGCAATCCATGATAAATTCACCCCATGCTTATGAACAAAATAAAGCTTTTACTAAACATATTGTTGATGCTATGATGAAAGCTTTCAAAGAAAAATTGGAATTAGAAGTTTCAATTCCTAGAAAATTACATGATGAATGGGAACTTACTATCAAAGTCAAGATTAAAAATTATGAGTATTTTGCTTTGTGTGACTTGGGTGCTAGTGTTTCTGCAATTCCGAAATCTTTATGTGATGTGCTTGGTCTTACCGATATTGAATCTTGCTCTTTAAATCCGAACTTGGCGGATTCTACTAGTAAAAAGCCTATGGGGAGAATTAATGATGTTCTTATTCTTGAAAATAGGAATTATGTGCCCATAGATTTTATTGTTCTTGATATTGATTGCAATCCGTCTTGTCCAATTATTCTTGGTAGACCGTTTTTACACACTATCGGTGTCGTGATTGATATAAAAGAAGGAAATATTAAGTTCCAATTTCCTTTGAGGAAGGGCATGGAACACTTCCCTAGAACAAGATTTAGGCCACCATATGAATTAATCATGAGGGCATCCTATGGATCTCGAAACAAAGATGACAAAACTTAGACCTTGCTTTATGCCTAGCTGAGGGCGTAAAACTATATCGCTTGTTGGGAGGCAACCCAATGAATAAAATTTATTTTTTCTTTTTGCTTTCTGTTCTTGAGTGTCAGCACAATTATGCTACTGTTATGATTGTGTTTTTGGTGTTTTAATTAGTGTTTGTGCCAAGTAAAGCCTTTAGGATCTTCTTGGGTGATAGTTGTTTGATCTTGCTGAAAAACAGAAACTTTTGCTCTCACGAAAAAAATTCTCATTTTTTACCAGATCGTGATGAAATGCCAATTCTTTTTGCAGAATATTAATATACAATTCTCAGGTCGTCCTGATTTTTAAGAATATTTGGAGTTTCAGAAGTATTCGAAATAGTCAGATTGCTACAGACTGTTATGTTTCGATAGATTTTGTTTTCCTTGCGTTGTGTGCTGTTTTGATGGCTCTATGGTTTTCTTTGATGAGTTTTTGCCATAGAAAAGTTGGAATATAGTAGATATAATTCAAGAACAAAATATGAATTGGTTTTATACAGTACTTGTAGTAGTGATTTGCTTTCTTTTACTAACAGATCTCACGAAGGTTTTGTTGAGTTTTGTTTGATTGAAGTTTTCAAGTTTTGGGTTATCTTACGATGGATGAAGGAATAAGGAGTAAGAAGAGCCTAAGCTTGCGGATGCCCCAACATCCCAAGCTATTATATAAAAGAGAGAGAGCAACTAAGCTTGGGGATGCCCCGAGTGGCATCCCCTCTTTCTTCTAACGACCATCGGTATTTTACTCGAAGCTATATTTTTATTCATCACATACTATGTGTTTTTCTTGGAGTGTCTTGTATGATATGAGTCTTTGCTTATTTTATTTTGTGTTTTAAGTCTTGATTCCTTGCTGGACACACCTATTTGAGAGAGCGAAAATTATGTCATGACTTGTTAGAATTGCTCTCTATGCTTCACTTAAACTTTTTTTGAGCTATGGACTTGCTCTAGTGCTTCACTTATATCTTTTTGAGCACGGTGTGCTTTAGTATTTTTGAAGAACTATTCTCTTGCTTCACTTAAATTTATTTGAGAGTTAGTAAAAGTTTCAAGAAATTCTCTCTTGCTTCATTTAAATTAATTTGGGATAAAGAAAAAATTATGCTCATGATCTTCAATTATATTTGTTTGAGCTTATCAAAAGCAACATAAAATTAGTTACAAAGTGATAGATATCCAAGAAGGATATAATAAAAACTTTCATGAAGATCATTGGACAAAATAAACTTGATTCTTAGTAATAGTTTTGAGATATGATGATGTGATACGTGAGTTTTGTTGATGAGTAATTATGCTTTAGTAAGAATATTGGTGTTAAGGTTTGTGATTCCCTATGCAAGCATGAAAGTCAATGATTATGCAATGAAATTATATCCTACTTGTGGTGCATTATTCGGTGTTAATTATGGTTAATTCTCGCTTATGAGATTATTTGTTTCTTGGTTGGTCGCTTCTCAATCTTTTGCGAACCTTCATTTTGCACTAAGTATAATCTCTACTTGTGCATCCAAAAACCTTTAAATAAGTTTTGCCACATGAGTCCACTATATCTACCTATATGCGGTATTCTTTTGCCGTTCTAAGCACATTTGTATGTGCCATCTCTAATTTTCTAAATAAACTTCTCTTTTGTGTTCTCGTACCATTCGCGGAGCGGTGAGGGGTGGTTAATATTTTCCATGCTAGATGTGTTATTCTCACGATGAGTGTTTATTCACTTGTGAATGCACAAGAGTAAGGCAAAGGTATTAGGGATGCCCAATCCCAAAATGAAAAATGAATTTACTTTATGTTGTCAAATAATAAATTCCTTGGGAAGTGTTGGTAGGGAAGGCAACCGTGGATACGGTTAGCCATTGAAAGTGAAAGTATGGTTGAAAAAGGAATAAACATTAATTCTGTTTGGGAACCGCCTATGATATATCTAGCATGGAAAGTGTTGGGAACTCTCAGTCGTTTTCGTTGGTGGGAAAGACACACCTCCCAAAATGTTTTTATAAATTTTACGCTTTGAGCTCTAGCACCTCTACAAATCCCTACTTCCCTCTGCGAAGGACCTTTCTTTTACTTTATGCAATTTTTATTTTTGATTTGAGTCTCCATCTTCTCTTATAAAAGCACCAACTAGGAGGCAATATGATTGTACTTGAGCATTGGGTATAGCTAATATGCGAGTGTGTTTCATGAATGGACCAATGATTGAACATAATGGGCTAGGGATAACTTATTTTAGCGTTGATATTTTGAAAGACATGGTTGCTTATTGATATGCTTGAGTATTTAAGTTATCATGTCAAAACTAGACTATTGCTTTGAACAATATAAAAGTCCAAATGTCCATGCTATAAAAAAAGAATATGATATGACATGATAGGCAGCATTCCACATTAAAAATTATGTTTTTATGACTTACCTACTCGAGGACGAGTAGGAGTTAAGCTTGGGGATGTTGATACGTCTCCAACGTATCTATAATTTTTTATTGTTCCATGTTGTTATATTATCAACCTTGGATGTTTTATAATCATTTTATAGTCATTTTATATCATTTTTTGGTACTAACCTATTGACATAGTGCCAAGTGCCAGTTGTTGTTTTCTGCATGTTTTTTACATCGCACGAAATCAATACCAAATGGAGTACAAATGCAACGAAACTTTGCGGAGATTTTTTTTGGACCAGAAGACACCTAATGGGCCAAGGCTGTTCCTGGGGCGTGCTCCAAGGAGAGCACAACCCACCAGGGCGCGCCAGGAGGCCCAGGCGCGCCCTGGTGTGTTGTGCCCACCTCGGGTGCCCCTCGGACCGCCTCTTTGGTCTATAAATACCCCAATATTCCAGAAACCCTAGGGGAGTCGACGAAAATCAATTCCAGCCGCTGCATAGTCCAGAACCACCAGATCCAATCTAGACACCATCACGGATGGGGTTCATCACCTCCATTGGTGCCTCTCCGATGATGCGTGAGTAGTTCTTTGTAGACCTTCGGGTCTGTAGTTAGTAGCTAGATGGCTTCCTCTCTCTCGTTTGATTCTCAATACAATGCTCTCTTGGAGATCCATATGATGTAACTCTTTTTGCGGGGTGTTTGTTGGGATCGGATGAACTTTGAGTTTATGATCAGATCTATCTTTTTATATCCATGAAAGTATTTTAGTTTCTTTGACCTCTTTTATGCATGATTGCTTATAGCCTTGTATTTCTTCTTTGATATTTAGGTTTTGTTTGGCCAACTTGATCTATTTATCTTGCAATGGGAAGAGGTGCTTTGTAGTGGGTTCGATCTTACGGTGCTTGATCCCAGTGACAGAAGGGGAACCGACATGTATGTATCATTGCTACTAAGGATAAAATGATGGGCTCAATCTCTACATAGATAGATCTTGTCTACATCATGTCATCGTCCTTATTGCATTACTCCATTTCTCCATGAACTTAATACACTAGATGCATGCTGGATAGCGGCCGATGTGTGGAGTAATAGTAGTAGTTGCAGGCCGGAGTCGGTCTACTCATCTTGGACATGATGCCTATATAATGATCATTGCCTTGATATTGTCATGAGTATTTGAAGTTCTATCAATTGCCCAATAGTAATTTGTTTACCCACCATTTGCTATTTTTCTCGAGAGAAGCCACCAGTGAAACCTACGGCCCCCGGGTCTCTTTCCCATATTATTTGCCTTTGCGATCTATTTTCCTTTGCTTTTATTTTCAGATTAAACAAAAAATACAAAAACACCTTGCCGCGTTTTATTCTTATTTATTTTATTTGGCATTCGATCTATCAATCTACTATAATTTTATCTCACGCCCGTTTGCCTATCTTGAGGCGCCGCTACAAGAATGGGATTGACAACCCCTTTTACACGTCAGGTTGCGAGTAGTTGTTATTTGTGTGCAGGTGTTGTTTACATTGTGTTGCTTGGTTCTCCTACTGATTTGATAACCTTGGTCTCATAACTGAGGGAAATACCTACCGCTGTTGTGCTGCATTATCCCTTCCTCTTTGGGGAAATAATGACGTAGCTTCAAGTCGCATCACCCCCCGGACTCCCATCTCCCGTTGTACCGCCGCACCGATGGAGATAAGGTGGCCGCTGCCATGCCCACCTTCAACAAGCGTGGGCTCGTGCCGCCGAAGCCTTCCCATCCCCCGGGCTCCCCGGTGCCGGTGTCCTCCGGTGAGCTTGAGGGGGAGGAGGAGGCAGACTAAGAGGCGACCTTGGAGGAGGTGGAAGAGACCTCCCTCCCCTCCCCCCCCCCCCCGCGGCAGAGCGAGCTCCTCCAGGCCTTCTCGGATGACGACAACGTCGGCGTGCACCCAATCAGGGAGTCGCCATGCTCTACCAGGGTCACCACAAGGTCCAGGGGCACCCCCCGAAAGAGACTGAGGCAGGCGATCCTGAAGAGGGACATGTTGGCACTGATTGCTCCGGGCAGCGGCTCCACCTTGCCGCCGGCCGCCACCATCGCAGAGCCGGCCACGCGCTCGTCCGCCCCTGAGAGCGCGATGACGCCCGTGCCCAGGAAGCTTGGGGGCATTGCGCTTCTAGGCAGGAAGAGGGACTATGTAGCCGAGGATCAGTAAGTGTACCTCCTTGCCTTGCTTTTTGATCTTGCACTACTAGGGAAAAGGCTAGCAGCAGCGTGGGTTTTAGGCCTATCAGCAGCGCGGGTGCCCGCGCTACCAATAAGGAGCTACAGCTAACTCTTAGTAGTAGCGCTGCCTGTACCCGCGCTACCACTATTGACTATAGCAGCAGTGCGTGACTATAGCAGCAGCGCTTTTCAGGAACGCGCTGCTATTTTTTAGCTGTAGCGATTTCCCGGTCCAGCGCTACTGTTATATCTTTCACCATTTCCCCATTCCGGCTTCGATAAACTGCAATTTCCAGGTACTAGGTACTAGTAGATATCAATTTCATAAAGCATTATAGGTACTAGGTAGTACTCCCTCGGTTCGAAATTACTCGTCGTGGTTTTAGTTCAAATTTGAACTCAAACCACGACGAGTAATTTGGAACCGAGGGAGTACTAGATAACAATTTCATATATACTCAATATGCATCCTCAAGCAGTACAAGGTGACATCAACGACAATCATCATATTTACTTCTAGATGATATCGATGACGATCATCATATATAGTTCTACATGATATCGACGACGATCATCATATGTAGTTCTAGATGATATAGCCACACACACATATGTAGCTATAGATGATATCGACGATGATCATCATCCTCAAGCCTGGGCGGTGGGTGTTCCTGATAGTAATTAGGATGGCCTGTCCAGCACGAAGATTCTTGCCAACGAGGAATCTCTTCCACCCAACCGAGTTCAAGTGTGTGTGACCATCTGTGCCCATGCGGTAAGTACATGTGGTGACGGAGCCCCTTGCGGTAAGGCGTAGTCCAACTGAGCCTTCTTCATAAGGCTCGATACCACAACTCACAGATAGGTTCTTTGGCAATCTCTGAATAAGAAAAACATATCAATTAATAAATAGCCTCACACATACTCTTGCAAATATATTTCTATTAAGTCTAGATTTCTACATGATCAAAAGACACAGTACTACGCATTTGTACTAGTTAATCATGAATTCTACTAATAAGTATATATATGGATTATCTACACTATTAATAGTTCCTTGGATTCTACACTAATAAGCATGTGATCAGACTCTACACTAAAGTATATCATCGACTAGATTCCACAAAGCATATCATTGGACTCTACACTAAGCATATCATCGGATTCACTAAGCATATAATCGGATAATTTGCATTTGTAATTATAACAATAAAGCATATATATATCATCAAATTATTACATGCAGTACGTATAACATACCATTTCATGCCGATCGACCATGGTACTTGTGAGGCGGGTCACGAATGGCACCCCGACAAAGTCATCACGTGACAGAATTATGTCCCATAGGTTGCACACCTCCTCCTCGCTCAGCCTCATTCTTTGAGCTATGATGGCTTCATGAAGTGGGTTCTCATCATCTTCATTGAGTGGGTCCTCATTATCTTCATCATCTTCATCATCTTCCACCAGGTTGATATAAATGACAACCAGCTTGGGTCTTTCTGCTCTGAAGGAGAATCTGATCAACTCACCACGAGTAAGACGCATGCGAGCTAGGAAACGGGCCCATCCATCTCCTCCAATCTGCGACATATTGCGTCCTTTCTCGACCTCCATAGTGTACGGCCCCCCAGGAGCCTCAAATGTCACAGTGTCTCCTGTCAGCTTGTTGAATTTCAACCTCACATTGCATGGGACGATCTGTGTAAGAAAAGAAAAATGACACAATGCAGTAATGCCAACACTAAATAAAATAGTTGTTACATTTCATCTAATTTCTTACCACCGCATGACAAAAACTCGGATGGAAGTAGATGCTGAACAGCTTGCCAGTTGCAAGGCTGCTGGCGCACCTTGACTTGCACATTCGACATAGTGGTGCTGGTGGTGGCGCCATTTTCCTAAAGCAATATGAGCAAAGGATTAACGATTCACTTCACAGGAAACAAGTGGCAAATTTAACTAAATTGGCACCTACATTTTGCCAAAAAATAACTTATTACAAAAAAACTAAATCAAGCATACTAAATCAACTAAATCAACTAGCATACTAAATCCACTAGCATACTAAATCAACTAAATCAAAATGTTCTAAATCAACTAGCCTACTAAATCAACTAAATCAACTAGCCTACTAAATAAACTAATTCAAAATGTTCTAAATCAACTAAATCAACTTGCCTACTAAATCAACTGAATCATATCAACTAAATCGACTAAATCAACTAGCATACTAAATCCACTAGCATACTAAATCAACTAAATCAAAATTTTCTAAATCAACTAAATCAACTAGCCTACTAAATCAACTGAATCATATCAACTAAATCAAAATGTTACATATGAAAGCCTACTAAATCAAAATGTATCAGGGAGGACGGACAAGGAGGGGCGACTCAAGGAGGGAGAAGATAGTAGGACGGAGGAGGAAGGCGGAGCGAGGAGGGGGCGGCCAGCGGCGAGTGGAGGGAGGACGGAGGAGGAGGCCGGTACCGTGTCCAGCAAGGAGGATGAGGCGACAGCGGCGCAGATCGGGGGAGGGGCGACGGGGGAGGACCGGCGGCGCGGGGGGTGAGGAGGAGACCGTGAGTGTGTGCGAGTGTGATCTGTGGATGAGGCTAGTGAGTGGGGGGAGATGGAATGGAATAGCAGTAGCGATTATTGCCTGAATGCGCTGCTACTACGTTACGTAGCAGTAGCGCTGTTTATTTTAACGCGTTGCTGCTATAACTGGCCTTGCGGCGGCGTCGTGGGAATTTTAGCAGTAGCGCTTCTTGGAGTGCACGCGCTACTGATAAACTTGTTTCAGCAGTGAGTTTCCACGGCCCGCGCTACTGCTACTTAGCAGCAGCACCTGATTTTAAAGAGCGCTGCTGGTAAGACTCTGTGTATAGGCTTTTCCCTAGTAGTGTTGGCGCGGGGCTCAACATCTTCATCCTGATGCCAGGCTGATGTCAACGGTGAAGAGGAAGAAGGAGGATGCTGGAGCCGTCGAGGCCAAGCGGTCTACAGCGACCGTGGCGACTCTGGTGCAGAAGGACGAGACCGGCTCGCGTGCTCCCACAGCAGGGTTGTCTTCCCGAGGCTCGGGGGGCCAGCCTCAGGAGTAGACATCCCTTGCGGTCGTGCTAACTCTGGAAGCACCCACCTCCAGCGCGCCTGCTGATGACCTGAGGGCTCCGGAGCCCCTGACCATCGTTGCTGCTGAAACTTCAACAGTCTTGATGCTGGCGTCGTCTCCTCCCCCGTCCATCATGTCGGCGAGCCGTGGTTCTTCTGCCGCGCTCGGTGCTCTAGAGGAGGCCTTATCCGCACTAGACCAGCTTCGAGACGATCTTCACGGCCCTGACCAGCTTCGAGACGATCTTCACGGCCCTGACCAGCGCAGGGCTTTGAGACGATCTCAGGGTGGCTCCAGGCCGACGAGTCCGTCAAGTCGGCCTGGAGATAGGCCGTGGCGGCCTCAAAGGAGGGTCGGAAGGTGACCGGCCTAGCCGCAGCCGCCTATGATGTGGCCTTGAAGGACGCCGAGGTCGCCGGGGAGCGCTGCCGCGCGGCGGAGGCCGAGCTGAAAACCGTTTGCGACGAGAAGGCCACCTGTGGCCGCCAGCTCGAGGAGCAGGAGGAGAAGCTAAAGGCCCGGGAGGCTGCGGTTGCCTACCGTGATGCCGAGCAGGAGTAGGTAGCCCGGGAACAGGCCTTGGAGCGCGACTGCCTGGATAAGCTAAAGGAGGAGGTAGAGGTGGCCCAGGCATCCCACACCAAGCTCGTCTCTGAGGATAAGGCTCGGCTGGGGGCCAGGGAGAAGCGCCTCACTGCTACTAAGAAGACAGTTGTCGGCGTTCTGGGAATGGGGGTCCCCAGACTAGCCTCCCTGCGGCCCACGGCGTGGCTCCACTAATGTCCTGGAACGGACCATCTTCACCAACGAACACACAAGACCCTCGGGAGGGGCCAAGCCTCGTGAGGCGGGCGACACAAGACCTCCTCAGGGGCAGCCTCACAAGGCTGGCTCGCGAGGAGCGGAGAGATCAAGGAAAGGGGCACCTCGTGACATTCCCGTGATGTGAGCCATGACAACCAAGGCCAGGCGGGCGCTAGCGGGTGCAGAGTACTAGTTTCCTCTTTGGTGCTAAAGGAGCAGGCGCAGGCGAGGAGTCCCGAGGCGTCAGGTAAAGGTTTCCATATCGGTGCAACAAGACCAAGACCAGCAGGACGGCAGGATAGAGGTCATTGCGAAGCCCACGACAGCGTCACCACCAGAGCCTTTGGTAGGTGAAGACCACCTTTTTTTAGGATAGCTTGTACTAGCTGTCCCCCTTCAAATTGGCTGTTGTGGGATCCCTTCCCGCCTGATATTTGGGAAGAGGACCCGGGCCTCTTTGTAGGGACAGACCCGAGCATAGACGCCATGCCATTCCTTAATCATGAGGCGGTTGTGGGTAGGTTTGCAGGGGCGTGCGACGTTCATGGTGACGAAGCACCGGATAGACACGTGATAATCATAAAGCAACTCATGGAAGAAGGTAAAGTCAGTTTTGCTAGATGCAGGAAGGATACATGCCGCAAGGACGGACCCATGCGGCTTGGGGATAATGCAGCCGGAGGGGCGCCCCCAACTGAACAAACCAAAAAGATGTCACCTGGCATCGTTGATGAAGAAGTGTTGAGGTAGCTGAAGATGTGTGTCGCCGAAGTTGCTCCTCGTGAGCCCCCAGGCTCTGAACCTTGGGAGGCTCTGGAGAACTAGGGGGCTCGCGAGGATCCATCGCCATCTCTCACAGGAACACCAGGTGCCTAGCCTCCTGAGCTACCAGGATGCTCCGCATGTGGCGCTGATGCACGACAACCCTGTTCAGCAGGCCGCAGGGCACGCGAATGTAGTTGTGTGGTGGTCCCTCGCACCATCCGACGCGGGAGGGCCAAAAGAGCTCCTGAGACGTTGCCCTGTTGAGCACAG
The DNA here is from genome assembly GCA_032464435.1 of Aegilops umbellulata. NCBI lineage: Eukaryota > Viridiplantae > Streptophyta > Magnoliopsida > Poales > Poaceae > Aegilops > Aegilops umbellulata. Next base: position 239,050,951 of record CP136057.1, read on the forward strand.
GGATGTTGATGCAGGCACGCAGCTCAGTGTCCTCACTGGGGCAGGGAGCCGTGCCGGGTGGTGGGCGACGACCGCCTCACATAGCTCTTGCCTCCTGAAGCTCCTTGGTTGCCTTGGTGATGAACTCCTGAGCGCCTGATGCCTCGAGTCTTGCGCTTTCCTCGTGAAAGCACGCATTAAAGCACGCCTCCAGGTGGTGCCCGAGCAGCTCCCTCGTGATGTTGGCCAGGTCTGAGGCCCTCCAAAGGAGAGCCCTGGAGCCTAGGCTGAGAGGGTCGCCGGGCATGCCTTCCTAGGCGAGAGAGGGAGGCGCCCCGTCAGTGGGCGCAAGGCTTGAGGTGGCACCGCCGGACGCTCCGCCCTCCTAAGGTTCTTGGTGGAGTAGCTTCTTCTTCTTCTTGGGGACAGCCTCCGGAGGGTAGACGGCGCCTTCGTTGTCTGGGTCCACGATCGCTGCAGCCTGGTAGGCGTGCTCGAGAGAGCACACCGCATCCTTCTCCTCGCAGGAGACCGTGATGATGCCACATTGTTGATGGTAGGCGAGCAGAGCATTGGAAAGTCACCGGCAGTTGCCGCACACTTGAGCTGGTCGGAAGAGCTGAAAGGGATGTGTACTTGGACCACCTGAGTGGACGTGTTTCCTCGAGCTTGGGTAGGGCTACGCTCACCTCACGCGTGAACTGCTTGAAAATGTGATGGGAGGCTGGGGCTTAAGCGGCGCCTAGGATGCAAGCGACGGCACGAGGCTCCTGGAAGCCCCCAGCCCCCTCGTCCTAGTGATGGTCGTCGTTCCTCCATGGTGGTGGCGGCAGCAGGGGAAGGGCAGTGTTGCCCTGAGGGTGGTCCTCGTGAGGCTGATCTCTCCAGGCACCCTCGCGGGGCTGCCCCTGCCAGCAGTCCTCACGAGGCTGGTCGCGCCATTCCTGGCAAGGGTCATGGCCGTCCCAGCGTCCTTCGCCACGGCCACCCTCGCGGTCGTAGCCTCGATCGTTGCGCTGCGGGCAATGACCGAGGCGCCCGTCGCGGATGGCCCTGAGCTCCTGGCAGTCATTGGTGTTGTGCCTCTGCACATTGTGGAAGACACTGAACGGGCGGCTTCCCTTGGATGTCTCCGGGTGGTCACAGCCGCACTTCATCTCTGGTTCGGCCGCGAGCACGGCCGCTCCCTTGCGCTTCACATCCTTGGCCTTGGCCTTCTTATCTTCTGGGTCCGTGTCAGGGAGCTTGAGAAGGGAGAGCCGCCCCTCCTCAGCTCTCGCACACTTGGTTGCCATGTTGAACATCTCAAAAGTTGTGCACTTGTCCTCGTATATAGCAAGCTCCTCCTTCATATTGACGTCACGGATGCCATCAATAAACGTTGAGATGATGGCCTCGTCCGACACCATGGGAATCTTGAGAAGAACACGGTTGAAGCACTGGATGTACTTCTGCAAGGTCTCTCTTGACTGCAGCTTGATGCGCCGCAGGTCACCCGCAGCCGGCGGGCGGTCGCAAGTGCCCTGGAAGTTGGCGACGAAACACTCTCGCATCTCGTCCCAGGAGGAGATCGATCCCACTTGGAGGTTCAGGAGCCATGAGTGTGCGCCATCCTTGAGGGCCATGAGAAATCAGTTCGTCATAACCTTCTCGTCACCGTTGGGCGCCTCGATGCTCAACTCATAGAGCTGCAGGAACTCAGTAGGATCGAGGGTCCCGTCATAGCATGGAGGCAGGTCGGCCTTGAACTTCCCTGGCCAAACGACGTTGTGCAACTCCGGAGTGAACGCACGGCACCCAGTTGTGGTCACGGGAGCCCGCCGTGGAGGTGGAGCCTGATCTTGGCGCTCGCGTGCCACCACCACAGGCGGCGCTCGGTCTTAACGTGGCGGTGCTGGAAGCGCACATGCCTCCCCTTGCGTTCGCTGCACCACCTGGCAGCTTTCTTCGTCGCGCGCCGGTGCCTGGCGCGGGGGGTTGCGTCGTGGAGCCTCACGCCTTGGCTCGACGATGGCGTCCTACCCGGGAGGTGGAGGAGGTGCTCCGTGGGCCACGTCACCCGCAGCGGGCGGCGGATGAAGCAGCTGTGATGACCCGAGACCGATGCTTTATATGCCTTCCATATATTTCGTGTTCGCCGTGTGTTTTATTTTGTTTGTTTGCATTTCATCATCGCATCATCTGCATTGCATCCGCATGCTTTCAAAAAAATCTTAGTCCTTTCGTAGTTGTCGCGTCTCTCCGCTATTATCGTTGTCCGTTCCAAGACCAACCACACACTTGCACACTTTGGTCTTAATCTCTCTCTGCACAGTGCACAGACCCCTCGCGTGCGTGTCCGAAAACTGTCCCGAACCCCACACGAGCTGTCCTCACCGTTGGTTTCGGATCATCCCTAAAACATCTCTGATTTCTTATTTGGACTGCTCTAGCATTTTATCTCAACCGTCCGATTTTAATCGGATGATCCAAATACCCCTTTCCTTTCCCTATATAAACACCCCTAGTCCAAATATGGGCAAACCCTAACTTCTAGGGAGATGTCCCATCCCGCCGCCACTCCAACAAATCCTCTCGGGATCCCCTCCCTCGATCCCGCAGCCTCCTCCCACCTCTCTTCGGATCTAGATCCAGCCAACCACCACAGCCACTTCCCACTTGATCTGGACCACCGGATCTCAGATCCGACTGCCCAGAGAGCCTCTGCAGCCCCAGCGCCTCCCAGCTCCCGCACGAGCCCGAGAGCCTCCTCCCGCTCGACCGCGTCAACGAGAGCCACCCTCGGAGCTGCTCCGTCCGCCGCCCAAACCTGCCAAGATGAGCACCAGCAGGGCCGCCCTCTCCTTCCCTGTCTCTCCTTTCTTCTTCCCTTCTCCCTCCCGTCTCATCTCCCTGCCTCTTCTCCACAGAACCAGAGTGCCGCCTGACTACCTCGATCTGCGATGGGAAATTTCTCAAGCCGCCACCATCTTCTTCCAGGAGCCCGCGGCCTTCCCTGCTTCCCCTCCCCGTGCCTCGCCGGCAGCAAGCTCCGCAGCGCCAAGTTCCTCTGCTCGGTTCCCTGCTTCCTCTGTGTGGAGCAGCAGCTCGAGCCCTGCGCTCGCTCGCGTGCACCGCCCGCACGTGGGCCACCTGCTCCTCCGCGGACCCAGCAACCACGCCAAATCCGCCGCTGTTCCCGAGTCCCCTGCTACCATGGACGCCAAGCCGACCTTCTTCGAGCCCTGCTTCCCCTGTAGGCGGCCCCTGCTCGTCTCCAGCCGCGCACCTGCATCGATGGGGTCAGCGCTCCCGAGCATGTTGACTACGCCCTGCCTCGCCCCGATCTGCCTCCTTGGCCCGCAGCCAGCGCCAGGCCTCCTCTGCTTCTAGTCGGGCCTTGGCCCATGGTGAGCAGCGCCCAGCCCCTCTCCTGTGCATGTTGGGCCAGCCAGTTTCAGCCCAGTGCACGTTTTTCCCGTCTGGCGAATTTCTCTATTATCCTCAGAAAAACAGATTTACAGAAAACCCCTTCATGATCATGCATTTAATACTAACAAACCATGCTTCATATTAAAATAATTTATATATGCAAAATGCTTAGAATTTCATCTAGTTTCATAATTTGCAACTTTCCTCCATGTTTAAAATGTTTAAAATGTTGTTTGCATTTAATTTGCTAAATGCCATGTTAAAATGATTTATTTCATAACTAATTAACCGTAGCTCCAAATTTAATAAACTTTATATGTAAATGGGGTGGAATAATGCATAGTTTAACAGGATGACATTAATTTGCATGTTTAACAACTCTAAAGTATGGTTTAGGGCAGAACAGTACCATAATCAAAATATGCACATGGGGATTCTCCGGATTTGTTGTTTGTTATGTTCGGCCCCATTTAAATTGCCTAGATATGTAGTTTTATTATGCTTCACCTCTTGCCATGTTAATCAACATTTAATATTGTTGGGTACATAAATGAGAGCGAACTAAATAACTTAAATGTGGTGTTTCATCGATATGCAACTCGTTGCATATTGAGCTCCACTTAATTTGTAGTGTTATTTGTTGCACTTTGCCATGCCATGACTCATTAAACTGAACATTTGGTTGTGCATCATGTCATGTTTATGCTTGTTGGTTCACCGTGTTGTTTGCTTCTTTCCGGTGTTGCTTCTTCTTGTTAGTTTCGGTAACGTTGCGATTATGAGGATTCGTTCAACTACGTGGGTTCGTCTTCTTCATGGACTCGATATTCTTCCTAGCGGGATTTCAGCCAAGATGACCATTACCCTCGATATCACTTCTATCTTTGCTTGCTAGTTGCTCGCTCTATCGCTATGTCGCGCTACCTACCACTTGTTTATCATGCCTCCCATTTTTCCATGTCAAGCCTCTAACCCACCTTCCTAGCAAACCGTTGTTTGGCTATGTTACCGCTTTTGCTCAGCCCCTCTTATAGCGTTGTTAGTTGCAGGTGAAGTTCAAGATTGCTCCATGTTGGAACATGTTTATTTTGGGATATCACAATATCTATTATTTAATCAATGCATCTATATACTTGGTATAGGGTGGAAGGCTCGGCCTTATGCCTGGTGTTTTGTTCCACTCTTGCCGCCTTAGTTTCCGTCATACCGGTGTTATGTTCCTTAATTTTGTGTTCCTTACGCGGTTGGGGTTATGGGACTCCCTTGATAGTTCGCTTTGAATAAAACTCCTCCAGTAAGGCCCAACCTTGGTTTTACATTTGCCTAACAACCTATACCTTTCCCTTGGGTTTCCACGAACGCGAGGGTCATCTTTATTTTAACCCCCCCGGGCCAGTGCTGGTCCGAACCGAGCAGCCTGCGGGGCCACCTCGGGGAAACTTGAGGGCTGGTTTTACTCGTAGCTTGTCTCATCCGGTGTGCCCTGAGAACGAGATATGTGCAGCTCCTATCGGGATTTGTCGGCACAGTAGGGTGGTCTTGCTGGTCTTGTTTTACCATTATCGAAATGTCTTGTAACGGGGACTTCGAGACTGATCGGGTTTTTTTTCGGGAGAAGGAATATCCTTCGTTGATCGTGAGAGCTTGTGATGGGCTAAGTTCGGACACCCCTGCAGGGCATAAACTTTCAAAAGCCGTGTCTGCGGTTATGTGGTAGATGGGAATTTGTTAATGTCTGGTTGTAGAGAACTTGACACTTGACTTAATTAAAATGCATCAACCGCGTGTAACCGTGATGGTCTCTTTTCGGCGGAGTCCGGGAAGTGAACACGGTTTGGGTTATGTATGAACGTAAGTAGTTTCAGGATCACTTCTAGCTTCTCGACCGTTGCGTTGCTTCTTTTCTTGCTCTTATTTGTGTATGTTAGCCACCATATTTGCTTAGTGTTTGCTGCAACTCCACCTCATTACCACTTCCTACCCATAAGCTTAAATAGTCTTGATCTCGCGGGTTTTGAGATTGCTGAGTCCTTGTGACTCACACATACTACCAAAACAATTGCAGGTGCCGATGAGACTGATAATCCCCAAGTGCAAGGAATCATCGTAGCAATTTCCAAAGGTGAAAGTGATAAGTATGGAGTGTCGAACCCACAAGGAGCTAAAGGTAAGATCAATATTCTCTCAAGCCCTATCTGCCACTAATACGACTCTACATACACCGAACGTTTGCTTCCAACTAGCAACGAGAAATAAAACTATGTTGTGGGTATAAAGAGGATAACTTTGTATGATAACAGAGAGCTAAGATATAAAAGTAGGTGTTGTTATCATAAAGTTAGAATATATTACTAAATATTATAAATAGCGAGTGTAGAATAATGGTGGATCGGTGTGCGGAATTGTCCTAGGCAATTGTTAACAAAACCGGTAATCACTATTGCAGATTCATATGAGGGAGAGGCATAAGCTAACATACTTTCTCTACTTGGATCATATGCACTTATGATTGGAACTCTAGCAAGCATCCGCAGCTACTAAAGATCTTTAAGGTAAAACCTAACCATAGCATTAGAGCATCAAGTCCTCTTTATTCCCATACGCAACAAACCCTCTTACTCGGGTTTGTGTTTCAGTCACTCACCAACCCACTATAAGCGAATCATAACGTATTGCAACACCCTACAACAGGAATCCCTCATGCTTGCGCGACACGGAGGGCACCATAGGACAGCACCAAAATAAAACATACAACTCATACCAATCTAGATCATCAATCAATCCATAGACAAAAGATATCTACTCAAAACATCATAGGATGGCAACACATCATTGGATCATAATATGTGGCATAAAGCACCATGTTCAAGTAGGGATTACAGTGGGGTGCGGGAGAGTGGACCACGTAAAAGAGATGAGGATGGTGGTGATGATGGTGATGTTGATGAAGACGATCAACGTGGCGATGCTTCCCCTCCTGATGGCACTCCGGCGCCACCGGAAGAGAGGAGGAGAGGTTCTCCCCCTTGTGCTTCCTCCTCCATGGCCTCCCCCATAGATGGGGAAAGGTTCTCCCTCTGGTCCTTGGCCTTCATGGCGATGATGGCCTCTCCGGGATACTCCTCCATGGCCACCGGTGATGATGGCCCCCTCCGGCAGGGTTCCGGAGAGGGCCTAGATTGATTTCTCGTGGCTACAGAGGCTTGCGGCGGCGGAACTTCCGATCTAGGTTAATTTTCCGAGGTTTCTTATTATAGGAATTTTTGGCGTCGGTCTCACGTCAAGGAGGTACCCGAGCTGTCCACGAGGCAGGCCCACGCGCCTGGGGGGGGCGCCCCCACCCTCGTGGGCAGCTCGGGACTCACCCGGCCCAACTCTTTTACTCCGGGGTCTTCTTTTGGTCCATAAAAATTCGTCAAAAATTGGCACGTCAATTGGACTCCGTTTGGTATTCCTTTTCTGCAAAACTCAAAAACAAGGAGAAAACAGAAACTAGCACTGTGCTCTAGGTTAATAGGTTAGTCCCAAAAATCATATAAAATAGTATATAAATGCATATAAAACATCTAAGATGGATAATATAATAGCATGAATACTTCATAAATTATAGATACATTGGTTCGACGAGGACCTGAGTCGTTACTATGTTTAGTTTCCTGATGATCAGTAGTGGAGCCTAGTTGGGACGATCGGGGATCTAGCATCTGGGGTTATCTTCTTTTCTTTTGGATTTGACTGTAGTCGGTCTATGTGTGTACTCTGAATGATGTATGTTTAATTAATGTATTGTGTGAAGTGGCGATTGTAAGCCAACTCTTTATCCCATTCTTGTTCATTACATGGGATAGTGTGAAGATGACCCTTCTTGCGACAAAACCACCATGCGGTTATGCCTCTAAGTCGTGCCTCGACACGTGGGAGATATAGCCGCATCGTGGGTGTTACAGCAGCGAGCGAGATGGTGCGGGAGAATCTCCGGCGGCGCTGACGAGCTCGGCAATACGGTCTAGCCAGTCCTCGTAGAGGTTGTCGGTGGGGCGGTAGTGCAGGAGCTCGCGTGCCATGAGCAACGCAGCATGCGCGTTTGCAGGCCCGCGACAAGCATGAGACGATGAAGCGGCCACCGGGGTCAGCGGCGGAGTGGCAGTGCGTCCATCTTGCCGCACAGAGGGCTGCATCAACGAAGCTTGCTGCTCGTGGGCCGCAGGGCCGATGGCAGCATTGGCCGCGGGCGACGGGGAATGTCAGGGAGCACCATCGCTAGCGGGTGTGGTCCGAGCGACGCGGGTGGTGAGGGCGGCCCTGTGCTCAGCACAAACTCGACGAGCATCAGCCATGGGGACGGCGAAACGTTGGCGAATCGACTAGAGGAAGAGAGGCTCCAACGCACCCCTACCTAGCGTGCCAAATGTCAGACTACGGGTTCTGCAAACCCTTGTGAGGTTTGAACTCTAGGGTGCGTGCGAAAAACTTGACCTCCCTAGTCTGCCTACTCACCAATCTCACGGCCTAGCTCGGTGAACTGGCAGAAAATGGGACACAGCAGTTTACCCAGGTTCGGGCCACCGTGCGGTGTAAAACCCTACTCCTACTTTGTGGTGGATTGGCATCGAGGGACTGAGGATGAACTAGTACAGTGGGAGAACAACCTCAGGAGGAGGAATGTTCTTGAGTTGGTGGAAGAGGAAGATCTCCGGGATTCGGATTCGGCCCCTCTCTATGGTGGTGGCTAGGCCCTATTTATAGCGGCCTTGGTCCTCTTCCCAAATGTAAAGCGGGAAGGGATCCCACAACGGGCAAATTCGAAGGGAGACAACTAGTACATGTTATCTTGACAAAAGTAGTCTTCACCTGCAAAAGCCTCTGGTCGTGACGCTGCGGTGGGCTCGGCGATGACCTCCGTCCTGGCGGTCTTGCACTAGTAGAAAAAGGGTCAAACGTGAAGCACATTAGTGCCGGTTTGTATTTGAGCCGGTACTAATGGTACATTAGTGCCGGTTCGAACGGATTTGCATTAATGTCGGTTCGTGTCGAACCTTTAGTACCGGTTCGTGGCACGAACCGGTACTAAAGGGGTGGTGGTAGGCTGGCGTCAGGCCGGGGCCCCACGATCACCTTTAGTACCGGTTCGTGCCACGAACCGGTACTAACGGGGTCTGACCTATAGTACCGGTTGGAGACACAAACCGGCACTATAGGGCAATTTTCAAACTCTACCCCCCCCCCCCCCCAAGTGGATCGCCTTTTCAATTTTTAAAAAAATAAACAAAAATGATGGAAATGTCAAAAAAATAAAAGAAAATAAGTTTCCCATGTGATATGTGGTCTAGTTGTTGGGAAAATTTGCAAATGTGAATTTTGACTTTATTTGCAAAATCTCTCTGAAATTTGTAAAAATGGGCATAACTTTTGCATACTAACTCGGATGAAAAAGTTTTTTATATGAAAAATCATCTACTCGAAAAGTTACATCCAAATTTAACCGGGGGAACCCCGTTAAACATTTGCAAAATCCTCAAAAACCTAATAGAAAAAAGTTACGGGGCTTTTAAGATCTAGAGTGGAAAAAAATGAAAAATATTCAAACTGTGGGCATACTGTGGTCAAACAATGGTCAAACTAGTTATTCTAGAATATTAGTGTTACTAAATAATTATTTCAATTTTTTGAATTTTGGTCAAATCTGGTCAAACTATGGTCAAACTGTGGTCAAACTATGGTCAAACTTATTCAAGAAATATTAGCGTTACTAAATAATTACTGTTTTTTTTAGAATAATAGTTTCAAACTCAAACGGTGAAATGTGTGACTTCATGCTCAAGGTAAACTCTGGAAGGTTAATAGGATTGACATCTTACTATTGTCAGGAAAACAACAAGTGTAGACTCGGAAACGAAGGAGAATATAACCTGAAAGTTAAGCGTGCTCGGGCTGGAGTAGTGAAAGGGATGGGTGACCGGTCGGGAAGTTAGATGATTTGGAATGAGTGATCCACACTTGAGCAGTTAAGAGAGGTGATTAGAGACTAAATCATCAAATAATTCAGAAAAAATAAAAAAATCAAAAAAAAATTCCAAAATTTTCAAAAAAAAATTAAAAAAAAACCTTTAGTACCGGTTGGTAGCACCAACCGGTACTAAAGGTCCCCCGTACCAAGGCGCGAGCTCACGCCACATGGTGGCACTTTAGCGCCGGTTCGTGTCGAACCGGTACTAAAGGGGGGGCCTTTAGTGCCGAAATTTTAGTGCCGGTTCCATAACCGGCACTAAAGGCCCTTACAAACCGGTACTAATGGTCCGTTTTCTACTAGTGTTGGTCTTATTGCACCAGAATGGAAACCTTTGGCTGATTCCTCGGGACTCCGCGCCTGCGCTTGCCTCCTTAGTACCAAAGAGGAAACTGGTACACTACGCCGCTGGCGTCCGCCTCCCTTTGGTTGTCATGGCTCACGTCATACGAACCTCGCGAGGTGAGGCTTACATAGAAATCTCCGCTCCTCGAGAGCCGGCCTGAGGAGGCCGCTCCTCGTGGAGGTCTTGATGTCGTCCGCCTCGCGAGGGTCTTGAGTTGTTGATCCTGAAGCCGGGCCGTACCGGGCCGTCGATGAAGCCACATTGTGGGCCGCAGGCAGGGAGGTTTGGGAACCCCCGTTCCCAGAACGCCGACACCATCTTCTCGACATCCTGCACCGCCATCTTGATTTGGTGATATCCTGAAAAGGCGTCCAGGAAGCACAGCAAATCGCACTCGACAATGGAGTCAACCATCTAGTCGATGCGCGGAAGAGGGAAGGGGTCCTGAGGGCAAGCTTTATTGAAGCTCATGAAATCGACGCACATGCGCTCCTTCCCGCCCTTCTTGGGGACGATAACATGGTTCACCAGCCAATCCGGATGCTGCACCTCCCGAATAACGCCAGCCTCCTGCATCTTGCGGGTCTCTTGAACGATGAACGATTGCTTCTCTAGGGCTTGCTGCCGTGCCTTCTACTTCACGGGGCGCGCATTGAGGCACACCATCAAGTGGTGCTCGGTCACTCTGCGCGGAACACCGACCAGGTTCGTCGCCACCCACGCAAACATGTCCTTGTTCGCCCGGAGGAAGCCGGCCAGTGCCTCTTCTTGGTCCGGGGGGAGGCTGACACCTATGGTGAAGGTGGGGCCTGATCCCCCGTCGTCGTCGACTGGCACCTGCTTCGCCTCGGCTTGATCTTGAGAGAACAATTGCTTATTCTTTGCTGGCACTGCCTTCGGGATCTCCAGGGCGCCCCCGCGCCTGGCCGCGCGGCTGCCGCGGCCTTGAGAGCGAGCTTGAGGGTCATGAGCGCGTCCTTGCTGTCCCCCGCTATGGTGAGGACACCGCTGCTTCCCGGCATCTTCATGATGTTGTAACCGGGGTGAGTCGCCGCCATGAACTTGGCGAGGGCCGGATATGCGAGAATGGCATTGTACGGGAGGATGATGCTGGCAATGTCAAAGTCGATGAGCTCGGTGCGGTAGTTGTCGCGCGCGCCAAAGGTGACAGGAAGGCGGATCTGCCCCGAGAGGAGGTGGAACCATCAATGACCTTTGAGAAGGGCTTGGTGAGGAGGAGCCGATCGAAGGGCACGTGAAGTAGGCCGAAGGCCTCCACTGAGAGGACGTTGAGGCCTGCACCACCGTCGATGAGGGTCCTGGTGACTGCTACGTTGCAGATGGTGGGGATGCAAAGCATGGGAAGCACGCCGGCGCCGACCGTGGTCTTGGGGTGGTCGCTGGCGTCGAAGATGAGATCGACCTTGGGCGCTGCCCAACCCAGAGGGTTCCCCTTCGCGACTGGCGACCCCACATGTCTAAAGAACTGCTTCGCGTGGCAGCTTGAGGCTGGCGCCTGCAACCCGCCGAGGATGGCGGCAACGGCGTGGGGCTCTGGTGCCGCAAAGTGTGCGATGAACATGTCATGCAACTCCTCCTAGGAGGCCATCAAGGACTCCGGCAGGTTGAAGAGCCAGGCGCGCTACACCTCGAAGAGACATAGGGAGCGAATTCCCCATGACCTTGTCGTCACCGTCGGCCGCCCAGATGGCCTCCGCATACGCCCGGAGGAATTCCACGAGGTCTGCCGCGCCGTCGTACCGCGACGGCAACTCCGCCTGAACTTCAGCGGCCATTGCACTTATTGCAAGTCAAGGGAGAACGAAAGCGCGGTGGCCCGCAATGCCCCCAAACGAAACCAGCGGACCGGCGAGTGGATCCGCACCGGCCATGGGATCTCGCGGCATGGGCGGAGTGCGGCTGATGGCGAGCGGATCTTCATCACGCCCCGTACCTGGCGCGCCAAATGTCGGATTCAGGGCTTTGCAGACCCAAGAAAGGTTCAAACTCTTAGGCATGTGCGAAGAACTCGACCTCTCCAGCTGTAATGCCCATGATGCGGCTATATCTTCCACGTGTCGAGGCACGACTTAGAGGCATAACCGCATTGTGCTTTTGCCGCAAGAAGGGTCATCTTCACACAATCCCATGTAATGAACAAGAATGGGATAAAGAGAGCTGGCTTACAATAGCCACGACACACAATGAACATATAAATCATACATCATTCAGAGTACACACATAGTCCGACTACGGACAAATCCAAATGAAAAGAAGATAAACCCAACTGCTAGATCCCCGATAGTCCCAACTGGGCACCACTACTGACATCAGGAAACGAAACATAGTAACGACCAATGTCCTCGTCAAACTCCCACTTGAGTTCGGTTGCATCATCTGCACTGGTATCATCGGCACCTTAAACTATTTTGATAATATCTGTGAGTCACGAGGACTCAGCAATCTCAAAACCCGTGAGATCAAGACTGTTTAAACTTATGGGTAGGATGGGGTAATGAGGTGGAGTTGCAGCAAGCACTAAGCAAATATGGTGGCTAACATACGCAAATAAGAGCGAGAAGAGAAGCAACGCAATGGTTGAGAAGCTAGAAATGATCAAGAAGTGATCCTGAAACTACTTATGTTCATACATAACCCAAACCATGTTCACTTCCTGGACTCTGCCGAAAATGGACCATCACAGCTACACACGTGGTTGATGCATTTTAATCAAGTTAAGTTTCAAGTTCTCTACAACCGGATATTAACAAATTCCCATTTGCCACATAACCCCGGGCTCGGCTTTCGAAAGTTTATACCCTGTAGGGGTGTCCCAACTTAGCCCATCACAAGCTCTCATGATCAACGAGGATATTCCTTCTCCCTGAAAGACCCGATCCGTCCCGGAATCCCGGTTACAAGACATTTCGACAATGGTAAAACAAGACCAGCAAGACCGCCCGATGTGCCGACAAATCCCGATAGGAGTCGCACGTATCTCATTCTCAGGGCACACCGGATGGGCCAGACGCCGGGTTGGCATAGACCCTGGTTGCCCAGGGGGCACTGGACATCGCCCAGGTTGGACCAACTCTCGGAGGAGCATTGGCCCATGGTTTAAAATAAAGATGACCCTTGAGTCTGCAGAACCCAAGGGAAAAAGGCTTAGGTGACAAATGTTAAAACCAAGGTTGGCCTTGCTGCAGGAGTTTTATTAAAAGCGAACTGTCAAGGGGGTCCCATAACCCCAACTGCGTTAGGAACGGGTATGAGGGAAACTAGGGCGGCAAGAGTGGAACAAAACACCAGGCATAAGGCCGAGCCTTCCACCCTTTACCAAGTATATAGATGAATTAATTAAATAAGAGATATTGTGATATCCCAACATAATCATGTTCCAACATGAAGCAATCTTGAACTTCACCTCCAACTATGTCACGCCCAAGATGTGACCCTATCCTAAAGGAACTCGAAGGTCCCACCAAGGATAGAAGCGCATCTTGAAGACGCTTTTGCAAGGTGGATATCATTACATCAACATTACATAATAGTGGGGATACAACCAAGACATACAAATATCACATGAATACAACAACACATCATATACAACAAATACAAGATCAACATCCGACTATGGATGAAACATAAACAGAAACTCAAACAATATCCACCCTGCTAGCCCAGGCTGCTGATCAGGAACCTATCCCTCAATCGAAGAAGAAGCAGAAGAAGAACTTCAACACAAATAAACATCGCTCTCGCATCATGATCATCGCATAACCTGTACCTGCAACTGGTGGTGTAGTAATCTGTGAGCCACGAGGACTCAGCAATCCCATTACCATGGGTATCAAGACTAGCAAAGCTTAAAGGGAAAGGAAAGGGTAAAGTGGTGAGGTTGCAGCGGCGACTAAGCATGTATGGTGGCTAACTTACGCAAATAAGAGCGAGGAGAGAAGCAAATCAAACGGTCGACAACTAGTAATGATCAAGAAGTGATCCTGAACTCCTACTTACGTCATACATAACCCAGAAACCGTGTTCTCCTCTCGATCAACCCCGAAAAGGGACACTCACGGTTACACACACGGTTGGTGTATTTTAGGAGAGTTTACTTTAAGTTTACTACAACCGGACATTAACAAATTCCCATCTGCCACATAACCGCGGGCACGGCTTTCGAAAGTTCAAACCCTGCAGGGGTGTCCCAACTTAGCCCATGATAAGCTCTCGCGATCAACGAAGGATATTCCTTCTCCCCGGGAAGGCCCGATCAGTCTCGGAATCCTGGCTACAAGACATTTCGACAATAATAAAACCAGACCAGCAAAGCCGCCCGGATGTGCCAACAAATCCTGATCGGAGCTGCACATATCTCGGTCTCAGGGCACACCGGATTGTCCAAACTTCCGATAGGCGAACCCAGAGTTGCCCCTGGTGGCCACCGGCGGCTGACGGTTTGGACCAACACTCACGACGAGCGCTGGCCCGGGGGGGCTAAAATAAAGATGACCCTTGGGCTCCGGAAACCCAAGGGAAATAAAAGGGCATAGGTGAGGCAAATGGTAAAACCAATGTTGGGCCTTGCTGGAGGAGTCTTATTCAAAGCGAACTGTCAAGGGGGTCCCATAAATCACCCAACCGCGTTAGGGACGCAAAATCCGGGAACATAGTACCGATATGACGGAAACTAGGGCGGCAAGAGTGGAACAAAACACCAGGCATAAGGCCGGGCCTTCCACCCTTTACCAAGTATATAGATGCATTAATAATATAAGAGATATTGTGATATCCCAACATAAACATAATCCAACATGGAGCAATCTTCATCTTCACCTGCAACTAGCAACGCTATAAGACGGGCTGAGCAAAAGCGGTAACATAGCCAAACAATGGTTTGCTAGGAAGGGTAACAAAGGTCAGAGGTTCATGGCAATTTGGGAGGCTTGAGCAGCAAGTGGTAGGTAACGCAGCATAGCAATAGAACGAAGCAACTAGCATAGCAATGATAGTAATGAGATCCAAGGTCACGGTCATCTTGCCTGAAATCCCGTAAGGAAGAAGAACAAGTCCATGAAGAAGATGAAGCCACGAAGACGAACCAAGCGTAGACGAACGAATCCTCATGATCGCAACGAAACGGGAACTATCGAGAAGAAGCACACAACATGGTAAACACACCACACATGAACAAGGCATGATGCTCAACCAAGTATGATGCATGACAAGGCTACATGAAGCTACTCATGGCAAGAGATGATGCATACGAGAGCAACACATCAAAGCAAGTTTAAATGAGGCCGGAAACAACATATACAATTCCGGTAAGTCCTCATATGCAAATTTCGAAATTGGTCCAGATCTGAATAAACCTTAAGTTCAAGTTGTTAAACAGCAAGTTATGATGCACCAACATGATCTAAACGAAATTCTAGTCAAGTTACATATAAAGTTCATTAGATTCGGAGCTACCGTCTAGAAGATATGAGCAAAACAAGGTAAGCATGGCATTGATGCAAAATGCATTCAAACATCAAACAAACACCTCAAAACATGGATGCAACAAGGTGACATGAAACTACATGCAAAACTAAGTAAGTTTCATATAGAGCACACTCAAAACGGAGCAACGGTTCAACACATACACCCTATACAAGATATAACAATAATCTGACCAAAACAGCAAGTAGGCATCTAGCAAGCAGCAAATCAACATGCTACAGGACCATAACATGATAAAAAAAGGCATGAACATGATGTACAGGTAAAGCATAACAAAACATGAACACTGAGCTATCACCAGAAACTACTGGAACATGCTCAAAAGGACATGATATAGAAGCTATACATGGCAAGAACAACAACATAGCATGCACGGATCAATTACAACAACCTTGGCAATATTGAATAACATGTAAACAACCTGCCAGGAACATTTTATAGCAAAAGTAGAGCAAGATTAAGACATGTTAGAGCACTCTATAAATGCAACCAGGAACATGGATGGATAGATCATAACCATATCTAGAAAACATCCTTACTGATCATCCTCAACAGAGGCATGGACCTCACTGTAGCAACATGAATACATGGCATAAAAATAACAGCAGGACATTACTTAGTGAAATCACTAAGTCTCTGAAATCAGCAACATTAAGATGCCTAGTTTGCATGCTTATCCTAGTCACCACAAGGATCACAAAAATACATGGCATACACCCCTGTAAAGATGGCATGGCATAGTTCAAAATACATGTAGAGATCAAGATCATAGGATGCACACATCAATCAAGGCAAAAATGACAAATGAGCATGTTCTGATAAACTACAGTAGAAAACATTATATAGTACTCTTGCAACAGCATTTAGGGCACCAAGATGAACTCAAATGAACATGTCACAATGGAACAAAATGAGGAACACCACCAGATGAACATTTAGGTATATTATGCACGCCAAACGGAGCAGTATGAAGAGAGTTATGGCATGTTGAACAGGGCACATAATGATCGAATTTCGGGACTTAGCAGAAAACGAGGGAGAGAAGTCAACCTCTCCGAGATCTGGATCGGGCGCGGAAATCGAGGCAGGGCCGGGGTCGCCGGAGACGGCGCCGGAGAGGACGAGGGAGGGGGTCACCGGAGTCGAGGCCGGGCCGCCGGATGGATCCGGGCCGGATCCGACGCCGGCAGAGGCGAGGGCGGCGCAGGGGCGGCGGGGTCTGCCGGCGTGGGGCGCAGGAGGCCGGGCGGCAGCATGCGGCGGCCGGCGTCGGCAGGCGCCGGTGCGGGAGGCGGCGGGGCGCGGCGCATCGGCGGCGAGGGAGCCAAGCGGCGGCGCGGGCAGCTCGGGGGTAAGCCGCGGTCGCGGGCTGGCGGCGGCGATCGACCAGGCTGGGAGGGCCGCGGCTGGGCCCGGCGGGCCTCGGCGGCCGCGGGCGCGAGGTGGGAGGCGCGAAGGCGACGTGGCGGCGGCTGATTCGTCGGGGCCGGCGGCGGAGTGATGTGGCGGCCCGTGGTTGGTCCGCGCGACGTCTCCGGCGGACATGTCCGGCACGGACGGACATGTCCGGTGCGGACGGACATGTCTGGCGGCGCGAGGAGGAAGACGGCTAGGGTTAGACTGCGCGAAAATTTGAAAGGGATCACATATTTATAGGTAGGAGGATCTAGGAGGCTCCAAATGAGGAGCGGTTTTCGGCCACGCGATCGTGATCGAACGGCCGAGAGGATGGAGGGGGCTTGGATGGGTTTTGGGCCACTTTGAAAGGGGTGTTGGGCTGCACACAAAAGAGGCTTTGCGGTTACCCGGTTAACCGTTGGAGTATTAAACGGACTCCAGATGGCACGAAACTTGACAGGCGGTCTACCGGTGGTACACCAAGGCCGCTTGACAAACCTCGGTCCATTCCGAGAAAGTTTAACACCCACACACGAAAAGAGGTAAAAGGGGGCGCCGGGGAACATAAGAGTGTCGGATTGCAAAACGGACAACGGGAAAAAAGCTCGGATGCATGAGACGAACATGTATGCAAATGCGATGCACATGACGACATGATATGAAATGCAGATGATGACATGGCAAAGTGCGACACGCAAGCACATGACATGGCAAGGACGGCGAATAACTGGCGGACACCTGGCGCATCGAATCCGGGGCGTTACAAACTAACAACGCTATAAGAGGGGCTGAGCAAAAGCGGTAATAGAGCCAAACAATGGTTTGCTAGGAAGGTGGATTAGAGGCTTGACATGGCAATATTGGAGGCATGATAAAACAAGTGGTAGGTAGCGTGACATAGCGATAGAGCGAAACAACTAGCAAGCAAAGATATAAGTGATATCGAAGTAATCGAACGAATCCTTAGAAATGCAACGTTACCAGAACTATCAAGAAGAAGCAACACCTGAAAAAAGCAAACAACATCGTAACACACAAGCACAAACATGGCATGATGCACAACCAAGGATGATGCATATCCGATTTAAATATGCATGACATGAGAAAGTGCACAAACAATAATAGAAATTAAGTGGAGCTCAATATGCAACGAGTTGCATATTGACGAAACACCACATCAATTATTTAGTTCTCTCTCGTTTATGTACCCAACAATATTAAATGTTATTAACCATGGCAAGGGGTGAAGCATATGAAAACCACCTATATAGGCAAGTTTAAATGAGGCCGGAACAACAAACAACAATTCTGGAAAATCCCCATGTGCATATTACAAACTTGGTACAGTTCTGCCTAAAACCATATTTTATTGTTGTTAAACATGCAAAGTAAATGCACCATGTTAACCTATGCATTTTTCTACCCCATTTACATATAAAGTTTATTTAATTTGGAGCTATGGTCAATTAATTATGAAATAAATCATTTTAACATAGCATTTAAGCAAAATTAATGCAAACAGCAATTTAAACATTTTAAACATGGATGAAAGTGTCATATTATGAAACCAGACAGAATTATAAACATTTTACATATATAAAACATTTAAATATGATACACGGTTCATGAGTTATTATATGCATGAAGTTTAGGGTTCAATCTGTAAATATGTAGTGCACTGGTTAATTAGAAAAAACGTTCCGCGAAAAAAAACGTGACTCGGGCCGAATCTGGCTGGCCCAACATGCACAGAGAGAGGGAGAGGGCAGGGAAGGAGGCGCGGTTGGCCCGCTGCTCACCGGAGCTTGTCGGTGGCGGCGAAACGACGACGGGGCCGAGCAGAGGGAGTGTACAGGAGGAGCTCCAGAAGAAACTCCTCTCCGGCAGCGCGAGGAGGATTTCCTCTCCTTGGATCGTGTGCGCTAGGCAGAGCAGGAGGGGGTCGAGTGTGATTAGGGATGAGGGAGATCAAGCGTTGCTGCTGGTTGGTTCGATTGATGGATTGGGTGGTTCGGTGGGGAATCAAGGAGGGACGATTTTTTGTCCAAAAGGACCACCTGACCAGATGAATTGTCAAAAGAGACTACCTGTGGATCAATTTGACAAAAAAGACCCCCTCAGCGGTGGCGGCAGGTGCGGCAGGCGACACGTGGCACCTGCCGCCACGCCAGGAGGCGGCGGGCCCGGCCGCCACCGCATCAGGCGGCCTCGTGGGGCACAACGGGTTGTGCACAGTGCAACGTGCCACGACGGAACGGGCAGGGCCAGGTGGGCCACGCCGCCACCGCAGGAGGCGGCCTCTCCTGGTGCTGTCGCTGGCTGGCCGACAACAGCAGCAGCACGGAAGGCGAGGCACGGGCCCGGCCGCCACCGCAGCTGGCGGCGACATTGCTGCATGGGCGACAGCCCCCTGACGGCGTTGATTCCCATGACATGACCTGACGGCGCTGAATCCCATGACCTGACGGCGCTAATTTCAACGGTGGGAAATGTTGCTGCTTTTCCCCGGAAATCACTCGTGCTTTTTCTTCTGCCCGGGAATCACTCCTGCTTTTGCTTGTTTTGCTTGAGTGGATGCAACGACACTGCGGGAGGAATCCGAGGCTGCGGGAACCTGTTGTGCCGACACTACAGGGATCATAAAATTTCGTCTGTTCGCGTATAGTTTTTGGCCATAATTTGTCGTCTGAGCCTATAAAAGAAGACACCGAGGCTCTCGTCATCTTCGTCCAGCCATCCTCGAAATCGCCACTGCGCAAAGTGTATAACACATTTTTTCAGCCGGTATGAGTTTGCCTTGCTCGGATCAAAGCATTAGGCCGAGGAAAATGAAGAATGCAAGTTTGCCTCCGGGGGTGGCAGTCCTGCGGTGTTGGTGTGGCGATCTTTGCAAGGTGAAGGAGGTTACGAATTTTTCAGATTGATTGGGCATGAAGTTTTTCATGTGCACCAATTATGAGGAAGATCCACCCATAGCTATTTCAAAGTACGACAAGCCTCCGGTATGCTTTAACCATCACAAATAGATATTGTTGGTATTTTGATAGATTCTTTAATAACATTCTTGTTTATTGTTGTAGTCTCCTCCGCCTCTGTGCATGTACTATCGTTGGATTGACATGGAGATGCCGGCTTGGGCAGTGACTGAGATTCGTGAAAGAAGTCGCCGTGCGTGGAATAGTTTCTATGCGGAAGAGCGACGCGAGAAGGCGGAAGCTGAGGAGAAAGCAGAGCAAGAGAGAGAGTTAAAAGAATATTATGCGGAGCAGCACCGTTTTTTTCAGGATTTAGGAAAGAAAAAACGGGAAGAGGCTCGTCGCATGGAGGAGCAGGAACGACAGCGAAAGGAGGCTCGTGAGGCGGAGAGGCAGAGAAAGAAAGAAAGGGCTTGTCAGGCCAAGGCAGCAGAAGAAGCTGGCGATGGAAAAGGAAAATATCCACGTTGGACTCAGTAGATTCATGTGGTAGTATTTTAAATTTCGCAATCATTTGTATCTTTATTTCTGCAGTTTAATGTAGCTTCATTTCAGTAGTTAAATGTAGCTTTATTTAAATTCTATGATGTATCTTATTTTCAGTTGTACCTTGTCGTGTTGTATCTTATTTTCAGTTGTACCTTGTCGTGATGGAAAAAATATATAGTTTTAGTATAAAGTAGTGGCATTTTCTTTCCCTCCACTAATTATCGAACATCGTGCAATAACTATAAATTGAAATTAAGATAGAACATAATGCCTTACAATAAGAGAGTACAAACTAATAATGCAAGTACATCTGAATTAAACAGTACAACTGGAATACAGCTTAAAAACTACATGAAGGCATCATCGTCATCCCCCGTCGATGCAGAACTCTTGCCCTTCGAGGATGCAGAACTCTTACCCTTGGACGATGAAGAACTCTTGCCCTTCGATGATGCAGTACTCTTGCCCTTGGACTATGCAGAACTCTTACCCTTTGACGATGCAGAACCCGGAAGCGGCGGCATGAAGATATCATCTTCGTCCTCGCTCTCCTCAGTCCATAAAAATGGATGCTTTTCTGCAGTCCTTCTAAAAGTTTCACTCTTCGGCTCCACAACCTTCTTCCACCTTGCATCCAACCTAAAAAGTTCTTTACGTACCTCCTCATAGGTCCTTTCAGGCCACCCAGACCTACGTAATTGGTGAGCCAACTCATTCATTATGGTGTCACTACCGGTGAGTTCGTCCCATGGAACTATCCTATTATCCACCCTGAAATCGGTAGCTAGCCTCAGAAGAGTGCTGCTCATCCCAGGGTGAAAACTACAATCGAAAGGATAATGGGACATCTCGACTACACTACACTCGAATGCTTATCCACCTCCGTCTGAAGGGGGTTTTATAGGTAAAGAGGAGAAAATGGCGGGAAAGAACGACTGCGGTATGGAGGGAAAGGGTTGGCGGGAACATATGGCGGGAAACGGGTGGCAGGAAGATATGGCGGGAAGGGGTTGGCGGGAAACGGGTGGCGGAACATATGGAGGGAAAGCGTTGGCGGGAAAATATTGAGGGGAAAGCATTGCCTGAAAATATATTTTTTCAATGTCTAAGACGGGTAATGGTTGCACAGTATTCATCAGCCAAATTTTAAAAAAAAATTCATTTCGGCCTAACATAAGCAAAAGAGTGCAGCGGGATAGTATGGCGGGAGATATAGGCGGGAAAAATTGTTCCTGACTGGTGCATTTTTATTTCAGCATACATAGATGTTCAAATCGAAAAGTCTGATACAGACATATGTAGATACAATGAGTCGCGCACGTGCATAGATGAATCACCCTACTTTACGACGACCACCTGGCCTTTCCTTACGACCGGAAGGCGACAAGCGATTAGGTGGCCGGGTCACATGAAGACCGCGGCCGTAGTCCAATTCGGCTTCATGTGTCTGCGAGTCCTGCGTAGGCGGTGGAGTCGCGAATCCTTGTTGCGAACCTGAAGCGTAATTGTAGGCGTATGGTTGTGACTCCGCGGGGATAAAAGATGGGCCAATAACGTCCCCTCCGAAGAACTCTGCAACTAATGATGTAACCGGGTCGTCAAGATCATGTGATGCTCCCCGAAAGCCTGTGTTGACGCCATGATCATGTGATGCTCCCCGGAGGCCTGTGTTGATGCCATGATCATGTGATGCTCCCCGGAGGCCTGTGTTTACGCCGCGTTGGGTGTTCTCATCGCCCCAATTAACATCAGGTGTGTCCTGCACATAGAAACATTTTAAACAAATTGTTAGAGGATAATATATGATATCATTGTAAATGCATTGAAATGTAAACATGACTACCTGAGCATATCCCTCTCCTATACTGTCTGGCCATTGTACGTGGTGCTGGTTTAAATCTGGTACACGAGTCTCCTCGGGCATGGGGATCCCTCGCGTGGAGAGATACGGCTAAGATCCCTCACCTTGGGTGTATGCATCATATCCTGTGTACGCATATGGGTTAGGGAAAAGAAACTGCTCGGGCATCGAATCCAAGCCCGTGCCATGGTCCTGAGATGTCTGCTCCTGACGAAGCTGCATCGAAGAAGAGCGATGCAGTGGCAGAGATGAGTCATGTCGTGGCAATGTCGTTCTAGTACTCGGACCCTCCCCCCATTTCTCATGGCTCGTACGCGCCTCGCTCGGTCTGGACGACGGCGCCGCACTCGGTCTGGCTGACCTCGCTACCGGCATGTATGCTCCAGTGACAACGTCATCGCCTCTACCGCATCTGAGCTTCTTTGCCATGAATTGTTGCAAAAGTTTCTGGAATGTCTTGCGATATGGGACCTGGGCCGGCATGCTATCCGTAGCCATCTGCCCTACTTCGTTGACATTTTCAAGCTGAACAATATTTGGATGTTATTTAGTTCAAATGATTATGAAATGATGGACCTAAAAAAGTTACAAATGATTACCATCTGGTCACGATAGTAAGCTGCATGCAACTCAACATGTCTCCGCGCCTGCTCCTCTTGTGTGAGATGTGTTGGTATAGTAGCTGGCTGACTGGCCAGGCTAGCACGTGTGTTCATGCAGTACCACTGCTTGTACACTTGATCTGTACTTCGATCGTACGGTCTACAAAATTAAATAATTACATAAACGTTGTGATGAAAGCAAAGCATCTTCACGCATCGTATGATCATCATAAAAAAATAATGTAAATAAAATATACCTAAGTTGATGCACTATATCTGCTAGCGCTTCATTTTCCCACTTGTGTACCCATTCAATGTTCTCTTCCCTCCAATCGTATAAACTCCAACCCCTGCCCATATTGGTTAGCCTGCAAATTGTGTAACAAAGTGTGAGTTTAGTAAATTAAAAATGACACTAACTATTTAGGGATGTCACGTCTTACTTACGTGTTTCCTCGTCGATACGTCTGGGAAAAGGTGGTGGAATTTCTTGATAGAGACCGAATGTCTCATTACACGCTCTGGGTTGTAAGGCTCAACACACCACAGGAACAATAAGTTGCAGCGAGTCAGCCAGAATGCACTATCGGTCAACATGCCTGGTGTGAAGTGTCGAGCATCAAAGACCATTTTTAGCTGGTCCTGAGCCCACGGGTTCCATGTGACTTCTGCCTCATCAAGTATCTCAAACTGCTGGTGGTACATAGGGTAACAATTTTTCGCAATATCTGGAGACCAATGTTTCCGTGCCTTTGTCCACCTGGTGGCCATAGTTGCGCAAGCACCCTCGCTAAAGTCGTATGGGTATATGGGTTGTACTATACGAGGTCGTCCTACTGGGAGGTATTCCCAGGACCACAACTGTAGAAACTCATAGGTGACACAAAGTAATGGAGCTTTTTGTGCGAAAGAGGTTTTTTGCTTGGCATCACACAAGCCTCTGTATGTATGAGATAGCATGGCAGAACCGAAGCTGTATTTTGGCTGCTCGGGTAAAGGTTCATCTACCATATTCTCTGCAATGTAGATGAGACCAGGGACAACAACGTCCCCATGTGAATTTGGAAATAGATTCCCGAGGAGCCACAACAAATACGCAAACAGATGTCTTTTTCTCGTCTCCTCATTGGCGAAGCTAGATAAATTAAGAAAGTTATCACGAAGCCAGGCGAGTGGGATGCCCCGAGGGTTACCAGAACGTTGTGATTCTGGCATTTCCATCCCAAGACAGGCTGCTATATCTAATACCCAAGATGGAGACACTCGTGGAGAGACTACCGGCTCACCTCTAATTGGTAGAGCAGTGATCATAGAAACATCTTTCAGTGTAGGTGCAAACTCCCCAAAACGAAAGTGAAAGGTGTTGGTTTCAGGTCTCCACCGGTCAACAAGGGATGTCGAAAGGGATGGGTCCGAACGTACTTGGTCGTCGCATGTGAGCCTAGCAAAACCTTCTAGTCCATAAGCGTCAAGGTGAGCAAGGAAATGATTGTGTATTGGCCATGTTTTCTTTATGGTTCGAAGTCTGAAAGGCCGATAATCATGCTTAGTATTTGGTTTCAAAAATAGGTGGCAACGGTGGCCGGCGTCATGGGGCCCCTGCAAAAGCACTGGCACTTCACCCATAACCTGCACACAAACATACAAATATAAATTACCCGGGCGAGACAGAAATACAAATGCAAATCAAAATTAACTTAAAAATACAAAGAGATACGATTTACACTAATTATCTGAAGTTAACATCAGGAGTACAGTAATACAAAGAGAATCAATTTAAATTTAATATAAGTACACATAACGAGTAGAAATATAAATAGACATGGCGAGTACATATATATCAACATCATGCGTTGTTGTTGGCTCGATACGGGCAGTCTTTGCGTGAATGTCCAGGACACCTGCAAACGCGGCATCGCCTTGGTTCTCCCATCTGGCTATGGTCCATGTCATTGCGATGACGCCTAGACTGACGTCGTCCCTTTGCGATTCTCATCAAGTCGGCGTTCGGAACCCATTTCGGCCCATCTGGCCACAACATTTTGTAGTTCATATCAATGCCCCAAGCCCAGAACTCACCGTTCCAAGTGTTGTACAGATTGTACATGTTGAAGTACGGCGATATGTATGGCTCGACGCTGATTTTTTGAACAGCAGCCGCCCGGAGCACATGACTGCAAGGGTAGCCCTCAAGCTTGGGCATGTTACAAGTGCACTCACAGGAGGTTGAGCCAAGGGTGACAGCTTGCTTTTTTGATCCTCTGTGGTGACCCTTAACGTACGTGGCTCGCACATTGACCTCCCACTTATTCCTAAGTGCGTCCACTTTCCTGCAGCCATGACTTTGGGACTTCTTTGCTTTCTCGTCCAGATGTCTTTGCATCTTCTCGGACCATGGCTTGTTCAATTCAACTTGTGCTTTGGCGACGGTGACCCTGTCTGCAAAGTATGACAGGGTCCGGTTCCAAGTTTCTTCAATTAGGGCTGTGATAGGCAGTGCTCGCACCCCTTTAAGAACACCATTGTACACCTCTGACATGTTGTTGGTCATTATTCCATACCGAGCCCCGGTGTCGTGAGCCTGCGCCCACTTCTCCAAATGAGGGCAATTCTCGGCGATCCACTGGCTCAAATTTATGGCCGTCCTACGACCCCTCCAGTCTTCTCTCTGCGGCAAGGCCACGCGGTCGATCTCACCATTGATACCTGCCCATATCGCATTAATTTTGGCTTCAGTTTTTTTGCATGCACATCCTCTTGAATAACTTGAACCAATCCTTGTTTTTGAATTTGGAGTAAAAGTTTGCTGCCAAATGCCTCATGCACCACCTTCCCTCTAGATCGGGCCAGCCCCACTCTTCTTCCGACGCCTTAATTATTTCAAGAGCGCTTAATAATCCAGTGTTGCGATCAGAAATGATGCAAACACCTTTACGCTCTTTCACGACACCAATCTTCACGCAGCTCAGGAACCACAACCATCTATCTTTGTTCTCGCTCTCGACCAATGCATATGCAATAGGAAGAAGCTGATTATTTGCATTCGCTGCAATCGCCACCAATAATGTGCCCTTGTACTTTCCAGTGAGAAAGGTACCATCAACAGATAATACCGCGCGACAATGCCTGAAGGCTTGTATAGTCTGGGCGAATGCCCAGAATAAGCGGTCCAGGATTAGCTCACCCGGGTTCATTGGGTTTGGACGTTCTCTCCGCCAAACTTGAGTCCCCCTATTAGCACTTGCTATTTGATGAAGCATTCTAGGGGCATAAGAATATGCCTCCTCATAGGTACCATACAAGTTCTTGAATATATTTTCCTTCGCACGCCTAGCCTTGTTGTAGCTAACAGGGAATCCAATTCGATCCTTTGCATCTTTTTGCAGAGCCCTAACACTAATGTTGAGACTTCCCTGCACAATTGTTTCCATCGTCTGTGCCACAAATTTTGCTGTCACATTGCAGTGATCTGAAAGAGTCCCAGTTTGCTCACAGGTATGCTCCACTATTTTTGTGATATGCCATGACTGACATACCCCAGGCTTTAGTCTAGCGAGAACTCTTCCGCGGCAACCTTTCGCGGTGTGGATGCATATGACCTTCAACTCTTTTTTATCATACTGCTTAACTCTATGCTGACGGTGGATGCCGATTGCATAGCTACCCATTACCTGGTAAGCAGACTTCTTATCGGGGAAAACTTGCCCAACCTCCAGGCTTCCCGCTCCTAGGCCAGAAGCAGAGTGAAATTCGTTGGTGATGCTCATATCCTGTAAAAACCCAGGTTGGAGTGCCGCCGCGACCACCCTCTGAGGAGGAACATCTTCTTCTCCGCTTGACTCCAAAGACACAGAAGAATGAACATCATCATCTAGCGCCTCCGGCAATCCCTCCACGTGTTCTCTCATGTCAACGGCCGCCGACCAATATCCTGTGTCATACATAGGCTGGCCGCCCGTCGGTTCCGATGGGCCGATGCTAGGGGCTGATGTGATGGCCAACTCGACCTCACCACCCCTGCTACTGCATCCGACAACATCAGTGACTGAAATGAACTCCACATACACCATCGGCTGACCATACATTGAGTTATTGGGATTGCTTGCAAACCTCATGTACGACCCCCACGACCGATCACCTGTGACAGGCCGCAAACCCCAACGGGCAACTGTCCCATCATTTCCTCCGTCAACGACGAAGGCCTCCATTGTCATTTTTTTTCCTGCATCACTGGGCCAAACACCGCTCGGATGCACCTTCTAACAGCTGCGTAACCCACGTTGACCATGTCTCTCACCACAACTGTAGTCGACTCGCACAAGGACACATCCACCTTGAATGGACCGTCGCGTAAGACGTTCCCATAGTATACTACTAAATTTTCCATAGTACCTAACCAACATACATGTTTACATTTCAAATAATTAGTAACTGAACGTTTAGTAACGGTGACAACATTTACATATCTTACGACTAAAATAATAACCGTATTTTTCGTTATAAATATTCGGTTTATTTTTAGAATCATTTGCTTAGACTTTAAGGGGTTGTTTGGTTAACGGGTATTTAAAGATCTATTTTTCTCAAACTTGTCTACAAGCGTAACAAACTAAAACTCCATTTGCTTTTCTCTAACTACCCCAAAAATATCCTAAAATAGTTCTCGTAACATGCAAAAACTTAGCTTCTGGAAAAACGACTATTAGTAAAATATGGTTTTCTACATAATTTTCTTACAACAGGTTATGACAAAACTGAGGGTAAGTACTCGCTATCCAAACAACCACTAAACATAATATTACGATAATAACATTTTAATATCATATGAGTTAAATATCTAATTTCTTCCGGCATGATATAATGTTTTTATATCATACGATAAAATTCATTTATTTACAAATAATAATATTTTCAGCGGCATGACAGTACATCAGTATAAATAATATTAACAAAATTACGGCGTCATTTTATACCTTAGGTCCAATATGGATGTGCTTGCAAATGCAATTAAGCGTCCAAATAGTTTGGATAAATATCCGTCACCAGTAATATATGAACGGAGTCAACCTATTATCACATGAACATCAATATTACACATGGATTTTTCTTTCTGCTATCAAAAGTATGAAAATAGCACTTGCATGTACGTGGTCATCATCTCAAAATGGACAGCGAAGATGGTAACACAATTTCTTCAATCACGTCATCTCCTCCTTGTTTTCTACTAAGATGAATTATTTTACCTAATTACATATATCATTAAGTACATTACCACCTAATCTTCACATATAAAATTTAGATTATTGTGACATAACAAAGTAGACCTACGGTTTCCTAACCATAGACTTATTAATAAACATACCACATGAAATAGCATACCACATGCAATGAACAATTACAGTGTAATTTTTTCTTAGTTACCGTATTAAGAGCTTCTTGCATGTCAATACAAATGTACACAACTAACATTGATACAACATCTTCAACCTACTCTTATCAAAAAAATAGTTTAAATGTTGTATCCGTCGTTTGAATTTTTTCCTAACCTCTAAGCACTAACATCACATAGCTAATGACGAGCTAAATGACTAACTAATTACCACCGTGCATCACAAAAAAATCCATGTATTGCAAAGCTCATACCTTGATCTCCCCCTTCGTACTTCACTTAGCACGGCAAATCCTACTCCAGAAACTCCAAATGACTCCTCCAAGTGCTGAAATAATGCCTAAAACAACATAGCATACACACTTAGGAACTAATCAAACAGAACAAAAACATCATGCATGCAAACAAAACCAACAAAAATTGATAGATTTTACCTTAATCTATCTTTTCTTCAACTTCACCATCTTCGAAAACTAACTCTAAATCGGCCAAAATCACGAGTGAAAGTGGCTACCAAGTATTTCCTTCTGTGTATTCTTATAGACTTAGACAGAGTAGAGAGACAGTGAAGGCAACGAGAGATATTCGAGAGAGTGTACGCGCAGCCGCGGTTGTGCATATATAAAGAGGAGGAGCACTGTATTGTCGGCAGAACGAGGTACACTCACCTACCGCAGCCTCGGATTCCAGCATCGCGGTGTCTCATCACACGCAGCAACTACAACGCGGTGTCGGCAAGAAGCGGAAATCACGCAGGCGGGAATCAGATTCCAAATTACAAAGCATCAGTGTCAGCTGCAGAAAGCAAAACAATGCGGAAATCACGCACTGCAACAGCAATTTCCGGCCGTCGAAATTAGCGCCATCAGGTCGCTGTCATAGAAATCAGCACCGTTAGGGGTCAGGGGCTGTCGGGCCGCATGCAGCGCTGTCGCCTCACCCGGTGGCGGCCAGGCCCATGCCTCGCGTCCCGTGCAGATGCTGTTGTCGGCCTGGGCGCGGCATGGGCAGCAGTGGCCGCCTCACCCAGTGGCGGCCTGGCCCACCTGGCCTCGCCCGTTCCGTCGCGACACGCTGCACTGTGCAGATGCCGTTGTGCCCGGCGCGGCCACCTCCTACGGTGGCGGCAGGGCCCGCCGCCTCATGGCGTGGCGGCCGGTGACACGTGTCGCCTGCCACGCCTGCCGCCATTAGTGAGGGGGTCTTTTTTGACAATTTCATCCGTAGGTAGTCTTTTTTGTCAATAGCGTTCGGCAGGGGGTCCTTTTGGACACAAAATCAGGAGGGACAAGGAGGCGCTGGTTGGTTCGCTAGTGATCCCAAGGGGAACCAGAGTGGCGGCGGGGAGGAGGATCCTTAGAAAATAGGGTTTGGTTTGATTTGGGTAAGGGTTGGTCTATATACAGGGACAATAGGATTAGGTTTGGACCCTCCAATCAAAATAGGATGGTCTCAGATACATAGGTTAGGGAGCCCAATTAAAGATCCGAAGATATTTTAGGGATGTGTGGGGATGATCCGAAT
This sequence comes from Aegilops umbellulata, assembly GCA_032464435.1. Taxonomy (NCBI): domain Eukaryota; kingdom Viridiplantae; phylum Streptophyta; class Magnoliopsida; order Poales; family Poaceae; genus Aegilops; species Aegilops umbellulata. The sequence goes on from CP136057.1 coordinate 239,080,434, forward strand.
CCAACGGTGATGACTGAGTGGGTCGGGTTCGGGCAAGTTTCGGACGTGCGCGAGGGGGGTATGAGCACTGTGCAGAGAGGTTAGGCAGTCAGACAAGAGGGACTCGAAAAAAACCCGGTTACTCTCGAAACGGTCAACGAAGGCAAGGGGGACGCGGCAACTACGAACGAATGCAAGTTTTGAAAAAAAATGATGGCAACAAAGTGCCGATGCAATGCGAATGATGCGATGATGAATGCAACAAACAAATAAAACACACAATGGTCACGCAAAACATGGAAGGTGTCTGAAGCGTCGGTCTCAGGTCGTTCCAACTCTCCTCCACTTACAAGAGATCTCGCCCCGAGGTCTAGGGATGGCACCGGAGTGAAGCGGAAGAGGAAGAGAAGAGGTAAAATTAAGTTGCTTCTTTGACAACGAGTGAAACCACGAACCTTGAGAGGTTGAAGAAATCGAAAGAAAGAATACAATGGAGGTGAATGAGATTGCAAGCACACCATTAGCAAAGAGGAACAAGGAACATTACGAGAAGAAAGACATGAAATAAGAGCTTCACCAACCAAAAGAATATGACCACACCGGTATAACGAGATGGCCAAGGAACAAGAATGATAGAATTTGGACAGCACTCCGGTATAAAAGAGAAGGAAAACTTGATAATATGAGAGAACTTGAAGAGATGACACACCACTCCGGTTAAATGGATAAGCAACGAAAGAACATGATCTTGGCAAAACGAGATGATGGGACGAAGAGAGCAGCATCATAATGCCTTCAGAATAATAGAACAGAAGTTAGAGTGTTGGAAGAAAAGAACGGAGAAGAAAATAACATCTTCTACCACAAATGAATTTAAGAGAACAACCTTAAAAAGAAGGATTGAACGGAGTTGTTGGAAGATCAATACGAAAGGATATGATCCTCGTGGGCTTATGGAGACATCTCAAAACTTGAGGTGAAATTCTGCCAATAACAAAAAAGAATTTATTGCTAGAGAGCAACACGAAGAAGAAAACTCTTTCACCGAGAAGAGAAGGAGAAACTTGGATCATTGATGAGCACCACAATTAGCACAATCTTTAGGGAAGGCTTTAGGTGAAAATCTATACCAAGATAACACCAACGAAGAAATTGTTGGGTTGAAAAGATCTCGTGAACGAATTGAAAATGATGGGTTTAAAATATGTCACTCTTCAAAACTTGTGAATCACGAAACACAAAGGGAAATTGTCAAGAATGACATAACACCACCTCAAAAGATGAGATAGAGAGAACTGCACTTCAGATGCAAGATGGAGAATACTTGAGCTCCAACAATAATCTTTGAGAACACTTCGAGAATGAAAGAAATCCTTGATGAACCACCCTGTTGAGCCTCGGTGAGAAATCCGGTAATAAAAGAATGATCAAACGAAAGGAAGGTTGAAAAGAACTCCGGTAGAAGCCTTGCAATGATTTAGATGGAGCTCCATGACGATATAACCACGAAGCGTTGCAACTCCAGAAAGATGGATCACTTGGAATATAGAATTTAATCATCATGAACAAACTCCGGAAGAAGGGATTAAATCACTTGGATGGAACAAGAATAAGAATTATGTTATGTGTTTCCTTCATCAATTTGAATTGATGACAAGCAATGGATTTGGCATACTACTTATTCTCATTGGAAAGATTGAAGAGACATATAGCGCAAACTTGGGAAGGTCTTCAACGAATCACAGGTACGAGTTGGAAAGAACGAATTAATTAATATGATAACAAAGGAAGAGGACTCCTGAACGAACTGCCATACAATTGAAAATGAACGTAGCAAAGGCACAATTCACTGGGAAGAATTAGAAAACAAACGAAGATACTTGGGGAAAATTAGATACAAGAGAATGAAGAGACCATGAGCTGACTAAAGAATACTTGCACGAAGCACCGGAAGAAATGGAGAATGAATGATGAGACTCAATTTAGAATAATTGGAGAACAAAGCTGGAAACTTAGAAAGAAGAAATCTTCTGAAATGATGGCCTTTGGATGATCAAGAATTGAAAACAACTCCTGAAATGCTCCGGATGGTATGAAAAGAATTTCTCACGGTCGGTTCAATTACGAGGATGCCATCAAGCTAGAACCACTAATCTTCAAAAGAACGGACAAGATTTAAGGGAAACTCTTCTTCGGTCTTCAAATGTGAGAATGATGACGAGAACCACAACCATGAATTATTGAGGCACTCCGGAATGAAGAATAAAAAGGTTGAACCAACGATGAAAAGAATGTGAAAGATCTTGGAGAAAGACATAAGACTGATGACAATTCATTCTTGCGTCACACTTTTGAAAAGAATTTGGGAATCACTCCGGATAAATTAGAAGAGTCAAGTAAGATCCTGGGAAAAGAACTGTGTGTTAGGGCCCACTCAAGAGGAACACCATTGGACGATTACTTGAAAGGGAGATTGCACCGGTTGAATTCAATGGCTTGAATGAGATAACAACCTCGCAATAGCTTGAACGGATTAGCAATGGAAAAGTGAATCTTCTGATATATCTTCAGCACTCCGGAACAAATGAAGAGCAAGAAGTGAATGATTGAGAGGTGCACCAGCTTGGGAAAACATTGGACAAATGAAAGAAATATGCTCAACACCGAATCTTGAATTAACTTCACCGGGGAAGAAAATGAGAACGAAGAATGATGAACTTGAAGCTCCGTTAGTATCTTCCTGAGAATCACCGGATAAGAACATTGAAAGAAAAGAATGAAGAGACTTCACATCCATAAGATGGATACTTGATTAAGAAATCTGATTCCTTGAAAAAACAAGGGGTGGGAGGGTGGGAAAAACGAAGGCAGCTTGGGACGGATGAAACAAACACAGTTGAGAAAAACTTAGAATTGATCTTGAGGATGGGGAGAATGATGGGATCATCTCGAAGAGAAGCATGCCGGTTGGAAAATAAATAACATGACAACCTCGATGATCGAAAGGATTAGCACTCCCATAGAAATATGAGAAGACAATTGAGAAAAGGTATGGAATCTTTGACTTCGAAGCAACTCAAATACCACAACTCAAAACAAAACAAAGGATTGGCTTAGGAAATAAGCCAGAACAGGCATATGATAGACCCCATATCGTATCATGTGTCTATTGGAAAGAATTCCTACATGATACTTGAATCCCCACCTAAAAACTCCCAAAACTTTCTGGTTATGCAATCTGGTGTTGGGGATACAGGGGAAGCATAATATCTCACCCAAACTATCAATCCCTACATCCTGCTGTATCCATCCGTCAACACATAACCAAGAAAACTCCGCAAATCGTGTGCCTCAACCTTCGAAAAGCATTCGTTATACGAGCTATGGCAATACTCCCGAACAACCGCCCCAGTACTGGGTGGCATCGAGGTTATCACACCACTGGCTGCAAAAAAGAGATTTTCGATGTCGACGAAACTCAGGTATTCCAGAACTACAACGATAAATTTCTGACAACAACACCTCGGATCTCATCTCCCTGGGACACTGCCACAACCCCTAAATGTCAGGAGGCACCAAGAACATTGTTCTCGTCACAAGAATATTGGAACGATCCCAAGATACCCGCGTGATCCTAAAAATAATTTAGTGAAATTTGAGGAGAGGAAAGACAAAACTTCAAGTCAGGAGGCCTCACCAGAGCGATGAAGGGACTTAGGAGTAAACAGAATCCTACTCTCCGATATATATAATCCTAAGACTCAAAACATTTTTGTTCTAGACTCAACAACTTCAGCGATTCGATCAAGCAGGCGGCTCCTAAGTCGGGGATGGCTCTGATGACCAACTTCTAACACCCACGATGAAGCTATATCTCCCACGTGTCGAGGCACGACTTATAGGCATAACCGCATTGTGGTTTTGTGGCAAGAAGGGTCATCTTCACACAATCCCATGTAATGAACAAGAATGGGATAAAGAGAGTTGGCTTACAATCACCACGTCGAATAATGAACATATAATTCATACATCATTCAGAGTACACACATAGTCCGACTACGGACAAATCCAAATGAAAACAAGATAAACCCAACTGCTAGATCCCATATCGTCCCAACCGGGCACTACTACTGATCAGCAGGAAACGAAACATAGTAACGACCAAGGTCCTCGTCGAACTCCCACTTGAGTTCGGTTGGATCATCTGCATTGGTATCATCAGCACCTGCAACTGTTTTGGTAGTATCTGTGAGTCACGAGGACTCAGCAATCTTAAAACCAGCGAGATCAAGACTATTAAGCTTAGGGGTAGGATGGGGTAATGAGGTGGAGTTGCAGCAAGCACTAAGCAAATATGGTGGCTAACATACGCAAATAAGAGCGAGAAGAGAAGCAACGCAACAGTCGAGAAGCTAGAAGTGATAAAGAAGTGATCCTGAAACTACTTACGTTCATACATAACCCAAACCGTGTTCACTTCCCGGACTCCGCCGAAAAGAGACCATCACGGCTACACACGCGGTTGATGCATTTTAATTAAGTCAAGTGTCAAGTTCTCTACAACCAGATATTAACAAATTCCCATTTGCCACATAATCGCGGGCACGACTTTCGAAAGTTTATACCCTGCAGGGGTGTCCCAACTTAGCCCATCACAAGCTCTCACGATCAACGAAGGATATTCCTTCTCCCGGAAAGACCCGATCAGTCTAGGAATCCCGGTTACAAGACATTTCGACAATGGTAAAACAAGACCAGCAAGACCGCCCGATGTGCCGACAAATCCCGATAGGAGTCACACGTATCTCGTTCTCACGGCACACCGGATGGGCCAGACGTCGGGTTGGCATAGACCCTGGTTGCCCAGGGGGCGCCGGACATCACCCAAGTTGGACAAACACTCGGAGGAGCACTGGCCTGGGGGTTTAAAATAAAGATGACCCTTGAGTCTGCAGAACCCAAGGGAAAAAGGCTTAGGTGGCAAATGTTAAAACTAAGGTTGGGCCTTGCTGGAGGAGTTCTATTAAAAGTGAACTGTCAAGGGGGTCCCATAACCCCAACCATGTTAGGAACGCAAAATCAAGGAACATAACACCGGTATGACGGAAACTAGGGTGGCAAGAGTGGAACAAATCACCAGGCATAAGGCCGAGCCTTCCACCCTTTACCAAGTATATAGATGCATTAATTAAATAAGAGATATTGTGATATCCCAACATAATCATGTTCCAACATGGAGCAATCTTGAACTTCACCTGCAACTAACAATGCTATAAGAGGGGCTGACCAAAAGCGGTAACATATCCAAACAATGGTTTGCTAGGAAAGTGGGTTAGAGGCTTGACATGGCAATATGGGAGGCATGATAAACAAGTGGTAGGTAACGCGACATAGCGATAGAGCGAAACAACTAGCAAGCAAAGATAGAAGTGATATCGAGGGTATGGTCATCTTACCTGCAATCCCTCTAGGAAGAAGAACTAGTCCACGAAGAAGGCAAACAGACGTAGTCGAATGGATCCTCATAAATGCAACGTTACCGGAACTATCAAGAAGAAGGGACACCGGAAAGAAGCAAACAACATGGTAAACACACAAGCATAAACATGGCATGATGCACAACCAAGGATGATGCATGACCGGTTTAAATGTGCATGGCATGGCAAAGTGCACAAACAATACTACAAATTAAGTGGAGCTCAATATGCAACGAGTTGCATATTGCCAAAACACCACATCAATTATTTAGTTCTCTCTCGTTTATGTACCCAACAATATTAAATGTTATTAACCATGGCAAGGGGAGAAGCATATGAAAACTACCTATCTAGGCAAGTTTAAATGAGGCCGGAACAACAAACAACAATTTTGGAAAATCCCCATGTGCATATTGCAAACTTGGTACTGTTCTGCCTAAAACCATAGTTTATTTTTGTTAAACATGCAAAGTAAATGAACCATGTTAACCTATGCATTTTTCTACCCCATTTACCTATAAAGTTTATTTAATTCGGAGCTACGGTTAATTAGTTATGAAATAAATCATTTTAACATGGCATTTAAGCAAAATTAATGCAAACAGCAATTTAAACATGGATGAAAGTGGCATATTATGAAACTAGACAGAATTCTAAGCATTTTACATATATGAAACAGTTAAATATGATGCACTGTTCATGAGTTATTATATGCATGAAGTTTAAGGTCCAATCTGTAAATATGCAGTGCACTGGTTAATTAGAAAAATGTTCCGCGAAAAAGACGTGACTCGGGACGAATCTGGTTGGCCCAACATGCACAGGATTGGGGCACTGGATCTGGGTGCTCACCAGGCCGCATGGGCCGGTTGGTGGGCCGTGGTTGGGCCTTAGAGCGCTGCGTCTAGAGAGGCCCAGGCAGCAGGACGACGGGTATATAAGAAAATTGTGTCCGATCCCCTCTCATTAGGGTTTTTCTTCGTCCAGCGGCGCTCGCTCGACGTGGAGATCACGATCCCCTCCGCTTCCCTGCCACCGAACGTTGACGCCCTCGGTGGGTTGGCATCGTGGTTGACAGGAGGCTGGCCTAGGGAACATCCCGCCCGCGGAAATCGCTGTTTTCTCGGCAAGAGATACGATGGAGGGCTCAACGTTGGTGTCTGAATCGGTGATGAACGGCATGCAAGCAATGATGAAGGAGTTGGGGTTGAAAGAGGATGATCTGGTGGATATGGTCATGGAGGATGGTGATATACCGGAGGAAGCTGCTCGCTGGATGGCAATTGGTCGTGTGCACATCGACAGGCAATATAGTCAGTATTGGTTTTTCCACAACATGAGGATCGCATGGGATCTAGCACAAGAGGTCACATTCTGTCCACTGGTGGATAACCTATACACACTGCAATTCTCTTGCCTCGGCGATTGGGAGCGTGTAATGGAAGTTGGGCCATGGACTTTCAAGGGCAAGGCAATCATTATCGAGCCATATGATGGAATCACCAGACCATCATCGATTAGTTTGAACAAAATTGAGATGTGGATTCAAATTCATGACCTCCCGGAACTGTTTTCCCCCTGATCAAATCCCTTCTGCAACCGTAGGAGACCTCATCTACGCTGAACCCAAATCCCAGGACTATGAGGGTAATTTTTTCAGGGTGTGTGTAAAGGTGGATGTCACGAAGCCTCTCAGGAACGCGGTTTCGCTGGTGATTAAGAAGAAAAGGGAGATATTCAGGGTCAAGTATGAGAGACTGCCCGACTGGTGCGCTGTCTGTGGTATGCCAGGTCACCTGTATAAAGAATGTGGCAATGGAATTCATCCTCCATCGGCACTAGTTTTCAAAAACCTTCGTGCAGATTGGTTTAAGGGTCCAGGCTATGGCCCTGGGGCCGAGAATGCACCGGGTGGAGGCAGGGGCAGAGGCAGAGGCAGAGCTTGCCGTGGAGCAGGTCATGGAGCAAACTAGTGGGGTGCAAGTTAGCGTGATAGCATAGAGCGGATGGGACGGGATGCCCCAGTCTTAATGATGACATAGACATGGTAGGGGCTGAAGGCAACAGAAAGCATGGAGCAGCACAAGTCAACATGGGGGCGCCGGTGGTGCCAGAATATGCTACAAAAAACAGCTCGAGTCAAGCGCCCCTCGCCTTACCCCCCGCGACGGTACCTCAGAGTCTAACTTCCAAGCAGGAACCAAAGAGGACGAAAGCCACTATGCTGATGTTTGAGCAAGGAAACATGAAGGCTACAACTAGCAACAACCCTTCTGATGCGCGTTTGGCGGGCTCCCTAGAGGAGTCACGCCGAGCGCAGTGAGTTTACTATGCTGGAACTGCCACGGGTCTGGCAAACCCGCGACATTTCATGAGCTTCGTGATCTCATGAGGCAACTTTCCCCCTCTATCGCATGTATTGTTGAAACGCAAATAGAGGGCTCTCGAGTAGAGAATCTAGCAGGCACTTTAGGTTTCAATAAAAGTTTTGCTGTTAGTAGTTGTGGAAGGAGTGGAGGATTATGTATCTTTTGGAATGATGAAATAAAGCTTGAAGTTGTCGGTTATTCTGATTACCACATTGATGCTATTGTTGATGCAATGGTTGATATCAGGACAAGAGTTACTTTTGTGTACGGGGAGGCGCAAGTAAATGAACGATACAAAACCTGGGACATGCTGAGGGGTATCGTCGGAACGAGTGACTTGCCATGGTTAGTCATGGGGGATTTCAACGAGGTCCTCCATGCACACGAACATGATGGGGTCGGCAATAGGAGTCAGGCTCAGATGGACTTATTCCGTGATGCTCTGGATATGTGTGGTCTCTCAGATATAGGATACCCTAGGAGCAGCTAGACTTTTGAGAAAAAGGTTACTGGTGGAACTTTCACTAGAGTCAGATTAGACAGGGGCGTTGCAAACCCGGCCTGGTCTATTGCATTCCCTCGAGCAACGTTGGAGCACAAAACAGCAGCTAATCCGATCACGTACCCATCTTTGTACGTTACAGTGATTTGCATGCTTACAGCAGTGGGCCAGGATCATTTAAATACGAAATCTGCTGGGAACGAGACCCAGCGCTCCCGGTTGTGGTGGAGATCGCCTGGTCATCCACTGGGGCATCCTCGGTCCAAGAGCTAAAGGACAAAATGCATGCACTGGCGGGGGACCTATCAAGGTGGGATCGCACACACTTCGACAATGTTTGCCAGGAGATAGCGCGGCTGAGGAGACAGCTACACGGGCTTCGGGATTCCCTAGGAAGATCAGGTCCCAATCATTTGGAAATTAAATAGTTGATCACCTAACTGAATTGTACCATAGAGAAGAAATGCTATGGAGGCAAAGAGCAAGATTGGAGTGGCTCACACATGGGGACAAAAATACGTATTTTTTCACCTGAGAGCTAGCAGAAGGAGAAGGTAAAATCAGATTAGAGCTTTGCAGCGACCGGACGGGCAATTAACTGAAGATAAAAGTGAGATGGAGTCTCTGACTACAGCCTTTTACGAGGAGTTGTACACATCGGAGGGGGTTCAAAACATGAATCAAGTCTTGGACACAGTCCCACGTAAGGTTACCCCATCGATGAATGAATCACTTAACGCGCCATATACTCAAGTGGAGGTAAAAAATGCACTCTTCCAAATGCTCCCACTTAAAGCACCCAGCCCAGATGGATATTTGACACATTTTTTTCAACGTCATTGGGACATATGTGGGGACGAAGTCACCAATGTGGTTTTGAAAATCGTCGAGGGTACGGAGACGACCGCGAGTATAAATGAGACTGTGCTAGTTCTAATCCCCAAGGTAAAAAATCCCACCCTCTTATCCCAGTTCCGACCGATCAGTTTGTGCAATGTATTGTACAAGATCGCTTCAAAGGTAATATCCAACCGCCTAAAGCTAGTGTTACCCGACATTATTTCTGAGGAGCAGTCAGCTTTTGTCCTAGGCAGATTGATCACCGACAACATTATAACTGCTTATGAATGCTTGCATTTTATGAAGCGAAATAAGGCGAAGAAGCATCAATCATGTGGACTGAAACTTGATATGATGAAGGCATATGACAGAGTCGAGTGGGAATATTTGAGAGCCATAATGCTTAAGTTGGGCTTCACAGAGAGGTGGGTTGACATAGTGATGAATCTTGTGACCACAGTGAAGTTCTCTGTCATGTTCAATGGTAAGAAATTACAGGAGTTTACGCCTACCCGTGGAATCAGACAGGGGGACCCAATTTCCCCATACTTGTTCTTGTTAGCAGCAGAGGGCCTTTCGTGCCTCCTTAAATCCAGAAGTGAATCATCCAATCTAAGTGGTTTGCAGGTAACTTCCTTAGCTCCACCAGTGAATCACCTTTTATTTGCTGATGGCAGCCTGATGTTCTTCAAGGCTAATAGTGTGGGTGCTAATGAGGTAAACCAGGTTCTGAATATTTTATTGTCAGGCTACTGGTCAACGCATAAAGTTTTCGAAATCTACAATCTTCTTCAGTAAAGGAGTGCCAGAGAATGTGAGAGTGCGGATTAAAGAGCTGCTTAATGTCCCAAACGAGACACTAAATGAGAAATATTTGGGAATGTCGTCTAATATTGGCAACTCAAAGAATGGGGCCTTCAAATATTTAAAGGATCGGCTGTGGAGTAAAGTACAGGGGTGGATTGGAAACACAATTTCAATGGCGGGTAAAGAAGTCCTTGTTAAAGCCATAGCTCAGGCAGTGCCAGTTTTTTCTATGTCTTGCTTCAAGATGCCCAGAGGATTGTGTGAACACCTCAACATGTTGATTAGGAAATTCTAGTGGGGGAGCAAAGAGGGCAAACGCAAACCTCATTGGGTCTGTTGGCAAACTATGACTCAGCCGAAAGGAATGGGAGGCCTAGGTTTTAAAGATTTTGAGTTATTCAATCTTGCTATGCTTGCTAGGCAGGCTTGGAGGTTGCTACAGAATCCAGAGGCTTTGAGTGCAAGGCTTTTGAAAAGCATATACTTCCCAAACTATGACATTTTACATGCTACCCTCGGGAGCCACCCTAGCCAGATATGGAGGGCTATCATTGAAGGAAGAGATATCTTAAAGTAGGGCTTGATAAAGCGTGTGGGTAATGGTACCACGATACACATCTGGAATGATAACTGGCTTCCCAGGGATGAGATGCTTCGTCCGTACGACAGCCGAGTACAGAACCCTCCATCTTTGGTCTCTAAACTAGTTGATCACACGTCCGCAACTTGGAACAGAGCGACGGTGGAGGCGACTTTCATGCCAATGGATGCTCGAGTTGTTTTGGGGATCCCTCTCTGTACATGCAATATCCCTGATTTTTGGTGCTGACATTTTGAGAAGCATGGGTCGTTCACTGTGAAATCGGCATATAAAATGCTAGTAGCAACAAAACAATGGAGAGAAGCATGGTTGGAGGGAACATCCGGCTCCTCCAGTTCAAATGCAGAGGAAAAATCTTGGAAATCGATGTGGAAGACGAGTGTCCCAGCCAAGGTGAGCATGTTCTTGTGGCGCCTATCCAAACACTCGCTACCCACGAATGACGTACGCATGCACCGCCACATGACAGATTCAGCCAGCTGCGGGCTATGCGGCGCGCCTGACTCATGGCGGCATTCCCTCATCGAATGTGCCTCTTCAAGATGCACCTGGGCTCTCAGTGATAGTGAACTGGCGCAATAAATGATGGAAGTCTCTGAACCCTCAGCCAAACAATGGCTTTTTACCTTAATAGAATCCTTGTCACAGCAGAAATTCACAGTGCCCGCGGTGACTTTGTGGGCCATTTGGTTGGCACGACGAAAGGCAATACACGAAGGTATATTCCAGAGCCCACACTCCACACATGCGTTTATAAATAGGTTCATATCATATTTGGAGATCATTGGTAGCAGCAATATGCGTGTTGTCCAGGGACCGTTATCGCATGTGGCGCCTAATGCTAGACGCAAAGCCCCTCCAATGGGCTATGAAATAATTCATGTTGACGCCGGGGTCAGATTCGAGCGTGGAGGTTCTGCGGCGGCTATTTGCAGGGATGACCAAGGACTTTATCTTGGAAGCTCTGCACTTGTCATCTTTGGTGTCTGCGATCCCACAGTTCTGGAGGCGATTGCATGTCGGGAGGCACTACCATTGGCAGAAGATCTCAATTTGCCTCAATTCATCATAGCCTTGGATTGCAAACAAGTTTTCTCAGACATTTCTAAGGGGGTTAGAGGCCTGTATGGCGCTATCATTACCGAAATAAATCTCAAAGCTACTACGTTTAATTGTAAGTTTGAGTTTGAGGGTCGTGCCGCAAACTATGAGGCACATAGACTAGCTAAATTTGCTCTTTCTCAGGGTCTGGGACGCCATGTGTGGCTTGGGAATCCCCATGACCCTTCTTGTATCCCACTTCATGTGGATTTTTGTGATGAATAAATTGTTTTTCACCCCTAAAAAAAAGTAGGGCGGCAGGTCAACGACGTGGGCGAGCGGGATGCGGCCAGGCATGCGCGCGTGGGCGTCGTGTGTACTGAAGCTGTCAACGATGCCGCTGGCTCGGGCAGGTGCTTGTCGTCTTCGACAGAGTAAGCAGCGGCAGCGGCATGACTTGGCAGCACCGGCGGCAGGGGAGGCACGGACCCATCCGGATCCAGGAGAAGCAGGGGTGTTGGGGAGGTGTGCCGGCAGCTTGGCGTCCTCCAGGTGCTGCATCGGGAGGCCAAGAGAGAGGGGGATGTGAGACAACGAAGGTGCAGGGGAAAACGCAGGAGCGGCGGCAGGGCATCTCACCGGCGACGAGGAGCCCCGGCGGTGGTTTGGAACGGCAAAAACGGACGGATCCGAGGATGGGCGGCCGGATCAGGTGGTCGAGGCGCAGCGGAGACAAGCTGACAGCTTGGCCTTGGGACAGTAGCTTGGTGCTCCTCGGACGACCTTCGTGACGGTGACGGACGGGGACTTGACGTCCTAGGCTTGGAGCTCGAAACGTCAGGCGCCCTGGAGGCTCCTGCTGGAGGTGGTCAGCGGAGCGGCGAGGCGGCGGGGGAGGCTCGGCTGGCCGCAGGAGATGGAGGCGCATGAGACTGGGGTTGTGGACGTCGGCGCTCCTGGACAGAGATGCGACGGGGTTACGAGCATCATGTGCAGAGAGAGGGAGAGGGCAGGGAAGGAGGCGCGGTTGGCCCGCTGCTCACCGGAGCTTGTCGGTGGCGGCGAAACGACGACGGGGCCGAGCAGAGGGAGCGTACAGGAGGAGCTCCAGAAGAAACTCCTCTTCGGGGGCGCGAGGAGGATTTCCTCTCCTTGGATCGTGTGTGCTAGGCAGGGCAGGAGGGGGATCGAGTGTGATTGGGAATGAGGGAGATCGAGCGTTGCTGCTGGTTGGTTCAATTGATGGATTGGGTGGTTTGGTGGGGAATCGAGGAGGGACAGGGGAGGCACTGGATGGTTCGCTGGTGATCCCGAGGGGAACCAAAGAGAGTGGCGGCGGGGAGGAGGATCCCTAGAAAATAGGGTTTGGTTTGTTTTGGGTAGGGGTTGGTCCATATATAGGGACAATAGGATTAGGTTTGGAACCTCCGATCAAAATCGGAAGGTCTAAGAGAAATAGGTTAGGGAGCCCAATTGAAGATCCGAAGTTATTTTAGGGTTGTGTGGGGATGATCCAAATCCAACGGTGATGACTGAGCGGGTCGGGTTCGGGCAAGTTTCGGACATCCGCGAGGGGGGTATGGGCAGTGTGCAGAGAGGTTAGGCGGTCAGACAAGAGGGACTCGAAAAAAACCCGGTTACTCTCGAAACGGTCAACGAAGGCAAGGGGGACGCGGCAACTATGAACGAATGCAAGTTTTGAAAAAGAATGACGGCAACAAAGTGCCGATGCAATGCGAATCATGCGATGATGAATGCAACAAACAAATAAAACACACGATGGTCACGCAAAACATGGAAGGCGTCTGGAGCATCGGTCTCGGGTCGTTACAACTCTCCTCCACTTACAAAAGATCTCGCCCCGAGATCTAGGGTGGCACCGGAGGGAAGCGGAAGAGGAAGAGAAGAGGTAAAACTAAGTTGCTTCTTTGACAACGAGTGAAACCACGAACCTTGAGAGGTTGAACAAATCGAAAGAAAGAATACAATGGAGGTGAACGAGATTGCAAACACACCATTAGCAAAGAGGACAAGGAACATTACTAGAAGAAAGACACGAAATAAGAGTTTCACCAACCAAAATAATATGACCACACCGGTATAATGAGATAGCCAAGGAACAAGAATGATAAAATTTGGACAGCACTCTGGTATAAAAGAGAAGGAAAACTTGATAGGATGAGAGAACTTGCAGAGATGATACAACATTCCGGTTAAATGGATAAGCAAGGAAAGAACATGATCTTGGCAAAACGAGATGATGGGACGAAGAGAGCAGCATCATAATGCCTTCAGAACGATAGAATACAAGTTAGATCGTTGGAAGAAAAGAACAGAGAAGAAAATAACATCTTCTACCACAAATGAATTAAAGATAACAACCATAAAAAGAAGGATTGAATGGAGTTGTTGGAAGATCAATACGAAAGGATATGATCCTCGTGGGCTTATGGAGACATCTCAAAACTTGAGGTCAAATTCTACCACTAACAAAAAACAATTGATTGCTAGAGAGCAACACGAAGGAGAGAACTCTTTCACCGAGAAGAGAAGGAGAAACTTGGATCATTGATGAGCACCACAATTAGCACAATCCTTAGGGAAGGTTGTAGGTGAAAATCTATACCAAGATAACACCAACGAAGAAATTGTTGGGTTGAAAAGATCTCGTGAACGAATTGAAAATGATGGGTTTAAAATATGTCACTCTTCAAAACTTGTGAATCATGAAACACAAAGCAAAATTGTCAAGAATTACATAACACCACCTCAAAAGATGAGATAGAGAGAACTGCACTTCAGATGCAAGATGAAGAATACTTGAGCTCCAACAAGAATCTTGGAGAACACTTCGAGAATGAAAGAAATCCTTGATGAACGACCATGTTGAGCCACCGTGAGAACTCCAGTAATAAAAGAATGATCAAATGAAAGGAAAGTGGAAAAGAATTCCGATAGAAGCCTTGCAATGATTTAGATGGAGCTCCATGAAGATATAACCACGAAGCGTTGCAACTTCGGAAAGATGGATCACTTGGAATATAGAATTCACTCATCATGAACAAACTTCGGAAGAAGGGATTAAATCACTTGGATGAAACAAGAATAAGAATTATGTTATGCATTTCCTTCATCAATTTGAATTGATGACAAGCAATGGATTTGGCATACTACTTATTTTCATTGGAAAGATTGAAGAGAGATATAGCACAAACTTGGGAAGGTCTTCAACGAATCACCGGTTTGATTTGGAAAGAACGAATTAATTAGTATGATAACAAAGGAAGAGGAATCTTGAAGAAACCGCCATAGAATTGAAAATGAACGTAGCAAAGGCACAATTCACCGGGAAGAATTAGAAAACAAACAAAGATACTTGGGGAAATTTAGATACAAGAGAATGAAGAGACCATGAGCTGACTAAAGAATACTTGCATTAAGCACCGTAAGAAATGGAGAATGAATGACGAGACATCAATTTAGAATAATTGGAGAACAAAGCTGGAAACTTAGAACGAAGAAATCTTATGAAATGATGGCCTTTGGATGATCAAGAAATAAAAACAACTCCTGAAATGCTCCGGTTGGTATGAAAAGAATTTCTCACGGTCGGTTCAATTATGAGGATGGTATCAAGCTAGAACCACTAATCTTCACAATAATGGACAAGATTTAAGAGAAACTCTTCTTCGGTCTTCAAATGTGAGAATGATGACGAGAATCACAACCATGAATTATTGAGGCACTCCGGAATGAAGAATAAAAAGGTTGAACCAACGATGAAAAGAATGTGAAAGATCTTGGAGAAAGACATATGATTGATGACAATTCATTCTTACGTCACACTTTTGAAAGGAATTTGGGAATCACTCCGGATAAATTAGAAGAGTCAAGTAAGATCCTAGGAAAAGACCTGTGTGTTAGGACCCACTCAAGAGGAACACCGTTGGACGATTACTTGAATGGGAGATTGCACCGGTTGAACTCAATGGCTTGAATGAGATAACAACCTCGAAATAGCTTGAACGGATTAGCAACGGAAACGTGAATCTTCTGATATATCTTCAGCACTCCAGAACAAATGAATAGCGAGAGGTGAATGATTGAGAGGTGCACCAGCTTGGGAAAACATTGGACAAATGAAAGGAATATGCTCAATGCTGAATCTTGAATTAACTCTACCGGGGAAGAAAATGGGAACGAAGAATTATGAACTTGAAGCTCCGTTTGTATCTTCCTGAGAATCACCGGATAAGAACATTGAAATAAAAGAATGAAGAGACTTCACATCCATACGATGGATACTTGATTAAGAAATCTGATTCCTTGAAGAAACAAGGGGTGGGAAAAACAAAGGCAGCTTGGGGCGGATGAAACAAACATAGTTGAGAAAAACTTAGAATTGATCTTGCGGATGGGGAGAATGATGGGATCATCTCGAAGAGAAGCACGCCGGTTGGAAAAGAAATAACATGACAACCTCGATGATCGAAAGGATTAGCACTCCCATAGAAATATGAGAACACCGTTTAGAAAAGGTATGAAATCCACATTTGACTTCATAGCAACTCGAATACCACAACTCAAAACAAAACAAAGGATTGGCTTAGGAAATAAGCCAGAACAAGCATATGATAGACCCCATATCGTATCATGTGTCTATTGGAAAGAATTCCTACATGATACTTGAATCCCCACCTAAAAACTCCTGAAAGTTTCTTGTTATGAAATCTGGTGTTGGGGATATAGGGGAAGCATAATCTCACCCAAACTAGCAATCCCTACATCCAGCTTTATCCATCCATCAACACATAACCAAGAAAACTCCAGAAATCGTGTGCCTCAACCTTCAAAAAGCACCCGTTATACGAGCTATGGCAATACTCCCGAACTCCCACCCCAGTACCGGGTGGCGTCGAGGTTACCTCACCGCTGGCTGCATAAAAGAGATTTTCGATGTCGGCAAAACTCAGGTATTGCAGAACAGCAATGATAAAATTGTGGCAACAACACCTCGGAGCTCAACTCCCCGGGACACTGCCACAACCCCTAAATGTCAGGAGGCACCAAGAACAATGTTCTTATCACAAGAATATCGGAACGATCCGAAGATACCCGTGTGATCCTAAAAAAAATTAGTGAAATTTGAAGAGAGGAAAGACAAAACATCTACGTCAGGAGGCCTCACCAGAGCGGCGAAGGGACTGAGGAGTAAAAAGAATCCTACTCTCCGATATATATAATCCTAAGACTCAAAACATTTTTGTTCTAGACTCAACAATGTCAGTGATTCGGTCAAGCAGTGGGCTCCTAAGTCGGGGATGGCTCTGATTACCAACTTGTAACGCCCACGATGCGGCTATATCTCCCACGTGTCGAGGCATGACTTAGAGGCGTGACCGCATTGTGGTTTTGTCGCAAGAAGGGTCATCTTCACACAATCCCATGTAATGAACAAGAATGGGATAAAGAGAGTTGGCTTACAATCGCCACGTCACACAATGAACATATAATTCATACAATGAACAATAAATCCCATGTAATTGCAGCTGCGGGTCTCTTGAACGATGAACGACTGCTTCTCCGGGGCTTGCTGACGTGCCTTCTACTTAACGGGGCGCGCGTTGAGGCACACCATCAAGTGGTGCTCGATCACTCCTCGCGGCACGCCGACCAGATTCGTCGCCTCCCACGCAAACGCGTCCTTGTTCGCCCGGAGGAAGCCAACCAGTGCCTCTTCCTGGTCCGGGGGGAGGCTGACGCCTATGGTGAAGGTGGGGCCTGATCCCCCGTCATCGTCGACTGGCACCTGCTTTGCCTTAGCCTGATCTTGAGAGAACAATTGCTTCTTCTTTGCTGGCACTGCCTACGGGATCTCTGGGGCGCCCCCGCGCCTGGCCGCACGGCCGTTGCGGCCTTGAGAGCGAGCTTGAGGGTCATGAGCGCATCCTTGGTGTCCCTTGTGGCACCCTGGCTCAGAGAAAACCGGAACGCCCCGTATTCCAGCCCAGAGATCGAGGAGAAGTCTTCTTGAATACGACACTGCTTAGCACATAACAAACCATCTTTCTATTATTACACGAATATGAATACAAGGTCTCCAATATTACAATGAATAATATCGGCATAGCGACACTACGCCATCCTCAGTTGCTCTATGCAAGCAGCAGAACAACTCGAAGCAGCGAAATAACTCTAGCAGTGGAAAAACTACTGGAAGGGGAACAACGACGATGGTGGTGAACTCCAATCCGTAGGGACTGGCTGGAACGCTTATCCTAGCTCGCGAACACAGGAACAACACCAAACAAGCAAGCAATCCAGGCACGACCTGCAAGCTGGCATGACACGCCAGGTCAGTACATTGAATGTACTTGCAAGCTCACAAATAACCAGAAGCATTCAAGACAAACAACAGCATGGCAATTACAGGTTAAGCAGGAATTAACATGAAATCCTCATAACAACATGACATGAGCAACATGACATCCAAAGTAATACTCCCAAAATAATACCAGATACCATCATGAACATAATCATAATAGCCACTAAGAATCCAAAGGCAACATCAACATGATACAGGTAAAACAACATGAGCATAGCATGAACATATGAATTCGATGATACTAGCATGCAACATGATGACGCTATATGCACCATTATTCTGCTCGGGTTATCTCGTAACCATCACATGTAGCACTTACCAACCTCGGACATCACATGATCATCTTAGGATCAAATCAAGCTTGGTATAAACAATACCGTAGTAGTCATTAAATGACCACAAGGATCTTGATCTTTACCCATGATTCTCGCACAACATTACGAATATCCGCACAACATTACGAATATCCAACAAACTCGGTATCCTCGATACCACGGTGATCATTCTGGCGATCACAACCATGACCAACACTTGGTCTCAAACGGTGATCATTCCGGCGATCCCAACCATGACCAACACTTGGTCTCAAACGGTGATCATTCCGGCGATCACAACCAACTTATCTCATCATCGAACCGGGGTTGTTATTAATAAAGTTATTATAAATACTGTTGACTCACGGTGGGACCGACACGAACTGGGCCCTTATCGTCGGGCGCGGCTATCGATAGATTTAACATACACTCTGCTGAGGTTAGTACACTGTACCCACACCACGGAACCCATGGCCTCGCACTCCCATTCGGGTGGACCAACGGCATTCCGACAAAACCGATCTATTGTCATGACACTCTCCCGGCCACTCTGACCCACTCCCAACTGGGCTAGTCCTGGGTGGCCCCGTGTCTACCAAAGACACCCGAAACACCGTCGTGGTCAAAACTCCCTCACGGGGACCGGATCCATAAAAATAAAAACAACGGGCACACAAGGTTATGTCCGCCTACTTGATCAGGGTAAGCACGCCCATAACCTTCCCTCGTGGGAGGCACCGGCGAGATGCATGACAATAGACCCAGTTAGGACCTTACCCATAAGATAAGCGTGGTTGCACTGGTCAATTTTGATCTGGCGGCACCATGACTCAGCCAACAGTTGTTCAAGTTCAATTAAATCCGGTTAAACTTGAATTCAAAATGCTGAGCCATGATGAAATAACATGATGCAATTACAATGCATGAGCATGGTATCAACATAAGCACGGGATGCAACATAACTGTCCATCACATCAACTATGAAATAATCTCCTACGGAATATGGCACAATGACGAACATAAATATTACAAGTGCAACACTACTCATAGCATAACATGACTATTATCATCAAACATAAATACCATGCAAGAACTCATCAATAACATTACCGAGTAACACTTAACCAACTAACAGCAAAGGAACAATGCCTCTTAACAGTACTCGGTAACCGAAGTTAATCATGCACCGAAGAACATGACCAACCCAACATGTACTACTATCAAGCATGGCAATATGAAAGTAATACTAGCAACTAGAAGGGCATGATAACCAGGTGCATAACAACATAGCAAACAAGTAATCACTAACCAAGAAACATTACCGAAACAATGATAACCATATTATAAACAAGCAAACATTTAATAAATATTCAAGTTGAAAACCATGGCTACTGCATGACTATCATGCAAGTGGGTATTGTGGCTTGCCTGGGGGTGAAGAATACTACGGGAAGAAGTGCGGTGAAGCCGCGGAAAGATTTGCCGGAAATAGTTCTCTCTTAGAGGGGATGTTTACGTGCAAGGGCAAAAAGTTCATTTTCACAGTGTCAAACCATAGTGAAAATGAAACCAACAGAACGGGCTCGACGAGACGAAGAAGTGGGCTTTGGAATCACCTCATTTGGAGTTGTGGTTAAAAAGATATGAAGGGTTGAAGTTCAGGGACTTTTTGTCAAAAATATCATCACAAACAAGCCCCTGAGTGGATAAGGCAGAAGCGCAAAGTTAGAAATACCCTTTCTGTTTAGGAAAACATATTCTGGGCTGAAACAAAGAGGAAATACACTTTCTCTAACAAAAAACGTACTTAGAGGAAAATACGCTTTCTTTACGCGAAAACGTATCCACGAGTTTTACGCCTCCACTTAAACACTGGCAGAGGCGGGGCAGGGCGTAGGGTCGCTGACGTGCGGGTCCTACGGGCTGGGGCCGTCACTTATCCAGCTGGACCGGGCGGGTCAACGACCGAGTGGCTGACTGGTGGGGTCGAGGACAGGGAGCGGGGCCCGCCTGGCTCTGTCTTCCTCCTCCTCTCCCCGCCCCGATGGAAACAGAGGAGGGAGTAGGGTAGGGCGCTCCCGGCGACGGGCTCCGGCGCCAAAGGCCACCTCCGGCGGCGCGCCGGCCACCGGGATGGTCAGGGAGACGAGGCACATCCATCCAGTGGCCACACGCACGCCGGAGAGGGGTGGTACGACAACGCGCCATGGATGTAGAGAACCACGACGGCGAACCACTTCGGTGGCGCGCGGCCACGCTGGCTCTAGGGAGAAACGTAGAAGACGGGGAGGTTCGGTATGATCTGAAGGATCTACTTGAGGTGGAAAGGGGAGGGGAGGAGTGCTGCCGTGCTCGAATTTGAGCCGAGCAGAGCGGCGGCCATGGCGGCGATGGGGGTCGAGGAGAGCTGCTTGAGGTCGGGGGAGAGGCCTGGGAGGTTTCTGGGAAGAGGGGGAGGAGCTTGGGATGCTTCAAGTGGCTCGGGGCTGGCCATTTTATAGGCGGGGCGAGGTGCCCGAGCCGGTCACCACCGCACGAGCGCGGCCAAGGCTCTGGCGATGCGCAGCGATCACGGGGAGGCACAGGATCACGACGAAGGGGGAGCGGACGAGCTACAGAAGCGCACAGGGCGGGAGGGGCCGAGGGGCGCAGAGGAGAAGCGGCCGAACGCCATTAACGTCTTGTCGGCTACAGCTCGCTCATGGGCGCGCGGCGGCTCGCATCGGTGAGGAAGCGGACGGAGGAGGAGAGGGGTGCAGGGCAACGGCGACGACGAGATGCAGCCACTGGACATGCTCACGCGCGCGAAGACGATGAGAGGAGGAGGGGGTCCAGCACAAACAGCGTTCTGGGCGCGGCCGATGCACGCCAAAGCGGTGGTCACCGCGCGCACTGGCGCACACAGTGCCACAAGCGATGCCAAACTATGTCTAGGGTGGAGTCCTTCTTGGGGAGGTTGCATCTGATGTGGTAGATTGGTTAAAAGTGACATGGTTAAATGGCAGTAAACCTCAGAAGTTTACTGCAGTAAACTTTGAGGAGCACTGGCGATCCACAGGAGAGGGATTGGAAGCAATGGAGTTGTCTGGTAAGTTCAGGGTAAGAAGGACTTTCACCTTGGTAACTTGGAGAGGATTTGGGTCAAGATTTAACAGAGTTGCTTTGCAACTGCCAAAGATGGTCCAGAATCAAGATCATGATGATGCTCTCAAATGGAGAAGCCACTTGAGCTGAACTTGGGCAAGGCATGCTTATTTGGCCATATGAAGATGCTGCAAAAGGTTTCATACCAATTGGATAAATCAAAATGGTACTTCCTTCACAAACATTTCCACTGACCAGAAAATTGCAAAAATTCTAGAGGACAAATGGCTTGATGAAACATGCCCAAAATGGGTGGAGGTAAGTTATATGGGTAATAGAAGGAATAGAAAAATTGGCAGCCATAATGGAGCAAGATAAAATATACTTGCTTAACAAACTGAAATTTTGGACAGAATCAAAGAATTGATGGTGAGCTCATATGGAGGCATGACATGATCTCTACTTTGGTGGAGAGTTATTATTTGGTTATATTAAGGGCCATGCAAAATTGGAACTAATTTGGATATGCCTAGCTTGTACTTCCTTCACAACCAGTTTCCCCAGACAGGAACTTTGGAAAATCATAATTACATAATTACTAGGCAAATGAGGTTTCATTTTGGCATGTGGCAATGATATGGACATGAAAATATGTCCAAGGAGTTTGAGGTCAATTGGGAAAAAATAAATGGCACTTGCTTCACATTCTGCCATTCAGGACAGAATTGGAAATGAATTATTTGAGCATGATGAGGAACATGGCAAATGAAATATTTTGCCATATTTGAGGAAGATATGACCCAAACAATTTATGAGAATTATTTAGGAATTTTAGGAGTGATGGAAATATAGGTTGCTTCACAACCTAGGGCAATTTGAGTTATTCCTTTAATAGAAAAGGAATATTCCCAATAAAAAGAATATTGGGATTTGGGCTAGGATGAAAATGACAGGGTCCAGGGAAGGATTTGGGTATGACAAGCCACTCTGGAAACAAAGAAGAAGGCATCTTCTTCACTTTCGAGACCACAAAGCCACGGGAAAAGAAAACTCAAGCAAAAACCTCAGAAAAACAAAAGAAAAAGAAAGGGCCAAAAATCAGGCTGTCACACCCCTGCTATGGTGAGGACACCGCTGCTTCCCGGCATCTTCATGACGTTGTAACCAGGGCGAGTCACCCGCCATGAACTTGGCGAGGTCCGGATATCCGAGAATGGCGTTGTACGGGAGGCTGATGCTGGTGATGTCAAAGTCGAGATGAGCTCGGTGCGGTAGTTGTCGCGCGTGCCAAAGGTGACAGGAAGGCGGATCTGCCCCAGAGAGCAGGTGGAACCATCGATGACCCCTGAGAAGGGCTTGGTGGGGACGAGCCGATCGAAGGGCACGTGAAGTAGGCCGAAGGCCTCCACAGAGAGGACGTTGAGGCCTGCACCAATGTTGATGAGGGTCCTGGTGACTGCTACGTTGCAGATGGTGGGGATGCAAAGCATGGGAAGCGCGCCAGTGCCGACCGTGGTCTTGGGGTGGTCGCTGGCGTCGAAGATGAGGTCAGCCTTGGGCGCTGCCCAGCCCAGAGGGTTCCCTGTCGCGATTGGGCGGCCCCCACCTATCGATAGAACTTCTTGGCGTACAGCTTGAGGCTGGCGCCTGCAACCCGCCGAGGATGGCGGCAACAGCGTGGGGCTCTGGTGCCGCAAAGTGTGCGATGAACAGGTCATGCAGCTGAAGGAAATATGCCCTAGAGGAAATAATAAAGTTATTATTTATTTCCTTATTTCATGATAAATGTTTATTATTCATGCTAGAATTGTATTAATTGGAAACATAATACATGTGTGAATACATAGACAAACAGAGTGTCACTAGCATGCCTCTACTTGACTAGCTCGTTGATCAAAGATGGTTAAGTTTACTAGCCATAGACATGAGTTGTCATTTGCTTAACGGGATCATATCATTAGGAGAATGATGTGATTGACATGACTCATTCGTTAGCTTAGCACCCGATCGTTTAGTATGTTGCTATTGCTTTCTTCATGACTTATACATGTTCCTATGACTATGAGATTATGCAACTCCCGTTTACCGGAGGAACACTGTGTGTGCTACCAAACGTCACAATGTAACTGGATGATTATAAAGGTGCTCTACAGGTGTCTCCGAAGCTACTTGTTGGGTTGGCGTATTTCGTGATTAGGATTTGTCACTCCGATTGTCGGAGAGGTATCTCTGGGCCCTCTCGGTAATGCACATCATTTAAGCCTTGCAAGCAATGCAACTAATGAGTTAGTTGCGAGATGATGTATTACGGAACGAGTAAAGAGACTTGCCGGTAACGAGATTGAACTAGATATTGAGATACCGACGATCGAATCTCGAGCAAGTAACATACCGATGACAAAGGGAACAACGTATGTTGTTATGCGGTCTGACCGATAAAGATCTATGTAGAATATGTAGGAGCCAATATGAGCATCCAGGTTCCGCTATTGGTTATTGACCGGAGACGTGTCTCGGTCATGTCTACATTGTTCTCGAACCGTAGGGTCCGCACGCTTAACATTACGATGACAGTTATATTATGAGTTTATGAGTTTTTATTTACCGAAGGAGTTCGGAGTTCCGGATGAGATCGGGGACATGACGAGGAGTCTCAAAATGGTCGAGACGTAAAGATCGATATATTGGACAACTATATTCGGATATTGGAAAGGTTCTGAGTGGTTCGGGTATTTTTCGGAGTACCGGGGAGTTACGGGAATACGGGGGAAAAGTATTGGGCCTTATTGGGCCATACGGGAAAGAGAGAGGGGCTGCCTAGGGCAGGCCGCGCCCCCCAAGGCCTAGTCCGAATTGGACTAGGGGGAGGGGCTGCGCCCCCTCCTTCCTTCCCTTCTCCTTTCCACTTCCTTGTCTCCTACTCCTACTACATGGAAGGACTCCTAGTTGGACTAGGAAAGGGGGAATCCTACTCCCGGTGGGAGTAGGACTCCCTAGGGCGCGCCATAGAGAGGGCCAGCCCTCCCCTCCTCCACTCCTTTATATACGGGGGCAGGGGGCACCCCATAGAAACACAAGTTGATCTTCGTGATCGTTCCTTAGCCGTGTGCGGTGCCCCCCTCCACCATATTACACGTCGGTCATATTGTAGCGGTGCTTAGGCGAAGCCCTGCGACAGTAGAACATCAAGATCGTCACCACGCCGTCGTGCTGACGGAACTCCTCCCCGAAGCTTTGCTGGATCGGAGCCCGGGGAGCGTCATCGAGCTGAACGTGTGCCAAGAACTCGGAGGTGCCGGAGTAACGGTGCTTGGATCGGTTGGACCGGGAAGACGTACGACTACTTCCTCTACGTTGTGTCAACGCTTCCGCTTCGGTCTACGAGGGTACATAGACAACACTCTCCCCTCTCGTTGCTATGCATCACCATGATCTTGTGTGTGCGTAGGAAATTCTTTGAAATTACTACGCTCCCCAATAGCAGCTCCTCGTAGGAGGCCACCAAGGACTCCGGCAGGTTGAAGAGCCAGGCGCGCGGCACACCTGTAAGAGCCATATGGAGCCAATTCGCCATTACCTTGTCGTTACCGTCAGCCGCCCAGATGCCCTCCTCATACACCCGGAGGAATTTCGCGGGGTCCTCTGCGCCATCGTACCGCGGCGGCAACTCCGGCCTGAACTTCAGCGGCCATTGCACTTGTTGCAAGACAAGGGAGAACGAAAGCGCGGTGGCTCGCAATGCCCCCAAACGCACCCGATGGACCGGCGAGTGGAGCTGCACCGGCCATGGGATCTCGTGGCGCGGGCGGAGCACGGCTGATGGCGAGCGGATTTTCATCACGCCCCGTACCTGGCGTGCCAAATGTCAGATTCAGAGCTCCGCAGACCCAAGAAAGGTTCGAATTCTGGGGCGTGAGCGAAGAACTCAACCTCTCTAGGCAAACAATTCGTCGTTCTCACGGCCTAGCTCAACGGACAGGACATGAAAGAGACATGGTAGTTTACCCAGGTTCGGGCCACCTTGCGGTGTAAGACCCTACTCCTGCTTTGGGGTGGTTTAGCCTCACGAGGGGCTGAGGATGAACTGGACAGGGGAAGAACAACCTCAGGAGGCATGTTCTTGTGTGGGTGTGAGCTAGTGAGGGTTCAAATTCTGGATCCCCCCTATGGTGGTGGCTAAGCTGCATTTATAGTGGCCTTGGTCCTCCCCGTCCCAACGAAGGCGGGAAGGGATCCCACAGTGGCCAATTTTGAAGGGGGGCAATTAGTACATCTTATCATGACGAAGGGTAGTCTTCGTCTGCAAAGCTTCTGCTCGTGACACCGTGGCGGGCTCGGCAATGACATCCGTCCTGGCGGTCTTGGTCTTATTGCAGGGGAATGGAAACCTTTGGCCGATTCCTCGGGACCCCGCGCCTACGCTTGCCTCCTTAGCACCAAAGAGGAAACCTGCTGCTCTGCGCCCGCTGGCGCCCGCCTGGCCTTGGTCGTCTTGGCTTGCGTCACCCAAACCTCATGAGATTGGCTCTTGCATAGGAATCTCCGCTCCCCATGAGCCAACCTAGGGAGGTCGCTCCCTCCGGAGGTCTTGGTGTCGTCCACCTCGCGAGGCTTCGCTCCTCGCGAGGGTCTTGTCTTGCCAATGCTGAAGATGGGTCATACCAGGCCGTCGATGGAGCCATGCCGTGGGCCGTGCGCTGTAGGCAGGCAAGTCTGGGTACCCTGGTTCCCAGAACACCGACAATATCCATATCAAACAAAGTCCAAATTCAATAAAATTTACGGAGAATTATTTAGGAATATTTGTGATTTTTGGGAGGTGGAATCAACGGAAACGGGGGCCCACAGCCACCACAAGACACTAGGGCGCGCCCCAGGGCCTAGGCGCGTGGTGGTGGGTTGTGCCCTCATTGTAAGTCAGTTGGAGCTCTACTTTGGGCACAAGGAAGCTTATATCCGGAAATAATCGTGTTAAAATCTCAGCACAATCGGAGTTACGGATCTACGGGAATATAAGAAATTGTTCTCGGCCAGAAAACAGGAACTCGATACAGAAGAGAACAGAGGGATAGATCCAATCTCAGAAGGGCTACTGCCCCTCCGCCGCCATGGAGGGCATGGATCAGAGGGGGAACTCTCCTCCCATCTAGAGAGGAGGCCAAGGAAGAAGAAGGAGGGGTCTCTCTCCCCCTCTCTCCTGGTGGCGCCAGAGTGCCGTCGGGGCAAGGATCGTGATGGCGATCTACACCAACAATTTCAATGCCGCCAACACCAAATCTCCCCTCTCCCTCTATGCAGCGGTGTAACCTCTCTTCTACCCACTGTGATCACTACTTAAACATGCTGCTCAATGCTATATATTATTTCCCAATGAACTATGGCTTTCTAATGATGTTTGAGTAGATCCATTTTGTCCTATGGGTTGATAGATGATCGTGATTGGTGTATGTTTTATTTTGGTGTTGTCCTATGGTGCCCTCCCTGTCATGCAAATGTGAGGGATACCCGCTATAGGGTGTTGCAGTACGTTCATAATTCGCTTATAGTGGGTGGCGTGAGTGACAGAATACACAAACCCGAGTAAGTGGGCTATTGCGTATGGGAGTAAACAGGACTTGATATTTAATGCTATGGTTGGGTTTTACCTTAATGGTCTTTGGTAGTTGCGGATGCTTGCTAGAGTTCCAATCATAAGTTCATATGATCCAAGTAGTTCCAATCATATGTTAGCTCATGCCTCTCCCTCATATAAAATTGCAATAATGATCACCGGTCTAGTTATCGATCACCTAGGGACAAATGAATTCATTGTGTGACAAAAGCTATCTACTTTTATTATCTTGCAATTTACTCATAGGAGGTGTTTGGCTACAGAAATGGTAACGGCAAAGTTAACATAATCAGATCACTCTGTTTAAGGAGGTGTAATGAGTTTTTTCCAAATTTGTTTGGTTCATGGCACTAAAGTAATTGATTACCATCCCTATACCTCGCTAGCGAGCATGCTCACCATAAATGGCCTGATCTTGCTCGGCCCCAGCCGCCCAAGATATCAAGCGCCGCCGACCGTTCTCAAAAATCAAGCGCCGCCGGCCATCCCAGAAATCAAGTGCTGCCGGCCGCTCAGAAGAGGTTGATGTAGGAAGAAGAGGTCGACTGGAAATCCAGAGATGGGCCTTGCTGCTCCTTGACGACGGCTTCAATGGTGCATCCTCGCTGGTCCCGGGGGCTAGCGTGGTCGTTCCCGGCGACTGATGTGGCGTGTTCGTCGGCTGGAGCAGGAGGAGAGGACCAAGGGGAGGCGGCAACGCTCGACTATTGAGGGGAGGCAGCGGTGCTCAAATCGAAAGGGATCGAGGGAAGGCGACGGCGCAGGGCAGATGGGGGAGAAGAGGAGTCGTGGGGGAGGAGGGCAGGAGCGCTCGGGGGAGTCGTCGCTGGTAAGGAAACCGGTACTGGTGGGGGTGGGAGGTATCGACGGATAGCGAGCCCGAACCTGATTACGAAGGGATGCGATTACGTAGGGTTGTCGCCAAACGTATGTAACGAATTTTGTTTACACCGTAAACAGGTGACGGGCCAAAAATGATGAAACAAACACCTCCATAGTCTTTTTCTCGCAAAGTACTTCTAGTTTTATACTTGTTCTAGGTAAAGCAAACACTAAGTGTGCATAGAGTTGTATCGGTGGTCGATAGAACTTGAGGGAATATTTGTTCTACCTTTAGCTCCTCGTTGTGGTCGACACTCTTATTTATCCATAAAGGCTACAAAATATCCCCTATACTTGTGGGTTATCGCCAACCAGGAAATGAAAACGATCATAAACAAGTAGGATGTAAATTCAATGGATAACTATTGACTTTCGTGCTTGCATAGGGAATCACAAACCTTAACACCAATTTTATTACTAAAGCATAATTACTCACCAACATGACTCACATTTTACTATCTCCATATCTCAAAACTGTTACAAGGAGTCAAGTTTATAATATCCAATGATCTCCCTGAAGATTTTTATTATACCCCCCTTGAATATCTATCAGTTTGGAACTAAATTCATATATTACCATTGCTACTTTCAAGCTCTCAAATAAATTTAAGTGAAGCAAAAGAGCATAAATATTTCTTCGAAATTTTCAACTCTCAAAATAATATAAGTGAAGCATGAGAGGATTTCTTTAAAGTTTACTAAATCTCAAATTAATACAAGTGAAGCATGAGAGTATTTATTCAAAAGTTAAACCACCGCCGTGCTCAAGAAAATATAAGTGAAGTACTGGAGTAATTCCCTAGCTCAAAAAAATTAAATGGAGCACATAGAGCAATTCTAAAAAAATCCTAGCATAAGTATGGCTCTCTCAAATAGGTGTGTCCAACCAGGATGATTGTGACAAGCTAAAAATCAAAACAGGCAAAGACTCATATAATACAAGATGCTCCAAGCAAAATTCATGATATGCGACAAATAAAAATATAGCTCTAAGTAAAATTACCGATGGTCGTTGGAAGAAAGAGGGGATGCCTTTTGGGGCATCCCCAAGATTAGTTTCTTGCTACTCCTTGAATATTACCTTGGGGCTCCATGGGCATCCCCAAGCTTAGGCTCTTTTCACTCCTTATTCCTTCATCCATCGTGATCTCACCCAAAACTTGAAAACTTCAATCACACAAAACTTAACAAGACCTTTGTGAGATCTGTTAGTATAAAAAAGCAAATCACCACTTTAAGTATTGTTGCAAACCCATTCATATTTTATGATTGAATTACACCTACTGTATTCTAAATTTACCATGGCTTATACCCCCTGATACTGTCCATAGATTCATCAAAATAAGCAGACAATGCAACGAAAATAGAATCTATCAAAAACAGAACAGTCTATAGTAATATGTACTTTAACCATACTTCTGTAACTCCAAAAATTCTAACAAAATAGGAAAACGTGGGAAATTTTTATATAAATCTTGTGTAAACAAATCAGAATTTTTCGTGGCTCGAGTGATTTTTAACAATTCTTCTACTGGTTGTCAAAGTTTATGTTTTCCAACAGGATCCAATCAATTATCACGCAAGCCATCCTAAAGGATTTACATGGCACAAACGCTAGTTGAAACATAAAAAGAACAATCATAACAGAGGCATAATTTTGTAATTATTAGAAAACGGAAAAGAAACAAGAATTTAAAGGATAACTATTGGGTTGCCTCCAAACAAGCGCTATTGTTTTACGCCCTTAGCTAGGCATAATGCATAGATTCAAGTATTGTCCTCTTTAGTTTTTGCTCCATAGGTTTCCCTCATGATTGACTCATATTTTGGCTTAATTCTAGTTCTAGGGAAGTGCTCCATACCCTTTCTCAATGTAAAATGAAAATTAATATTCCATTCTTTCATATCAATCACGGCACCTATAGTTCGTAAAAACGGTCTACAAGTATGATGAGACAAGACCGATTACAATCAATATCAACAACAATAAAATCTATGGGCACATAGTTCCTATTTGCAAGAATAATAACATCATTAATTCTTCACAGAGGCTTTTTAATAGTATAATCCACCAAGTCAAATTAAGATAACATTCTTCCAACTTGGTAAAACCTAGCACATCACATAGAGATTTTGGAATTGTGGAAAGAGTAGCACCCAAATAGCATAAAGCATTGCACTCATAATTTTTTATCTTGACTTTAATGGTGGGTTCCCATTCATCATATAATTTTCTAGGAATTGAAATCTCTAATTCTAGTTTTTCTTCTAAAGCTTTGATCATTAATTCTACAATATGTTTAGTAAAAGCTTTATTTTGTTCATATGCTTTGGGTGAATTTAGCATGGATTGCAACAAATAAATACACTTAATCAAAGAACAACTATCATAATTGAAATTTTCGTAATCCAAAAGAGAGGGCACATCACTAGTTAAAGCTTTTACCTCTTGAAACCCACTTTTATCAATTTTTTCAACAAGATTTTCACCCTCCGAGTTATGAGGTCATCTTCTAACTAAAGTTGACTCTTCTTCAGTCCTCTTATCATCAATTTTAATAGTACTAAACAAGTAATCAACAGATGAAAGACCAATCATTTTAACATTTACATCATTACTACAAAAAAAGGCAAAAATGCTTTTTCTAAAAATTCTCCTTTAGCTCTTAGCAAAGCGGTTCTCTTCTTACTCTCATCCATGGAAACGTATAAAGCCTTAATTGATTCATCAACCTTGGGTGGAAAACTTTTGACCTTGAGATTTTCCACATCATGTATAATTCTATCAATGCTTCTAGGCATATCATCAATCTTATTCAATTTTTCTTCTATCGTTCTGTTGAAAACTTTTTGAGAATTGATAAATTCTTTAATATTACCCTCAAGATCAGAGGGAATCCTATTATTATTATTATAAAAATTACCAAAGGAATTTCCAGGAAAAGGCCTAGGATTAAAATTACCTCTATAAGCATTGTTATTAAAATTGTTCCGTGATAAAATTCACATCTACGGGATCATTATTTTGCTCAATAAAAGTAGACAAAGGAACATCATTAAGATCAATCGGAGAATTTTTACTAGCAACAAATTTCAAAAGTGCATCAACCTTTTCACTCAAAGTACTAATTTCTTCAACGGTGTTAACCTCTTTACTAGTAGGTGCTCTATCGGTATGCCATTGTGAATAATTTGCCATGATATTATCAAGTAATTTAATGGCTTCACCCAAAGTAATCTCCATAAAAGTACCACCCGCGGCGGAATCTAAAATATTTCTAGAAACAAAATTCAATCCCGCATAGAAATTTTGTATAATCACCCATAGATTTAAACCATGAGTAGGACAATTTCTTAGCATTAGTTTCATTCTTTCCCAAGATTGTGTAACATGTTCATGCTCAAGTTGCTTGAAATTCATAATTTGGTTTCTAAGGGAAATAATTTTCGCGGGAGGAAAATACTTAGTAATAAATGCATCTTTGCACTTATCCCAAGAATCAATACTATTTCGTGGCAAAGATGAAAACCAAATATTCGCACGATCCCGCAAAGAGAAAGGATTACCGACAATATCATTGTCCACATCTTTTTTCTTTTGCATATCACACAATTCTACGATAGTGTTTAGATGGGACGTGGCATCCTCATTAGGATTACCGAAAAATTGCTCTTTCGTAACAAGACTCAACAAAGAGACATTCATATCATAAGACTCCGCACTGGCGGCGGGAGGAGAAATAGGAGTACTAATAAAATCATTATTATTAGTATTGGAATTTTTTTTTACATAATTTGGTATTTTCTTGAGACATAGAGACTATGAAACAAGATCTCAAGCAAACAAAAGATCAAACAAGAAAAAGGCAAACGAAAATAATTTTGTACTTTTTGCAAAAAAAACTTTTTAGAAGTGGGCGATACGAAAATGAGAGGCAAATGGCAAATAAAGTAATTGCAAGTAGATGAGAGTTTATGCATAGGTACCCGATAGATGTTGATGATGTCTCTCCGGCAACGGCGCCAGAAATTCTTCCTGATTGCTTGTATCTCCGTTGGTATTTCCCCGAAGAGGAGAGGAGGATGCAACATAGCAAAGGTAAGTATTTCCCTCAGTTTTGAAACCAACGTTATCAACCCGGTAGGATAACCAAGCAACACTATGTAAACAGCACCTGCACACAAACAACAAAAACTGGCAACCCAGCGCGTAAGAAGCGTTGTCAATCCCTCCACGGTATTGAGATAGATTAAATTGTATAGGTTTTGGTAAATAGATCTAGCAAAAACACAAAATAAAATAAATAAGGAAAAATTGCAGCAAGGTATTTTTGGTTTAGTGTGATAGGAAAATAGACCCGGGGTCGTAGTTTTCACTAGAGGCTCCTCTCAAGAAAATAGCATATGGTGGGTAAACAAAGTACTGTTGGGCGACTGATAGAAAAGTGTATAATCATGATGATATCCAAGGCAATGATCATGTATATAGGCATCATGTACAAGATTAGTAGACCGACTCCTACCTACTGAAGGAAATATGCCCTAGAGGCAATAATAAAGTTATTATTTATTTCCTTATATCATGATAAATGTTTATTATTCATGCTAGAATTGTATTAACCGGAAACATGGTACATGTGTGAATACATATACAAACAGAGTGTCACTAGTATGCCTCTACTTGACTAGCTCGTTGATCAAAGATGGTTATGTTTCCTAACCATAGACATGAGTTGTCACTTGATAAACGGGATCACATCATTAGGAGAATGATGTGATTGACTTGACCCATTTTGTTAGCTTATCACTTGATCGTTTAGTATGTTGCTATTGCAGTATGTTGCTATTGCTTTATTCATGATTCATACATGTTCCTATGACTATGAGAATATGCAACTCCCGAATACCGGAGGAACACTTTGTGTGCTACCAAACGTTACAATGTAACTGGGTGATTATAAAGGTGCTCTACAGGTGTCTCCAAAGATACTTGTTGAGTTGGCATATATCGAGATTAGGATTTGTCACTCTCATTGTCGGAGAGGTATCTCTGGGCCACTCGATAATGCACATCACGATAAGCCTTGCAAGCATTGCAACTAATGAGTTAGTTGCGGGATGATGTATTACGGAATGAGTAAAGAGACTTGCCGGTAACCAGATTGAAGTAGGTATTGAGATACCGACGATCAAATCTCGTGCAAGTAGCATACCGATGACAAAGGGAACAATGTACGTTGTTATGCGGTTTGACCGATAAAGATCTTCGTAGAATATGTGGGAGCCAATATGAGCATCCAGGTTCTGCTATTGGTTATTGACCGAAGATGTGTCTCGGTCATGTCTACATAGTTCTCAAACCCGTAGGGTCCGCACGCTTAAACTTCGGTGACGATCGGTATTATGAGTTTTTGTGTTTTGATGTACGGAAGGTAGTTCGGAGTCCCGGATGATCATGGACATGACGAGGAGTGTCAAAATGGTCGAGACGTAAAGATCGATATATTGGACGACTATATTCGGACACCGGAAGTGTTCCGGGTGGTTTCGAAGAAAACTAGAGTGTCGGAGGGTTACCGGAACCCCCTGGGAGAAATAGTGGGCCTTATGGGCCTTAGTGGAGAGAGAGGGCTGGCCTAGGGCAGGCCGCGCTCCCCTCCCTCTCTGGTCCGAATTGTACTAGGAGAGGGGGGCGGCGCCCCCCTTTCCTTCTCCCTCTCTCCCTTCCTTTCCCCCTCCTAGTAGGAGTAGGAAAGAGGGGAGTCCTACTCCTACTAGGAGGAGGAATCCTCCTCCTGGCGCGCCCCATAGGGCCGGCCGGCCTCCCCCCTTGCTCCTTTATATACGGGGGCGGGGGGCACCTCCACACACACAAGTTGATATGTTGATCTCTCCCAGCCGTGTGCGGTGCCCCCCTCCACCATAATCCACCTCGATCATATCGTATCGGTGCTTAGGCAAAGCCCTACGTCGGTAGCATCATCATCACCGTCATCACGCCGTCGTGCTGACGAAACTCTTCGGCAAAGCTCTGCTAGATCGGAGCTCACGGGACGTCATCGAGTTGAATGTGTGCTGAACTCGGAGGTGCCGTGCGTTCGGTACTTGGATCGGTTGGGTCATGAAGACGTACGACTACATCAACCGCGTTGTGCTAACGCTTCCGCTTTCGGTCTACGAGGGTACGTGGACACACTCCCCCTCTCGTTGTTATGCATCACCGTGATCCTGTGTGTGCGTAGGAATTTTTTTGAAATTACTACGTTCCCCAACACCTACATCTATTACTATTACTCCACACATCGACCGCTATCCAGCATGCATATAGTGTATTAAGTTCATGGAAAACGGAGTAATGCAATAAGAACAATGACATGATCTAGAAAAGATAAACCCACGTATGAATAAACCCCATCTTGTTACCCTTAATAGCAATGATACATGCGTGTTACGTCTCTTTCTGTCACTGAGATTGAGCCCCGCAAGATCAAACCCATCACAAAGCACCTCTTCCAATGGCAACAAAAATCAATCTAGTTGGCCAAACCAAACCAAAATTTCGGACAAGAAATACGAGGCCATAACAATCATACATATAAGAGTTCGGCAAAGACTCAAATAATATTCATGGATAGAACTGATCATGAACTCACAATTCATCGGATGACAACAAACACACTGCAAAAAAAGAGTTACATCAAGTAGATCTCCAACAACATTGAGGAGAACATTGTATTGAAGATCGAAAAGAGAGAAGAAGCCATCTAACTACTAGCTACGGACCCGTAGGTCTGTGGTAAACTACTCAAGCATCATCGGAGGGGCAACAAGGATGATGAATAACCCCTCCGTGATCGTTGCCCCCTCCGGAGAGTGCCGTAAAAGGCCTCTAGATTGGATCTCGTGATTCTGGAACTTGCGGTGGCGGAAATTGTATTTCCTCGTCTCCCCTAGGGTTCTTGGGATTTTAGAGTATTTATAGAGGCGGAGGTAGGTTAGGAAGCTTCCCTTGGGATCCACTACCCACCAGGGCGCGCCTGGGGCCCCTGGCACGCCCTGGTGCCTAGTGGGCCCCACGGGCCTCCTCCCGTGTGCCCCTTTGGCTCCCTGGGTTCTGGGCAGGAAAAAATCTCCAAAAAGTTTTGTGGCATTTGGACTTCATTTGGCATTGATATTCTTCAAAGTAAAAAAAACAAGCAAAAAATAACAACTGGCATTGGGCACTATGTCAATTGGTTAGTCCCGGAAAATGATATAAAGTTGCTAGTAAATGTATATAAAACATCCAAGATTGATAATATAACAGCATGGAACAATAAAAAATTATAGATACGTTGGAGACGTATCAGGGTGGACCGGTGCTTGGGTGCTATTCTTACTTGAACAAGCCTCCCACTTATGATTACCCCCTCCCGCAAGCATCCACAACTACGAAATAAGAATTAAGATAAATCTAACCATAGCATGAAACATATGGATCCAAATCAGCCCCTTACGGAATAGCGCATAAACTAGGGTTTAAGCTTCTGTCACTCTAGCAACCCATCATCTAATTACTACTCCAAAATGCCTTCCCTTAGGCCCAAAGATGATGAAGTGTCAAGCAGTTGATGTTCACACGACACCACTTGTCGGTTCAACAAACCCTGGGTCTGTTTCCCAAAATGTGCACAAGCACAGGGACAGGATTGATGCATCAACCAAAGTGAGAGTACAAGGAACCGAGAGCTTCGAAGAACTAACATGCAGATCAAGAGGACCAAGATCAAGCCAGAGAAACAAGTTGCCACCAGGAGAAAAGCCCCCCATGCCTGGCAGACGTGCCCGAGAAGGACGGGTTCACCCCTGGAAGAAGGCGTCCAAGACGTCCCGACAGGGCCTGCCGGGACTCACGAAGGCAAAACCACCTCACCCAACTATTCCACCATGATCCACGTCGTCAATCAGTGCGGTAGCCACAAAGTGACTAAGTGGCAGCCAAGTGCCACATGGCAGCCTTTCTCTACAGGAAACGCCCACTAACGACACCCGTCCTGCGACGTGTCAAGCGAGCACGTGTGAAGCTGGCAAAACAGCCCGACAAGGCTTGCCGGGCAACCAATGACGTGACATTAAGCGGTGCATTTAATGCACCCTGTCATCCTCCAGAGTTAGGTATGATAGCATTGTTTGCTATCTTATCAGGGCATAATGACTATTTTGCCATTGTGGCGACCCATTAATCTAGAAAAGGAGGCCCATAGCAACCGTAGAGGGGGTTAGAAGGTAGGATTACACACACACCCATACACGCGTAGCCACTACCGCCCCTGCCGGGCAACTGTACTACGCTCCACCATCACTCTTCCACCATCAATCCACCAAAGCAGAAGTAGGGTTTTACGCCTCATGGCGGCCCAAACCTGGGTAAAATTGCCTCCGTGATCTCTGTCGTGCTGCCCCACGCTCATCTGCTCTTTGTGCAACGTGACATCCCCCCTACCGAACCAGAAAGGGGCCCTTGGTCCCATAGGTAGTAGTGGTTTCCCAAGACATCTTTGGCACGCCGGGTAGGGGGATCGCTTGTGCGAACATGAAAGTGTGTGCAGCACGTCATCTTCATCACCACCTTCACCTTCGACAGCAACATCGACCATGGCATCCAAGAAGAAATCCGGTGTTGTGGCTCATCCATCCACCCCGAAGGCTCTGCTGCCTGTGGCCTCTAATGCTGCGGGGGGATGCGGAGGCACGCGAGGACGTGGACGCTGCTGGGGATGTGGTCGGAGCAGGTGGCACCGTCACCACTTCCCCCA
Organism: Aegilops umbellulata; assembly: GCA_032464435.1. NCBI lineage: Eukaryota > Viridiplantae > Streptophyta > Magnoliopsida > Poales > Poaceae > Aegilops > Aegilops umbellulata. Next base: position 239,117,121 of record CP136057.1, read on the forward strand.
CGGCCGACAAAGGAGTGGGAGGAATCAGACGAGAACAACATCAGCACCCCGACGACCATGCTCAACAAAGGAACGGGTGAGGGGGTTACTCCGTCCGCGCTCCCTCCTCTCACCGACGGGCACAACCACAACAACGGTGCTCGCCCGGGCAAATTGCCGCCCTCCGGCTGCCCCCACCACGGGAGCGACCGCAGCGTGTGCGCCTCCCCGGGACGGGCCGACCAAGTCGCTGCGCCCGACGGAACCGCTGGCCCTCGAGCTCCTTCGCCGCACCACCCTGCCATCTGGGTGGCCACCCCATAGCAGCAAGGGCATGGTGCTATCGCCGCTGGCACCATCAGGAGCCGAGCGACTGCGATCTACTTCATCATCACCCATGCCAAGTACAGCCACGGAGGCCATGGCGCGGGCTCAGCTGCTGCTAAAGTTTCCGCCAGCGGCTGAGCAGATGGACGAATGGCGTGCCACCATCCAAAGTCTGCTCGGTTTCGCCGAGGCTGGGGGCTCGCAGCGAGCTGGCCCACCACGGCCCCGAAGAGACCATGACGGCTCGTGTTGCTGGCCGTACGAAAGGGGCCACCCCCGCGGTGTAGTCCCAGCCACGGCAGCCAGCGCGAGCATAGCAGAACCAAGAACCTGACTATGTCTCGATGGCCTCTTCTAACCGTCTAGCACGTCCAGGCCGATGGAGATCCCTAGAGGATAGGCGAGGGGGAGACGCGCGCATCATCGTTGAGCGACGCCACGACACCCACAACCGGTCCAATGGGTGTGATGGCCCCGACGTCGACGAGCCTGCGCTCGGTATTGGCGGGTGCCTACCTTTCGAGGTTGGGTGACCTGCCTTTACTCGTGAGCTGCGGCAAGTCCGTTGGCCGTCCGTTCGCACGTTCAAGCCAAAGATACCTGAGAGGTAAGATGGGAGGCTGAAAGCGGCGGAGTTTTTGAGCATCTACACCATTTTTGTTCAGGCTGCCGGGGGAAGAGATGAGAAGGTGTTTGCCAACTACTTTCCTTTGGCTCTCAAGTCCAATGTGAGGTCTTGGCTGATGCACCTGTCGGAGAACTCCATCTCATCATGGGCTGACATGTGCCATGAATTCATTGGCGCCTTCACTGGCGGCCATCAAGAGCTGGGCCGACCCAGTGACTTGCGGCTTCTCCAATAGAAGGAAGGAGAGACCCTCCATAAGTATTTACAGATATTCAGCAAAGTCCATAGGAACATCCCAAATATCCATCCGGGAGCTGTGATAGTTGCCTTCCAGTCCAATGTGCGCAACCGCCGGATCCGTTCCAAGATGAACGTGCGGTTGCCCAAGACTATGAAGGAGCTCTACACCTTGGTGGACAAGTGTGCCCGAATGGAGGAGGGAAGGAAGTTGCTCGGAGAGGAAGATTCCACCAACGTCGATTTAGAGGATGATAATGAATCAACCAGTCAGAAGAAGAGCAAGAAGCGCAGTAAGAAGCGGAAGGATGAGGCAGTGATGACTGTTGAAGAATCGGGTACACCAGGTCCGGCAAGAAGGCCGAGGTCCCCGGCAAGGACGCTGTCGTGTGTGCTGACTGCCGGGAGGCCGCAGCTACCGAGAAAGCCAGGAAAGGTAATGGGTCGTATTGCAAGATTCATCGGACCAAAGGCCACGACCTTCAAGAGTGTTATAAGTTTGAGCATCTTATTAAGAGACAGAGAGCAGAATAAGAGAAGCGCGACAAGGAAAAGGGTCAAAATGTCACTGGTGGTAAGGGCCAAGGTGGTGAAGAAAATTGCCCCGGCAAACCCTTCTGGAACCAAGGAAAACCCACCAGAGTCGAGAGAAGGAAACCTGTGATGATAAGAGTGATGGAGGGGATGAAGAGGAAACCAGTGAGCAGGAGTTTCAGAAGGCCACTAACGCCCTGCGCATTGACGGCGGTGCATCTTTGCACACCTCTCATTGCCAACTCAAACGGTGGGCACAAGAAGTCAATGCCATGGAACCAGCGCCAGAGCCCGGAAGCCGCTCAAATGGTCATGCACACCCATCATGTTTGACAAAGATCCTAACCGTACCACTATGGTAGGGTGTTTGCCATTGTTGGTCTCTCCAACAATTCGCAACCTCAAGGTCACAAAAATGTTGGTGGACGGTGGGGCCGGGTTGAATCTGATTTCCCCGGTAGTCTTCATCAAACTTTAGATAGCAGAGGATGAGTTGAAGTTCACCGGCAGGTTTCAAGGAGTTAATCCCGGTAGGAGTCATCCTAAGGGGAAGATCACGCTGTCGGTGTCAAAACCGGTGGATCTCGGGTAGGGGGTCCCGAACTGTGCATCTAAGGTCGATGGTAACAGCAGACGGGGGACGCGATGTTTACCCAGGTTCGGGCCCTCTCTACGGAGGTAATACCCTACTTCCTGCTTGATTGATCTTAATGATTATGAGTATTACAAGAGTTGATCTACCACGAGATCATAATGGCTAAAACCCTAGAAGTGTAGCCTGTATGATTATGATTATATCTACGGTCTAAGCCCTCTGGTTTATATAGACACCGAAGGGGACTAGGGTTGTACAAAGTCGGTTACAGAGAAAGGAATCTTCATATCAGGGCACCAAGCTTGCCTTCCACGCAAAGGAGAGTCCCATCCGGACACAGGAGAGAGTCTTCGGTCTTGTATCTTCACAGCCCATCAGTTCGGCCTACGTATCATAGTCCGGACGCTCGAGGACCCCTTAATCCAGGACTCCCTCAGGATCCCCTGAACCAGGCTTCAATGACGAGGTGTCTGGCGTGCAGATTGTCTTTGGCATTGCAAGGTGGGTTCCTTCCCCGAATACTCCAACACAGCCGGTGAACATAACGAACGTGTCCGGCTCCACAAAACAAGTACCGCACACCACCGCAGATAATATAATATTTCACGAGTCCAATCTGCTGACAACTTCTTTGTAGCGTGACATCACGTCACCACCCGGTTATTATACCAAACCGTTTTTAGCCTGTCGCTCCATTTCCGAGACGTGGTTTCATTGGCACGTCTTGTCGAAGCAAAGATCGTGCCCCCTTATTGCGGTATCCTCATCAACACGGGCGTGGGTATCCCAACCGTCCTGTTGGCATGATTCCTTAAGAATAGGCAGGTTTTAAGGCTTAGGAGGAGTCCTTCGGTATTCATTGCCGGGACTAAGACTCGTCTTGCTTCATCACGCCAACCCTTTCTTCAACCTCTCCAACCTCGAGCTCCAGCACCCAAGGTTCAATTTAATTGCTTCGAGCCTCCCAGTCATGTCCGGACCCAGCTGTCAAGGTCGGTGGGTGGCTTCTTCTGTCACAGAGGAGGATATTGCGAAGCTTCGGGTGGCAAGATACCTTACCGTGGAAATCCCCCACAGGCTTCCTGCCCAAGGGCAGGTTATTCCTACTCCCAGATCCAGTGAGAGGGTCGTGTTCATCTCCCACTTCCTTCGAGGGCTAGGGTTCGCTCTCCACCCCTTTGTTCGAGGGCTCATGTTCTATTACGGGCTAGATTTTCATGATCTAGCTCCAGACTCCTTTTTCATGTCTCGGCATTCATTATCATGTGCGAAGCCTTCCTCCGTATTCCCCCACACTTCGGCTTGTGGCTCAAGACCTTTAAGGTGAAGCCGAAGGTAGTCGATGGGAAACAAGCGGAGTGCGGTGGTGCTACAGTGAGCAAACTCATCAACGCTTTTTGGCTAAAAGGATCCTTCACAGAATCTTCCGACTTATGGCAGCGGGAGTGGTTTCACATCACTGAACCCCGTGGCACAAAGTGGGCGGCTACACCTGCATTCCGATCTGGCCCTCCAATTCAGCTTGCATCATGGATCAATAAGGGGTTGGACTGGGGATCAATCGACGAAGTGCAGATACTATAGAGCCGCATCCGGAGCCTTATTGAGAATGACACCAACCTTATCAACGTAATCCAAGTAATGTTAGTCCGCCGGGTCCTACCATGCCGGCGGCGGCTTCTCCGCCTGTGGGAGTTCAATCCGGAAGGACCGCGACCCCTTCAGCACCTCTTCGGCACGACACACACAGGAATGTGGAAATTATTCTTCAGGACACGAAAACAGTGGCCAGATACTACCGAGGACATCGGCCTTGACTGCAACCATCCGGATACCTTGGTACACACTCGACTCCCGAACACAGCTTAGTTAAACATCTCATAATAAGATACTGAGAAAACCATCTTCTTCTAGGGCTGGATAAAGAAGGCAGAGCGAATCAGGTGTTCGGCCCCTCTTCCTGAAGACTCAGCTAGTCCCGTGCTAACAAGGATGCTCGTCCCGGCGCCATACCAGGTGCCTGTGAAAGAGGATAATGAGGAGCGCGGGGGAGCCAAAGGTAGCCTCCATCCCGAAGGTGCACCACACACTGTGTCCGGGGAGATTAAGGCTCCATCTTCCAAAGACAACAGAGAAGGAAAGGCTGACATCCTTTCTCCCTATGGTAAAAAAGGGCCGCCTCCGGAAGTTGGGAGGTAAAGGCTCCTAAGCAACGTAAGACGCCCTTGTCAGGCGGTTCGGGCTTGAAAGGCGACGTTGTCACACAGTTCCTCCGTAAGGACAAGTCTTTAGCTGAATCGTAAGTGAACGAAGGTGTTTTAAACATGTCCCGTTCCTTTTCCTGTTACCAGGGTAACATCTAGAATATATGTTTTGCAGTCCGGCACACAGTCTTCCTCAACAATCCTCTTCCTCGGGGGATCTCCTTCCGGAGATGATGGAAAGAGAGACGCCTCCACAAGCTTCCTTGCCCAATAGGGCGGACGACTTCGAGGTGTCATCCCGGAGGATCTCTCTTTATCAACAGAGGATAATGAAGACAGTGCCCCAAGGTGAAATTTCGGCTGCCCCGGGTCTGGGGTATGCGGTCCCTACTAGGACCAGCAATAAAGGCCCCGGACTATCTGGTTTACAGCCGGAGACGACTCTAGGGTCGAGCGAACATATCCTTTCAAAGGGAGTCCGTCCTCCCACAGCTACTTCCAAGAATCCAGAGGCGCCGAATACACTGATGGACATGTTGCGATATTCGTCCGTCTCAGAGGAGCATCATACCTTGATTGGTACGGTGGTTGAGAGGATTCTGTCCGCGAAAAGCTGATTGAATGAAGCCTTCATGGGCCTGCTAAGAGGCTTTGAGGTATGTAATGTTATATTTTCGATTATGCTCTACATGAAAAATGCACCTGTGTATAGATAGTAGCCCCTGAGACTCTGGTTGGCGTCCAAAGGGAGGCAATCAGAGGATCGAAAAAGATATGCCAAGGAAATAATCTAATGAATTGAAACACAGGCTGTTACCTCCATGACGACTGCCCAGGCGACAAAGGTTGCAGGCTTGAAGCAAAAACTTGATGTGGCGGATGACGACATCACGCTTATTAACAGGCGACTCAACGAAACGCAAGGTATGTTTTCGGGCGGCCAGTGTATGTATAATAACATGCATGAAGCTAGAGTCATATTCTGAGACATGCGTATCTGCAGATAGTGCTGCCGCGGTGGAGACCCTTTGGGCTGAACTTGCCTGAGCCAAGGAGCAAGCCCGATGAGTAATGTGGCTGCCAAGAAGGCAGCTGATGAGTTAAAAGCCGGTCAGGCTGCTCAGCACCAATGTGAGGAGAGAATGTCTACTATGGCGCGCGAGCTAAAGGAAGCCACTGTCCGGTGCGAATTCCTTGAGAGGGATAACACAGCCAAAGCGGCCGATCTCGACAAGGCCTTACAAGAGGCGAGCGAAGCATGTTCTGAGTCTAGAGCGGCTCGGGAAGAGATCCGACAAGTTGGGGAGATAGCGGCCGGTAAGCCTTTCTTATTACAGATTAAATTCGGTGATCCAAAGTATTCCCCGCTTAATCAAACGTGGAGATCTTCGGACCCGTTCTTGGACTTGCCGAAGAGCGTCTCCAACGCGGTGCAGTTTTACTAAGAGCAAGAAGGGTATGCAACGGAGAAGCTTTTCTGGTCACAATTCGGCACGCCAAAGCGCCTGCTGTTGCTGAACGAACAGATGGCCCAGTGGGCCGAGCTCCACAAGATATCCGGTTCTGCCATGAAGGACGTTGTGGTCTAGTTGTGGCCGACTAAGCCAATTCCGAATAGTTATTTCGGTTTGGTGCAGCGACTTGTTGATGCGGTGCCGCGTATCAACGTCGTTAAGCGGTCAACGTGCATTGAAGGTGCACGGATGGCCTTTGCCCGCGTCAAGACTTACTAGGTGAAGATGAAGGCCACCGATATTGCCGCGAAGAGTCCACCCAAGGGCAAGGAGCATCACACGCCAGATCATTATTTTGAGGATGTCTTAGAGGGTGCCCGCTTGATAGAGGGTCAATGCTCGAAAGAGATGATATTCGAGTGAAATGTATTTGAAATTGTAAAAACAATATTATGATATTTTAAGGCTATGCCTAAAAGTTTTGGCTCCTCCTGTGCGGTCGTTTTTGTATAATCTGAAAGTTTCCAGTCATCGGCTTCAGCCCCCTCGCATAAAATACGGGGGTGTTTGGAAAAGCACTTGATCACTCTTGACCCAATGTCTTGGTCCGTGAAGGAGGTGTCAATGTGACGAACTAGGCAATCGGACTATAGGGCTTTAACACTTTCACTTAGCCATAGGAGTTTGACGGTGGGTCTACGATATAGCCCCTGGTATGTGCGCAGTTATCCAAATACGGTGCGTTACATGGGTGACCAAAAGAACGGTCCTTCGTGTAATACGGAAGGAATCGCGAAAGATTCTAGTAAGTCATCGAGTGGTTGACCAGCTCTCGCCACATCATGACAGTCAGTTTTCAGCTTTCACTACTGAGGTGCTCATTCGGGTAAACCGGGACACAATCACAGTAGTTCTCCCTTTACTACCCTAGCCGATATAGCGAAACATAAGGTAGTAAGGATTGGAGCCGGGCAACCCAACTATTGACCAAAGACATGATTCGGAGCTGGTGCATATAAGGCAAAACTCGTGACGCCGAAGTTTGCTATAAAGCTGTTCGAACTTTGTCGGCAACTCATTTGTTCCCCTATCGAGCCCCTGGCAATCTGCGCCGGGGTGCGAGTGTGAAACAACCGGGAAAATTCAGCTCTTTAGAAAAAGTGAATACTGGATACGGATTATGTTCACTAGGACCTGATTGATATGTCAATTGCCATTTTACAAATAATAACGCAATGACCCAGGCTATTTGACATGCCAGTGGTCAAAGGTTGAGGGAGAAGGTACTTTACAGGCTCGAAATAGAGAGTGTGGTCTTCACAAAATTATTTGGACCTCCTGTCGCACGTCTACGCCGTCTAGCCGAACTCCGAAAGAGTCCATGAGATGACCGGTGTTTGAGCCACCTATGATAAAAGATAAAAAATAGTTAGAAAAGAAAAGGAGGAAATGGGAGTGCTTGTAGGCTTGCCCGTATTGTGCCTCTGCCGATGACCAGGGTATTTTAAGTACATAATTATGCATGAGCGGTATAAACTTCCCGTGTTTGTGAGGCGAACGACGGAGGCCGAACTACTAATACAGCTCTGAGATTGATCGATTCCATTTAATAGAGACCGACGGCTTAATGGCCGATCAGTTATGCGGCTTGATGAGGCCGCTTTGTACTTCGGCTGAAATAGCCGTAGTATGATCCTCTGTATAGAGCGAGTGTTCTGTATTTCCATTTATTGTTGTGACACTGTCTAGACCGGGCATTTTAAGTTTTGCATGGGCGTAGAGTGGGACCGCATTAAAACGAGCAAAAGCGGTATGCCCCAGAAGTGCATGGTAGCCACTATGCAATGGGGCAATATCAAAGGATCAATGCCCATTGTCGGTGTACTAAAGTAGGGGTACTCTAGTATCCCGAACTTGTGCACGGGCAGTCGCAGCACCCTGCGGCAAGGCCCGCCAGGTGATCACCAAGGCTCTCTATGGTTCCATTGGAGCCATTCGAGAACAAAGTATTTAGGTCAAGGAGACAAGTCCCCGGCAAGAGGAGCTTGCCGGGAAGGCCATTCAAGGTACAAGACCCCGGCAAGAGGAGCTTGCCGGGAAGCCCAACAAGAGCATCTCAAAGAACCTGCCACAGCGCGCCACGCGTCCCGGCAGGACCCGGCGAGCGACAAGTTCCCGGGCGCGACAAGACAACGGCCGCGGCAAGGCACTTGTCGCGGCAGGCAGCCACTCTGTAATCGCACTCCAGCTCACCCACCTACATGTCACTCCGGGACCCTTCCCAGCGTACGTGGCGGGAGGCTGTGCAGCCAGGGGTACACTATGGCATGCAGCGCTGACAGGATCGCCATCGTGGCGAGCGATGGCGCCCCTGACGGTCCCTTTTCTGCATCGTCCGGGCGACGTAGACGGGCATTTAATGCCTTTGTCCCCTGCCGTCAGGGTTAGGTATGATACACTGTGTAGGTAGCTGTACCTACCACAACATATTTACACTTTTGCCCTTACCTACGTTGCCACCTGTTGGAGACCCCTTGAACATATAAAAGGAGGCCCATGCACAACATAGGGAGGGGATCGATCCCCAGAGAAGGGCTCGGTCTTGTTAGCTGCTCGAGTGTACTGTAGCACTCGGCGCTCCCGAGCAAGAACTCAATACAATCCACGAAGCAGCAGTACGAGTGTTATCTCTTAGGAGAGCTCCGAAGCTGGGTAAAAACCTTCCCCCGCGTGCCTCGCCTCGATCCGCTCTTCGCGCGACCTCCGCCCCCCACCGAAACGAGAAGGGGCTCCGTCCCCATAGGTGCTCGGGGAGCCCAGGAAACCCCGGCATCTCTGGCGCGCCAGGTAGGGGGCGTCGAGGTTGTGTGAACCTGATCCGGCGTTCACGCGAGCTGAATCTTCATCGACTTCATCGACATGCCGCCGAAGAAGAAGGCTTCGGAGGCGGCTGCGCCGTCCGCGTCGAATCCACCGCTGCCGCAGCAAACGGCTGGCGGGGAGAACGCCGGCGGTGGAACGGGCGCCGACAAGGGAGCCCACGGTGCCAACAAGTCCAAGGACAAGACCGCGCTGCCCGCTGGTGGCGTAGTCGGCTCCCACGACGACCGGGCGTCTGTAGACGCACCGCGCCCATCTCAAGAGGCGCGGGACCGACAGCGTCGTGGTACTCACGGTACCATACGCTCGCTGGACCCAAATCGAGCTAGCGGATCCCGGGACGCTCAAGGCCAACATGCACGCCGACGTGCTGGCGCGAGCGAGGCGCGGTCGCCTGGACGGAATACTGCTCCTTCCAACAACGTTGGGAGCCCGAGCATATCCCGCTCCTCACACTATTCGCCACCGCTACCTGCCACCCTAGCAGAAGCTCTAGCGCGAGCTCAACTGCTCCTAGACTTCCCTCCAGCGCCAGACAAGATCAACGACTGGAGGGCCACCATTCAGAGTCTCATCGGCTTCGCCAACGGCGACACTCCGCGGCCAGCGACCACATCGCAGCTGCGGCAGGCCAGCCAAGTGCGAGCCGATGGCGACAAAACCGGTGGGGGTGCAACCACCGTGCACGCCCCAAAGGCCAAGATCGCCGACTCGCCGGGTCCGCCACAACAGCGACTCCACTGCTTCCTCAGATCCGCGAACTCGTCGCGATCAGCGCCACGTTCTTCATGAACGACAGCAAGAAGACGCCCGCACCCGCATCGAGCGCCGGAGAGAAACGCGGCGTCAATCAGACCGACGTGCTGGCCCCACTGTCGATATGCAAGCGCTAGGGGAACCAGGCGACCTGCCGTACGCGGTAGGTTGCCCTGCGTTTACCCGTGAGCTACGGCAAGTCCAGTGGCCCAGCACGAAGAATTTCAAGCCAGACGTACCAGAGAAGTACGACGGCAGGCTGCATCCGTCGGAGTTCCTCAGCATCTACACCATTGCGGTGCAGGCTGCCGGGGGGCGGGACGACAAGATCCTCGCCAATTACTTCCCTCTGGTGCTCAAGCCCAACGTCAGGTCCTGGCTCATGCACTTGCCGGAAAACACCATATCTTCCTGGGCGGACCTATGCCATCAGTTTGTCGGCGCCTTTACAGATGGCCACAAACCCCATGGCCAGGAGAGTGATCTTCACCTGCTTGCCCAGAAGGAAGGGGAGCCTCTACGTAAGTACATCCAGAGATTCAGCCAAGTGCAACGCAACATCCCAGACCTCCACCCTGTCGCGGTCATCAGTGCGTTCCATCAGAACGTGTGCAACCGCAGGATGCGGGAGGAGATGGCGATGTGCAAGATCAGAGACGTCGGCGAGCTGTATGCCCTGGCCGACAGATGTGCACGTGCTGAGGAAGGAAGGAAACTCCCCGGAGAGAACGTAGGAACCGCAGGATCTGACAGCGACGATGCCGCCCCAGCAAGCAAAAACAGGCGGCGGAACAACAGGAAGAGGAAAGGCAAAGATGTGCTATCCGACAACGAAGGTGGCGCCAAGACAGCCAAGACTGATGGCTCCGGCAAGGAGGTTGCCGCATGCACCAACTGCCAGGCTGTGGTGGCCGCCGACAAGCAGGATGGCACCAACAAGCAGTACTGCAAGATTCACCGCACCAAAGGCCATGACCTCCAGAGCTGCAAGAAGGTCGAACAGCTCGTTGAGCTGCAAAAGGCCGAGTACGAGCGACGTGACAAGGAGAAGGCCCAAGGAGGTGCTGGAGGATCTGGTACGAAGCGCACTGGCCGGGGGGGACACCGCGGCAACACCAAGCAGCGGCAAGGCGACAGACCTCCCCACGGCCGCGACAAGGATGAAGATGACGACGACGACGAAGACATGGATGACGCCGAGACCAGCGAGCAGGAGTTCCAGAAAGCCACAGAAGTTTTGTGCGTTGATGGCGGTGCTGCTCTGCATACTTCACACCGCCAACTCAAGCAGTGGGTGCGGGAAGTTAATGCAGCAGAACCACCCGTCGAGTCACGCAAGCTTCTGAAATGGTCCAGCACGCCTATCATCTTTGATATTGAGGACCACCCCGATCGCACAACTGCTGTCGGGTGTTTGCCGATGTTGGTCTCACCAACTATCCGCAACCTCAAGGTCACTAAGATGCTAGTTGACTGCGGGGCCGGCTTGAACCTGATCTCCTCCGCTGTACTTCGGAGACTCCAAGTCCCTGACAGCGAGCTCGAATAGACCGGCACGTTTCAAGGAATCAACCCGGGAAGGAGCAAGCCGAAGGGGAAGATCACGCTGCCGGTGACATTTGGCAGTGAGTTGAACTTCAGGACTGAGAGGATCACTTTCGACATTGCCGATTTTCCATTGCCTTACAATGGAATTCTCGACCGTCCAGCGCTCGCCAAGTTCATGGCGGCCTCTCACTACGCGTACAATATGCTGAAGATGCCAGGCCCGATAAGTGTCATCTCTGTACATGGTGACAAGAAAGACGCTCTCATCTGTGAAGACAAGATCTACCGGGAAGCAGCAGCCGCCGCGGATCACGAGACACTCGCCGCTGAAGCTGCCGGGGGGAAGAAGAAGACCAAGTCCGGCAAGAGCTCTGATGCCCACTCCGGCAAGCGCACCTCTTCGGAGTGCTGCGCTACCGTCGAGGATGCACCATCAAGCTCCACCGGCAAGTGTAAGAAGACAATGGCAACTCAGCCAGCAACCAAGAAGGTGTCCGCCAAGGAGGACGGCACTGGTGGTACCTTCACCATCAGTGCCACTCTCGACCCTAAATAGGAAAGTGCGCTCGTTGCTTTCCTGCGGGCGAATGTCGATGTGTATGCATGGCAACCGTCTGACATCCCCGGCGTTCCCAGGAAAGTAATCGAGCACCACCTCGCCGTCTGTCCTCACGCGCGACCCTTCAAGCAGAGAGTCAGGAAACAAGCGGTGGAGCGCCAAGAGTTCATCGCCGAAGTGATCAAGAAGTTGGAAGCAGCAGGCCTCGTCAGAGGAGTGCTCCATCCTACGTGGTTGGCCAATCCTGTAGTCGTGCGCAAGGCGAACGGGAAATGGAGACTTTGCATCGACTTCACCGATGTCAACAAAGCTTGTCCCAAAGACCCATTTCCCTTGCCGTGCATTGACCAGATTGTCGACTCCACAGCCGGATGCGACTTGCTTTCGTTTCTTGATGCATACTCGGGATACCATCAGATCTTCATGGCAGAAGAGGATGAGGAGAAAACCACGTTCATCACTCCATGTGGCACGTACTGTTTTGTACGAATGCCTTTCGGTTTGAAGAATGCTGGTTCAACATTTGCAAGGGTCGTCCATACTGCTTTTGAGCCGCAAATACACAGAAATGTGGAAGCCTACATGGATGATATAGTGGTCAAAAGCAGGGACAAGTCAACTCTGATTCAAGATCTAGAAGAAACTTTTGCAAATCTGCGCAAGATTAGCCTCAAGCTCAACCCCGAGAAGTGCGTGTTTGGAGTCCCTTCCGGCAAGCTTCTCGGGTTCTTTGTGTCCCAGCGGGGGATTGAAGCCAATCCCGACAAGATCAAGGCCATTGAGCAGATCGAAGCACCGAAGCGCGTCAAGGATGTACGAAAATTTGCCGGCTGCGTGGCGGCTCTCAGCAGGTTTATCTCTAAGTCTGCTGAGCGCGCCCTGCCATTTTTCAAAATCTTGAAAAAGGCAGGTCCAATGAAATGGACTCCGGAAGCGGAGGCTGCGCTGCAGGACTTGAAGAGATACCTGTCCTCCAATCCAATACTTGTCGCACCTAAACCACAAGAGAAGTTGCTGCTATATCTGGCGGCAACCAATCAAGTGGTTAGTGCTGCGTTAGTAGCGGAGAGAGAGGCATATGATGAGCCAGCAACCGCGGCAAGCGCGTCCAGCGACAAGAAAGGGGCTTCCCCGACGAGCTCTGGTCCCGACGAAGATAGATCTGCGCAGATGTGCGAAGGGATACATAAGAAAATGGTGCAGCGCCCAGTCTAGTTTGTAAGTTCCCTTCTGCAGGGGGCTAGGTCGAGGTACTCTAGTGTGCAGAAGTTGCTTTTCGGCCTTCTTATGGCCTCGAGAAAGCTACACCATTACTTCCAAGCACATGAGATCACAGTTGTCACTCGCTTTCCGCTGAAGAGGATACTGCAGAATCCAGAAGCAACAGGCAGGATTGTTGAGTGGGCATTGGAACTATCGAGCTTTGGACTCAAGTTTGAGAGCACTTCAACTATTCGAAGCAGAGCATTGGCAGAATTCATAGCAGAGTGGACGCCAACACCTGAAGAAGAAACCCCAGAGACGAGCATCCCCGTCAAGGAAGCAAACAAAGAGTGGCTGATGTACTTTGATGGCGCGTTCTCGCTACAAGGCGCCGGTGCTGGCGTGCTGCTTGTCGCACCCACCGGAGAGCACCTCAAGTACGTGGTCCAGATGCACTTTCCCAAGGAGCAAGCAAAAAAAAATACTGCAGAGTATGAAGGATTGCTCGCCGGTCTCAGGATCGCGGCAGACCTTGGGATCAAGCAGCTCATTGTCAGGGGTGACTCGCAACTTGTCGTCGGCCAAGTAAACAAGGATTATCAGAGTCCGTTGATGGAAGCTTACGTTGATGAAGTGAGGAAGCTGGAAGAGCGCTTTGTCGGCCTACAGATGGAACATGTTCCTAGAGCTCAGAACGACATCGCTGACGGCCTGTCAAAGTGCGCGGCATTTAAGTTACCTGTGGAACCAGGGATCTTTGTGCTCAAGCTGACTCAACCATCCGTGACGCCACCAACTGGACAGAGCAGGAAGAGGAAGTTGATTTCTGGTGACTATCTTCCGGCTGAGCTTCCCGAAGCCGCCGCCAAGAAGGTCCCCAAGATCAACGCCAAGAGTGCTGACGAGCGGTCTGCTCCGACAAGCCCCAGGGTTTGTTTCGTTGAAACAGACGCTCCCGACAAGTTTCGCTCCGGCAAACTTGCCGGGGATCATCAAGCTCCGGCTGAACCGTGGGTTCTCGCCGTAGAAGCGGATGTTCCCGCAGCAGCAGATATGCCTTTAGTCCTTGTTGTCGAGCCGCAGGCTCCAGCATGGGCACAGCAGATCGTCCGTTTCCTCCAGTCAGGAGAACTTCCCGAAGAGCCAGAAGAAGCGGAAAGAGTAGCCCGGCAGTCTAGTATGTACCAGTTCGTTGACAACGCACTGTACAGAAGAAGGCTCAACGGAGTGAAATTGAAGTGTATTCCCCGGGAAGATGGACAGAAGCTGTTGGCAGAGGTGCATGGAGGCATATGTGGTCATCACATTGGCGCCAGAGCACTTGCCGGCAAAGCGTTCCGGCAAGGTTTCTTTTGGCCGACAGCCCTCCAGGATGCAACTGCACAAGTAACCAAGTGTGAAGCGTGCCAGTTCCATAACAAGCAGATACACCAACCAGCTCAAGCTCTCCAGACAATCCCTTTATCCTGGCCATTTTCGGTCTGGGGGCTCGACATCCTCGGCCCTTTCCCCCAAGCAGTCGGGGGCTTTGAGTACTTGTACATCGCAATCGACAAGTTCACAAAGTGGCCAGAAGTGGAACCAGTGAGGAAGGTGACAGCACAGTCAGCAATCAAGTTCTTCAGGTCGATTGTTTGCCGCTTCGGAATCCCTAACAGGATCATCACCGACAACGGTACACAATTCACGAGTCGCAACTTCATGCAGTACGTCCAAGACCTTGGCGCCAAGGTCTGCTTCGCTTCTGTTGCTCACCCCAGGAGCAACGGTCAAGCAGAGAGGGCAAATGCTGAAGTGTTGCGTGGAATCAAGACCCGGACTTTCGACAGGATGCACAAGTGCGGAAAAAACTGGATCAGGGAGCTGCCTGTGGTTCTTTGGTCGATCAGGACGACGCCAAATCGAGCCACTGGCCAGACACCTTTCGCTCTAGTCTATGGAGCAGAGGCAGTTACCCCCACGGAACTCGTATACGGGTCACCTCGAGTGCTCGCTTATGATGAGCTTGAGCAAGAGCAGCTGCGGCGAGATGACGCGCTGCTCCTTGAGGAGGACCGTCTTCAGGCTGCTGTATGAGCTGCTTGATACCAGCAAGCTTTGCGCCGCTACCACAGCCGCAAAGTTAAAGCCAGAAGTCTCGAGGAAGGCGACCTTGTTCCTCGGCGTGTTCATTCCGCCAAGAATTCCAACAAGTTGACGCAGAAGTGGGAAGGCCCTTACCGGGTGAAACGAGTCACGAGGCCTGGCGCTGTCCGCCTTGAGACCGAGGATGGCATTCCGGTGAGCAACTCCTGGAACATCGAGCATCTTCGTAAGTTTTACCCGTAAGGCGCGGTTGTCGGACCCTGTTCGGCAACCACCATTTTGTACAAGTCTTGCCGCTGTTGCATGTAATCCTTTGTACAAAGCCAGGCGCAGACCCTGAGCGAAGATAAAGCACTGGCGCCCTGAGTTTTAGCATGCATGCTGAGTCGAGTCTCGTCCTTGGTTAGGGTTGATAGTGCTTAGTAGTGGCTAACCCCTAACTTTGAGGTCGAGCGTGCATCCCTTTGCCGTTATTTCGTTTCCCTGGTTCGCAGGACTCACTAGATCCTTGCCGGACCACTTGAGGACAAAAAGGAGAAGGAGGACGGACCAACATCTCGACCCCGGCAAGCCAGTGATGCCGGGGGCTGCAAGTGCAAGGATTAGCCTACGGCGAACCAGAGTTGCCGGGGGCTGCTATCTCCGATAAGTTTTTCATCCCTTATCATGCATTCTCTTATCGATTGAGGTATGCGAAACCTCGTTTCTTCCTAAAAGTTACCATGCTCCCTTAACTCTAGGCCCTAGGACTCGTCCCCAGGGCCAGGTAAGGTCGTAGTTGCGGCAGCTAAGGGACGAAGCGAGGAGCCTGATCCCGCCTCCTCCCTGCCTCCGCCAAGAGCGTGAGAAAGGGCGAGCGACGTGGGAAGAAGGCAGGGCCTGCTGCCGGGAAAGAAAGTGTCTATCTTAAAAGATATAAAGGATTCGCTCCTTGACGTGGGTTCCACCCGCGAGACAAGTGACCCGGCAAGCATCCCCTTTTCATTAAAAAGCATTCCATTCAGGTACAGTTCATAAGAGGATGAAGAACATGAATAATGGGATTACAAGTTTTAAACGCAACTAAGGCCCGAGGGCTTACAAACTAAAAAGAGATAAGGTGCCCGTAATCCCTCTCTTGTGCCTATCTTCAGGAGGCAGGTCAAGGAGGCGAAAAGGGCAAAAGGGGCGCCTAGATGAGCTACGGGTGCCAGAAGACACCAACAGAACGTCTCGGCAGCATGGTGACGGCGGCGCCGGAGGCAAAAGCTTGAAGACGAGGCGGCAGGACGTCAGCACGCTGTCGAGGGCGTCGTGCCCTCGTACTCCGAGTTGACGGCCTTGCCGCTTGCCCTCTTCCTCTTCCGCAGCCTCCCTATGCCAGCCGCCCCAGGAGACGACCCCGAGAAGCTCCAGGAACCAGCGACGCGGATGATGGGGTCGCCGGTGCCCCGCGGAGCGGCGCCCGACACCTAGTCGGACCCGTCATCCCGCCGCCCGTTACCCTCGTCGCCGCTGTCGCTGTCCTCCTCGTCACTCCCGCTCGAGGAGGAGCCTTCGCTATCGGAGGAGCTCTCCACACAACACCGTGCCCGAGTCCCGAAGCACCCAAAGACCTTGACGGAGAGGAGACCGCCCTCCATCAGCTTAAAATGGAGGGTGAGGCCCGCCGTCAAGCTGTGGATGCGGGTGAACGTCTTCCACCCTCGACCAAGATACATCACATCAGGGGCCAGGAAGTCGACGTGGACTTGCGTACCGCTGATTCCGCAGCCCCTAATATGCAACCTCAGTGTCTCGGGCGGATCCAACTCCATCACACTCGCAAATGGAGTCGGGAGACGAAGGCGACGACGAGGCGGCCGACGCAGCCTGACGAAGAACTCGCAAGGGTCGTCCCCGATGTGGTCCGCCACGGGGAGAGGATCTGTTGGCGGAGGCGAGGCCGGCGAGCTGCCTCGTCCACCTCTTCCCCGACCGCCTCGGCCTCGCCCTCGACCTCGCCCGCGGCCTCGTCCCCTCCCTCTTCCCCTTGCGGCTGGCTCTGCCGCCACGGGTGCGGAGGGAGGAGGAACGCGTTGCCTAGCGGCAACCCTCATCGCTACCGTCGAAGGACCAAGGTTCCCTTTCTCCATGGCGGATGGAAGAAAGAGGAGCAGAAGCTGAAGAAAGGAGGAGATGAGAGAATGCGGGTTTCCGTCCCCCCCCCCTATCCCACTCCTTATAAAGGAGCGGGGTGGGGGCTCGGCCGCCCCGCTCAGCCAATCGAGACACAGAAGGCGCAGGGAACTGGGCCTGACCCGCTGCCTCAACCCGTGACGACCCGATTTCCCGCCTCCACCGTTTGCCACTCCAAGCGCATGGAGGCCGCGTGGCGGGAGGGCAGAGTTGAGGCGACGGATGAGGCGACCTGTCCCCACCCCGTGATCGTGGGGGGGTGGACACCTCGAAGACCACGCCTCCACGCCTCCCTCCGTTTATGAGGAAGATACGAACCGCCAGAGGGCGGACGTTCCGCCTTTCCGAGTAAAGGAACCACCCACGACCTCCCCCACGACGCCGCAATCGACGCGTGCCGTTCGGGAGGGCATGGTGGATGCGGAGCAAGGTACAACGCGACCCAGGCCGTGCGTGCCCATGCCCTGTTTTGGGCCTGGCCCAACAGCGCTCGGCACCGTGTGTGGCCCAGGCCCGGGGGCTCCTGTCGGTGTACTAAAGTAGGGGTACTCTAGTATCCCGAACTTGTGCACGGGCAGTCGCAGCACCCCGCGGCAAGGCCCGCCAGGTGATCACCAAGGCTCTCTATGGTTCCTTTGGAGCCATTCAAGAACAAAGTATTTAAGTCAAGGAGACAAGTCCCCGGCAAGAGGAGCTTGCCGGGAAGGCCATTCAAGGTACAAGACCCGGGCAAGAGGAGCTTGCCGGGAAGCCCAACAAGAGCATCTCAAAGAACCTGCCGCAGCGCGCCACGCGTCCCGGCAGGACCCGGCGAGCGACAAGTTCCCGGGCGCGACAAGACAACGGCCGCGGCAAGGCACTTGCCGCGGCAGGCAGCCACTCTGTACCCGCGCTCCAGCTCACCCACCTACGTGTCGCTCTGGGACCCTTCCCAGCGTACGTGGCGGGAGGCTGTGCAGCCAGGGGTACACTATGGCATGCAGCGCTGACAAGATCGCCATCGTGGCGAGCGATGGCGCCCCTGACTGTCCCTTTTCTGCACCGTCTGGGCGACGTAGACGGGCATTTAATGCCTTTGTCCCCTGCCGTCAGGTTAGGTATGATACACTGTGTAGGTAGCTGTACCTACCGCAGCATATTTACACTTTTGCCCTTACCTACGTTGCCACCTGTTGGAGACCCCTTGAACATATAAAAGGAGGCCCATGCACAACATATGGAGGGGATCGATCCTCAGAGAAGGGCTCGGTCACGTTAGCTGCTCGAGTGTACTGTAGCACTCGGCGCTCCCGAGCAAGAACTCAATACAATCCACAAAGCAGCAGTAGGAGTGTTATCTCTCCGGAGAGCTCCGAAGCTGGGTAAAAACCTTCCCCCGCGTGCCTCGCCTCGATCCGCTCTTCGCGCGACCTCCTCCCCCCGTCGAACCGAGAAGGGGCTCCGTCCCCATAGGTGCTCGGGGAGCCCAGGAAACCTCGGCACCCATTTTGTGGGCAGTGTCTTGGTAGAGTAGATTAACGCTATTGCAGCCGTCCATAAGGAATTTCGTGAGATGGAACCCATCGATAATTGGATCGATGATCAGAGCTGCCAAACCTTCAGGACAGATATGGCTAAATTTTGGGGGAACCAGCTCTAGGGCGTATGCGTCCCGTGGTGCACGCGTGCGCTCCCCTGTAGGGGTGTGCGTCACATATACCATGTTTACAGTTTTCACTTCAAGGGGAAATTGCTTCTGAACCCCGGTATTCGGCTGGCGAGTCTCTTCATCATCGTTGTCACTGGGCGGCCCCTTCCCCTTGTGTTCGGCATTAAACTTGCCGGCTTGTTTTAAGACCCAACAGCTTCTGGTAGTGTGATTAGCTGGTTTATCGGGGGTGCCATGAATCTGGCAGGGCCGATCCAGTATCTTGTCGAGATCGGATGGTCCGTCTCTATTTGCCTTGAATGGCTTTGTCTGTTGACCGGGTTTGGAGCCGTTGAATCTGACGTTGACCGCCGTGTCTTGCGTTATTTCGTTATTATTGCGACGCTTGTGTTTATTGCGTCATGGCTTGCCGTTGCCGTCTTGGACTTCGGAAGTGCCCGGATTGCTGGCGCTGTTGCTCCTACGAGCGAGCCAGCTGTCTTCTCCCACGCAAAAGCGGGTCATTAGAGCGGTAAGGGTTGCCATGTGTTTTGGTTTTTCTTGACCGTGGTGGCGGGCGAGCCACTCATCCCGGACGCTGTGTTTGAAGGTCGCGAGGGCTTCGGCGTTCGGACAATCGACAATTTGGTTCTTTTTAATTAAGAACCTAGTCCAGAGTTTCCTAGCTGACTCTCCGGGTTGCTAGATGATGTGAATTAAGTCATCGGCATCTAGTGGCCGGACATATGTACATTCGAAGTTATCGCGAAAGGCGTCTTCCAGGTCTTCCCAGCTGCCAACGGAGTTCTCTGGAAGGCTGTTTAGCCAGTGTCGCGCTGGTCCCTTCAGTTTTAGTGGGAGGTATTTGATGGCGTGCAGATCATCACCGCGGGCCATGTGGATATGGAGAGGAAAGTCCTCAATCCATACTGCGGGATCTGTTGTTCCATCGTATGATTTGATATTCATGGGTTTAAACCCTTCTGGGAATTCATGCTCCATTACTTCGTCAGTGAAGCAAAGTGGGTGTGCGGCGCCTCTATATCGATCGACGTCACGACATAGCTCGGATAGAGTCCGTCTGCGGTTCTCGGCCGGGATGTGATTATGATCGTTGCGTCCGGCTAGGTAGCCGTTGTCACATGTCGGGGCACGTCCCCGTGATCCATAGATCGATCTGTTCTGACCTGCTCTACTGTCCATGTCCTGCCGCAGGTCATATGTATGTCCCCGAGCTGTTTTATTTCTGCCTTCACAGTGGGGTAGAGCGGGCTGGTGTTTGGTTTGAGTTGCCACTTTGTCCCGACCACGTGGTGGTCGGTCAGCCTTAGTACGCGGTGATGGTACAGGCTCCAGTGCCTCGTCATCGAACTGAGGTAGCAATTTGCGCTTTCAGTAATTTTTGGCTGGGCCCTTGAGGCCGTATTCCTCGGCTGCCAAGACATCAGTCCATCTATCTTTGAGTAAATCTTGATCAGCTTGAAGTTGCTGCTGCTTCTTTTTCAGGCTCCTTGTAGTGGCGATTAGCCGGCGCTTAAAGCATTCCTGCTCAAGAGGTTCCTCACGCACGATGAAGTCTTCGTCGCCGAGGCTCACCTCATCCTTGGAGAGTGGCAGATAATTGCTATCCTCTGAGTCTTCGTTTATGGCCTGTTCATCAGGGCGAACTTACCTATCTTCCCGATCGTCCTGTTCGGCAGTTTGCTCGTCAGGGTCTTCTCTGTCTTCGGCACCGTTCGGAGTGTTATCTTCTCCTGTGCTGGTATTGCTGTTTTTTTGTGGTGTGACTTAGAGCGGCGCCGCTGACGTCGGCGTTTTGGTTGTATCTCAGGAGGTTTATCCTCGACTGGATCCTTCTCGTTGTCGCCATTATTCTCTTTAGGTGTGTCCACCATGTATATGTCATATGAGGAAGTGGTCGTCCAACGTCCGGTAAGCGGCGGGTTTTGGGCCTCCGCTTCTTCGGCATCGTCGTCCATACCGTCGATGTCTTTGGAGCCGTAATCGAGCATGTCGGTTAGGTCCTCGACGGTGGCTATGAACTGGGCGGTGGGTGGGAACACTACAAGAAATATGTCAACTTATGACCTTCTGTCAGTGACCCTCGAAGAATTGTTCATAAATTTATGACCATTTCAGACCAATTGGTCAAAAGCTGTTCGGGGGGCTCCAAACCCTAAACCATTGCGACCATTTTGGTGAGAAAGGTCATAATTTCCTCACACGAAAAGGTCATAAAGCAAACAGCGCTAGTCCGCTGCCTTATTTCTAGTTGTTAACGACCAATATAGATGGTCATAGCCTTGTAAATTGTGGTGGGTTGCTATGACTAGGCGCCACCTCATCAGTTTTGCCTATGTGGCATGTCCATGTGGCAGTTTTTGCCCTAGGTTGTGAAGCAACCTATATTTCTGTCATTCCCAAAATTCCCAAAAAAATCTCATAAATTCTTTGGGTCATATCTTCGTCAAATATGTAAAAACCTTCCTTGCCTAGTTCAAAAATAATTCAAAAATATTCATTTTCCTATTCTGTTCAGAGTAACAGTTTGTGAAGGAAGTACCACTTTGGCATGTCCAAATAGTATCCATTTTCTACAGTGCTTTCCTATACCCAAATAACCATCCTCCACCAAATGCCAGCTCAATCCATTCATTATTTTGAGCTGAGCTTCAACATTCGTATTTATGTCCAGTGTGGTGGTTTACAAAGCAAGTACCACCTAGGCTTCTCCTTTTGAGCTAAAAATTGGTGAAGACGGTCTTCTTAGTAACTGGTCATCCTCAGCATAACCTCACGCCCATTAGCCATGTACATTTCCCATACCGCTAATCAAACACTTGGCTGCTTATTCATGTTTGAGCATCGATCGGTCTCCTCGTGAGAATCTTATGTTGTGATTTTCTTCCTAGCACCTACCTGGGGAGTGCCCAACCCACTAGACATGCCTAGGCCGCCCAGAACACATGGCAACGCCACAGTCACGCAGTGACCACGCGGCGGGCATGCGAGCTTATGTGCTCTAGAGTTGGGGCCCTCGGCCACCGTCCAAACCTCGATGTCTCTCCATCAAACCATGTATTTCTGATTAAATAGATACTTATTTACCTAGAAATGATTTTTGAAAAAAATAAAGAGCAAACTATGACGCAGCTGCAGTTCAAATTTGACCCGCTTCCAATTGAATCGACGGGAATTTGTCTTTTTCACCAGAGGTGGATCAAAATTTTTGACACCCAACCATTTTGTCAATTGTGCATTAAATCTGGCCTAGTATTTTAGAAAATTGATTTGGTCCAATTTTGCAACAAATATATGGTAGGTCCTTCACAAAAAAAACTCATTTCAGGCACTCGGAAAATGGAAAATGGTTTTTTCATCCAAAGAAAATGAAAACTTCCTTAGGCAACATTGTTTGCCATTCCAATATGCACCCTTGTGCACAATATGAGATCATTTGAACAAACTATGCCATGAATGTGGCCATAAGATTCATCGTTTGACTTGAAAGCCATGAATCTTCACACTTGATAGCTCATTTCTGAGAACACTTTTTAAAAATAATTGCCGTATTACACGTTTGTTATTTTTCCTAGGAACTTGGACACATATAATGACACAACGCGAAGGTTTTCCAATTTTTTGATTTTTTTTTGAATTTCTTATGCCCGTTTCAAAATGTGGTCAAAACGGCGGGCTTGACCGCTCCTAGATAGTGGTTGAATCTTGGAATTTTTTTGGTGTTTCTATGATTAAATAGATACTTATGTACCTAGAAATGATTTTTGGAAAAAATAAAGAGCAAACTATGAGGCAGCTACAGTTCAAATTTGACCCGTTTCCAACTGAATCGACGGCAATTTGTCTTTTTCACCAGAGGTAGATCAAAACTTTTTTCACCCAACCATTTTATCAATTGTGCATTATATATGGCCTAGTATTTTAGAAAAATGATTTGGCCCAATTTTGCAACAATTATTTTGGAGGTCCTTCACAAATAAACCTCCTTTTGGGCACTCGAAAAATGGAAAATGGTTTTTTCGTCCAAATAAAATGAAAACTTCCTTAGGCAACATTGTTTGCCATTCCAATATGCACCCTTGTGCACAATATGAGATCATTTAAGCAAACTATGCCATGAATGTGGCCATAAGATTGATCATTTGGCTTGAAAGCCATTGATGTCCACACGTGATAGCTCGTTTGTGAGAACACCTTTTTAAAATAATTGTCGTATTACAATTTTGTTATTTTTCCTGGGAACTTGGCCACATATAATGACACAATGCGAAGGTTTCCCAATTTTTTGATTTTTTTTGAATTTTTTATGCCCGTTTCAAAATGCGGTCAAAACGGCGGGAATGACCGTTCCTAGCTAGTGGTTGAATCTTGGAATTTTCTTGGTGTTTCTCTAATAAAATAGATACTTATGTACCTAGAAATGATTTTTGGAAAAAATAAAGAGCAAACTAGAAGGCAACTACAGTTCAAATTTGACCCACTTCCAGCTGAACCGGCGAAAATTTGTCTTTTTCACGAGAGGTGGATCAAAACTTTTTACACCCAACCATTTGGTCAATTGTGCATGAAATATGGCCTAGTATTTTAGAAAAATGATTCGGTCCAATTTTGCAACAAATATATTATAGGTTCTTCACAAAAAAACCCTCCTTTTGGGCACTCGAAAAATGGAAAATGGTTTTTTCGTCCAAAGAAAATGAAAACTCCCTTTGTCAATATTGTTTGCCATTCCAAGATGCAAACTTGTGCGAAATATGGAATCATTTGAACAAATATTTGATAGGACTTTCACAAAAATACTCATTTTAAGCATTGAAAAATGGAATGAATTTTTTTTATCTTGAATCGATCACGACCAATTTATATTGGTCATAAGGTCATCAAATGGTTTGCTGCGTTCTGATTGGACCATGAGCATATCACGCGGATCATGCATCAACCACCGTCGGATGCTTCCGGATCCAACGGCCCAAACCCACCCGAGCCGAAACCCTAGGTCTATCCTCATGGACATTTTCCACCCACCCACCCCGCCTCCATTCTTTCTTTCTTTCTCTCCCTCCCCCCTCAGATCCTCTCCCCTCTCCCCCGTGCAGCGAACCCTAGCCCCTCTCTCCCCCGCACACCCCAGCGCTCCATGCAGCAAACCCCAGCGCTCCTCGATCCAGATCCCTCCCCTCCCCTCACCGCCACCCACCCCTCCCCCGCCGCCACCCACCCCTCCCCTCGCTGCCACCCACCTCCGCCACACCTCCCCTCCCCACCTCAGATCCTCTCCCCACTCCCAGATCCAACTTGCCACCGGAGAACGAGGAGGTCGCGGCCAGGATCTTCGAGACGCGGTGGTTGTCGACGCGGTGTCCAAGCTGCTGAAGGCCGGCATCGCGCTGTCCGAGATCTCCTCTGCTCCCTGGGCTGGTGAGTCGCCAGATCTCCTCTGCTCTTGTTTGATTCGATTGAGATTTCGCTGGGCGTTATGCGTATGCGTGACCCTCCCTGTTCGATGTGTGTCTGCAGTCAGGTGATGCCCTCGAAGGTGAAGACGGGCTGAGATGGCAGGCTGCTAGTTGCCTCGGCCCCGAAGATGAAGATGAAGGTGGAGGAGAGCGAGCATGGGTGAGATGGCCTCTCGCAGCATGTCCGACCGCCCCTACTCCCCTGACGAGCGCATGCTGCAGCTCCTAGGCAAGGTATGCATCTCCCTCTGTCCTTTCCCCTCCCCTTCCCCTACTGCTGCTGCTCTCCTCGGTCTCACTCCTCATCTTGTCTCTTGTGCAGGGTACACGAACTCCACTTCTTCCACCAGCCACCCTCCCCTCTGCGCCTAGCTTGTGGAACACCTCCACACCATCTTCGGAGCCGCCTGCTGGTGAGATTGGTGTTCATTGTGGCGCAATAGTGACTACACATGCCATCGAGTTAGTGATGTAGTCATGTAGGCAGCGAAGCTTAAAGTGTTATGTTTACTTCACATAAACTGAAAAGGGTATCATTTCATACTTTTGGTTTGGTTTGTGAATCTGCTTCACTTAAATTTCAGCCTGAGCTAGTAGTTGACTAAAGGAATGCTCGGTACATTTAGAGATATTATATCACTATGCTAATGTGTTTCAACAAGGGAGTACCGTCTACTAGTCTGTTAATCTGTGAGCGATGGATAGTTTAATCACGGCTTGTTTCCAGACTTGTATTAACACAGCATTCCCCTTTTAAAATTTCTACTACTAGTCTGTTAAAAGAGATCTCAACAATGTTGTTTTAGTGAGCTTATTTGTTGTCGGAGACTGGGTAATGATAAAAGACTGCCACGATTAAGTTCAGAAACGATAGTATGTGCTACATTCGATCCTGGGTTGTATAACATATTTGTTACTGCAGGTCACCCATCCTCGAGGAGCAGGAGGGACGCATCTAGTTGGCCATCAAGGGCCTGCTCTGCTCCTCTTGTTCATCTTATGGTATCTTGTTCTCTGTGATAACTGTTGACTTGCAAGATACAATGTTGATTTACTATATATGCTCTTGTCTCACCCATAACTTTGTTTATATGCCTCGTTTCAAGTGAACTTGTCATAGCTTATATTGTTGCTTTTGTGGATACTGCTACCCGTTGCTTCAATGCTGCCTTAACTTGTTAGCATGTTCATGTGAATTGGCTAACTGCTGCCTGTTAATTACTACTACTCACAGCTGCTGTATTCTATTGGCACCAACTCTGCTGCCCGTGTATTATATATATTCTTCTTGCTCAAGCACAAGAGCACTAGTGCTATGTTGCTGCATGTGACAGTCCATGGACAAACTCTGTTAATTTATTGACCCTGTCATTCTATGCTTAAATGATGAAAAAGTCGCATTTTTGACCCTGTCATTTTGCACTATATTCAATACACACCTCATGTGAATTTGTGATCATATCCATAGACCAGTAAATTTATTGCACTATTTGCTTGCTGTGAAGTATCCAATATTTGTTACATTATGTCTTTAAGTAGTAAAATTGAGAATGGCAAGCTAAATTCTTCAACTAAACTGCTCTTTCATTGTACCACCAAATACTGAAGTTTTGCTATGTATAACATTGCTACATGTGTTTTTGTCTATATATCTTAAACAATTTTACTCTTTTTCTGTTCTTCCTGTATGTCCAGTTTCACATTGCTGGTGTTTCATGCCTTATGATTGAGTAACTTGATTAGTATCAATGCCACTGTCCTATCTCAGTAAACTGTTTGTTTTTCAGTACCAAAAAAATAAAGTAAATCTACTATATTTTGTTATTCTAGAATTCTGGTGCCTCACAGAAGTTTGCTTTATGTCCTGCTTTAGCTTGCAAACCTGATAATTTGTTGTCTGTTCTCATTTCTTGTCATGTACGGGAATTAAAACTAGAGAAATATATACGTACATGTACCTCAGCTTTTGCAAATACCAACTATACATTATCTTGTTAATTACTACAGTAACTTGATGGAACCTTCATGTCGTTAGCTTGCACTACTACAGTTACTTGTTTTCCTTTATGCGTTCACTCTTTTTCAGGAGCTCCAAGCCTAATTTTTTTCCTTTATGTTCACTCTTTTACAGGAACTCCAGTCCTAATTTTTTTGAGTGTGAAGCCGTGAAGCCAAGTGCGAAGCAGTGAAGCCGTACTTTGCAAAGAGTTCTTTTGGCTCTGTAGTAGACTGTAAACTGTAATATTGTAACGGATTGTAAAAGGCTATGTAGTGTTATTTGATGAACTATGTTTGTTCTGTCCTGTTTGAAATAGCAGTTATGTATGTTGAGAAGATATGGAAACTTCACCAATGGGACCCACTTATGAATATAATCTGAGCAATTTTGAAATTTCTAACATGTGGGACTCATGTATGGCATTATGACTTGTGGGACCCTTCTGACTAGTGGGACCAGCTTGAATATATAATGGCTGAAAATAGAAAAGCAATAAATAATAAAAGGCCACGGCCCAACAATAAAAAAGGCTACAATGTTGGGCTTGGCCCATGAAGTGGACCAGAATTAACAAGGAAAAAAAATCCTAAAAGGCTGAATTAATGGGCTCGGCCCATGTAAAAGACAGAATTGGACCGGGCTCATTCTAAGTAACGACCTTTTCAATTCGTCGCAATTTTGCCACGTCAGATTGCCATGTCAGATCCGATGTGGCCTGGGCAGACAGCCAGTGACCAAAACAAAAGGTCATGGGTTCCACGACCTTTTGTTTTGGTCGTAAACGTCTAGGACCTTATCCCGAAGAAGGTCGCTATAGTCAGTTTCCGACCGCCAGCTTTTGACCTTCTGTTTTTGGTCACAAAAAGGTCGTAAATGAAAAACTATGACCTTTCAGTGACCAATAGTGGAGGTCATAAGTTGACATATTTCTTGTAGTGGAAGCGAAATTCTCTGTCATCAGCCTCTAGTTCGAACCGGATATAATTCGTTTGCGAGTCCCCTGCTAGGGAGAGTGTTTTTAATGAGTTTAGCATGTCTCCTAAAGGCGTGTGCCGAAAGATGTCCGCGGAGCTGAATTCGGCGATCGATGTCTGATCAAGCTTGACGTGCACGGACGCACATGGTTCGAATCCTGTAGCCGGAAACGAGTCCGAGGTTCCGGTGACATAGATCCCACTCGAGGTTGGGTCAGTGTGCGGCTCCGACGCCGCTGAGTCTACGGCTTCCGTGGCGGGGTTGAGCCTCCCATCCTCGGATGGCGCGATCTGCTCTGAATCTAGGGCCAGAGCAGTTACAGGCGCTATCTCCTGGGTATGGTCCGATGACAGATTTAAGTCATGTGCATCGCGGTGACAGGGAGCGGCTACCGTGTGCTACCTCTTGAGCAGTGCGTTGGTTTTCCCTTGAAGAGGAAAGGGTGATGCAGCAAAGTAGCGTAAGTATTTCCCTCAGTTTTTGAGAACCAAGGTATCAATCCAGTACGAGGCTACGCGCGAGTCCCTCACACCTACACAAAAAAATAAATCAAGCGATAAGGGGTTGTCAATCCCTACATGGTCACTTACGAGAGTGAGATCTGATAGATATGATAGGATAATATTTTTGGTATTTTTATGATAAAGATGCAAAGTAAAATAAAAGTAAAGTAAAAAGGCAACGGAAATAAATAAGTGTTGGAAGATTAATATGATGAAGATAGACCCGGGGGCCATAGGTTTCACTAGTGGCTTCTCTCAAGAGCATAAGTATTTTACGGTGGGTGAACAAATTACTGTTGAGCAATTGACAGAATTGAGCATAGTTATGAGAATATCTAGGTATGATCATGTATATAGGCATCATGGCCGAGACAAGTAGACCGACTCTTGCCTGCATCTACTACTATTACTCCACACATCGACCGCTATCCAGCATGCATCTAGAGTATTAAGTTCATAAGAACAGAGTAACGCCGTAAGCAAGATGACATGATGTAGAGGGATAAATTCATGCAATATGGTAAAAAAAACCATCTTGTTATCCTCGATGGCAACAATACAATTCGTGCCTTGCTGTCCCTATTGTCACTGGGAAAGGACAACGCAAGATTGAACCCAAAGCTAAGCACTTCTCCTATTGCAAGAAAGATCAATCTAGTAGGCCAAACCAAACTGATAATTCAAAGAGACTTGCAAAGATAACCAATCATACATAAAAGAATTCAGAAAATTCAAATATTGTTCATAGATAAACTTGATCATAAACCCACAATTCATCGGTCTCAACAAACACACCGCAAAAGAAGATTACATCGAATAGATCTCCACGAGAGAGGGGGAGAACATTGTATTGAGACCCAAAAAGAGAGAAGAAGCCATCTAGCTACTAACTATGGACCCGAAGGTCTGAGGTAAACTACTCACACTTCATCGGAGAGGCTATGGTGTTGATGTAGAAGCCCTCCGTGATTGATGCCCCCTCCGGGGGAGCTCCGGAACATGCCCCACGATGGGATCTCGTGGGTACAGAAGGTTGCAGCGGTGGAAATAGGTTTTTGGCTCCGTATCTGATCGTCTGGGAGTACGTAGGTATATATAGGAGGAAGAAGTACGTCAGTGGAGCAACATGGGGCCCACGAGGGTGGAGGGCACGCTTGGGGGGGTAGGCACGCCCCCCTACCTCGTGGATTCCTCGAAGCTTCCTTGACTTAGGGTCCAAGTCTCCTGGATCATGTTCATTCCAAAAACCACGTTCCCGAAGGTTTCATTCCGTTTGGATTCCGTTTGATATTCTTTTTCTGTGAAACTCTGAAATAGGCAAAAAAACAGCAATTCTAGGTTGGGCCTCCGGTTAATAGGTTAGTTCAAAAAATAATATAAAAGTGAATAATAAAGCCCAATAATGTCCAAAACAGAAGATAATATAGCATGGAGCAATAAAAAATATAGATATGTTGGAGACGTATCAAGCATCCCCAAGCTTAATTCCTGCTCGTCCTCGAGTAGGTAAATGATAAAAACAGAATTTTTGATGCGGAATGCTACTAGGCATAATTTCAATGTAATTATTCTTACTTGTGGTATGAATACTCAGATCCGAAAGATTCAAGACAAACGTTTAATATTGACATAAAAATAATAATACTTCAAGCATACTAACTAAGCAATTATGTCTACTCAAAATAACATGGCCAAAGAAAGTTCATCCCTACAAAATCATATAGTTTAGTCATGCTCCATTTTCGTCACACAAGAATGATCTCATCATGCACAACCCCAATGACAAGCCAAGCAATTGTTTCATACTTTAGTAATCTCAAACTTTATAAACCTTCACGCAATACATGAGCGTGAGCCATGGATATAGCACTATGGGTGGAATAGAATATGATGAGGGGGGTTATGTAGAGAAGACAAAAAAGGAGAAAGTCTCACATCAACAAGGCTAATCAATGAGCTATGGAGATGCCCATCGATTGATGTTAATGCAAGGAGTAGAGATTGCCATGCAACGGATGCACTAGAGCTATAAATGTATGAAAGCTCAACAAAAGAAACTAGGTGGGTGTGCATCCAACTTGCTTGCTCACGAAGACGTAGGGCACTTGAGGAGGCCCATTGTTGGAATATACAAGCCAAGTTCTATAATGAAAAATTCCCACTAGTATATGAAAGTGAGAAAACAAGAGACTCTCTATCATGAAGATTATGGTGCTACTTTGAAGCACAAGTGCGGAAAAAAGGATAGTAGCATTGTCCCTTTTTATTTCTCTTTTTTTGGCCTTTTTTTATTATTTGGCCTTTCTTTTTTTATTGGGACAATGCTCTATTAAATGATGATCATAACACTTCTATTTATTTACAACTCAATGATTACAACTCGATACTAGAACAAAGTATGACTATATATGAATGCCTCCGGCGGTGTACCGGGATATGCAATGAACCAAGAGTGACATGTATGAAAGAATTATGAACGGTGGATTTTCCACAAATACTATGTCAACTACATGATCATGCTAAGTAATATGACAATGATGAACGTGTCATGATAAACGGGATGGTGGAAAGTTGCATGGAAATATATCTCGGAATGGCTATGGTAATGCCATAATAGGTAGGTATGGTGGCTGTTTTGAGGAAGATATAAGGAGGTTTATGTGTGAAAGAGTGCATCATATCACGGGGTTTGGATGCACCGCCGAAGTTTGCACCAACTCTCAATGTGAGAAAGGGCAATGCACGGTACCGAAGAGGCAAGCAATGATGGAAAGGTGAGAGTGCGTATAATCCATGGACTCAACATTAGTCATAAATAACTCACATACTTATTGCAAAAATCTACAAGTCATAAAAAACCAAGCATTACGCGCATGCTCCTAGGGGATAGATTGGTAGGAAAAGACCATCGCTCGTCCCCGACCGCCACTCATAAGTTGTACAATCAAAGAACACCTCATGTTTCAAATTTGTTACATAACGTTTACCATACGTGCATGCTACGGGACTTGCAAACTTCAACACAAGTATTTCTAAAATTCACAACTACTCAACTATCACAACTTTAATATCACTACCTCCATATCTCAAAACAATCATCAAGCATCAAACTTCTCTTAGTATTCAAAACACTGATAAGGAAGTTTTTACAAATCTTGAATACCTAGCATATTAAGATTATTTAAGAAAATTACCATGCTATTTAAGACTCTCAAAATAATCTAAGTGAAGCATGAGAGATCAATAGTTTCAATAAAACAAATCCACCACCGTGCTCTAAAAGATATAAGTGAAGTACTAGAGCAAAACTATATAACTCAAAAGATATAAGTGAAGCACATGGAGTATTCTAATAATTTCTGAATCATGTGTGTCTCTCTCAAAAGGTGTGTACAGCAAGGTTGATTGTGGTAAACTAAAAATCAAAGACTCAAATCATACAAGACGCTCCAAGCAAAACACATATCATGTGGTGATTAAAAATATAGCTCCAAGTAAAGTTACCGATGGAAGTAGATGAAAGAGGGGATGCCTTCCGGGGCATCCCCAAGCTTTGGCTTTTTGGTGTCCTTAGATTATCTTGGGGGTGCCATGTGAATCCCCAATATTAGGATCTTGCCACTCCTTGTTCCATAATCCATCAAATCCTTCACCCAAAACTTGAAAACTTCACAACACAAAACTCAGCAGAAAATCTCGTGAGCTCCATTAGCGAAAGAAAACAAAAGACCACTTCAAGGTACTGTAATGAACTCATTCTTTATTTATATTGGTGTTAAACCTACTGTATTCCAACTTCTCTATGGTTTGTAAACTATTTTACTAGCCATAGATTCATCAAAATAAGCAAACAACACACGAAAAACAGAATCTGTCAAAAACAGAACATTCTGTAGTAATCTGTAACTAACGCAAACTTCTGGAACTCCAAAAAATCAGCCAAAATAGAATGACCTAGAAGATTTGTTTATTGATCAGCATCAATTAGAATCAGTATTTTATCACGTTCTTGTGATTTGTAACAATTTGTTTTGTGAACAGAAAGTTTCTGGAAATTTCTGCAAGATCAAATAACTATCATCCAAGAAGATACTATAGGTTTAACTTGGCACAAACACTAATTAAAACATAAAAACACATCTAACAAGAGGCTAGATCAAATATTTATTCCTAAACAGAAGCAAAAAGCAAAAAACTAAAAATAAAATTGAGTTGCCTCCCAACAAGCGCTATCGTTTAACGCCCCTAGCTAGGCATAAAAGCAAGGATAGATCTAGGTATTGTCATCTTTGGTAGGCAATCCATAAGTGGCTCTCATAATAGATTCATATGGTAATTTTATTTTCTTCCTAGGGAAGTGTTCCATGCCTTTATTTAATGGAAATTGGAATCTAATATTCCCTTCCTTCATATGAATAATTGCACCAATCGTTATAAGGAAAGGTCTACCAAGAATAATAGGACATGAAGGATTGCAATATATATCAAGAACGATAAAATCTACGGGCACATAGTTCCTATTTGCAAAAATAAGAACATCATTAATTCTTCCCATATGTTTCTTAATAGTGGAATCCGCAAGGTGCAAGTTTAAAGAGCAATCATCAAAATCACAGAAACCTAGCAAATCGCACAAAGTTTTTGGAATCGTGGAAACACTCGCACCCAAATCACACAAAGCATAGCATTCATGATCTTTAATCTTAATTTTAATAGTAGGTTCCCACTCATCATAAAGTTTTCTAGGGATAGAGACTTCCAACTCAAGCTTTTCTTCATAAGATTGCATCAAAGTATCAATAGTATGTTTGGTAAAAGCTTTATTTCGACTATAAGCATGAGAAGAATTTAGCACGGATTGCAACAAGGAAATACAATCTATCAAAGAGCAACTATCATAATTAAATTCCTTGAAATCCAAAATAGTGGGTTTATTAATATCTAGGGTTTTGATTTCTTCAATCCCACTTTTACCAAATTTAGCATCAAGATCTAAAAACTCCGAATTTTTGGAACGCCTTCTAGGTAAAGGTGGATCATATTCAGTCCCGTCATTATCAAGATTCATATTGCAAAACAAAGATTTAATAGGGGACACATCAATAACTTTTAGATCTTCATCTTTATTTTCATAGAAATTTGAAGAACGCGCTTTCATAAAGCAATCTTTCTTAGCACGCATCCTAGCGGTTCTTTCTTTGCCCTCATCAATGGAAATGCTCATGGCTTTGAGAGACTAATTGATATCATGCTTAGGAGGAATAGATCTAAGTTTTAAAGAATCAACATCAAGAGAAATTCTATCAACGTTCCTAGCCAACTCATCAACTTTAAGCAATTTCTCTTCAAGCAAAGCATTGAAATTCTTTTGCGAATTCATAAATTCCTTAAAACTAGTCTCAAATTCAGAGGGCATATTATTAAAATTTCCATAAGAATTGTTGTAGGAATTACCATAATTATTAGAGGAATTGCTAGGATAAGGCCTAGGATTAAAGTTTCCTCTATACGCATTGTTACCAAAATTATTCCTACGAACAAAATTCACATCCATAGATTCATTATTATTCTCAATCAAAGTACACAAAGGCATATAATTACGATCAGAAGAAACACTCTTACTAGCAAATAATTTCATAAGTTCATCCATCTTTCCACTCAAAACATTAATTTCTTCTATCGCATGCGTTTTTTATTAGTAGATCTTTCAGTGTGCCATTGAGAATAATTAAACATAATATTATCTAGGAGTTTAGTTGCTTCTCCTAAAGTGATTTCCATAAAAGTGCCTCCCTCGGCCGAATCTAAAAGATTTCTAGAAGCAAAATTCAATCCGGCATAAAAAAATTGTATAATCATCCACAAATTCAAACCATGAGTGGGGCACTTACCTATCATTAATTTCATCCTCTCCCAAGCTTGTGCAACATGTTCATGATCAAGTTGCTTAAAGTTCATAATATCGTTTCTAAGAGAGATGATCTTAGCAGGAGGAAAATACTTAGAGATAAAAGCATCTTTGCACTTATTCCAAGAATCAATACTATTTTCAGGCAAAGACGAAAACCAAGCTTTAGCACGATCTCTAAGCGAAAAAGAAAATAGCTTCAATTTAACAATATAATTGTCAACATCTTTCTTCTTTAGCATATCACACAAATCAACGAAGCTATTTAGATGAGTAGCGGCATCTTCACTAGGAAGGTCGGCGAATTGATCTTTCATGACAAGATTCAACAAGGCAGCATTGGTTTCACAAGATTTAGTATCGGTAAGGAAAGCAATCGGAGTGCTAAGGAAATCATTATTGTTGGTATTGGTGAAGTCACATAATTTGGTAATATCTTGAGCCATCGTGACAAACAAGCAATCCAACACACGAGCAAACAAAAAGCAAGCGAAAAAGAGGCGAACGAAAAAGAGAGGGTGAATAAAATGGCAAGGGTGAAGTGGGGGAGAGGAAAACGAGAGGCAAATGGAAAATAATGTAATGCGGTAGACAAGGGTTTGTGATGGGTACTTGGTATGCTGACTTTTGCGTAGACCTCCCTGTCAACGGCGCCAGATATCCTTCTTGCTACCTCTTGAGCACTGCGTTGGGTTTCCCTTGAAGAGGAAAGGGTGATGCGGCAAAGTAGCGTAAGTATTTCCCTCAGTTTTTGAGAACCAAGGTATCAATCCAGTAGGAGGCTACACGCGAGTCCCTCGCACCTACACAAAACAAACAAATCCTCGCAACCAACGCGATAAGGGGTTGTCAATCCCTACACGGTCACTTACGAGAGTGAGATATGATAGATATGATAGGATAATATTTTTGGTATTTTTATGATAAAGATGCAAAGTAAAATGAAAGCAAAGTAAAAAGGCAACGGAAATAACTAAGTGTTGGAAGATTAATATGATGAAGATAGACCCGGGGGCCATAGGTTTCACTAGTGGCTTCTCTAAAGAGCGTAAGTATTTTACGGTGGGTGAACAAATTACCGTTGAGCAATTGACAGAATTGAGCAAAGTTATGAGAATATCTAGGTATGATCATGTATATAGGCATCACGTCCGAGACAAGTAGACCGACTCCTGCCTGCATCTACTACTATTACTCCACACATCGACCGCTATCCAGCATGCATCTAGAGTATTAAGTTCATAAGAATAGAGTAACGCCTTAAGAAAGATGACATGATGTAGAGGGATAAATTCATGCAATACGATAAAAACCCCATCTTGTTATCCTCGATGGCAACAATACAATACGTGCCTTGCTGCCCCTACTTCACTGGGAAAGGACACCGCAAGATTGAACCCAAAGCTAAGCACTTCTCCTATTGCAAGAAAGATCAATCTAGTAGGCCAAACCAAACTGATAATTCAAAGAGACTTGCAAAGATAACCAATCATACATAAAAGAATTCAGAAGATTCAAATATTGTTCATAGATAAACTTGATCATAAACCCACAATTCATCGATCTCAACAAACACACCGCAAAAGAAGATTACATCGAATAGATCTCCACGAGAGAGGAGGAGAACATTGTATTGAGATCCAAAAATAGAGAAGAAGCCATCTAGCTACTAACTATGGACCCGAAGGTCTGATGTAAACTACTCACACATCATCGGAGAGGCTATGGTGTTGATGTAGAAGCCCTCGGTGATTGATGCCCCCTCCGGCGGAGCTCCTGAACAAGCCCCAAGATGGGATCTTTGTGGGTACAGAAGGTTGCGGTGGTGGAATTAGGTTTTTGGCTCCGTATCTGATCATTTGGGGGTACGTAGGTATATATAGGAGGAAGGAGTACGTCGGTGGAGCAACATGGGGCCCACGAGGGTGGAGGGCGCGCCTAGGGGGTGTAGGCGCGCCGCCCTACCTCGTGGCTTCCTCGAAGCTTCCTTGAATTAGGGTCCAAGTCTCCTGGATCATGTTCGTTCCAAAAATCACGTCCCGATGGTTTCATTCCGTTTGGACTCCGTTTGATATTCTTTTTCTGCTAAACTCTGAAATAGGCAAAAACAACAATTATGGGTTGGGCCTTTGGTTAATAGGTTAGTCCCAAAAATAATATAAAAGTGAATAATAAAGCCCAATAATGTCCAAAACAGAAGATAATATAGCATGGAGCAATCCAAAATTATAGATACGTTGGAGGCGTATCACCGTGGTCTCGAATCCATCGAAGGTCAAATCTCCGCGGATATCTGTGACGTAGTTCAAGCTTCCAAATCTGACCTGGTGGCCTGGGGCGTAGCTCTCGATCTGCTCTAGATGGCCAAGCGAATTGGCTCGCAAGGCGAAGGCGCCGAATGCGAAGATCTATCCGGGGAGGAAATTTTCTCCCTGGACAACATTGTTGTAGATGATTGATGGGCCCATCGAACCTCTTGACAACGATGCAACGGAACTCTCAATGAAAGCACCAATGTCGGTGTCAAAACCGATGTATCTCGGGTAGGGGGTCCCGAACTGTGCGTCTAAGGTCGATGGTAACAGGAGACGGGGGACACGATGTTTACCCAGGTTCGGGCACTCTCTATGGAGGTAATACCCTACTTCCTTCTTGATTGATCTTGATGAATATGAGTATTACAAGAGTTGATCTACCACGAGATCGTAATGGCTATTAGAAGTCTAGCCTATGTGATTATGATTATCTCTACGGTCTAAGCCCTCCGGTTTATATAGACACCGGAGGGGAAATGAATCTTCATATCAGGGCACCAAGCTTGCCTTCCACGCAAACGAGAGTCCCATCCGGACATGGTAGAGAGTGTTCGGTCTTGTATCTTCACAGCCCATTAGTCCGGCCTACGTATCATAGTCCGGACGCCCGAGGACCCCTTAATCCAGGACTCCCTCACAAGCTGCCGGTGACGTTTGGGGGAGAGCTGAACTACCGGACTGAGAAGATTGTGTTTGATGTGGTTGACCTCCCCCTGCCGTACAATGGAATTCTTGGACGCCCAGCCCTGGCTAAATTCATGGCGGCATCCCACTATGCCTACAACACCTTGAAGATGCCTAGGCCGATGGGAGTCCTTACCATCCCATCAGACGAGAAGGATGCAATCATTTGCGTGGATAAGATGTACCAGGGTGCAGTCGCGGCAAAGGCAGTGGCAACATCAGTTTCTGCTAAGGAGGACAGAGGAAAGAAGAAGGGTAGCAAGGACGCTGGCAAGGAATCTGAGAAGCGTACCTCTCCGGAGTGTGTTGCGCCTGTTGATGACTTTTCAGAGAGCTCCGGCATTAAGAGATCCAAGGTTACTACACCTGTGGCACCCCGGCTCAGAGAAACCGGAACGCCCCGTATTCCAGACCAGAGATCGAGGAGAAGTCTCTGGAATACGGCACTGCTTGACATAGAACAAATCAGCTCTTATTACAAGAATAATAATTACAGGGGTCTGATGTTACAATGATCACATCAGCATGGCGACACTGCACCTGCGATACTACACTTGCTCTATGCTAGCAGCGGAACATCTCGTAGCAGCGGAAAACTTCTAGCAGCGGAACAACGACGAAGGTGGTGAACTCCACTCCGCAGGGACTCTGGCTGGGACACGATCTAGCTCGCACGAACGGAAACCACGACAAGCAATCAAGCAATCATGGTTTCACCTACAATCTGGCATGACACGCCAGGTCAGTACATTGAATGTACTTGCAAGCTCACAACAACCACAAACATCAAGGCAAGACAATAACATAGCATTAACAGGTTAATTAATTATCAACTACCATGACGAAGCAACTACTAAGCATGAGCTGAACTAATACAATGTTGATACATCACCATCTCAGATCTCCATAACCATATCTCTCTTGGCTAACCGGCCAAGCAATATACCATCTCGATCAACTCATGATCAAAACCATACAGTGATCTTTCCGGCGATCACTACCATGACTAACACTTGGTCTCAAATTGTGATCTTTCCGGCGATTACAACCACGACCAACACTTTGTCTCCAACATCATCATTAACATCCTGCCAATCTGTACTGCTCAACATATCAACATATAAATCACCTATAAGTCATTCCGTCATGTGAGTGTTGATCGAATGGTGGGACCTAATACGGACGCGACTATCGATAGATTAAATACACCCTGCAGAGGTAGCACACTGTACCCACACCACGGAACCCATGGCCTCGCACTCCCATTCGGGTGGACCAACGACATTCCAACAAAACCGATCTACTGCCATGACACTCTCCCGTCCACTCCGACTCACTCCCCACTGGGCTAGTCCTGGGTGGCCCCGTGTCTACCAAAGACACCAACGACCACCGTCCTGGCCAAAACATAAACTGTCCCACACAGGGACACGCGCGCAAAATCCAACTACGGGCACATATGGTTATGTCTGCTTACCGGGCTAGGGTACGCACGCCCATAACCTTCCCAAGTTGGAGGCACCGGCGAGAGGCACGACAATAGACTGCATTAGGGCCTTCCCAAAAAGGCAAATGTGGCTGCACTGGAAAAACCCGGTTCGGCGGCACCTAACCAACTTAATGACGGAATTTATCCCCAAAAATATAACTGTGATAATTGATAATCCGATATCAACTACCAAACTATAATCCAAGTCATAGCAATATCCAACAAATAATCCAAGCATAATATCATCATCTCAAAATACTCCAAGGGTAGCACAACACTACTGTCATGATATATCCGAAAACAATAATCCTACTACTCCAATAACAAGAATAAAGCTATTCGGCTAAGATCCACATGTAAACATCATTTACGAAAATAATACTCCAACAATAGAACATCTACTAGCATCATGAAAATAATCATACTAACCACTAATAATCCAAAGGCAGCATGATATCCAAAGTAATACTCCAAAATATAATAACAGATACCATCATGGAAATAATCATAATACCAACCACTAATACTCCAATGACAACATGATACTCATCAACTGCAAGCATAACTCCTAGTAATCCAAACAATAGCATGGCAACAACAACATCAACATAATACTCCGAGAAAATGCCATGCACAAAGTCATGTAGCTAAAGCAATATTTTAAACAAGTTCAAATAGATTAAACCATGTCACTGCATTACAGTGATGCAAATGGAGGGTGTGGCTTGCCTGGGGTGAAAGAAATCACCGGGAGAAAGTGCGAGAAGCTCGCGAAAAGAATCGCCGGAAAAAGTACTCTCTCGGAAGGGGCTGAATAAGGGCAGGGGCAAAATGGTCATTTTCAGAATGTCAAAACATGGTGAAAATTATTCCATGAGAACGGGCTCAATGAAACGAAGAAGTGAGCGTTGGTTTCACCTCGATCGGAGTTACAGTTGCGGAGTTATGAGGTGTAGAAGATCAGGGATCTATCGGTGAAACTTTTTCAGCAAACAAGCCCCTGGTGGAAAAACAGAAAGCGTCTTCGGGCAGATTCTGTTTTCTGTGAAGGGAAATGTTTTTTCAGCCACAATAGGTAGGAAGTACTCTTTCTCCAAACGAAAACGTATATCTGGAACGACGTCTCCACTTATCTACGTGGACCAGGGAACGAGAGGCTTACAGGTGGGGTCCAGGCGCAGGGGAAGGGGCTAGGCTCGGTCGTCTCCTTCCTCCCGCTCCTGTGCTCCCGTGCGGTATATAGGAGGAGCAGGGGAGGAAGCGGCGAGGGGGCCGGCTAGCTCCGGCCGTCTCTGGCCGAGCCGAGGGCACCGGCGGGATAGGGGCGGCGAGGGGGTCCCGTTCAGAGGGAGCACGGCCGCCAGGGAGGAGAGGGGTGGAGGGGAGAGGTGGCGCCAGGAGGAGGACTGGGACGGGCGGGCGGTGGCGCTCTCCAGCGAAGCAGGCACTCCGGCGAGGGGGCAAGTGGGTGGGGCGTCTGAGTGGAACGAGGGGAAGACAGTGGACGTGGAGGGGAGGCGAGAGGAGGCTCGGGTTGGCCAGAATCATGCCGAGGCCGAGGCGGCCATGGTGGACAGAGGCGAACTCCGGCGACATGGGGCGATTCCAAAGAGCAAATGAGGCGGGGGAGGGATGAACGAGCTGCGGGAGGGGTATAGGGTCCTATATATAGGCCCGGGGAAGGCTCTAGAGCTCACGAGCGATCTCCCGACCAAGCTTTAATGGTGGGCAGAGGCTGGGCATGGCACGGGCATGGCGTTTGCGACGCATTGATGGCGAACAGGTACGAAGCAACGATGCAGGCCGACGCAGTCGAGCACGGACGAGCTCCTGGACAAGGTTTGAGGTCGAGACGAGGAGGGAGGAGACGAGCATAGTGGCCGGAACAAGCCAGAGCACGCCTGCAGCCATGACGCAAGGGTGATCACCACGCTCACTGGCGCAAGAGGTGCTCTTTGGAGTGGCCAACCATGTCCAATGGATGGACCTTGGTGCCCATAGTCCAACGAAAGAAATAAATCAGTCCAGGGGCAAAGAAAAGATTTGCACTTAACTCCAAAAGTAAATCAGTAAGAAGGTGTTTGTAACTTGCTGTGGTTAAACCAGCTTGGTAATGTGGTAAAGAGTTTGTCTGCTGATGATCACACACTAAGGTGATGCTGATCACCAATAATCAGACTAATAGGATGAGTTTAGATGAGGGTTGCTGTAGAAACCACTACAATGGCCGGAATTAGGGATTTGGATGATGCACTCTCATGTAGAGGCAAGTTGAGATGAAATTGGTCATGCCTAATGATTTGAAAATATGAAGATGCTCAAAGAGTTTCAGGCCATTTGGATGAACCAAAATAGCACTTGCTTCATATAGCTTTGATCTGGACAGAAACTTGGAAAAAATTTCACAGGGCAAATTGTGTAATGGATTGAGCCAAATTTTGGTGTAGGGAGTTTATATGGACAATAGAAAGCCCAGAAATATTGGCAGCCATAATGGAGCAAGATAAAATACACTTGCTTCACAAACTGAAATTTGGGACAGAATCAAAGAATTGAAGATGAGCTCACATGAAGGCATGACATGAGCTCTACTTTGGTGGAGGGCTATGATACGATGATATGCGGGATCATACAAAATGGCAACTCATTTGGATATGCCTAGCTTGCACCTCCTTCGCATATCTTCTTTCTGGATAGAAACTTTGGAAAATCATAATTACATAATTACTAGGAAAATGAGGTTGCATTTTGGCATGTGGCAATTATATGGACAGGAAAAGGAAAAGGACACTTGCTTCACATTCTGCCATTCAGGACAAAATAGGAAATGAATTATTTGAGCAAGATGACAAACATGACAAATAAAATATTTTGCATATTTGAGAAAGATATGACCCAAACAATTTATGAGAATTATTTGGTAATTTTAGGAGTGATGGAAATAAAGGTTGCTTCACAACCTAGGGCAGACAGGGTTATTCCTTTAATAGAAAAAGGAATATTCCTGAGAAAAAGAAATTAGGGTTTGGTCAAGTAGTGGAGTGACATGATCTTGGCAACATTTTGAGAAGGATGAGCCACTTAGGAGGGAAAAAGAGGATGATTTCCCAGGTGGCCAGGCCACAGAACCACTCCAAAAAGAAAAACAGAGCAAAAACCAATAAATCAAAAGAAAAAGAAAAGGGCCAAAATCCAGGCTGTTACAACTCTTACCCCCTTAAAGAAATCTCGTCCTCGAAATTTAGTTGCTCTGGGAACAAGTACGACTTGAGGATACTGTTTCCAACTCGGGCATCCTTTTTTCCTTTATTTATTGTTCCCCAAAGAATTTCAGATGATCAACTTACCTTGCTATGGGGTGGCTTTTCCCCAAATTTTGATGGGTCTTTGCTCATATACCAAATCCTTTTGCTGACGTTGATTTTCTCATATCTGCGGTGATTTCCGACGGATCTGATCATAAATTTCATGAAAACCTTTTTATTTCTGTCATGGGGTTGCTTCAAATAAATGCAAGCCTTCGGGGTTTAATAAATACTAAAAATTAATCATGGCCATCTTCTGACGGGATCTGACTGCTCATAGGTGCACTGATTTATCTTGGTTAATTTCCTTTGGCTCGAGCATGTGGCATACACCAGAGATTTGACTGCCTTCTGTCGTGACCAATATAACGTTGTATGGAGTTATAGTTATGTCATACCCCAAACATTTACATCTTGAGACTTTGCACGACAGGGGCTCACGGACAAATGCTTTCCCTGACAGACTGATCGGGTACTTGATTCCGTCGGCGAGTATACCGGGTCTGAGCTGGTTATTCGGCTTTTGACTTTCTCATTATGTCGGTATACCCATTTTTGGCAATACGCTGTGATATGTTTTAACTCTGTCGTTGAGGTCAAACTATTGAGGTTGCAAAGGAATCTTGGATCTGACAGAACAGACTTGGATATTCCGCACTAACCATGTCAAGCGGGTCAGCGGGATATGCAAATCCTTGTAAATAGAGTAGGTCGCTGAAGGTGTATGTCTTTGTGGATCCCTATGGAATTATGGCCTCCAACTGATTTGGGGTATCCGGACCCTGATGGTCGTGCAAAATCATCATACCTTTGTTGTCAGTCTCACCCTTTAACGGTCATGATTTTCTTTGTCAGGATACCTTGCTGAAATAACTTGGCCACACATGTCCTCGATTCTTCGTATGACCATGACTATGGCTAGTGCAATATTGTTGGCATTATTCCTTCTGCTTATTTTCTGACCGGTGTTCGCACATATATGACCTTTACTCGGGGTTTGTACGGAGCTCATTGCTTTCTTAGGTATATCTGCTGGATCAGTGTTGTGTCCCATATAAGTGACCGATCTGACCCGGGATACATGCGTACCATATGTATAATAATCATATGCAACTGAATACCATATTATTGCGGCAGGCATATGTTTTGACTGAATTGTTCCTCTGACAAAATTATTGCAAATTTGATCCTTGAGATGTACTGCCATATACTGCCAACTCATCATATAATCTCTGAGGACGGTGCATAGTGTGGTACTGACGCAGACTGGGTGGCTTACGAGGGAAGCCATCCGAGTAGCTTGCTGAGGAAGACTCCTAGATTCTGCTCGAGGCTTTTGTGTGGGTAGCGTGCAGAAGAAATCTCGATAGCTTACACCCGAAGCTTGGTCGGATTATTGTGCTGGAGAAACTTGAGTTCCGTACTTGAGAAGCTTCTCCTCGGGTTTGCT
This sequence comes from Aegilops umbellulata, assembly GCA_032464435.1. Lineage (NCBI taxonomy): Eukaryota > Viridiplantae > Streptophyta > Magnoliopsida > Poales > Poaceae > Aegilops > Aegilops umbellulata. The sequence continues at coordinate 239,159,999 of CP136057.1, forward strand.
TGTTGAGAAAAAAAATTCATTTCCGTCTGTCAGAAGCTTTTATCGAGGTATCTTGTTGAGAAATACCGGGTACCGTGGGCCGAAAATTTTCACATATCATGTTGAGGAAAAATTTGAGGAGCCTTGCCTCATAAATTTCTTCCGATAGCGTGTGGAATAATGTTGGGTTTCTTATGTCCAAACTTCATACTGATATGCAGACTGAAATCCATGCACACGTCCATAATATTTTGCGGTTGATCATTTGCATGAGAAAATTTGTTTTCCTGTCTTCGTTGAGCATCCCGACTTTCTCTTGGAGTATAACATATTTCAAGTATCATTTATTGCTGAGCCAAAACTGTGCCTATGATCCATACCTTTGACTGAAAAATATACTGTTGGTCTTGCATCTAACTTGTCTTTCTGCTGGCTGGATCATTACTGCTGTAGAATTGATGCGAATAATCAATCCAAGACACAATTGGTATTCTGAGCAGATATTCCTTATATCATGCGGTTGACTGAGAAGGCCATAATGTTTAGCTGAGCTCACTACCAAAAAAAGACACATCCGTGACATTTTGGGCCGAATTTTTTTTTCTGTCATACATATGACACTTCTATGACGATAATTGTGAAAAAAACCCAGTATCATCATAGATGTGGTGGGCTCCTACTTCTATGACAAAAAATCATGACGTAAAATGGGCTTTTCGTCCTGGGCCGGCCAGAGACGCAGTTGCATGACATTCTTTGGGCCGTCCTTGACGGAAAAAACCGTGGTAGAAGCAAGGGGGGGATTTCGGGGAGTTCCCGATTACGGTGGGAGGTCGGGGGCCGAGTGATGCGCATTTCTCTCGTACACGTACACGCGTGTGTGCGAGGCGTTGGCTCTAACTGAACCCGAGCGAGGCGTTGGGCTCTAACTGAACTCGAGCGATTGCACTGCAGGCTACACGTTACTGAACCCGAGCGATCGATCGATGGCTGTTAACTGAACCCGATCGAGCAATTCCTTCGCTACTGCTGCTAACTGAAGCCGATCGATGCTGCCTCTGCGATGAACAGTGAGCGTTGCGGGGGGGAGGGGTTGGATGAACAGTGAGCGGTGGCCTTGCCTCTGGATGAACAGGACCCCGTGGTGTGGTGGAGGGCTGGATGAACAGTAGACGGTGGAGGGGTGCCCGTGGAGGGGTGGATGAACAGGACCCCGTGGTGTGGAGGGCTGGATGAATAGTAGAGAGTGGAGGGGTGCCCGTCACTACTAGGAAAAGGGCAATAGATGAAATGGACACTAATGTTGCACCAGACATGTGGTGCGCCACTACTATATACTAATGGCGCACCATGTGTTGGTGCGCCATTAGTGTCCAAATACTAATGGTGCACCACATCCATGGTGCGCCATTAGTAACAATTTTTTTTTCAAAACTAGTAATGGCGCACCAGGGGATAGTGCGCCATTACTAGTTAAACTAGTAATGGCGCACCACATCCATGGTGGGCCATTAGTAAAAAAAATTCAAAAGAAATTTCAATTTTTTTTTCAAAACTAGTAATGGCGCACCAGGGGATAGTGCGCCATTACTAGTTAAACTAGTAATGGCGCACCACATCCATGGTGCGCCACTAGTAATTTTTTTCAATTTTTTTTTTCAAAACTAGTAACTAGTAATGGCACACCACTCCCACGGTGCGCCATTACTAACTTGGCCCAAAAAATCCCCCGCATGCACCCCCCCTGTGGACCGCCTTTTCAGTTTTAAAAAAATAAAAGAAAATGATGAAAATGTCAAAAAAAAGTAAAAGAAAATAAGTTTCCCATGTGATATGTGCTCTAGTTGTTGTTTACAAATATGAATTTCGACTTTATTTGCAAAATCTCTCTGGAATTTGTAAAATGGGCATAACTTTTGCATACGAACTCGGATTAAAAAGTTTTCTATATGAAAAATCATCTACTCAAAAAGTTACATCCGAATTTAACTGGGGGAACCCCGTTAAACATTTTCAAAATCCTCAAAAAACTAACAGAAAAAAGTTACGGGGCTTTTAAGATCTGGAGGCAAAAAAATTCAAACTTACTAGTGGCGCACCGTTTGCTAGGTGCGCCACTAGTAACAGAAAAAAACTAGTTTCGATTTTTTTTGGGAATTTTTTTTCAAAATATGATACGTAATATGAACGGAAGTTTGAAATATTTTTTCAAAATTTCATCACACTCATGAACATGAACAAAGTCCTAAACATCAACAAGGTTTAATAGGATTGATATGCTAGATATATCAACAAGTGCCTGTGAAGTGAGCTGGTGCTTGGGTTGGATAGAACTCTGAAGTTAAGCGTGCTTGGGCTGGAGTAGTGTGAGGATGGGTGACCTTTTGAGAAGTTTGACCACGGAGTGCGATTTGACCTGAGATTAAGCCATAGTGACCCGAGATACGGTGGAGGGGTGGTTGAACAGTAGACGGTGGAGTAGCGCGCGGTGGAGGCTGGATGAACAGGAGCCCGTGGAGGTTGGAGGAGGTCGACGGTAGCCCGTGGAGGCTGGAGGAGGTCGACGGTGGAGATGAACAGTATCCCGTGGAGTCCCGTTTTGCGATACGCCACACCCCTCCCGATGAACAGGACCCCCGTTTCGACCGTAGCGCTCCAACACAAGTCCGTTTCCTCCGTTTTGCGGTACGCCACACCCCTCCCGATCAACAGGACCCCCGTTTCGACCGTAGGAGGTCCGTTTTACGGTACGCCACACCCCTCCCGATCAACAGGACCCCCGTTTCGACCGTAGGAGGTCCGTTTCCTCCGTTTTGCGGTACGCCACACCCCTCCCAATGAACAGGAACCCTGTTTCGACCGTGGCTGGTCGAACACAAGGCCGTTTCCTCTGTTCTACACTACGCCAGACCTCGTTTCCATCGCCTGTTCCGTCCAAGCCCTCCCGATGAACACGAGCATGGCTCCCACGCGTTCCGTTGCCTCCCGATGAACACGATGCATTCCGTTGCCTCCCCATGAACACGATGCATTCCGTTGCCTCCCCATGAACACGACGCATTCTATTGCCTCCCCATGAACACGACAACGACGTTGTTTCTCCGTTTCGACCCATCCATGTACACGAGCCCAGGCCGTACGTATGCGCGAGTAGGCGTTCGAGACCCCGCCCGTATGTACACATACGTGGCCGTATTTTCATTCTTGCACCCTGGTCGTTGTACGTACGTTTACATGCTACGTGCGCGCCTCTACTATGACACGTGTGCTCCTCTACATCGACCAGTATATATGTACGTACAGGTTCGTGACCAGAATGACAACGCTACGTACGCTTCGACCAGGTGGGTCCCGACTGTCAGGCACTTCCTTTCGTGCGAAGATGTAGCTAGTGGGTCCCAACAGTCAGGGGGGCGAAATACGGTGACCCGTCCGGTGGGTCCCCGCTGTCAGGTGGAGGAATAATTATTTTTCATGTAATAAGGAGGCACTTCCTTGCTGCGGCTGTGGACCCAGATGTCAGCGTCTCCACGTATAGTCCACGTCCGATGGAAGCCGTTCCTTGACCATGTTGACCACGCCGCGCCGAGAGCACCAGGGCGATGGACGACGGCGAGGCCTAGGAAGGGGACGACACGGAGCCGGGGAAGACGCGGAAGTGGATGCCCATGGCGTAGAGGAGTACGAGGGTTCACTGGTTCGCTGCGGTGTGAGGCTGCCGTTGCCGCAGAATAACACGGGGTGTGGGTGAGTAGAGGGATGGCCTGGCCAGCGGTGGGAGTAGTAGGGGGCGGTGAGGCCTCCGCTGCATCGCAGCCAGCCACGAGAGGCAGGAGCACGAGGCACGACTAGCGCTGGTTTGGGCGGCTGGAGCAAGAAGACCAAAGGTTGAAGAAGCACTACGGCCGTTGGATGGACATCGTACGGTCACTGGAGCTAGAATCGTGCATATTAACTAAGTGACAAAGCCCTCCGTCCCCGTCAACTTAGTAGGCCCACAAGTCAGCCTGCCACTATACTGGGTCCCAGCTAACAGGGGGAGTATTCATCTTTTTGTGCGTAATAAGGAGGCACTTCCTTGCGTGCGAAGATATAGCTGGTGGGTCCGAGCTGTCAGCGGCGGTAACGTTTTTTTCGCGAAATACAGAGGCCCTTTCGGTGGGTCCCTGATGTCAGGTGGAGGAATCATTATTTTGCGCGTAATAAGGAGGCATTTCCTTGCGTGCGGCCGTGGACCCAGCTGTCGGCCTCTCCGCGTACAGTCCACTTCAGATGCATGTCGGTCATTGACCACGTTGACCAGGCCGCGTCGAGAGCACCAGGGCGGTGGACGACGGCGAGGCCTAGGAAGGGAACGACACGGAGGCAGGGAAGACTCGGCAGTTGTTTCCCACGCGGAGGGGAGTACGACTGTACGAGGGCTTACTGGTTCGTCTGCCGTCGCCGGAGAATAACAGCAGTGGTGGGTGAGTAGAGGGATGGCTAGGCCAGCGATGGGAGTATGGTGGGGCGGTGAGGCCTGTGCGGCAGCACAGCCGACCGCGGGGAGGAGGGAGCAGGCAGTCCCGCTGGCGCTTGTTTGAGCGGCTGGAGCAGGAAGAGCAGAGATTGAAGAAGCACGACGGCCGTTCGATGGACATCCATCAGTCACTGCTTGTGCGTCAACCTTTTTTTAGGAAAGCCTCAAATCTGTGGAAAACAGCATACATCCCATCTGCCATTATTTCTAATAATTTACATCCCATTTGCTTTTTGGATCCCATATTCTTTTTGTTAGCATTACAGCTCATATTGTGGCCACGGTTAAAAAATTATACGAAATTTTGCATATTTCAGTGCGGTCCAAACTGTTTTTAATCCCGAAATTTCGACTCACATTCAAACTGATTTTAAAAATAAATGTATATCAATATAAAATCCAACAAATTCTCCACGCATAAAAATTAATGTAATTTAAAATCTTGAAATGAAAAAAAAAGATATTTGAAACTAATTGCCGATTTTATGTGTTTTAAAAATGTACATCCCATTTCTCATTACTGATGGGCCATTTTCTTGGCCAGCCGAATGAAAGCTCTCCTCGTCTTGAAAGATTTGCAGCCCAACAGGCCTGACAAAGCGACTTACTTGGCAAATCACAAAAAACTGGGCTGTGGCCTTGGACCCAGCTGTCAGCCTCTCCATGTACAGTACTCTTCCGATGAAAGTCGTTCCTAGACCACGTTGACCACGCCGCGCGGAGAGCACCACGGCAGTTGACGATGACGAGGCCTAGGAAGGGGACGACGCGGAGCCGGGGAAGACGCGGCAGTGGAAGCCCGTGCGGAGAGGAGTACGAGGGTTCACTGGTTCGGCTGCGGTGTGAGGCTGCCATCGCGGTAGGGCCTAGCCAGCGTTGGTAATAGTAGGTGCGGTGAGGCCTCCGCGGCAGCACAGCCGGCCACGAGAGGCAGGAGCATGCGGCACGACCGGCGCTGCTTTGGGCGGCTGGAGCAAGAAGACCAGAGGTTGAAGAAGCACTACGGCCGTTGGATGGACATCGTACGGTCACTAGAGCTAGAATCGTTCATATTGACTAAGTTGACAAAGCCCTTCGTCCCCGTCAACTTAGTAGGCCCACAAGTCAGCCTCCCACCAAGGTGGGTCCTAGCTAGCTGGGGGAGTATTCATTTTTTTGTGCGTAATAAGGAGGCACTTCCGGTGGGTCCGAGCTGACAGCGGGGGAAACGTTTTTTAGCAAAATACGGTGGCCCGTCAGGGGACAAACTTTTTTTCAAAAAATACATTTTTTTCGTGTTGACCTTTTTCTTAGAGTTGTGAGATTACCTCTGTTACATGCCATCATGCAATATGTTGTTTCATAAATGGGTATAATTCCATTCAAAGATAAATATGTTGTTTCAGAAAAACCTTATACCAACTATCCGATAACAAAGGAAACAAAACCAAAACATGTTGTTATTATAAAAATTATTCAAAAAATTAAACAACATGTACACTTGTGAAAGCGCACGCACACACACATGTTGCACTTATAGTAGCCCCGCTTCTGCCAACGTAAACAACATTGTTATTGTTCTATTCATGAACGAGATGATCATTTGTTCTGAATATTCAGTGCTCTTGTTGGCGTTGGCCTGCCTAACCACATAAAGATGAAGCATGAACTATTTTTTCATATGAGAAGAAGCATCCCAGGCCCATCCCTCACCGCCACACCACACAGCTCTCTCCATCGACTTCCTTCCTCGCCGCCTTGTCCACCACCAGCCCCCTTACACCTGGTGTCGACGCGAGCTGTCGGAGCTCACAAATTACGACCATGTCGTTTCAGCGGGAAGGAGAGAAGAAGAGAAGGGAGAGGGACCGCCGCCTTTCCTCAACTGTGCCACCACCCAATCAAAAATCCCACCCGCCGCCGTTGTCGCTATTTTCGTTCGAGAGCGAGCAGGGCGTGAGGATTCTATTCAGGAGGTGGGAGATGGGGAAAACGTTTCAGCGAGGAGAACGCGAGTGGCTGCCCTCGTCCGCGAGAATATGACGGCTCTCGTCAACCAGGTTTTACACTGAATATTCTCTAAACATGGCTGCCCATATCTGTCGTATCCTCTCTTCCAAACGGCTGGTATCATCCTAAAATATGGCTATCCCCCATCCACCCATGTAAGTGCATCTAGTGCCCCTTAGTGATTTTGGTGTATTGTAGACTTATAGGTTAAGAATCTAATGTGTTTATGAGTGTACACAGGTCTATAAGTCTATAAGGAGTTTGATATTTATAGAGAAAGTCGACCCCTAAAAATGAAGTTCTTCGACTGAAGACTTTGGTATTCTGAAGACTTTGAAAGTGAAGAAATTGGTGTGACCTTGAAGACTTGGTATTCATTTGAGGAACATGAAGCGTGAAGAATTTTGTTTTCGTAGTTTCATTTTATCTTTCTTAAGTCATAGGAAACACCGTACTGTTAAAGGGGATCGACGAAGTACTAAGGAAAAATTTCCATGTGATGCTCAACTCAAAATCCTACACCTACCAATCCCTTCGAGTGAAGCCATTGGAAATCTCATACAGTTCAGTCAATTTCTTCAGTGACAGAGACGCAGTTCTTCTGGTCACTGATGACTTTGTTCTGACTGAGGAGTTAGGAATTCGCCAGTGCAGATTGCCTACACAGTGAGGAACATGATAGCCCTGAGAAATTTGAACCTCAAATTTCCGACCGTTGCTCTGCTACGCGCCAGCTGTCCCAAAATATCTTATCCATCCAACGGTCATATCATTGAAGGGCATTTATGTCTTATCATGTCGGGCTGCTCCCTAGGCTATAAATAGCCGCCCCCTACAACCACTAGCTGGTTGGCTGCTCCGCGAGAAACTGACACTTGTCATTTGAGAGCATCCCATCCTCCGAGGACTTTGAGCGAAAATCATCAAGTGAGGAAAATCCAAAACCCAAACACCTACAAACCCAAAGTGATTGAGCATCACTGAAGAGATTGATCCTGCGTGGATCCAACGCTTGTTACCTTTGTAGATTGTGCTTCTTCTAGATGGTTAGGCGTCAAGGTCTAGAGCATCCAAGAGGAATTGTGGATCGCCGAGTAACCGAGTTTGTCAAGGTTCGGAAGTCACCTGAAGACTTACCACGAGTGATTGGACGAGGACTGTGTGTCCTTAGTTCAAGGAGAATACGGTGAGGACTTGGTGTCTCGAGCTGCGTGCTCAGGACTGGGTGTCCGGGACTGTGTGTCCTCGAGTTTAAATACTCAGCCGCTCCAACCAGATGTACAACTAAGACAGCAGTTGGAACTGGTCTACCAAATCATTGTCTTCACCAAGCCAACTGGTTCTATTTCTTGAACACTTTCATTTCCTCATTACTGTGTTTGTTCATATCTGTGTTTGAAGACTTTGACTGAAGACTTTCTCAATTTCCTCAGTTCAATTTCTTCAGTCTGTTTGTGAACACTTTCATTTCCTCATTACTGTGTTTGTTCATATCTGTGTTTGAAGACTTTGACTGAAGACTTTCTCAATTTCCTCAGTTCAATTTCTTCAGTCTGTTTGTCTTCATCTTGTGTTATCCCGTGACTATGCTTTCTGTACTCTTTGTTTGTCTTCATTTCATCATGATGACTATGCTTGTATTCTGTTATGTTTACTTCTGAGTACTTATTCCGCTGCAAGTAGTTCTTCGCTAAGGTTTCCTCACTAGCAAATTCCTCAGTGAAGAATTCATAAAAATCGCCTATTCACCCCCCTCTAGTCGATATAACGCACTTTCAATTGGTATCAGAGCAAGGTACTCCCTTGTTCTGTGTGATTTTGGTTTAACCGCCTGGAGTTTTAGTTATGTCGACCGCAGGTATGATCAAGGTCTCTGCTGGGTGTCCTACCTTCGATGGGACGGACTACCCCTACTGGAAGAACAAGATGCGTATGCATCTTGAGGCAATTGATAATGATCTCTGGTACGTTGTGGAAAATGGTGTTCCCTCCGTCTCACCCTCACTGAACGCTACCGATGTGAAGAGATTCAAGCAACTCGATTCCCAAGCGAAGAATATCATATGTGGCCATCTGAGCAAAGGACAGTATGGAAGGGTGAGTGCTTTGGAGACTGCCAAGCTTATCTGGGATAGGCTGTCCAAAGTGAATGAAGGAGTCTCAACTCAGCGTGACTCTCGAGTGGATGTTCTTCGCAATCTCTTCAACCGCTTCAAAAGACTCGACAATGAATATGTTCAGCAAACCTTCGATCGCCTCACTGACATCTCAAATGAGCTTCAAGCACTTGGTGCCACTGACATCACCGACCATGAGGTGGTGAAGAAATTGCTGAGATCGCTTGATTCCTCATTTGATACTCTGGCACTGATGATACAAGAGCGTGTTGATTACAAGTCACTTGACCCTGCTGATATCCTCGAGAGGCTAAATACTCATGAGTTCCAGCTTGCTGAAAAGAGAGATCTCTATGGTTCGTGCTATGGCAGATCACGTGCACTGAAGGCCAAGGCAGTATCTGAGTCCGAAGATGAAGACTCTGGTAGCAGCCTTGGCGACCCTAAAGAACTGAGTCATGATCTAGCACTGCTCGTGAAGAAATTCCAAAAGTTCTCAAGACGTGGTCGCTTTGGAAGACCCTCAAAGAGCAATGATTCCTCATCCAGTGACTACAAGAGAAGGCTTTGTCATAAGTGCAAGAAGCCTGGACACTACATTCAAGATTGTCCTCAGTGGGAAAAGGAATTAAAGAAGAAGAAATACAAGGATTACAGTTCTGATGATACGAAGAAAAAGAAAAAATCCTCAAAATCTTCATCATCAAAATCCTCAAGGTCTTCATCTCACAAGAAGAGCAGCTCCAAGAAGGCTCGGGCATTCATCGGCAAGGAAATGGACTCTGAAGCTGAATCTGAGGAACAAGAGGAAGAGGAGGAATCTGAAGATTCTGAGTCTGGTGTGGCGAGCCTAGCCCTCGCTACTGCATTCATCAGCAAGTCTATCTTCAACTCTGAAGATAATGACCTCACTAACAAGGTTGATGAAGGCAACGATGACTACGCTCCCACCTATTGCTTCATGGCAAAGGGTGCCAAGGTACCTAGATATACCTCCTCTGAGTCTAGTGAAGATGAATCTGATGACAATCTTAAGCCTAGCTACTCTAAACTTGCTAAGATTGCTGTGAAACAACAAAAGGTTTTGAAAAGGTTCAAAACATGCTAGACAAAAGTGATGATATGTTGGGTGAAGAAATGGATCGCACTAAAGCCTTGACTGAAAATCTTCAGAGACTTCAGACCAGGTTTGACAACCTTCAAGGTCATCATAACACTCTCTTGTCTGATCATGAGAAGCTTTCTTATGAATTTCTTCAAAGAAAGCAAGATCTTGAGAAACTAAGAGTGAGTTATGAAGATCTTCAGAAGGAGCGCGATTCATTACTTGCTCAACAAATCAGGCTGCTCAGGAAGAATTTGTTCCTCCATGTTTGAAATGCATTGAACGAGAATCTGCTAATTCTTCACCTGAATGTTCAAATGCTTCTAATGCTACAAATTCTTCACCTACCTCTCCTATTACTAATTCCTCATATGAGGACATTGCTAGTATCACTGACGATGCATGGCTGAAGGAATTGTACATGACATGCATGTACAAAAGCCTCAAAGGGCATCAGACCATTTGTGATGTGCTTAAAAAGCAAATCCTCAACATGAACCCTAGGAAAGAGGGTATTGCCTTTGAGAGGAAACTCAATGCTGATGGTACATATTGGAAGCCTGAGCAGTACCCCAAAACCTCATGGGTGGCTGCAAAGGGACCTCCAGTTGATCCATCTAATTTATCTGGTTATACATGTGAATCTTCTCATTCTTCTGATGAGTCATTTGACTCCAACTATAAATTGTTCAAAAATCAGAATGGTGAAGTATTTGCTAGATATGTTGGCACTAACTGCAGGAATGGTCCCCCTATGAAGAAATCTGGGTTCCCAAAAGGTGCCTTGAAAGTCTTCAGGTGAATGTCCTCATGACACCACCTGTGAAGAATAGGAACCCCAGATCAAATTCTTCATATAGACCAAATTCTTCATATGGATCCAAGTCCTCATACGGACCAAATTCCTCACGTGGATCAAATTCCTCATATGGATCAAAGTCCTCATATGAACATCATCGTGCTAACAACTCTGTTTCGCAGGGAAGAGCCAAGGGCTATGAATATGATCATTATTCTTCTAATCATTATGGTCATAAGTCCTCGAAGAATTTCTCTGCTTATTCATATGCTTACCCTAACCACTCTTATGTGAAACGAAATGGTTTGGCCTCTATGCCACCATTCTCGTATGGAGCTCGCAGAGTGATGAACTCTTTGCCACCCTTCAGATATGGGTGGTGAAGAAAAGGAACTAATCTCTTATGCAGGGTCAGGTCTCCAGACGTGCTCAAACGTCTGAAGAATTTGCTGGGGACCTGACAATGTGCCTAAAAGGACGCAGGCTAATCATGAAGAAATGAATTTTCATTTCTCACGTCCTCACACTGCTTTATCTGTCATACTGCTTGATGAAATTGATCTGATGAATTGTGATATCATATTCTTCACTGATGAATTATATGAGGTTCGTAAGTTGCACTAATTCATCTGCAGGATGATCGACCCAAAGCCACTGAGTGGGTCCTCGATAGTGGATGTACAAATCACATGACTGGTGACAAGAATCTATTGATGGATGCTCCCTTGTCGTCATCACATCTGAAGCATATCATCTTCGCTGACAAAAGCAAAAGTCAGGTATTGGGTCTAGGTAAGGTTGCTATCACAAAGGATCGACACATGGACAAAGTCATGCTTGTTGAGTCCTTAGGATACAACCTTATGTCTGTCTCAATGCTTTGTGATCTTGATATGGTTGTTGTCTTTGGCAAGTATCGTTGTGTTGTGATTATGGAAGCTGACAATTCCAAAGTCTTCGAAGGCTTTAGGAGAGGAGACTTGTATATTGTTGATTTCTCTGCAGATTCACAACCAGCCGTGTGCCTACTTGCAAAAGCTTCAGAAGGATGGCTATGGCATCGACGACTTGGTCATGCAGGCATGAGGAATTTGCACACGCTTGCAAAGAAGAAGCATGTCATTGGCATTGAGAATGTCAAATTCCTCAAGGATCACTTATGCGGTGCCTGTGAAGCTGGAAAGATGACCAAGGCCAAGCATCCAGCGAAGACTATCACGACCACCACTCGTCCATTTGAATTGCTTCACATGGATCTCTTCGGTCCTAATCACTATTCCTCTGTTTCAAATGAAGCATCTCAATATGGCTTTGTTATTGTTGATGATTACTCTCGTTACACATGGGTACACCTTGTTACTTACAAACATGAAGTGCAGGAAGTCTTCAAACGATTTTCCTCGAGGGCTTCAACCAACTTTGGTGTGAAGATCAAGCACATCAGAAGTGACAATGGCACTGAGTTCAAGAATTCGGGTGTCGATGACTATCTTGATGAACTTGGTATTACTCATGAGTTATGTGCTCCTTATACTCCTCAACAGAATGGCACCGTGGAGTGCAAGAACAGGACTCTTGCTGAGATGGCTCGCACTATGCTTGACGAGTACAAAACCCCTCGTCGTTTCTGGGTTGATGCAATTGATACTGCGTGCCATATCATCAACAGAGTATATCTTCATAATTTTTTCAAGAAGACTGCCTATGAACTCCTCACTGACAAGAAACCCAATGTGAGTTATTTCAAAGTCTTCGGTGCTAAATGCTGGATTAGAGATCCTCATCACAACTCTAAATTTGCACCGAAAGCACATGAAGGTTTTATGCTTGGTTACGGAAAGGACTCGCACACCTACATGGTCTTCAACAATGTTCTTCACAAGATTGTTGAAACTGTAGATGTGCGGTTCGATGAAACTAATGGCTCGCAAAGAGAGCACCTACCTTCTATGTTAGATGAACCAGCACCTGAGGATTCTATTAAGCACAAGGCCACTGAAGATGTCATTCCTACTAAAGAATCTGCTGAAGAATTCATTCCAGAACGTGAAGAACGTCGAGCTGATGCACCTGAAGAAAATGCTGAGGAAATTGATGCTGAAGAAAATGCTGATCAAATTCCTCAACGACAACCAGCTCATCCTCGCGTTGCAAAAGAAGTGCAAGTGGAGAAGATCATCGATGACATTAGAGTATCAGGTCCTCTCACACGCTCAAAAGCTTCTCATCTATCTAACTTTTGTGGGCACTTTGCTTTTGTCTCTATCACAGAGCCCACTAAGGTAGATGAAGCATTTCTGGAGCCTGAGTGGATTCAGGCCATGCAAGAAGAATTACATCAGTTCAAGATCAACAATGTCTGGGAACTGGTTAATCGTCCAGATCCTCGCAAGCATAATATCATTGGCACAAAGTGGATCTACCGCAACAAGCAAGATGAAAACGGCCTTGTGGTGAGGAATAAGGCACGTCTAGTAGCTCAAGGCTACACACAGGTTGAAGGAGTTGATTTCGATGAAACTTTTGCACCTGTTGCTAGACTTGAGGCTATTCGCATATTGCTTGCTTATGCTAACCATCATGATATCATCTTATATCAAATGGATGTGAAAAGTGCATTCCTCAATGGTAAGCTTGAGGAAGAAGTATATGTTGCTCAACCCCCAGGTTTTGAAGATCCAAAGCATCCTGACAAAGTCTTCAGACTCAATAAGACCCTCTATGGCCTCAAGCAGGCCCCACGGGCGTGGTATGATACTTTGAAGGAATTCTTCATGAAGAAAGGCTTCACACCCGGTTCACTTGATCCCACTCTCTTTACTAAATCTTATGATGGTGAACTGTTTGTGTGCCAAATATATGTTGATGATATTATCTTTGGCTGTACTGACCAACGTTATAGTGATGAATTTGCCTATATGATGAGTGAAGAATATCAAATGTGTATGATGGGAGAGTTGAAATTCTTCTTAGGTCTTCAAATTCGTCAACAACACAATGGAATATTCATATCTCAGGAGAAATTCGGCATGCAAGATTGCAAAGGCATCAAAATTCCTATGCCCACAAATGGTCAACTATGCACTGATGAAAATGGTATTGACTTTGATCATAAGGTATACCGCTCCATGATTGGCTCTTTATTGTACTTATGTGCATCTAGGCCAAATATAATGCTTAGTGTTTGCATGTGTGCCCGATTTCAAGCTGCACCGAAGGAATCACACCATAAGGCTGTGAAGCATATTCTTCGATATCTAGCTCACACACCAACACTAGGATTATGGTATCCCAAGGGCTCGGATTTTGATCTCATTGGATATTCTGACTCTGACTATGCTGGTGATCGTGTGGACCGCAAGTCAACATCTGGTACATGTCATTTCCTCGGACGATCCTTGGTCTGTTGGTCCTAGAAGAAACAGAACTGTGTATCATTGTCTACTGCTGAAGCTGAGTACATTGCTGCTGGTTCTTGCTGTGCTCAACTACTATGGATGAAGCAAACACTCAAGGACTATGGCGTCAACGTGAAGAATGTGCCTCTCCTCTGCGACAATGAGAGTGCCATCAAGATTGCTCACAACCCAGTTCATCACTCAAAGACAAAGCACATTCAGATTCGTCATCATTTTCTTCGCGATCATGTGTTGCAGGGCGACATTTTTATTGAGCATGTGAAGACTGAAGAACAGCTAGCCGATATCTTCACTAAGCCCTTGGATGAGAAGAGATTTAGCAAGTTGCGATGTGAGCTAAATATCTTAGAGTCTTCGAATGTACTTTGAAAAGGCATTCATCCTAACACTTATGCAAAATTGATGACTTAGATGTGCAACACATGAAGAAACGTATTTCTTCAATCAATGAAGAATAACACTCTAAGTGTGAAGAAATTAATGAAGAATTTGATTCTCAGAACCCTACGACAATTGTACGCGGTGTCTGAAATCAGCATTCTTATACGGTGGGTCACGCCACCACAAAAGTTGAAAATTTACAATTTGAGTTTTTCTCAATTTTGAAATTCCTCTATTGTTCAAATTATTACATTGGAGAGATGCTCCCATATTTATTTCGTATTTTTTGATAACTTTCAAACCGTTAAAAGTTTAGCAACCCTTAACTAGTTCTGTGGCAAGCTATGGTAGACACAGTTTTACCTATATATATATATATATATATATATATATATATATATATATATATATATATATATATATATATAGTATTACTATATATATATAGTGTTTCTATTCATCACCCAGGGTGCAGAATAAATTATTTTTCACCCGAGGTAATCTTACGATCATTTCATAAATAAATTACATTTGAAATACAAATACTTACATTCATATTGATTTACTGCATAAAATTTGCCATAACAAAAAAATATAGGTCAAAAATTGTGTTTTATGTACATTTTACACTATGTTTTTACATTTGTAATTTTACGTAACATAAAATATTTTTTACGACGATTATAGGTTTTCTTACGCTCTCTTTTTATGTCTAAAATAAGACAAAATTTACAAAACGTAAAATTACGGTGCATAGATGCTAAAATAGAGGTGGGTGAAGAATAACTATTCCTCACCCAGGGTGACGAATAGTCAATCCCAATATATATATATATATATATATATATATATATATATATATATATATATATATATAGCACTATTCTAATCATGGGATCAGAATAACTATTTGGATCACAGCGCCTATTTCCTGAATCTGAAAAGACAACCCACCCGAACTTCCCGTAAAAAAAACATTCCCTCGGCGCCCACCTTATCCACTCCTCCCTCGTCCTCCCGCATCCTCCCACGACCCCCTCGACAAACTTCCTGCTGCCGCCTCCCTGGCTCCGGTGCGCCCTCCTCCGCCGCCTCCTTGGCTCCGGTGCGCCCCTCGCCGCTGCCTGGCCCAGCCCCGATGCGCCTTGGCCGCCGCCAGTTCCCTTCACCGACGCGCTTCCGCCGCTGCACTCCCTGCCCGTGACGCACCTCCATCCGCCGCCCCCGGTACCCACGCGCCTTCCTCGCCGCCCCTATGGCCCCACCCCGCCTCCAGTCGTCGCCCTTCCGGCCTTGGCGCGCCTCCCGCCGTCGGCCGCCGATCCCCGACGTCGTCTGTGGCTCTCGCCCTAGCTTTGGATCCAGCGAGCACCTTAGGGGCGCGCCGGCGATGCAGGCCACGTCCCGCTCCCCAATCTCTGCAACGAGAAGCCGCCGGCCGCGGACGGCGAGCTCCTGGATCCTGCCGATCTCGCTGTCCCCAACCCGCATGTGTGGCACGGACATCGTTCGGTGTTGTTGCCGTCAGCTACACCGTCCGAAGGCCTTGCTCCTCGACTAGTACGGCCAACCGGGCGCTGTCGACGCGGATCTACACCATCCCCGACACCTGACCTTCACGGGGACGCTGCCCTGACCTTCATGGGGTGTCAGCGGTGACCTTCATAATAGATCGATGGAGCCTCCCCCCCCCCCCCCCCCCCCCCGTGGTCTAATTCGTCATTAGGCTCCTGGAGCCACCTTTTTTGAAGTTCAACAACAGTATACTTTAGAAGTTCATCTACTTACTGATCGAGGGGTTTCAAAAGTAATTCCTCACAAGATTTTTATTCATGAATGTACAAAGAAAAACAAGAAAAAATATTGCATGAAACGTTATATTTCATTAGTGATCTTGTGCTCCATCAAAAAAAGAATCCTCAAAAAAGTGTACAGCCTCTGTAATCTTATATTGTATGATATGTTCAAATAGTTTTTTAGATTCCTTCCAATGTCACTTGTCAATGATATATGATTACAGTTTCAGTTATATTTGGCGCTCGTTGATTTTCCACATTAATAAAAAAAGTAAAAGTGTTATAAAAAATGTTTGATGCTATTTTAAAAACATATTTTATTGCCTATGAGAATTGACCTAAATTTTTCTATTGTTTTTGCACATGTTGGATTCAAGGAAAAATGTGTATAAAAAGGTGTGATTTCGAAAGTTCAGGTGTAACGAACATCGAAGTTCAAACCAAAAAAATGCAAAAAAACTATGGAATTAAAAGAATAAAAACTATGGAGTTTCATGAAAAAAAATTAATAGCACGTGAAGTTCATGTTTCACAAATTTCAAAGTTCACGTGTACCACGTACAGAAGAAAAAATGATCAAATGAAAAAGGGACCGCCTAGCCCATTTCACCGAAAAGCAAAAAAATGCATAAAATGTCGCAACAAAATTCTATAAGAAGTTCAAATTTAAAAACCGAAGCAGGTCAACGTTAAAAAAATGAAGTTTTTAATATCATAAAGACAAATTTGGAAGTTAAAAAATTTTGAGCGAGAAGTTAAAAAAAAGTAGTTCAAAAATCTTTATAACAGATTTTCCCCATTTGTAAAAATATCAGAGAAGTTCAAATTAGAAAGAGGAGCATTTCAAAAGATTGTATAAAAACTAGAAGTTCAAATTAAAAATAACGGCACGGTATCATTGTTTATATAAAAAAAGCATTTTCTCGTTACTAACCAATAAAACCAAGAAGTTCAATTTAAAAACGTGGAGAAGTTTGATATTTAATTAAAAACTCGAATCTTTTTGGTTACTAAAGAATAAAACAAATAAGTTCAATTCAAAATAACGAAGAAGTTTGATGTTTCTAACAAAACTACAATTTTCATATTTCCAAAATACATAAAATAAATCCAAATAAAAAAGTTAGAGCGGTTCGATATAGAAGTTCAATGATTATAAAAAACTCAGATTTTCCTCGCTATTAAAGAATGGAAACAAGAAGTTCAAAAATAAAAAACAAGAAGTTCAACTTTTAAAAATATAACGCTTCAAAATTTCATTAAAAAGGATTAAGAAATAAACCAGGAAGTCCATATTAAAAAGGTGGAGAAGTTCGATGATTATAGAAAACTTAGATTTTCCTCACTATTAAAGAATGGAAACAAGAAGTTCTAAAATAAAATAACAAGAAGTTCAACTATTAAAATATAGAGCGCTTCAAAGTTCATAAAAAAAGATTAAGAAAAATAAGATTAAAAATTCATAAAAAAACTCAAATATTTTCGTGTAATCGAAAGAAGTTCGGGTTGATAACTGCCAGAAGTTCATGTACTACACGGTGTGCATTTTGTATTAAAAAAGAATAAAAAGCAAAGGCAGAAAGTTTTGTTGTTATAAGTACAAGTCCTTTGTTGGAGAAAGTTAAAAAAATTATTGTGAGAGAGATTTGTACAAAAGGAATAACATTTGTGTAACACTGACGAAATGGATGAGAAAATTACAAACGAAAGTACGTCACAGAAGTTCAACGTGAAAACTGCAGGAAGTTCACCTACTACACTGAATGAATTTCAGATGAAAAACTTTCAAAATTGTCGCGAGTATGAAAAAATGATCAACACAGGAAAGTTGTGTGTTTACTGCAGTTTTCCATCGGTATATCACCCGCTCAATTTCCGTGAGTGGGATGGAGAGCTACGAGCAGTGGATGAAGATCTACGAGCAAAAAAATCACGTGAAAAACAGAGTGAAGTTCAGGTACACATGCCGAGAAGGTCAGGTTCTTCACGCAGTCGATCTTCGAAGAATCTGTTTCGCGATAAAGGCAGAACGAATGATCCTGCCATTTTCAAAATTACTTTAAAACGGCTACGAATCAGAGAAAACTATCAATATGAAAAAGTTTCGTATTTTCCATAGCTTTTCAGCGGTATATTATTTGCCCCATTCCGATAAAGTTTGTAGAAATTACGGCAAAAATATGGTTTTAGCCATTTTCAAAACTGACATAAAACAATAAGTAATTAGGAGAAATAATATATACAAAAAAGTTTCGCGTTTCTTCAAGCTTTCCAACGCCATATCATTTGCTGCATTTGGATATACGGTTAAAAAATTAGCTCGAAAATATGAACTCGGTGGAACTTGTACCGTTTTCTAAATTATTTTTAAACCGTTCAAAATTAGAAAAAACTTTTAACATGAAAAAGTAACGCATTTTCGTAAGCTTTCCAACTCCATATTATTTGCCTCAATTGGATTTGCCGTTTAGAAATGACATCAAAAATACCAACTCGGGTGTTCTGTTTGTGAAATTCTATGATTTTCCAAATTACGCTTTAACCATAGAGAATTAGAGAAAACTTTCAACATTTGGAAGGAGCGATTTTGCAGCAGCTTTCCAACGCCATATTATTTGCCTCATTCCGATAAACGGTTTAAAAATGCGATCGAAAATACGATTCATGTTTTTTGAACGAAGAAAAAACGGTTTTCAAAACTGCTCTTAAACCGCTTACATTTTGCCAAAAAATTAACTTGGATCATGATACTTGTGTTCATAGCTTTCCAACGGTATATCGCAAGCCCCATTTGGACACCTTTTAGCTGAAGTTCAACCTAGTACTCGGGGAAGGTCAGGCGCATTACTCGGGAAGTTCGGGTTGTGATCAGAATATTATTCTGATCCCATGATCAGAATAGTGTATATATATATATATATATATATATATATATATATATATATATATATATATATATATATATATATATATATATATATATATTTCTTCAAGTTGGTGTGTGATCGGACCCTTCCCCCTCTATGCTATACTCAATCCAATCTATTCACAAATTCTTCATGTGCGTTCTATTTGAAACTCGTTCAAAATCTTCACTATGTCCTTGTCAGCTGAAGAAATTGCGAACGGAATGTTAAAACTAATCTTATCCAAATTTTCGTTTTTGCCGCTCAAACCGTTCCGCATCCCACGATGCATTATTCTATTCACCCACGATCTAACACGATCTCCACTTCACCCCCCTCTATTCACCCACGATCTAACACGATCTCCACAGTACGTGGGTGACACATGTCGTGCGAGGGAGAAGGGTCAGGGGCACGTTCGTCCCAAATCTTCACGCGAACCGTTTTTCACTGCCACTATAAATACCCCCTCACCCCTTCCTCACTTCTTTTACTCCGCTCGATCTCTATCTCTCGCTCGAGCTTCCCAAACCCTAGTGCCACCGCTACTCCATCGTCGCCGGTGAGGAAGAGCTCCATTGCCTCGACCTCGTCGCCGTCGTACTCGCGCCGACCGCGGAAATCTTCACTCCGCCGCCGCCGCAGACGTCTTCCTCCGCCGAGTTAGGGCGTGGAAGATCTACACCGACGAACTCCACTGTTTCACCTCTCTATTCGTCGTGTTCTTCATTCAGGGTAATTAAAAGTTACTTTTACTACCCTCCTTGATTCGAAATTTCTCTACAAAATCTTCAAAGGTGTTTTATTCCTCAAATCTTCACACACTAAACACCTCACATGTCATCTGTTCTTGGTTCGTTTCCCTAAGCATCATGTTCTTTAAGATTCCTCAATTGTGTGGATCTTCGATCTATACAACTCTGGAACCTAAGACAAAGCACGCTTAGTGAAATTCTTCAAGACTCATCTGGTCAAATTCCTCAAACTTGTTCTTTTTGAAAAACCCTCTGAGAACACATATGACCTCTCCAAATTCCTCGCAACTATACTCTGTTCACAGGTACACATGTCCGCTGCTGAATCACTAGGTTCTCATCAACTTAACTCATTTGCAGCGTTCCTCGAAGAAAAACTTCATACTTCTTAAGAGAATTCGATTGTTCAAATTCCTCAGCTGAAGAATATGGCAGATGGTAAGAAGCCACAGAAAGGAGGAAATAAACCTAAGGTTATGACTGCGTTTGAGATCCCTCAGGACATTTACAAAGAATACTGCACACCTGATGAAGCCAAGTTTGGCAAAGAAAACAAAAATCAGCGCAAGGTGCGCATTCAGAGGATTGAAAGGAGATGGGCAAGAGAATGGAGGGAGTACATATATGTTACTCCAAAATATATGAAGAAATTCGCTCTCAACCCTCCATGCCCACGAGCCCCACTGGCACCTGGCCAAGTGGCTGATCCCACTAGCGTCAAACGCGGTGAGGACTTTCCTGAAGAATGGGCCAGACGTCAAGCCAAATTGGCAAGACAAGCCAAAGAAGCAGTGAGGAAATTCAATGAAGATTATGCTGCTACTGCTGCCACTGAGGCCTTTGTCAAGCCGAGGAAATCAATGGCAAAGAAGCCTGCTCGTAAGCCAAGTGCTTCACCAACATTGCCCTCACGGCCAAGTTCCTCAGCTGCGCCCTCACGGCCAGGAACTTTAAAATCTTCAAGACCAATTCCTCAAGATGCTCCTGCTCCTTCAAAATCCTCAGCACCTCCACCAAAGTCCTCAGCACCTGTGCATCTGGCCTGGTGCCAAAGGACTGCAGGCATCTCAATTGCCTCTGGTGTCTCAGCAAGTTCCTCAGCTGCACCGAATTCTTCATCTGGCCCCACTCTGCTGAAGACTAAGGCAACTGCTGGACGAGGTCCTCGGCCAAGTCGCAAGAAGAAACAGGTCGCCTTCCAAGAGCCACCTGAAGATGATGAGGCTGATGATGATGATGAACTTGCGGAAATCATCAGAGATAGGCAAGTAAGGGCCGCTAGAGCCAAAGGCACACCTGTGCCACTGCTTTTGGATCCAAGGGCGATCCTCGATTATATTGATCTCTGGCATAAGGATCCAAATACACCTATGCCTGACTTCAAGTTGACACCTGGTCAAAATCACATGCTGACTCACTTCATCCAAGAGGAGAAGTGGAAGTATGACCAGGCCAGGCAGATCAAGAAGGCCCAGTACAAGAAAGAGAAGTTTCTAAAGACCAACGTGGTCAAAATGTCGACTGATGAACTCATCAAAATCCAGTCTGACATCAAAACCCTTAGCGAAAAATTCGACTCATACTATGCTGATTGGAAAGGAGCCAAAGTCAGGTTCGTGAAACTGACTGAGAAGTTCACCAATGTTGAAGCCCCATCACAACAAGAAGTTCCTCAAGCTGAAGCTTCTGCTCAGCCCACTGAAGAACATGCCAGCACCGCTGATGACTTTCAGGCTGCTGAAGAGAATGCTAGTTCCAGGGCTGATGACTCCATTCCAGCCGCTGAAGAAATTGCCAGGGCATCCACTAGTGGTGCGCCTGAAGAAACCGAAGAAGTAAGGGCAACTGCGTCAGTTGCGCCTGAAGAAATACAAACAGATTCCTCAGCTCCACCTGCGCCTACACCAACTCCTATCCTTCCATCTGCATCAGATGTGAAGAAGACCAAGGCTGTAGAGCGAGCTGCAGTGAAGAAAAGGAAAGCATCAAGTGCTTCAGAATCTTCAGCTCCAAAGAAGATGAAACCTATGACTAGCTCTTATGAAAATCCGATCGATGCTGTTCCAATTTCCACCATGCCATCAAAGGACCTTGTTCGTTTTGGTGAAGAATATAAGATCCCAAGCGGATCTGATGAAGAAACTCAATCTGCTGCTTCGTCAGAGCAGATTGATGAGGAAATTGAAGTGGATACAATCCCTTCAACCCCAGTGGTATCATCACCAATGCCTCAGTTTACTGCTAAAGAGGCTGGTGTTAAAGAAATTGATGATGAAGACGTGGACATTGGAAGCACAACGCCAGTGATGAATGATGACTTTTGGGAAAGTCAGCATCCCAATTCTCCACTCTTCACCCCACTACAGCAAATTGCTCACTCCCCTGCACCAACAGTTCAATTGGGCTCTGAAGAAACTCATCCCACCTCATCTGTCCGTGAAGACATTCCAGCCACTAGTGCTGAAGAAACTGTTGCTGCTGAAAATTTGACAACTCAGACTGCACCTGAGGAGGAACCAGAAATTCCTCAGCCTAAAGAACCTGAGCTCGCGATCCCTGAGGTTGTGATGCAACTCACTGACACCCCTCTGCCAAATACAAAGGATCCGTTCTCAAGGAAGCAAAAGTTCTAGGCTGAAGACTTCTTTGGCGAGCACGTATTCTTCACTGATTACAATCCATATGACTCTGCTCGCATAAGGAAGAGGCGTTTCTGGACTGCTAGTCAAGCAAACTTCTATTCCTCAGTGCTGTTCAACAAAGACAAAGTCTTCGATCATGCACATATTCCTCATGTAGACTTGGAGTCTCTGCCGTGCTTCAAGCCTGTCCTCAGTGTTCTTCACGACGCTGGGCTGCTAAACTTCTGCACTGACATATGTGATTGGAATGAAGAACTCATTCTTCAGTTCTAGGCGACTCTGAAGATGTAAACTCATGGGTTCTGGACTGGATGAGAGAGAACACTCATTACAAGGCACCAGCGTCTTAATTGCTTCATGCCCTACCACTCAGTCCTCCCCTTGAAGATGCACATTGTGTCTATAGTGAACCTGAGCTTTCCAATCACTACATGCAAGTTTTGATGAAGCCTTTGAAGCCAGGGCAGGCCTCTCTAGCCAATTTCCTTGTCAAGGAATTACTGTATGTGCCTCGGATTGTCTATCGCATTATGTTGAAGACCATGAGTCCTATCAAAGGCCACGACTCAAATGATGAAGAAGTCGTTGGCATCATGAAGAATCTGCTTTTCAACATCTGTCATGGCGTTCCCGTCAACTTCCATGATTTCTTCATGAGGACTCTGGCCAATATTGTTATGTCACCGTTTGAGATGAAGCCTTATGCGCCATGGATTATGAGATTCACCAGGACAAGGTCTTCACTCAACTACAAAGCTGACACTCTGAACCACTGCAGCTACTTGCCTCCAATTGAAGTCCTCAAAAGGACATTTTCCTCAGCTGATGACAAAGGCAAGGCAACTACTGTGATAGATGAAGGCATTCGTCCATTGGATGGTCAATTTCGCAAGGCTGCATCCTACTCCACCAATGATGACTCTGCCGCCAACAATGCCAAGAAAAATCCTCAAGCCACAGCACCCAGGGTGATGACTGATCGTGAGTTACTCCTCAGTCTTCATTAGAAGGTTGATCGCAATCACAAATGGGTCAATCGTCAGTTTGGTTCAATTCTTCACAACATGACTTCAACACACAATCAAGTGAAGAAAAACCACTACTACCTCCATGAAACCCTCAACCGCACTTGGGATGTTCTGTCTCAAGTTTACAACGCTGAAGATCTAAAGGAAATGGGTCTCAAAGAAGACTTTGACTGGTCTCCACCTCCTCCGAAGAAATTCAAGAAGGTCAAGGTTCCTTCTTTGGTAGCCAGCTCCTATTCTTCATCGCGTGACACTGATGAACATGAAGACTTGGACGACACAGCGGCAGGCCCTACTTCAACAACCGACCCTGACAACGCTGGCGCTCCTTCATCAACTTGATTACCTTCAGGGGCGTTAGTCCTTAGTTTCGATCCTTTTGGTCATTCGATGACAAAGGGGGAGAAATTTGAGTTAGTCTTCAAGCGGGTCTATTTTAACGCTCATATACAACTTTTTTTGCTAAGTTACAACTCTCGTTCTTCTGAAACTTTTATTGGATCGAGTTGTAAACTTAAACCCGATGGTGGTCTGATACTTCTGCTACGTTATTCTTCATGCTTATTCCTCGTTAATATTACCGCACGCATGCTGAATTACATCAGTCACCATATTTCATCATGCATTTCAAATTCTTCATATTATATGTCAAATGCGTGTATGAATTACAAGATATAGGGGGAGATCTCAATGATTCAACTCTTCAAGTGTGCATTGCTTCAAAAGCAAATTCCTCACTATGCACATCTTTAGGGGGAGTTCTTCTATATCTTGCAATCAAATTCCTTAATATTAGATTTTACACTTCATATTTTTATCCCCGTTGAAAACTTAACCTATGTCGTCATCAATCACAAAAAAGGGGGAGATTGCAAGTGCATCTAGTGCCCCTTAGTGATTTTGGTGTATTGAAGACTTATAGGTTAAGGATCTAATGTGTTTATGAGTGTACACAGGTCTATAAGTCTATAAGGAGTTTGATATTTACAGAGAAAGTCGACCCCTAAAAATGGAGTTCTTCGACTGAAGACTTTGGTATTCTGAAGACTTTCTGAAGACTTTGAAAGTGAAGAAATTGGTGTGACCTTAAAGACTTGGTATTCATTCGAGGAACATGAAGCGTGGAGACTTTTGTTTTTGTAGTTTCCTTTTCTCTTTCTTGAGTCATAGGAAACACCGTACTGTTAAAGGGGGTCGAGGAAATACTAAGGAAAAATTTCCATGTGATGCTCAACTCGAAATCCTACATCTACCAATCCCTTCGAGTGAAGCCATTAGAAATCTCATACAGTTCAGTCAATTTCTTCAGTGACAGAGACGCAGTTCTTCTGGTCACTGATGACTTTGTTCTGACTGAGGAGTTAGGAATTCGCCAGTGTGGATTGCCTACACAGTGAGGAACATGATAGCCCTGAGGAATTTGAACCTCAAATTTCCGACCGTTGCTGTGCTACGCGCCAGCTGTCCCAAAATATCTTATCCATCCAACGGTCATATCATTGAAGGGCATTTATGTCTTATCATGTCGGGCTGCTCCCTAGGCTATAAATAGCCGCCCCCTACAACCACTAGCTGGTTGGTTGCTCCGCGAGAAACTGACACTTGTCATTTGAGAGCATCCCATCCTCCGAGGACTTTGAGCGAAAATCATCAAGTGAGGAAAATCCAAAACCCAAACACCTACAAACCCAAAGTGATTGAGCATCACTGAAGAGATTGATCCTGCGTGGATCCGACGCTTTTTACCTTTGTAGACTGTGCTTCTTCCAGACTGTTAGGCGTCAAGGTCTAGAGCATCCAAGAGGAATTGTGGATCGCCGAGTGACCGAGTTTGTCAAGGTTCGGAAGTCACCTGAAGACTTACCACGAGTGATTGGACGAGGACTATGTGTCCTTAGTTCAAGGAGAATACGGTGAGGACTTGGTGTCTCGAGCTGCGTGCTCAGGACTGGGTGTCCGGGACTGTGTGTCCTCGAGTTTAAATACTCAGCCGCTCCAACCAGATGTACAACTGAGACAACAGTTGGAACTGGTCTACCAAATCATTGTCTTCACCAGGCCAACTGGTTCTATTTCTTCAACACTTTCATTTCTTCATTACTGTGTTTGTTCATATCTGTGTTTAAAGACTTTGACTGAAGACTTTCCCAATTTCCTCAGTTCAATTTCTTCAGTCTGTTTGTCTTCATCTTGTGTTATCCTGTGACTACGCTTTCTGTACTCTGTGTTTGTCTTCATTTCATCATGATCACTATGCTTGTATTCTATTATGTTTACTTCTGAGTACTTATTCCGCCGCAAGTAGTTCTTCGCTAAGGAATTTCCTCGCTAGCAAATTCCTTAGTGAAGAATTCATAAAAATCGCCTATTTACCCCCCTCTAGTCGATATAACGCACTTTCAACCCATGGACAGCCACCGAACGACCCCTATACTTCTGAGGGAAGTCGTTCCTTGACCATGTTGACCTCGCCGCATTCCGCTGCATGCATGCGTCCATGGGCGTGGTGCGTCCCCACTGTCAACCTCTCACGTACAGTCATGTTCCGATGACTCTCGATTGTTGACCATGTTGACCACACCATGTTGAGCGCACCCAGACTGGAACGACCCGGAGATGGGGAAGACGGGGCAGTCGAGTCGCAGATGGAGAGGAGTGGGAAACTTCACTGGTTCGGGTGCGCGGCAGCACACCCGCGGTGCCGCCCACGGGAGACAGGAGCAAGAACAGAGGTTGAAGAAGGAGCACGGCTGTTGGATTAACATCCAACGGTCCAGCTGCTAGAATCATTTGTTGATTAAGTTGACAAAGACGTGCGTACACGTCCGCTTAGTAGGCCCACAAGTCAGTCACCAAATCTGACGGGTCCCAGCAGTCAATCGGATGAATAATTTTTTTTCGCAAAACAAGGAGGCACTTCCTTCCGTGCGAAGATACAACCGATGGGTCCTAGTTGTCAGGTGGAGGAAACATTTTTTTCAGCTTAATAAGGAGGAACTTTCCTTGCGTGCAACCATGGACCTCGTGGGTCCCAGCCGTCAGGCTCTCCACGTACAGTCCTCTTCCGATGACTCTCGTTTGTTGACCACGCCGCACCGAACGCAGCGAGCGGTGGACGACGACGAGGCCCCGGACGGGAACGACTCGGAGATGGGAAAACGCGGCAGTGGAGTCACAAATTGAGAGGAGGAGAAGGGTTATAACTGGTTCTGTTGCGGCGTGGGGCTGTAGTCTGTGGAGAATAACAGGAGGTGTCGAGGGGTGGAGGGATAGCCTGGCTAGCGGTGGGGTAGCACTTCGCAGCAATGCATGCTAAGCAGAGCCGCTAGCCACCGGAGGCTGGACTAGGCGGTCCCAGCGACGCTGGAGGAAGAAGACGAGAGATTGAAGGTGCATGCTGGCCGTTGGATATAAATCCAATGGCTGTGGATGACACAATCATTTGTTGACCAAGTTGACAACGCCCTGCATAGGCTTCGACCTATTGGCCCACATGTCAGCCTGCAAAAATGTGGCATATATTTAACCCATGTTTTCTAGAATGTACAGTCCATTTGCTAAACTGGGTGAAAAAATAATTTCGCGTCAATCAGGCCCATTTATATTTTCTAAGAAATCCCAACTCATTTGCACTTCCTTGAAATACACGTATTAGGTGGGCTCGTTATATATATAATGTTATGTTAGAAGGAGCAATTAATATCAAAGAATAAACCGGAGAGGCACATTATATATATATATATATATATATATATATATATATATATATAATTAAGAAATTAGCGAATTATTGCTCAAAATAAAAAGGAGCGCGTTATTATTAAATTGGTCCTTAAAATCTTCGCAAGCTTTTGTACGCAATCACCAGGATTTTCCTTGCCTGTGAGTAAAAAATAACCAGGATTTTCCTTGCCAACTTTTGTTAAACATTTACTTTTATAAGTTAATAACACGTGGGATGTTTTTATAATGTATATATAAGTCTCTAGAAAATATACGATAATAGTAATAATATAAATATATATAATGTGGTTAGAAGGGAAAACATAAATTGGACACAACATTAATTTTATAAGAGACCTGCGTTTTATACCCCACAGTAGGCATACTATCAAGTTCACACACAAATACAAAAGAAAAGGTAAACATTTATATCAAACTCAGGTTCACAGGACACGTTCATATTCATAGCCAACATTCACTATCAACAACTCAAAAGATTCATATATACACAAGCTCAACATATCTATGCATCCAAATGATTGATAGATCACACGACAAATATTCATACATAATTCACAAAAAGATTCAGATATACACATGTTCAGTATGTTTATGCATCCAAATGATTGAGATCACATCCAATATGATCCATGGACGAACTTTAATTACCTAGGGTACAGACTGGTAAATGGTGTTCAATCGGAGGTACTTCTTGCTAAAATTAGTTCTTGTACGAGTAAACTTTCGAGTACATAAGAGGCAACACAGACAATCTGAACTTTGCTTGTAGGTTTATCCTCAAATAGTGGCCTCGTGCCGAGGGAGGTTTGAGCAACTTGGCCACTACTTTCATCCAACTAGTTTACTCGCTCATCTTGGTCCTGTATCTCGCCAAAATTCTACATTGCAGACGAGAAAGGAGGCGGTTGAGAAAATGAACCACCCAAATTTTTTGTGCAGTTCAACTGAAATGGACCATCCTTGGCGTGCAGACTGATTAAGTGCCAGATGAATATACGCGTCAACCAACTTGTCTGGAATCTTAAGAATCCATGCCATATAGTTCGCTACCATATGTGCCGATAACCAAAAGGCACAAGTTGGGACCAAAGACTGGACTGCTTTTTTCTGGGCTATGCACCAAGCAATATTTTTGGCGTTCAGTCTCCTAATACTTGGAGTTTGACAATTGGTTGATGCCGATTGATACTCGAATGAATATAGGCACTTCTTGTCAACATCGATGCTTGTTTGAGTGAACTTTGGAGTACATAGCAGCAGCATAAGTACCTGTCCATCTGATCATTTTGTGCAGTTCTACTGAAATCACCCGATGTAATGATTTGCCTGTGAGTTCAGGCTCCAAATTACTCCTTTATGAAATCAACAAACAGTAGCACAATACCAAATTACTAATACATATGTCAGGCACAATAATCAGGATAAAGACCAGTACCAACCTGTGTGAGGTAGCCTATCAATTACTATTTCCTTTGACTGGAAGCCGAGATAAGCCAAGCGACTGACAGCAAAGGAAGAAAGCATGCGGAGTTTAGCGACTGACAGGAAAGGACGGAAGCTGTCGAGGCAATGAAGCACCCAAAGTTTTTGTGCAGTTCCACCAAAATCGAGCATGCCTGTTGGCACATATATTGAGAGAGTGAGATTACTGTAATAGTGGGACTAGTTGATGAAACATACACTAACAAATAGAAGCACCCTCATTATCTTAATGGGTAAAGTTAGCAACATAGTAGTCTTGCTTAAAGAGAGGTATTAGTTTATTTAATCAGTGCCAATTAGCTCAACTCAACACTCAAAGCATTGCCATTTATCATAGGTTGCAAAACTTTAACGTGCAAAGATAAAGGAGTTTCTCATGACAGTAGCACGATACAAATAGAGATGACACCAAACTAATATGGATGAAGGCCTTAGTCCCGTACCAACCTAAGAAAAAAAAAGCTTATTCATGTAGTCCCATAAGAGATGATAAAGCACTCACTGGAATCACACAATAGTGTATATTTTTGTGCACTTCAAATGTATGGTTGAAATCACTCTTGTTTACCAGTGCTGAGATTATATCGAACGATTATCAAGAACTTCCAGCAGAGTTAAAGCACTGGCTGGGATACAGTTCATTGTATTGTCTTGTGTAGTTCCACTAAAATGTATGACTGGGACAACATGATCCCTGTTTGCACAAGTAGGAACAAGGTGAAACCTTCATTAGCTTAGTGAGAAAGGATAGGAAGACATTAGCATATTACTCAAACAGTAGCATCAAATTCATGATGGACAATACGCAAAACATTGCCTCATTGAACCAATGGCAATAAATTGACATGCAAAACAATAGCACTATTATGTCATGGCACTAATAATATTCCCTCCCTGCTCCACCACATGATTCACCTCCATAGACAAACATACACACATACATGATTCAGCATAGGGTCCTACTAAAGATTTGTTTAAGTCCAACAGAAAAATTAGGCAGTAATAAATTAGTGGTACTTAAGTACTCCTAATTAATTAAGTGAGACAATAGAAGTGGAAGGGCTCCCTCGTCTCACATGTAAGGTAGTCGTTGCCGGAGCCCTTGAATGGCCTCGACTGAGGCCTCTGGGTTCAGCAAGATCGCCTTGGCACTGTTTATTCTTCTTCTTCTTCTTCCTCCTCTTCATGCTCTGTTGCTCTTTCTCCTCACCAGTTGGTGAAACCAAGTACATGATTGGCCTTCTAATTCGGAATTGGTTTTTTCAGTGAGGGAGTACAAGTGTACTAGTAAAAAACAGCATATTTTCTCATGGCAGTCGGAAAATAGAGATGAACACATGCATTAAATATCATTCTTACCTAAAGGAAGGTTATGGTGCCAATATGGATGATGAGGATTGGAACACAGATCTCCCTTTGTGCAGTTCCACCAAAATGAACCAACTGTTCCAGTCTGACATTCTAGTTAAACAACACAAAAGTCACTTCTTTTAAGAAGATTTTTGTGCACTGCACCAAAAGGTCACAACAGCAACCACGTGAATTGGATATCCCTATTTGCACAAAAAGGCACAGAGGAAACAGTCAGAGTCTCAAACAATTACAGGCAAAAACATTTGGCTAAACTTGTCATGGCTTATAACAGTGGCATGGCTTCATTTTTACTAGGGACATTAGATTAAGAATAGCTAAGGCTACGTCCGGTTCATAGGTTTGGTGTAGGATTTTCGTAGGAAGACAATTCCGATGGTATTCTTTCCCTTCCAACCGTTCGGAACACGGGAAAGGTGAATAGTGTTTCATAAGAAAGCTGGTCTGGTAGTACTGATTCCATAGGATTAGAAACATCCACGCCTGCTCATTTTTTGGGCGGAAGCCCGAGGCAGGCGCTCGCTGCCATGCGTTAGACAGGTTGTTGTGCTGTGTTGCCGGAATAAAAAAATCAACCTATGTGTGGTACGTGAGGTGAGGACAAGAGTAGTCACTGTGCAGCTGAATAAACAAATAGCATCTCATACTGCCAAGCATGCTACTCTAAAAAACAAATCTGTACATGTCGTAGTCCATCCGAACACATTCTCTTGAGAGTTATCTCTGGTTCGCTGTTCCATAGTTTTATACCTACATTCCTTTTCCTATTCCTCTATTTGCATCAAGACCTATGTTTTCTGCCCCTTTATTCCGAACGGAGCCTAAATATTTGGTATAAGGGCATGTGACAGTGGGTGCACCAGCAGTCCAGCACCATGTACGTAAATAGGGGCATAAAGTGGTGATTCATAGTTTGTTGCCCCGAGAAACAAACATCCAAGAAACATATCTGGGTTGGTCCCATTTTTGTTCACTCTAGCCACCTACTCCTATGTGTGGATAGCATATCAAGTCCTGGTCATACCACTGTGTACAGCGTTACCCCTATATTTCCCTTTTCGACCAAGAGACCGGTTGGATGACCAGTCGCTACTACTTTCACCCCCTTTCCTTCCTGTTTGTACCAAGTCCAATGTACATACTAAATTCCCCCACCCCCACTTTATTTCTTGTTTGAACCAAGTAATCCCTCTGTCTGGAATTACTTGTCATCAAAATGGATGTGTCTAGAACTAAAATACATCTAGATACATCCAATTCAATGACAAGTATTTTCGGACAGACGGAGTACAAGATTCGACTCCATGAAGTAGCTTTACCTCTAACAATAGAAGAAAAAAAATATGTGACGTTGGACCATCCAATCGAGAGGGGTGTCAGATTTAGGGCTCCGCAAAACCCTTAAGATTAGAACACAGGGGCGTGACAAAGATCTCTCCCACTACACGCCTACCTAGCGCCTCGCTCTTCTCCTAGTGGTGAGAATGGAATGCAAGCAAGAAAAACAAGTAGAGCACACAAGAGTTTACCCTGGTTCAGGCCACCTTGCGGTGTAAAACCCTACGTCCTGCTTTAGTGGATTGGCCTCGCGAGGGCTCGAGTATGAACAAGTATAGTGGTTTCCTGAGCTCAGGAGGCGAGCTCAAGATGGGTGAGGAAGTGGATGCTCTTGCTCCTTTGCTATGCTAAGTCCCAATGGGTTGGTCGATCCTCTCCTCCTATGATGGGAACCCTAGCTACTTATATAGGCGGCCAGGGTCCTCTTCCCCCGAAATGTTTAGGCAGGAAGGGAACCTCACAACGGCCATTTGAGTGGGAACACAAGGACGCTCCTATCCTGACAAAAGGTGGTCTTCGCCTGCAAAGAGGGCACGCGGTGACACGGTGGTGGGCTCGGCGATGACATCCTTCCTGCCGTCCTTGCGGTCTTCGGTCTTGTTGCACCATAGGGGAAACCTTTGTCCCGCCCATCGGGAACCTGCGCCTGTGCGGTCTCCTTTGCACCGATATGGAAACTGTGCCCGCTGGCGCTCGCTGGCATAGTTCGTCATGGCTTGCGTCACTGCCTCCTCTTGAGGCAGACCTTGCCTTGAGATCTCCGCCCTCCCGAAGCAGCCTAGCTGAGGCCACTCTTGGGAGAGGTCTTGGTTGCCCCTCTAGAGCAGCCTAGGTGAGGCCGCTCCCTGAGGGGGTCTTGGTCGTTCTCCTCGCTAGGGCTGGCCCCTTCGTGAGGGTCTTGATCAGTTGGTCGATCAGCTGGGCCCTACCGGGCCATACCAGGAATGCGACGTGGGCCGCAGACATGCAAGTCTGGGTACCCTGGTTCCCAGTACGCCGACAGTAGCCCCGGGGCCCAAGGCGCGCGCGGAGTTGGCTTCTGGGCGAAGCCTAGCCGAGGACGAAGCGCCGTAGGCCCCAAAGACTGTGGGCCAGGCTGGCGCGTGATAGTTGGATGGGACGTGATGACTCCACTCCCCATGCAGCCTTGGTAACCGTGTGACTTGACAACTCCTTGGCCGGGCGATAGAACCAGTGTGCCCGCGCGCGAGTGGCTGGCGATTTGCCTTCTCAGTCTATAAACGGGGGATGAAACGCCACCCCCGCTCATTTGACTGTTCTAGGCCAAAACCCCAGTTCCTCATGGGATCCTTTGTTAGGGCAAGACCTTCCTTCTCTTCCGTCCCTGCGGTAGCTTAGTTCCCCACGCCTACGAGACCCAGTCCCTAGGCAGGCTTCAGCCGTCAATGGTATGCCAGGTCGCGATGCCGTGGTTAAGGCCAGGAGGTGAGCGGCCCAGAATCCGGTAAGAGCCCCCGAGCCCTCAGCCGAGCCGGCGGTCGTGGTGGCGCCCCCTTGTCAGCAGGTGAGGTCTGGTCCCGAGGCCTTGGAGGCGGCCTTCACTGCGCTGAACCAGTTCCGCGTTGTCTTTCGGGACGGTGATGACCGTGCGGTGGACGCCCACTTGGGCCTACTCTCGGGGTGGCTGCAAGCGGAGGAGTCCGTGTAGGCCACCTGGAGTCAGGCTTCGGCGGCCATCGCCGAGGGTCGGGAGGAGGCTGCCATGGCTGCACAGGCGCAGGAGACCGCGGAAGCCCAGGCAGCATCCTCCGAGAAGCGTCGTCAGGAGGCGGAAGACGAACTTAAGACCCTCCGTGAGGAGAGCGTGAAGTACGCCCTGGAGCTTGAGAGGTTGGAGAAGGAGCTCCAGGGCGAGAAGGCCGAGACATCACGGTTGTAGAAGGAGCATCTCGCCGACCGCACGAGCCTGGAGAAGCTGAAGACAAAGGTCGATGAAGCCAAGGCGTCCCAAGCCAAGCGCGAGGGCAAGCTGAAGGCCAGGGAGGACGCCCTCGCATCCTCGGAGAAGACGGCGACGGTGGGCCGTGAGGCCCTCACCGCCTTCGAGCTCGAGGCCCGCAGGCTACTGCGGATCGCCTACGGGGAGGGGTTCGAAGAGCCGCTGGCCACCCCGGAGGATGGCGCCACCGGGCTCCTAGCTGCGCTCGTGAAGGCCCTGGGTGATGTGGCATCTGCAAATGGTCAGTTAGCTGATACTGAGGGCCGATCGCTTCTTACCTCTGCCTTGGCGCAGGTGTGCAGCCATCTCTTCCTTCGTGACCCCAGCTTCGACCTGGCCATGCTATCCCAGCCGCTGGCCGCAAGACTGGGGGGCACGGCTGCTGAGTGTGTGGCGGAGCAGGTCAAATAGCTGGTGGAGGCGTTCCTTTCGACTGCTGCTGATGCGTCTGAAGAGGCAGAAGCTGATGCCGGCGCGTCCGGTGATGCCTGACCTGTTCTTGCTGAGGAGAATGCGAGTGCCTCGGGGAGGCGTGAGACTTGTTTGAGTTTGATGAACTTGAGCTTATTGTAATAGCTAGGCTTTGAATTCTGTGATTTCCGTGCTTGCTTCCATTCATGTTTGCTTAAGTACTCTGCGTCGGCAGGGCCCAACCCCGCGCATACCTCGATCGCCATTGAGCCCTCCGGGTCACCAGGGCAGGCTCAAGGAATGAGGAGCTACGTGACTAGTGAGGCCCCTGGGTCGGGATGCCCAGGGGTCCGCCTTAACTCTCAAGCGACCCGTTTGCGTTCTGGGTCGGCAGGGCCCAGCTCCGCGCATACCTCGACCGCCGTTGAGCATCGGGCCCAAGGAGTGAGGGGCTACATGACTAGTGAGGCCCCTGGGTCGCGATGCCCAGGGGTCCCCCTTGACGTATGAACGGCTCTCATGAGGGAGAACGAGCACCATACCTTGCTCACGAGCCTTCGCCTAGGATGGGGGCGCAAGAAAGCCAGGTGTCTGGGCACCTGGTAGGGTGGCGTCTGTCAGGCGTGACCTGAGCATAGTCCCCGTGCCTAGGCCCCCTCGTGATACCCTTCCAAGGAGAAGCTGTGAGCGTCGTGAGCTGAAAAGCTCCCTGAGGTGGTTGCGACCGCTGGGGGCCGCCCTCAGTTGTTTATAACTAGCGCGGAGCATAGATCTACCACACTTGCGTGGAGTGTGGGCATAACCGCTCCTCAGTCGTATCTGCCAGCGCGGAGCTTGGTGCTTCCACTAGTTCGTGGGCACAACCGCTCCTCGGTCTTGCTAGCGCGGAGCTAAGCACTTCCACTGGATCGTGGGAGGGGAGCCTCCCACCGGGAGAGACTCCCGGGCGTGTACAGCCCGTCCGGACACGTGGCTTGCACGGTGGGACAACCAGGGTGTATATGGGCCCTCCTCAGGACGAGATGAACGACTCTGAGGAAGTTCTCGCGAGCTTACGCATCACTCACGAGACCCTACCCTGAGGCGGGTTGCGCCTGAGGCGGGTTGCGCCTAAGTCTTCTTCTACAAAATGTGAAAAGAGATGGGTTGCCTAGACCTGCGCCGAATGCATCTCCAGAGGGCATTGCATGAGAAGGCCGCAACACCCATGACCCCAGGAGGTGACGTTAGTGGGACCGGCCTGTAAGACAGAGCTCGACTGCTGGATTTATCGACGCTGCAGGGACGGACCCGAGCACAGACGTCGTGCCCAGTCTTCTCGAGCTATAGTCCAAAAGATAAACAACCGGCGCGCGGTTCCCACGGGAGTGAGGCACCTGCCATGGGCCCCTACTTACCCACCAATGATTAGACCATGCGAGAACAAGGCACCAAGGACCACGGGAGGTGACGTCACGGGAATGGCTCGCGAGACAGAGCTCAGCCCTTGGGTTTAGCAACGCTGTAGGGACGGACCCGAGCATAGACACCGTGCCAGTCCTTAATCATGGGGCGGTCGCGGATGGGCTCACAAGGGCTCATGACCTTAGTGGCAGTGAGGGTGCTAACCATATAGATAATGCAAAAGGAAGCAACCAGTTCTGATTCATGCGCAAAATGAGACAGCTGTGGGGGTAAGCCCCCAGCAGCTCGAGGATGATGTAGCCCGAGGGGCGCCCTCGACGGAATACCTGAGACATCACCTGGTACTTGCCGCTGAAGAGGAGTTGGGTTAGCTGGAGATGCGAGCCATGCGAGTTGCTCCTGAGGAGAGCTGAGCTCCCAAGGCCCAGGGGCTCCAGAGGCTCTCAGCGGTCGCGGGGGTCCTGGACCTGCTCCGTCAGGACCGCCTGCAGCTGAGCCTCCTGAGCCCCCGTGGCCTGTTGTACGAAGTGCTGGTATGTGGCGGCCACGTTGCGGAGACCAGAGGGGAAGGCCTTCCCCTAGCCGACCGCCATCGGCTGGAAGAGGCCCTTGGCGGCAGCCCTGTTGAGGCTCGGGATGTCGATGCAGATGCGAAACTGGTTGCTTGGGTCTTGAGTAGGTGGGTAAGGTTCCTTGGTAGCTTGGTCGATTGGGTCCTGAGCCCCCAGGGTTATGAGGCTCACGCTGGGCTCATGACCACGCACGGCGGGGCGCGCCCGTGAGTGGTGCCCGGGCACCTCCCTCATGACCAGGTCCGGGGTCCCCCTGAGAGGAGCCCCCGAGCCCATCCTGAGAGGGGCACTGGGCGCGCCTCCCTATGCGAGGGCGGAGGGCGCCTCGTCACCAGGCGCGGAGCTTGAGGTGGTGTCATCGGGAACCCGCGAGGCCCGAGGGTCGGGCAGTTGCTTCTTCTTCTTGGGGGCGGTCATCAGGGCGAATATGGCTCCGTCTCTGTCGGAGCTCTTGACCGCCGCAGTCTGGTAGGCGCGCTCTAGAGAACGTACTGCTTCCTTCTCGTCGCAGGCAATCGTGATGACTCCGCCGCTTCCAGGCATCTTGAGGACGTTGTAGCCGTGATGGGTCGCCGCCATAAACTTGGAGAGGGCCGGATACCCTAGGATGGTGTTGTACGGGAGGTTGATGTTGGCGACGTCGAAGTCGATGAACTCGGTGTGGTAGTTGTCGCGGTCACCGAAGGTGACAGGGGAGGCGGACCTGCCCCATCGGGAGGGTGGAGCCATTTGTGACTCTGTAAAATGGCTTGGTCGAGTGCAGCTGATCGTAGGGTACTTGAAGAGTCTCGAAGATCTGGACAGAGAGGACGTTGAGCCCTGCCCCACCGTCGATGAGGGTCTTGGTCACGTGGACATTACTGATGGTCGGGGTGTAGAGCATCGGGAGAGTGCCTGGCGCGGCGGTGCACCTAAGCTGATCCTTGGGGTCGAAGCCGATGATCCGCTTGGCCCACCTGAGGTTGCACGTGGCGTCAGGCCTGGGGAGCGCCGCATTCACCTCACGAGCGAACTGCTTGAAGATGTGGTGAGAAGCCGGAGCGTGGGCTCCTCCCAGGTTGTCGTTCCTTCTTGGCGGTGGTGGCAGCGGAGGCAGGCCAACGTTGCCTTGAGGGCGACCCTCACGAGGCTGGTCATGCTAGGGGGCGTCACGAGGCTGCTCCTCCCAGCGGTCTTCACGAGGCTGATCACGCCATCCTTGGCGCGAGTTCCTGCCGTCTCGGTGTCCTCTGCCATGGCCTCCTCCGTGGCCGTAGCCACGGTTGTCGCGCTCAGGGCGCTGCCCGCCGCGCCCGCCGCGCATCGCCCTGAGCTCTTGGCAGTCGTTGGTGTTATGGCTATGGACATCATGGAAGACGCAGTACGGACGGTTGTCTTTTGGAGGGTCGTTGTAGTCGCAGCCGCGCTTCACTTCTGGCTCCACAGCCAGCACGGCAGGTCCCTTGCGCTTTGCTTCCTTGGCCTTCGTCTTCTTGTCGTCGGCTTCCGCCTCAGGCAGTTCCAGGAGGGAGAGGCGGCCTTCCTCTTCCCTGGCGCACTTTGCCGCGAGATTGAACATCTCAAGGGTCGTGCACAGGTCCTCGGGGATGGCAAGCTCCTCCTTCATCCTGACGTCGCGGACACCGTCGGAAAACGTCGAGATGATGGCCTCGTCGGAGACCCTGGGGATCTTGAGGCGCACGGTGTTGAAGCGTTGAATGTACTTCTGTAGGGTCTCCCCAGGCTGCTGCTTCACGCGACGCAGGTCTACGGCCGCTGGAGCTCGGTCGCGGGTACCTTGTGTAAGTGCATCTAGTGCCCCTTAGTGATTTTGGTGTATTGAAGACTTATAGGTTAAGTATCTAATGTGTTTATGAGTGTACACAGGCCTATAAGTCTATGAGGAGTTTGATATTTACAGAGAAAGTCAACCCCTAAAAATGAAGTTCTTCGACTGAAGACTTTGATATTTTGAAGACTTTCTGAAGACTTTGAAAGTGAAGAAAATGGTGTAACCTTGAAGACTTGGTATTCATTCGAGGAACATGAAGCGTGAAGACTTTTGTTTTCGTAGTTTCATTTTCTCTTTATTGAGTCATAGGAAACACCGTACTGTTAAAGGGGGTCGAGGAAATAGTAAGGAGAAGATTTCCATGTGATGCTCATCTCAAATCCTACACCTACCAATCCCTTCGAGTAAAGCCATTGGAAATCTCATACAGTTCAGTCAATTTCTTCAGTGACAGAGACGCAGTTCTTCTGGTCACTGAGGACTTTGCTCTGACTGAGGAGTTAGGAATTCTCCAGTGCGAATTGCCTACACAGTGAGGAACATGATAGCCCTGAGGAATTTGAACCTCAAATTTCCAACCGTTGCTGTGCTACGCGCCAGCTGTCCCAAAATATCTTATCCATCCAATGGTCATATCATTGAAGGGCATTTATGTCTTATCATGTCGGGCTGCTCCCTAGGCTATAAATAGCCTCCCCCTACAACCACTAGCTGGTCGGCTGCTCCGAGAGAAACTGACACTTGTCATTTGAGAGCAACCCATCCTCTGAGGACTTTGAGCGAAAATCATCAAGTGAGGAAAATCCAAAAACCCAAACCCAAACACCTACAAACCCAAAGTGATTGAGCATCACTGAAGAGATTGATCCTGCGTGGATCCGACGCTTGTTACCTTTGAAGACTGTGCTTCTTCCAGACGGTTAGGCGTCAAGGTCTAGAGCATCCAAGAGGAATTGTGGATCGCCGAGTGACCGAGTTTGTGAAGGTTCGGAAGTCACACGAAGACTTACCACGAGTGATTGGGCGAGGACTGTGTGTCCTTAGTTCAAGGAGAATACGGTGAGGACTTGGTGTCCCGAGCTGCGTGCTCAGGACTGGGTGTCCGGGACTGTGTGTCCTCGAGTTTAAATACTCAGCCGCTCCAACCAGATGTACAACTGAGACAACAGTTAGAACTGGTCTACCAAATCATTGTCTTCACCAAGCTTACTAGTTCCATTTCCTCAACTCTTTCATTTCCTCAGTAGTGTGTTGTTTGTTTATCATATCTGTGTTTGAAGACTTTGACTGAAGACTTTCTCAATTTCCTCAGTTCAATTTCTTCAGTCTGTTTGTCTTCATCTTGCGCTATCCTGTGTTTACGCTTTCTGTACTCTGTGTTTGTCTTCATTTCATCATGATGACCATGCATGTATTCTGCTATGTTTACTTCTGAGTACTTATTCTGCTGCTAGTAGTTCTTCGCTAAGGAATTTCCTCACGAGCAAATTCCTCAGTGAAGAATTTCATAAAAATCGCCTATTCACCCCCCTCTAGTCGATATAACGCACTTTCAATTGGTATCAGAGCAAGGTACTCCCTTGTTCTGTGTGATTTTGGTTTAACCGCCTGGAGTTTTAGTTATGTCGACCGCAGGTATGATCAAGGTCTCTGCTAGGTGTCCTACCTTCGATGGGACGGACTACCCCTACTGGAAGAATAAGATGCGAATGCATCTTGAAGCAATTGATAACGATCTCTGGTATGTTGTGGAAAATGGTGTTCCCTCAGTCACACCTTCTCTGAACGCTACTGATGTGAAGAGATTCAAGCAACTCGATTCTCAAGCGAAGAATATCATATGTGGCCATCTGAGTAAAGGACAGTATGGTAGAGTGAGTGCTTTGGAAACTGCTAAGCTTATCTGGGATAGGTTGTCCAAGGTCAATGAAGGAGTTTCAACTCAGCGCGACTCTCGAGTTGATGTTCTTCGCAATCTCTTCAACCGCTTCAAAAGACTCGACAATGAAAATGTTCAGCAAACCTTCGATCGCCTCACTGACATCTCAAATGAGCTTCAAGCACTTGGTGCTACTGACATCACCGACCATGAGGTGGTGAAGAAATTGCTAAGATCGCTTGATTCCTCATTTGACACTCTGGCACCGATGATACAAGAGCGTGCTGATTACAAGTCACTTGACCCCGCTGATATCCTCGAGAGGCTTAACACTCATGAGTTCCAGCTTGCTGAAAAGAGAGATCTCTATGGTTCGAGCTATGGCAGATCACGTGCACTGAAGGCCAAGGCAGTATCAGAATCCGAAGATGAAGACTCTGGTAGCAGTCTTGGTGACCCTGAAGAACTGAGTCATGATCTAGCACTACTTGTGAAGAAATTCCAGAAGTCCTCAAGACGTGGTCGCTTTGGAAAACCTTCAAGGAGCAATGATTCCTCATCCAGTGACTACAAGAAGAGGCTTTGTCACAAGTGCAGGAAACCAGGACATTACATTCAAGATTGTCCTCAGTGGGACAAGGAATCAAAGAAGAAGAAATACAAGGATTATAGTTCTGATGACGCGAAGAAAAAGAAGAAATCCTCAAAATCTTCATCATCAAAATCCTCAAAATCTTCGTCTCACGAGAAGAGCAGCTCCAAGAAGGCTCGGGCATTCATTGGCAAGGAAATGGACTCTGAGGCTGAATCTGAAGAAAATGAGGAAGAGGGACAATCTGAAGACTCTGAGTCTGGTGTGGCGAGCCTATCCCTCGCTACCGCATTTGTTAGCAAGCCCATCTTCACCTCTAAAGAGAGTGATCTCACCAACAAGGCTGATGAAGGCAGTGATGACTATGCTCCCACCTATTGCTTCATGGCAAAAGGTGCCAAGGTACTCAAATATACCTCTTCTGAATCTAGTGAGGATAAATCTGATGAAAATCTTAAGCCTAGCTACTCTAAACTTGCTAAGATTGTTGTGCAACAACAAAAGGCTTTTGAAAAGGTTCAAAACATGCTAGACAAAAGTGATGGTACGTTGGGTGAAGAAATGGGTTGCACTAAAGCCTTAACTGAAAATCTTCAGAGACTTCAGACCAGGTTTGATAACCATCAAGGTCATCATAACACTCTCTTATCTGATCATGAGAAGCTTTCTTATGAATATCTTCAAAATAAGAAAGATCTTGCAAAGCTAAGAGTGAGTTATGAAGATCTTCAGAAGGAGCGTGATTCATTGCTTGCTCAAAAAATCAGCGCTGCTCAGGAAGAATTTATTCCTCCATGTTTGAAATGCATTGAACGAGAATCTGCTAATTCTTCACCTGAATGTTCAAATGCTTCTAATGTTACAAATTCTTCACATGTCTCTGCTATCACTAATTCCTCATCTGAGGACATTTCTAGTATCACTAACGATGCAGGACTGAAGGAATTGTACATGACAGGCATGTACAAAAGCCTCAAAGGGCATCAGACTCTTTGTGATGTGCTTAAAAAGCAGATCCTCAACAGGAACCCTAGAAAAGAGGGTATTGCCTTTGAGAGGAAACTCAATGCTGATGGTACATATTGGAAGACTGAGCAGTACCCCAAAACCTCATGGGTTGCTGCAAAGGGACCTCCAGTTGATCCATCTAGTTTATCTGGCTATACATGTGAATCTTCTCATTCTTCTGATGAGTCATTTGACTCCAACTATAAAGTGTTTAAAAATCAGAATGGTGAAGTATTTGCTAGATATGTTGGCACTAACTGCAGGAACGGTTCCCCTATGAAGAAAATCTGGGTTACCAAAAGGTATCTTGAAAGTCTTCAGGTGAATGTCCTCATGACACCACCTGTGAAGAAAAGGAACCCCAGATCATATTCTTCATATGGACCAAATTCTTCATATGGATCTAAGTCCTCATACGGACCAAATTCCTCAAGGGGATCAAATTCCTCACATGGATCAAAGTCCTCATATGAACATCATCGTGCTAACAACTCTGTGTCGCAGGGAAGAGCCGAGGGCTACGAATATGAGCATTATTCTTCAAATTATTATGTTCATAAGTCCTCGAAGAATTTCTCTGCTTATTCATATGCTTACTCTAACCCCTCTTATGTGAGACGAAATGGTTTGGCCGCTATGCCACCATTCTCGTATGGAGCTCGTAGAGTGATGAACTCTTTGCCACCCCTTCAGATGTGGGTGGTGAAGAAAAAGAACTAATCTCTTATGCAGGGTCAGGTCTCCAGACGTGCTCAAACGTCTGAAGAATTTGCTGGGGACCTGACAAAGTGCCTGAAAGGACGCAGGCTAACCATGATGAAATGAACTTTCATTTCACACGTCCTCCCTCTGTTTTATCTGTCCTACTGATTGATGAAATTGATCTGATGAATTGTGATATCATATTCTTCACTGCTGAAGTATATGAGGTCGTAAGTTGCACTAATTCATCTGCAGGATGATCAACCCAAAGCCACTGAGTGGGTACTTGATAGTGGATGTACAAATCACATGACTGGTGACAGGAATCTGTTGATGGATGCTCCCTTATCGTCATCACATCTGAAGCATATCATCTTCGCTGACAAAAGCAAAAGTCAGGTATTGGGTCTAGGTAAAGTTGCTATCACAAAGGATCGACACATGGACAAAGTCATGCTTTTTGAGTCCTTAGGATACAATCTTATGTCTGTCTCAATGCTTTGTGATGTTGATATGGTTGTTGTCTTTGGCAAGTATCGTTGTGTTGTGATTATGGAAGCTGACAATTCCAAAGTCTTCGAAGGCTTTAGGAGAGGAGACTTGTATATTGTTGATTTCTCTGCAGATTCACAACCAGCCGTGTGCCTACATGCAAAAGCTTCAGAAG
Organism: Aegilops umbellulata; assembly: GCA_032464435.1. Lineage (NCBI taxonomy): Eukaryota > Viridiplantae > Streptophyta > Magnoliopsida > Poales > Poaceae > Aegilops > Aegilops umbellulata. The sequence goes on from CP136057.1 coordinate 239,202,335, forward strand.
GATGGCTATGGCATCGACGACTTGGTCATGCAGGCATGAGGAATTTGCACACGCTTGCGAAGAAGAAGCATGTCATTGGCATCGAGAATGTCAAATTCCTCAAGGATCACTTATGCGGTGCCTGTGAAGCTGGAAAGATGACCAAGGCCAAGCATCCAGCAAAGACCATAATAACCACCACTCGTCCATTCGAATTGCTTCACATGGATCTCTTTGGTCCTAATCACTATTCCTCTGTTTCAAATGAAGCATCTCAATATGGCTTTGTTATTGTTGATGATTACTCTCGTTACACATGGGTACACCTTGTCTCTTACAAAACTAAAGTGCAGGAAGTCTTCAAACGATTTTCCTCGAGGGCTTCAACCAACTTTGGTGTGAAGATCAAGCACATCAGAAGTGACAATGGCACTGAGTTCAAGAATTCAGGTCTCAATGAATATCTTGATGAACTTGGTATTACTCATGAGTTATCTCCTCCTTATACTCCTCAACAGAATGGCGTCGCGGAGCGCAAGAACAGGACTCTTGCTGAGATGGCTCGCACTATGCTTGACGAATACAAAATCCCTCGTTGTTTCTGGGTTGATGCAATTGATACTGCGTGCCGTATCATCAATAGAGTATATCTTCACAAATTCTTCAAGAAGACTGCCTATGAACACCTCACTGACAAGAAACCCAATGTGAGTTATTTCAAAGTCTTCGGTGCTAAATGCTGGATTAGAGATCCTCATCACAACTCTAAATTTGCACCGAAAGCACATGAAGGTTTTATGCTTGGTTACGGAAAGGACTCGCACACCTACAGAGTCTTCAACAATGTTCTTCACAAGATTGTTGAAACTGTAGATGTGCGGTTTGATGAAACTAATGGCTCGCAAAGAGAGCACGTACCTTCTGTGTTAGATGAACTAGCACCCGAGGATTCTATCAAACACAAGGCTACTGAAGATGTCATTCCTACTGAAGAATCTGCTGAAGAATTCATTCCAGAACATGAAGAACGTCGAGGTGATGCACCTGAAGAAAATGCTGAGGAAATTGATGCTGAAGAAAATGCCGATCAAATTCCTCAACGACAACCAGCTCACCCTCGCGTTGCAAAAGAAGTGCAAGTGGAGAAGATCATCGATGACATTAGAGCACCAGGTCCTCTCACACGCTCAAAAGCTTCACATCTATCTAACTTTTGTGGGCATTTTGCTTTTGTCTCTATCACAGAGCCCACTAAGGTATATGAAGCATTTCTGGAGCCTAAGTGGATTCAGGCCATGCAAGAAGAATTACATCAGTTCAAGCTCAACAATGTCTGGGAACTAGTCAATCGTCCCGATCCTCGCAAGCATAACATCATTGGCACAAAGTGGATCTACCGCAACAAGCAAGATGAAAATGGTGTTGTGGTGAGGAATAAGGCACGACTAGTAGCTCAAGGCTACACATAGGTTGAAGGAATTGATTTCGATGAAACTTTTGCACCTGTTGCTAGACTTGAGGCTATTCGCATATTGCTTGCTTATGCTAACCATCATGATATCATCTTATATCAAATGGATGTGAAAAGTGCATTCCTCAATGGTAAGCTTGAGGAAGAAGTATATGTTGCTCAACCCCCAGGTTTTGAAGATCCAAAACATCCTGACAAAGTCTTCAGACTTAACAAGGCCCTCTATGGCCTCAAGCAGGCCCCACGGGCGTGGTATGATACATTGATGGAATTCTTCATGAAGAAAGGCTTCACACCCGGTTCACTCGATCCCACTCTCTTTACTAAATCTTATGATGGTGAACTGTTTGTGTGCCAAATATATGTTGATGATATCATCTTGGGCTGTACTGACCAACTTTATAGTGATGAATTTGCCTATATGATGAGTGAAGAATATCAAATGTCTATGATGGGAGAGTTGAAATTCTTCTTAGGTCTTCAAATTCGTCAACAGCGCAACGGCATATTAATATCTCAGGAGAAATACCTCAAGGATGTCCTGAAGAAATTTGGCATGCAAGATTGCAAAGGCATCAAAATTCCTATGCCCACAAATGGTCATTTATGCACTGATGAAAATGGTATTGACTTCGATCATAAGGTATACCGCTCAATGATTGGCTCTTTATTGTACTTATGTGCATCTAGGCCAGATATAATGCTTAGTGTTTGCACGTGTGCACGATTTCAAGCTGCACCGAAGGAATCACACCATAAGGCTGTGAAGCATATTCTTTGATATCTAGATCACACACCAACACTAGGATTATGGTATCCCAAGGGCTCGGATTTTGATCTCATTGGATATTCTGACTCTGACTATGCTGGTGACCATGTGGACCGCAAGTCAACATCTGGTACTTGTCATTTCCTTGGACGATCCTTGGTCTGTTGGTCCTCGAAGAAACAGAACTGCGTATCACTGTCTACTGCTGAAGCTGAGTACATTGCTGCTGGTTCTTGTTGTGCTCAACTGCTATGGATGAAGCAAACACTCAAGGACTATGGCATCAACGTGAAGAATGTGCCTCTCCTCTGTGACAATGAGAGTGCCATCAAGATTGCTCACAACCCAGTTCATCACTCGAAGACAAAGCACATTCAGATTCGTCATCATTTTCTTCGTGATCATGTGCTGAAGGGCGACATTCTATTGAGCATGTGAAGACTGAAGAACAGCTAGCCGATATCTTCACTAAGCCCTTGGATGAGAAGAGATTTAGCAAGTTGCGGTGTGAGCTAAATATCTTAGAGTCTTCGAATGTACTTTGAAAAGGCACTCATCCTAACACTTATGCAAAATTGATGACTTAGATGTGCAACACATGAAGAAACGTTTTTCTTCAATCAATGAAGAATAACACTCTAAGTGTGAAGAAATTAATGAAGAATTTGATTCTCAGAACCCTACGATAATTGTACGCGGTGTCTGAAATCATCATTCTTATACAGTGGGTCACCCCACCACAAAAGTTAAAAATCTTCAATTTGAGTTTTTCCTCAGTTTTGAAATTCCTCAGTTGTTCAAATTCTTCAACTTGCAAAATCTTTAGTTGTGTCGTCGTTTTTCTTCATTGGCTATATATTTATATATGAGTTTATGTCCTCTACAACATTCACTTATATCTATTTCTTCAAGTTGGAAATTCTGCTAAGTGAATGTGATCGGACCCTTCCCCTCTATGCTATACTCAATCCAATCTGTTCACAAATTCATCATGTGCATTCTATTTGAAACTCGTTCAAATTCTTCACTGTGTCCTTGTCAGCTGAAGAAATTGCGAACGGAACGTTAAAACTGATCTTATCCAAACTTTCGGTTTTGCCGCTCAAACCGTTCCGCATCCCACGATGCATTATTTTACTCACCCACGATCTTACACGATCTCCACTACACAGTACGTGGGTGACACATGTCGTGAGAAGGAGAATGGTCAGGGGCACGTTCGTCCTAAATCTTCGGGCGAACAGTTTTTCACCGCCTCTATAAATACCCCTCTCCCCTTCCTCACTTCTTTTACTCCGCTCGCACTCTCTCTCCCGCTCGAGCTTCTCAAACCCTAGCGCCGCCGCTACTCCATCGTCGTCGGTGAGGAAGAGCTTCACTGCCTCGACCTCGTCACCGTCGTACTCGCGCCGACCGCGGAAATCTTCGCCTCCGCCGCTGCCGTAGACGTCTTCCTCCGCCAATTTAGGGCGTGGAAGATCTACATCGACGAACTCCACTGTTTCACCTCACTGTTCGTCGTGTTCTTTGTTCAGGGTAATTAAAAGTTACTTTTACTGCCCTCTTTGATTCAAAACTTTTCTACAAAATCTTCAAAGGTGTTTTATTCTTCAAATCCTCACACACAAAACACCTCACATGTTATTTGTTCTTGATTCATTTCCCTAAGCATCATTTTTCTTCAAGATTCCTCAATTGTGTGGATCTTCGATCTATACAACTCTGGAACCTAAGATATAACGCGCTTAGTGAAATTCTTCAAGACGCATCTGGTCAAATCCCTCAAACTTGTTCTTTTAGAAAAACCCTCTGAGAACGCATATGACCTCTCCAAATTCCTCGCAACTATACTCTGTTCACAGGTACACATGTCCGCTGCTGAATCTCTAGGTTCTCATCAACTTAACTCATTTGCAGCGTTCCTTGACGAAAAGTTGCATACTTCTTCAGAGAATTCGATTGTTCAAATTCCTCAACTTAAGAAAATGGCTGAAGGTAAAAGGCCACAGAAAGGAGGAAAGAAGCCTGAGGTCATGACTGCCTTTGAAATCCCTGAGGATTTATATAAAGATTACTGCACGCCTGATGAAGCCAAATTTGGCAAAGAAGATAAAAATCAGCGCAAGGTGCGCATTCAGAGGATTGAACGGAGATGGGCACGTGAATGGAGGGAGTACAGATACGTCACTCCAAAGTATATGAAGAAATTTGCACTGAATCCTCCATGCCCAAGAGCCCCATTAGCACCTGGCCAAGAGGCTGATCCCACTAGCAACAAACGCGGTGAGGACTTTCCTGAGGAATGGGCCAAGCGCCAAGCCAAATTGGCAAGACAAGCCAAAGAAGCAGTGAGGAAATTTGATGAAGATTCTGCTGCTGCTGCTGCCACTGAGGCCTCTGTCAAGCCGAGGAAATCGATGCTCAAGAAGCCCGCTCGCAAGCCAAGTGCTTCACCAGCAATGCCCTCACGGCCAAGTTCCTCTGCTGCGCCCTCACGGCCAGAAACTTCAAAGTCTTCAAAGCAAATTCCTCAAGCTGCCCCTGCTCCTCCGAAATCCTCAGCACCTCCGACCAAGTCCTCAGCTGATCCAACAAAGTCCTCAGCACCTGCGCATCCTGCCACATGCCAAAGGACGGTAGGCGTCTCTATTGCCTCTGGTGTCTCAGCAAGTTCCTCAGCTGCAGCAAGTTCCTCAGTTGGACCCTCTCTGCTGAAGAAAAAGGATACTGCTGGACGCGGTATTCGCCCAAGTCCTAAGAAGAAGCAGGTAGTCTTCAGTGTACCTTCTGATGATGATGAAGCTGATGAAGAAGAACTTGCAGAAATCATCAGGGACCGCCAAGAAAGGGCCGCTAGAGCCAAAGGCACACCTGTGCCACTGCTGCTGGATCCAAGGGCGATCCTCGATTACATCAATCTCTGGCATAAGGATCCCAACACACCTATGCCTGACTTCAAGCTGACACCTGGCCAAAGTCACATGCTGACTCACTTCATCCAAGAGGAAAAATAGAAGTATGATAGGGCCAGGCAGATCAAGAAATCGCAGTACAGGAAAGAGAAACTGCTGAGGAAAAATGTTCTCATGATGAAACCTGAAGAACTCATCAAGATGCAGGCTGACATCAAAACCCTCGGCGATGAATTTTATGCATACTATGCTGACTGGAAAGGAACAAAAGTCAGGTTTGTGAAACTGACTGAGAAATTCACAAATGTTGCAGCCCCATCGCAACAAGGAATTCCTCAAGCTGAACCTTCAGCACAGCCCACTGAAGAACATGCCAGCACCGCTGATGACTTTCAGGCTGCTGAAGGAAATGCTAGTTCTAGGGCTGATGACTCCATTCCAGCTACTGAAGAAATTGCCAGGGCATCCACTAGTGGTGCGCCTGAAGAAACTGCAGAAATCAGGGCAACTGCATCAATTGCGCCTGAGGAAATTCAACCAGATTCCTCAGCTCCACCTGCGCCTACACCAACTCCTGTCCTTCCATCTGCATCAGATGTGAAGAAGACCAAGGCTGCAGAACGAGCTGCAGTAAAGAAAAGGAAAGCATCAAGTGCTTCAGAATCTTCAGCCCCAAAGAAGATGAAGCCCATGACCAGCTTGTTTGCCAATCCAATTGATGTTGTTCCAATTTCAACCATGCCATCAAAGGACCTTGTTCCTTTTGGTGAAGAATATGAGATCCCAAACAGATCTAATGAAGAAACTCAATCTGCTGCTTCCTCAGAGCAGATTGATGAAGAAATTGAAGTGGATGGAATCCCTTCAACCCCAATGGTCTCATCACCAATGCCTCAGTTTCCTGCTAAAGAGGCTGGTGTTGAAGAATTAGAGGATGAAGATGTGGACACTGGGAGCACAACTCCAGTGATGAATGATGACTTTTGGGAAAGTCAGCATCCCAATTCTCCACTCTTCACTCCACTGCAGCAAATCCCTCACTCTCCTGCACCAACAGTACAATTGGGCTCTGAATAAACTCATCCCACTGCATCTGTGCATGAAGAAATTCCAGCCACTAGTGCTAAAGAAATTGATGCTGCTGCTGAAAAGGTGACTGCACCTGAGGAAGAACCTGAAATTCCTCAGCCTAAAGAACCTGAGATTGTGATTCCTGAGGTAGTGATGCAACTCACTGACACTCCTCTGCCCAAGCCAAAGGATCCGTTCTCAAGGAAACAAAAGTTCAAGGCTGAAGACTTCTTCGGCGAGCACGTGTTCTTCATAGAGTATAATCCATATGACTCTGCTCGCATAAGGAAGAGGCGTTTCTGGACTGCAAGTCAAGCCAACTTCTATTCCTCAGTGCTTTTCAACAAAGACAAAGTCTTCGACCATGCTCATATTCCTCACGTGGATATGGAGTCCATGTCGTGCTTCACACCAATCCTCAGCGTTCTCTATGATGCTGGACTGCTCAACTTCTGCACTGACATCTGCGATTGGAATGAAGAACTCATTCTTCAGTTCTACGCAACGCTGCACATCACCGGCAACTCTGAAGATGTGAATTCATGGGTTCTGGACTGGATGACTGAGAACACGCATTATAAGGCCCCAGCATCTGAATTGCTTCGTGCCCTTCCTCTAAGTCCTCCCCTTGAAGATCCACGTTGTGTTTACAACGAACCTGAGCTTTCAAATCACTATATGCAAGTGCAGATGAAGCCTTTGAAGCCAGGGCAGGCTCCTCGAAGCAAATTTCTCGTCAAGGAATTGTTGTATGTGCCTAGGACTATCTATCGCATTCTGACGAAGACAATGAGTCCCATCAAAGGCCGCGACTCAACTGATGAAGAATATGCTTTTCAACATCATTCATGGCGTTCCCGTCAACTTCCATGATTTGTTCATGAGGACTCTGGCCAACATTGCTATGTCACCATTTGAGCTGAAGCCTTATGTGCCATGGATTATGAGATTCATTAGGACAAGGTCTTCACTCAATTACAAAGCTGAAACTCTCAACCACTACAGCTACTTGCCCCCTATAGAAGTCCTCAAAAGGACATTTTCCTCAGCTGAAGAAAAGGGCAAAGCTACTACTATGATAGATGAAGGCATTCGTCCATTGGATGGTCAATTTCGCAAAGCTGCATCTTACTCCACCAATGATGACTCTGCCACACATGACACTACCCCAACAATGCCAAGCCAAATCCTCAAGCCACAGCACCCAGGGTGATGACTGATCGTGAGTTACACCTCAGTCTTCATCAGAAGGTTGATCGCAATCACAAATGGGTCAAGCGTCAGTTTGGTTCAATTCTTCACAACATGACTTCAACACATAATGCAGTGAAGAAAAACCACTACTACCTTCATGAAACCCTCAACCGCACCTGGGTTGTTCTGTCTCAAGTTTACAATGCTGATGATTTGAAGCAAATGGGTCTCAACGAAGAATTTGCCTGGTCTGCACCTCCTCCGAAGAAATACAAGAAGGTCCCAGTTCCTTCTTTGGTGGCCAGCTCCTATTCTTCATCGCGCGACACTGATGAACATGAAGACTTGGACGACACTGCGGCAGGCCCTACTTCAACGACTGACCCCAACAACGCTGGCGCTCCTTCATCAACTTGATTATCTTCAGGGGCGTTAGTCCTTAGTTTTGATCCTTTTGGTCATTCGATGACAAAGGGGGAGAAATCTGAGTTAGTCTTCAAGCGGGTCTATAATAAAGGGCATTTTTTCTACCAAGTTAGAACTCTCATTCTTCCGAAACTTTTATTGGATCGAGTTGTAATCTTAAAACCGATGGTGCTCTGATACTTTTGATGCACTATGCTCTGATTTGATGCACTATTCTGCATGCTTACTCCTCGCTAATATTATTGCACGCATGCTGAATTACATCAGGCACCATATTTCATCATGCATTTCAAATTCTTCATATTATATATCAAATGCGTGTATGAATTACAAGATATAGGGGGAGATCTCCATGATTCAACTCTTCAAGTGTGCATTGCTTCAAAAGCAAATTCCTCACTATGCACATCTACAGGGGGAGTTCTTCTATATCTTGCAATCAAATTCCTCAATATCAGTATTTACACTTCATATATTTATCCCCGTTGAAAACTTAACCTATATTGTCATCAATCACCAAAAAGGGGGAGATTGTAAGTGCATCTAGTGCCCCTTAGTGATTTTGGTGTATTGAAGACTTATAGGTTAAGTATCTAATGTGTTTATGAGTGTACACAGGCCTATAAGTCTATGAGGAGTTTGATATTTACAGAGAAAGTCGACCCCTAAAAATGAAGTTCTTCGACTGAAGACTTTGATATTTTGAAGACTTTCTGAAGACTTTGAAAGTGAAGAAATTGGTGTAACCTTGAAGACTTGGTATTCATTCGAGGAACATGAAGCGTGAAGACTTTTGTTTTCGTAGTTTCATTTTCTCTTTCTTGAGTCATAGGAAACATCGTACTGTTAAAGGGGGTCGAGGAAATAGTAAGGAGAAAATTTCCATGTGATGCTCATCTCAAATCCTACACCTACCAATCCCTTCGAGTGAAGCCATTAGAAATCTCATACAGTTCAGTCAATTTCTTCAGTGACAGAAACGCAGTTCTTCTGGTCAATGAGGACATTGCTCTGACTGAGGAGTTAGGAATTCGCCAGTGCGAATTGCCTACACAGTGAGGAACATGATAGCCCTGAGGAATTTGAACCTCAAATTTCCGACCGTTGTTGTGCTATTCGCCAGCTGTCCCAAAATATCTTATCCATCCAACGGTCATATCATTGAAGGGCATTTATGTCTTATCATGTCGGGCTACTCCCTAGGCTATAAATAGCCGCCCCCTACAACCACTAGCTGGTCGACTGCTCCGAGAGAAACTGACACTTGTCATTTGAGAGCAACCCATCCTCCGAGGACTTTGAGCGAAAATCATCAAGTGAGGAAAATCCAAAAACCCAAACCCAAACACCTACAAACCCAAAGTGATTGAGCATCACTGAAGAGATTGATCCTGGATGGATCCGACGCTTGTTACCTTTGAAGACTGTGCTTCTTCTAGACGGTTAGGCATCAAGGTCTAGAGCATCCAAGAGGAATTGTGGATCGCCGAGTGACCGAGTTTGTGAAGGTTCGGAAGTCAGCTGAAGACTTACCACGAGTGATTGGACGAGGACTGTGTGTCCTTAGTTCAAGGAGAATAAGGTGAGGACTTGGTGTCCTGAGCTGCGTGCTCAGGACTGGGTGTCCGGGACTGTGTGTCCTTGATTTTAAGTACTCAGCCGCTCCAACCAGATGTACAACTGAGACACCAATTGGAACTGGTCTACCAAATCATGGTCTTCACCAAGCTTACTGGTTCCATTTCCTCAACTCTTTCATTTCCTCAGTAGTGTGCTGTTTGTTTATCATATCTGTGTTTGAAGACTTTGACTGAAGACTTTCTCAACTTCCTCTGTTCAATTTCTTCAGTTTGTTTGTCTTCATCTTTCGTTATCCTGTGTTTACGCTTTCTGTACTCTGTGTTTGTCTTCATTTCATCATGATGACCATGCATGTATTCTGCTATGTTTACTTCTGAGTACTTATTCCGCTGCTAGTAGTTCTTCGCTAAGGAATTTCCTCACGACCAAATTCCTCAGTGAAGAATTTCATAAAAATCGCCTATTCACCCCCCTCTAGTCGATATAACGCACTTTCACCTTGGAAGTTGGCGATGAAGCGCTCGCGAAGCTCCTCCCAAGAAGAGATGGATCCTAGAGGAAGGTTCAGGAGCCAGGAGCGTGCACCGTCCTTGAGGGCCATGGGGAACCAGTTCGCCATGACCTGCTCGGTGCCGTTCCCCGCCTCGATGTTGAGCTCGTAGAGCTGGAGGAACTCCACCGGGTCGGCGGCGCCATCGTAATGCGGAGGCAGGTCCGGCTTCAACTTGCCGGGCCAGACGAGGCGCCGTAGCTCAGGAGCGAGGGCGCGACATCCAGCCACGCTCATGATTACTGGCGCCCTTTGCGCCTGTGGTGCTGGATCTTGGGGTGCGGGCGCCACCACCTCCTGTGGGGCGCGGTTCTGGTGCTGCTGAGCGGGGGGCACGCGCGCTTCTGCCTGGGGGCGCGGGACCACCTGGCAGCTCTCCTCGTCGCACGCAGGGCCCTGCGGGGTTGTTCGCGCCGTGGAGCCTCGCGCCTGAGCCCCTGGCCGGCGCCACGTGGTGGAAGTGGGGGTGGAGCACCGTGGTCTTCATTCCCCGCCATGGGCGATGGAGGGCGAGAGGACTGGGTCGGCGTGGGCGCCTCCCCGGCGGCGTTGACGAGCTCGGTGATGTGGTGGAGCCATTCGTCGTAGAGGTCGTCCGCCGGACGGTAGCGTAGGAGCTCCCACGCCATCAGTAGCGCAGGCTGCTGGTAGACCGGCCCGCGGCAGACCAGCGAGGACGAGGCCGCGGCCGGCGAAGGTGACGGGGTCGCCGTGCAGCCTTCGCGCCGCACGGACAGCGGCAGCTAGGAGTCCTGCTGCTCGTGAACAGCTGGGTCCGTGGCTGCATTGGCGACCGGCGAGTTGGGGCGGAGTGGTGCGTTATTACCCGCGGGCGCCGTCTGAGCGAAGTTGGCGGCGCGTGCTCGGCGAGTGTCCACCATGGCGGTGAAACGAGGTCGACGGAGAAGAGTGGAGCGAGGTCGTCGGAGAAGCGAGATTTCAACACGCCCCCTACCTGGCGCGCCAAATGTCGGATTTCGGGCTCCGCAAAACCCTTAAGATTCGAACACAGGGGCGTGACGAAGATCTTTCCCACTACACGCCTACCTAGTGCCTCGCTCTTCTACTGGTGGTGAGAATGGAATGCAAGCAAGCAAAACAAGTAGAGCACACAAGAGTTTACCCAGGTTCAGGCCACCTTGCGGTGTAAAACCCTACGTCCTGCTTTAGTGGATTGGCCTCGCGAGGGCTCGAGTATGAACAAGTACAGTGGTTTCCTGAGCTCAGGAGGCGAGCTCAAGATGGGTGAGGAAGCGGATGTTCTTGCTCCTTTGCTATGCTAAGTCCCAATGGGTTGGTTGATCCTCTCCTATGATGGGAACCCTAGCTACTTATATAGGCGGTTAGGGTCCTCTTCCCCCGAAATGTTTAGGCGGGAAGGGAATCCCACATCGGCCATTTGAGCAGGAACACAAGGATGCTCCTATCCTGACAAAAGGTGGTCTTCGCCTGCAAAGAGGGCAGGCGGTGATGCGGTGGTGGGCTCGGTGATGACATCCTTCCTGCCGTCCTTGCGGTCTTCGGTCTTGTTGCACCAAAGGGGAAACCTTTGTCTCGCCCCTCGGGAACCTGCGCATGTGCGGTCTCCTTTGCACCGATATGGAAACTGCGCGCGCTGGCGCCCGCTGGCATGGTTCATCATGGCTTGCGTCACTACCACCTCCTGAGGCAGCCCTTGCCTTGAGATCTCCGCCCTCCCGAAGCAGCCTAGCTGAGGCCACTCTTGGGAGAGGTCTTGGTTGCCCCTGTGGAGCAGCCTAGGTGAGGCCGCTCCCTGAGGGGGTCTTGGCCGTTCTCCTCGCTAGGGCTGGCCCCCTCGCGAGGGTCTTGAGAAGTTGGTCGATCAGTTGGGCCCTACCGGGCCGTACCAGGAACGCGACGTGGGCCGCAGACAGGCAAGTCTGGGTACCCAGGTTCCCAGTAAGCCGACAAGGGGCTGAGAGGTAGAAAATGATGCACATGCAGCGATGTAGCGAGCTGGGGAAGTAGAGCTAAGGCAGTTTCGAATGAAGATATACCTGAAGGTCGTCGGGATGTGGATAGGTGGGCGGCGGGAGGCCGAATCCGCCCACAGGCAACAACGAAGGGATCGGAGGACCTCCCGCCCCGGCGCTCGGCCAGAGATAACAGTGCGGCCGGCAGTGGGTCTCCTCCCTCGCTGTCGACGACGGCCTAAACGCTGCCCCTCCTCCCCTTCATCGACGGAGGGGGATACGTCCGGATCTGTAACCAACGGTGAGGATAGAAAGCCAGTGTTTTTTAAGGGAGAAAGACAGTGTTACTACCCCTATCCTGTTTAGATCTGGAGAGGATGAGAGTGTGTGAATAGAGCAACCCTAGCAAGCAAGCGCGGAGGCTCCGGCCTATATATACGTAGTGAGCAACCCTAGCAAGCAAGCAACCCCTATCTTCGTCAACTCGTACAAGACCGAGAAATTTGATTACTACAACGCCCTCTCCCTCGCGGACTGAGCTCCGGTGCCTTAACTGCACCTGCCTTTGGCTGCATGACAGGAGGGCCAACCACCTATTGGGCCCACCTGTCATAGACGCAAAGGCAGGAGCAGTAAGTAGAGCTTTCGCTACACGCTATCCCTCCCGCACGAGGTGGACGGACATGCATCAATGGATTCGATACTATAGAAGTAGGAGTAACATCATATTGTTCGTCTTCTTGAAGAGGCGAAGAGCCAAGCACAACCTAAACGTGGCAGTTGCGAACGCTTGCGTGGTGCGGTTCCTTGGAGTACTAGCCAGGCTCTTGCATGAGACAAAATTGCTATTGTTTAACAATTAAACTCCATTATCTATTGGTTGATACTCATTCTGCATAGGTCCACACGCTTAGCACCGTTTCCTCCTGGGGTCACCAATGTTTATTTGCTAATTAATAGCATTGCATGCAATGAACTAGACATTGCAAGTCATTAAAAGCATGCACACCTCTCATCTCTTATTGGTTGATATGTCAAGAAACAAGAAACAAGGTAGAAGTTAATGCACCGCACCTAAGTGTTTTGGGACTATTTGGTTTTCGTAAGATGACTTACACACCTAGACGGAGGGAGTAGTATAGCCCTGTAAACCAGAAAGGAGTATTTGCCTTTCTAGAGAATTCAACAAGTGACTAGACTACACCGTGTGCAGTACCCCCTCCCTTCAGGTTTATAGGTCTCAAATCTCAAATCTCATGAACCAAGGCATTTTGCGATTAGAGGAATGTATCTCGTACTTTACAAAACTACCCTAATTAAACGCATGCATTAATTACGTAGTTCTCTCGTTTTCCTCTCTGCCTTGGTCGCGGTGCACAATATTGAGCACTCCTATATGACTAGCCGCTCTATCTACATGCAGGACATTTCAAAGCATCCGGGCCCGCGTGCCATCCACCAAATCACAGCGAGGTGCTACAGTCGAGACTCACCTGTCACCCCGGTGTGGCCGTCATGACCCGTCATATCACAAAACCCACACCTTTACCAGCAGTGGTAAGGTGGCCTCCAAGTTGGACTGGACGAAGTAACCATCATTTCACTGGAACACTCGTTCAAGCCTTTCTTCCCTTTCTTGAAGAAAACCTCACTCCAGGCTACTCACTTCTGCCACTTTTCTTCTGTATCGACGAAGGAAAGGTGGGCGAATCAGTTATGCTGCTATATTTTCATTCCAAGAATCTTATTTTTGCAAAGCACCAACCGACTCTCACATCCTATTCTTTTCCCGTTTTCATTGCGATTGTGGTTTCCTTTCGATTGCTTTTTGTTTGTCAGTTCATTGATGGATCCTGGAGCAGTAGGCAAAGAATTGCCGGCGGACAACCCACTAGAGACAGCGATCTCCAGGAAGTGAGCACCGACCAACGAGTTGACCATGTTGGCGGGCCAACCCATGGAGACGAAGAACTCCAAGAAACAAGCACTAGCCCAAGAGTTGAGGACGTTGGCGGACGAACTCCTCAAAGAAAGTTGGAAGAACAGCAAGGGCCCCACCGTGCCTACCCCAGGAACTCTGATTGCCACCTATGTGAGGCTCAAGACCGAGTTTGAGGAGATAGTCGCCGTTGAGAAGCAGTATTCCCCTGGCAAGGTGATGGCCCCCATCGAGGACGAGGAGATGGCCCCCGGAGGGATGAGATCCCCCGGTGAGTTGCACAAGGTAAAAAATAATGGCTCATTACCATGGTTGTGGTTTTTGATTATTTGCAATGTGCTTGCTAATATGTTAGGGTTGTGCAGGTGCCGGTGGACGTCCTTGATGATTCTGATGTTGTGGCTCGTCCTGTTGGCATCACCCCGGAGATCGATTCCGATGCCGTTGTCCATCCTGTGGATGTCGCCCCAGAGATCGATTCTGATGTTGCGGTCAGTCCTGCGGACATCGCCCCATAAATCGATTCCCATGCCGCTGTCCGTGCTGTGGTCATTGCCCGAGAGATCGATGACAAGAAATAGTTGGTCGCGCTAATCCTTCAGGGTAGTTTGCATTGCCCTGTGTTTAATTACCAGAATGATGCGTGTTATCAAACCAACTTAGGGCTAGTGCACTGTCTTGTGTGGGCGGATCTTACTACTTTTGTTTGATAGTGAATCATGCGATGAATCATGCGAACCCTCTCCGAGTTATGGAAACAGATGTATCCTCACCAGCTTTTGATGTAATATATGGCATGCTTAGATGTAAGTTTGAACTGTTTATCATATCAGCAGGGCTTGTTTAATGATTCTTGGTGTTAGTAGGCTAGCTACTATGCGAGCTATAGTACTTGCAAAACACTCACCAAAGAGAAACGTTGGGGCTGATGAGCTTGTTGTATGCTTATACTTATCCCTCGTTGATCGACCAATAGCCCTAGCTCCTAAAATTGTAGGCTTAAATCTCGATCAGACAATGGTCAACATACATTCAGGCCTCATTTGGTTCATAGGTTAGGAAAATCGTAGCAAAAGTACAGAGAACGTGCAACACAAAATCATAGCGGTGCAGAGACGTACTCCCTCTGTGCCAAAATAGATGACCTAGGCGGGCTAGTTTAGCCTAGTGGGTTTCAGTGATATGACATGGTACAGTGTCGTCCAGTCTTCGTGTGTGGTAGCAGTATTGTGGGTACAGTAAGTTTTCTTGAAGAAGCGGAATTCAACGAAGTCATGATGGTTCCTTCGTCCGAACAACTTACAGTGGGAAAGGTTGGGCCTGCGATACGACCAGGGTAGACCAGGATAATTTTGTGCATGGCAGGTGGACCAGGATGGTCGACGTCCCACATGTCGGTGAATGAAAGTATTCTTTCTGATATAGAGGACGAGCAACGAGTATGCATTGTTTATTTTTGATGAAAGCTATTGTCTCCATGTTACAACGGAGGACTGTGAAACACGGCAGCTCAGTGAACTTGGCATGTGCACCACCCCCTCCTTCCTCATGTAATGCCCAGGTTTCAACTTTTTCTCACTTTCTCTCTATCTATTTCCTCTCAAATGTTTTTTACCTTTCTTTTTTTAAGACACAATTGTTTTTATGCCTTTTTTAGAATTACTTTTTTATACCTAGGAGCACGTGTAGAGAAGGGCTCTTGCAGAGCCCACTCCTTGACTTTGTCAATGCCTCTCTCTCTCCTCCACATAAGGAGTACTACTTGCTATGCATGCATGTGGCGGGCAGTTGTCGTCTTGAGGGGCCAGTGCGGTGAGAGCGGGCTCCGGAAGCGGTTCGGACTCCAGCATGGCCCACCTCACATTATCACCATATATTTCTTGGAGTCCGTGCGTGGCGGGCGGGCGATCTCTTCTCCCTCCCCCGTTTCTCTCTTCTCAGCCGATACCCGCCGAGCGATTAGATTTCGGCTATCGACGGTTTATTCAATTATGGTCCCACATGTCAGTGAAATTGCAAGACAACGCGTGTCCCCTCTGGTGAGCGGCGTGCGAGCCGGACTGTCGGGGTTGCGACGCGTACGAGTTGTAAGTGTGCCGCCTTTTCCTTTAGAACTTGCGAAGCATAACATTTTCTCGCGATCGATCGATAGAAATCCAGAACAAAATGACGAGGGCGGTGCTTTCCCACTCGTTAGGCGGGCTAGTTCGAGTGATATGACGTGCTGCAGTGCCGTCCACTTTGCTCCATTTTTGTGTAAGAAAGAGTTTACACTCTTACACGGGAGGAGTGCGAAACACCGCGGATCTGATTTTGATCGAGGGATAACTATTCCCTACCAAATAATGGAGGATTGTTAGCGATTATAGCATGATAGTTAGGGCATCTCCAGCGCTGGCCCACAAATTTACACCGGCATCTGTCCAAGGACACTGATGGATGCCATCCGATGCTGCCCGCATACCTTTCGACAACTATATGAACTAACCGGACAAAATTCGTGCAAACAAAGCAAATTTCAAATTGACCGGATGAAATTCATTACATTTCGAGAACTTTTCCTATAAACTGGATGAAATTCATTACATATTTCGCACAAACCGTACTAAAGCCTACTGTAAACCTAATCTAAACGATCGCCGGGCCCCGACCACCATGTCCGGCCATGAACCCGAGAAAGCTGGCCATTGCCTTTGCCTCCTCCTTATCCGCCTCGATAACCTCCTCCTCCGGAGCACAAGGTTATGAAGATTTCCGCCTCCACGTCGCCATCAAGCGGCTAATCGGCCGCCGATTTTTATCCCACCAAGCTTGGCGTCGACTGAGTGGAGGAGCGGTGGCCTTCCTAGGACCATAGGGTGGCGACCTACCGTGTACTACTCTGCCTCGCTGCCGGCTGCGCCCGCGCACGCGCGCAGGCTTCGTGGTCGTGGCGGCGGAGGGCGGGCGGGGGGGGGGGAGCCGGCGACCTCCTTCGTCTGCTCCTGCGAGAGTACGTCCAAGGGAGCTTTGGAGCGCGCCAGGAGCGGAGCCACCGATGTCCTTCGTCTGCTCCTGCGACAGTACGTCCAAGAGATCTTTGGAGTGCCCGGAGGCCATGGTTGGAGTGGTGCAAACAAAAGGAAGGGACCGGAGGAGAATGGGTGTGGGTCTTTGGCTATGGCTGGGAGCTGGGGCTCAAGTTAATATAGTGGGCGAATGGCAATGAGTCGCGATAGACGGATGGACGGCTGGCGGCGGAGTAGGTTCGTCGGTAGCCGTGGTGTCATTAACGCGGAGCAGTCGCTTGCACCGGGATGCCGCACGGGTGGCGCTCTCTCGGCCGGCGCGCTGCTGCAATGCCGGCGCCAGTGAGAGGTCGCGTCGGGCGTGAATGCGGACACTGCTTCAGTGACTTAACCGCAGGTGCGTTGTCTCACTAACATGTGGGCCCAACGGGCATCAGGCCCGCATGTCAGGGACACACCAACTGCACCTGCACTTAAGGATGGTGAATGCGGCATTGACGTTCTGGAGAGACGGTGATCGTTTCAGGCGGGAAGCGCTCGCTAGCGATGGAAGGGGTTTCGGTAGGCCAGGGCGGTCAGACGCTGGCGTGGTGGTAAAATGTGAACTCATGGATGACGAGCCTTTGAAGCGTATGCGGCACGTATTGACAACAAGGCGTCCATGCAACCGCTCTTGTCGCCTGCTAGCATTCGATGACCACCATTAGACACCACACAACCATAAATAACTTATGAATAATGGACGAATCGACCAGACACACACTCGTGTGCAGTGGCACTATGATCGGTTGCTCACGATAGTACATACTCCGCACCATAGTACCCTCTCTAGCTAGGCTGTTTTATAGATTGTCGTTGTGATGGACGATATACATGAGCAAGGCGCCAAGTCACGAGTATGACCGTTGGTGTTGAGCCAGGTGAATACATGCTCAGTGTTCGCGGAGGCCTCCAGCAAACGTCTAAACAATAATGTCACATACGCATAATTTTGGTTTCTATTTCTTTCTTCACTGACAGGTAGGCCCGCATAGATAGATAGATAAAGAACATGAGCTGATGAGGCGCATGCGGACTGTTTGACTAGTCAACCAGACAAATACGGAGCTATACGCTGATTCAGTGACCGTATAATCACCATATCTCGTATACAATTATCAAAGTGAGGCCGACAAAGCCGGGATGTCGCCGAGCTCTCATATACGGACAGGTCGGCGGAGACCCAAGCACGGTGGATCCAAGCACGGTGGGGTGTCGCCGACAAAGCTGGGAAGGAGAATGACGGCGTCTGGCCAGCATGTGAGAAGTAGTAGTACTAGTAGTTAGTGTGTGTGTCTGTGTCTGAGTACGAGCATGTACCAATACTAGTACTAGTTACTACTGTAGTTTTTAGAGCGAATTACCAGTACATTAGCCTAGACTAAATGGAAAAATTCCTATCCTAAGCATCAAATGGCATCTCTTTCTCTATAGGAATTGAGATGCATGTCATCTCACTTCCTATGATTTTCATATTCCTATCCTATGAACGAAAGAGGCCTCTGTTGGAGTAACTACTGTATCTAGCAGTACTGCTGGTACAGTAGTTTTCTTCAAGAAGCAGAATTCAACGAAGTCATGATGGTTCCTTCGTCCGAGCAACTTCAAAGTGGGAAGTGGGCCTGTGATTTGACGGCTCATTAGTCATTGTTACTGCGGCGCAATGACCTGGGTGACTCCCTTGGAGTTCTGCGTGCATGGCAAGTGGACCAGGATGGTCGACGTCCCACATGTTGGCGAACGGAAGTATTCTTTCTGATATCGAGGAGCAAGAAAACCGCATGGTATAGTATCACTGCTGATTTGTTTGCAAAAAAATAGTATCACTGCCGATTTACAATTATTTTTTATTTCTGATGAATGCTAGTGTTTCAACTCTTACGACGAAGGGTGCCAAACACGGCACGTGCTGGATGTCCCACACGTCAGTGAAAGGAGTGGGACATGAACATCGTGGTAGAGCCCAACGTAAAAAAATAGCGTGGTAGAGTGTCTCCACTTCTTCCACTTCTGGGTCGGAGACCACACGTAGTATTACTTAGTGGTATGAATGATACAAAGTGCGACCTGGAGAGAAAGACACGTCTAGTTGGAAGGTCTCGGGGCATACACGTAAACAAATATAAAAGTTAATATGTGCCTCCAACTAATATAGTAGTAGTAGAGTACTTAGGCACATACTCCATAACATCACCGTGCATTGCACGTACAACATTTAGTGGTAGTACGTAGTAAGAGACAAATGCCGCCCAAGAGTTCCCTTCTCGACCTACTTTTGGGTGTTTGGTAGAGTGTATGGAGGGTGCATGAGTCCACACTAGTTTAGCACAAATACACTAGAAGCATGCATGAAGAGAGCATGCATGAAGAGGGGTGTTGAGTTGAGCATGCATGAAGAGGGAACAACTATGCTGAGATGAGAATGCAACCAAACACACCCTATATGCCACACATGCTCATACCATTTGTGCCTTTCTACTTCACTTATTGCGCTACATTACTCAGGTTCGTATGTCCACTCCTGGGTACATGTACGTCTCGTAGTTCCAGTCCCACGTGTTCTTCATATAGATGGAATGATCCTTGCATAACACGTGCACCTTGATGCTAGATGTCTCGCGTGTTGGCAAAAGGATGAACAAAGCTCACGTAAAAAATAGAGTGGAAGAACATAGATTCCGGACGACTGAGAAGGAGCAAGGAACCTCGTGGTGGAGCGTCTGCACTCATAATATTTAATATTATTCAGCGATATAAAATTAACCAATCATCTCCACAGTGGACTGGAACAGTACGAAACACGGCAGCCCAGTGTAGTTACATCATACTAGTACATGGCTAACCCACGCTATCACCATATTTCTTGGCTTCCGTGCAACACCTATCTCTAGTAATCCAGCAGCCTGTATCGCTTCTCCCTCCTCGTCTCTATCAAAGTGCGGCGGGCTGGCGTTTCTGTCGTCTATTGAGGTCGGTTAACTATCACATGTTAGCGACATGCCAAGAGCATTCTAAAAAAATTCCTTTCACATTCCGTTTTCAAAAAGAAAAAATCCTTTCACGTACGAATTTGCCTGTATGCTTTGAGCAACTTCCATGTCCTATACTGCTCCTGTTCGATACTCTAACTTAGCTAGAGGTTAGACTAACTCATGACTAACCCTGAACTAACTGTAGCCAAAGAGGTGTTTGGGTGACAGGGTTAGATTGACAATAAATGCACTTCATGGAGAGAGAAAAGTGATTTTTCAGTGGTCACAATGAGAACTATCTCCAGTTAGCACCTCTTGGGTGGGATAGTTTTTTTGGTGGGTTCGGTGCAACTTGCTCCAATTTAAACCCTCATGCTTTGATACTTTAGGCTGGTCACAATGGGCAAGAACATAAGCTAGTACACTTCCCTAGACTATGTTACTACCTCCATAGTGGGTAGGAACATCTATGTAGTGTCATGCAATGATGTATTTATTAGGTTATAGACTCATTGTTTCTTGGAGTGTGTGATGTTCCGGTAACTTAGCTAGTTACCACAAGCACCTCTCTCTTCATTAAATATGTGCCACATAAGCAAAGTTGTATTGGAGTGTGTGATGTTACTCCTAAGTTCCTCCCCATTGTGACCAGCCTTAGGGCTATTTGAGCCCAAACTAGCTCAAACTAACTCTAACCCATGGATCCAAACAGGGCCTATGGCCAGTCTCGACACGGAGCAGTCGCGTGCACCGGGAAGCAGCGCTCTCTCGGCCCTCGCGCCACTTCAAAGCCGGCGCCAGTGAGAGGTCGCCTCCGCTCTGGCCGGGCATTAATGTGGCACTGACGCTCCAGGGCGACGCTGACCGTTTCACGCAGGAAGCGCGCACTGGCATGGGAGTATAGGTTTTGAACCGTTTTAGGTGTAGTACTGGTAGTTTGCAAAACTACTCAATTATCGCACTCAGTTTCCTAAGAAATTGTGGTAAAAACGTTACTCCACAGCCAGCTTCCCTTCTCCTTCCTCTTCCACCGCCCGTGCACGTCCGCGGGAAGCGACCGATCAACCCTTATATAGGAGTGCTAGCACAAAAAGATGCATGCATGACCACTGAAATTTCCATATTAAAGTGCCGCTCCGGCGGGAGTATGGCATATGTTGTTACCTTCGGCCGGCCCATGGCTACGGGGCGACGGCGACCAGAGAAGAGGCGGAGGGAGGGGAATGAATGCAGCTACTATTTGGGTTCGCCTTCCGGCTTAAATAAATGCGCAGCATCACATGTACCCGCGGGTGCACAAATTGTAACATACGTGTCTGCTTAAGTGGGCGTCACGTAGCTGGTGTGTGTGTGTGTGTGTGTGAGAGATTCTGAGAGACAGAGTGCGTGTGTGCGACTCTACTCATCGGACATGTACTCAACCTTTTGCATTGGGATATAAGTATAATGGTATTTACTTTAGCTAGTGATTTACGTGGCCATGTTAAGGTGGTTGTGTCAAAAAAATGTCACTTCCTGCTCGTGATTTGCATTATATAATTACAAGCAAGATTCTTGTGCATTGCACGGAACATCAATATGCATTTTTTTTATAGAACACCTGTTGTGATTGACCCATGCAGGAGTAATCCCATGTGTAAAAACTAATGATATCTCGAGAATTTTACCGGAAAACTGGTATCTCGAGAATGTCATCGAAAAAATGAAAGATGAGAGGTAAGGCGAGGAGGAGTGGAGCGTGGTGGTGACTGGTGGTCAGAATGGGCGGAGGCATGGGGATGGACGGCGCCGGCAGGCGGCAGCGGCCACCATGCATGCTAGATTGTTCTAGAGACTTATTCCTTTTTTAATTGCTGAGCAATGAGGTTGCGGGAGATAATGATGTGGAGAGAGGTGCGGGTATCTTTTGTAAAATTATCATAGTTTGCTTATCCTCAGATATAGATCATACGGTCTGTATTACAAGATGGCAGGCACACCATCACCGCCAACTCGTTTTTTTATAAGGGTACAGATGATAAGTTTCCTGACTACGAAAGTAAAGTGGAATTTGTCCATGTTATGCAAGTAAATAAAGGTGATTGTTTATCATACAGGTAAGGTTGGATGAAGGGTGGTAGGAACAAATGCTCCGCCTAGAGCATGTGTGTGTGAGATGGAGTCTTAGTGTGTGTGTGGTGTGTGTGTGTGAGAGAGAGAGAGAGAGATGGAGTCTTAGTTTGTGTGTGTGTGTGTGTGAGAGAGAGAGAGGAGAGAGAGATGGAGTCTTAGTTTGTGTGTGTGTGAGAGAGAGAGAGAGATGGAGTCTTAGTGTGTGTGGGGGGATGTGCGTGCGTGTGTGTGTGTGTGAGAGAGAGATGTAGTCTTAGTGTGTGTCGCAGGGTCCTCTATGGCGGATGTAATTTAAGTGTGCATGGCTTCATCATAGAGAGGTGATGTGTATGGCAGAGGCCACCAACGATGGGGTGCGAGAGAGAAAATGCCCATAGAGAGACACCGACGTGTGTGCGCGTGAGAGGAGTCGACTTCGAGAGAACGTGTTTGTTCGAGAGACACCGAGGAAGACTACTATATATCGATGGTGCAATTAGGCGGGAATTAAACAAAGGGATGGTCTTATTGGTTTCGGGGATATAGGGAAAGAGTGAGAGGCGGGGGGGTAGCTAGAAGGAGATTGTTAAGTGTGAGTGTGTGTTTTACCCATCCAGGCGAAAGTTATGTGCACAAAAGTGGAGAACGGTTCGATGTGGCGTTAGGATTGAGGGTAATTAACTACGTATGGAGACATAGAGACCTTAAACGTGCATGTGTGAGAGGTATACATGTATACGTGGGATGTGTGTGTGATGAGGACATCAATACCATTGTTACACCCACAGCCCCTGCTGCTATACATACTGGACCAATTACTAGAGCTCGCGCACGCCAATTGAATTATCAGGTACTTTCGTTTCTTGGTAATGATTCTAATGTTCATGAGAATATGATGCTGCCTAAATTGGATACATTTGTTTTGCTTACAAATGAAGGGCCTAGCTTGGAGAAGGATGATCATTGGAGCAAGAACAAGCATAGAGTTGATGGCATGCGCAAGGGAGACAAGAACAGAGTTTCAAGTGATGATTTCAGGACTTTGAAGCCACCATAATGAGTGCATGAAGCCTTGGACGAAATATACAAGATGCCACTTCATAATTTTCGTCCAGAGGCTATTCTAGGTGTTGCGTCACCTTCTTCTTGGGCCAGGCCCATGTAATTTCGAAATACTTCAATATAGGCTATTTTTAGAGTCCGTATGTGTGGGGAAACAAGAGTTAGGGTGGGTTTCGGACCCCTCCTCCAAGGGCCACGAAATTCCCCCCCCCCTCTTCCCCCATATATACAGCTCCTAGGGCATCGTTTAGACTTTGGGTTTTGTTTAGATCAAAAGTTCGCCATAGCTGCAACTTTGCGTACTCTGTTTGTGTTCAACGACCAGACCAAGGCGTCACAGAACCCCACCTTCATTAATAAAGCTTTCCTCTTATATTCGCAATATCCAGATTGCAATCTTAGTTTCTTGCTTGTTCTTCGTTTGCTCGCAGGAAACATGCCCTCGTGGTCAGGTTGATCGTGCTCCGGCGTGGTCAATAACCCTCGGAAGTTGGTTTAGCGATTGCTAAGGCGCGACGTCCTCGCACATTCGTAGTCGGATCGTCAAAGTCGACTTCCTCCAAACGATAGCCACCATCTCATCGAAAAACGGGACACCTTTGCCTCTATCAAGTGGTATCAGATTTTCAGGTTGCTCGGTGAGATTTTACAGTTTTTCATAGTTTAGATCAAGTCTGTTTTTCATACCTACAGTCCACGAAAAAGCCAAAAAATATTAGGGTTAGTTCATCCTATCCGAACCAATCTGAGCCTTTGCATAATCTTTTCTGTATTTGCTTTGTTGAATTTGCAGTTGCATCATCGTGTCAAGTTGCTGGTCTTAGCGTCTAGTCCTTTAGAGTTTCGAGTTCTGTTCACAGGTTGTCACGTCGCCGCTGCCATATATCACCACCGCATCATCATCATCACCGATGCCATATACCACCATCGTCATCACCGCTGCCATATACCACCATCGTCATCGCCGCTACCATATACCACATATCCACCGCCATCACGCTAATCTGAGTCCACCTCCATCACAGATTCACCACCAGTCTGTGTTCCATCGCCCTGCAAATATCCGCCACCAGTCCGAGTTTCCACCAGATTCATCTCCGCCACGAGTCCTAGTCCGAGTCCAGTAATTGTTGCTTTGTTCTCGATTTCCAGATCACGCGATACTCCGAGTCGTGACAGAGAAGGACTCCCCAACTTTCGTGCTACCCGCAGAAGAAAAATAGTTCCAAACTCAAAAAAAAGAAACTAAGTCTGGAAAATTCTGGCTAGGCAGTTTTTAGGACATTTGTAGACTTTTTCAAAAAAAAATTGTTGCGGAGCAAAAAAAAAGCGGAAAAAAAAGTGTAAAAAAAAGTGAAAAAAAATTCAGAGTGTGCTCCTCCCTTGTTTACGTGCAGCGCCGTGATTTTGTTAGTGTTCTAGGCTCGCGTCTCTAGTACGGTCTAGCCTAGGACGAGCACAGTACCGTCGTTGAGCGTTTATTCAACTTTGCATCTCTGAATTGGTTATTGCTGACCCTTTTTGCTACCATATTAAAAGCCTTCCCAGCTCCACATACATCTACATCGTGCGTTTGACTCTCTTTGGTAATCGCTCTGTCCAAGCTTTGAGAGTTTTGACTACCTCGGTTGCCGATCACCGCCTGCTGCTGGGTAAGAACTGGTAAGAATTTGAGATTTGCTTAACGGATTTGTGACTGTTCACCACACCACCACCACCACTTCCTAGTAGTCTATAGAATCATATTCTTGTGTGTTTCTATTGCTGCTAACCATGGCAGGATCACAAGCCGACGAGACTGACTGGGAGAACATGACAAACAAAGCGTTACATGATAAGTTTCAGCAAATGATGAGTGGACAGGTGGAAGATGTGCTAAATAGATTTGAAGAGGCCATGGAGAAGATAGATGGCATTGAGAAGGCGTTCGAAACAAAGCTCGATAACAAGTTCAATGAATTGCTCGCGTGTCTACCACCACCACCACCGGCTGCACCTAGCGCACCTCTACAACAGCAACAGCGACTACCTCCACATCGCGAAACAGCCCTCCGCCGAGCGACCCGTGTCCCACTTCAGCCTGGCCAAGCTGCTGGTGCTGCTGTTGATACTTCTGTGGCTCCTGCTGCTGATGTGGGGGAGGATGATTATGTGGGAGATTACGAGGATGAGGTTGATCAACATCAGAACTACGTGCAACCACCAGCACCACAACCACCAGGTCGTCCACATGCAAATAATGGCAATATTAGGGCTCCCCCTCAGGTACGAGATCATGACCATCTCCCTAAACTGAAATTGAGTATTCCACCATTTGAGGGTAGATATGTTCCTGATATATATCTTACTTGGGAGTTAGAAACTGAACAACGATTTACATGTTTACAATATCCTGAGGAGAGACGTGTTCCTGCTGCTGTCTGTGCTTTCACTAGCTTTGCATGTCTTTGGTGGTCTGAATATTGTAGATTATATCCTGTTCCAGCTACTTGGGCTGCTTTGAAAACTGCTATGCGTACTCGTTGGGTTCCACCATATTATCAACGTGAATTACTTCAAAAATTGCAGCGCTTAAGACAAGGAAAAAATTCGGTAGAAGAATATTATCAGGAATTACAAACTGGCTTGATTAGATGTGGTATCGTTGAGGAGAATGAAGCTATGCTTGCACGTTTTCTGGGTGGATTAAATAGAGAGATTTAGACCATTCTAGACTATAAGGATTATAATAATATCACTCGTTTATTCCATCTTGCTTGTAAAGCTGAACGTGAAGTGCAGGATCGACAGGCATTGGCGCGAACTAACTTTTCTGCAGGTCGACCTTCATCGTGGACACCACGTGCATCATCTACTTCCACACGTTCTGCTACACCGGCACCTTCGTCAGCTGTCACCTCCAACCGTGATACAAGAAAGCAGGCACAACCACCACTATCTGCCAAGAGCACACCTGCCGGGCCTGCACAGAGCTCTTCTTCTTCCATGGCATCTACAGGGCACACAAGTGATATTATTTGTCGTCGTTGTAAGGGAAGAGGACATTTTGCGCGAGAATGCACATCTCAACGTGTGATGATTGCTACTGAGGATGGTGGGTATGAGTCCGCTAGTGACTATGATGAGGAGACTTTGGCTCTTCTTACACATGAAGAACACGGTGGAGATGATTCTGATCATGAGACGCAATACATGGCTGCTGAAGATGCTGACAGGCATGAATGTTTAGTTGCTCAACGTGTTTTGAGTGTGCAGGTCACGCAAGCTGAGCAAAATCAGAGGCATAATTTGTTCCATACAAAGGGAGTTTTGAAGGAACGTTCTGTTCGCGTCATCATAGATGGAGGGAGCTGCAACAACTTGGCTAGCATGGAGATGGTGGAGAAGCTATCTCTCACCACAAGACCACATCCACATCCTTACTACATCCAATGGTTCAACAACAGCGGCAAGGTTAAGGTAACACGTACTGTTCGTGTGCATTTTAGTATCTCTACATATGCTGATTATGTTGATTGTGATGTGGTACCTATGCAAGCATGTTCCTTATTACTTAGTAGACCATGGCAATTTGATAAAAATTCTGTGCACCATGGTAGAAACAATCAGTATACTCTTGTTCATAAGGATAAAAATATTACTTTGCTTCCTATGACTCCTGATTCCATTTTGAAACATGATATTAATAGAGCTAATAAAGCAAAACAGGAGAAAAATAAGAGTGAAAATCAGATTGTGGCAAAAGAATTTGAGCAACAAATGAAGCCTCCTAATAAACCATCTAGTGTTGCTTCTGAAATTAAATTGAAAAGTGCATGTTTACTTGCCACCAAATCTAATATTGATGAGCTAGATTCTAGCAAATCTGTTTGCTATGCTTTTGTGTGCAAAGAGGCATTATTTTCATTCGAGGACGTGCCTTCCTCTTTGCCCCCTGCTGTCACTAACATTTTGCAGGAGTTCGCTGACGTCTTCCCACAAGACGTGCCACCGGGATTACCACCTATTCGAGGGATTGAGCATCAAATTGACTTAATTCCCGGTGCATCGCTACCCAACCGTGCACCATACCGTACCAATCCAGAGGAGACGAAGGAGATTATGCGGCAAGTACAGGAGCTGCTTGACAAAGGTTATATTCGCGAATCCCTTAGTCCTTGTGCTGTTCCTATTATTCTAGTGCCGAAAAAGGATGGTACGTCGCGTATGTGTGTTGATTGTAGAGGCATTAATAATATTACCATTCGTTATCGTCATCCTATTCCTAGGCTAGATGATATGCTTGATGAATTGAGTGGCTCTACAATATTCTCCAAAGTTGATTTGCGTAGTGGATACCATCAAATTCGTATGAAATTGGGAGATGAATGGAAAACAGCATTTAAAACTAAGTTTGGTTTATATGAGTGGTTAGTCATGCCTTTTGGGTTAACTAATGCACCTAGTACTTTCATGAGACTAATGAACGAAGTTTTACGTGCTTTCATTGGACGATTTGTGGTAGTATATTTTGATGATATATTGATTTATAGCAAATCTTTGGAAGAACATTTGGAACATTTACGTGCTGTTTTTAATGCTCTACGTGATGCACGTTTGTTTGGTAACCTTGGGAAGTGCACCTTTTGCACCAACCGAGTGTCTTTTCTTGGCTATGTTGTTACTCCACAGGGAATTAAAGTTGATAAAGCCAAGATTGAAGCTATTGAGAATTGGCCGCAGCCCAAAACGGTCACACAAGTGAGGAGTTTTCTTGGACTCGCTGGTTTCTATAGGCGTTTTGTGAGAGATTTTAGCACCATTGCTGCACCTCTCAATGAGCTTACAAAGAAGGATGTGCCTTTTGTTTGGGGTACCGCACAGGAAGAAGCCTTCACGGTATTGAAAGATAAGTTGACACATGCTCCTTTACTTCAACTTCCTGACTTTAATAAGACTTTTGAGCTTGAATGTGATGCTAGTGGAATTGGATTAGGAGGTGTGTTATTACAAGATGGGAAACCTGTTGCATACTTTTCTGAAAAATTGAGTGGGCCTAGTCTGAACTATTCTACTTATGATAAAGAATTATATGCTCTTGTTCGGACTTTAGAGACATGGCAACATTATTTATGGCCCAAAGAATTTGTTATACATTCTGATCATGAATCTTTGAAACATATTAAAAGTCAAGCTAAACTGAATCGTAGACATGCTAAATGGGTTGAATTCATTGAGACTTTCCCTTATGTCATTAAACACAAGAAGGGTAAAGAAAATGTTATTGCTGATGCTTTGTCTCGTCGCTATACTATGCTTTCACAACTTGACTTCAAAATATTTGGTTTGGAGACCATCAAAGATCAATATGTGCATGATGCTGATTTTAAAGAAGTAATGCAGAATTGTAAAGAAGTAAGAACATGGAACAAGTTCGTTGTTAATGATGGTTTTGTGTTCCTGCTAACAAGCTATGCATTCCTGCTAGCTATGTTCGTCTTTTATTGTTGCAGGAGGCGCATGGAGGAGGATTAATGGGACACTTTGGCATGAAGAAGACGGAGGACGTACTTGCTACCCATTTCTTTTGGCCAAAGATGAGACGGGATGTTGAGCGTTTTGTTGCTCACTGCACTACATGTCAAAAAGCTAAGTCACGACTCAATCCTCATGGTTTATATATGCCTTTGCCTGTGCCTAGTGTTCCTTGGGAGGATATATCTATGGACTTTGTTTTAGGTTTACCTCGAACAAAGAAGGGGCGGGATAGCATATTTGTTGTCGTGGATAGATTCTTGAAAATGGCACACTTTATACCATGTCATAAAAGCGATGATGCTGTTAATGTTGCTGGTTTGTTCTTTCGTGAAATTATTCGCTTGCATGGTGTGCCAAATACTATTGTTTCAGACCATGATACTAAATTTCTTAGCCACTTTTGGAGATGTTTATGGGCTAAGTTGGGGACTAAACTGCTTTTTAGTACTACTTGTCACCCCCAAACTGATGGACAAACTGAAGTAGTCAATAGAACATTGTCTACTATGCTTAGGGCTGTTTTGAAGAATAATAAGAAAATGTGGGAAGAATGCTTGCCTCATATTGAATTTGCTTATAATCGTTCGTTGCATTCTACTACTAAGATTTGCCCTTTTGAAATTGTGTATGGTTTCCTACCTCGTGCACCCATTGATTTGTTGCCTCTTCCATCTTCGGAGAAGGTTAATGTTGATGCTAAAGAACGTGCTGAATTGATTTTAAAAATTCATGAGTTAACTAAGGAAAACATTGAGCGTATGAATGCTAAATATAAACTTGCTGGAGATAAGGGTAGAAAACATGTTGTGTTTGCACCTGGAGATCTTGTTTGGTTACATTTGCGTAAGGATAGATTTCCTAATTTGCGCAAATCAAAGCTAATGCCACGTGCTGATGGTCCTTTTAAGGTGTTGGAGAAAATAAATGATAATGCATATAAACTTGAGTTGCCTGCAGATTTTGGGGTTAGTCCCACTTTTAACATTGCAGATTTGAAGCCTTATTTGGGTGAGGAAGATGAGCTTCCATCGAGGACGACTTCATTTCAAGAAGGGGAGGATGATGAGGACATCAATACCATTGTTACACCCACAGCCACTGCTGCTATACATACTGGACCAATTACTAGAGCTCGCGCACGCCAATTGAATTATCAGGTACTTTCGTTTCTTGGTAATGATTCTAATGTTCGTGAGAATATGATGCTGCCTAAATTGGATACATTTGTTTTGCTTACAAATGAAGGGCCTAGCTTGGAGAAGGATGATCATTGGAGCAAGAACAAGCATGGAGTTGATGGCATGCGCAAGGGAGACAAGAACAGAGTTTCAAGTGATGATTTCAGGACTTTGAAGCCACCATAATGAGTGCATGAAGCCTTGGTCGAAATATACAAGATGCCACTTCATAATTTTCGTCCAGAGGCTATTCTAGGTGTTGCGTCACCTTCTTCTTGGGCCAGGCCCATGTAATTTCGAAATACTTCAATATAGGCTATTTTTAGAGTCCGTATGTGTGGGGAAACAAGAGTTAGGGTGGGTTTCGGACCCCTCCTCCAAGGGCCACGAAATTCCCCCCTCTTCCCCCATATATACAGCTCCTAGGGCATCGTTTAGACTTTGGGTTTTGTTTAGATCAAAAGTTCGCCATAGCTGCAACTTCGCGTACTTCGTTTGTGTTCAACGACCAGACCAAGGCGTCATAGAACCCCACCTTCATTAATAAAGCTTTCCTCTTATATTCGCAATATCCAGATTGCAATCTTAGTTTCTTGCTTGTTCTTCGTTTGCTCGCAGGAAACAGGCCCTCGTGGTCAGGTTGATCGTGCTCCGGTGTGGTCAATAACCCTCGGAAGTTGGTTTAGCGATTGCTAAGGCGCGACGTCCTCGCACGTTCGTAGTCGGATCGTCAAAGTCGACTTCCTCCAAACGATAGCCACCATCTCATCGAAAGACGGGACACCTTTGCCTCTATCAGTGTGTGTGTGCGCGCATGATCGAGATAAAATAAAGAAGACATAAGTCATAAGATCAACGACATGGGAGAGACGGATCGGTATGACGATATGCATGCATGTGAGAATGCAGGGAAGAAGCCCCGACAATTGAGCATGTGTTTTTGTCTTTAAGAGATAGTGGCATGGGCTGGAGCATGCATCTATGGCGAGCAGAGGGAGTGAGGTGCAACGATTGTGCAAAAGAGACCAACCTATAAATGCATATGTATGGAGAGACATATATAGTGTGGGTGATAGGAAGCAAGACTCCGTGTGAGAAAGAAATGTTGACGGAGAAACTACAGATTGGTACAGAGATGGAGATGCTAGATAGAGGGACATCTGCTAGTTTGGGTGTTGGAGATGACCGTCGGGTGGTTCAAAGGGTGAAGTTATATATGTGTGTGAGAGGGCACTTGACTGCATGTAGACAGAAACATATGTAGTGTGCGTGATAGGAATCAAGAGTGAGGGCGAGAAAGAAGGTTGATGGAGAAACAGATAAACACTACTAGGGAAAAGCCTAGCAGTAGCGCGGGTTTTAGGTATATTAGTAGCGCAGGTGCTCGCGCTACTGATACGACGCTACAGCTAATAGGTAGTAGTAGTGCGGGTGCCACCCGCGCTACTACTACGTCCGTTAGTAGTAGCGTGGGTAAAAACTACTATACATGTTTGATAAGTAAAAAAACCACATGAAACACACATTAATTGGAGACAGTTAGCGAGGAATGCATACATTGGATTTCAACATAAAGTGGTTTCAAATATTTGAAAATCCAAATTGATGGATACAACCTTATGAATCTGAGATCATGCCATTTGTAAACCATATTTATGTATAAATGGTGTTGTGCTTTTGAAGGTATATATAAAAAATGATGTATATAGAATGTAATTCCAATTGAAAATGGATCCCACCCGAAAAATAAATAGAATACAAACGGGATTCGAATTGAGTTGGCACGGTAAACATGCACTCTGCAAAATTTGAACGAAGCGGGGAAAGTCGCAGTAACCGCCCGAAACCAAAATCTGCAAGATGGAAATCACTACTGCCTATCCCTGCCACGCAAAGCCTATCTGCTGGATTTCTATAGGTTTCGATAGGGGTAGGTTTGTAATTTCACCCAAACTCGCCTCTCACCCGGATTCATACACGGTGGGCGCCAAAACACAGTGTGTCCTCGGCCGAAATCAACCCCTCCCCGATTCATATTCATACACGGTGGGATCCAAAAACAAACTCTCGTCGGCAAATATTCGGTGTATGCGAGATTACCGTCCTATCCCCAACTGACTAGTGTTGTTGTGATGTAGTAGAAATTTGAAACGGGGGCTAAGTTTGTAAATTTCCTCGCATTTGAGACAAGCGCGCCCTGAATACATGGTTCCCCCCTTCCTCTCTACCTCCCTTTTCCCCATTCATACTCCGTGGGCGCCAAAACACCCTCTCCGCCCCATCCTCCTCCGTCCGCCGCCGTCCACCACCCCAGCCACCGCCGTCCTCCTCCACCATACCGGAGCTGATACCCCGACGCCGTCCATTACAAGAGATCGACCTCTCTCATCCACGGCTGTGGACCGGGATCCTTGCATCCCGTCCTCTCGCTTCATCCGCGCCGTCGTCCACCTTGCCGGCGCTGCTCCTACGACCGTCTCGTCCATCGCGCCCCGCCGCCACCGTCTACCCTCCTATATCTGCTACCACGCCGCTGACAGCCATCGCTACCGCCGCACCGTCAAATTCTCAGCAGGTGCGTACACGGTGCCGCACTAGAGGCGGCACTCTTTCGTATCTGCTCAACTTATTTATCGCAGCAAGAAAATAGATCGCCACTGCTTCACTCTAATTTCTTGTCTTGGTTCCGAAGTTGCCTTAGTCCTGTTTGCACCTTCAGATCCGCCATGGCACGCTCAACACTATACTCCCAATGCTTATGGTTTTCCCCATTTATATTCCACACTAGTTAAATCACAGTAGACTAAATTTCAAAATTGGGTCAGTCAATTTTTCAGAGCTCGCCAGAGTTCACCGATGCGATCGAAGGGGCTCGGGTGGTTGTGGGGCCTCGCCGAACGAAGAAAACTCGACGCGGGTGGGGGTTGGGGCGGGGGTGGGGGTGGGGTGGCGGAGGAACACAGGTGGTGGGGGCCGGTGGTCCAGCCGGTGGCCCGTGCGGTGTTCTGTATGGGAAGAATCAGAGACGAGGAAGAAGAAGGGTTAGGAGACGTAGGATCTTCATCCAACCGCCTGAAATGGTCGAGAGACAGCTGGGAGTTGCATTCTTAATGCGCTCTGGTTCATCATGTGTGGGCACTGCGCAACCAACATTTGATTACCCAAAATCTGCTTGCTCTTCTTTACCATGTTCCTCTTCCGTTCTTCTTTAATATGTACTATCTCCGTTCCTAAATACAAGTCTTTGTATAGATTCCACCATGGACTACATATGGAGCAAAATGAGTGAATCTACACTCTAAAATGTATCTGGATACATCTGTATGTGATCCATCGTGGAAATCTCTACCAAGACTTATATTTTTGAACAGAGGGAGTATGATAGTAGTACAGTATGTCCCTTGTACTGAAGATGACCAGTGACATTTGCAGTGTAGAGGTCTATACGGTCGGTTGTGATGGACACTTTAAGCCTCTTTGATTCGTAGGATCTTGTAAACATAGGAATAGGATTTGTAGTGGCCTGCCCACTTGAATCCTATAAGAATAGCAAGGAAATGCGGGGAGTTGTGTCGCCTTTGAGAGTTACACTGATATTAATAGTACCGCACCTTCACTTGAAGAGAGCTGGTATCCGAAGCCTTTCTAGCCGTACCGGCAATACTAGCACATATATTCCAGCAAGTTCCACCGTGCTGATTTTACTCTGATGCTTAAGGTTTTCTCGTTATATCTACACTATGATCTGTGTAGCTGCTTTGTGTCGCACTAGCAGCAGTCCACTCTTGAAGCTAAACACTGCAATGACTTAAAAAAATTGGCACCAAGGCATTGAGTGCCATTCTGGATGCAATGAAACTCATATGCTCCCCACCTGTTGATTCTTGTTCAGAACATGATCCTAATGACTATTCTAACCTCGGGGAGTCAAAGGCAGATGGCCTGTCCTGTTCACCCATCAAGGTGCATGTTCTAATTTGGCAATGTTTTATTGATTGCGGGTATCTTGCATATGTTCTCTTGCATTTCTTCTACTTTGTTGCACCGCCATCTGCTTGGTTTACTCATCATATATGTCGAGATGCCATGCCCATCCATTATCAATACATATTCCATCTGTCATCATACCATGTTTTTCCACTCAAATGTTGTTCTTGTGCATCAGACATCAAAAAGGAAGAGGGTGATTGCCGAACCTGAAGGAGCACCAGCAAAGTCCTTGAAAAACGTGGTGGTGCCGGAGAAATCAGACAACACCCCACTTATATTGGATGTACAACCAGTGACACAAAACGTAGGACCGACTCCAGCAGACTGTACCCATACTTCACTGGCCACACCACTAGCCCCACCACACAGGACCTGCACTCCAGCAAAAGGTATACCGATTTCATTTGCCATAGCACCAGCTGTACCACAGAAAAATCCCACTCCAGCAAAAAGTACAGCAAGTCCACCGGCCGAAGACCTATCTCAACTGCAGAGACGGCCAATTCCTGCGATTGGAACCCCATTCCATTTATTCCCAGTTTAAAAGACAATGCTTTCAATGTTCTTAGGGACTACGTGCATATATTCCCATCATGGGAAGATTATTGTGAAGACAAACACCATTTTCACATCTTCCTGTCCAACTTACGTGTAAGTGCTATTATTCATGGTTATTATTTTCCTGTTGCTGATTAAACACATCAATGATTTACATTACATTGTTGTAACTAGGCGAGGGTCAATCTGGATAGTCATGACGAGCAAAGCTTGCTTGTGCTTTTCAAGGAAGCATTGCAGCAGTATCGGTGTTACCTAAGGAAATCACACTTTGATGGCAAGTCTATAAACGAATTTCCGGTGAAGTCTCCTGTGCTAAATTTAGAAGACATTGAATGGAAAAACCTTGTTATGCACTGGTCTCATTCCCAGGATGAGGTACTATCTATGAAATCACATGACAATTTGAACTTCTACTTTTCCGCATGTGCCTTACGGATCTTTTTTGCAGGAAATCTGCTCGAAGAAGAATTCCGGTTTGACAAGAACGACAGGATATCGCAAATATGCTGCCCGCTGCTTTGCTCTTGTTAGTACCTGTTGTCCTGTATCACTCTACTTGAATACATACCTGGTTCATTATGTGACAACAGTATGCATGATAGCTTGCTTATCAATTGTTCACTCCAAATTATCTGATCTGTATGAATGGTTACATTAGTGTAGAATATATCCAATGCCAATGTTTTTTATCTCTGCATTGTTCTTGTAAGCACATGCTATCCTTTATCAGTGTACTTATAATGACAGGTAGTTGTTCATGTACCATCACTCTGCAGCTTATTTTCCTTTGCCCTCCATTTTCTACACATCATATCTATATTTACTCTTACCATAAGGTTGGTACTGAAGAATTTTAGCTGTGCATTGCTCTTGGCTGTACTTTTTCCTGTATCGCTGCACTTACATTTATAGCTACTTGGTTATGTAGCATCACTCTTCATCTTATCTTAAATATTCTCCATTTTTTCGTATATTATCACATCTATATTTACTCTTAACAAAATGTAGAATAAAGGCAATGCTTTTGAAGAAGATTATGTGGTAAACTTCTTGAATTGCCCCCCCCCCATCAGCATGGACAAGGCCTTTATAGAGCCTGTCTTCACCAATAATGTAAGTTTGTCCATCTCAAGCCTTCAAACTTTGTTGTATATATTTGGTTAGGCATGAATGCAACAGCTGTTTATTTTTGGTGTTTGGATCAAATTGCTTGTTTAAAGTTTATTATATGTAGTTCATAAACAAAAGTTTGTCCTTTCTCAATTTAAGTTTTCAGTTGTACAACCAAGTTCCTTCTTCATACCATGTAAATTAAACTATACAGAGCAAGTGATCTTCTTTTGCACTACATGTATGCTTCTGTTCTTCATCCGTAATCCAGTGGTGTGGTGAACCTACCCACTACAGCACAATGTCATATTCTGCAATGTCTTAACTATGAAAAATGTCATATCATTCTACTATTATTTAAACCGTCTCTTTATTTGCCAGTCTGAAATGGTATAAATTGACAGCACACTAACCATTGATACTTATGAGTTCTTGATCTGTAATCCAGTGGTGTCGTGAAGCTGCCAACTCCTTCACAATGTCATTTCTACCATGTCTTGACCTGAAAAATACCATATTGTGTTAATGCAAATTTAAACTGTGTCACTTTATTCGTCAGTAAGAAATGTGATGAATTGTCAGCACTGATACTTTTATGTGCAAAACATGTCATCTGTCTACTTGTTTATCTTTCAGAGTGAGGAAGATATAAGTATTGAACAAGCGCAGTCTCATCATCTTGCTCAGCTGCTTGCGCTACAGCTCCCCAGCAGGGCTAACCTTTCTTGAACTCTATTAAAGTGATGTCGGTTTTGTATATTATTTTGTCGGCATGTTTATTTGCACTGGTGGCGATCTTTGATGCCCAGTGTATGTAATCTGCTGTCTGCTTGTGCTTTATTATCATAGTGGCGAACTTTGATGCGCAGTGGATGTAATATGCCGTAATTTCTTTATTGTATAGTCTAGGTTTTTTCTTATTCACGATGCTGCAGTTATTTTACTATATATATATCCTGTCTTCGCAGTAAACCGGCCAAACCGTAAAATTACGGTACATAATCGGGTGGTCATGCAATCACGATGTAGGTTGGGCCTGAAACGTGCCGAATAGCTCACGGGCCGGCAGCAGCCCGAAATGAACCCCGGCCCATGATTGTGCGAATCAAATCACGGGCTTTTAACAGGCCAAAAAATTGTCTTGGTCCTTGTTTGGCCCAATCAGATATCGGCTGTGAGCAGGCCGGATGCAAACCGGGCCGTAGTTAGGCCCAACTATATGATGGGCTTTTAACATGCTGAAATTAATATAGGGCCGAAATGTTAAACGGGCCCTTAACAGGCCAAAACTAATATCAGGCCGAATTACTAAGTGGGCCTTTAGCAAGTGGGCCCAAAAGCATAGTGTCCAGTTGACGGGCCGAATCTGATATGGGCCATAATTAGGCCCAAAACCTCTTAAAGGGCCGGACCTGATCTGGGCCGTAATTTAGCCCAGAACGTGGTAGGATTTTAACGGGCCGGATCTCATATGAGCCACTATTAGGTCTGGAGTGTGGCAGGCCATTAATGGACTAAATCAAATATGGGCCGGCATTTGGCCCAAACATGGCAGCCAGTTAATGGGCCAGCCTACTAGGGTCCTCAAAATCTTGTGGGCCTACAGCTGGGTCGGCCCATTAATGTCGGCGAAATCTCGTGGGCCTTTAGCTGGGCCAGCCCATTATGATCCGCAAGAATTTTGTGGGCCTTTACCAGGGCCGGCCCATTTTGTGGGCCATTATAGCTTGCTTATCAATTATTCGCTCCAAATTATCTGATCTGTATGAATGGTTACATTAGTGTAGAATATATCCAATGCCAATGTTTTTTTAGCTCTGCATTGTTCTTGTAAGCACATGCTATCCTTTATCAGTGTACTTATAATGACATGTAGTTGTTCATGTACCATCACTCTGCAGCTTATTTTCCTTTGCCCTCCATTTTCTACACATCAGATCTATATTTACTCTTACCATAAGGTTGGTACTGAAGAAGTTTAGCTGTGCATTGCTCTTGGCTATACCTTTTGCCTGTATTGCTGCACTTACATTTATAGCTACTTGGTTATGTAGAATCACTCTTCATCTTATCTTAAATATTCTCCATTTTTCGTATATTATAACATCTATATTTACTCTTAACAAAATGTAGAATAAAGGCAATGCTTTTGAAGAAGATTCTGTGGTAAGCTTCTTGAATTACCCCCCCCCCCCCCAATTAGCATGGACAAGGCCTTTATAGAGCCTGTCTTCATCAATAATGTAAGTTTGTCCATCTCAAGCCTTCAAACTTTGTTGTATATATTTGGTTAGGCATGACTGCGCAGCTATTTATTTTTGGTGTTTGCATCAAATTGCTTGTTTAAAGTTTATTATATGTAGTTCATAAACAAAAGTTTGTCCTTTCTCAATTTAAGTTTTCAGTTGTACAACCAAGTTCCTTCTTCATACCATGTAAATTAAACTATACAGAGAAAGTCATCTTCTTTTGCACTACATGTATGCTTCTGTTCTTCATCCGTAATCCAGTGGTGTGGTGAACCTACCCACTACAACACAATGTCATATTCTGCAATGTCTTAACTATGAACAATGTCATATCATTCTACTATTATTTAAACCGTCTCTTTATTTGCCAATCTGAAATGGTATAAATTGACAGCACACTAACCATTGATACTTATGAGTTCTTGATCTGTAATCCAGTGGTGTCGTGAAGCTGCCAACTCCTTCACAATGTCATTTCTACCATTCTTGACCTGAAAAATACCATATTGTGTTAATGCAAATTTAAACTGTGTCACTTTATTCGTCAGTAAGAAATGTGATGAATTGTCAGCACTGATACTTTTATTTGCAAAACATGTCATCTGTCTGCTTGTTTATCTTTCAGAGTGAGGAAGATATAAGTATTGAACAAGCGCAGTCTCATCATCTTGCTCAGTTGCTTGCGCTACAGCTCCCCAGCAGGGCTAACCTTTCTTGAACTCTATTAAAGTGATGTCGGTTTTGTATATTATTTTGTCGGCATGTTTATTTGCACTGGTGGCGATCTTTGATGCCCAGTGTATGTAATCTGCTGTCTGCTTGTGCTTTATTATCATAGTGGCGAACTTTGATGCGCAGTGGATGTAATATGCCGTAATTTCTTTATTGTATAGTCTAGGTTTTTTCTTATTCACGATGCTGCGGTTATTTTACTGTATATATATCCTGTCTTTGCAGTAAACCGGCCAAACCGTAAAATTACGGTACATAATCGGGCCGTCATGAAATCACGATGTAGGTTGGGCCTGAAACGTGCCGAACAGCTCACGGGCCAGCAGCAGCCCAAAATGAACCCCAGCCCATGATTGTGCGAATCAAATCACGGGCTTTTAACAGGCCAAAAAATTGTCTCGGTCCTTGTTTGGCCCAATCAGATATCGACTGCGAGCAGGCCGGATGCAAACCGGGCCGTAGTTAGGCCCAACCATATGATGGGCTTTTAACAGGCTGAAATTAATATAGGGCCGCAATGTTAAACGGGCCCTTAACTGGCCAAAACTAATATCATGCTGAATTACTAAGTGGGCCTTTAGCAAGTGAGCCCAAAAGCATAGTGTCCAGTTGACGGGCCGAATCTGATATGGGCCATAATTAGGCCCAAAACCTCTTAAAGGGCCGGACCTGATCTGGGCCGTAATTTGGCCCAGAACGTGGTAGGCTTTTAACGGGCCGGGTCTCATATGGGCCACTATTAGGCCCGGAGCGTGGCAGGCCATTAATGGACCAGATCAAATATGGGCCGGCATTTGGCCCAAAACATGGCAGCCAGTTAATGGGCCGGCCTACTAGGGTCCTCAAAATCTTGTGGGCCTACAGCCGGGCCGGCCCATTAATGTCGGCGAAATCTCGTGGGCCTTTAGCTGGGCCG
The DNA here is from genome assembly GCA_032464435.1 of Aegilops umbellulata. Lineage (NCBI taxonomy): Eukaryota > Viridiplantae > Streptophyta > Magnoliopsida > Poales > Poaceae > Aegilops > Aegilops umbellulata. Next base: position 239,241,586 of record CP136057.1, read on the forward strand.
GCCCATTATGATCCGCAAGAATTTTGCGGGCCTTTACCTAGGCCAGCCCATTATGGCACACAAATATCTTGTGGGCCTTTAGCTAGGCCAGCCCATTATGGTCCGCAAAATCTCGTGGGCCTTTAGCTGGGCCGGCCCATTATGGTCCGCAAAATCTTGTGGGCCTTTAGTTGGGCTGGCCCATTTAAACTTGTTGGGTCATGCCACGTGTCGACGTATCATAGGCGCCTTCTATCCAGTGAGTGGATGACATCTGTCCCAACGATGAGCCGACACGTGTTTCCTCTAGCCAATGATGATTTTACAAGTGGAAAATCCCTATTGGTCGGGGCTGTTAACGGGTTATCGGATCCAAAACCCGACCCGATAGCTTAACGGCGTTCCGTTACGGTGGATGTCACGTGTCGGTCACCCTTGACGAAAGCACTTCTGTGACGTGTGACTTATCATCATGGAAGTGGACACTTCCGTGATGATAATTTTGGTAATGTCATGGAACACTTCTACAACAGCACATGTATGACTATCTTGATTCTGTCATAAATTTGTCATGGATGTACATGCATGACAAAAAAACGCGACCTACTGTGACAAACACGTATCATCACGGAAGTGTATTTTTTTGTAGTGGCTTCTTCCAAATATTTGAAATACTTATTACTTCTTCGAGTCCGGTGCTAGTTGATGAGCAACTCTTTATAGGGGAAAAATAATGTAACACCGGGGCCCAAAAAGAAAGAAGCAAAAGAAAACTCAACTATACAAAAACACACAACAACAATCAATTCACACACAATCAATGTCACATATTACTGCTAGTCACACAATATGCATGCCTACTTAAGCACACAATTCTCGTGGGATCTCCGGCTCTACGATCTAGCATGCTGTGACGTTGTGCACGGGGACGAATAAATGTGTGGAAGAATTGGTGTAAATAGCGCTACACCAAGTGCTAGCTTAGCCAGGTAGCAACCTGGACTAGCTCAGAGGTGAGGAAACACTCGGTAATCATGTAGCGGGACACGAAGGTCGCAACCACATTATTATCAAGCGGACGGAAAAAGATCCGTACTCGTCCAAGAAATAGGATAGCGGGGAAAAACTAAGGCTGCTGACACTGCCCTTTCTTGATAACTACGATCATTAAGGGTTGCCAAAATGACAAGCAAAAGGACAATCCGTGATAGAAGCATGTCTACAACTGAAACAAAAGGTGGGGCTGAAGGAAATAACTCGGCGCGATACCTGAGCACCATTTTTGCAAACAGTGTCGCGATCAGTTGGCATCACTCTGCAGGGACAGAAATGACAGCAAACACCGAAGAATGAGCAAGAAAAGAAAACTGGAGAAATGCAAAGGCTGAGTTGTATTGGATCCGGACCGATGCCATCTACACTCACCAGATTAAACCGCCAGTAACAAAATAATAAGGCTATATGCATGCTATGCAACAAACAAATGCAGCAACCAAATGCAATACACAAGCCGTACTTTAAACTACCGATTTCTACCGGTTTCTACCTCTCGCGCTGACTAGGGCGTCCTATAGCCAGACCTGCTCTGATACCAAGCCTGTGGCACCCTGGCTCAGAGAAACCGGAACGCCCCGTATTCCAGCCCAGAGATCGAGGAGAAGTCTCTGGAATACGACACTGCTTGACATAGAACAAATCAGCTCTTACTACAAGAATAATAATTACACAGATCTGATGTTACAATGATCACATCAGCATGGCGAAACTGCGCCTGCGATACTACACTTGCTCTATGCTAGCAGCAGAACATCTCGTAGCAGCGGAAAACTCCTAGCAGCGGAACAACGACGAAGGTGGTGAACTCCACTCCGCAGGGACTCTGGCTGGGACACGATCTAGCTCGCAGGAACGGAAACCACGACAAGCAATCAAGCAATCACGGTATCACCTACAATCTGGCATGACACGCCAAGTCAGTACATTGAATGTACTTGCAAGCTCACAACAACCATAAACATCAAGGCAAGACAATAACATAGCATTAACAGGTTAATTAATTATCAACTACCATGATGAAGCAACTGCTAAGCATGAGATGAACTAATACAATGCTGATACATCACCATCTCAGATCTCCATAACCATATCTCTCTTGGCTAACCGGCCAAGCAATATACCATCTCGATCAACTCATGATCAAAACCATACAGTGATCTTTCCGGCGATCACTACCATGACTAACACTTGGTCTCAAATTGTGATCTTTCCAGCAATCACAACCACGACCAACACTTTGTCTCCAACATCATCGTTAACATCCTGCCAATCTGTACTGCTCAACATATCAACATATAAATCACCTATAAGTCATTCCGTCATGTGAGTGTTGATCGAACGGTGGGACCTAATACGGACGCGACTATCGATAGATTAAATACACTCTGCAGAGGTAGCACACTGTACCCACACCACGGAACCCCTGGCCTCGCACTCCCATTCGGGTGGACCAACGACGTTCCAACAAAACCGATCTACTGCCATGACACTCTCCCGGCCACTCCGACTCACTCCCCACTAGGCTAGTCCTGGGTGGCCCCGTGTCTACCAAAGACACCAACGACCACCGTCGTGGCCAAAACATAAACTGTCCCACACAGGGACACGCGCGCAAAATCCAACTACGGGCACATATGGTTATGACTGTTTACCGGGCCAGGGTACGCACGCCCATAACCTTCCCTAGTTGGAGGCACCGGCGAGAGGCACGACAATAGACCGCATTAGGGCCTTCCCAAAAAGGCAAATGTGGTTGCACTGGAAAAAGCCCGGTTCGGCGGCACCTGACCAACTTAATGACGAAATTTATCCCCAAAAATATAACTGTGATAACTGATACTCCGATATCAACTACCAAACTATAATCCAAGTCATATCAATATCCAACAAATAAACCAAGCATAATAGCATCATCTCAAAATACTCCAAGGGTAGCACAACACTACTGTCATGATAAATTCGAAAACAATAATCCTACTACTCCAATAACAAGAATAAAGCTATTCGGCTAGGATCCACATGTAAACATCATTTCCGAAAATAATACTCCAAGCAACGGAACATCAACTAGCATCATGAAAATAATCATACTAACCACTAATAATCCAAAGGCAGCATGATATCCAAAGTAATACTCCAAAATATAATAACAGATACCATCATGGAAATAATCATAATACCAACCACTAATACTCCAATGACAACATGATACTCATCAAGTGCAAGCATAAATCCTAGTAATCCAAACAATAGCATGGCAACAACAAGATCAACATAATACTCCGAGAAAATGCCATGCACAAAGACATGTAGCTAAAGCAATATTTTAAACAAGTTCAAATAGATTAAACCATGTCACTGCATTACAATGATGCAAATGGAGGGTGTGGCTTGCCTGGGGTGGAAGAAATCACCGGGAGAAAGTGCGAGAAGCTCGCGAAAAGAATCGCCGGAAAACGTACTCTCTCGGAGGGGGCTGAATAAGGGCAGGGGTAAAATGGTCATTTTCAGAATATCAAAACATGGTGAAAATGATTCCATCAGAACGAGCTCGATGAAACGAAGAAGTGAACGTTGGTTTCACCTCGATCGGAGTTGCGGTTGCGGAGTTATGAGGTGTAGAAGATCAGGGACCTATCGGTGAAACGTTTTCAGCAAACAGGCCCTTGGTGGAAAAACAGAAAGCACCTTCGGGCAGACTGCGTTTTCTGTGAAGGTAAACGTATTTTCAGCCAGAGTAGACAGGTAGCACGCTTTCTCAGAACGTAAACGTGTTTGTGGAAAAGACGTCTCCACTTATCCACGTGGACCAGGGAACGAGAGGCTTACAGGTGGGGTCCAGGCGCAGGGGGAGGGGCCAGGCTCGGTCGTCTCTTTCCTCCCGCTCCTGTGCTGCCGTGCGGTACAGAGGAGGAGCAGGGGAGGAAGCGGCGAGGGGACCGGCCAGCTCCGGCCGTCCCTGGCCGAGCCGAGGGCACCGGCGGGACCGGGGCGGCGAGGGGGGTCCCGTTCAGAGGGAGCACGCCCGCCGGGGAGGAGAGGGGTGGAGGGGAGAGGTGGCGCCAGGAGGAGGACCGGGACGGGCGGGCGGTGGCGCTCTCCGGCGAAGCAGGCACTCCGGCGAGTGGGAAAGTGGGTGGGGCGGCTGAGTGGAATGAGGGGAAGACAGTGGACGTGGAGGGGAGGCGAGAGGAGGCTCGGGTTGGCCAGAATCATGCCGAGGCCGAGGCGGCCATGGTGGACAGAGGCGAACTCCGGCGATATGGGGCGATTCCAGAGATCAAATGAGGCGGGGGAGGGATGAATGAGCTGCGGGAGGACTCTAGGGTCCTATATATAGGCCCGGGGAAGGCTCTAGAACTCACGAGCGAGCTCCTGACCAAGCTTTAATGGCGGGCAAAGGCTGGGCATGGCACGGGCATGCCGTTTGCGACGCATTGATGGCGGAACGCGACGAAGCAATGATTCCGAGCGACGCAGTCGAGCACGGGCGAGATCCTGGACAAGTTTTGAGGTCGAGACGAGGAGGGAGGAGACGAGCATAGTGGTCGGAACAAGCCAGAGCACGCATGCAGCCATGATGCAAGCGTGATCACCACCTGCGCTGGCGCAAGAGGTCCTCTTTGGAGTGGCCAACTATGTCCTCTGGATGGACCTTGGTGCCCTTAGTCCAACTGAAGAAGTAAATCGGTCCAGGGGTAAAGAAAAAGTTTGCACTTAGCTCCAAAAGTAAATCGGTAAGAAGGTGTTTGTCACTTGCTGTGGTTAAACCAGATTGGTAACCTGGTAAGGAGTTTGTCTGCTGATGATCACACACAAAGGTGATGTTGATCATCAATAATCAGATTAATAGGATGAGTTTAGATGAGGGTTGCTGTAGAAACCACTATAATGGCCAGAATTAGGGATTTGGATGATGCACTCAAATGGAGAGGCAAATTGAGCTGAAATTGTTCATGGCCAAATGATTTGAAAATATGAAGATGCTCAAAGAGTTTGAGGCCATTTGGATGAACCAAAATAGCACTTGCTTCATATAGCTTTGATCTGGACAGAAACTTGGCAAAATTGCACAGGGAAAATGGTGTAATGGATTGAGCCAAATTTTGGTGTAGGGAATTTATATGGACAACAGAAATCCCAGAAAAATTGGAAGCCATAATGGAGCAAGGTAAAATATACTTGCTTCACAAACTGAAATTTGGGACAGAATCAAAGAATTGAAGATGAGTTCACATGGAGGCATTACATGAGCTCTACTTTTGTGTAGGGCTATGATATGATTATATGAGGGATCATGAAAAATGGCAACTCATTTGGATATGTCTAGATTTCACCTCCTTCACATAGCTTCTTTCTGGATAGAAACTTTGGAAAATCATAATTAAATAATTACTAGGCAAATGAGGTTGCATTTTGGCATGTGGCAATGATATGGACAGGAAAAGGTGTCCAAGGAGTTTGAGGTCAATTCGGAAAAAGAAAATGGCACTTGCTTCACATTCTACCATTCAGGACAGAATAGGAAATGAATTATTTGAGCAAGATCACAAACATGACAAATGAAATATTTTGCCATATTTGAGAAAGATATGACCCAAAAAAATTATGAGGATTCTTTGGGAATTTTAGGAGTGATGGAAATAAAGGTTGCTTCACAACCTAGGGCAGACAGGGTTATTCCTTTAATAGAAAAAGTAATATTCCTGAAAAAAGAAATTAGGGTTTAGTCAAGCAGTGGAGTGACATGATCTTGGTAAGGTTTTGAGAATGATGAGCCACTTGGGAGGGAAAAAGAGGATGATTTCCCAGGTGGCCAGGCCACAGAACCACTCCAAAAAGAAAAATAGAGCAAAACCAATAAATCAAAAGAAAAAGAAAAGGGCCAAAATCTAGGCTGTTACAACACCCCAAGTGTAGAAGGTCCCGGCAGGGCTTGCTGGCATTGATGGTACTTTCACTATCAGCACCACCCTCGATGACAAATAGGAAAGCGTGCTCGTTGCCTTCCCGCAGGCGAATATCGATGTGTTTGCCTAGCAACCATCTGATATCCCCGGTGTTCCCAGGGAGGTAATCGACCACCACCTTGCTTTCTGCCCACACGCCCAACCTGTCAAGCAAAAAGTATGGAAGCAGGCCTTGGAGAGGTAGCAGTTCATTATGGAAGAGATCAAGAAACTTGAATCAGCTGGCTTGGTCAGAGGAGTGCTATATCCCACATGGTTGGCAAATCCAGTGGTGGCCCAGAAGGCTAACGGGAAGTGGAGGCTTTGCATAGATTTCACATATCTCAACAAATCTTGCCCGAAAGACCCATTTCCCTTGCCGCACATCGATCAAATTGTGGATTCCACTTCAGGCTGTGATTTGCTCTCCTTTCTGGATGCATATTCTGGGTATCACCACATCTTCATATCCAAGGAAGATGAAGAGAAGACATCGTTCATTACTCCATGTGGTACGTACTGTTTCATCTGCATGCCATTTGGATTAAAGAGTGTTAGGTTAACTTCTGCAAGGGCAGTCCAGATTGGCTTCGAGCCAGAGCTACATAGAAACATTGAAGCTTATATGGATGATATTGTGGTCAAGACAAAGGATAGAGCCACCCTCATTCAGGATTTGGAGTAGACATTTGCTAATCTACGCAAGGTCAACTTGAAGCTCAACCCAGAGAAGTGTGTGTTTGGCGTTCCCTCCGGCAAGTTGCTTGGGTTATTTGTGTCCCATCGGGGGATCGAAGCCAACCCTGACAAGATTAAAGCTATCGAGCAGATCCAGGCGCCAAGGACAGTCAAGGATGTGAGGTGTCTGACAGGGTGTGTTGCCGCGCTAAGCAGATTCATCTCCAAGTTTGCCGAGCAAGCCGTGTCGTTCTTCAAAAATTGAAGAAGGCAGGGTCCATGAAGTGGACTCCAGAAGTAGATGCGGCTTTGCAAGAGTTGAAGGCCTACTTGTCCTCTGTTCCCACCTTGGTTGCTCCCAAGCCACAAGAGTCATTGTTGCTATACTTAGCGGCAACCAACCAAGTGGTTAGTGCAGCTTTGGTGGCACAGCGGGAAGTGGACGAAGCAGAGACTGAGCAAGGGCCGACAGGGCCAGAGAAGGATCAAGACAGTAATGGGCACGGCAGCGAGAGCAACCCATGGACATGGCAAGGAAGAAAGTGGTGCAACGCCCAGTGTACTTCGCCAACTCCTTATTAGAGGAGGCTAGATCGAGGTACTCTGGCGTGCAAAAGTTGATCTTTGGTCTCATCATGGCCTCAAGGAAACTGCGCCGCTACCTCCAAGCCCACGAGATTACGGTTGTCACTCATTTCCTATTGCAAAGGATACTTCGAAACCCTGAGGCTACCGGCAGAATAGTGGAGTGGGCAGAGTTTATTACGGAATGGACGCCAACCCCTGATGAGGAAGTAATGGAGACAGTTATCCCTGACAAGGAATCGCCCCAAGAATGGATTATGGATTTCAATGGTGCCTTTTCCCTACAAGGTGCAGGAGTTGGCGTGCTTCTTGTTGCCCCCTCCGGGGAGCACTTGAAGTACATTGTCCAGATGCATTTTGTCGGGAAGAGGCAACCAACAATACAACAGAATATAAAGGGCTCCTTGCCGGGCTCAAGATTGCAAAACTCATGGAATATTGAGCATCTCCGCAAGTTCTACCCATAAGGCGCGGCTGTCGGGCCCTTCCCGACAGCCACCCTTTTGTGCATGCCTTGCCTTAGTTGCATGTAATATAACCCCTTGTACATAGTCAGGCGATGACCCTTAGCAACAGAGAAATAAATGGAGCGTTGGGGGCCCCTGACCAAGTTGCATGCATGCATAAGCATTCCAAGAGCACTACATAAGCATTTCATGAGCATCTGCATATGCATATAGATAGGATCGCATCTTGCATCATTCGCATCTGCATGAAGCTCCAGGTTCCTACCATGAACTTGGCCTCTACGATGACCAAGTGCTGCGATCTCCGGCAACCCAACAGATAAGTTCTATCTCTTGTCCATTAGTGTTCTGTAATCTAGGGCTTGTGCATAAGAAAACCTCACCACTCTTTTGAAACTTAGGTGCTCCCATCTCTGGCTCGAATGCTGCTTCAAACCAGGATGGTCGTAGTGGCCTTTGGTAAAAAGAAGTTGGCGGGGGGCTGGTCCCTCTAATTTGCTGGGTAGACTTGGTTCTTCGACAAACAAGAGGGTACCGGAAGGGTAGCCTTCTAGGGAAAACTTGTTTATTTACACTAAGGAGGCACCTCACCTCTGCATGGACATATACATGCACGAGTTCCCGGCAAGGTTCACCTTTTTCCTTAATATGCTGATACAAGTACAAGCATTACAGAACACAAACATGGACTAGAGAGATTACATTATTTGAACTAAAATTTGGCAAGTGCCGGCGAATTTAAGATTGAAAAAAAGATAATTGCTCCGCGATGCCTTTGCCCTTGTCCATCTCCTTCAGGAAGAGGCCGGGGAGGTCAGGAGCATACACAGGTGGGATTCAGCGCCACCCCAATATCAGGATGACGCCACTCCCCAGCAAGGAGGAAGAAACAGGAGGGCAGGCGTGGATGGTGACACTGCCGGAGGACCAGATGGGGGACACGGAGTCACCGGCAAACACGACTCGTCGGAACAGTCGTCCCCATTCACTACACCATGGTCAAGTTTTGGTGACAGAACTATCTGTTGGCATAGGGTACCTTTGCCGACAGATAAATTGTAGCTAACACATATGCTGACAGAAGATAAAATAGTCAGAGGACTTGCTGTGGGGAAAGGTATTGCCGACAGAAGTTCACTTGCCGACACTTTTTTTGTTAGCATACACCCTACCTACACCGACAGATAATCTGTCAATGTACATCCTACCTATGCTGACACATGGTGAGTCAATGTACACCCTACCTATGCTGACACATGGTAAGTCAATGTACACCCAACCTATGCCAAGACTTAGTCTGTCTAAAGGCATTTAGTATTGCCGACACATGGTTTGTCTAGTTAGTGGTATACTTTTTGCCTACACTTTCTGTGTTGGAATGTTTTTGCCGACATATAAACTGTTGGTAAGATGGTGCACAGCCAAAACAACAATTGGATACTGCTCTAATTCAAATGTTATATACAATGTTCAATTGTTATCCACAAACAGTATCAAGATGAACACATTGCACGCTAATTGATAAAATGGTAACAAAAATACACACACACACACATATTGTTCGCAGGTTCAAACACAAGTCAATCTTCACAAAAGCAAAGTTTGGCCATCTTGGCAACCATCCAGAAAACACAAGTCACATAAAAGGACCCCTATTTGCTGCTCTAAAATAATTCAAACAAACAATTGAGTAATATCCATGAGCACAAGATTTCTACTCCATAACACTTGAGCACCAGTCCAGAACACATATAAGATTCACGATTACAATTAAGTTGGCTGGTCCTGAGCCAGCACGTCCTCTCTTTTACTATCTTGCGTCTTCCTTTTTTTTTCCCTTTCTCCAGAAAAAACATCATTCTACACACAACTTCCTTCCTGATCTTCTTCTCCCTAGCATCGGATCGCCAATCAACCGAGCAGCTGCATCTCCGCGATACATGCTCATGTCCAGGTCTCCCACTCCATCCGCCACCACACCCATGCCCAGCTGTTGATAGGCCCTGTAATCATTTGCTCCACCCCTGCCACTCTAATGTTCAAGTTCCTCCTATACCCACTTCTCATATTCTTCCGAGTGATTTGAACCTGCAGAAGTTAGCATATACTTTCAAGATAAAACTGATACTCAGCTATGTTACATGAAGATGCCATTCATTCTCCATGACTATTAAATGCATAGCTCCTAGCAGTCCACATTCTACATGTGTAATGTGTTAAAAGCACCTATAGATTTTCTTATTGTTTCAGATAGCACTATGTTGACTGAAGTGCTCAACATCACACATTAAATGGTTGGAGAATCATCTTTGGGCTGGTCCTTAAGTTTAGAAAATAGAAGATCTACTACCAAATTAGCCTAAAACAACACAATTCTAGGTCCAGCGCCTTGGCCTATACAGCCAGATATGATGTTTGTTCCTTAAACTATGCATGCAAGTGTGCAATATCTCATGTCTAAGGAATGAATGAAATTTCTGACTTCCTAGAGAGGGTCATGGACTTCAAAAGAGCTCATTAAAATTCCAGAAAAAAAGAGCTAATCAAAATTCCAGCAAAAGAAAGAGCTAATCAAAATTGGGAGACACATATGTATACAATCTCTGCATTTCCAACTTTCTGTCAATTCGAGCAGAAAACTGGGAGATTGTTTCCTAGAGCATGTGCAACAGCCACAACCCCAGGGGCAACATAGTACAAAACTGAAATGAAAATAGAAGGGTATTGCAGGTATGGAAAAGCAGGAAGGCCTCATAGTCATTCGCGACATAGTTGGTTCAGAATGTCTCCTCACAAGCTATTTACCTATTTTGCCATCGGTCAATTAAAAATAATACATGTATTGCAGTGAGCTTTTTAGTTTGCATCAGTCAAATCACACATTACCAGTACCAGCTCTAAATTCCGCATATTGCAGCAATAACTTGTAAGACATGTTAGAAATAGGAGCACTGAAGTACACCCATCTAAATAATAGATCACCATCGTTACAATTCAAATACAGTAAATTTAGCACCAAATATAATTTGCTTTGTATAAGATGCAACCTGAAAAACCCAAGCTCATATTTACGACCAAATAAAGTAAATGCCCGTTTTATTCCCATTGTGTATAATTTAATAGCTTATTACCACCCTCCCAGAATGTAAGGGTAATTAGACTATTTTTGGAATATTAAGATATCAATCGAATGATACAGAGTCATATATCATTACACTTAGGAGTGAAATACCTAACTTATATGCTTGAGAGATTATCTTACGTTTCACGACATTACCTAATATTTACGCCGCTCATCAGAACGGATTCCTCTACAAGGAACAAGCAACCCATTAAGTTCACGGCTAGCACACATCACTTTCTCCTGTCATTTGTTAGATTAATTAAAATTTTCAAACTTGCAGGCACAGTCATAGGATAAATGTAAGATAAATTCTTCTAAATTGGATATGCATAAAGGGAGCATAATAGAACCTGTTCTCCGCAACTGACCTGCTTCCACCATGTGTCATTGTAGTCGCGATCCTACTATCTACATCCCATTGGAACAACTGCAAAGGGAGGAAAAATTATTAGAAAACCTATAACCAGAACCAAGCAAGAATACTAAGTCCAGTCCAATTTTATGGTGCTAGGGTGTGGACCTTCTACAACTTCGAGTGGCTCTGCACTCCCAAGTCTTTTTATGAGCATATTATCAGCTTTCATGAGCATGTTATCAGCCTAGTTGCGCAAAAACAAAATCGAGTGGTATTACATGAGGATTACAAATTAAAAAAGGTCTTTTCTTGGACTAACATGTATTATGTTTGTAAATCATTCAGAACAAAAAGTAACTTACTTCTGAACTTAGAGAAAATGATCGAGTATCTTAAGTCCTAAATAGAAGAAAGCTCCCATCATGCAATCTTCGTATCTGTATATTTTTGCCTCCTGATGGAGGCCTTTCATGAGTAGTCTCATGTTGACCTTACTGCCGAAGTGCACTCTACACTATCAGACGTTTTCTTTTCTTTCCTCTGCTCCCTTAGAGGCCTTTATAGATTCTTGTTCAAATCTTAATACAGAAGCAAAACTCCTACTTTTAGTCAGAAAAAATAAACAGAAGAGCAAAAGTTCGCAATTCTAAACATGTTGTGTTAGCAATAGACCAACCTAATAGCATTGCCTCTACGATGTTCCTGTAGTCAAGATCCACCAACTCGCCACAGACCCAGGTCATCTGATGAGACGCCTTGACATTCCGCCACCCACCGCTGCCTATTTTAGGGAAGAAAAAAACATTAATATACCAGCATGCATTAGCTATGTGAAAATCATTCAGATGAGCTGGAAGACAAATTGAAGAAAATACAAAAAGAAAATCATATTTGTATCGCTGCAAGCAAGACTAATTGAAGTTTCAATTGATATGATTTTACACATATTATTCAGCCCATATACAACATCAGAAAATACAAAAAGAAATACATAAGACCATGAAGCATCAGAAACTACAAGATGTTACAGAACAAACAACATTCAGTTCTACAACGAAGTTGAAGCCAACTCAATCGTTTGCACTATATAACTTAGAAATACGTAGTGACAATCAAAAGTGCTTCATGTAAAAAAACTCAGAGGTTATGCACCTACAGGAGCTTCTGTTTGACCACGGCAACTCACCAAAGAATTGGAAGTCACACAATGGATCACGACTTTAAATAACAAAATCGAACCACCTAGAAATCAGGAAGTCACACAATGCTAACAACATATGAACATTCACCCATATCAAATGTTAAAGGAACAATCACTTTCTAATTTAAAGGAGATAAAGAGTTTAGAATCGTATGATGAATATAAAAATGAAAATCAGCTATGAGACATGGATGTCAAATGGCTTTCTATGTTTTGTAGCACCAATCTATGTATCAAAATTGAGATGCTGAGAAATAGGAATAAGAACTGTAGAATAAAAAAATCTTAGCAGAAGATATAAAAGTGTTACCGTAATTTTCAGAGTTCAGCAATGACATATGGTTTAAAGTTCAGCAATGCACAAGCACGCATCATGTAGCAGTACAGAAAAGGATATCTCAGGAGGAGCCGATGCTTACCTATTGGAAAAGACGAGTCTGTGCGGAGATCTGCAGTAACAGACGGCTGGCTTCGGGAGGGGCGCAACGGTATGGAGAGCTCGTGGATGGATCTCTATCGGCGGCAGCAGGAACGGGGAGCACGGATGGAGAGCTCGTGGCAGGGCTGGGGCCCGGGGTGGGGTCGACAGGGGAGAAGAGCGAGGAAGATGGCGGACGAAGTTGGGGGCTGGAGGACGGGGATCAAGGGAGGGAGTTGATCCATGAGCATGAGGACGGTGGCTGGATCTCAGGCAGAGCACGAGGACGGCGGCTAGATCTCCGACAGAGCGCGATAACGGCTGCTGGATCTTGGGCGGAGCGCGAGGACGGCGGCTGGATCTCGGACAGAGCGCGAGGACGGCGGCGACAGCAGCAGGACCGTGGGTGGAGAGCGAATACGGCGGCGACGGCGGCAGGGCGTGGGTTGAGCGCGCGGACGAGGGGATAGGGATGGGGTGCGAGGGCGACGGCTGGCACAGGTAAGTTGGACTTGGTCTGATTTGAGGGGCATTTTGCACGGGCCAGCCAAAAAAATCCCGTCTCGCGCCTAAATGGCGCGCCAACTTTCCAAGTTTCAGGATTTTGAAAAGAAAAAAAAATTCAAGGTTCAGTCGCTTGACATGTGTGCACATACGCCGACGCTTATCCGGCGTCCATACACCCTACATACGGCGACATATTAGATGTCACTAAGCATGTACCTACGCCGACACTTATTCCGTGTCCATACACCCTACATACGGCGACGTATTGGATGTCACTAAGCATGTACCTACGCCGACACATAAATTGTTAGGACCCACACATGTGCCGACACACATCGTGTTATTAGCCAGTTGCCGACAGCTAAGTCGTTGCTTCATAGTTACTGACACATAGTGTGTCAACAATGATGTATCTACGCCGACACATGGTCCGAGGACAATACTTCATAGCTACCCCGACAGTTTTTTCGTGGAGACTAGTGGACCTTTGCCAACAGAAGTGTGTCACATAAGCTCTACTGTGGTTTAGTGATTCTTGACGCGTCGTGGGTTGCCGCCGCCGTCCGCATCATTACCACCCGAAGACCTCAGCACGGCAGCCACATCGGACACCATGCTCCATGGGTCATCCCACAGAGAACATGGTCGTCCCCAGCAGCCCTGATGTCAGAAGCCATCGCACGTTCCGAAGATGTGTATGGGAGCAAAGAGCCCTCTTACACGGCAAGAGGATGACGCCCAGGGGGAGTCAGATCTACCTTTGCTAATGACGACACCTTTCTGTGAGTCCTCCCCAGCGCCACGAAGGGAAGAAGAATGGGGATTGACCGATTACCACGCGCCATACCCACTACGGGCATCGACATGGTGTCGCTTGCGTCCCCTCCCACTGGAATCAAGGTTACGGGTGGCCTGGCGGCGAGCATGCCGGAGTCGCAACCTCCAGCGTTGTCACCGTGCCGCCCGAGTACCCCCTTTGGATCCGTGTAAAGCCTTCGAATGAAGCCGGGGACTGGCCCGAGGCTCTTCCCCTTGACATAACCAGCAAGAAGCAGAAAACAAAGGAGGGGGAGCGCAAGGATGAATGGGCCCGGCCTCTCTCCACCTCTCCTTTTATAGGAGGGCCGGTAAAGGGAGCCGCTCCCTCAACGGGCGGCCACCGTCCTCCTCCACCAATTCAAGAAGGTCGGGCCCTCGACTTGATGCTCTCCCACGCCACGCGCCTCCATTACCTACCCCGCGTGATGCATGCGGCATATGTGGCTAAGGATAAGGGCGTGGTGGGAAGAGAGAATTGGTAGTTTCTACCCCGTGCGTTAAAATCATTCACAGGCCATTACAAGAGTGGCCCTACCACTGTTGGCTTTACACGACGCGCGGGGAAATCGGAAACTGGCCCAAGATCAAGATTAATGAACAAGCAAAGAAGACCTCAAAAGGCCAGCCTCTTCAATACCCCTGCCTGCGACTTATTAGGCCCTACCCTAACGACACTCAGCAGTGTGATTGGGGCAGACCCGGGGGCTTATGTCGGTGCAACAAACCCTGGGTCTGTTGCCCAGACTATGCACAGGCACGGGGACAGGATTGATGCATCAACCTAAGCCAGAGTACAAGGAACTAAGAGCTTCGAAGAACCAACATGCAGATCAACAGGACCAATATCAAGCCAGAGAAACAAGAGGCCACCAGGAGAAAATCCCCCCTTGCCGGGCAGACGAGCTCGACAAGGATGGGGTCGCCCCCGGAAGAAGGCGACCAAGACTTCCCGGCAGGGCCTGCCGGGACTCACAAAGGCAAAACCACCTCACCCAACTAATCCACCACGACCCGCGTCGTCAATCAGTGCGGTGTCAAGCTGCAAAAGTGACTAAGTGGCAGCCATGCACCACATGGCAACCTTTCTCTACAGAAAACGCCCACGAACGACACCCATCCTGCGATGTGTGAAGCGAGCAGGTGTGAAGCTGGCAAAACAACCCGGCAAGGCTTGCCGGGCAACCAATGACGTGACGTTAAGCTAATGCACCCTGTCAACCTGCAGAGTTAGGTATGATAGCACTGTTTGATATCTTATCAGGGCATAATGACTAGTTTGCCATTGTGGTGACCCCTTAATCTATAAAAGGAGGCCCATAGCAACCGTAGAGGGGGTTAGAAGGTAGGATTACACACACCCATACGCGCGTAGCCACTACCGCCCCTGCCGGGCAAGTGTACTATGCTCCACCATCACTCTTCCACCATCAATCCACCAAAGTAGGAGTAGGGTTTTACGCCTCACGGCGGCCCGAACCTGGGTAAAATTGCCTGCATGATCTCTGCCGTGCTGCCCCAATCTCGTGTGCTCTTTGTGCAACGCGGCATCCCCCCTGCCGAACCAGAAAGGGGCCCTTGGTCCCATAGGTGGCCGTGGTTTCCCACGACACCACTAAAGGAAGCAACAACATACAAATATGGTGAAGTGTCATGTAGTCGATGTTCACACTACACCACTAAAGGAAGCAACAACATACATGTCATCAAATTATCGAACGAATGCCAAATTCACATGATTACTCATAACCAGACTTCTCCCATGTCCTCAAAAACAAAAGCAACTACTCACAAATCATATTCATGTTCAACATCAGAGGGGTATTAAATATCATTAAGGATCTGAGCATATAATCTACTAGCGTCAACTACAAGACGTAATCTACACTACTAGCAACCCACAGGTACCAATCTGAGGTTTTGAGAAAAAGATTGAATACATGAGATGAACTAGGGTTTGAGATGAGATGGTGTTGCTGAAGATGTTAATGAAGACTGGTCCTCCCATGATGAGAGGACCGTTAGTGATGACGATGGCTTCGATTTCCCACTTCTGGAGGGAAGTTTCCCCGGCGGAGTCGCTCCACGGGAGAGCAAAAGTGCTCCTGCCCAGGTTCCGCCTCAAGACGGCGGCGCTTCATCCTGAAAACTTCCTTGTGATTTGTTTTCTAGGTCAAATGGCACCTTATAGCAGAATATGGGCTCCGTAGGCCTGTCAGGGGCCCCACAAGTCTAGGAGCAGACCCTAGGGGGCGCCACCCAGGCCTGTGGCTGCCTGGTGGGCCCTCTTTTGTTATTTCTTTCACCAGTATTTTTTATATATTCTAAAATAATTCTCCATCAATTCTCTGGTCATTTGGAGTTGTGCAGAATAAGTGTCTCTGATATAGCCCTTTCCAGTCCAGAATTCTAGCTACTGGCAATCTCCCTCTTAATGTGAAACATGCAAAATAAGAGAGAAAAGGCATAGGAATTGTATCATAAAGTGAAATAATAGTCCATAATGCAATAAATATTGATATGAAAATATGATGCAAAATGGACGTATCAATGGCCAGCCACGATGGTGGGGCGGGAAGCAGCAACAGGGGACGACGTCGCGTGTTGTTCATTCCCGGTATGTCGGGCACCCTTCAGGTTGACGAAGCGTCGCTCCTCACGCATTGCAGCGCGATGGTGCCGCCGGACACACGCTTGTCAGTCGTATGGCACTTGAGCATCGAGGGCTCATGGTGGAGCCTGTCCCCACCGTCGGCATGTTTCGACAAAGCTTTCCGCCGAAGGAGCGGTCCAAACCACGCTATGTGCCTAGCAGCCAAAAGTGGTTGCACATCCTAGCGGAGGACAACGCCACTCGCATCCAATAGTATGACGGCCGCTATCCGGTGTTGTGCAACATCATAGATGAGAGGTATGCCTTCTGGGAAGGGCGTACCTTCGCCGACGTCATGGTTGTGTGCAGCGCGCGGCTCGGCCTGGACGAGGACGACCGGATTTCACCATCGCGGTCCATGCCTCGATCCACGCCCATGTCTTTGGGAGGTGGCAGTGATGCCAACAGCAGTGGGGGCCTCCACGTTCCTAAGTCGGTGCCGGTGTTGGATGGTTCCGGCAAAACCCTCAAGGTTCGAACACTGGGGTGCGCGCGAAGATTTCCTTCCTACCGATCCACGCCCTAGCTCGCTAAGATCTCACGGACGAACTCGACGAACTCACAACACAAAGACGCAAGATTTATACTGGTTCGGGCCACCATTGTGGTGTAATACCCTACTCCAGTGTGGTGGCGGTGGATTGCCTCTTGGGTTGATGATGAACAGTACAAGGGGAAGAACAACCTCCTGAGTTTGAGGTGTTCTTGTGCTTGACGAACTCGTGTGGGTGAGATGCCTCTGAATTCGTTGCCCCCTACGGTGGTGGCTAGCTCTACTTATATAGGCCCTGGTCCTCTCCCCAAATATTGAGCGTGAAGGGAGCCAACAATGGCCAATTCGAAAGGGGACAGCTAGTACAGCTTATCCTGACAAAAGTAGTCTTCGCCTGCAAAAGGCTCTGGCGGTGACGCCGTCTTGAGTTCCATGGTGACCTCCGTCTTGCCATCCTGCTGGTCTTGGTCTCATTGCACCGATATGGAAACCTTTGCTTGATGCCTCGGCACTCCGCGCCTAAGCTTGCCCCCTTAGCACCAAAGAGGAAGCAAGGACGCTGCACGCATTGGCGCCCGCCTGGTCTCGATCGTCATGGCTCACGTCACGAGGACCTCGCGAGGTTTGCCTTGCCTTGATCTCTCCGCCCCTCGTGATCCTGCCTGGCGAGGCCGCTCCTGAGGAGGCCTTGCGTCGTCCGCCTCGTGAGGCTTGGCCCCTCACGAGGGTCTTGAATGCCTTGTCGATGAAGATGGGTTGTACAGGCCTGCTAGCTCAGCCACGCCATGGGCCGCAGGCAGGCAAGTCTGGGGACCCCCATTCCCAGAACGCCGACAGTAGCCCCCGGCCCAAGGCACGCTCGGGCTTGGCTTCGAGGCGAAGCCAAAGGTCAAGCGCGGAGCACAGCGGGCCCCAAAAGCCTGGGGCCTCGGTTGACGCGTGGTGGTTGATTGGACGTGGGCGTCTCCGCTTCCCCACGCTGCCTCGGCAACTGCCTGACTTGACAAGTCCCTGTGACATTCAAGGAAAACCATCATTACCTGTGATCATGGGGGGTGCCGGTTGGCCTTCTTCCACTATAAATAGGGAGGGGGCAGAGCCCCCGTCGCCCATCTCTTCCGGGTCCGCTTGCTTCTTCCTTCTCTGCTCCATCACCGGCTCCAATGGCGCCGTTGAAGAGGTTCTCCACCGCAAAGAAAGGAAAGGCCCCTCGTGAGGCGCCCGGCTCCCCGGCGCCCAAGCGGGGACGTGGCCGTCCCCGTAAGCACACCGCAACACCCGCGCGGCCCCTCGCTCCCGGGGTGGCGCCGCTGCGCGTGGCGGGGGTCGCTCCCGTCACGGCAGCCCCGTCGATGAGGGGAGACGTGCCGTGGTTGCGCGGCCTCCCCGGCCGCGCTTCCACTCAGCAGAGGTGCTGCAGGAGTTCGTTGTCTGGTCGGAGGATCCGGCCAGCAACCGACTTCAGCTTCCGCGCATCTTCATGGACGAGCTACCAGCCTCTGGTCTAGGCGGGCTCTGGCTGCAGGCGGACGGTTGCTGCAGCAGGGCCTCCTGGGTCATGGTTGAGGTCTCCGCCGCGAGCAACATAGCCCTGGCCCGTGGTTGGCAGACGTCCGCCCGTGCACGCGGCCTGGCCAGGCGATGCACCCTCCATTTCAAGTACGACGGTGATGCGACCCTCTACGTAAGAGTGTTTGGGGAAGATGGTCGCCGCGCCGGGTGCTGCCCCGAGATGAACGACGGCGAGGAGGTGCTCAGCCTTGGCGACGGCCGTGACGAGGGCGAGGGCGAGTCCGCCGGCCACGCCCTGTCCAGCTACAGTGGCTCTTCTCTTGGCGAAAGCTCCAGCAGCGGCGGCTATTACCAGCCGCCACGCCGCCGCACTCGCTTCGAAGGTGGTAGCGGGTCGTCTCGTCGCCGTGCCTCCATGAAGCGCGTGGAGTGATCCGGCTAAGCTCGGGACATCGCCAGGGGCCTGCCCCCGTGGATCGCTGCAGCGCCGCTTTTGTTTCGTTCTTCTTTTCTTTCCTGCATCAAAATGAAACCAGTATGGGCCCAGAGGGGCGTGTATCGACTGTGGTTCCTCAATCGTTACGTATGCTTGTTATTTCAGTGCTGTGTCATTATTTGTGCAGAGATAACTTAGCCTGGCGCGTTCGGGGCAACCTCCTCTTCATGTGGCACTTGTTTCCTTGTGCCCGTCTTGACTTAGTGGTTGCTTAGGAAATGCAAAAAATTTGTTAGGAGGCTCGCTAGGAGACTTATTATTCACCCGAGCCTTGACCCAGCGCTTCATATCGCGGTACCCATGGGGCACGAATTTAGGAGAGATGCGCGATCTTGTGGGCTCGAACGAGGGGGCCTCGCGAGAAAGCAGACGAAAGGCAGAGAGAAGGAAAAAACGCAGAAGGAAAAATCGCTCGCGAGGGCACCTGCCTAGCCCCCTCGCGAGGTGTGCGAGAGAGAGAGAGAACACAGGTGAACTAGAGTCAGAAATAGTGGCAAACAACGACGGAACCAAATCAGCATGGAACACCAAAAGCAAACTTTGATTAAGAGAAAGCGAGCGAACTATGGAAAGAAAATGAAAAGCCGCGTCTGGCACCTGGTCTAGTCTTCAAGTCTTCTCACCAGCGCGGAGCTAAGTGCTGCCACTAGGCGTGGGAGGGAACCCCCGAGGCCCGAGGGCGGCACTCCTGAGACTCCGGGCGTGTACATCCCCACTCATTATTACGTGAGAGTGTCACGGGCGGCGATTCTTCATAGGCACCGGGCCTTCTTCACAGGCACCGGGCCTTTCTTCACAGGCACTGGGCCTTGCTTCATGGGTAGAACTTCCGGAGGTGCATGATGTTCCAGGCGTTCTGGATGGGCACCCCGTCCTGTGTCTCCAGGCACGCGGCGCCAGGCCTAGAGACATGGACGACCTTGAACGGGCCCTCCCACATGGGTGAGAGCTTATGCAACCCTTCCCTGGAGAGGACTCGCCTCAGGACGAGGTCACCCATCTCGAGCGTCCTGGAGCGGATGTTGTTGCAGTGGTATCGCCGTAGCGCCTGCTGGTACCTTGCCGCCCTCAGTGCAGCTTCGCGGCGACGTTCCTCCCCCAACACGAGGTCCATCCCCCGCTGGCGTCCTACTGTGTTTCATCAAACGCCAAGACCCGTGCGGAGTGATGCTTGACCTCGTGAGGGAGGACCGCTTCAGCTCCGTACACGAGGAAGAATGGGGTCTTGCCCGTCGGCTTGGTGGCGGTGGTGCGGATGGACCATAGCACGGTCTGGAGCTCGTCGTGCCAGCCCCTGCCGCAGGCCTCGAGCTTCTTCTTGAAGGTCTTGGTCTTGAGGTCCCTCAGGACCTCTACGTTTGCGCGTTCGGCCTGGCCATTGCTCCTGGGGTGCGCCACCAAAGCGTAGCAGATCTGCGTTCCAAGGTTAGCACAGTATGTTATGAAGATGTTACTGGTGAACTGCGAGCCGTTGTCAGTGATGATGCGGTTGGGGACCCTGAAACGGCTCACGAGGCCCTTGATGAACTTGACCGTAGAACCAGCTGGGATGGTGCGGACGGCTTCTACTTCCGCCCACTTGGTGAACTTGTCGATGGCGACGTAGAGGTAGCGGTAGCCCCCCGGCGCTCGAGGAAATGGGCCCAAGATATCCAGCCCCCAGACCACGAACGGCCATGTGAGTGGTATAGTCTAGAGGCCCTGAGATGGTTGATGGATCTGCTTGGCGTGGAACTGGCAGGCTTCACAAGACTTCACTAGCTCGGTTGCGTCATTGAGCGCTGTGGGCCAGTAGAATCCGCTGTGGAATGCCTTGCCGACGAGGGTTCATGACGACGAGTGGTGCCCGCAGTCCCTACCGTGTATGTAAGATAGCAACTCCTTCCCCTGGTCTCTGGAAATGCAATGTAGTGAAACATCATTTGGTCGCTTCCTATGTAACTCACTGTCCCGGACGCAGTATGTTGTGGCCTGCCGGGCCACGCGCTCCCTGTCCTCCTCCTTCTCCGGTAGCGTCCCTTGCATCAGGTATTCCTTGAATTCTTTGGTCCAACATTCCTCCTGGGCTCGAGCACCAAGAGCAGGCGAGCTCCTGAGGTCGAGCCACAGGCTGGGGTCCCGTGGCAGGCGGCTGTGGGAGCTCCTCTCGCGGCTGAGCTGTGCTTGAAAGTGGTGGCGTCGCTAATGGTTTGAAGAGCCGCTCCTTGAAGACGCCAGGCTCTTGGGGCTGCCACTTGGATGCCTTCCTGGCGATGTCGTCGGCTTCCTTATTGGTGCCACGGGGCACATGCTGCACCTCCAGGCCCAGGAACTGCTTTTCCATCTTACGCACTTCCGCGAGGTATGCCTCCATGTGCTCGTCCTTTGGCTCGTACACTTTGTTGGAGAAGTTGACGAGGAGCTGTTAGTCGCCCCTAACGATGAGGCGCTTCACCCCCAGAGCTATCGCGGCCTTCAGCCCAGCTATGAGGCCTTCGTTCAGCGATGTTGTTGGAGACCTTCTCGCCCTGCTGAAAGCAAAGCTGCACAGCGTAGTAGAGCTTGTCCTGAATGGGCGAGATGAGTACTGCTCCAGCTCCCGCGCCCTGATGCATGAAGGCACCATCGAAATACATGACCCAACTGTCTGGCGCCTCGCTTCCAGGTGAGGTGGACTGGTCTTCCCCTACTTGAAGTGTCGGGGCATCCGTCCATTCCGCCACAAAATCAGCGAGCGCGGCTCCCTTGATGACCCTGGAAGTGCTGAACTCCAACTGGAATGCCTGCAACTCGATGTTCCACTCAGCAACCCTCCCAGCAGAGTTGGGGCTCCTGAGCACCCTCTCTAATGGGTAGGCTGAGATGACCTTGATGGGGTGGCCCTGGAAGTAGTGCCGCAACTTGCACGAGGCCACTAGGAGCGCGAGCAGGAGCTTCTGAGGCATGGGATATCGTGCCCTCGCGTCCCGCAGCACCGTGGTGACGAAATACACCGGGTGCTCAATGAGGACAGGCGTGTTGGTGAGGCTCGCGTCTTGCGAAAGTTGGGGTGCCTCCTGAGGTGGTGGGACTCCTGGCGCGTGATCACTTGCGGGAATCTCTATGACATTGTCCTGCCGAGGTTGGTCTTTTGTTGGTGCCGCTACGGCTCTTGCTGCGCCTTCCTGATCTTGCGTCATCTTGGCTGGCGGTGTAGCTTGGCGCGGCGTGCCCTTGGCTTGGTGCTCTTCCCGAACCGCCACCAACTCCACGCTGGCGGAGTACAGAGTGGCGGCAAGATCGAGTACTAGGGCCTCGAGAGGCCGTGGCGCCACCATCACGGAGGGCTGGTCAGGTATCTCTTGCATCTATAGTCCTCGTACTTGCTGGCCACCACTACTAGGGAAAACCTTATACACAAAAGTTTATCAGTAGCGCGGTCTAAAAAGGGGCGCTACTGCTAATTAGTAGTAGCGAGGGATATAAAAACCGCGCTACTACTAAGTTGATAGTAGTAGCGAGGGGTATAAACCCGCGCTGCTACTAAGTGGTGCCCCCGGGACAGGCCATAATATTAGCGAGTGGTATAAAACCTGCGCTACTACTATGTAAGTAGCTATAGCGCTGGTAAGACCCCACGCTATTACTAAGCGTTTCCACGTCGGCCCGATCCACTCCCACCCCACCACTCTCTCTCTCTAATCCCTAAAAAACTCTCTCACTAACTCACATGTTCCTCGGTCCACCCCACATCAGCTCCTCTCCCCACGATCTCCTCGCCGCCGCCATCACCCACGCCGGCCGGTCCCGGCGAGCACCGGCCGCGCGCAACCCCCCCAGCTCCTACACGGCCACTCTCTTCTCCACCGCGCTCTCGCACCACTTCATCTCGCTCCCCTCCGCCGCCAGGCCTGCCGCCGCCGCCTCCTTCACCTGCGGCCCGCTGCGCGCCGTGTCGGCGCTGCTGGCGCCGCGGAGGCGGCTCCTGCTGCCCGTGGCCGTGGCCGTGTCGTCCGAGTTCGAGACGGAGGACACCGAGGGAGAGCAGAGAGAGGGCGAGGGCGGAGGCGACTCCGCGACCGAGTACTCCAAGGACCTCAAGGTCTTCGTCGGCAACCTGCCCTTCACCGTCGACAGCGCGCAGCTCGCCAAGATAGGATAAGGTACTGTAAATTTTTCTCGGCATGAAGTAAGTTGGAGTTGGTTCAGTACTTCAGAGGCCTCGTAAATTCAGTACTTCAGTGCATTGCCGAGAGCGCTCCAATGGAGTCGGGGGAGTCCGCGATAAATCCTAATCCAAAGGCGGCCGGCTGGATTAGAAGGTATATCTTGATGCTAACCCATGGGTGGGAATTTTTAGGGGGGAGAATTAAAGAATAGAGCATTTGGGGGCAGGCTGTGCTTGTGCGGTTGTGCCTCCCCTGAACCCGTTATTGTTTCTTCATAAACTGCAGTAGACATCTAGAAAAAAAATTGTTTAGTAGACTGGTCTAGAAATTAATCATGTGATACAGAAAGAAAGTTTTAGGGCGGAAATTAAAGAAAAGAGCATTTGGGGGCTGGCTGTGCTTCTGTCTCCCCTTTGATAGAGAAAGAGAAGTATTTATGCGAATGAACTGACCAAAATAAAAAGACTTTTGCAGATTGTAAAGTGTAGTTGGTGTTGTCCTTTGTAGCTTATACAGAGATGGAAAACATGTAGGGAGTACAATATAGTTTCAATTTTTCTTCTCTTTGTAAAGTGTAGTTGGTGTTGTCCTCTGCACTGTACTGAAGCTTGTGTTTATACTTTGTACTATGTAGTGTAGCTTGTGTTATGCTCTTTACTGAACTAAAGCTTGTGCCACGAGCCCACGAGTATAAAAAGTTTGATTCTTGCTCCTCTTTGTAATTATACTTTGACTGCACTGAAGCTTGCGTCTGATTGTAGGCATGGTACTGAACCCATATAGTATTGAACTGAACTATAGTAACAAGAGTAACTTGTGTTAATGCTTGGATCAGACGATTTTATTTGCACCATGCTTTAGTTGCTTATAAATGCTTGGGTCTGTCGATGCAGTGCAAGCGTCCATCGCCGCAAACACATGGGTGGTCAGTGGGACTCCCCAGACCAAGAGTATGGATCCATCTCACTTCTCTATCATTTGGCCATGATGATGATGATGCAAGTTGTAACATTCTTAGATTGGATTTATGGATGCATCGCTTTAATGCAACAGCTAACCCTCATTCGCATCAACCCTCTTCTCTATGGTGCTAGCTAGGTAAGAACTAGGGATCTGTGGCAGCAGCTCATAGATTAGAATTAGATTTGATAATTGGAGATGGATTCCTGAACCAATTTGCAAATTCGTTGGCGATTTCAGTGCTTATACTTATTTGGTTTTGGTGCCTGGTCGGACCTTCTCTATGTTAGTTCCTTTGCTTGGCCAAATTAGTTAGGGATATAGCCCATCCATGATGTTGCGAGGTGTTGATTGCGTTCTAGCAAAAATCTAGAGCGTTGGGTATGTCTGGCTGTAAACTGAATCTGGTTCAGTTAAAAACTACACTGTCAAATCTGGACAGCCAGCTTCTAGGTGAAAAACGAGTTAGTTATTCTCAGAATTTCGAGTTGCCTCTATATGAAATTTGTAAAGCAAGTTCCAAGCTTTCCATGGAGTATTTATTTGCATCGTTCGGATGTATGGTTTGAGAGCAGCCATCGTTTTAGTTTGTTGTCTCGAAAGTTAGTATCCTGAGCGCATTGTTTCCGTACGCCAGTTTACGGCCTTGTAGAGGCTGTTTAAAAAAAAGTTTCAATACGAATTTTGAAGAGGGTTTGTAGTAGATTGCAATGCCGATTTCAGTTTCAGTTTGCTCCACCGCTGTGAAAGGTGGAGGAGCCTAGATTGCAAGGCCGATTTCAGTTTCAGTTTCGATCGAGCCTAGATTGCAAGCCCGATTTTAATACTAGCACTCTCCATGCATATCCTCAATAATTGTAGTCAATTGGTTGGACAGTCTTCTTGTTTTCATCATTTTTTCTAGTTATATACGTAGTTGGCTGGGATTATAATGCTATCTTTGCTTACTGTTAACTGTCCAAATTGATGTAGGAAGATAAACAGTTGTTGATTGCTTCCATGATTAGCACCAACTAAGTTTCCTTAGATGTTTGCACCTTAGAAAGTGGTATCTGCTTAATATGAAGATCATTTGTCAGTTCTGTATCTGTAATATTACAAGTAAGAATGGATATTGGCTATCAAGAGTCTCAACTTTTATCTCATTTACTGAATGCTGACGCAGCATCTTCACTTCTTTCCTTGCACATTCCTGTTAAGGAAGCAAAGGTAACCCTGCTATCCTGGTATATACAGATAGAATAAAAATATAATACAATATTTGACTACCAATGAAACACATAGAATTAGTTGTTGAACACGAACGATATGGGAAGTTCTCCTTCAGGGATCACGGTCTTTTCCTACTTATTCTACTTGAAGGGATGGCGTTGATAGTGTTGCTACCAGTGCTGCTGTTTTATTTTGTTGAGACTACCAATGTTGCTGCAGTCAATTAATTACAACTCACACTTGTTGAGGGGGGACTGCAACTTAATTCAGTGTCGATGTTCATTGCGAGTTTAGTAGTACCATATGAGGAGGTGAAATAATGTTCTTATAGTTCACAACAAGTGGTCAGATGGGCCGTTGTTTGTCCTTGTTGGTCTGCTTTCATTTTGGAAAATCATCCTATAAGATTTGTGCTGTCCTATCGAGCAATTGATCTGATAGGTTGTGAGCTTTTTAGCTGTCCAGCATCACCCTATGGCAGATAATCATTTCTATTATGTGTTAATGCTTTCCTTTTAAACTACTTCAAAAAAACAAAAAAATTGGATTCTTTTAGCCGTATTATCCTTTGAACATCTATATGAAATGATATAAGTTTAAGTATATTTAGTTTTGAAGAAAACTAAAGGCAATTAATGTGAAAAATAGATATGTCCTATTACCTGGCAATATATAGTTCATCTAGGCTTGGTTGGCAATATATATTATCTAGACATTAATTTTATTTGTTTGTAGCTATTACATAGGCGATCTCTTGTTAATAGAAATCACTCACTTTTTTGTTTTCGTATATTTATTCCCGTAGCTACTGTACATCACAACATGCAAGGAAATATATGTCTACTGAAATTTAATTTTATTTGTTCTTTGCTCTTTACAGAAATCTTGGATTCATACATGGGAGAAGCACATAAGGGAGAAGAAGATGATTGCAAGGATGGAGAGGGAGCAAATCATTTGGAGGGATAGAATGCCACTGTTTGGTGTTTTTATGCATTTTTGTTTGCTTTCAACTGTGTTTGTACTAGCTGGGAATAAGTGACTAGGCAATAAGTGTAGATGTATGGATATGGTCTAACGCTCCTAGTTTACTATAACTCTTCGATTTGGAATGATGTGTAATGCTACTAGTTTATTACAAATCTGGGCTTGTTTTAGTTGTTAGAATTGTGTGCATAAAATGGAATTGATGGATTTTATTTTTTTAATTCCTAATTAGTTAGTAGTAGCGTGGGGGTGAAATGGAGCGCTACTAGTATTCAGGATACTAGTAGTCGTGTGGTACTATAGACGCGCTACCACTATTCCGTTAGTAGTAGCGCGGGTGACATCCGCGCTACTAGTAAAATGTTAGTAGTAGCGCGGGTTTACCCTGCGCTACTACTAACTATTAGCTGTAGCGCGATACTAGTAGCGCGGGTACCCGCGCTGCTAGTAGCCATTTTACCCGCGCTGCTAGTAGCCTTTTTCCTAGTAGTGCACGTCCAACTCAGTCCTGGAACTTGCGTATTGCTTCAATACGGTCCCGATACATGAAAATACGTGATCAATACGGTCCCTGAGGTTGAAATGTGAGTCCTGGCTCTACGCACCGCATACGTATCTTGTATTTCTGTAGTGAAGGCCACGTCTGTATGCGGCCCATATGTCAGTGGGCCGAGTGGGCCGAGAAATAAAATGAAAAAAGGCAAAGGGGGGATTCAAACCCACTAGCTCTGCCCAACCACTGCCCGAGCCGGCCACCAGGCCTGTTCTTGTTTGACATGGGGATGCACCATATATTATAAGCATATTACTGTCTCTTTAAAAATTTATACATGAATTTTAAAATATTCATGAGTTTTTATTTAAAAAACGTTCATCGATTCACAAAATGTTCATGATTATAAAGTAAAACGTTCTGTCTACAACAAATGTATGTAAATTTAAAAAAATAATCAACACAATACTTGGGAATTTTAAAAATATAATTTGAAGATTTTAAAAAATGTTCACTGATTCAAAAATGTTCGTCACAATATTTTTTCTGACTTTCAAAAGGTTTTCAAGAATTTCAAGAAATATTTTGCCTATGAAATAAAACTTTTTGACGAGTTCCAAAAAACATGTGCGCAGTTTCAAAAAAAATCACTAACTTGTAAACAGCTCAAGAATTTAGAAAATGTTCACAACTTCAAAAATATGGTGAATATTTTGGGAGTGCATCTCCTCACATATATATAGGGAGTGCAACTTAGAAAACTCCAAAAACATGTTCACAACTTGTACAATAGACTAAATATATATGCATCTCGCCACATATCGCACACACACACTTAGTATTCATGAATTGATTCTTTTATGTTCATTGATACAAAAAATGCTCACAATTCAAAAGTAAAAGTTTGTATATACAAAAAAAACTTGAATTTATGAAAATATTCAAGAAAATGGTTGGGATTTAGAAAAATATATTTCGTAAATTTTGAAAAAAATTGTTTACTGATTCAAAAAAATATTGATGAATTAAAAAATTGTTCATCACAGACAGAATGTTTCTTAATTTCAAAAGATATTCAAGAATTAAACGAAAATGTTCGCCTTTGCAAAAAAAAAACTTGATCACAAGTTCCAAAAAACATGTAAGCCATTTCAAAAATTATTCACGAATTTGTTAAAAGTTCATGAATTAAGGAATTTTTCAATTCGATAAACAAATTTGAATTCGAAAAACGTTCAGCCCAATTTTTAAAAAGGTGGACCGCCTTCGGAAAAATATTCGCAATTTCAAAACTTCTGCATGCAATTGGCTCGGGGGGGGGGGGTACGCACCAGGTTGCTCACGCACGCCAAATAGGAGACTGCAAAAAAAAATGAACACAAACAAAAAACCAGAACACACAGAAGACAGCTGGGCCTTAGCTATAAAACAAAAGAAACAAGCCCGTACAGCCCAAAGAAATACTGTGAATACCTAATTATATTTCTTCTAAAAACATAAATAGATTTCTTATAAAAATGACTACATATATAGGGTCTGCATCTCCTCATAAGTCGTGTGGATACACTCGGTCTGGTGGCTAGCGCTCGCTTCTACGGCCCACATGTTGCGGATTCGAGCCACCCGCCTGCGTGCATTTTTTTCTTTTGTTTGTCAATATCCCACTGACATATGGGTCCAACCTGATGAGCGGGGCCAGTCTGATATGGCATATGGCGGAATACACAGTACGTATACAGTATGTAGAACCAGGACTGACGTTTCAACCTCAGGGACCGTATTGACCATGTATTTTCATGTACCGGGACCATATTGAAGCAATACGCAAGTTCCAGGACTGAGTTGGACGTCACCAACGAGTACGAGGACTATAGATGCAATTATCTCGCCTCCGGGGTCCACTCGAATGGGCCTTTCTTCTTCATCAGCTTGAAGAAGGGTAAGGCGCGCTCTCCCAGCTTGGAGATGAAGCGCCCCAACGCAGTCACTCGACAGTGAGCTTCTGCATTTCCTTGAGGGTCTGCGGTGGGCTCATATCCTCAATGGCCTTGATCTTCTCCGGGTTTGCCTAGATCCCTCTTTGAGACACGAGTAATCCCAGCAGCTTGCCAGAAGGGACACCGAACATACACTTCTCCGGGTTGAGCCGCAAGTTCACCTGGCGCAAGCTCGCGAAGGTCTCCTCCAGATCTTGGATCAAGGTTCTTGCCTCCCGATACCTCACCACGATGTCGTCGACGTAGGCTTCCGTGTTTCTACCGAGCTGCCGCCCCAAGGCGATGTGCATCAACCGCTGAAAGGTCGCACCCGCGTTACGAAGTCCGAAGGGCATGCAAGTGTAGCAGTACACCCCACATGGGGGTCAGGAAGGCTGTATTCTCCACATCTTCTACTGCCATCTTGATTTGGTGATACCCCGAGAATGCATCCAACAGGTCGCATTCGGCAGTGGAGTCGATGATCTGGTCGATGCGTGGGAGGGGGAACGGGTCTTGAGGACACGCCTTGTTGAGGTTGGTGAAGTCGACGCACATTCTCTCCTTCCTGCCTTTCTTCGGCACTACGACGGGGTTCGCCAGCCATTCGGGGTACCGAACCTCGCGAATGGCACCCGCTGCCTCCAACTTGCGGGTCTCCTGGACGATGAAGGCCTGCTTCTCCGTGGACTGCCGTCTCGCTCATTGCTTGACAGGGGGCATACCCTTAAGTGATGCTGGATTACCTCTCTCGAGACCCCCACCAGCTGATTGGGTTCCCATGCTAATATATCCTTGTTTGCACGCAAGAATTTCACCAACACTTCCTCTTGGCTCGGGTCGAGGCCGGCACCTATGGTGAAGGTGGCTCCTGAGGACCCGTCCTCGTCGGTCGGCACCTGCTTGGTTTCCGCCTTGTCTTGGGTGAATAGTTGCTTCTTCTTGGTTGGTACAGCCTCCTTGGCTTCGGGGGCACCGGCGCCGACGGGCTGCGCCGCTGCAGCGGTCTTGAAGGCAAGTTTGAGCGCTGTCACGGCCTCCTTGGTGTCCCCCTTGACGATGAGGACACCTTTGCTTCCAGGCATCTTCATGAGGTTGTAGGCCGGATGAGTCACCGCCATGAACTGGGCCAAAGCTGGGTACCCGAGAATGGCGTTGTACGGGAGGCCGATGCGGGCGATGTCGAAGTCGACCAGCTCGGTGCGGTAGTTGTCGCGCGTGCCGAAGGTGACGGGGAGGCGGATCTGCCCCGGGGAGCGGGCAACGCCACCACCAACTCCTGAGAAAGGCTTGCTGATGCTGAGCTACTCGAGCGGTATGTGAAGAAGGCTGAAGGCCTCCACGGAGAGCAAGTTGAGGCTAGTGCCGCCGTCGATGAGGGTCTTGGTGACGGCCTGATAATCCCCAAGTGCAAGGAATCATCGTAGCACTTTCCAAAGGTGGAAGTGATAAGTATGGAGTGTCGAACCCACAAGGAGCTAAAGGTAAGATCAATATTCTCTCAAGCCCTATCTGCCACTGATACGACTCTACGTGCACTGAACGTTCGCTTCCAACTAGCAACGAGAAATAAAACTACGTTATGGGTATGAAGAGGATAAATTTGCATGGTAACGGAGAGCTAAAACATAAAAGTAGGTGCTGTTATCATAAAGTTAGAATATATTACTTAGTATTATAAATAGTGAGTGTGGAATAATGGTGGATCGGTGTGCGGAATTGTCCTAGGCAATTGTTAACAAAACCGGTAATCACTATGGCAGTTTTATATGAGGGAGAGGCATAAGCTAACATACTTTCTCTACTTGGATCATATGCACTTATGATTGGAACTCTAGCAAGCATCCGCAACTACTAAAGATCATTAAGGTAAAACCCAACCATAGCATTAAAGCATCAAGTCCTCTTTATTCCCATACACAACAATCCCTCTTACTCGGGTTTAAGCTTCTGTCACTCTAGCGACCCACTATAAGAGAATCATGAACGTATTGCAACACCCTACAGCGGGAATCCCTCACGCTTGCGCGACACGGA
Source organism: Aegilops umbellulata (assembly GCA_032464435.1). Lineage (NCBI taxonomy): Eukaryota > Viridiplantae > Streptophyta > Magnoliopsida > Poales > Poaceae > Aegilops > Aegilops umbellulata. Next base: position 239,272,667 of record CP136057.1, read on the forward strand.
GGGCACCATAGGACAACACCAAAGTAAAACATACAACTCATACCAATCTAGATCATCAAGCAACCCAAAGACAAAAGATATCTACTCAAAACATCATAGGATGGCAACACATCATTGGATCATAATATGTGGCATAAAGCACCATGTTCAAGTAGGGATTACAGCGGGTTGCGGGATAGTGGACCGCGTAAAAGAGATGAGGATGGTGATGATGATGGTAATGTTGATGAAGACGATCACCGTGGCGATGATTCCCCTCCTGATGGCACTCCGGCGCCACCGGAAGAGAGGAGGAGAGGTTCTCCCCCTTGTGCTTCCTCCTCCATGGCCTCCAACCTCTGGTCCTTGGCCTTCATGGTGATCATGGCCCCTCCGGGATACTCGTCCATGGCCTGCGGTGATGATGGCCCCCTCCGGCAGGGTGCCGGAGAGGGCTCCGATTGGTTTTTGGTGGCTACAGAGGCTTGCGGCGGCGGAACTTCTGATCCAATCTCCTTTCTGGAAGTTTTAGGGTACGAGAGTATATATGGGTGCAGGGGGTACGTCGGAGGAGCTACGGGGGCCCCACGAGGCAGGGGGCGTTCCCTAAGGGGGGGGGGCGCCCCCACCCTCGTGAGCACCTCCCGTATCTCCTGACGTAGAGTTCAAGTCTATCCGGTGGCTTTCCTTCCAAAAATAAATTCTCCAATTGATTTCGTTCCGTTTCGACTCCGTTTGATATTCCTTTTCTTCAAAACACTGAAATAGGCAAAAAACAGCAAATTTGGGTTGGGCCTCCGGTTAATAGGTTAGTCCCAAAAATAATATAAAAGTGGATAATAAAGCCCAATATTGCCCGAAATAGTAGATAATATAGCATGGAGCAATAAAAAATTATAGATACGTTGAAGACGTATCAGGCATCCCCAAACTTAATTCCTGCTCGTCCTCGAGTAGGTAAATGATAAAAAAGATAATTTTTGATGTGGAATGCTAGTAAGTGCTTAAGTTTGATCAATGATAATTCCAATCACTTTTTCTAGCATCATTACATATCATAACAATAGCTCATCTCATAAAACTTTTCATGATCAAGTAACAAGCAATTCACAAGTTTAAAGTATGGATCATAAACTTTCTTGAAAACTAACAAACGATATTCTTAGTCATCAAAAAATTGCAATTCATCCTATTTTCAGGAAGAGTCTATGTCAGAGCTTTGATTTAGCAAACTTCACATACTCAACTATCATGTAGTCTTTCACAATTGCTAACACTCATGCAATACTTGTGGTTATGGAGTGTTAATCGGACACAGAGAAAGATAGGGGCTTATAGCTTCTCCCCACAACCTTTTACCTCAAGGGTAATGTCAACAATAATAACTCATGCTCCCCTACATCCAATTAGATATATATATATCATGTTCTTTCCAACATGCTGGGCTTGCCAAAGGATAAAATGAAAAAGGAAAGGTGAAGATCACCATAACTCTTGGGTGGCCACATTGCAGATGGTGGGCGTGTAGAGCATCGAAAGCATGCTCGAGCCGGCGGTGGTGACGGGGTGGTCTTCTGAGCTTAAGGTGAGGTCAGCCTCAGGCGCAGCCCAGCCCGGCGGAGCCCCCGAGCGCTTGGAAGTGGCACCGATCTGGCGGAGGAACGACTTGATGTGGTGATCTGAAGCCGGTGCCTGAGAGCCACCTAGCAGGGACGCGACCGCGTGGTGCGCTGGTGCCGCATAGCGCACAATGAATAGGTCGCGCAGATCCTCCCAAGACACCACCATGGATCCGGGGAGGTTGGGCAGCCAGGCGCGCGGCTCGCCGGCGAGGGCCATGGGAAACCAGTTGGCCATGACCTTGTCGTCACCCCCGGCCTCGAGGACGGCCTCCTCGTATGCCAGTAGGAAAGCAGACAGGTCCGCCGCGCCGTCGTAGCATGGCGACATCTCCGGCTTGAATTTGGGTGGCCACCGCACCTGCCACAAGGCGGGGGCCAGGGCTCGGAGCCCCCTGGCCCTGTCGTCAACGGCGGCCGTCGGAGCCGGTAGCGGGGTGCCTGCCATGAGGACGAAGCGCGGTGGCGACGGAGCGCAGATCGACGGAAGGGAAGATACGGCGCACCCGTACCTGGGGCGCCAAATGTCGGATCTCGGGTTCCGGCAAAACCCTCAAGGTTCGAACACTGGGGTGCGCGTGAAGATTTCCCCCTACCGATCCACGCCCTAGCTCGCTAAGATCTCGCGGACGAACTCGATGAACTCACAACACAAAGACACAAGATTTATACTGGTTCGAGCCACCGTTGTGGTGTAATACCCTACTCCAGTGTGGTGGTGGTGGATTGCCTCTTGGGCTAAGGATGAACAGTACAAGGGGAAGAACAACCTCCTGAGGTTGAGGTGTTCTTGTGCTTGACGAACTTGTGTGGGTGAGATGCCTCTGAATTCGTTGCCCCCTACGGTGGTGGCTAGCTCTACTTATATAGGCCCTGGTCCTCTACCCAAATATTGAGCGGGAAGGGAGCCAACAACAGCCAATACGAAAGGGGAAAGCTAGTATAGCTTATCCTGACAAAAGTAGTCTTCGCCTGCAAAAGGCTCTGGCGGTGACGCCGTCTTGGGCTCCATGGTGACCTCTGTTTTGCCGTCCTGCTGGTCTTGGTCTCGTTGCACCGATATGGAAACCTTTGCTTGATGCCTCGGTACTCCGCGCCTGCGCTTGACCCCTTATCACCAAAGAGGAAGCACGGATGCTGCACGCGCTGGCGCCCGCCTGGTCTCGATCGTCATGGATCACGTCACGAGGACCTCGCGAGGTTTGCCTTGCCTTGATCTCTCCGCCCCTCGTGAGCCTGCCTGGCGAGGTCGCTCCTGAGGAGGCCTTGCGTCGTCCGCCTTGCGAGGCTTAGCCCCTCGCGAGGGTCTTGAATGCCTTGTCGATGAAGATGGGCCGTATAGGCCTGCTAGCTCAGCCATGCCGTGGGCCGCAGGCAGGCAAGTCTGGGGACCCCCGTTCCTAGAACGCCGACAACTAGGGATGCCAAAGACGAGATCGCACGGCGGCGGCCTGCGCATCCCAAAGCTGGAGCCGGGGATGAGCTCCCACGGTGTCCTCTGCTAGTCCCAAAGCCCGAGTCGGGGATGACCTCCCTCACGCGGGCCCCTGCTCATGCCCCAGCCCGAGCCTGGGACGGGCTCTGGCGGCCACCTGCCCGTGCCGAAGCCGGAGCCGCCACTGCTAGCAGAGTATAGGGGGATGTGGTCAACGAGCTCGGTGACACTACATACCTGCCGAGGCTCCTCCTGGTGTTACGCGAATTGACAAAGGGGCCGCAACCCCGCCCCAATGACCCGGTCGACACTCCGGGGCTGCAACAAGCGGTCGTCGCCTCGGTAGTCAGCGTCACCATCGACCTCGTGAGCGAGGACGATGATGACGACAAGCAGGAGGAGGACAACAAGGAGGGCTCCTTCGGCGGCAACAGTGGGTCCGATGTGGACTATGATGAATAGTAGATTAGGTTTCTGAACTAGCTTCATTTTTTCAGTAACTATGTTTAGGGCTTATGTTTGTAAAAATTATAAACTTTAAATGAAATTTGTGTTGTTTGCATGTTTGAATGTCCAATTTTTGCCAAGTTTGCATGTCCATGACAAGCGGTGACCCACACTTCATTAAGTTTATTAAATTAATGGGGGCTGCTACTCGTCGGCCGACGGATCTTTTTAAAAGATCCGCCGCCTCGCAAGCCATCAGATTTAACACAATCTAGTCGCTAAACGTGCTTTTCTACCTTTGCAACAAAGGCCTTGTTGCAGAAACAACATTTCCATAGAGGTTGTGTTGCGGATATTTTTTTGCAACATCGGTTGTGTTGCGGATTTTTTTTGCAACATAGGTCGTGTTGCGGATTTTTTTAATGCAACATAGGTCGTGTTGCGAAATTTTTCTGTCTTTCTTTCTTTCTAGAACATAGGTAATGTTGCGGAAAATTTTGCAAATGAAAAAAGTGTGTAGAAACACTGTGATGCCCGGATAATTAAGCTACAGTAGTGCTCTGTTAATCATGCCACGTCACCAGGATTACTATTGTTAAACTCGCATTGACTCAAAATCAGCTCATATTCAAATTTAAATTAAAGTCAAAAATAAAAGTTTCAAATGTAAAAACTAAAATGTGCAAACTATGGAAAATAATTCATAGTTAATATTGGTGGAGAAACCATATTTTTATAAATTATTGTAATGCCCTAAAATAATTAAAACAGTGATAAGACACCATATTTAAATGCTTTTCCAATTATGAGAAATTTAAACAAATTCAGACGCCTCCCAAACTTTTTGTGGCAATGCCAAATATTGCAATACTAATTATGTGGCCATCTACACTTTTTACCAAACTATTTTGCTCACAAACTAATATGCAAAATAGGAGCTAAAAACTAAAATAGAAAAGTTTATGAAGAAAACAGGAGAAAGGGAGAAAAAGCCCCTGCCCCCCTCCTGGGCCAAACCCCCTCCCCGGCCCAACTGGCCGCAGCCAGGCCAGCCCATCACGCCCCCGTCCCCCTGCTCTGTTCACAGAGGAGGCGTGGACAGCACCGACGGCCGCCACGACTCCCGCCATCACCGTGGCGCCCATCCACGCCCCCTCCGGCGCCTATACCTGTCCCTTGGACGCTCCTCTCTGCCTTGGTCGAACCATAGCCGCCACTTCTTCCCACCTCGCGCCGTTGCTCGCTCCCCTGCACACACCCGAAGCTACCGTCGCCGCGCCATCGTCACTGTTGCGGCCACCGTTGTTGCCTACATGCAAGAGGACGTCCAGGAGGATCATGATCACCGGCTTCGTCCATCCCGGGCATCAGCTCAAGCCGAGACGGCTCGTACGCTCGCCATTGCCATCTTCCTCATCACGTACATCGCCGCCGTCCATCGTCGATTCCCACCATTTCGGTCCACCTCCGGCCTCCCTGAGCTCGTCATCCACACGGCTGTGAGCTCCTACTCCATCCCCCCTCTTGTAGACTCGATCCGTTGCCGTAGTCGTCGCCCTCGAGCTCGTCTGAGTTCCCTCGTACAAGTACGCGTACGTGCAATAGCTGCTCCTGTTGCTGCGTTGCTGCTGCTTTAGCTGCTGCGTACTGCCGCTGCTCGCTGCTCCGCTAGCCACTCGCCCGTTGCTGCTCTGTCATCGCCGCTGCACTTGCCCTGCCGCTGCTCGTCTCCGTGCCGCCGCACGCTGCCCCGCACCGTCTCGTCCCTGCGCACACCTCGCCTCGTTGCTATCGTGCTGCGCCCGGCTCGCGCCAGCTCGCCGTGCTGAAGCCGCAACTGCCGCCTGCGCCTACCGTCGTTGCGTCCCGCTCCACTGTCACTGCCCTACTTCCCCCTGCTCATCAGCCACCCTCGCCCGCAGCCCGCTCGCCCAGCCGCCGTCGCTCGCGTCCCGCTGCGCCTCCTCGGCCATGGCCGCCGGCCGCCCTCCTGCTCCCTAAGTGCCGGAGCCTCGCCTCTGCCCGCTGGCCGCGCCCATCCCCGCGCCGAGCCCAGCCTCCCCGCAGCCGCCACCTTCCCTCCGCCCCGCCACCCTGCTCCGGCCGGCACCCGTGCAGCCCTGGCCGCCGGCATCCGTCGCCGGCTCCCCCTTGTCGCCCGGGTGGGTTTGGCTTTCGCCCGGGGCAGCGCCTGCTAGCCACGCCCCGAAAGGCCCCTGGGCCACTGGCCTATGGGCCCCAGCACCCTGGCTCTTATAAAAAACTAGATAGGGGGCGTGGCTTGCCGCGCGTTGCCTGCCGAACGATGGGGCAAACAATAGCACCCAGGGATGTTAATGGAGATTATAATGTTAACTGTTCAGAGGTAATAAAGCCTGAATGTAAACTTGTCACAGCCCTAGAATTCTGCTTTGTAATTAGTTGCATCAATGAGTTGCATCCATGCATCATGTTTTAATTCAAGAAACTGGAATTGAGGGAATTCCGAAAGCCTCAAAATCCAATTAAAAGAAGGGCAAGAACCCTTAAAATTGCATTCAGTGAAACCAAAATGGCCTACATTAATGTTTGATATTTTTGGCAAGGGTTTGGGTCTAAACCAAAAATAGTGAACATTTTTAAGGAATCATTTTGGCATTAAATTTAAATCACTATGGTATTTGAATTTGAATATATATTCATATTATAAAGAATATATTTTCAGATGCTTTGTTATATTCTATGTTCATTTGGAGAAGTTCTTTGAGTGACATAAAAAATTCAGAGAAGTGTTTGGCATTGTTTGAATTTGCTTGAATTCAAAACAATGGCAAAAGATTAAATAAAACAAAAACAGAAAGAAGCGAATGAAAACAGAAGTACTTACCTGGCCTTACCTGCCAGCCCACCTGCAGCCCACCTATGCGGCCCAGCACTGTAGCCAGCCCAGCCCACCACCGCCTCCTCCCCTGTCGTCTTCCTCCTCTGCCAGGAGGACGAGCACGTGCCCGATGCGTGCACGGCCACCGCACGCCACCTCCTGCTTGCTGCCGAGGGCCTGGACGCCTCCACGATGCCACGCAGACCCCCTGGTCCCTCTCGCTCACTCCCTCGAGCTCATCCCCCTCCTATGCTCTCTCCACCGCACACGTCTGAGCGAGCTCCTCGCCGCCGTTGGCCGTAGCCGCAGCCACTGTGCTCCCCTCGTCTCCCCGTGCTTTCCACGAGCTCTGCCTCCATCCCCCGCGCCTCTCCGTCAACCCGTGCGACGCCGAACGCCCTGCATCAACCTCTGCACCGCCATCTTCGCCGCCTCTGCCCCGAGATCACCGGCGACCTCCCGTCGTCGCCAGCCCTTCCCCGAGCTCGCCAAGACCACCGTCAACTCCATCGTGAGCTCCTCAATCGAACCCCCTCTCCTCCGACTCATTTGCGCACCGTAGCGTGCTGCCCTTCTTCACCGAACTCCGGCCGCCGTCCGGCTCGTCGCTGCCGCTGTTGCACGCCGTCCCAGCACCCACCGCCGCCACCAGTAGATGCGCCATAGCGCAAGCTTTCGAACGCGCCCAGCCACGCAAGCTCCCATCACCAGAGTTGGCCGAACGGGCGACGCCGTCGTGCTATGCTTAGCACCGGCGTTTAGCCGTCGACGTGGCACTGTCATTAGTAGTTAATGATCCCGCTAATTAACCCACATTCTCACTAACATACGGGCCCCGCTGCCTAACTAACCGGCTAACAAAATAGATTAAGATTAATCTAAACACAGTGGCCCCACACGTCGGCGTTGACCTCGCTGACGTGGCCGTTGACCGGACCCACCTGTCCGTGAAACTGATGACGCGGGTCACTGACTAGTGGATCCCACTGGTCAGGTTTGACCTAGACCGTGCCCCGTTGACTCGCTGACACGGTGATGATGTCATGCTGATGCAGTTAATAATTTTCTAGATTTAAAATAATTCAGAAAATTCCAGAAAATAGTATAAACTTCAAAAAATCATAGAAATTAATCTATAGCTCAGAATGAAATAAATTATATATGAAAAATGATCAAAAAAATCCAATCTATCCATCTGTACCATTTGCATGCATGTTTGAACAACCTAAGGTTGCTGTATATGGCAATTTGCATAATTGGCATTTAAATAACCATATGTGGAGTTTGAATTTGAACCTTGGGTTCAAACCAACTACACTTAATTGTGTTGCTAGTTGCATTAGGCCAAATCACATCATATTGCCATGTCATGTTCATGCATCATATTGTTGCATTGCATTGATTGTGTCCTTCTCTATTTGCCAGTAACCGTCCCCTCTTAGACGACGATGTTTCCGACGGCGTGATCGATGACACCGATGAAGAACTATATTATCTTCAGAAGTGCCAGGCAAGCAAAAACCCCTTGTTCATTCCAATACAATCGCACTCTCTCGCTACTGCTCTCTTTTACTGCATTAGGACAACAGCGATTCAACTGTTACGTGCTGCGGTAGTTGAACCCTTTCCTCTGCATGACCTGTCATTGCCACAGTAAATAGATGAAACCCACTAGCATGAGTAGGAGTTGTTTGAGCCCTGAGGTGCCTACTCATTCATGCTTGTTTGTCATGCCTGCTAGTGCTTAGAGTTGAGTCAGGTCTGATTCATCGGGGATGAATTGGAATGGTGATGAACATGTCCTACTGTGTGCGAGCTAAGTGTGTGAACACGATTTGGTAAAGGTAGTGGTGAGAGGCCATGTAGGAGTACATGGTGGGTTGTCTCATTGAAACTGTCATGAGGAACTGAGTTCTGTGTTTGTGATCCATGAACAGTTACTACCACGCATTGGAATGCTTAAGTGCCCCTCTCGACTTATTAATCAACCTAATCTCTGTCCAGGAGTTGCAACTAGTTTCTGGTGTTTGTAGGTGGTGTTAGTAGTCTACCAAGTGGCACCCGGTACAGGTGGGCTTGGGACAGACTAGGCACCATGGCACGGTGTACCAAGCATAGATCCATTCACCGAGGTGGGCTTGGGAACCCTGCACACATCGTTTGGGGCCGTGAGCGACACCCTGACCGGATCTCTTGGCGGATGGAACCCGAATAGGCGATAAACCTGGACTAGAGACTTGTGTGGTTAGTCAGGTCATGGCCGACTCCCTCACTAGGCTTCCGCTTGAAGGTTGCCAAGATACACGACGTGTACATAGTGGTAAGTGGCGAGAGCGTGTGTGAAGAAGTACACCCCTGCAGGGTTAACATCATCTATTTGAATAGCCGTGTCCGCGGTAAAGGACTTCTGGGTTGCCTCTACAGTTCATAGACAAGTGAAAGTGGATACTCTAAAACTCGCAACATAAGTGTGAGTGCTATGGATGGCATTCTCGTAGGGAGACGGGAGCGGATCCATAGTGGTGTATTGAATGGTGAATATGTGGACTCGTGTGCGCCACCTCAAAAGAGTTGCTTGCAGTCATAGTTCAGGTTAGCCACCGAGTCAAAGTTGGCTTGCTGCAGTTAAACACCAGCACCCCTTTGTTGATACCAATGCATATGTAGTCAGTTCTGATGTAAGTCTTGCTGGGTACATTTGTACTCACGTTTGCCTATTTTGTGTTTTATAGAGAGACATCAGTCTCGCTAGTAGTTCCGTGTGGACTTCGACGGTTAGCTTGATACCTCAGCTACGATCTTGTGCCCTTGGCAGGATCTGGTAGATAGTCAGGCTTTTCAGCCCTTTTCATTTGTAGATGTCTGTACTCAGACATGTTAAGCTTCCGCATGTGCTTTGACTTGTATGCTCTGAATGTTGGGTCATGAGCTCCATGTTTGTAATATCTTGCTCCTCGGAGCCTAATGATTAATACTTTGAGTCGTAGAGTTTTGTTGTGATGCCATGTTGTATTTACACATATCGAGCATATTGTGTGTATGATTGAAATGCTTGGTATGTGTGGAATCCGACAACCTAGTTGTTTATCCTTGGTAGCCTCTCTTATGGGGAAATGTAGTCTTGTGCTTCCATGAGCCATAGTAGTCCGCTACAGCCCGGTTCACCGGAGTCCTGCTAGCCCAGCACTACTGCTCCGGAACACTTGACTGGCCGGCATGTGATTCACTTCGTTCCTGTGTCTGTCCCTTCGGGGAAATGTCACGCGGTGATATCCGAAGTCCTGCCTAGCCTGCTACAGCCCGGTTCACCGGAGTCCTGTTAGCCCAGTGCTACAGCCCGGATTCGCACGCTGCTGACCGACATGCTCGATGTTGATTCATGTATGCCTGTCCCCGTAAGTTAGTGCCACTTTGGGTTCCCGACTACTCATGTCGGCCCGGGTTCTCTGTCATATGGATGCTAGCGACACTATCATATACGTGAGCCAAAAGGCGCAAACGGTCCTGGGCCATGGTAAGGCGACACCCGTGGGAATACCGTGCGTGAGGCCGCAAAGTGATATGAGGTGTTACCGGCTAGATCGATGTGACTTGGAATCGGGGTCCTGACAGCTTTGGTATCAGAGCCTGACTGCGGATTATCAAGCCAACTGGTCGATGTTGTGTCTAGAAATGCTTTAGTTATATAAGGGAATTGATCGTGGAAGGGAACGTAAGGCTCTTTTTACTCCTTTAACTTATGCCTTCTGATCTGAGTCAACCTCTTCTTTTCTACGGGGATTAAGAGCTAGGCCTTCTCATCTTTCTATCAGGATCACATGTTACTAATCCGTAGACTCGTAGGATTGTTGGTCTCAAGCCTCAGTTCAGTTTCTACTACTTCCATGTGTTGACCGTTGATATCGGAACCTTGATATTGCGATGCTAAGTGGTTATGCCACCATTTTGCATGATGTCTCAAATATTTTTGAGCATTTACAGCCGTTATGCTGTCCGAGTCATCCCAGGTTGCTAAATAGTCTGATGCTTTTGCAAATCCCTTCTTTCCGTTCCCGATGTTTCTTGGGCCAGTTCAACCACACTAATTGCTGAGTTGAGGTATTCTATTGCCTCGACATATATGTTGGAGATATTATTATGATCCTAGGTGTTTTAGCGAGTCACCTGGTAATCTAGCCATGCTTTGTATCCCCAGTGTGATGATTCTGGCCATTATTCTCGAAAGCATCCCATGATGCCATTTAGTAGTAGGTATTCTACTCTTGGGTTCTTGACCCAAGATTCACTCTACTTACCTCGTGTTGATAGTGTTGCCTGTACCTTTAGGATATTAGTAACCTTTGCGATAGTCCTCGAGGTCCGTGGAATTTCCTTCTTCCAAATACCATGAACCATTAAGGCAGAAGTTATTTGAACCAAAAGATCACAATCAGAGTACTCTTGAGGAGTTCTCCATTCATAATTGTGACTCTGCCAGTCCTACCTCTCTGCATCGATTATCCGAAAGAAACATGTTGAACTTGGTTCGACATACTAATCTATGCATCCACAACTCAGAAAGTTATATGTTCCTTGAGTTGACCCTCCTCAGCTGTATTCTGACCCTAGTCTATCAATTGATAGTTAGGAATAGTTGTGCATTCGTGTTCATCGATGCCTATTATTCTTGTGGTCGGTCAAGCCATTCTATTCCGGAATGACTAGGAGAAACAAACTCCAGTACCTCATCCATTTCTAGGATTGGGTCAAAGCAATTGTATTCTGCAGATCAAATGCAATCAAGCTTTTGATTCTGTTCTACCCTGAAGTATTACCCACCTTATGTCAGGAATGTCATGAGAATTGCACCTTCTCTTATGAATTCTTGATGCAGTGATACTCTCTCCATCATCGTCATTCCTCGGTCCCGTGTTGTTGCAACCGGAATGCCAACAAGTGAACCATGATGTGTGGAATCTATACTCCTAGCAACCGTGTTGCTTGGTAGTTAATGGACAATAATCTCATTCTTAGCGTGTTGGTTATTAAATCATCATCCTAAGATTGATCGTGCTACCTAGTCCTTATTTCTGGTGCACTCTTCGATCAATGAGTTAGGATTGTGTCAATCCCTCACTCTTTTGATCATATCATCTTGCCCTGAAAAGCAAGGTTGATCTCGACTTTAGTAACATATCGGTGGTTCGTGATTTTCCGGATATCTTCTCCGAAGTATTATCAGGTTGTCACCTGACCGCTATGTTGAGTTCGTGATCAAGTTGGTTTCTGGTAACCAACCCTTCTCCAAGAATCTGTGTTGCATACCCTTGAGCTAGTTGGTTAAGCTAGACAACAACTTGGAGAGTTGGAAGATAAAAGCTTGTTCGACCTAGCTCATCCCTAAGGGATATCTTGTATCTGTGTGAAAAAGATGGTATTATCATCGATTGATCCTCGTGATCAGTTAGTGGACCTACCATCTTATCCAAACTTTGATTTGAGTATGGGCTATCCTCAAATCAAATCAGAACCAACGATATTCGTAATGTTGTCTTACTCTTGGTTGTTTACTCGAGCATATACCATTATATCTTTTGGGTCTAACCAATGCTATCACCTTGTTCACATAATTGTGGAATTCCATCTATATGGAAGCCGGATGGACTGTTGTTGAGCCCATTGATAACATTTTCATCTTGTCCATGATTCATGTTGGACATCTAAGCTAGTGTTGGAAACTGTGTAAGCATTTTCTTCATGCCCCGTTCATGAAGTATATGTTGGATGAAAGTAGTGACTTCCTCTAAGTACACGTGCAATCGATGCAAGTTGCCGCCATGAATTCGAGAAAGTTTGTTTTTGCTTCCTCTCGAATCATCCCAAGTTAGTCACGCATATGTGCGAAGTACTCTATGGTTTGATAGGTTGGCCGCCTCCATTCCATATGTGTTTCCTAGCACGCCAAGCCACTGATTGATTTGTTTAAGGAGAAGAAGCTCCTTCATAAGAGCTAATCATATGACTTATGCAAGGACTTCGTTATCCGCAATGATGGTTCCCAACCAGAACTCGGTAGTGTTTTATTGTAAGACTACTATGTGGTCATGCTTGTCTGGGACAACGTGTTCACATGTATGTAGCAGAACCAGCTCATGTTTTGGAGCTTACTACCGTAGTCCATTTCTCGAGAATCTCGCAACGCCATCTCATCGAGTTGTGTTGCAAACTTTCTTTTGCAAACATGTTGAGTCTGAAGTATCTTGTTACTAACCAGATCTGAATCTCAGGCAGATATGATGGTTGGAACATTCCAACATTTGCATTTTGTTCCTAGCTTGCACCGTCTTTGTGCCATTTCACTATGGGCTGCCTCCATAGTAATTCTTATTCAGGATCATCTTCAAAAGTGGTCCTACCATGGATTCCACCCATTTTTGATGATAAGCAAAATCATCCCTTGTGTTGTCTTCGACAAGGTAATCCACACCTTCCATACTAGTCCAAGTATGTCATTCTTTTGAATTCCTCCAAACGATCAATTGTGAATTGCCTCAGGCTGGTATGGAGAGCTTCAATTATCCTTTCCGATAGAGTTTCTTTCCGTCGTCATCGTGTTGGATGAAGATCTCGAAAGCAAAGACGTCAAGATCAATTTGAAGCAATGGATCAACATCTTCGAGAAGGGCAATTAGATCATGAAGATCGTGTTAGCTTTGTGTCCCCTCTGTCTTCTTACCTCAGGTCTTGAATCTCGGGACGAGATTCTTGTTTAGTGGGGGTGAGTTGTCACAACCCTAGAATTCTGCTTTGTAATTAGTTGCATCAGTGAGTTGCATCCATGCATCATGTTTTAATTAAAGAAATTGAATTGAGGGAATTCTGAATGCCTCAAAATCCAATTAAAAGAAGGGCAAGAACCCTTAAAATTGCATTCAGTGAAACCAAAATGGCCTACATTAATGTTTGATATTTTTGGCAAGGGTTTGGGTCTAAACCAAAAATAGTGAACATTTTTAAGGAATCATTTTGGCATTGAATTTAAATCACTATGGTATTTGAATTTGAATATATATTCATATTATAAAGAATATATTTTCAAATGCTTTGTTATATTCTATGTTCATTTGGAGAAGTTCTTTGAGTGACATAAAAAATTCAGAGAAGTGTTTGGCATTGTTTGAATTTGCTTGAATTCAAAACAATGGCAAAAGATTAAATAAAACAAAAACAGAAAGAAGCGAATGAAAACAGAAGCACTTACCTAGCCTTACCTGCCAGCCCACCTGCAGCCCACCTGTGCGGCCCCGCACTGTAGCCAGCCCAACCCACCACCGCCTCCTCCCCTGTCGTCTTCCTCCTCTGCCAAGAGGATGAGCGCGTGCCCGACGCGCGCACGGCCACCGCACGCCACCTCCTGCTTGCCGCCGAGGGCCTGGACGCCTCCACGACGCCACGCAGACCCCCTGGTCCCTCGAGCTCACTCCCTCGAGCTCATCCCCCTCCTCTGCTCTCTCCACCGCACACGCCCAAGTGAGCTCCTCACCGCCGTTGGCCGTAGCCGCGGCCATCGTGCTCCCCTCGTCTCCCCGTGCTATCCACGAGCTCCGCCTCCATCCCCCGTGCCTCTCCGTCAACCCGTGCGACGCCGAACGCCCTGCATCAACCGCTGCACCGCCATCTTCGCCGCCTCTGCCCCAAAATCACCGGCGACCTCCCGTCGTCGTTAGCCCCTCCCCGAGCTCGCCAAGACCACTGTCGACTCCGCCATGAGCTCCTCAATCGAACCCCCTCTCCTCCGACTCATTTGCGCACCGTAGCGCGCTGCTCTTCTTCACCGAACTCCGGCCGCCGTCCGGCTCGTCACTGCCGTCGTTGCACACCGTCCCAGCACCCACCGCGGCCACCAGTAGATGCGTCGTAGCGCAAGCTTTCGAACGCGCCCAACCACGCGAGCTCCCATCGCCGGAGTTGGCCGGACGGGCGACGCCGTCGTGCTGTGCTTAGCACCGGCGTTTGGCCGTCAACGTGGCACCGTCATTAGTAGTTAATGACCCTGCTAATTAACCCACACTATTACTGACATCCGGGCCCTACTGCCTAACTAACCAGCTAACAAAATAGATTAAGATTAATCTAAACATAGTGGCCCCACGCGTCGGCGTTGACCTCGCTGATGTGGCCGTTGACCGGACCCACCTGTCCGTGACACTGATGACGCGGGTCACTGACCAGTGGATCCCACTGGTCAGGTTTGACCTGGACTGTGCCCCGTTGACTCGCTGACACGATGATGACGTCATGCTGACGCAGTTAAAAAATTCTGGATTTAAAATAATTCAGAAAATTCCAGAAAATAGTATAAACTTCAAAAAATCATAGAAATTAATCTATAGCTTAGAATGAAATAAATTATATATGAAAAATGATCAGAAAAATCCAATCTATCCATCTGTACCATTTGCATGCATGTTTGAACAACCTAAGGTTGCTGTATATGGCAATTTGCATAATTGGCATTTAAATAACCATATGTGGAGTTTGAATTTGAACCTTGGGTTCAAACCAACTACACTTAATTGTGTTGCTAGTTGCATTAGGCCAAATCACATCATATTGCCATGTCATGTTCATGCATCATATTGTTGCATTGCATTGATTGTGTCCTTCTCTGTTTGCCGGTAACCGTCCCCTCTTAGTCGACGATGTTTCCGACGACGTGATCGATGACACCGATGAAGAACTATATTATCTTCAGAAGTGCCAGGCAAGCAAAACCCCCTTGTTCATTCCGATACAGTCCCACTCTCTCGCTCCTGCTCTCTTTTAATACATTAGGACAACAGCGATTCAACTGTTACATGCTGCGGTAGTTGAACCCCTTTCCTCTACATGACCTGTAATTGCCACAGTAAATAGATGAAACCCACTAGCATGAGTAGGAGTTGTTTGAGCCCTAATGTGCCTACTCATTCATGCTTGTTTGTCATGCCTGCTACTGCTTAGAGTTGAATCAGGTCTGATTCATCGGGGATGAATTGGAATGGTGATGAACATGTCCTACTGTGTGTGAGCTAAGTGTGTGAACACGATTTGGTAAAGGTAGCGATGAGAGGCCATGTAGGAGTACATGGTGGGTTATCTCATTGAAACCGTCCTCAGGAACTGAGTTCTGTGTTTGTGATCCATGAAAAGTTACTACCACGCATTGGAATGCTTGAGTGCCTCTCTCGACTTATTAATCAACCTGATCTCTATCCAGGAGTTGCAACTAGTTTCTGGTGTTTGTAGGTGGTGTTAGTAGTCTACCAAGTGGCACCCGGTACAGGTGGGCTTGGGACAGACTAGGCACCGTGGCACGGTGTACCAAGCGTAGATCCATCCGTCGAGGTGGGCTTGGGAACCCAGCACACATCGTTTGGGGCCGTGAGCGACACCCCGGCCGGATCTCCTTGCGGATGGAACCCGAATAGGCAATAAACCTGGACTAGAGACTTGTGTGGTTAGTCAGGTCGTGGCCGACTCCCTCACCAGGCTTCCACTTGAAGGTTGCCAAGATACACGACGTGTACATGGTGGTAAGTGGCGAGAGCGTGTGTGAAGAAGTACACCCCTGCAGGGTTAACATCATATATTCGAATAGCCGTGTCCGCGGTAAAGGACTTCTGGGTTGCCTCTACAGTTCATAGACAAGTGAAAGTGGATACTCTAAAACTCGCAAGATAAGTGTGAGTGCTATGGATGGCATTCTCGTAGGGAGACGGGAGCGGATCCATAGTGGTGTATTGAATGGTGAATATGTGGACTCGTGTGCGCAACCTCAAAAGAGTTGCTTGCAATTGTAGTTCAGGTTAGCCACCGAGTTAAAGCTGGCTTGCTGCAGTTAAACCCCACCACCCCTTTGTTGATACTGATGCATATGTAGTTAGTTCCAATGTAAGTCTTGCTGGGTACATTTGTACTCACGTTTGCCTATTTTATGTTTTGCAGAGAGACATCAGTCTCGCTAGTAGTTCCATGTGGACTTCGACGTTTTGCTTGATATCTCAGCTACGATCTTGTGCCCTTGGCAGGATCTGGTAGATAGTTAGGCTTCTCAGCCTTTTTCATTTGTAGATGTCTGTACTCAAACATGTTAAGCTTCCGCATGTGCTTTGACTTGTATGCTCTGAATGTTGGGTCATGAGACCCATGTTTGTAATAACTCGCTCCTCGGAGCCTAATGATAAATACTTTGAGTCGTAGAGTTTTGTTGTGATGCCATGTTGTATTTACACATATCGAGCATATTGTGTGTATGACTGAAATGCTTGGTATGTGTGGGATCCGACAACCTAGTTGTTTATACTTGGTAGCCTCTCTTATGGGGAAATGTAGTCTTGTGCTTCCATGAGCCATAGTAGTCCGCTACAGCTCGGTTCATCGGAGTCCTGCTAGCCCAGGACTACTGCTCCGGAACACTTGACTGGCCGGCATGTGATTCACTTTGTTCCTGTGTCTGTGCCTTCGGGGAAATGTCACGCGGTGATATCCGGAGTCCTGCCTAGCCTGCTACAGCCCGGTTCACCGGAGTCCTGTTAGCCCAGTGCTACAACCCGGATTCGCACACTGCTGACCGACATGCTCGATGTTGATTCATGTATGCCTGTCCCCGTAAGTTAGTGCCACTTTGGGTTCACGACTACTCATGTCAGCCCGGGTTCTCTGTCATATGGATGCTAGCGACACTATCATATACGTGAGCCAAAAGGCGCAAACGGTCCCGGGCCATGGTATGGCGACACCTGTGGGAATACCGTGCGTGAGGCCGCAAAGTGATATGAGGTGTTACCGGCTAGATCGATGTGACTTGGAATCGGGTTCCTAACAAAACTGCATGTGATCACGTATGGGAACCACTTTGTCCGACGTAGATAGAGATATGATATGATCATAATATGTCCATTACATGACAGGAAGACGTGGGGAGTTACAAAAGCATGTGGTTTGCATCTAATCTGCAGTAGCATAACAAAGGGTTCCATGCATTTATACATAGCGATGCGCCCAGAGGAAGCTAATACGGACACAATATATACAACTGAAAGATCAAGCTGTGTGGATGACAAAAGTGACGGGTCCTGAATCTGGGAAGGTTCAATGCAACATAGACTTGGAAAACGGCATTTTCCATCGGGTTGTTGCAATGATGGGATCCTGAAAAAACATATGAAGTTGTGAACGATAATTTGTGAAGCTCTTTGAAATGGGTCTAAGAGATGATGTATGTCTACCTACAATGGCGTGTGTGCCGCTCTATTTTCCAGGGAATAGCGCTCGACGCGCGGCCCTCATCTTCTTGTTATTTTTAGAAGGCACTCGATGGATGCTGAATATTAGTAATTGTGTAGTTAGGACATAGAAGCCACAGTTGGGTTATATGTGAAGACAACAATAAGAAAATGGAATGGAGAGCACCTATTATTATTTGCTGTGATCGGGGTCGATGCACTTTCTCCTCCAGTGGTATCCTGTGGGAAAGCAACTAATAAGAGAAACGAGCATGAAGCATGTGCTACCACACGATAATGAAGATACCTTGGCGAACGGTCTTACCTTAGACAACATGATTTGGCTGGCATGTATAGTATTCTGATGCGTAGAAGGTAACACAATAGCTTCTTGTTTAGCCTTAGGTTGGGGACCTGGTTGATTACGGTCAGTGAAGAGAGTTGGTCATGCAGGGCGCTGGCTTGGTCGTAGAGTGTCGACGAGCAGAACTCCTCGGCCTGATGTTTTCTTATGCATTTTTTCAGCTCCGCGAAATTTGCATCATCTATCGTGATTATACCTATTTTCTGCAGTTATCCAAGGGCGGCAACACACATAGATTCAATGCATGGTCCATGAAATTCCTTTGTTGTGCTTGACAAGCTTTTGTTGTGTGGAGGCAGGTCAATGGAGACAGAGATGCCCACATCATCGCTACCAATGTTAGTGAAAGCGAATGGATGGATTATGCCACCAATTGTTTCAATTGCTTGTTCGAGAATGAATTGCTTGTTGATGGTGACACAGATAGGATATTGCTTTGATTTAACAAATGGTAAAATGTAAATATCAGCATGCAATGGGTTATGAAATCGATGGATGAAGAGGAGAATGAGATGACAACAGCTTGGAACTAATCGGAGGAAAGCCCTTGAATAACAGCTCATCATTCGTGGCCAGCTTGATGGACGAGGTTGTCAATGCAGAGGAGGATTCATCCATGGCGGCGACAGGACTGGAACAAGAGGCTAGTGGAAGGGAGAGGGGAACGGATTTGGAAACATGGTATGCAAAGAGAGCTGGTATATAGTTAACCTAGTTGGGTGGGCCTCTTTTGATGTGCCACGCCATTGTCCTTGTGGCTTCCAGGCTATCTGTACATAGGGATATGTGCCTTAAGTGGCCTGTAAAATAATTGATGTTATGTGTTGTTAGTCAAAGAAAATGGAAATGTCGATAAGGTAAATTAGATGGGAATATAAGCGGCCAACTAGTGTCAATGTGCCCGATGAAAGAGAAGCAGTATATTGTGTCTGACATAACAGATGGCATAGCATCAATGCAAACCATACAACAAAGCATGTTCAAACTAAGGATTTCATAGCCTATAATAGCATGACGACAAATATAATTTACATAGTTAATTTTGATAGGCTGGGAGATAATGGACTATATCCCTGGTACACACCATATAATTTACATAAATAAGTTCAGTGGTTGGGGTAGTACATAATAGAGTAGAGTAGTGCAGCACATGCCACATAGTTTACATAGAAAATAAGTTCAGTAGGGTACTACATAGGAGAGCAATGGTCGTAGCGCAGATGTAAGATGCATATACCACATAGTAAAAGATAGCAAGCTGATACCACCGAGCGATCCTCAAGAGAATCACGCTGGCATGTTGGTGATGTTGTATCAGTAGTGCTCCTCGAGCAAAGTGTCGTAGCCTGCAGAGCAATTGCCTTCACTATCAAAGATCTCCTCATCATCCAGACAACTTCTCACGTAGGGTGGATGCTCTGGTGGCACGGGCTCGGGGTCCACTGAACAGTTGTCTTCATCATCAGTAAAACCTGGCTTTGGGTCATATGGATATGTCCCAATGGACTGTAGGTACTCAACAGCAAGGATGGTGTTCTGCTCAAGGTACTCACATATGTGCTGAGCATTCTGGAGAGTCGCATTGAGCTCAATGCCTGCCTATGTTGATCCATGGGACATGCCCTCATCAATCAGACACTGAAGTTGGATGGTTATTGAAAATCCAGTATCCAGTGAGTTATCCCAGCCTTTGCTGAGCTTCTTTATGATCTCATGTTTCTCACTAAGCTGCTTCAGTAGTATTTGATGGACCTTGTTGATGGATTCAATGACTGCATCGTTTTCAGCCAGCTTCTCCATCATGTCTCTGTTTGTCTTCATAATAGAGTCAAGAGTGTTGTTCTTCTCTTCTAGTTGCTGCACCAGAGATGTATTGACCTTTTTCAATGATTCGATACTGCGGTCCTTTTCTTTCAGACGTTGACGCAGTGACTCATTGTTAAGCCTATCAGACTAAAGTTTGTTATAGCTATAATCACTTGGGACCACATTGTGTTCCTTCTCCATGAATTCCATGGCTTTACGCGCAACATGATTCTGTGCTTCTTCCAGATGAGTGAAAGCAAAGGTTGAAATATATGTTTGACTAACAGGACGCTCCAGTTCACTGGAAATTGGATGGAAGGCGACTGTGACTTCAAGGCACCCAAGATGAACTGCACGTGCCGAGTAGGCGGCCGCTGGAAGGCCGGCTTTCTCAAACATAGCATCTATGATGACTTTGGACAGAAGGTTCACAGGATTCATGTTGAAACCTGGTCCAAAAATCATAGCGTAGTAAGAGTGAATGCCATCAAAAACAACACTTATATTTTAAATGGAAGAGTAAGCAAGCAAGTCAATGCTTTGGATGCAATCGGACGTATGATTCTTCTTCGCTGTCTACTGTAGTTTGTGAGAAAGAGAAATTAGTACATGCAGTAAATTCAGTGGGGCAACAGATATGTAATTTATAAAATGTAGTTAGGTTTGAGGTTGTGTCTGGAATGGGAGTACTAACGAAACAAGAAAGAGAACGAAATCTCTTCTCTGGAAGGGCACTGGATCATAAATGGCTTGCTTTTGATTTTATATGCATAAATGAAGTGAGAGCTAGGATCTCATTCAGCAGAGGGCATGCATTGGAATAAAACGCAGGAATGGTTAATTTACTCCCAACATTATTCTTAACCATACTAAAGGGCCGGTGATTATCCTATTGCTACAAGTCGATCTGGTTCAGTAATTATGGAAGGACAAGGGATAAACCAATAATACTTAAATGTGGGTATGCATATGGCATAACAAATTAGTAGATTTATTTATATGATATGTGTTCTATCTAGGTGCATGTCTGTCCACATTAAGTTCTGGGCCATTAACTCACAGCTCTCTGTTGTAAGTACGGCTAAATTCCAGAAAATACCTTCTAGGAAGAATCGACCGTTGGCAAACAATTAAGCTGGCCTAAAGTTCTCAAAGATGGCGGGTCGAGGGGAAGAGCTCGGGCTGCAAGAAGGGGAGGAACATGTAACGCCCTCGATGCGGTTATATCTCCCACGTGTCGAAGCACGACTTGGAGGCATAACCGCATTGAAAGCAATGTCGCAAGTGAGGTAATCTTCACACAACCCATGTAATACATAAGGGAAAAAGATACATAGTTGGCTTACATTCGCCACTTCACACAATACATAAATAAACATTCATCATCCAGATTACACTCAAGGTCCGACTACGGAACCAAAATGAAAGAAGACTACCCCAAATGCTACACAGATCCCCGATCGTCCCAACTGGGCTCCACTACTGATCATCTAGAAAAGACACATAGTAACGACCACGTTCCTCGTCGAACTCCCACTTGAGCTCGGTTGAATCATCTGCACTGGCCTCGTCGGCAATTGCAACTGTTTTGGTAGAATCTGTGAGTCACGGGGACTCAACAATCTCACACCCGAGAGATAGCATCCAATTCGCCCTTCTCATTGAGAGAAAACAACAGAATGGTATCATCACGAGCGGCATAGATGATCACATCGTCAGAAGAGTGAGTCAATTGAATTTCCCTGGCAGCACAATCAAGCTGAGCCTTGTGCTTAGAAAGCCAGTCCATCCCGAGAATAAGATCAATATCAGAGTCACCAAGAACCATTGGAGAAGATAGAAATCTATAGTCGCCCATCTTGATAGAGACATTAGGAACTATCGAGTTTGCTCTCATTGACTTCCCCGGAGAAATAACACCCAAAGGTTTATCCAGGTAAGACCAAGAAAAATCATTCTTTGCAAAGAACAATCTTGACATGAAACAATGCGATGCACCAGTATCAAATAAGACTTTAGCAGGAATATCATTAACTGAGAGATTACCCATGATCACTTCTGAAGAATCCTCTGCCTGAGCCGCGTTCATCATGTTCACTTTGGCATGCTTAGGATTATGCTTGACCACTGCATTGCTGGAAGATTTCACAGGAGGAGGAGGCGGAAGGCGCCTTTGGTTGAAGCACTTGTTCGCATAGTGACCCTTTTGATGACATTTGTTGCAAGTCACCTCTGAGAGCGGACGATGATACGGTGCATTTGGCCTTGGAGCTTGGTTCTAAGACTTGTTCTGATAGCCAGGGTTGGGTGGGTGGGAAGATCCACGACCACCTGAGTTCTTCTACTGATAAGGCTGACGGAACGGAGGAGGAGGAGGCAACCGGAACTTCTGTTGCTTGGCCGCCACAAGTGAGGAAGAAGAGGACTGAACTGCGTCCCTGACTCTCTTCTTAGATGCCTCACACTTGAGCTGAGCAGCTTCTTGTTTCAGTGCCATGTTGTAGAATTCATCATACTTTAACGGCTCAAAAAGCATGAGAGCTAGTTGCAGATCTTCTCTGAGGCCACACCTGAATTGGTAAATCATGCTCTTCTCATCAGGGATGTCTTGCTTAGCAAAACGAGAGAGCTTCTGGAACTGAGTGTTGTATTGATACACAGACATGTTGCCTTGCTTGAGATTGCGGAACTCCTCACGCTTACTCTCAACAACACTTTCTGGAATGTGATGAGCTTTGAAGTCACAGCGGAAATCATCCCAGGTAATCACACGACCTCCTCTGGAATCTTTGTATTGTTGGAACCACTCAGCAGCTTGATCCTTGAGTTGAAAAGAGGCAAACTTGACAAAATCCTCAGGTCTGACATTGCTACATTCGAAGTGCTTGTTGATGTCCACGAGCCAATCATCGGCGTCTGTGGCCTCGACACAGTAGCTGAAAGTCTTCGGCTGATTTGCAAGGAACTGATTGAGGGTAGCAAAATGCGGCTGATTGTTGCCTTGGCCTTGATTTCCCTGATTACCTTGCCCTTGGTTGCGATCTTGCTAAGAGCTGAATCAGAATCTGAGCATTGGCATTGGTGGCCGTCATCAAGGCTTGCCATGCCTCCGAAGGCGGAGGTGGTGGCGGAGGGTTAGCCTGACTTCCTTCATTGCGTTCCGGATTCTGACGCGTTGGCGGAGCCATCCTCAAGAGGGTGACATCCATTAGCATCTTGAAAGACATATATTCAAGCTGAATCAAAGGATCGAAATTGCAACATATAGTCTTCACAATAAACATTCGAACAAGAATGAACGAATGAATTCCAAAGTAAAGCATCACACTTCCAAAAGCTGAGAAGCCATTTAGATAAAGGTATGGAATCACCATCTGCCTTCGAAACAACTCGAATAACACAACTGAAAACAAAACAAAGGATTGGCTTGCGGAATAAGCCGGAAACAAACATATGATAGATTCCATATCGTATCATGTGTGTGTTGGAAAGAGATCCTACGAGATACTTGAGTTCCCACTTATAAACTCCCGAAACTTTCTGGTTATGCAATCAGGTGTTGGGGATACAGGGGACACAAAATATATCACCCAAACTAACAATACCTAGATCCAGCTTTATCCATCCTTCAACACATAACCAAGAAACCTTCGGAAATCATCTACCTCAACCTTCGAAAAGCATCCGTTATACGAGTTATGGCAATACTCCCGCACTCGCCTCAGTACTGGGCTATTAGGGTTATCTCACCAACAACTGTACAAAAGAGATTTTCGATGTCGGCGTACTAAACTCAGGTATTCCAGAACTGCAACGATAAAATTGTGACGACAACACCTCAGAGCTCAACTCCCCGGGACACCTCCACTAAACCCCTGCTGACAGGAGGCACCAAGACAATGTTGTCATCATAAAACCATCTGAACGATTCTAAGATACCCGCGTGATCCTAACTTTTTTTAGTGAAATTTGAGAAGAGAAGAGTCAAAACTCTACGTCAGGATGCCTTACCAGAGCGATGAGGAGACTGGGAAGTAAAAAGAATTCCTAAACTCTCCGATATATAATTCTTAAATGACTCAAAACATTTTTCTAGACACAACTCGGCCGCTAAAACGATCAATCAGTGGGGGCTCCTAAGGTCGGGGAAGGCTCTGATTACCAACTTGTAACGCCCTCGATGCGGTTATATCTCCCATGTGTCGAAGCACGATTTAGAGGCATAACCGCATTGAAAGCAATGTCGCAAGTGAGGTAATCTTCACACAACCCATGTAATACATAAGTGAAAAAGATACATAGTTGGCTTACAGTCGCCACTTCACACAATACATAAATAAACATTCATCATCCAGATTACACTCAAGGTCCGACTACGGAACCAAAATGAAAGAAGACTACCCCAAATGCTACATAGATCCCCGATCGTCCCAACTGGGCTCCACTACTGGTCATCTGGAAAAGACACATAGTAACGACCACGTTCCTCGTCGAACTCCCACTTGAGCTCGGTTGAATCATCTGCACTGGCCTCGTCGGCACCTGCAACTGTTTTGGTAGAATCTGTGAGTCACGGGGACTCAGCAATCTCACACCCGCGAGATCAAGACTATTTAAGCTTAAAGGTAGGACAGGGTTGTGAGGTGGAGCTGCAACAAGCGACTAGCATATATGGTGGCTACAACGCAAAAGAGAGCGAGAAGAGAAGCAAAGCACGGTCGTGAAGCTAGAAGTGATCAAGAAGTGATCCTAGAACAACCTACGTCAAACATAACTCCAACACCGTGTTCACTTCCCGGACTCCGCCGAGAAGAGACCATCACGGTTACACACGCGGTTGATGTGTTTTAATTAAGGTCAACTTCGGGTTTTCTACAACCGGACATTAACAAATTCCCATCTGCCTCATAACCGCGGGCACGGCTTTCGAAAGATAATACCCTGCAGGGGTGTCCCAACTTAGCCCATTATAAGCTCTCACGGTCAACGAAGGATATTCCTTCTACCGAGAAGACCCGATCAGTCTCGGAATCCCGGACTACAAGACATTTCGACAGTAATAAAACAAAACCAGCAAAGCCGCCCGATTGTGCCGACAAATCCTGATAGGAGCTGCACATATCTCGGTCTCAGGGCACATCCGGATGAACACTACGTACGGCAACCGGAGATACCCCAAGTTGCCTCAGGGCGGCACCGCAAGTGGCACTAGTTTGGACCAGCAATCGAAGGAGAACTGGCCCGGGGGGTTAAAATAAAGATGACCCTCGGGCTCGCGAAAACCCGGGGGAAAAAGGCTTAGGTGGCAAATGGTAAAACCAAAGTTGGGCCTTGCTGGAGGAGTCTTATTCAAAGCGAACTGTCAAGGGGGTCCCATAAATCACCCAACCGTGTAAGGAACGCAAAATCAAGGAACATAACACCGGTATGACGGAAACTAGGGTGGCATGAGTGGAACAAAACACCAGGCATAAGGCCGAGCCTTCCACCCTTTACCAAGTATATAGATGCATTAATTAAAATAAGAGATATTGTGATAACCCAAAGTAATCATGTTCCAACATGGAACAAACTTTATCTTCACCTGCAACTAGCAACGCTATAAGAGGGGCTGAGCAAAGCGGTAACATAGCCAATCAATGGTTTGCTAGGAAAGGATGGTTAGAGGTTTGACATGGCAATGTGGGTGGCATGATATAGCAAGTGGTAGGTATCGCAGCATAGGCATAGAAAAAGAGCGAGCATCTAGCAAGCAAAGATAGAAGTTATTTTGAGGGTATGGTCATCTTGCCTACAAGGTTCTTAGAGTTGTCGAAAGCTTGATCCTCGTAAGTGTTCTCAACAGGTTCCTCGTTCACGTACTCGTCTCCCGGCTCTACCCAAGGCAAGAACACAAGCAAAGGGGACAAACATCAATCACGATGCAATGCGCAAACAACATGATGCAAAACATGGCATGATATGCGAGATGTGGTATGCAATGCATATGCGTGCTCCGGAAGGAAAAGATGAACAAGGCATGATCTTGGCAAACCAAGTATGCCGCTGGAAAGGTGAGGTGATTTCGGTTGAAATCGATATAAAGATCACCGGAATCGGATGCACGGTTTGCAAATGGCAAGCAATACAAGAATGGCATATTTCTGCGTTAAACAGCATGATGCCACTTAGCATGCAACAAGAAATTAAGCTACTGCACCCAAACATACCAACAAAGCATATGGCAGTGATCTACTCAAGATGCTTGACAAAAGCTGAACACTGAGCTACGGCTAAAACACACCACAACAGGTTCAAACTAGCATGGCGAAAGTGCAAAAGATATCAGCTTCACAGACTTAGTGAAAATAACATGCCAGAATTTAACATCAGGATGACATGTTTAGAGCAAGGAAACAACCTGCTACATTAACATGACATAGCAAAGTATGGCATGCCATTAATCTACTCAAAGCATTGAACAAAAGTCCCTTACTGACCATTAGCCAAAAAGGACCAGAAAACATAATAGCACCCATGTCAAATAAGCAAGTTTCGTTACAGTTTTCAGACTGAGCGGAAAACTGGACATGTCAAAAACAGATAACAAGTAGGCATGTTTACGAGCTTGATGCACTCACTACAGAGCTTTGCATGATAAACTAAGCATACATCCATCAAGAAGACATGGTATAGAAGCTATAAATGGCAAGAATAACATCATAGCATGCAAGGATCAACTACAACAAGCTTGGCAAAATCGAATAACATGTAAATAATCTGCCAGTAATATTTTATAGCAAAAGTAGATCTCGATTGACTCAAGCTATGGCACTCCATAATTACAAACAAAAGCATGGATGGACAGAGAAAATCCATATGTTCAAAACATCCTTACTGATCATGCTCAAAAGAGGCATAGATCCCTCTGAAACAACATGAACACATGGCATAAAAATAACAGCAGGGAATAACTTGGTGGAATTACTAAGTCCCTGAAATCAGCAACATTATGTACCCTAGTTTGCATGCTTGTGCTAGTAACCACAAAGATCACAAAAATACATGTCATACACCCCTGTAAAGATGGCATGGCATATTTCAAAACACATGTAGGACTCCAGTTCATAGGATGCACACATCAATCATGGCAAAAATGACAAAAGTGCATCTACTGAAGCAGATCTGAAACTAACATCACATATCCCTCTTCCAACAGCATTTCGGGCATCAAGATGAGCTCAAATTAAAATGATGCAATGAGATTAAATGATTTACTCATCGAGACGAACAATTTGACATATTACACGCATGAAACGGAGCAGTATGCAGCAAGTTATGGCATGAACAAAAATGCACCAGAAGGTAAGTATCCAGGGACTTGGAAGAAAATTCGACCTCGAGGGGGGCAAAAGTCAACGCGGTGCACGGACGCCGAGGCGGTGGCGGATCTCGCCGGAGCTGTGGGCCGCGGTGGCCGGAGAAAGGAGGAGGAGGCGGAGACGGCGAGGGGGCCGCGGGAGGCGCGGACTCCGGGGCGGCGGCGACCGCGGGAGGCGCGGGCCGCGGGGCGCACGGGACCTCGGGCGCCGGGGTTCCGCCGAAGTGCGGTGCCGGCGACGGAGGGCGGCGGCACGGGAGGAGGACGGAGGCGGCTGGCGCGGGGACGGGCGGTGGAGCAGCTTCGGCGCGCGGGCGCCTCGGGCCAGCGGGCGGCGGCGGTCGGGCGGGCCGCGCGGGCCGGCGGCGGCGGGAGGCGGCGAGGGCCACGTGGCGCGTCCGGATTGGCGCGGGCGGCGGCGGCGACTGCATCCGGTCCGGGACGGACGTTGTCCGGCGGCGGAGAGGGATTTTTGCTAGGGTTAGGGTGGATTGGACCCGGGATTTCGGAGGGGAAGGTATATTTATAGGTAGGAGGAGCTAGGAGGCTCCAAATTGAGCACGGTTTTCGCCCACACGATCGTGATTGAACGGCGATGGACATGGGAGTGTATTAGATGGGTTAATGGTATGATTTGAAGGGGTTTTGGGCTGCAACACACACGAGGCCTTCACGGTTACCCGGTTAACCGTTGGAGTATCAAACGACCTCCAAATGACCCAAAACTTGACAGGCGGTCTACCAGTGCTATACCAAGGACGCTTGACAAACCTCGGTCCATTCCGAGAAAGTTTAATACCCGCTCACGGAAAAAGGTAAAAGGGGGCGCCGGGGAACATAGGAGCGCCGGATTGCAAAACGGACAACGGGGAAAATGCTCGGATGCATAAGACGAACACGTATGCGAATGCAATGCACATGATGACATGATATGAAATGCATGACAAGGACAAAATGCAAAATGAAGGGAAACCCAACCATGGAGGGAAATATCATATCACATAGCCGAAAGTGGCAAGAGTTGGAGCTACAAATATGGCAAGTTACATCCGGGGTGTTACAGAACAGTACTTAGGAAACCTAGCAAACCCATGTCCAAAGAACAACCAGATCGAAATACAGCGGCGGGAGGAGAAATACCTGTCGTAAAGATCAATCGTAGCTAGATGTGCCCTTCTTCATCTCATACCGCTCGTCGATTTGAGCAGTTGTGTGGATCTAGGTATACGTCTGAGGGGAAGTGAGAGGAGCAAAGCAGGGGAGTGAAGTGGAGGAAGGGGATGAGAGCGGGTGGCTGGATGCGTATGTGGGATGGTGAGTGAATAGAATCACCTCCTGCACCGATGGTGAACAGTAGAAGCCGCCACTCCACGCAAGTAGGGAGGCTGCGCCTGCTCCTTTCGGGTGATGGTGATCTTACCGGTGGTCTAGGGATCATCCGGTTCTCTTGTACCAAGACTCCTACCCACCCATTGGGATACCATGGGCCCAGCCAAGAGGAGCCCACCGGGCAACGAGAGTGACTTAACACACCAGCATAGAACGCATAGGAAAAAGGAAAATGCAATCATCGCTAATGGGTTGTATCTCTGCCTGTGATCCAAGATGCTTTTGGGACGGGCCGACGATAACCAACTGCGAAGGAGAAGGTGATGTTTTTAGAGGAATGTAATTTAATAGGGAAAATTGGCTCAGCACACCTAGGATAAAACAAGGATTTCTCAAAAAATAAAAAATAAACCTAGGATAGAACAAGGTAGTTATACAGGCGCATGTACCAATTAAGTTCAACACCAAATCACTGGGATTACAGTACGTGAACCAAAAGGACAACAGGTAAAACAACAAATGCCTCGACTATAGGTTTGTTGTCTTCATAGCTGGTCGTTTCAATTATAAAGGTCGAGGATGTGGCCATCCGAGTCACCATCGTTGTGTTCCTTTGGATAACCAAATGTAACCCTGAGGAGCTGAAGGGCGTCATGTGAAAGCTTGCTTAGCCGAGCAACAGCATGCTCAACTTCTGAAATCTTCCTAGCAAACTCAACGCCTGGTGTGGGGCCAGCTGGAAGTGACTCAAATACAACCAAGGAAGATATCCGATCACAGGTTGAGAACACAATACCTATGTAGTTACCAGTGGTCGTCGCTAGCCCTTTGATCCTTTCATCTTTCTTAGCTAGTAGGTCAGGAAGTTGTAAGTTGGTCTCCTCTGATCTTTTCAATCCAATATAGTTGTAGTCTTGCACGACCTTCCTCTGGTGATCTTCCGTATAGTCTATTGCCTTTTGAGAACTACATCTATTGTGCTCTGCAAGTTATGCAGGGAGAGCTCGAGAGCTGGACCGGTGTAGACGGGTGCCGCAGATGTTCTTTGAAGGGATAAAATGTAACATTATTTACAAACTGGCCCCTTTGATGTGCTCGAGAGTGATAGCGTGGCGCTGGAAGGTCGGGTTTATCTAATATACCTCCGAGTAGATATGTACCCGAAATCTCAACGATCTCCATATCATCGTCTATGAAAAAGTGAAAATCACTGGGTGAAGATGAAGCTGTGATAATACTCACAAACAAAGGATACGTATAATTAAATAGGCTGAGCACAGGAAGCATGGTAGAGATCAGGCACAAAGGACGGTGCAAAAATGTTCTGTAACAGTAAATACAAAATGAGGGAATCGATGCCTTCATATCATTAAACGATAAAGGACATGTTCGATAGAGCCTAGTTTAACCTAGATGGTAACAACACATAGACAAAAGTAGGCATATCCTATACACACAATTAAAATATATTCCTACGGATAATGAAGTTGGTGATATCCTGGGGTAAAGGATATTCATCATCACATTCTTTTTTGCAGCTCACTTGCGAGACGGCCGCTCCTGTATACAATTATATCTAGGAGATCTCCAAAAGGGAGGTTCCAGCCGCATTTCACATTTGTTCAGAAAAGTAGTACATATCTCTGGTAGATAGGTGCCAACCTCTGGTAAGCTTCTTGCCTTTGATTTCTGATTCTTTCGGCCGGTTTTCAAGGAAGGTGATACGATTTTCCTGGCGCTTTGTTTTTGCATAGTTTATGTCTCTGACAACTGTGTTGGTCATGGTCTCTATGTATCTGACTGCTTTGATAGCAGCGCTATCTTTGGTAGTGACCTCATCTATGCAATACTCTCCAGGCATAGACACGTCGACAGTTGAGCCTCCAGGATCCGGACTAGAAGTGTCGAAGTTAACAGTAATGCGAACCTTATTGTCCTCATGGACAGCATTCTCATACTGGGGTGGGCCTAGGCCAAGGTTTGCAAGGAGCATCTCAAGCATCACCTTGTGTGGAATTTTGAACACCCTTGTAGCATCCCATAGTACGACAGGATGTGAATTACCGACAGACGAATAGCAGAACACTATCATATGTATAGGAATGGTTCTAATAATAACAAGACGGGCAAGATATGGTTCGATTCACTCAATCAAGAAAACTATATAGCACTTAATCAGCCAAGAAGGCAATGACAGAGTAGGTGCACTGAACTGTGTGCAACCTTTCAGTGGTAACAGACCTAACTATAGCCTAACCGATATGTTCTATCAAAATTCATGGATTTTTGTTTAATCAAACTGCCTATCTACACAAATCTAATTTCTTACTTCAGTTTCTTTTTCGTCTGGTCCAACCTATGTCCAGGGTACATATCATCGTCTATATATCTAGCAAAGAGAAAACATTTTGCCCCTACCATGGAAACTAAACAAAGGAAAGAGTATGGCTGGACCAACCTGGGCAAGCGCTCGCAGATTATTGTTGGTGGAGGCAGCCGAGCTCGAAGAGCCGTGATCCTGGAGCTCCTGGCCAGACATAGAAACCTGAAAGTGAAATCGGTGGATCTTGAAGATCAAGAAGACGAAAGAATCAAGCAAACTGGAAAAAGGAAGCAAGTTCATATGGCGATCGAAGTGCAGTTGTACCTTCATAGAGAAGCCGAGTCAGGAAGAGGGAGGTGTAGGCGCACACCAGAGGCTCGATGGCAGGCGGTGGCGGCACGACGAGAGGCCAGGGAAAAACGCAACCGAGACAGCGAACGAAATGACCCAGGTGTGACCTAGTTTTGATAAAACAGAGAAGGAAATACAACGAGCCTCTGCCTGCAGCTCTGGCGAACGGAAGCCCAAAAGAATTTAAATGGGCCGCATGCTTATTCACTGCGTCAGGCATCTCTGCA
This sequence comes from Aegilops umbellulata, assembly GCA_032464435.1. NCBI lineage: Eukaryota > Viridiplantae > Streptophyta > Magnoliopsida > Poales > Poaceae > Aegilops > Aegilops umbellulata. The sequence goes on from CP136057.1 coordinate 239,304,013, forward strand.
TGTTAAATCAGCATGATCCCGTGCGGCCCAAATACCAATTGGGTCGGGCCATGAGCGAGGCTGAATGTTTCAGTTTCTTCAATTAGTTTTCTATTAGTTTTGCTCTTTGTTTTTAATTGATTTTATCTACCTTCTTCCACAGAAGTAACTCGTAATTTAGAAAGGTTCGAAATATTAACGAAAGTGGGCGATGTAAAACAAATGTTCATTATGGAAAAAGAGAAAACATTTTTTGAATTAGAATAAACTTTTTTTATTTTGCCGAACAAATTTATACGAGAATTTTTAACAACGAGGAACAACTTTTAATATTTGATGAATAAAATTTGAGAACGATGGACATTTTTTCAACTCGCTGAACAAGATTTGTATTCTAGATTTGGTTTGATACTGAATTCATGGGTAACCGAAGTAAAAATGTTATTTTGTGAGTATCGCCCCTCCATGGGAAAAGCAATAGCAGCTACCAGTACAACAGAAGCCAAGGCCGGAGGTGTGGTCTAAACTATTATAACCTCATGAAAATCCACTTGCAACGAAGAATGCAACGGCAAAACAAGCGAAAAGGCATGGTATAAAATGTTGATAACCGACCACATCACTAATAGACAACATAGCGGTCGCATCACAAGCTTACAATTTAGATGAGTATCAACATAGCACGAGGACAAGCAGACATACATTTAGGTAAATAGATTGATCAGCCGGCCAACTGGAATGTGCAGAAACGTAATATATTTTCGTCTTTTTGAGAGTAGCCTGAGCCTAAGGAAAAAGATCACGAAGGTGTAGCTAATATAAGATGGTCCATACATACTGGTATATTTACAATCATCGTAATAAAAAGGTTTATGCACCAAAAGACCAAGAGGGTAGCCTGCAACGCATAGATCAACTGCAGGGAACATCTACATCGATTTCATGAGGAGTTGAACAGCAGTGTGGCTTCACGATGGGGTAAGTAGATCCATGACAGAGAGGTTCTCTTCAGAGCTTCGAATGATTCAATAGCATCAACGTCAAACGCCGGCCACCTTCCAAAGAAATCGTCAGGCGAGGCACGAACATGAAACGTGCATTTCATGCCAAGCAGGCCTACGAGTTCGGGAGGGGTTTTCCTGAGCGCCGAGGCATGTTGTTGCGAATGACCTGGCCAGCAGATCGACCCACAATCTTTTGCCCTTTCGCTCCAAACAATTCAAACTCAGCCTCTCCGCTTCGATCTTTCGCAAGGACAATAACGTGTACCTGGTCATTAGCCAAAAAACTATAAGGAAAGCAAAAGGAGCACTAAGAACCAATGCAAATTTGTGCTCTTTTTACCCTATTGTTGCACTGATATATGAACAGCTACGGCACCCACATGTATATACATCTGGCTGAGTGAGCGACGTTGCAGCCGGCATGGACATATAGTGGCAGTCCGTACAGAAGGTGGCCTGCCATTTTTTCAAATGTGAATCCCTGGTAATTGACACATTGCATCAAAACGTACCCGCCTATGAAGCAAAGGAAGGCAGTGCGTCAGCAGTATTCTTGCAAATGCATAAATCATAAGTACTATAGACAAACAGTCATGTGCAACAGAGGAGTTGAAGTTCTATAAGGACAATGTTGACCCGACGGACATGACGTCTTTGAAGAAGCCAACTACAGAACATGAGCCGGTGCTAAAGTTTTAATCAGCTGATGAAACCAAGCTTGTTGATTTTGTCCCAGGAGACTCATCTAAGCAGTTCAGTATCAGTGCTAATATGGATCCTAAATAGGAAAGCGCGCTCATCGAGTTCATCCGTGAGAACCGGGACATCTTTGCATGGAAACCTTCTGACATGTTGGGTGTACCGAGAGAACTTGCTGAGCACACTCTCAATATCCAAAGTTTAAGCCGGTCAGGCAGTTTCTTCGGTGATCTAATGAGGAGAGGCGTAAGGCCATTGGTGAGGAAGTGGCCCGGCTCTTGGCGGCCGGGTTCATTATTGAAGTTTTTCATCCAGAGTGGCTGGCTAACCCGATGCTCGTGCTTAAAAAGAACGACACTTGGCGTATGTGTGTGGACTACACGAACTTAAACAAGGCTTGTCCAGTTGATCCTTTCGCTCTCCCTCGTATTGATCAAATCATTGATGCTACAGCGGGTTGTGAGCGTTTGAGATTTTTGGATGCTTATTCCGGTTATCATCAGATCAAAATGGCATTTAAGGACTAGGAGAAGATGGCTTTTATTACTCCGTTTGGAGCTTTCTGCTATGTGTCTATGCCTTTTAGTCTTAAGAGTACCCAGGCGACTTATCAGCGATGTGTGCAGAATTGTCTACACAGTCAGATTGTGCGCAATGTTCATGCTTATGTGGACAACATTGTGGTGAAGTCCAGAGAGAAGGAGACCTTGGTAGATGATATGAAGGAAACCTTTGATAACCTCCGGGTCTACAAGATGATGCTTAACCCGGCCAAGTGTGTTTTCGGAGTGCTAGCGGGCAAGCTTTTGGGTTTTCTGGTTTCTAACAGAGGCATCGAGGCTAACCCGGAGAAGATCAAGGCAATCACTTCTTTAGCTAAGCCAGCGTGTATCAATGATGTTCATCGCTTGGTGGGTCGTATTGCTGCTTTAAGCCGGTTCATAAGCCGGTTGGGTGAGAAGGCCATACCGTTGTATCAGATGATGAAAAGGACAGACGACTTTGTCTGGAGTGATGCTGCTAACGCTGCCTTTGAAGATTTGAAGAGACAGCTCGCTGAGCCGCCGGTCCTTGCTGCTCCTATTGATAAGGAGCCATTATTGTTATATGTGGCTGCTAACACACGTGCCGTCAGTGTGGCCATTGTCGTAGAGCGCAAAGAGGTGGGCAAGGAATATCCGGTTCAACGGCCGGTTTACTATGTCAGTGAGGTGCTTATTGAGTCCAAGCAAAGATATCCACACTGGCAAAAGTTCGTTTATGGGGTGTTCATGGCAAGCCGGAAAGGTAAGCAGTACTTCCAGGGTCATCCCATCACTGTGGTTAGTTCTGCCCCTTTAGGAGATATCATTCAAAATAGAGAAGCCACAGCACGAATCGCCAAGTGGGCCATTGAACTTGGGCCTCATGGTTTGAAGTATGTGCCACGCACCACTATCAAGTCTAAAGCATTGGTAGACTTCATCTACGATTGGACAGATGATACGGGGTGAAACCCTAGATGGCCGATCTTTCACGAAAGGAGCGAGATCCCTCGACGAACACGGGGAAGAACGGGGAGAAAAACACGAGAGAAACACTCAACCAACAAGAAATAGATCACACATATGCTAGATCGATGAACACAAAGAGATACACGATGATCCAAGGTCAACAAAGGACGATACAAAGTAACCGGTTCTTCTCCGATAGGAGGTCTTGATGGGGTCTTCTCCGTGAGGAGGCCTTGAATCCAATGGTCTTCTCCGAAGAGGGGCCGCAGTCTCTCTCTCGAGGAGGAGATCCGTATGGATGAGCGAAGCTCTATCTCACATATGAGCTAAACCAACGCTAACCCTAAAACGTAGGTGGAGGGGGAGTATATATAGTCTAAGGGGCGAAGGGGTACATGGGCCTCGGCCGGGATACACTACACGCAGGCAGGAGGGGCTGGATGTCCGGGCGACGGGCCGGATGTCCGGGCTTTCCCGAGACGCCGGATGTCTGGGCTGGAGGGGCCGGATGTCCGGGCTGGCGGTGCTGGCCTGGATGCTCTCTAGATAGCGGGGTCCAGATGTCCGGGCTGGGGGCCGGATGTCCGGGGCTTCGTGGGAAGTCGGATGTCCAGGCTGGAGGCCGGATGTCTGGGCTGATTGGGTCAACCTACGGGTGTCCCTTGGCGTTGGTGCCGGATATCCGGGCTGGGGGCCGGATGTCCGGGCTTGCGGGAGGGGCCGGATGTCCGGGGCCTGGCCGGATGTCCGGGCCTTGTAGCATCTTGCCCTTCTTCCTTCTCCTTCCTTTGCTTCTGCGCACTCTTGGCCTTGGTCCTTGGGCTCTCCATGGTCTCCTCGGGTGTACCTGAGTATGCACAAGGTCCGCGCTTGAAGTAGCATCCATGTCTTACATGCGGAAAGGGAAGATTCGGAAAGGAGCGAGTTCACCTTGGGTCCAATGGCGTAGGCTCGAGTGTACATGGGGATGATCGTTGGATGCTCCGCATCATCTCCCCTTCCTTGGGAAAGATCCGACCTCGGATCGAAATCCTCATCACCATGGAAACGGTTGTCGTTGACGGACTTGTAATTGGACGGAGTGGAAGTCATGGCGCAATCCAAGTACTCCAAGGTGTCTCCAGAGTGGTACACATGCAAAGAGAGCAAACACAAATGACACTCGGAAATACAATGGTTAGCGCACACAAAGTGTCCATCATGTAAGAATGAGTGTGAGGCTAGATTGTTCGTGACAAAGCACATGAATCTTAGCAAGATGATATGGAATGAGATGTAAAGCATTCATGGGAGCAAAAGCATTCGTTGTGCACACAAGTGTGTCTTTAATATGGTCAATACAACCACGGTGCAAAATGAGTATGGCAATGGATGCTCAATATGAGTATGTTATCATGCAATTGATGGTAGGAAATGTGATCATTATGTATGAATATGCCATCAAGAAAGATCACAACAAATTTGCTAAGAAAATGCACAAGTTCATATATCATGGATGACATTGAAATACAAGATGCAACAAGGCAATCATAATGTGAGTCAATCCATGCATAAGATGCAAATTTGTCATGGGTGGTGTTGTACCATACCTCGATGTCGTGGTAGAAGTGTTGGTCCGGTGGTGCATCCACTAAGTCCGAGCACTCCTCAACTTGAAGGTCCATAGGGTCCATCTCCAATGTCGGTCCTCCATCCAATATATGTATCATGTAGGCAAGAAGAAGGAAACAACAATGAAAGTATGGCCCATCCAATATGCATATTTGAAGATGGCTCAAAGGAAAAGAGTTCACCTTTATGAGGATGTCGAGAATGTTGGTGTTGCACATCATGTAAGCCTTCACATAACCAATATGTCTCGTTATGGTACCACCTCGTGAATCCTTCAAAATGAAAGAACATGACAAACACTCGGAAAAACAAATGAGGTTGGCGGAAATGCAAAACCTATCATTCGAGTGGTAAGATACCCAACAAGTGTTCTCATCATTCTTATCATAAGAAAGGACAAGGTGTGGTATGGTATGAAAGCATATGATGCAACTACAACCAAAGACAATAGGCTTAAACAAGCAAGCATGCATCACAAGTAATATGTCCAAGTCTCGGCGATCAATAAGCATAGCAAGTTGGCACTCAATACAAGGTGATATGAGAGATGCAACTAATGGAGACAAGAGACAAAGGTCAATATATATCATGTGAGAGGCATGAACATATATGTCATCAACCCAAGAAAGCGAGTAAGAATGGAACATGGGCGATGCATCAAAGCAATCAATCATAGAGATGAAGTCAAGCAAGCTAGTAGGGCGAAGATGCAACGTACTAGAAGGAATCATGGCAAACATGTCATGTGTGCAAATAGTGGGCATATAAAATGCACATGACATTTCACAAGCATAAAGGCAAGATATGAGCAAAATAGCATCAATAGCATGGGGCACATGATGAACATGGCAATAGCAACAAAGATTTCCACCAAGCATGCAAATACAAATAGAAGTAGTATAATGGTGAATCACATGTAAGTGCAAGCAAGGGTCACAATTGCACGGCAAAATCATGTAAAGAGGAATAATATGCAAAGTGAACACGATAGAATGGGCATAAGGTGACAAGTGGTAAATAGCCCATAGCCGTGTGAGAGACAAGTAGAAAAGATGTGCGTAGTCGTTGCGCTAAGAGAACGGTGGTAAGGATAGTCCACGGGATCCAAAATCATCGTTGCTCTCAAGAGCTCGTTTTGTCAATTCTTGGGATTGAGAGGTTGACGAGTGTACGTGAGTACCTACACAAAAGAGACACAATCCAAAGAAATTGTGCGCGTGGTAAATGTACATCATCCATCATGATGTGCATGTGCATGTGTGAGTTAGCACAAGATAAGCATCGCTCAAAGAAATTTGATGCATGGTATAAGAACATGTCATCCATCATGAAAGAATAGTTGTTATGTATGACACGATGGGGATGCAAATTGAGCATACTAGTATATGGCACAACAATATCATGTTTATTCATGGGAAGCATATGGTGCACACAAGTATTGGGATCATGCAATGGATAGGATGAATCAAAATCTCCTAACATGTATGAGGAAACTATGGGGGTCTCCTCATGAGCAATATTGGAAACATCATATGGAGAAAATGGACAACATCCAAAACAATGCATATCCGAAGCTAGGTAGTCATGGCATGGCATATGAGATAAATGATGAAAAGGGAGCATATCAATATCATCACAAGAAAAACAAATGCCAATAACCATGGGCTTGTCCTCTATGCCATATGTGCAAATTGGGTTAATTTTAATGGCATATGCATAGTCACTACGAAGAGATTGCAAATATGACATATGGGTGATCTCATTCATAGCATATGACAAGTCAAGCAGATTGTCAAACATGATGTGACCTAGAGAATTTTCACATCATATCCTATGGAGCATAGCATCACAACTAGGCAACTCAACATGCTCATCATTATATTCATCATAAATTGGCAAGTCAAGACATGAGGAAGTCGTACTAGCATGAAGCATGGAAATAGGTTGATCAACATCATGCAAGCAATCAATGTAAAAAATGTCCACTAGTGGGACTAGAGCATTACCGTCACCTATGTTACTTTGTTCATTCCACTCTAGTGGTGTAGGTGAGGTGGCAAAGACCAAATGGTGGTCATCTTCATCATGATGGAACCATGTGGGGCGTGCATCATATTCCACCATGGCCATCGTCTTGTCCAAAGGAAGGACGTAGTCGTCGTGAATCGACGCGTCATCATATATGGGACCTAGCACCAAATGAGAAGACACAATAGAGGTAGAGGTTAAGTCGTTAGAAATTGAAGTGGACTCACTCTCTCTATGTGGTGGTTCACTCACTCCCTCAAGGTAGGTGCACTAAATCTCACGTATGGTGGAGTCACTCATCTCACTCAAGTGGTGGGGGTTGTGGCTCTCCTCAAATGGGAATTGGGGCAACTCATCACATATGTGGCTAGTGGTGAAGTCACTCTCACTCTCAATATGGTGGCACAAGTCATTGAAGTCATCATACATTGCCGTGGTCGAAGGGAAAATCCCATGCTCAACCATCTCGTCGTTGTCACCATGGATGAAGGCCAAAGATGGCACATCATCGCTCTCGCCTTCTAAGATGGAAGCATCATCCTTGCTCGTCACCAAGTCGCTCGCCTCCAAAGCTTGGTCCTTGAAGGTCTCCGTAGTCGTACTCGTCGCCGCACCATCTTGAAAAAGAGTCGTGGAGGACTCGGCATCATCAATGCCACAAAGAGGGATGGCGGTGAAGTCGAACTTGGGAGCATCATGTTGGAGCTCATCAGGCTTGGACATCTTGGTGGTACTAGCCTCATGCTCGTCGTCTTTGAGTTTGGTCTTCGAGAAGTGTGCTTGGGGTGGAGAAGCCTTGGCCTTCCTGGGTTCTTATTCCGCCTTGAGAGCACCAATGTAGTTGTCGTCGATGGACTTGTAGTTCTCGAGGAAGATAGTCTTGGAGATGTCATTGTTCAATCCCATCATGAAGTGGAACTTCATTGACATGGGGTCGTCCATGCCGGCACGTCGCAAGGCTTGCTTCATCTCCTTGAAGTACTCGTCGATGGACTTGGATCCTTGGATGGTGTTCTCCAATTGGCGCAGAAGTTGTTCCATGTAGGTTGGAGGCACAATCTCTCACCGCAACACTCTCTTCGTCTTGGACCAACTCATGTCGTAGGTCTCCGAAGGTGTGTCAAGCCACCATGTCGAGGCGTAGTCGTGGAAGTTTCTTGTGGCGCACTTCACTTGATCTTTGGGAGGAACTTGATGTAGCTTGAGGTAGTCGTCCATCAAACGCTCCCACTCGAGATACTCCTCGGGTTCTAGAGTCCCATAGAAAGGAATCTCATGGTCGGTGTCGAGGTCGTAGTAGCTCGTGGAGCTCGCGGACTTGAGCTTGGGGAGCTTCTCTTGAGCATAGTCTTGAGGTGCTTGTTGGCGAAGATGCCGTATATCCGAAGGCAAAGATGCCTTGAAGTCGCTTGGAGAAGATGCCAAGGGAGATGGTGAAGTCGTTGAGCGGTTGTTGGTGTTGAGCTCTTGACCTTCACATTCGTGGTGGTGATGGTGTCGATGCCGATGTGACCTTGCCGGAGATGGTAGCTCAGAAGCATGTGCTCTTGAGCGTCTTCTCGAAGATGAGGAAGATCGCTTGTAGGACTTGATGAGGGCTTTGATCTCCTCCATTTGAGCGTTCATCTTGGCGTCGTTGGAGTTGTTCATGGCATCGAACTCGTTGTTGTTGTTGTTGTAGACCGAGGGTGAAACGCCTTGCCTATCCATCACAAGACTCGAGCAAATATGAGTGGGAGAAAGAGAAGAACTTATACCAAATGTACCTTGACCGATGTTGAAGATGGATCAATGATCACTCAATGTGTAACAAGGAAATAGCACAATTGGTATCAATTCTTGTCGGTTTCTCACACCTACACAAGTAAGGCTTATGGTGGAGCTCCGTGAGGATAGTGGCACAAAAATTTGATGCAAAATGTTAGCAAGAGTCAATAATGTTGAAAGAGATTCACAAATTCGCAAGTGAAACAAGTAGACCAATAACAAAGAATGGCACACGGAAACATACACACGGATAGATAAATGGGGTCGTGCAACCAAGGAATGAGCACAAAATGTGGAGTCCACGGAAAACGCTCGTGTTGCACAACTCAAGAGAGACGCTAGCACGATTGCTCTTTAGGCGGATACGACACTTGTGCACAACCTATGATATGCAAAATGGATAAACTTCTATCCCAAGTATGCTATATATGTATGGTTCCCGGTGTTTCTCTCAAGATGATCCAAGATGATCGGATATGACAATTTTATATGCAATGTGGTATGATGCTATGCCACTTGCTTACAAGCTCTTTGTTCACTCTTTTGATTAAAAGCTTATTGTTTTTTTTGTATGGCCACTTTTGCACAATGCACAAACCAAGATAGCAATAGTGTATATGCGGGAACAATCTTTGTGACACAAGAGATGATATGATACCAATATGATATGGTATGTATGCAATGGGAGGTATGATCACTAATGTGCACAAGTAACGTTGCCGGCAATACTCAAATGGCTAGTCTCGATAGGTAAGTACGCAAAAATGGGCTAGGGGTTATCAATGCAATTGCAAGGGGAATATACAATGGTGTCGTCGAGGTTACCATCCGTTGCGATGATGAGTGGTGGTGTTCTTGATGTAGATACCAAGATGATCAAGACTCGTCCCTAAGTAGCCGAAACACCTTAGGAAACGGAAAAACCACAACTCAAAATCTCAAGGACAAAAGTCAAACGGTGGTAGTGGAAATGCGGTGGTGGTTTTGCGGAAGCTCAATTGGATTGCGGAAATGTAATGATGGGTTTAGGAGGACGCAATGCGGAAGTCAAGGGTAAGGTGGTGAACTATACACTGTGTCGCAGTTGGAAGCACGGTCCCTAAGTAGCCGAAACACCTTAGGAGACACAACTCTCAACACAAACAAAATTGGGTTAAGTTGAGGTGGCGCGAGTGTATGGTGGGTAAGCCGATGCGGAAGTTATGGTGGTGGTGGTGGTTGATCAAGATGCAACCGTCCCTAAGTAGCCTAAACACCTTAGGAGACTCGAATCACAACTCAAACAACCTCAAATGCTATAAGGAACAAAATTGGGTTAGGTTGCGGAAGTCGGTGGTGGCAATGTGGATGTTGTGGTGGAAGCCCTAGGCAAAGATGCCAAAGTTGTCAAAATTTGATGGATTCAAATGGTGTTGGTAGTATTTTTGTGGGATGGGGGATGTCAATAGCTTCAAAACGAGCTAAAGAACGTCAAAAACGGACTCCGGATGAATTAGTTATGGACAAAACGGTGAAACGATGCTGGCTGGATGATGCGGAGCATCCGACGATCATCCCCATGTACACTCGAGCCTACGCTATTGGACCTAAGGTGAATTCGCTCCTTTCCGAATCTTTACTTTCCGCATGTAAGACATGGATGCTACTTCAAGCACGGACCTTGTGCATACTCAGGTACACCCGAGGAGACCATGGAGAGCCCAAGGACCAAGGCCAAGCGTGCGCGGAAGCGAAGGAAGGAGAAGGAAGAAGGGCAAGCTGCTACAGGGCCCAGACATCCGGCCAGGCCCCGGACATCCGGCCTCCCACGAAGCCCCGGACATCCGGCCCCCAGCCTAGAAATCCGGCCTCGTCTAACCAGGGACCACAGAAGTTTGCACTTCAGCATGGACATCCGGCCCGAGCCCGGACATCCGGCGCCTTGTGAAGCCCCGGACATCCGGCCCCCAACCTGGACATCCGGACCCCTCTATCCAGAGAGCTCGGAGATCGGCCACACCAGCCCGGACATCCGGCCCGCGCCCCGGACATCCGGCCTCCCGCGAATGCCCGGACATTGGCCCCCAGCCCGGACATCCGGCGCCTGCCTGCGCGCAGATACGGGCCAGAGGCCCATGTATCCCCTCTCACTTACCCCTTCGTGGGCAAACACTATATATAGACTCCCACCTCCTCCTAGTTAGGGTTAGCATTGGTTTAGCTCATATGTGAGATAGAGCTTCGCTCATCCATACGGATCTCCTCCTCGAGAGAGACCGCGGCCCCTCTTCGGAGAAGATCATTGGATTCAAGACCCCCTCTTGGGCGGCCCCCTCAAGACCTCCTATCGGAGAAGAACCGGTTACTTTGTATCGTCCTTTGTTGACCTTGGATCATCGTGTATCTCTTTGTGTTCATCGATCTAGCATATGTGTGATCTATTTCTTGTTGGTTGAGTGTTTCTCTCGTGTTTCCCCTCGTTTTCCCCTTGTGTTCTTCGTGTTCATCGTAGGGATCCGCTCCTTTCATGAAAGATCGGCCATCTATGGTTTCACCCCTTATCATCTTGGTATCATGAGCCACGTTGATCATGATTTTGGAGCCTCCCCGTTGTGTTTTCTAGCCTACTTTTGTTGATTTTGTCCCAAATTCGAAAATTCCCCACCAAAAATAGCCCCAAATTTTTTTGTGATTTGTTGGTTTGATGATGTTTTGTTGATTTTGATCCATGGATTTGCTTGGTTTCGAGTGGATCTAGCTTTCCCCCATGTTTCCCCGCTTTCCATCCACAAAATCTCCCCAAATTTTCTCTTGAAATCATCCATTTCCGCCCCAAATCGAGTTTTGAAGTCGAAATCCCGATCTGGAATCGTAGGGCTGGACATCCGGGCCTCAGGCCGGACATCCAGGCCATCTGGCCGGACATCCGGGCCCCAAGCCGGACATCCGGCTCCTGGAGCACCAAATCTGCTCGGTTTCTGGACACTAACCCCGGATATCCGGCCCCTACCCCCGGATATCCGGCCCCTGTAACTTCAGCGAGCACCGTTTCACCGTTTTGTCCATAACTAATTCATCCGGAGTCCGTTTTTGACGTTCTTTAGCTTGTTTTGAAGCTATTGACCTCACCCATCACATAAACATACTACAACCATCATTTGACTCCATCAAATTTTGACAACTTTGGCATCTTTGCCTAGGGCTTCCACCACAACATTCGGATAACCACCGCCGACTTCCGCAACCTAACCAATTTTGTTCCCCTTTGCATTTGTGGTTGTTTGAGTTGTGATTCGAGTCTCCTAAGGTGTTTAGGCTACTTAGGGACGATTGCTTCTTCATCAACCACCACCACCACTACCGCATAGGTTTACCCACCATACACTTCCGCCAACCCAACTTAATCAAATTTTTGTTTGTGTTGTGAGTTGTGTCTCCTAAGGTGTTTCGGCTACTTAGGGACCGTTCTTCCAACTCCGACACCGTGTATAGTCCATCCACCTTACCCTCGACTTCCGCATTGCGTAATCCATAACCCATCATTGCATTTCCGCAATCCCTTTGAGTTTCCGCAAAACCACCACCGTTTGACTTTTGTCCTTGAGATTTTGAGTTGTGGTTTTTCCGTTTCCTAAGGTGTTTCGGCTACTTAGGGACGAGTCTCCATCATCTTGGTATCTACATCAAGAACACCGCCACTCATCATCGCCAAGGACGGTAACCTCGACAACATCATTGTATATTCCCCTTGCAATTGCATTGATAACCCCTAGCCCATTTTGCGTCACTTACCTATCGAGACTAGCCATTTGAGTATTGCCGGCAATGTTACTTGTGCACATTAGTGATCTACACCATACATTGCATACATACCATATCATATTGGTATCATATCATCTCTTGTGTCACAAAGATTATTCCCGCATATACACAATTGCTCTCTTGGTTTGTGCATTTCGCAAAGTGGCCATACAAAAAAAAGAGAAAACAGAATAAGTTTTTAAGCAAAAGAGGAAGAGCAAAGAGCTTGTAAGCAAGTGCCATAGCATCATGCCACATTGCATATAAGATTGTCATATCCGATCATCTTGAGAGAAACATCGGGAACCATACATACATAGCGTACTTGGGATAGAAAGTTTATCCATTTTGCATATCATAGGTTGTGCACAAGTGTCGTATCCGCCTATTGAGCAATTGTGCTAGCGTCTCTCTTGAGTTGTGCAACACGAGCGTTTTCCGTGGACTCCACATTTTGTGCTCATTCCTTGGTTGCACGACCCCATCTATCTATCCGTGTGTGTGTTTCCATGTGCCATTCTTTGCTATTGGTCTACTTGTTTCACTTGCGAATTTGTGAATCTCTTTCAATATTATTGACTCTTGCTAACATTTTGCATCAAATTTTTGTGCCACTATCCTCACCGAGCTCCACCATAAGCCTTATTTGTGTAGGTGTGAGAAACCGACAAGAATTGGTACCAATTGTGCTATTTCCTTGTTACACATTGAGTGATCATTGATCCATCTTCAACATCGGTCAAGGTACATTTGGTATAAGTTCTTCTCTTTCTCCCACTCATATTTGCTCGAGTCTTGTGATAGATAGGCAAGGCATTTCACCCTCGGTCTACAACAACAACAACAACAACAACAACAACGAGTTCGATGCCATGAACAACTCCAACGACGCCAAGATGAACGCTCAAATGGAGGAGATCAAAGCCCTCATCAAGTCCTACAAGCGATCTTACTCATCTTCGAGAAGACGCTCAAGAGCACATGCTTCCGAGCTACCATCTCCGGCAAGATCACATCGGCATCGACACCATCACCACCACGAACGTGAAGGTCAAGAGCTCAACACCAACAACCGCTCAACGACTTTACCATCTCCCTTGGCATCTTCGCCAAGCGACTTCAAGGCATCTTCACCTTCGGATATACGGCATCTTCGCCAACAAGCACCTCAAGATACGCTCAAGAGAAGCTCCCCAAGCTCAAGTCCACGACCTCCACGAGCTACTACGACCTCGACACCGACCATGAGATTCCTTTCTATGGGACTCTAGAACCCGAGGAGTATCTCGAGTGGGAGCGTTTGATGGACGACTACCTCAAGCTACATCAAGTTCCTCCCGAAGATCAAGTGAAGTGCGCCACAAGAAACTTCCACGACTACGCCTCGACATGGTGGCTTCACACACCTTCGGAGACCTACGACATGAGTTGGTCCAAGACGAAGAGAGCGTTGCGGCGGGAGTTTGTTCCTCCAACCTACAGGGAACAACTTCTACGCCAATTGGAGAACACCATCCAAGGATCCAAGTCCATCGACGAGTACTTCAAGGAGATGAAGCAAGCCTTGCGACGTGCCGGCGTGGACGACCCCATGTCAATGAAGTTCCACTTCATGATGGGAATGAACAACGACATCTCCAAGACTATCTTCCTCGAGAACTACAAGTCCATAGATGACAACTACATTGGTGCTCTCAAGGCGGAACAAGAACTCAGGAAGGCCAAGGCTTCTCCACCCCAAGCACACTTCTCGAAGACCAAACTCAAAGACGACGAGCATGAGGCTAGTACCACCAAGATGTCCAAGCCCGATGAGCTCCAACACGATGCTCCCAAGTTCGACTTCACCGCCATCCCTCTTTGTGGCATTGATGATGCCGAGTCCTCCACGACTCTTTTTCAAGATGGTGCGGCGACGAGTACAACTACGGAGACCTTCAAGGACCAAGCTTTGGAGGCGAGCGACTTGGTGACGAGCAAGGATGATGCTTCCATCTTAGAAGGCGAGAGCGATGATGTGCCATCTTCGGCCTTCATCCATGGTGACAATGACGAGATGGTTGAGCATGGGATTTTCCCTTCGACCATGGCGACGTATGATGACTTGAGTGACTTGTGCCACCATATTGAGAGTGAGAGTGACTTCACCACTAGCCACATATGTGATGAGTTGCCCCAATTCCCATGTGAGGAGAGCCACAACCCCCACCACTTGAGTGAGATGAGTGACTCCACCATACGTGAGATTGAGTGCACCTACCTTGAGGGAGTGAGTGAACCACCACATAGAGAGAGTGAGGCCACTTCGATTTCTAACGACTTAACCTCTACCTCTATTGTGTCTTCTCATTTGGTGCTAGGTCCCATATATGATGACGCACCGATTCGCGACGACTACGTCCTTCCTTTGGACAAGACGATGGCCATGGTGGAATATGATGCACCCCCCACATGGTTCCATCACGATGAAGATGACCACCATTTGGTCTTTACCACCTCACCTACACCACTAGAGTGGAATGAACAAAATAACATAGGTGCGGTAATGCTCTAGTCCCACTAGTGGACATTTTTGACATTGATTGTTTGCATGATGTTGATCAACCTATTTCCATGCTTCATGCTAGTATGACTTCCTCATGTCTTGACTTGCCAATTTATGATGAATATGATGATGAGCATGTTGAGTTGCCTAGTTGTGATGCTATGCTCCATAGGATATCATGCGAAAATTCTCTAGGTCACATCATGTTTGACAATCCGCTTGACTTATCATATGCTATGAATGAGATCACCCATATGTCATATTTGCAATCTCTTCGTAGTGACTATGCATATGCCATTAAAATTAACCCAATTTGCACATATGGCATAGAGGAGAAGCCCATGGTTATTGACATTTGTTTTTCCTGTGATGATATTGATATGCTCCCTTTTCATCATTTATCTCATATGCCATGCCATGACTACCTAGCTTCGGATATGCATTGTTTTGGATGTTGTCCATTTTCTCCATATGATGTTTCCAATATTGCTCATGAGGAGACCCTCATAGTTTCCTCATACATGTTAGGAGATTTTGATTCATCCTATCCATTGCATGATCCCAATACTTGTGTGCACCATATGCTTCCCATGAATAAACATGATATTGTTGTGCCATATACTAGTATGCTCAATTTGCATCCCCATCGTGTCATACATAACAACTATTCTTTCATGAAGGATGACATGTTCTTATACCATGCATCAAATTTCTTTGAGCGATGCTTATCTTGTGCTAACTCACACATGCACATGCACATCATGATGGATGATGTGTACATTTACTACGCGCACAATTTCTTTGGATTGTGTCTCTTTTGTGTAGGTACTCACGTACACTCGTCAACCTCTCAATCCCAAGAGTTGACAAAACGAGCTCTTAAGAGCAACAACGATTTGGGATCCCGTGGACTATCCTTACCACCGTTCTCTTCGCGCAACGACTACGCGCATCTTTTCTACTTGTCTATCACACGGCTATGGGCTATTTACCACTTGTCACCTTATGCCCATTCTATCGTGTTCACTTTGCATATTATGCCTCTTTACATGATTTTGCCTTGCAATTGTGACCCTTGCTTGCACTTACATGTGATTCACCATTATACTACTTCTATGTGTATTTGCATGCTTGGTGGAGATCCTTGTTGCTATTGCCATGTTCATCATGTGCCCCATGCTATTGATGCTATTTTGCTCATATCTTGCCTTTATGCTTGTGAAATGTCATGTGCATTTTATATACCCACTATTTGCACACATGACATGTTTGCCATGATTCCTTCTAGTACGTTGCATCTTCACCCCCATTTTTGCATGGGGAAAGATGATACGGGGTGAAACCCTAGATGGCTGAAGTTATAGGGGCCGGATATCCGGGGGTAGGGGCCGGATATCCGGGGTCAGTGTCCAGAAACCAAGCAGATTTGGTGCTCCAGGAGCCGGATGTCCAGCTTGGGGCCCGGATGTCCGGCCAGATGGCCCGGATGTCCGGCCTAAGGCCGATGTCCGGCCCGACGATTCCAGATCGGGATGTGGACTTCGAAACTCGATTTGGGGCGGAAATGGATGATTTCAAGAGCAAAATTGGGGAGATTTCGTGGATGGAAAGTGGGGAAACTTGGGGGAAAGCTAGATCCACTCGAAACCAAGCAAATCCATGGATCAAAATCAACAAAACATCATCAAACCAACAAATCACAAAAAAATTTGGGGCTATTTTTGGTGGGTAATTTTTGAATTTGGGACAAAATCAACAAAACTAGGCTAGAAAACACAACGGGGAGGCTCCGAAATCGTGAGCAACGTGGCTCTGATACCAAGATGATACGGGGTGAAACCCTAGATGGCCAATCTTTCACGAAAGGAGCGAGATCCCTCGAATAACACGACGAACACGGGGAAGAACAGGGAGAAAAACACGAGAGAAACACTCAATCAACAAGAAATAGATCACACATATGCTAGATCGATGAACACAAAGAGATACACGATGATCCAAGGTCAACAAAGGACGATACAAAGTAACCGGTTCTTCTCCAATGGGAGGTCTTGATGGGGGTCTTCTTCGTGAGGAGGTCTTGAATCCAATGATCTTCTCCGAAGAGGGGCCGCAGTCTCTCTTGAGGAGGAGATCCGTATGGATGAGCGAAGCTCTATCTCACATATGAGCTAAACCAACGCTAACCCTAAAACATAGGTGGAGGGGGAGTATATACAGTCTAAGGGGCGAAGGGGTACATGGGCCTCGGCCTGGATACACTACACGCAGGCAGGAGGGGCCGGATGTCCGGGCGACGGGCCGGATGTCTGGGCTTTCCCGAGACGCCGGATGTCCTTGCTGGAGGGGCCGGATGTCCGGGCTGGCGGTGCTGGCCTGGATGCTCTCTGGATAGTGGGGTCCGGATGTCCGGCTGGGGGCCGGATGTCCGAGGCTTCGTGGGAGGCCGGATGTCCGGGCTGATTGGGTCAATCTACGGGTGTCCCTTGGCGTTGGTGCTGGATATCCGGGTTGGGGGCCGGATGTCCGGGCTTGAGGGAGGGGCCGGATGTCCGGGGCCTGGCCGGATGTCCGGGCCCTGTAGCAGCTTGCCCTTCTTCATTCTCCTTCCTTTGCTTCCGCGCACGCTTGGCCTTGGTCCTTGGGCTCTCCATGGTCTCCTCGGGTGTACCTGAGTATGCACAAGGTCCGCGCTTGAAGTAGCATCCATGTCTTACATGCGGAAAGGGAAGATTCGGAAAGGAGGGGGTTCACCTTAGGTCCAATGGCGTAGGCTCGAGTGTACATGGGGATGATCGTCGGATGCTCCGCATCAACAGAGCTGAAGATGCCCGAAGAGAAGCCGGACAACACATATTGGACTATTCATTTTGATGGGTCCAGGCAATTGGAGGGCTCGGGGGCTGGAGTTGTTTTAGCTTCCCCTCGAGGGGACAAATTTTGTTATGTGCTACGGTTGATGTTTCCCTGTACAAACAATGCAACTGAGTATGAGGCCTTGCTCCATGGTCTTCGGATGGCTAAGGAGATGAGCTTAAGACGGGTAAGGTGCTTTGGCGACTTAGATTTGGTGGCTCAACAAGTATCGGGCAAGTGGGATTCCAAGGATCCTCTCATGGCGGCTTATCGCCGTGAAGTTGATGCCATTGCTGGACATTTCAAGGGCTACCAAGTGGAGCACATTGATCACAGAAGGAATGAGGCGGCTGATGCTTTATGCCGGCTGGGGTCTCATCATAAGCCGGTGCCACCTAACACATTCTTAGATGTTCTGCATAACCCGTCTGTTAAGTTACCCACAGAACAAGACTTGGTTGATCCAGACCCGGAGGCTCAATTGGTGGCGGCTCTTCACGTCATCCCAGATTGGACAGTGCCATATTTGGCTTATATGACCCGGGGCGAGTTGCCTGAGGATGAAACCTTGGCTAGATAAATAACCCGGCGATCTAAGTGAATGATAATTGCTAATCGTGAATTGCATCATCGCAGTGTCACTGGGGCGTTTCAACGTTGTGTCTCTCCGGAGGAAGGTCAAGAAATTCGTCGTGAGATCCATGAAGGAGATTGTGGTCATCATGCCGGTTCAAAGTCTCATGTGGCCAAAGCTTTCCGTCATGATTTTTATTGGCTGACGGCTCACGCTGATGCGGAGGATCTAGTCAGTAAATGTGATGGTTGCTAGAAGTTCTCATGACGGGCTCATGTGACGGCTCAAGAATTGAGGATGATTCCAATTACTTGGCCGTTTGCAGTCTGGGGGCTTGACATGGTTGGGCCTTTCAAAAGGTCCAAAGATAAAAAGACACACCTTTTGGTGGCGGTTGATAAATTCAGAAAGTGGGTTGAGGTAGAGCCAGTCAGTAAGTGTGACGCAACCACGGTGGTTCAATTCATGAAAAAGGTGATCTTTCGTTTTGGCTTTCCACACAAGATCATAATTGACAATGGTACTAATCTATCCAAAGGCGCTATGGAAGGGTTCTGTCAACGTGAGCATATCCGACTTGATGTTTCATCAGTAGCTCATCCTCAATCCAATGGTCAAGCGAAAAGATATAATCAGGAAATCTTGAAAGGCATCAAGCCCCGGCTTCTGGTTCCTTCACAATGGACGCCAGGCTGTTGGGTGGAGAAGCTATCCTCTGTGATATGGAGCATCAATACTACCCCTAACAGATCTACGGGTTATATGCCCTTTTTCATGGTTTACGGAGCAGAGGCGGTTCTACCAAGTGACATCCGTCATGACTCACCCCGCGTGGCGGCTTACGTTGAAGCTAATAATGAACAAGCCCATCAGGATGCACTTGACCTATTAGATGAAGAGCGTGACTTGGCAGTAGCCTGCTCAGCGATTTACCAACATGACTTGCACCGTTATCACAGCCGCCGGGTTAAGTCCAGAACCTTTCAAGAAGGCGACTTGGTGCTCCGGCTCATCCAGGATCAAACTGAGGCACAAAAATTATCCCCACCTTGGGAAGGGCCTTTTGTGGTCAGCAAGAACTTGAACAACGGGTCATACTACCTCATTGATGTTCGAGAGCACAAAGACTCACATAAATCGGAGGAGGAGACCCGCCGGCCGTGGAATATCGCTCGTCTTCGGCCTTACTATACTTGCGCCACTGGCTCTCATGATGTACATATTTGGAGGATATATATATATATTATGATAAGTAATAAAGCAGGACCTCCGTCCTTTTCATCCTCAAAGTTCATATGTCTTCATTATAAAAATTTAAAACGACCAAAAGGGGGCTGATCGTATTCTAATCCGGCTTTCCCTTTGGTGCGGCTTACGATCGTATTCGAATCTAGCCGTTAAACCTCATGGTCATTAGGGGCTTCCTGTTCAAACATAGGTCGTATTCGAACCAAAGAGAACATAGCTGTCGGTACCCTCTTGATCGGCAAAATGCCAAACTCACTAGGGGGCTTCCTGATCGTATTAGAATCATAGCTTAACCCCTTTTGGGTCCGAGTTGGATCATATTCGTATCAGGGTCGTTAAAACCTATCAAGGTCATTTAGGGGCTTCATGTTCAAACATAGGTCGTATTCAAACCAAAGAGAACACAGCTATCAGTACCCTCTTGATCGGTGCAACGCCAAAGCCACTGGGGGGCTACATGATCATATTCGAATCCTAGCTTAACCCCTTTGGTCCGGTTTACTAATCGTATTCGAATCAGAAGCCTCAAATATCTCTTTTTATTTTGCTTAAGTTTTTTGGAAACAATCTTTATTCTTTGCTTGAGACTTTTTGTCTAGATCTAAGTATAAGTATGGTTTAAATTTAACCCGGCTTGGTTTTGGAAGATAAGTCGCCAGCGGATGACAATCATCATATGAGTGGAAGTACTGACTTCTAAAGGATTGGGTTATCACTCTTACTGTTTAGGTTACATGAACGGGCAGTACAAATTCAAAATCACAGGTATGATATGATAGTTGTATTTCAAAAGCTATGTTTCATAACAGGTTTATCTGTGTTTCTTCTTTCATTATTAATGATTGTACATAAGATATTATGACCCGCCCTATGGTAAGCCGCCAAGGGTGCTTGTGATCTATTCTCTATGTACAGGATAGTTTAAAGACTTTATTGTGCATAACACAAGCAGATGATAAGTTTAACCAGGAAGAATATAAGGCAGCGGCTTAACAATGTTGAGCATCAAAACACGCACGAGGGCACGACAAAGCAAATTTATTTCTACTCTATTACATAACTTGCCGAGTCCAGATGATTAAACTGTTTTTCCAGAAAGGTACATGTATGAGCAGCCCGGCGGGTCACTTTTCTTGTTGGCCTGAAGCTTCCGGATCAACCCTTTTCGCTCCTCTGTCCTGTTCCCTGTCCTGGAAGGTTGATGATGACCAGTCAATGCCATTCAAAGCTTCAAATTCAGCTTCATCATTAATTAGTCCGGTCTGGTCAACTTCAGGGGCGAAGGTATGCTTACGAATTGGAGGGACCAGGCTGGTCACTTTAGAACGCAGCGTCAGAATCCTCCGATTCTCCTTGTCATAACCTGGCTGGTACTTGGTCGGGTCCACATCATCAGCAATTAGGGTGGCCACAGGACGTATTTCCTTCACACAAGTAGTAAAGTCCTCATGTTCAAATGATGTGCCATCTTCTTTAAAGCATGGATATCCAATGGCGATGTCGGCCGGGTCAAACTCCGGTAGCCACACTTTTGCCCGGCTTAGAGCAGTTATGGCCCCGACTCTTGCAGCTGATCGCCTTGGTTCATTGAACCGTTGAGGTAGCACAGAAAGCCACTTTAGAACATCCGCCAGGAGTGTGGGGACTTCATTTGAAAGGGCAACCGTAGCCAAGGCGCATTGAGATCCAGTGTAAAGTTGTTCCACAAGCGTGTAAACCGCTTTCAGCTTCACCAGCATGTCTTGCTTAAGGTTAGAGCTCCTGGGGCCTGCAAAACAATATCAGGTAAATTTGTTACAATTCAGATGATCCTTCAAAAGATTCAATTTTTGACGGTCGCAGGGTGACTTACCAAAGATTGCTGAGACCATATGAGATACATGGCGTTTTAAGTCGGATAATTCAGTGGTCACCTCTTCAAGAGCTTTTTCTGCTGTTTCAGCTCGTTGGGGTAAGGCAATTTTTTCTTCAGCCCAGGCCTTTTTCTCAACCTCAAACTCAGATTTCAGTTTCTCCTGTTCAGTCACGCTAAATTCAAATTTGGAGTTGGCCTTTTGAGTTTCAATCTCCTGAGCCTCCAGGCGGTTCTTCAATTCAGACAGTTCTGATTGCAGTTGAGTAGTCGTGGCCTGTATAAATACCGGTTCAAAAATTATGAATATAAGCATGCAATCTTAAGTCCCAAGCCTTGTTGCAAGCAACAACACATGGCACTTGGGGGATAATGTCTAATGAATGTTTTTTCTAAGTGGCGGTTTATAAGAGTAAGTCCCAAGCACTTTGCAAGCAGGAGTACTTGGCACTTGGGGGCTAATGCATATTGCTGTTAATTTTACATAAGGATTATTCTGTACAAGCCTGCGAAGGACCGACTCATTCATATTGATTAAACCGGCCCTTGGGGACTACAGATTAAGCCGGATTTCATTTTTCAGGTTTAACCAAAGGATATCACTAATGCTTATACATCTATTCTAAGTCTACAACATATTCATCATAAGCAATAGACTTGGGGGCTGGTGTAGTCAGAATAATTTAGTAAAGGGAAGGCTCTTATACCTCAAATTTCTGGTGCATTTGCTTCACCCTATCAACTTCGAGGTCACGGGTGCTGTGCACTTGGCTAAGATATCCAGAAAAAACTTCCCAGATGCTCATGTGAGCATAATCAGCAATGTCAAACTTGACCTTACGGCGTTCCAGGTGCTCTTCTTTGGCAGAACACTTGGCTAGCATAGTAGGTCTTCCCGGCTCAGTGTAGCCAGTCTTGGTGATTACAACATCAGCATTTTGTGGGGCTGTCTTGGCCGGGCTAGAGGCTTCAAGGTTTTTAGAGCCATCAGCGGTTTGATCAGCAGGCGGGTCAGTAGTTGATGTTGGCGTGTCATGTCCCGGTTCAATCAGCGGCTCGGGAACAGAGACCTCAGGAGAGGCCGTCTGGAGTTCCGGCTCTTCGACCGGCTTGCTTTTCTTTGCCTTCTTGCTGGGTTTTGCTTTTCTGCTGCATAAAGATCAAAATGTCAGTACAAAATATAAAAATTGAAAGGAATACAGGGTAAGTAAATTATCATTACCCTGGAGTGGTCTTAAAATCCGGCATATTGGACTGCAGTGAGTCACCAGAGGAAGGCGAAGTATCCTGATAATTTGAGTCAGAAGAGTTGAGTGGTTGACGAGTGAGACCCGCCGAAGGATAAAAATGAGTTAAGTTGGAGGGGACCTCGTTCCAATGCTTTCTTGGTGTATTCGGTAAGCCGGAGGAGAGTTCTGCGTCTTTACTGGTCCAGGTCTGCCTCCGTCTCTCATGAATCTGTCGCTTCAAAATAAATTGAGGATCTTGATAAGCTAAAGGATGTGAAAATCTTACTTTCCAAGTTACTCTTCGGATTTTCTGTCTTGGCAAAGGCTCGGAGTCGGAGGAAATAATAGTTACCTCTTCATCTACTCTGTGGCTCGTTCCTATGTCCTCCTGATGATAATCAGTGTCAATAAGGTGGTTAAAAAAGGAGCCTAGAGAGTCAAGGGCTACCTCCGACTCAGAGGTGTCTTCTAGTCGAAACATGTCTGAAGCGCTGGTCTTATTCCCTTTCTTCCTGGCGGCGGCTTTCCTGACGGCTCTCTTGGCCTTCCTGGCTTTCTTTGCAGCTTCGTGATCATATTTGGCTTTCCAAAATTTATCATTAGCCTGTGAGAATCAGCAAAATACTAAGTGAAGACAAAAACATCGCAGATGAAGGTAAAATGCTCAATTTAGTGGCTTACCGCTGGAGCCGGATTAGCTTTGCAGAAAGGGCTTAAGCCCACCTGGCCAGAGTCTGTTAAGCTTTCGTTCAAAAGCGACTTTGTCATGTTATCAATGACGTCGTCAGGCAAATCGTCAGGGATGTGCCGCAAAGGATCATTCTTCTCGCCTG
Organism: Aegilops umbellulata; assembly: GCA_032464435.1. NCBI lineage: Eukaryota > Viridiplantae > Streptophyta > Magnoliopsida > Poales > Poaceae > Aegilops > Aegilops umbellulata. The sequence goes on from CP136057.1 coordinate 239,327,511, forward strand.
TGTAGGTGCACATTAACCCAGGACGGCGGCTCAATGGGATGATCCGCCAAGCAAGCCAAACCCGTACCAAGTCGATACCACTTAAACCATTCCCCAAAAGTGCCTTCACTTTAACCATGGTAGGGGCAAGCTTCTAACGTTCAGTAGCGGATAACTTTTCTGTTAAAGGATGAGTAGACTCGAGGCGCAGGGCGCGAAAGCCTGGCAGAGGGTTCTCGCCAGCCGTAGAAGTGTCTTGGCAATAGAACCATGTCTAGTTCCAGTCTTTGGGGTGACTCGGTGGACTTGCGTAAGGTAAAATGGCGTCTCTCCTTCGTTGGATTGAGACCCCACCAAGTTCCAAGCTAGGCCCGTTGGCACGTTCATTCTGGCGGTTCGAATAAAATAACTCTCTAAAGAGGAGCAAGCGGGGTTCTTCTCCAAGATACTCCTCACAGAACACTTGAAAGTTGCAAATATTAGACATGGACTTGGGCCCGATGTCTTGAGGACGGAAGTCAAAGAAGTGCAAGACGTCTCTAAAACACTTGGAGCCGGGTGGGGAAAAGCCCCGGTTCATGTGGTCAGTAAAGACGATAACTTCCCCCTCTTTGGGTTGAGTCTTTTCCTCGGTTGGATCAGGGGCACGGTAGGACATGATTTCCTTCTTTGGCAGATAGCCAGTATTTACAAAATCATCAAGTGTGCTATCTGTGATGATGGAATTGACCCAATTGCATGTAGTAGGTGTTTTGGGCGGCATTATGAAGACATAAGCCTAGCAAAGAGTAAAATTGCCGGTTCAAATTTAAGCCGGAGAAGAAAAACATTACACTGCATATTCAAGATGACGGCTTATGAAGGGGCCTAATGGTATATGGCTAAATTATGTCAGGTTACGTAAACCGCCAGGAGCAGTGCAAGTTCTTTAAGCCGCCATGATAAGTTGGATGATGTCTGTTGAGCATTTTAGATTAAGTTGGCAATTTGACCCGCCATGGCTAGATGGATTTAACAAATGCAGGTTTTTTGTCTAAGTGTTGCATAAACAGATTTCACAGGATGCAACTATTATTTTGGATCAACGACTGGTCAAGAAAAGAAAAATAAATATAGACCTAAAAACCAGTACAGATGAGTTCATGGGCTTTCACAAGATCTGGTTTCTACGAAAGGAGATCTATTGCTATCAAAAATAAAAATAAAATAGCTACCGCATTGGTTTAACACCGTTCTCAGATCAAAGAGGCTGGCGGAGGAGCTGAGAAGATGAACTGTGATGAACTGCAAAGAACACGAAGAAACTCACAAACCCTAATGCGGATCTGATGTTTGGGAAAGCAGAAACTTACATCTGCAGATCTACTGCGGAGGGTCATCGCCGTTCTCTGGATCGATTCAGGTTGATGTAGCGGCCGAGGTTGAGGAAGATGAGGCGCTCGGCGGCGGCGGAGCTCGAGCGACAGAAGAGTGCTAGAGGAAGAAGACGCTGGAAAGGGGAAGAATGAGGAAAGACCGGTCGTGCCTATTTATAAGGAAAGTGGGCGCGGAAAACGAGGAGGCCAAAAAAATGATTATCCAGCTACCAGAACGCCTCGATTCTTGGGATGGTAATTACGATAAGGATCCATTGAGATATGTTGGGCAAAGTGTGAATTAATGGTAGATGACGTCATGGTGGGTTATCACAAATCCAGAAGATGACGTCATGGCGGGTTATCAGAGATCCAGAAGATGATGTTACGGCGAGTTACAAATTCTCGCACAATGAATAGCAGAAGATTTTTTATAAGTGTTGAAGATTGACATGAACCAGTTCAAATCAATTTGGGGCCTAATGTTGGATATATAACTATTGGGTATGACCCGCCCAGGAGGGGCCGAGTTATACCCATGGTGATTCATGAAGCCCAGGACAACTCTAGAAGATGGCGGTTCAGATAAGGGCCCAACGCCCCGTAGAGATAAACCGCCATATGTACATAACTTGGCTTGTAAGTCAGGCATAATTAGAGACCGAACCGGACACTGTTTATGAGCCGGCCGGGATTCTGTGAGCTGCTGGGCGCCGACCTCTGTATATAAAGGGACGACCCGACGGCGGTTCAGGGCAAGTAACATCAGATCGAAAGCTAGGTCAAGCGGATTCACTCCCTAGTAATCGAAACATAAGCAATACCACCTCAAACTTGATTATGCCTTTACCTTCACCGCAAGGGGCTGAACCAGTACAAACCCTCATGTCCTTTGTCCCGTTTTAACCCCTTTAAGCTTCCTAGTTGCAATGGCTCCACACTTAAGTCCTTTCACTAGGACATCTGCCGTGACAATTCCATGACAGGTCACCTCGACTGCTCGCTTATGACGAGCTTGAGCAAGAGAAATTGCGGCAAGATGATGCAACACTCCTTTAGGAAGATCATCTTCGGGAGGCTGTGAGAGCAGCGCGCTACCAGCAAGCCTTGCGTTGCTACCATAGCCGCAAGGTTCATGCCCGAAGCTTTGAGGAAGGCGGCCTTGTTCTTCAGCGAGTTCAATCGGCCAAGAATTCCAACAAGTTGACGCCAAAGTGGGAAGGCCCTTATCGGGTAATACGAGTCACCAGGTCCGGCGCAGTCCACCTGGAGACCGAAGATGCTGTTCCAGTGAGCAACTCCTGGAACATTGAACATCTTCGCAAGTTTTACCCATAAGGCACGGTTGTCGGCCCCCCCGGAAAACCACCTTTTGTACAAGCCGTGCCGGCAAGGCATGTAAGCCTTTGTACAAGGCCAAGCGCAGACCCTGAACATAAATAAATGAAGCGCCGGTGCCCTAACTTTTAGCACGCATGCTAGGTTAACTCTCTCCCTCGGTTTGGGTTGATAGTGCTTAGCGGTGACTAACCCCTAGCACTGAGGTCGAGTGTGCGTTTCTCTGTTCCTTTCCATCCTCTTTGGTTCGCATGATACATGGATGTTTCTGCTGAGCTGTTTGGAAGAAAGGGAACGAGACGGCGCTCCGGCCTCGGCAAGCCAAGGTTGCCGGGGGCTGCAGATACAAGAATCCAACCACGACAAGCCAAAGCTGCCGGGGGCTGCAGATTCAGATAAGTCTTTCATTCTGTGTTGTGCACTTCCGTATGAAGCTGGCACGTATGAAACCTCATTTGCCCCTGGACCATCGTGCTCCCCCTTTTTCCTGTACCCAAGTCCCTGGGTCGGAACCGGGTCGTAGTCGCGGTGCGAGGAAATAAAAGAGGGGCCTAACTCTACTTCGCCCCGCCTTCGCCAAGAGCGTGAGAATGGTCGGCTGAAGAAAGGGGACGACAAGGCCTGCTGCAGGGCATCAATGTTTATCTTAAAAATAACAAGGATTTACTCCTAGGCATGGGCCTCGCTCACGCACAAGGAACCCAACAAGCACCCTTTTTATTAAAAACGCCCCATACAGGTACAATTCATACGGGATGAAAAACATGAGCAAGGAGATTACAACTTTTAAATCTAACAAGTGCCCGCAGGCTTACAAACTAAAAAGAGATAAGGTGCCCGTAATCCCTTTCTTGTCCCTCTCCCCAGAAGGTGGAGCAAGATAGCGGGAGGGAAAAAAGAGCGCCTAGGCGAGGTATCAGGGGCAGAAGGCACCAAGAGAACATCCTGGTGCCGGGAGGGGAGCTGGAAGATGTGGCAGCGGGCCGACAATACGTGACGAAGGCGCCGGTGCCCGCGTACTCCGACTTGACGGCCGCCACACGCCTTCTTTGTCTTCTCCATCCCTCCTACACCAGCCGCCCAAGGAGGCGACGGGGAACGCGCCGATGGAGAACTTGACGAGGAAGGCCCTCGACAGGGGGTGGACGAGGTCGGTGTCCCGCCGCTCGACGCCCTCATCATCGTTGTCCTCCTCGTCACTTCCGCTTGAGGAGGAATCTTCATCGTCAGACGAGATCTCCATGCAGCACTTTAGGCGAGTTCCAAGATCTCCAAATACCTTGACGGAGAGCAGGCTAGCCTCCATTACCTTGAACTAGAGGACGAGCCCCGCCGTCAGGGTATGACGCGAGCAAACGTCTTCCATCCGCGACGGAGGTACATGACGCGAGGAGCAGGGAAGTCGATGTCGACCCGCGTACTGCCGTTCCCGCAGCCCCTCATGTGTAGCCTGAGGGTTTGGGGCGGATCGAGCTCCATCTCCCGAGAAAATGGGGTAGGGAGACGGAGATGACGACACGGTGGCCGGCGCAACCTGATGAAGAACTCACGGGGCTGGTCCCTGACATGTCCCTCCATCAAGGGAGGCATCGCTGGCGGGGGCAAGGCCCAAGCGCCGCCCCATCCCCCTCTTCCTCGAGCACCACGGCGACCTCGGCCTCGCCCCCTCCCCCTTCCTCTCGTGGCCGGCTCCGCTGCCGCGGGCTCTTGGGAAGGAGGGACGCGCTGTCGAGCAACGACCCTCGCCGCCACCATTGAAGGGCCTGCGCCCCCTCTCGCCATGGCAGATGGAAGAAAGGAGCGGAAGTGGAAGGAGATGGATGCTGGTAGAATGTGCGATGACATCCCTGAGGGAGTCCTGGATTAGGGGGTCCTCGGACAGCCGGACTATATGCTTTGGCCGGACTGTTGGACTATGAAGATACAAGATTGAAGACTTCGTCCCGTGTCACAATGGGACTCTCCTTGGCGTGGAAGGCAAGCTTGGCAATACTGATATGTAAATGTCCTCCCTTGTAACCGACTATTTGTAACCCTAGCCCCCTCCGGTGTCTATGTAAACCGGAGGGTTTAGTCCGTAGGACAACAACAATCATACCATAGGCTAGCTTCTAGGGTTTAGCCTCTATGATCTCGTGGTAGATCAACTCTTGTAATACTCATATCATCAAGATCAATCAAGCAGGAAGTAGGGTATTACCTCCATCGAGAGGGCCCGAACCCGGGTAAACATCATGTCCCCCGCCTCCTATTACCATCCGCTTTAGACGCACAGTTCGGGACCCCTACCCGAGATCCGCCGGTTTTGACACCGACATTGGTGCTTTCATTGAGAGTTCCACTGTGTCGTCACCATAAGGCTTGATGGCTCCTTCGATCATCGGCGACGATGCGATCCAGGGTGTTGTTTTCCTTCCCGGACAGATCTTCGTATTCGGCGGCTTCGTACTGCGGGCCAACTCGCTTGGCCATCTGGAGCAGATCGAGAGCTACGCCCCTGGCCATCAGGTCAGGTTTGGAAACTTGAACTATACTGCCGACATCCGCGGAGAGTTGATATTTTACGGATTCGACCCATGTCAGGTGCGTCGCACAGTCACGACGAGCACGATTTAGCTCTGCCGTTGGACAGCGCTCGGGAGATCACACCTGCCGTCGGACCGCTTTATGACTTCAAGACGTGGGCGGGCATTCACAAGCCGCCTCACCAGACCGAAGTAGCTATCAGGCAGGGGCTCGCCAGGCCACATCCGGACTATAAGACCCTTCATGGCCTGTTCGGCCGCCTTGTGAAGCTCGACCAGTTGCTTCAGCTGGTTGCTCAAGGGCATTGGGTGTTCGGTCCCAGTATACTGAGACCAGAACAAGTTCTCCGTTGAGCTCCCCTCCTCAGCCCAGTAGAACTCCGCAGCATCCGACACACTGCGGGACAGATCTGCGAACGCTCCGGGAGAGCTCCGAACTCGGGTAAGTAAAAAGAAAGTTTCCTTCGCATGCTTGCTTTGCATAAAGAATGCCTTACCCGCCGCTATCTTCTTAACCGCCTCAATTTCCTGGAGGGCCTTTTGGGCTTCGGCCTTGGAATGTTGCGCGTTTTCAAGGGCCTTCGCAAGCTCGGACCCTTGCGTCTTCGAGTCATGCTCCAAGGACTCGTGTTTCTTGACAAGAGCCTGGGGCTCTTGCTGCACCTCGCCTACTCGGGCCTCTTGTTTCTCTCGCTCGAGGTGCTCCTTGGCCGCTTTGTCTTCGGCCTCGGATAGCGCCTTCTTCAGGGCCGCCACTTCGGTCGTGGCCCTAGCAAAATTCATGACGATCCTATCATTCCAAAACCATATTTATATTTATCAATATACAGACGGGGTATAACTTACCTTTGTTCTCTTTGAGCTGCCTCTTGGTAAGGCCGAGCTCTTCCTTGGACCGCTCAAGGTCCTGCTTTAGTGAGGCGACCTCCGCAGTACGTGCGGCAGCGGCCAACAGTGAAGCCTGCATATGCACATAGACATATTCCGATTAGAGTCCTGCGGTTATTATTTGATCCTCTATTCGGCCTTTCTTCACGAACACCAAATAGAGCATCAGGGGCTACTGTCTATGCGGTAACATCATCTTATAATCTGGTTACTTACCTCAAACCCTGTTAGGAGGCTGGCGCAGGCTTCAGTCAGTCCGCTCTTGGCGGACTAAACCTTTTTGACCACCGCACTCATAATAGTGCGGTGCTCTTCGTCAATGGAAGCGCCGCGAAGCACTTCCAGTAGGTTGTCCGATGCCTCTGGATGAACAGAGGCCGTCGGCACAGACGACTTGCCCCCCTTAGCGAGGGGTTGCCTGACAGAATCCGGAACCACTGGAGGTTCCGGCACCGTATTCGGCTTGGGGCTAGACTTGCTTCCCCCGGCGTCAGGGCCCAGGGGAGTCTTTCCCTTCAGGCGCCCAGCGCCTGGAATGTCGCCTGGGGGAGCCTCCTGAACTATTCCCCCATGGTTCAGTGCCCCTCGAGACAACACCTCGGCGTCATCCGTAGGGCGGGGGGAGGAGGCAGTTGGGAGTGAATCGCTGTTCATATCCGACGGGTCCAAAGAACCATCCGACAAAGATACGTCGATATGGGCTCGGGACGAACTGCATAATCATGTTCGGCGTGATGAGAAGAAGTTCAATAAAACATATCAAGAATTATTACGGTATCCGGATACTCACGACTTGGCCAGGGGCTTGTCCCTGGGTAACCACTCCTCGTCGCTGAAAGCGGCCGTCGTGGAGCAGTCCGGGAGGAGGGTCCTTCCCTTCTGGGACCCTTCGGCCTCCCCGGATGGGGCGGCCTTCCTTTTCTTGTCCCCCCGGCTGGGGGGGGGGGAGAACTTTCCTCTTCTTCCTCCTCATTTTCATGGGAGGAGTGCGCCTCGGTGTTTTCGGACGATGTGTCCGATATAACCTTGCACCAGAGATCCTTCCGTGTCCCCGCGGCCTTCTTCTTGGCCTTCTTCATCGGCACCTCGTCAGGCGCCGGAACGAGCATCTCCATTAGGAGAGCATCTGCTGGATCTTTGGACAGGGGGCTGGACAATCGATCTGCTCCGCTGTCGCTACCCAGTCCTGTTAAATGGCGTGGAGGCTTAGATCCCGTGCGTGGTTATACTGGGGAAAATAACATCTTATGAGATATAAAAGACTTACCGGGTTGGCAGGGCGCTTTGCGTAGAGTCTGCGGTCCTCAGTAAGGGGAGGAGGTACCTCGGCGCCCTTGAATAGCACCTTCTGGACGTCCTTGTGCATCATGTCAAAGAGCTCTCGCAGCGTCTGGTGCTCGGCCGGGTCGAACTCCCACAAATTGAATGCCCATCTTTGACACGGGAGGATCCGGCGGAAGAGCATGACTTGGACCACGTTGACGAGCTTGATTTTCTTGCTCGTCATGTTTTTAACGCAGGTCTGGAGTCCGATCAGCTCTACCGAGGAACCCCAGGATAGGCCCTTCTCTTTCCAGGAGGTGAGCCGCATGGGGATTCCAGATAGGAATTCGGGGGCCGCCACCCAGTTGGTGTCGCGCGGCTCGGTGATGTAGAACCACCCCGACCGCCACCCCTTTATGGTCTCCACATAGGAGCCTTCGAGCCAGGTGAAGTTGGGCATTTTGCCCACCATGGCGCCTCTGCACTTCGCTTGCTGGCCGACCACCACCTTCGGCTTAACGTTGAAGGTCTTCAGCCACAGGATGAAGTGGGGCTTGATGCGGAGGAAGGCCTCGCACACGATGATGAACGCCGAGATGTTGAGGATGAAATTGGGGGCCAGATCGTGAAAGTCCAGCCCATAATAGAACATGAGCACGCGGACAAACCGGTGGAGAGGAAATCCCAATCCGCGGACGAAGTGGGTAAGAAGTACTACCCTCTCATGGGGCTCTGGAGTAGGGATGATCTGCCCCGCATCTGGCAGCCGGTGTGCGATATCCGCAGCCAGATATCCGGCTCCCCGTAGCTTTGTGATGTCCTCCTTCGTAACGGAGGAGATCATCCACTTGCCTCCCGCTCCGGACATGCTTGGAGTGGTTTGAGGGGGGAAATGCGAACTTGGGTGCTGGAGCTCGAGTGCGCAAGAATGGATGGGCAAGCAGGAAGAGGGCGTAGGTGAAAAATATGAATCCTTGTCCCTTTATAAGGGTGGAAGGAACTATGCGCCTCTCCACCTGCGTGGTAAGCTCGCTTATTCCCCAAGCGCCGTGATTAATGGCGCGCTTGGGTTACCCACACCCGTATTGATGATAATCCCGTAATAAGGGGGACATGATCTCTGCTTTGACATTACGTGCCAAGGAAACCACCTCGCAATATGTGCAGTAGCTGGTTGAAAAAAAGGTTCGAATAATGACCGGGCCGTGGTGTGATTTCATGCTACAGAAGTTGTCAGCAGATCAAATTTGTGGAAATATTATTCTCTCTACGATGGTATGTGGAATTTGTTTTCCAGAGCCGGATACTATTCATGTGTTCAAAATCTTCTATGAAATATTCGGAGGAAGAACCCGCCTTGCAATGCCGAAGACAATCTGCGCGCCAGACTCATCGTCATTGAAGCCTGGTTCAGGGGCTACTGAGGGAGTCCTGGATTAGGGGGTCCTCAAACAGCCGGACTATATGCTTTGGCCGGACTGTTGGACTATGAAGATACAAGATTGAAGACTTTGTCCCGTGTCCGGATGGGACTCTCCTTGGCGTGGAAGGCAAGCTTGGCAATACGGATATGTAAATCTCCTCCCTTGGAACCGACTCTGTGTAACCCTAGCCCCCTCCGGTGTCTATATAAACCGGAGGGTTTAGTCCGTATGACAACAACAATCATACCATAGGCTAGCTTCTAGGGTTTAGCCTCTACGATCTCGTGGTAGATCAACTCTTGTAATACTCATATCATCAAGATCTATCAAGCAGGAAGTAGGGTATTACCTCCATCGAGAGGGCCTGAACCTGGGTAAACATCGTGTCCCCCGCCTCCTGTTACCATCCGCCTTAGACGCACAGTTCGGGACCCCCTACCCGAGATCCACCGGTTTTGACACCGACAATCCCCCTCCCCTTCTTATAAAGGAGCGGGGTCGGGGCTCGGCCGCCCCACTCAACGAATCCAACCAGCGGGGGCGCAGGGAATCAAGACCGACCCGCTGCCCCAATCAGCGACGACCCGGTTTCCCGCCTCCGCCACCTGCCACCTGCATGGGGGACACGTGGCGAGCGAGCAGGATCGAGGGGACGGGTGAGGCAACCGTTCCCCACCCCGTGATCATGGGGTGCGGGTGCATTGAAGACTACAACCCGAGTCCATCCGTAAATGAGCCGCGCCTCTACGCCTCCCTCTTTTTTCATAAGGAAGGTCCGAGCCGCCTCTTTACCATGATGTGACGCATGCATGCGGAAACCGCCCCACGCATGACCCCCATGTCACGCACGACCCTCCACGTTGCTCGTTCAATGTGGGTCGTGGGGAAGCGCAAGCGAGTGAGAAGTTACCACAGTAAAATCCTGCCCCGCCTGCCCGTGCACCATTCTGGGCCTAGCCCAACAACGTGTCATGCTGATGTGTGGCCCAGGCCCAGGGGCTCTTGTCGGTGTACAAAAGTAGAGGCACTCCTTTTTTTACCCCTTTACTTGTGCACGGGCAGTCGGAGCCGTGCCCGCGGCCACACTAAGCAGGGCAGAGGAAGGAAGCCGAAGCACAAGGCGACCAAAGGTAACGCCAAGACGAAGAAACACCAAAGAGCACGAGGGCGAGGTGGACTCCCCCGGCAAGACCCTTTCCGGGGCAGCCCCGACAAGAGCCTTGCCGGTGCAACTTGCCTGATGCTAGCAGAGCAAGCCACCCTTGAGCCCGCGGGTTCCAACACCACCAACCAACTACATTGGAACCAAGGCTCGGGAGGCACCTCTGTGGTGGCATGCAGATCTTCGTCAAGATCATGAATACAGAAGATCATATGAGGACCAGAAGATGACGACCCTCAGCGAGATCCTTGCCGAGGAGATCCATGAGACACCTGGCAAGACCCTTGCCGGGGATGACCACGGTGCCGCGGCAAGACCCTTGCCAAAGACACTTACGGGGCCGCGGCCAGGCCCGTGTCTGCCAAGGCTCCACCACCGTCCCCATGCAGCTAGCAGCTCAACCAGCTGAGCAGGCACCTGCGTGGCGACGAGCGGCCTCCACGACCGACGCAGCAAGCACCTGCGTGGAGGCATGCAGGTCTTCGTGAAGGTCCACCACCGCACCAGCCCAGCAGCCAGCCAACGTGGTGCCACGACGCCTCGTCAGCTCGAACGCGTGTCGAAACCAGGCGAGTCAGAGATAGCTGGGACGTGCTTCCTTGTCGTCCCTGATAAAGCGAGAGGGACACGTCGGCAGCGCATTAAATTCGTTTGTCCAACAGTGCCTGAGGATAGACTCATCCACTGCACACCTTTCCACCTCCTGTGTGCCACTTTGGCAGCCCCTTTTGCTTATAAAAGGAGGCCCGAGGTGACCAGGAGAAGGATTCGGATCTTTTGGGAAAGTTGCACCCTGTAGCTAGCTCAAGAACACAAGAACACTCGAATACATCCACCAAAGCAGGACTAGGGTATTACGCATCTTCGTAGCCCAAACCTGGGTAAACAATTCGTGTGCTTCCTGTCAAACCCGCTCTTTGCACAACCCCGCGCCCGCCAACCGTAGAAGGGATCCCAGTGATTCAATAGGTGTCGATTTCCCCCGACAGTTTGGCCTACTAGATTGATCTTTCTTGCAATGGGAGAAGTGCTTAGCTTCGGGTTCAATCTTGCGGTGTCCTTTCCCAGTGACAACAGGGGCAGGAAGGCACGTATTGTATTGTTGCCATCGAGGATAAAAATATGGGGTTTATATATGTTGCTTGAGTTTATCCCTCTACATCATGTCATCTTGCCTAATGCATTACTCTGTTCTTATGAACTTAATACTCTAGATGCATGTTGGATAGCGGTCGATGTGTGGAGTAATAGTAGTAGATGCAGAATCGTTTCGGTCCACTTGTCGCGGACGTGATGCCTATATACATGATCATGCCTAGATATTCTTATAACTATGCGCTTTTCTACCAATTGCTCGACAGTAATTTGTTCACCCACCGTAGAATTTGCTATCTTGAGAGAAGCCACTAGTGAAACCTATGGCCCCCGGTTCTATCTTCCATCATATTAATCTCTCATTAATTAGCTATTTCTGTCGCCGTTTATTTTGCAATCTTTACTTCCCAATCTATATCATAAAAATACCGAAAATATTTATCTTATTATCTCTATCAGATCTCACTTTTGCAAGTGGCCGTGAAGGGATTGACAACCCCTTTATCGCGTTGGTTGCAAGGTTCTTATTTTTTTGTGCAGGTATGAGGGACTTGCGTGTAGTCTCATACTGGATTGATACCTGGGTTCTCAAAAACTGAGTGAAATACTTACGCTACTTTGCTGCATCATCCTTTCCTCTTCGAGGGAAAACCAACGCATGCTCAAGAGGTAGCAAGAAGGATTTCTGGCGCCGTTGCCGGGGAGGCTTACGGCAAGTCAAGTCAAGATTTGATCTCCCGCCAACATGCGGATTTCTGGCGCCATTGCCGGGGAGATCTACGCACAAGTCAAGACATACCAAGTACGAATCACAAACTCTTATCACTTGCATTACATTATTTGCCATTTGCCTCTCGTTTTCCTCTCCCCCACTTCACCTTTGCTGTTTTATTCGCCTCTTTCCCGTTTGTTTTTCTTTCGCCATGGCCGAATCAAAAAGGGCTAAGGGTTCTCTCCCGGGTTTTAATACTTTGGATAGTCCCTCTGTCCTCTCTAGGCTCATAAATAATGATGCTATGGAAAGACCTACCGGGGTTATCAATGAGGGTTTGAACAATTTTGATGAAGATGATCCCGAAATTTTTCGTTATTTACTTGATGAGTCTTTAAAAGATGCTTGGGATAGGTTATTAAGGATCCGAGCTAGCTATGTGCCTCAATATCAAATTGAGATATACCTAAAAAGCTTTTATGTTGGCTTACCCTCTTCGTTCAAGCAAGTTTTAGATTCTATTTTTGAAGAAGGTTTTCTTGAGGGTGATCCCATAGATACCGATGAAAAGATGAAAACTATATTTGGGCACCCCATGAGTGAGAAGGTTGAATCCACCTCTCTTTTGTGATTTTATCAAAATAAAATTATCAAATAAATGAAGGCTAGCTTAGATGCTAATTTCCGTAGCATGCTTAATCTTTCTTCCACCATTAATGGCCACGTGCTTTCTCAAAATAGAAAGATAAATGCTATAGATAAGAAATTTTCTCTTTTCTTTCCCAACACCAAAGATGGCAATACCTAGATCTATTCTTGCTTTTATGCCTAGCTAGGGGCGTTAAACGATAGCGCTTGTTGGGAGGCAACCCAATTTTATTTTTTCTTTGCTTTTTGCTCCTGTTTAGTAATACATAATTCATCTAGCCTCTGGATAGATGTGGTTTTATGTTTTAATTAGTGTTTGTGCCAAGTAGAACCAATAGGATCTTCTTGGGTGATAGTTGTTTGATCTTGCTGAAAAACACAGAAACTTTGCGCTCACGAAAAAATTGTTAAAATTCACAAGAACGTGATAAAATACCAATTCTTTTTGCAGTATATCAATATACAAATTGTCCAGGTTGTCCTAGTTTTTCAGAATTTGTGGAGTTCCACAAGTATTCGAACAAATCATATTGCTACAGACTATTCTGTTTTTGACAGATTCTGTTTTTCGTGTGTTGTTTGCTTATTTTGATGAATCTATGGCTAGTATCGGGGGGTATGAACCATAGAGAAGTTGGAATACAGTAGGTTTAAAACCAGTGTAAATAAAGAATGAGTTCATTACAATAACTTATTGTGGTGGTTTCTTTTATTTTGCTAATGGAGCTCATGAGATTTTCTGTTAGGTTTTGTGTTGTGAAGTTTTCAAGTTCATGAGTAAAGATTTGATGGATTATGGAATAAGGAATGGAAAGAGCCCAAGCTTGGGGATGCCCAAGGCACCTGTCGGTGTCAAAACCGGCGGATCTCAGGTAGGGGGTCCCGAACTATGCGTCTAGGCGGATGGTAACAAGAGACAAGGGACACAAAGTTTTACCTAGGTTCGGGCCCTCTCGATGGAAGTAAAACCCTACATCCTGCTTCATTAATATTGATGATATGGGTAGTACAAGAGTAGATCTACCACGAGATCAAGGAGGCTAAACCCTAGAAGCTAGCCTATGGTATGATTGTTGTATGTTCTGTCGTCCTACGGACTAAAACCCTCCGGTTTATATAGACACCGGAGAGGGTTAGGGTTACACAAAGTCGGTTACAATGGTAGCAGATCTAAATATCTGCATCGCCAAGCTTGACTTCCACGCCAAGGAAAGTCCCATCCGGACACGGGACGAAGTCTTCAATCTTGTATCTTCATAGTCCAGGAGTCCGACTGATGGTATAGTCCGGCTATCCGGACACCCCCTAATCCAGGACTCCCTCAGTAGCCCCTGAACCAGGCTTCAATGACGACGAGTCCGGCGTGCAGATTGTCTTCGGCATTGCAAGGCGGGTTCCTCCACCAAGTACTTCATAAAAGATTGTTAACACTAAGGATAGTGTCCGGCTCTGCAAAATAAGTTTCCACATATTGCCATAGAGAGAATAATATTTACACAAATCTAATCTGCTGACGTATTCCGTAGTGTGACACCACACTACGGCCAAGCCTCTATCCGAAACGTTTTCACTTCCGCACCTCAGCGCATTTTGCGAGGCGGTTTCCTTTGCACGTCTTGTCAAAGTAGAGATCGTGTCCCCTTTATTTACGGGATTCTCATCAATACAGACGTGGGTTACCCAACCGCGCCATTTATCACGGCGCTTGGGAGATAAGCGAGTTTTACCAGGCTGGTGGGGATGCATAGTCGCATCCGCCCACATAAGGGGATAAGCATCCACCTTTTTACCTACGCCTTCTTCCTCCTTTGCCCATCCATCTTCTGCGCACTCGAGCTCCAGCGCCCAAGCCCGCACTTCCCACCTCATCCTTCTCCAGCCATGTCCGGAGCGGGAGGCAAGTGGATGGTCTCCTCCGTCACGGAGGGCCATATCAAAAAGCTGAGGAAGGCCGGATACTTGTCTAACGACATCGCGCATCGGCTTCCCGAAGAGGGGCAGCTCCTCCCCACCCCAAGGCCCCATGAGAGGGTAGTATTCCTTCCCCATTTCCTCCGCGGACTGGGCTTTCCTCTCCACCCGTTCGTCCGGGGGCTCATGTTCTACTATGGCCTAGATTTCCACGATCTGGCCCCGAACTTCGTCCTCAACATCTCGGCGTTTATCATCGTGTGTGAGGCTTTCCTCTGCGTCCGCCCCAATTTCAGCCTATGGCTCGAGACTTTCAATGTCAAGCCCAAGGTGGCAACCAGGCAGAGTGCGGAGGTGCCATGGCGGGCAAGATAACCAACGTGCTATGGCTCGAGGGCTCCTTTGTGGAGACCCTGAAGGGGTGGCAATTGGGGTGGTTTTACATCACCGAGCCGCGCGATCCCAGATGGTCGCAGCCCCTGAGTTCCGGTCCGGACCCCCTACGCGGCTCACGTCTTGGAAAGAGACGGGCCTGTCGTGGGGCAATAAAGGAGAGGTAACCGGACTGCAAAAAAACATCCAAACCTTGGTGAACAAGCAGCTTAAGCTTGTTAACGTAGTCCAGGTTATGCTCGTCCGCCGGATCCTCCCGTGTCAGCAACGGGGCTTCAATTTGTGGGAGTTCGACCCGGCGCAGCACCCAACCCTGAGCAGGCTCTTCGACACAATGTACGAAGATGCCTGGAAGGTGCTATTCAAAGGTTTCAAGGCTCCCGCGTCCGCTTTCGAGGACCGCGGATTCAGCACACAGCTTCCCGCTAGTGCGCTAAGCTATTTTTACCTTTTACAAGATGTTGGTTTTCCATAGTTTGATTCTATGCAGGATCAAAACTCCCTTTCCTTTGACAGGATTGGCTGGCGAAGTCCGGACAGATCGACTATCCGGCCCCTTTGCCCGAAGACCCAGCCAACGCTCGCTTAGCGAAGCTGCTGGCTCCGGCACCTTACGTGGTGCCGGAGAAAAAGTCCAAGAAGAGGGCCACGGGGACTCGAAAGAGTTCCCGGCGCCAGGAGGTGTCGGATTCTTCATCCGATGAATCCAGACGCGCTCCTCCCGTGAAAACGAGGAGGAGGAAGAAGAAACCTCTCCCCCTCCAGCGGGGGGAGGAAAGAAGAGGAAGGCCGCCCCAACAGGGGAGGCCGAAGGGTCCAAGAAGGGGAAGACCCTCCCTCTGGACAACTCCACCGACGCCGATGAGGGCGAAGAGGAGTGGCCGCACAGGGCCAGGCGCCCGGCGGCAACGTAAGTATTCGGACACTGGAGTAACTCATAGCATTCCTTTGTTGCACAACTTTTCCTTATGTCGAATATGATTATGCAGTCCGCCCAAGGCCGGGCTCGACGAGTCGTTGAGCGGCTCCCTGGATTCATCGGACGTGAATTCAGTTCCGCCCTGTCAAGACCCCGATCCTAAGCCACATCAATCTAGCATGTAACACATCATATCACTTTGCGGCCTCACGCACGGTATTCCCATGGGTGCCACCTTACCTGGCCCAGGACCGTTTGCACCTTTTGGCTCACGTATATGATAGTGTCGCTAGCATCCATATGACAGAGAACCCGGGCTGACATGGCTAGTCGTGAACCCAAAGCGGCACTAACCCATGGGGACAGGCATACATGAATCAACTTCGAGCATGTCGGTCAGCAGCGTGTGAATCCGGGCTATAGCACTGGGCTAACAGGACTCCGGTAACCCGGGCTGTAGCAGGCTAGGCAGGACTCCGGATGTCACCGCGTGACATTTCCCCAAAGGGACAGACACAGGAACGAAGTGAAACACATGCCGGCCAGTAAAGTGTCCTGAGCATTTGTGCTGGGCTAGCAGGACTCCGGTGAACCGGGCTGTAGCAGACTACTATGGCTCAAGGAAGCACTAGACTACATTTCCCCATAAGAGAGGCTGCCAAGGATAAACAACTAGATTGTCGGATCCCACACATACCAAGCATTTCAATCATACACACAATATGCTCGATATGTGTAAATACAACATGGCATCACAACATAACTCTACGACTCAAGTATTTATTCATTAGGCTCCAAGGAGCGAGATATTACAAACATGGGTCTCATGACCCAACATTCAGAGCATACAAGTCAAAACACATGCGGAAGCTTAATATGTCTGAGTACAGACATCTATTAATGAAAAAGGCTGAGAAGCCTGACTATCTACCAGATCCTGTCGAGGGCACAAGACCGTAGCTGAGATATCAAGCTAAACGTTGAAGTCCACACGGAACTACTAGCGAGACTGACGTCTCTCTGCAAAAACATAAAATAGGCAAATGTGAGTACAAATGTACCCAGCAAGACTTACATCAGAACTAGCTACATATGCATCGGTATCAATAAAGGGGGTGGTGGAGTTTGACTGCAGCAAGCCAGCTTTGAATCAGTGGCTAACCTGAACTACGACTACAAGTAACTCTTTTGAGGTGGCGCACACGAGTACACATATTCACCATATCAATACACCACTATGGATCCGCTCCCGTCTTCCTACGAGAATGCCATCCATAGCACTCACGCTTATCTTGCGCATTTAGAGTATCCACTTTCACTTGTCTATGAACTATGCAAGGGGTCCAAGTTTCCATATCCGAGGAATCCGGGTATTCGAATAGATAATGAAAACCCTGCAGGGTTGTACTTCTTCACACACGCTCTCGCCACTTATCGCCCTGTACACGTCATGTACCTCGGCAACCTTCAAGCGGAAGCCGGGCGAAGGAGTCGGCCACGACCTGACTAACCACACAAGTCTCTAGTCCAGGTTTATCGCCTATTCGGGTTCCATCCGCAAGGAGATCCGGCCGGGGTGTCGCTCACGGCCCCAAACGATGTGAGCAGGGTTCCCAAGCCCACTAACCGGGTGCCACTTGGTACACCGTGCCACTGTGCCTAGTCTGTCCCAAGCCCACCTGTGTCGGGTGCCACTTGGTATACTACTAACACTACCTACAAACACCAGAAACTAGTTGCAACTCCTGGACAGAGATCAAGTTGATTAATAAGTCGAGAGGGGTCGAGTTACCGGAACCCAATGTGTGGTAGTAACTGTTCATGGATCACAAACACAGAACTCAGTTCCTGAGGACGGCTGCAATGAGACAACCCACCATGTACTCCTACATTGCCTCTCACCGCTACCTTTACCAAATCGTGTTCACACACTTAGCTCACAACAGTAGGACATGTTCACCACATACCAATTCATTCCTGATGAATCAGACCTGACCCAACTCTAAGCAGTAGCAGGCATGACAAACAAGCATGAATGAGTAGGCACATCAGGGCTCAAACAACTCCTACTCATGCTAGTGGGTTTCATCTATTTACTGTGGCAATGACAGGTCATGCAAAGGATAAAGGGGTTCAGCTACCGCAACAAGTAACAGATGAATCGTTGTTGTCCTAATGCAGTAAAAGAGAGCCGAAGCGAGAGAATGGGATTGTATCGGAATGAACAAGGGGGTTTTGCTTGCCTGGCACTTCTGAAGATAATATAGCTCTTCATCGGTGTCATCGATCTCATCGTCGAAACACGTCTATCGGGAGGGAAGAATCACCGGCAAACACAGAAAGAACACAATCAACACATGGCGATATGCAGCAATATGATGCATGCTATGACAAGGAAATATGAATGTGTTTGAGCTAATGCAACTAGCAACCAGATTAAATGAAGCTGGTTTGAACCAAAGATTCAAATTCATCACCATATGTGATTATTCAAATGCCATTTATTTGATTTGTCCTAAACAGAAGCTATAAATTGTTATAACATGCATGAAAAGTGTACAGATGGATATATTGGATTTTTTGATCATTTTTCATATATAAATTATTTCATTTGGAGTTACGGTTTAATTTCTATGATTTTTAGAAGTTTGGGGGATTTTCTGGAATTTCCTGAATTAAAGTTAATCCAGAAAATGAGTTATGGCGTCAGCACTACGTCACCGTGACGTCAGCGGTCAACGGGCGCGGTCCAGGTCAAAACTGACCTGTGGGTCCCGCATGTCAGTGTCTTAACTAATTAACAGAGACTGTTAGCACTAATTAGCAAATTAACTTAATTAAACTAGAGGTCGGGCCCACACGTTGGTAACCCAGGGGAAAGTCAAACCCAATCAACCGGGGTCAAACTCACCGGAGTTAACCCGTGGCTCGTCGCCGGCGACCACTGGTCACGGCGGAGTACGCGTTTGAGGCCTCGGGAGCGGCGGCTAAGGGCACCAGCAGGTAGCCTGAGCACGCGCGCATCCAGGGAAGCACGCGGCTGGGTGCGGGGGCGCTGGAGCTCGTCGGAAACGAGTCCGTGGCGGCGGTGGTTCTCGGCCAGGATGGGAACGGAGGCTACGACGAGAAAAACGCCATGGGGTTAGGGGGAAAGCGACGGGAAGCTCACAGCGCATCCGAAAGAATCGTCGGAGAGCTCGGGGACACGCTGGTGACGGCGAATCGACGACGGCGACGCTCGGTGCAGGAGGTTGAAGATGAGCTCCAAGGCGGCGTCACGGGGCATCCGGCAATGTGTAGCTGGATGGGGACGAAGAAGAGGTCGTGGCGGGGCTATGGGCTCAGGCGGAGGGCGAGGAGGTGGCTCTGGCCGCGGCAACTGCAAGCGGCGGCGGCGGTGGCGTTCGGTCGTGCGCGTGAGAGAGAGACAGAGGAGGGGATGAGGGCGAGGGAGAGTGCGAGAGAGGTCGGAGGCTGCGTGGCGTCGCGGGGGAGGCCTAGAGCGACGAGGGGGCAGCCAGGCAGGGTGGAGGTGGCGCGCGGGCGGCGAGCACACGCCCGGCGTCCTCCTGGTAGCAGCTGGAAGAAGCCAAGGGAAAGGAGGTGGGCTGGGCCAACAGCGATGGGCCACAGCTAGGCTGCTAGATGGCATGCGTCAGGTAGGTCCTCTCTCTCTCTCTCTCTCTTTACTAATTTGTTCTGCTTTCTATTTTTGTTATTTTGTTTTGATTTAATTTATAACCCAAATCATTTTAATAAATCCTGGAAATAATTGTGGGCATTAAATGAATTATTACAGAGGCCCTTAACTATTTTCAGAATTATTGGAGCATTTAAAAAAATATTGATACTATTTAAATGCTCCAATTCAAATACAATATGGGTTATTCAAAAATCCAGAATGACCTAAAATTATGTGCATCATTTTTGCCAGAGGTTTTCACCTTTATCAAAAATAATGAACTTTACTAAAGGGCATTCTGGGTTCATTGAAAATATTTTTATTTTGATCCTAATTGCATTTCATTTAATGCTAGGGCTTGTCATCCCCATTTCAAATTTCAAACAAATATAGACATGATGCAAGGATGCTTATGAAACTAATTGCAATCAAATTCTAGGGCTGTGACACGCCCGCTGCCTCCCCCCGCACTGCGGACGACGCCGAAGTGGCGTCGCGACAAGCTCCGGGCCAAGAGGAGGTGGTCCTGGAGGATCCGCGAGGCGACCTCCCAGACTCCGAGAGTAAAGGGGACAAGACCCCCCAGGGGTCCAAGTCCGGCTTTGAGCCGGACATCGTGCCGGAATGTTCAACGGTTCCGGACTGTGGTAGGCGAACTCCTTCCAAGAGGAGCAAGCCTTCTGAGCCAGCGGCCCCCGCCCAACCGGAGGTGCCGGACAATCTGCTGGAGGTGCTTAACGACGCCTCCATCGACGAGGAGCACCGTACTATTATGAGTACGGTGATCCAAAAGGTTCAGTCCGCCAAGAGCGGACTGACTGAAGCTTGTGCCAGCCTTCTAATAGGCTTCGAGGTAAGTAAAAAAATATGTAAAAGTATTACCGCATAGACAGTAGCCCCTGATGCTCTGTTTGGCGTTCGGAAAGAAAAGCCGAATAGAGGATCTAATAAATTTCGCAGGAGTCTAACAAAAAATGAGTCAATATGCGTATGCAGGCTTCGCTGCTTGCGACCGCTGCACTGACTGCGGAGGTAGGCACCCTGAAGCAGGGTCTCGAGCGGTCCGAGCAAGAGCTCGGCCTTGCCGAGCGGCAGCTCGAGGAGAAAGAAGGTAAGAGATACCTTATAGAAAATATATATAAAAGATGCAATTGCCAAAATGACAGGATTGTGCTGCTTATTGCAGGGGCCACAACTGAGGTGGCTACCCTCAAGTAGGCGTTGTCAGAGGCCGAGAAGAGAGCGGCCTCAGAGCGCATCGAGCGAGAGAAATTTGAGGCGCAGGTCGGCGAGCCGCGGCAAGAGCTTGAGGCTCTCATGAAAAAACATGAGAGTTTGGAGCTTGACTCGAAGACCCAAGCGTCCGAGCTCGCGGCGGCCATCAAAGCTGCCAAGTCTGCCAAGGCCGAATCCCAGAAGGCCCTCCAGGAGTTGGATGCGGTGAAAAACATAGCGGCGGGTAAGGCATTCTTTATGCAAAGCAGACATATAAAAGTAAGCTACTTGTTACTTACCCGAATCCGGAGCTCTCCAGGGGCATTCGCAGATCTTCCCCGTAGCGTGTCTGATGCCGCCGCATTCTATCGAGCCGAGGAGGGCAGCTCGATGGAGAAGGTGTTCTGGTCTCAATATGCTGAGGCCGGACACCCTGTACCCCTGAGCGACCAGCTGAAGCAGCTAGTCGAGCTCCACAAGGCGGCCGAACAGGCCATGAAGGGCCTCATAGTTCGGCTGTGGCCTGGAGAGGCCCTGCCTGGGAGCTATTTCGGACTGGTTCAGCGGCTGGTGGCGGCCTGTCCAAGGCTTGAAGTCATCAAGTGCTCCGTCTGCATCGAAGGTGCCCGGAGGGCCCTTGCTCGCGCTAAGGTGCACTGGGGCAAGCTGGACGATGAGAAGCTTGTGAAGGATGGGCCACCGCCGGGGAAGGAGCATCGCAAACCCGAGAACTATTATAAGGATGTTCTGAAGGGTGCCCGCCTTATGGCAGATGAATGTACCAAGGATGTAATTTTTGAATGAACTCGCTCGTGTTGTCCTGTGCGCTGAAAACTAGTTCATATGCGCTAAGCAATGCTTTTTGAATTTAAAATATTACTTTCTGTGCGGCCGTTTATCAAAAATTGAGAGATGGCCAGTCGTCGGCTTCTGCCCCCATGCCACTAGTGCTGGGGTCTTCGGGATAAACCTGAGCGCTCTTTTTCCCATGTTTGGGTCCTTCAAGGGAGGCGCTCAGCACAACGAACAAGGCAATCAGACTATAATGCTTGAACACTCTCACTTAGCCATAGAACTCTATAATTTTAAATTTCGGCGAAGCCCCTTGTATTCGGAAGACCAAGTTCGGGGCGCTATCCACGCCTTGGCCGGATTAAGGACTCGAAAAACCTCTCGAACAGCGACCGGTCTCTCGCTTCATCATGACAGTCAGTTTTAGCTTTCTCTACTGAGGTGCTCAGCCCAGCTTAACTAGGGCACAATCGCAGTAGTTACCCTAGTGCTACCTTAGCCGATATAGCGGAACGTAAGGCACCAAAACATAGGAGCCGGGCAAACCCAACTATTGACCCAAGACATGTTTCGGAGCCAATGCATATAATGCTATAAGTTCGGGGTGCCACACTTGTGAAAGTGTTTGGACTTCTCACACCATATTGGGGGGTACTGAAGCCCCTGGCGCATTTGCCGTACCATGGTGTACGGGTGCAACATGTCATTAATGAACATATATTTGGAAAAAGGTAATGCAAAAAATAGATAAAGACTATGCATTGTTTAAAGGGGCTGCGATCAAAGCAGAATGATACAAATGGCGTGATAAGCAAAAAGTTGGACTAACATGTCCGGTCCAGGGGCGGGCCGCGGAACTTATATGCAAAACAGGTATACTGCTCGTAATAGAGACCACCTGGGAGTCCATAATGCGGCATGGCTTGTCTGCTTCCCTGGTTCTTGCGTCGTTTGTGCGGCAGTTGAATTGCCGAACAGGTCGTCCGAAGTATGGAGTCCTGAAAGTAAGAGAAGACAAAGAAAGCCGTGTTTTGGGCGTGCCGTGATGGTGTCCCTTCCCCTGCGCCCATGGTATTTTGAGAGCGTAGTTGTGTACGCAAAGCACTAGTTTTGCTATTTCGCGAGGGATGGGGTTGGGGCCGCATTGCTACGCCTGCTCAGATCGTGTCAGGCGGTCTTCTTGTAGGTTACTCCGGGCGCGCTTGACAGTGTCCGGCCTTTTAATGGCCGGACTGGGGAACTGCCTAGAGAGGCTGCTTTGTACTTCCGTTGCGAGGGCCGCCGTGTGCTCCTCCGTTTAGAGGGAGCGTTCGGTGTTTCCATTGACTGTGATTACTCCTCGAGGGCCTGGCATCTTGAGCTTGAGGTATCCGTAGTGCGGTACCGCATTGAACTTTGCAAATGCGGTTCGCCCGAGCAGTGCGTGATAGCCACTGCGGAACGGGACTATGTCGAAGATTAACTCTTCGCTTCGGAAATTATCCGGGGATCCGAAGACCACTTCAAGTGTGACTGAGCATGTGCAGTTGGCCTCTACACCTGGTATGACGCCTTTAAAGATCGTTTTGGTGGGTTTAATCCTCGAGGGATCTATGCCCATTTTCCGCACAGTGTCCTGGTAAAGCAGGTTCAGGCTGCTGCCGTCGTCCATAAGGACTCTTGTGAGATGAAATCCGTCAATGATTGGGTCTAGAACCAATGCGGTGAACCCGCCATGACAGATGCTAGTGGGGTGGTCCCTTTGATCAAAAGTGATCGGGCAGGAGGACCATGGGTCGAACTTTGGGGTGACTGGCTCTGTCGCGTATACGTCCCGTAACGCATGCTTCCATTCCCTCTTGGGGATGTGGGTTGCGTATATCATGTTCACCGTCCGCACTTGTGGGGGAAAACCCTTTTGTCCACTGCTGTTCAGCGGCCTGGGGTCCTCCTCGTCGTTGCTACGTAGCCCCTTGTCTCTATTTTCGGCATTTAACTTGCCTACCTGCATCCGGCATTGTATCTGGCACAGACGATCGAGTATTCGGTCCAAACTGGACGGGCCCTGAGTATTTCTTTTGAATGGCTTTTTCCGCTGACCGGATTTGTAGCCTCTGAATCCGGCATTAACTGTCGTATCCTCGTTGCTGTCGCTGTTAACGCGGCGCTTTTGCTTGTTCCGACGCGACCTGCCAGTTTTTTCCTTGGTATCCAAATTACCAAGGTTCTTGGGTAAGTTGTTGCTGCAAGCTAGCTAGCTGTCTTCTCCCGCGCAGAAGCGGGCCATGAGTGTCGTGAGGGCTACCATAGATTTCGGCTTTTCCTGTCCAAGGTGTCGGGCAAGCCACTCGTCGCGGATATTATGTTTGAAGGCTGCTAGGGCCTCTGCGTCCGGACAGTCGTCTATTTGGTTTTTCTTTGTTAGGAACCGTGTCCAGAATTGCCTGGCCGATTCCTCTGGCTGTTGAATTATGTGGCTTAGGTCATCGGCGTCTGGTGGTCGCACATAGGTACCCTGGAAATTGTCGAGGAATACGGCTTCCAGGTCCTCCCAAGAACTGATTAAATCTGCTGGCAAGCTGTTAAGCCAATGTCGGGCCGGTCCCTTAAGTTTGAGCGGGAGGTATTTGATGGCATGTAGATCATCGCCGCGGGCCATGTGGATATGAAGGAGATAATCCTCGATCCATACCGCAGGATCTGTTGTGCCATCATATGATTCGATGTTCACGGGTTTGAAACCCTCAGGGATTTTATGATCCATTACTTCATCTGTGAAGCATAGTGGGTGTGCGGCGCCTCTGTATTGGGCTATATCACGACGCAACTCGAATGAGCTTTGTCTATTGTGTTCGGCCCGGCCGGATTTATTAAGTCTGGAGTGACGATCCCCGTCACGTGCCATGGGGCACCCACGCGATCCATAGATCGATCTTGTTTGTCTTGCCTTGTCCTCCAGTATCTCTCGCAGGTCTGGCGCATTTTCCCATGCCTTAGTATGTTTTGAGCGGCGCCGGGGCACGGCTTGAGTGGAGGGCCGAGAGGCCTCTCTGTCACGGCCATGAGGCGGCCGGTCGGCCATGTCATGTGCTGGTGATGTAGGTTTAGGTGCTTCCTCCTCTAATCGGGGTAGCAGCCTGCGCTTTGGGTAACTCTTGGAGGGGCGTTCGAGTTCATACTCTTCGTCTGCAAGGACTTCAGTCCATTTGTCGGCTAGCAGATCTTGATCAGCTCTAAGTTGTTGCTGCTTTTTCTTGAGGCTGCTTGCCATGGCCATAAGCCTGCGTTTAAAACTCTCTTGTTTGGCTGGATCCTCTGGCACGACGAATTCTTCGTCGTCGAGGCTTTCCTCGTCTTCGGAGGGAGGCATATAATTATCATCCTCAACCTCTCTGTTTGCCGCTCTCTCGTGAGGGCTGGCTTCTCCATCCTCCTGTGCTGAATCTTGCTGGAGGGGGTGTTCTTCGGCGCTATCCGGAGTATTATTATCTCCCATGCCGGAATCACCGTTTTTGCTTTGGCGGGATTTAGAGCGGCGCCGCTGACGCCGGCGCTTGGGTTGTTTCTTAGAGGTGTCATCCCCCGCTGTTCCATCGCCATCTCCATCTTTTGGAGTGTCCACCATATATATGTCGTATGACAAGGTGGCCTTCCAGTGCCCTATAGGTGCTGGTTCTTGGTCGTCTCCTGCATCGTCGTCCATACTGTCGATGTCTTCGGAGTCGAAGTCGAGCATGTCGGTTAAGTCATCGACAATGGCTACGAAGTGGGTGGTGGGTGGGCTTTGAATTTCTTCATCGTCCGTATCCCAACCTTGCTGACCGTAGTTCGGCCAGGGCTCTCCTGATAAAGAGAGAGACTTTAGTGACTTCAGGATGTCGCCGAAGGGCGAGTGCTGGAAGATGTCCGCAGCGGTGAACTCCATGATCGGCGCCCATTCGAATTCGATCAGCGGGCACGCGGAGGGCTTGCAGTCCGAAGAGGAATACGGCCCCTCGGAGTCACGGGCCTTGCGGAGTGCGGGGCTGGTGTTCGGCTCAATCTCCTTTGAGATCGCAGCCCCCGAGGCGGCGTCCAACCGGTCATCCTCGATCGGCGCAGCCAGATCCGAATTGAGGGTCGGAACCGACGCGTGTGCGGCCTCCAGGGCACTGTTCGGCGGCAGAGCTAGATCATTCCCGTCGAGACAGTGCAGCGCGCTCGGCTGTGGCTCGAATCCGTCGAAGATCAAGTCCCCGCGGATGTCAGCCGTGTAGTTTAAACTTCCAAATCTGACCTGATGGCCAGGGGCGTAGCTTTCGATCTGCTCCAGATGGCCAAGCGAATTGGCCCGCAGTACAAAGCTGCTGAAGACGAAGATCTGTCCAGGGAGAAAAGTCTCGCCCTGGACTACATCGTCATTGATGATCGAAGGAGCCATCGGGCCTAAAAGTGACGGCACATAGGAACTCTCAATGAAAGCACCAATGTCGGTGTCAAAACCGGCGGATCTCGGGTAGGGGTCCCGAACTGTGCGTCTAGGCGGATGGTAACAGGAGACAAGGGACACAAAGTGTTACCCAGGTTCGGGCCCTCTCGATGGAGGTAAAACCCTACGTCCTGCTTGATTAATATTGATGATATGGGTAGCACAAGATTAGATCTACCACGAGATCAAGGAGGCTAAACCCTAGAAGCTAGCCTATGGTATGATTGTTGTATGTTATGTCGTCCTACGGACTAAAACCCTCCGGTTTATATAGACACCGGACAGGGTTAGGGTTACACAAAGTCGGTTACAATGGTAGGAGATCTTAATATCCGCATCGCCAAGCTTGCCTTCCACGCCAAGGAAAGTCCCATCCGGGCACGGGACGAAGTCTTGAATCTTGTATTTTCATAGTCCAGGAGTCCGGCTGATGGTATAGTCCGGCTATCCGGACACCCCCTAATCCAGGACTCCCTCAACACCCCAAGGTAAAATTCAAGGACAACCAAAAGCCTAAGCTTGGGGATGCCCCGGAAGGCATCCCCTCTTTCGTCTTCGTCCATCGGTAACTTTACTTGAGGTTATATTTTTATTCACCACATGATATGTGTTTTGCTTGGAGTGTCTTGTATGGTTTGAGTCTTTGCTTTTTAGTTTACCACAATCATCGTTGTTGTACACACCTTTTGGAGAGACACACATGAATCGGAATTTATTAGAATACTCTATGTTCTTCACTTATATCTTTTGAGCTAGATAATTTTGCTCTAGTGCTTCGCTTATATCTTTTTAGAGCACGGTGGTGGTTTTATTTTATAAAAATTATTGATCTCTCATGCTTCACTTATATTATTTTGAGAGTCCTTTAGAACAGCATGGTAATTTTCTTTGGCTATAAAATTAGTCCTAATATGATAGGCGTCCAAGATGGGTATAATAAAAACTTTCATAAAAAGTGCATTGAATACTATGAGAAGTTTGATACTTGATGATTGTTTTGAGATATGAAGGTGTAATATTAGAGTCATGCTAGTTTAGTAGTTGTGAATCTGAGAAATACTTGTGTTGAAGTTTGCATGTCCCGTAGCATGCACTTATGGTAAACATTGTGTGACAAATTTGAACCATGAGGTGTTCTTTGATTGTCATCCTTATGAGTGGTTGTCGGGGACGAGCGATGGTCTTTTCCTACCAATCTATCCCCCTAGGAGCATGCCTGTAGTGCTTGGTTTTTGATGACTTGTAGATGTTTGCAATAATTATGTGAGTTCTTTATGACTAATGTTGAGTCCATGGATTATACACACTCTCACCTTTCCATCATTGCTAGACTCTTCGGTACCGTGCATTGCCCTTTCTCACCTTGAGAGTTGGTGCAAAATTCGCCGATGCATCCAACCCCCGTGATATGATATGCTTTATCACACATAAACCTCCTTATATCTTCCTCAAAACAGCCACCATACCTACCTATTATGGCATTTCCATAGCCATTCTGAGATATATTGCCATGCAACTTTCCACCATTTCATTTATTATGACACGCTTCATCATTGTCATATTGCCTTGCATGATCATGTAGTTGACATCATATTTGTGGCAAAGCCACCATGCATAATTTATCATACATGTCAGTCTTGATTCATTGCCCATCCTAGTACACCGCCGGAGGCATTCATAATAGTCATATTTTGTTCTAGTATCGAGTTGTAAGTAAATAGAAGTGTGATGATCATCATTAATAGAGCATTGTCCCATAAAAAAAGAAAAAAAGAAAGGCCAAAAAAAGAGAAATGCCAAAAAAAAGAGGCCCAAAAAAAGAAATAAAAGGGACAGTGCTACTATCCTTTTTTTCCACACTTGTGCTTGAAAATAGCACCATGATCTTCATGATAGAGAGTCTCTTATTTTGTCACTTTCATATACTAGTGGGAATTTTTCATTATAGAACTTGGCTTGTATATTCCAATAATGGGCTTCCTCAAATGCCCTAGGTCTTTGTGAGCAAGCAAGTTGGATGCACACCCACTTAGTTTCTTTTGTTGAGCTTTCATACATTTATAGCTCTAGTGCATCCGTTGCATGGCAATCCCTACTCCTTGCATTGACATCAATTGAAGGGCATCTCCCTAGCCCGTTGATTAGCCGGGTCAATGTGAGACTTTCTCCTTTTTTTGTCTTCTCCACACAACCCCCATCATTATATTCTATTCCACCCATAGTGCTATGTCCATGGCTCACGCTCATGTATTGCGTGAAAGTTGAAAAAGTTTGAGATTACTAAAGTATGAAATAATTGCTTGGCTTGTCATCAGGGTTGTGCATGGTGAGAGCATTTTTGTGTGACGAAAATGAAGCATAGCCAAACTATATGATTTTGTAGGGATAAGCTTTCTTTGGCCATGTTATTTTGAGAAGACATAATTGCTTAGTTAGTATGCTTGAAGTATTATTATTTAATGTCAATATTAAACTTTTTTCTTGAATCTTTCAGATCTGAACATTCATGCATGAATAAAGAAAATTACTTAGAAAATTATGTTAGGTATCATTCCACATCAAAAAATCTGTTTTTATCATTTGCCTACTCGAGGACGAGCAGGAATTAAGCTTGGGGATGCTTGATACGTCTCCAACGTATCTATAATTTTTTTATTGTTCCATGCTATTATATTATCTGTTTTGGATGTTTAGTGAGCTTTATTATGCACTTCTATATTATTTTTGGGACTAACCTATTAACCCAAGGCCCAGTGCAAATTGCTGTTATTTTCCTATTTCAATGTTTCGTAAAAAAGGAATATCGAACGGAGCCCAAACAGAATGAAACCTTTGAGAGAGTTATTTTTGGAGAAACACAATCCAGGAGACTTGGAGTGGACATCAAGGAAGCAACAAGGCAGCCACGAGGTAGGGAGGCCCACCCAGGGGGGTAGGCGCGCCCCACCCTCATGGGGCCCTCGTGGCTCCACCGACTTACTTCTTTCGCCTATATATACTCATATACCCCGGAAACATCCAGGAGCACCACGAAACCCTATTTCCACCGCCGCATCCTTTTGTACCCGTGAGATCCCATCTTGGGGCCTTTTTCGGCCCTCCGCCGGAGGGGGAATCGATCATGGAGGGCTTCTACATCAACACCATGGCCTCTCCGATGATGTGTGAGTAGTTTACCACAGACCTTCGGGTCCATAGTTATTAGCTAGATGGCTTCTTCTCTCTCTTTAGATCTCAATACAAAGTTCTCTTCGATTCTCTTAGAGATCTATTCGATGTAATTATTTTTGCAGTGTGTTTGTCGAGATACGATGAATTGTGGGTTTATGATCAAGATTATCTATGAACAATATTTGGTTCTTCTATGAATTCTTATATGTATGATTTGATATCATTGCAAGTCTCTTCGAATTATCAGTTTGGTTTGGCCTACTAGATTGATCTTTCTTGCAATGGAAGAAGTGCTTAGCTTTGGGTTCAATCTTGCGGTGTCCTTTCCCAGTGACAGCAGGGGCAGCAAGGAACGTATTGTATTGTTGCCATCAAGCATAAAAAGATGGGGTTTATGTCATATTGCTTGAGTTTATCCCTCTACATCATGTCATCTTGCCTAATGCGTTATTCTGTTCTTATGAACTCAATACTCTAGATGCATGCTGGATAGCGATCGATGTGTGGAGTAATAGTAGCAGATGAAGAATCGTTTCGGTCTACTTGTCGCAGACGTGATGCCTATATACATGATCATGCCTATATTCTCATAACTATGCGCTTTTCTATCAATTGCTCGACAGTAATTTGTTCACCCACCGTAGAATTTGCTATCTTGAGATAAGCCACTAGTGAAACCTATGGCCCCCGGGTCTATCTTCCATCATATTAATCTCCCGTTAATTAGCTATTTCTGTCACCGTTTATTTTGCAATCTTTACTTTCCAATCTATATCATAAAATACCAAAAATATTTATCTTATTATCTCTATCAGATTTCACTTTTGCAAGTGGCCGTGAAGGGATTGACAACCCCTTTATCGCATTGTTTGCAAGGTTCTTCTTTGTTTGTGCAGGTACGATGGACTTCGTGTTGTCTCTTACTGGATTGATACCTTTTCTCAAAAACCGAGGGAAATACTTACGCTACTTTTCTGCATCACCCTTTCCTCTTCAAGGGAAAACCAACGCATGCTGAAGAGGTAGCAGAGATTGCCGTGATAACTCTGATAACATCTACATGAGCAAATGTGAACCTACTATTTAATAGACATCAATTTCTGCAGAATAATGGATTATAGAACATAAGAAGAGCCACGGGTGCAATTTGCATCACCTATGTAAGTCTGAGGAGTATCATTTGCAGGGGGCGGCTCGTTAATTGGAGTCAGGTGGAACGTCCACTCTGGGAACTCGTCGTTTAGGTGGAAACAGTTCTTCATGAGTGTAAATTGTGTACACTTGATCATTAATGGTGCGTCGACGGGGTTTAAAATGATTGGTCGAGGAAGCATGGCAAATCGACTAAATTCATACACCACGCCCTCATGTAGCATGTCAATATGAGCGGCAAGGATATCCGTTGGCACAGTAGCATAACCATGGTTACCCTACAAAAGTAACACATTATCCTAAACAGATAGTAGCGTCGAGCAACAACAATATACTTTTAAATAGCTTTAATTCATACCTGAGCGTCCGGAAGAACCATGTGCACAACTTTGACAGGTCCATTCTCCAAACCACCATGGTAATGCCATAGGCGTGATAGACGGACATAGACAGACTGTTTGTCCCAGCCAGCGTGCAGATCGGATAGAGCAACACAAGCCATTTGGCAAGAACGGTACCAAGATTGTTAAATTCCAGATGCGAGAGGAATACGACAAAGAACACGTGGGTACTCTAGATCGATACAATCAAAAAGACATGCAAGGAGATTCTTGAAGGCACGTAAAAGTTTAGGAATACGTAATAGCATGCCGAGAGAAGAAAAACAAGGTGACATGTGGGGTATAGGGTGGCATTACATTACATTAGGAGAGGGGAATGGGAGTAAGAAGAAACTTACCAGAAGGATGAGAAGGCGAAACCCTAGAGGCGGTGCTGACTGAAGAGGGGAAAACAAGTTGGAGACCTAACGGAGCAGACGAGCACTATATGCAGACCAGAGAGGTGATCCATATACAGGTGGGCCAAACCCGAAGCCCACGAAAGGGTGAAAGTTTCATATGGTTATCATGGAAAAAACAGAGAGGTAATAGCAAGCGGGCCGTGGACACATCGGCCACGGTTTTCTAATATCATGATGGAAAATCAGAAAAGAAAAGCAGATACTATCATATAGATGAATGTAGCTAGCTCACCTACTCAAATTGAAGAGGTAGGTCAAGAATTTAGACACGGCAGCACATGAGAACTTTATACAGCTCTCACAAGTATTAAGCACAAGACATCATACATATGTAAACCTGGAAACGAAACTGCAAAGAGTGAGCCCAAGCAATCCAAACTTGCCAAAAAAGGCTACTAGCCAAGTAGCATGATAGTCCGGATGGACAGCAACATGACCGATGGCAGTCATTGTTACCCATAAGCAACCAAGCGATGTGGTGTTAAGTGCCTGCAAGCTACAGCTCAAGCAGGGGAATCGCTCGTGCAAGCATACCGGCAAGGGACCGTCAATTTACAACGACATTACCCAGAAGTGTTGGATCTCCAAAAGTTGCATTGCCTCCTGGAGCAGTAGTTGGAAAAACAGGAAACCATCCATGAGAATTGCCGGTCTAAACGCAGGTCATAAGACACCTCAAAAGAAACCAGGAAAAAGAATGCTCTATGCTTACCCAGGCGGTATCCCTACTTCTTTTTGCCTTGCTTCCTCGGGTTGCGTTGAGCATCAGCAGGCACGGACATGCGAGGCCTGAAAACAGCAAGGCAAATTAAATTGTTTTGCAATGGAAGCAAAACGCCTAGACACAAGTAAAGAAACAGAGCTTACTTCTTTGCATCGGAAGCCTGGCCAGGTACTGGCAGGTCATCTCACTACAAAAAAATACACTTCCGTGATGATACGTGTTTGTCACAGTAGGTCGCTTTTTTTGTCATGCATGTACATCTATGACAAATTTATGACAGAATCAAGATAGTCATACCTGTGCTGTCGTAGAAGTGTTCCATGACATTACCAAAATTATCATCACGGAAGTGTCCACTTCCATGATGATAAATCGCGCGTCACAGAAGTGCTTTCGTCAAGGGTGACCGACATGTGGCATCCACCATAACGGAATGCCGTTAAGCTACCGGGTCGGGTTTTGGATCCGATAACCCGTTAACAGCCCCGACCAATGGGAAATTTCCACGTGTAAAATTCTTATTGGCCGGACAAAACACGTGCCAGCTCGTTAGTGGGTCAGAAAGGCGCCTATGATACGTCGACACGTGGCACGGCCCAACAGAGGCCCATTCCTGTGTAAAGGCCGGCCCGTTTGACTTGGTCAAAAGCTGGCGGGCCGGCCCATGGAAAGCCTGTTAACGGCCTGTTCGAATATAGCCCATTTACATCCCGCTAACCCAAGGCCCGTTACGCCCTATCTGAATTAGGCCCAGTAGCGTCATCTGGGCCATCCAATATGATTCCAGCCCGTTTTCACTCCTGGCCCATGTATGGCCCATGACGTCTTTCGGCCCATATGAGGCCCTATGTAACTCTTGGCCTATTAACGGCCCGTGGTGAAACTGGCCCGTAATGAATAGTGTATCACTTTACACCCATTAACGGCCCGTGGTGAAACTGGCCCGTGATGAACAGTATATCACTTTATACCCATTAACGGCCCGTTATTCCGTTGGGCCGTTTCCAGCCCATGTTATCTTTCGGCCTTCTTAGAGCCCATTTATTATTGGGCTCATTTCCAGCATTCGTTTACTTATGGCACATTACTGTCATTTTCTGCTTGTGGGCCAAATTCAGCCCGTGGTTATAGTCGGCCCGTTTGTGGTCCGTTAATACGTTGGGCCGTTTTCATAGCGTCATCAAATACGGCCTATTAACGATGGCCCGTTATGGTCGGCCCATGAACGAACGATTCGAACTCTAGCCCGTTTACGGCCAGAATGCGGTCTGTTTGGCCCATGTTTGGCCAATCGATCATACGGCCCGTATAAGGCCCATTGATGATACGGCCCGTAGAAGGCCCATTAATGATACAACCCGTAGAAGGCCCATTGTTTCTACGGCCCGTAGAAGGCCCACTGCTTCTACGGCCCGTAGAAGGCCCACTGTTTATACGGTCCGTAGAAGGCCCACAGTTTCTACGGCCCGTAGGAGGCCCAGTGTCACTATAGTAAATATTAGCCCATGGTTATTGTGGCCTAGTTTTAATAAATAGGTTATTGCAGCCACTAGCAAACCGCAGAAAAAGAACTGCACTGACTACAAGCAAACAAATAAACAAGACAACAAGGAAATAAATTAGCAAGCAACTTACACTAGGCTATCACGGCTATTACACATATTACATCCACTGGGCATCAAAGTTCGCCACCAGTGCAAATATAGGGAAAACAACAGCATATAAACGCCGCAGCAAAACATGTCCAGAACTGAAACCACTTCATAAGAGCTCAAGAAACAATATCCTGGGTACCCATAATGCTGGCAAGATGCTTAGCAAGCTTATTAACTTTCTCTTGTTTGGCGCTTAAGTCCTCCAGCGCTTGCTGTTGCACCAGAAAGTATGCATCTGAATTCTGCAGGGACTTCCTCAGTCCTTCAGCTTCCTGTCGCATAACATCTGATCGATGTCTTTCAACTTGAAGTTGAGACTCAAGAAGCCGAACTGATTCAGGCAACGAGTTCGAAGAGCTGGTGCCAGCAGTGGTAGCCAGTAACTCGAACACTACATCAAGACAGGACTTTGGGGTTGTCTCGGTGTCTTCAGTATAGTTTTTATCAGCTTTCTTGGAGACCAACAGGGATGTCTCACTATCTTGAACCTTATCTGCATTACTTCCTTTACCATTGCATAACAGGGTACTCTTCTCCAATATTTTATCCGCGTTCTAAAAGAGAAACAAACAAACACATCTCAGGTTTACCAGTTCAGTAGTAAGGTGGACAGGATAACAACATGAAACAAACATATATCTATGTAGTATGGTCACTGTATGGTCTATATCATTCTAGTTTATGTTGCCAAATCAAGATAGATACAATTCAAATCATATCTATTTAAGACAAAGCAGCATAGACAGAATATAAGTGTGGGAAACTACACAGCAATAACAACACTTGTAATGTGCATGGCATGAGAACATAACTGTTTATTCAATTGAAACTAAAATCAACATAGAGCAAGTTACAACAGCAAACAGCCAAACACGTTGAAGAAACAGGTTTAAAACATACCTGTTGCGCCATTGGAGTTTCAATTGCATCCTTCAAATTTAAAATTAGTTGGTATCAGTAAATACGGTGATGCAAGAGCAAAGTAGTATGAACCATAGCTACGAAACCTGACCTGAGAACAATTCTTCTTCTACTTTAAGCGTTGACTTCGGGTTCGGAGTGGTGGTCCTCGTGATTTGGGCACTGCAGTTGC
This sequence comes from Aegilops umbellulata, assembly GCA_032464435.1. NCBI lineage: Eukaryota > Viridiplantae > Streptophyta > Magnoliopsida > Poales > Poaceae > Aegilops > Aegilops umbellulata. The sequence continues at coordinate 239,361,856 of CP136057.1, forward strand.
CTTACTAACTGCTCGTGTTTGGGTGCTCTGTGGTGGAGACGGTGTTGTGTCAACGGGAACTGGGTGTCTATCTACTGGGGTTGGGGTTAGAAGGGGTGTAGCTGGTTCTCTGTCCAATTGGGTAGGGGTACAGTCTGCATGAGTGTGGGTTATGTGTGGTGGGGCTGGTTCTTGGGCAAGTACAACCGTGGTTCTATCTGCATCGACAGGTAGCACGATCTTTTATGAAGACCGTGTTTTTACTCCCATAGATACTGCCATCACTCCCTCCAATTGAAATGGCTGATAAACAAGAAAAGTAATTGAATGTACAGACATTGTAAGATAGACAGGTGCAATGGATAGTAGGGAAGTAAACAGGGCATGAAATAATTCACATTTATGTTGTCCAAGCAAACAGAATAGCAGGACATAATTTCACATATATGATGGCTAATTAAACAGGATAGCATGACACAATTTCACATGTATGATGGCTAACTAAACATGATAGAATGACATACTTCAAAATACGATGACTATGTAAACAGGATGACACGATATAACTATATGATGTGTCCATTAAAGTGGTTGGCATGCCATAAATCACAAACATGTCGTCGATGGAAACATGATGGCATGATATAATTCACGGATAGAATGACATAATTTAAATATGATGACTATGTAAACAGGATGAGATGATATAACTATATTATGTCTTTAGAAAATGGGTTGGCATGCCATAATTCAGATACATGTTGTCTATGTAAACATCATAGCATGACATAATTCAAATATATGAATTATATACTAAGGAAGTGAGCAGAGGGCAATCGCATATATGATGTGTCAACTAAGGAGATGGCATTCAATATTGTGTATATGATGTAAAAACTAAGCATTGCAATACAACATATGCATTATATGAGTAATATAACCCTGCCAAGTTTGAGCATACACCTCAGGGGGATAATAGGACTGGTCATCTGCCTCTGAATCCTCCTCCGAAGAGCTATCTGTAACCAGCAAGATATCTGCTTCAGCAGGTAGCATTGTCTGCTCTGAAGACCTTGTTTTCACTCCAGATTTCTCCATCACCAATTCAAATGGCTGATGCACATGAAGAGCAGTTGAATATACAAACATTGTCGACAAAAGCAATGAGAAATACAAAAAAAGGACGGCATGATATAATTCACATATATGGCGCTTGCCTAAACAGCATGGCATTGCATAATTCACATATATGGTAATTAGACACTAAACATGTGACATTCACACAAAGCATGTCTAAACTAAGCAAATGACATAGCAATGCAAGATACCATACGCACGATATGAGCAACATAATCCTGCCAAGTTAGGGCATGCACCTCGGGGTGGGGGGGAGAGAAATATGACTGGTCATCTGTCTCTGAATCCTCCTCTGAGGAGCTATCGGTAACCAGCAAGACATGCGCTTCGTCAGATAGCATTGTCTACTCTGAAGACCTTGTTTCCACTCCAGATTTTTCCATGACCGTGCCAAATGGCTGATGCACAGGAAGAGTAATTGAATCTACTAAGATTGTTGACAAATTTAACACATAATAAAAAATGATGGCATGATATAATTCACATATAAGATGACTGGCTAACCAGGGTGGCATTGCAAAATTCACATATATGATGCCTGGCTAGACAAGATGGCATTGCATGATTCACATATACGATAAAGAAACTAAACAGATGGCATTGACACAAAGCATGTCTAAACTAAGCAGATGACATCTTTAATGTATACAGTAAGCAATGCAAGGCACCATATGCATGATATTACCAACATCAGCATGCCAAGTTAGAGCGAAGACCTCATGGGGTAAATAGGAGTGGTCTTCTCCTTCTGAAGCCCCCTCATAACAGTTATCTCCTCTTGATTACGATCCGAAATGGGTGGAGGGAGGGCTGCCTTTGCGCCCACCATGGAACGACGTCAGCATGAAATTTTATTGCCACGCAAGGCTCGTCTCTTTTGCTCTACATGATCAGTTCCATTGTGTACAATAACTGGCATGCATAGGAATAAAACATAGTGAGATTATGTAAGGAGTGCATGCACAAATCCAGAGTGATGGTAGCAAACTATGGATAGACCCAAAACCAATGATAGCACGCAGATAATAGCTTTAGTTAAAAAATACAGATAATGGCCCTTTAATGTTTGTTTGCACCCAACATGAAACTCATAGTAGACACCGAAGATTAACCAGATAGTACTGATTGTTGCCCCAATATGTACCCCACAACCATTTAAAAACTCAAGTTTCAGCATTAGTTTGGACCTGACTCGGAGTCTAATAGGTGAACACGACGATAATGTAGCATGTCATCATATTAAGCGACGCATAACGTAAGCAGACACGGAAGAGTGCGACCTCTCTTGCGGACCCGTGTAGTCCTCAAAGTCATCTTCTCAGTTGATGATGGTAATGCAGTTGCCGTGGCTGCCGGCGGCAGGGAAGAAGATCTGAGGCGGCGAAAGATAGTCTGGAGAGCGAATCCCTGCTGTGGTGAACCCTTCCGTCGTTGGAGCAGCTGAGCTGGGGTGGAACACAACGCCGCAGGAGCAGGACAAACCACATAAGGTTTTCTTTGACACATATCTATAACAGAAGTAATTGAGTAATGGCTTGTTTGAATTTGAGGATTCTAACAATGCAGGGATAGGAAATAGACAAGAATAGGATAGGAATGCACGTGCAAAACAGAGAATTTAAAAACACAGGATTTCTGCCAATCTGGGTGTTTGATTCAGAACAATTGGAAGATCACAGGATGCAAAAAAGCATGGTGAGATTAAGTCAAACCACAAGAAAATGTGCGGTTATAATGCTATTATGCTACTATCTCCTAGTCTTGTGCTTGATGGATAGGAATATGAAAAGGAGGAGAAGTGGAAATTAGAATTCCTACGGTTTTTCTTTCAAGGAGACACTAAAGGAAAAAATCCTACAGTTTTCCTTTGCTCCATTCCTATGCACCAAATTCATGAAAAGTAGTACCATAGGAAACTTTCCAATTCCAATGTTTTTCATTCACTTTTCCTTTCAAGCACTGGCGATTCTAGTAGGCAGGCTTGAGCAAGGAAAATCCTACACTAAAAAAATGTTTTTGTGCTACTTGTATTACTTTGGACCCATGCCACTGCCATACTAGCTCAACTCCCAGGCCCATCGACAAATGCACAGCTGAAACGCGCAGAGATAAATAATGATGGCGTTCAAGAGAGTCCATCACGGATAGCTAAGTTTCCTGGTACCTCACTGCTTGTCATATAGTAGGATAAAATAATCATATTTCCCGTTACTACAAGTGCTCAGTGGACAATATATATAACATGTAGAGTAAAAAAGAGATGCAACAAGTGTACAACCTCTTTGGCGAAGCCATGTCGATCTCAGCGTGGTTGGGTTGGCCGGTGAGGATGCTCCGGCTAACTTGGCTGTCGGAGGAGGGGAATAAGATCTTAGGCGGCAGGAGATGGAGCCCGAGGTACTGCTCCGCTGTGATGGAGGGTTTCGTTGTTGGAGAAGCTCCGGTGAGTTGTACGACGCCGAGGCTGAAGCAGGACAAGAGAGACAACGAACAATGTTAACCTGAGTGGAATTCTAATAGCATCTCCGATACATGACGTAAAATACATAACCACAAAGTGCTAGATGTAAAATACATCAGCCGCTCAACTGAATTTAACTGTCGAAACTGAATTTAACTGTCGAAACTGAATTTTGCTGTCGAAACTGAATTTTGCTGTCAAAACTGAATGCACTAGCAAGGTGAGGCTACATGTCGGTCGACTGACTTTTTCATCTCTGGTCAGTCGATTTTGCAGCTGTTGGATATGAAATCAAGGGCCTGCGGTTCATCTTCAACCTCCACCCCCCTGAGCCGGCCAAACAGTAGCCCCCCGCCGCGCGCGGCCGGCGGTGCGCCGCCCTGCCCGCCCCGAAAACACTCCCCACCGCCGGTCCGCCGCCGCCCCGGCCATCCCTCTAGCCCCCCCTGCCGAGCTTTTTCTCCGGCTATCCCCACGCCACCGCCCCGCCAATGCCCCGCCACTGCCGGCAACCACCGCCCCATCCTGAACCCTAAGATAGATAGTGGGGTACCTCTCCGGCGAGCCCCCTCCCCGCTACGGCTATTTCTTCCTTCACCCCGGCGAGCCCCCCCACCCCTGAAAATCGACTGATCCAAAAGTCGATTCAGACGACGGCAGTGTAGCTAAATCGGAGCAGCATCGCAAGCAAGAGCAAGAGCGAGAGCAACAGCGCGAGCAAGGGCAATAGCAAGCGTAGACCAGGTAGGGGACCGAGAGCAAGAGCAGAGCAGTAGCGCGAGCGAGAGCTAAAGCAGCAGCAGGTCCTACTGATGTGTACGTCGCCGCCGAGGGAGCGACGCCGTGGAGGAAGTGGCCGGCGACGCCGCCGTGGATGGTGTCGCGCCGTGTCGGCTCGGGACCGAGCGCCGGCAGCACCGTGAGATCGAATCAAGAAGAAAATACGGCAATTAGTGTACAACCTCTTTGTTGGCGCGGATTAGGCCGCAGCTTCATCCAAGGAAACCGTGATGATGATGCTCTTCCGGTGGTGCAGGTGAAGACGGCGGTGTGGGAATGGAGGTGGCGCACAAGACGAGGGGAACGTCGGGGCAGATCTTTTGAGGTGGAGGACGGGGTGGCTGAACCGGCGAGATGATGAGATCGACGACGGGTCCTCATCCGGTATGGTGGATGAGGGACGTCGAGGTGTTGTTGTGGACGACGTTGTCGGGGTAGAGGCTCCGGCTAGGTGGCGGACGGAGCAGGGTGTGGGGTTTCATCGCAGGTTTTCGCGGCCTCGGTGTATGAATGGGTGGGCGGATGGGATGGCAGTGGGGAACCATGGCTTAGAGACGCGCTTGTCCGAAATGTGGGGTAAGTTACAAAAGTACCGCCACCGATTTGAGGCGGTTCTTTCGGTTCAGGGGTACCACGGGCATTTCGCGTGTCGGGATTTCACAGGAGGTGGGAGTTTTCGCGCGCGTTGTAATTTCAAAATAGCAAGGCGCGAGTTGAGATGGAGGGAGTTGTCGGAGCACAGCGAGACAAAGATATATCTTAAATATTTCGGGCTAACAAGGCGCGAGTTGAAGAGGCGGGAGTTTCGCAGCACGATAGACAGAGACGCTAGCTTGAATTTTCGGCATAACAAGGCGCGGCTTGAAATTTCGGAAGAACAGGCTTAACGTGTACAAAAAAACAATTTGCACCTCAACACGCACAACACACACACAAACACCATTTAGACTAGAGTAAGGTACACGTGCATTGCACGCATGAGATTTGGCAACCAAATTATGAATAAATACCACCTTATAGCATGCAAGCTTTGATTCATATATGCATGATGTAGATGTTCGTTTAATTCTTATAGTTCATTTCATTCAAAACCATCTAGTTTTTATAAGAAAGCTAATCTATTTTAAGATTCATGGAATTGTGCGTCGTAAGACATAAAGTAAAAACAAACAATGGCAAATCATGTAGAAAAAAATTTGGGCAATTCTGATACGGAAGATTCTTGAACAAATAAGAAGTGCTTGTGTTTTGATGTTTGTGCATTATGCTTAAGTTCAACCATGGAGTCTTCTGGATTATACATGTGGCGAAATCTGGTGGAATCTAGATGATATCCAACGGCTAGTAGTGCTCAAATTTGCCATCTTTGGACCATCGGACTCGCCTCATCCAACGACCATCTTTCAAAGTTAAAGTTACCCGCACACAATAAAAAATATAATATATATAGGGGTATAGATATAGATATGTGATGCAAAAGCCGCCCATCATCTCCAATTAGAATGGTGTGTCCATGCACGGATGCGACGTGGCCAAATGATGTCTGCCATCGGTATCTCAAATTCAAGTCAGTCTGACCTTGTTCAATGTGTATACATTACAACATGCTCGTTTCCAAACCACACCGCGTAGATCTCCGTTATATTCATGCATGCATGGGTTTCAAACATCAGGATCTCTTATTCAAATATTTGAATTCAACTTTACATTGATTGTGACCTCACCTATTCAGCTATTCTTTTACACCCACATAGTAGTCTTCTCTTTATAATTGTACCACTTACTTTCTCTCGTGCATGCATGCACACACACTATCAGTCGGCATTATCCATCGCACACATGCAATCTTTTTCTTCAGGTCGGTCTCCCATGAAGGCACACACCAACACACATCCCCCTCTCCATCATATCAGGCATTCTTTATCTCTCACGCGTGCATGCACAACGATCGATGTTCCTCTATGTATGTGTGTATATAGCTAGGTCTTTCATAGTTTTCCACACAAATCGATCAATCGATATATCATGGGGTCTCACCCTCTTTCCCATGTCCACATCGATCAATCTATACCTCTCTATATAGGATTAACATATATAGCTAATACACCCACATTAATTATGTATCCAACGTCCCCCTCTCATCATCCATGCCTTTCACTTCATCTCTCAGACGCGTGCACAATGGCGAAGACAAGGGGCAGTAAGGGCTCTGCCCCCCTCCCCCCTAACATCACTATATATCAAGGCTAATATGAATGTCATCATTAGACAATTGGTGCTAATAATTGTTTAAGTTCATGAATTGACCCTCCTCGTAAAGGATTAGCAATACTTGGCCCCCTAGCTCATTTATTTTTCATGGCTCCGCCACTGCGCGCATTAGCGCACTTGTTTGCCCCCTCTCTCTAAATATCGATCTCCACTTGTGCATTCCTTCATAGTCTCCCTCCACTCGGTCCCTCGCACCATCTTCTAGCTCCCCCACCGGATTTTGCCACATGTACAATCTAGCAGACTCCATGGTTGAACTTAAGCATAATGCACAAACCTCAAAACAACAGTGGTTCTATTTTGTTCTAGAATCTTCCATTTCATAACTGCCCAAACTTTTTTCTAGTTGAATTGCCATTATTTGTTTTTACTTTATGCTTTACAACGCACAATTCCATGAATCATAAAATATATTAAGGGCTTCTTCGATTCAAAGGATTCTCAAAGGAATTTTGGAGGATTCTAATTATAGAATTTTTCCTATCTTGGTTGTTTGATTCGTAGGATTGTAAACCATAGGAATTTTTCCATATGATTCATTTGCACTAGATTTCATAGGAAACATCCCATCCACTCAAACCTCTTTGAAAGAATTCTGCGTTTTTTCTATGCACAATCAAACACTCGTACAATCCTGTAGGATTCAGACGACATTCCACTATAATCCCATGTTTTCCTATTCCCGCGTTCTTAGCTTTTTTATAAAAACTAATTGATTTTGAATGAGATGAACTATAAGAATTAAACGAAGGGCTACATCAGGCATATATGACTCAGAGTTTACATGCTATAGTGTGGTATTTATTCATAATTTGGTTGCAAAATCTGATGCGTGCAATGCACATGTACCTTACTAGTACTTCGAGTTTGTGCAAAACACGTAAATTAGAATACCAATGGCACGCTTCACAGTGTCTCTCTTACAGTTCATGAAGCCACGTGGCACATGTGTAGGTGTTGTCGCGACCTCCTTGCGCGATTGATCACAGTGACGTGCTGCTAGTTCCATAAGAATGTACTCGTCCTCCGTGAGCCATACTGGCGGTACATGCACGAAGCGAAGATGTGCACGCACGCATTCCTCGCACGCACACGCGGGTACACGGGTGGATGCAATTTTGTACCAAGATCCACCCCATGTGATAATTTGACACATGTAAAGTCGTTCACTTCGTTGATGGTCAATTAATATAGCGCATGCAAATTGAGTGGACGTGAGGGCGGAAGAAAGACATTATTACTCCACTGCACGCATGCGAGTAGTTAAATCATGGGTTGCTAGTAGTACTTCCATTGGTCTCCTTTGTATTTTGTGCCAATTTTTGACAGTAACATAATATTTACGCATTTGAGCAGTGTAGTACTTGAAATTTATGTTCCGCTAAACTCATCGGGAGCCGTTTCGGGCCTCGAAACCAAAACCATCAATTAATCTTTACCTTGTTCCCATCACATTCGAAAGCCTGCTCACACCTACTAGTAGTACGTACCAAACCTGAACGTGTTCCCACTATGCAGGTATTAGTACTAGTGCTAGTACTTAGGTTATAAAAAGGGGAACTACCTAACCAAAAATCACTCTACCTTTCCTCCTCATAAGTGCTTCTTCTTCGTTCGTCGTTGCCATGGCCGGTGAGCGGAGCTCTAGGTCGAGAACTACTCGTAATAAGGGAGCGGCAACCAAGGCTGCGGAAAAAAAGAGAGGGCTCTCCGCCACGCAGAGACCTCAAAAGATCTCTCACGGACAGGTGATGGCTCCCAGGAGCGCCCTAGCCACGGAGGCGAACATGCCGAGCCGGCGGAGCTGGAGTCGCTATCCCTCGACGACATGCCCGATCAACTCAATAAGCAGAAGGAGTTCATCCAAGGCTTGATGGAGTTGCTGAAGGAGAGCCTCGACGACATGCCCGCTGAGCTCAATCAGCAGGGGGAGTTGACCGCCGACTTGGTGATGCTGCTGAAGAAGAGCATTGCCTCGGAGAAGAAGGCGACTGGCGAAATCCTGCGACTTCGGGAGGACAATGCGAAGCTCTGCCACGAGATCGACCTGTTGAAGGAGAAGAACGCCGGCTGGAAGAAGCTGCATGAGAATAGTAGTTCCTCGATGAAGATGCTGCAGGCCCTCGCCATGGAACAGAAGGAAGAGTTGGCGAAGCTCCGCATCGAGCACCCGACTGCTGTCAAGGTACATAATATGGCCGTGGAACAGATGATGAAGGCTCGCGTCGAGAAATGCCGCATCATGGACACAATGATGAAGATGGCGGAGGAGACGCGCAAGGAGATGGAGGTCGTGGAGGCGATGAAGAAGTAGTTATGACTCCGCGGTGAATTAGATCATTTGGGGTGATAATCTTCCTTCTTCTTTTGCTCCTGTGTTTCATCTTTTGCTTTGGGTGTTTCACCGCACGTGTCACGTTCTCTGTGAGTCATGAATAGAACAATGGTTTTTTTTAGGGAATGAATAGAACAATGCTAACAATGAGATGACTAGCAAATTAGATCATTTTTTATCGCCATATGGCACTGGGCTGCCGTGTTTCGTGCTCCTCCATCGCAGTACTACTCCAGTGGAAAACTTGAGTATACTGCACGGTTCTTTGCTCCTCCTCGATCAAGTTGTCGGCGCATTTATACGAGCAGTCAAATCACAAGGCCCCGCCTTCTAGCAATAATGATCCGTCAAATCACAAAGGCCCTCGCCTCTCGTGACACCGACCAAGCTAGACTGCCCCGCCCTCTAGCCTTTTAAAAAATGTATACTTTTGTACAGTAGTAGTATCGATGCATTGCGCCATGGAGCAAAACTTGAAATTAAAAAAAGGTGGTACATATAGAGAGCGCTCGTCGCCAAATTATGCATATAGTACCATTAAAAAGGCTAGTCACAATAATGGTGTCCAGCACAACCCACCCCTCAAATAAAACTAAGAGGGTGCTTGGATACGTTTTAGTCCCATGACTAAAAATAGTGGGACAAAAACATGCTAGCCTCACCCATGCTTGGATCCAAATACTAAAAAGGCTAAAATCAAGTTAATGAGCATTTATTATCCTCCAAATCCTCCAATCCAGAACTCGCCTGTGTTAAAGGAGAGGACTTAAATGAGTAGAGAGAGGACTAATCCACATTTTAGTAGGGGTACCCCTGACTAAAAAAATTTAGTCTCAAGACTAGTTTTATCCCCTCTTTAGTCAGGGGTGCTTGGAACTTTAGCCTCTTAAAGAGACTATTTTTAGTGAGACTAAAATAAGTCCCTTGGATCCAAGCACCCTCTAAGCATCCTGGAATTCTTTGACAAAACAAAGCACCCTGAAATTCTTTGACAACTAAACTGCTGGCTATATGATGTTGGCCATATATATTGTACGTATATAATGTGAAGAAACGAGTGGTAGTACTATACCAACTAAAAGATGAAATGTAAGAAATACTAGTATGTACGTACTGAAGAGTTAAAGTAACGAGAAGAAACATAACATAGTTCTACTGGGGGCTCAGCACAACACACCCCTCAAATTAAATTAAGCACACCTGAAATTAAACTTTGCAACTATTCCGGTAGACACTGCATTAGAACCACCATGAGAAACGACACTGCCACCTTACTCGGAGTCCTCGTCCACATCCTCGACTTCGTCCTTGTCCCTCTTCCTCTTGGCCGATACTTCTTTGCTTGAACCGCACACTTGGCTGTTGCTCTTCATCAAACCCTTGTAGATATTGAATCAAAGGTAGCTATCCATTGCAGCGTAGTGGATGTGGTCTATATCTAGTACATTCCGCTGCCATGCATGACGATGAAACGTGTATGGAGGTTTCACCACTTTACCGTACGAAGGATGAACCATGGCTCCTACCAGGGTCGGCATTGAAGGCTGACGAGAGGGCACCAGCCGATTCTTCTGGAGGTCGAGGGGGTTTCCTACAACGAGGCCTATCCAACCCAGGATTTCTTTGTGGTTGCCAAAGTCTACAGTAACAAATTTGAGTAGGTTGCTCCCGAGGAAGTCCTTAAAATCCTGGCACTCAACGTCGGCATGACATATGTGGTACACCAAGCATAAGTCATGCACGCAAACCTGGATCACGGTAGGCTTCTTCCTCTCTTCGTCCTTTAGATCCTTCTCTCGTCCCACGACTATGGTGTACTCACCATCTAGCCCAGTGACCCACTCATCATCTGAGTTTTTGAACATGCGTCTGAAGCGAGAAAGGCATCCTTTCACCATCGCGGAAGAATGGGTGTAGATGACGTCGAACTCATCGCCGGTGATGGTTCTAACCTTGTACTCACCGCTGATCATGGAGATTTGGGACACCATGGATTTGGGAGGAGGGTTAGGATTAGTGGAACTGCCGTAATGTGAATGGACGGGACGACTAGGAGCGAACCGCCGTACTATTGAAGGACGTGCGGGGACGAGTAGGAGCGAACTGCCAGCGTGCGAACGGCAGGGTAGTGGCTTTCCATTCTCCCGTGATACGGGCTTCCGAGAGCCCTTGGATCTGAGATCAAACGGTTGCATGGCGTGATTCTAGACCTATGGGTGAATATCCTATCATGGAGGGTTATTCTGCAAATTTTCAGCAACTTAGCATGCGACCGTTTGATCTCAGATCCAAGGGCTGCTAGCAGCTCGTATCATGGTCGCGCCTACCACGACCGTCGCGTCGCTCGCGCGGTCGCGCCCTTGGAGATTTAACACGGTGCGTTAGGCTATCTGCTGTCATACATAGTCATCACTTAGTCACTCATACTACAACAAGGTTGGCTATAAGTGTATTTTTTTTACTCCTCTCTATCTCTTTCTTCATACTCAAGGAAGAAACGATGCTAGTAAGCGCGTGTATTTATTGCATTTGCCAAGGAGTGACCTCTTCCAATGAAATGGTGTTGCTAAGTTTGCTTCATTTAATTAGCTATAGACTCAAAATTGTCTTTTCACCTAGGTACACGCGCTTAGCACCGTTTCTTCCTTGGGTCACCAAACTAGTCGCTCTCTTCTTGATTAACTTGCCACATCAGACTTTATGCCTATGTGGCAAGCTTAAGCACCTGTAGCCTGTAGGAGAAAGTAAAAGTAAGTACAATAGTGCGCTTTACATGGCATTTTTGCATATGTGGAGGAAAGAGAGGCAAGGAAAAAGTGGAGAAGTGGGCTCTCATGCAAGAGCCAACCTCTACTACATGGTGGAGCATTGGGGGAGGCACCTGTATGGAGGTGGTCAGGAATCTGGGAGACTCACGCCGGTCGTAGAGCCGCAGTTAAAATGATAATGGCAAGTCAAATCACGGGGCCCCACCTGTCCAGCAGTAACTCGCTGTCAAATCACACATCCCTATGCTTGCAGCAGCCTACTCCCTCGTCTTCTCGCGTCTCTGTCGAACCGACTAGGAGGAAAAGCCCCGCCCTCGACTTTTAAATAGTATACAGTATACTAATTTTGTATCCATGGATTGCTCCCGTGCCATGGAGCAAAGCGTCTAGAAAACGGAGGAGAGACGGTGGTCTTGCAATAGAGAAGAGGGAGAGGCGAGACAGTTGTTTTGGAATGGAGATGATGGAGAGGAGAGGAGGTGGTTTTGCAGCGGAGAAGAGGGAGAGGAGCGTGCGGCAGCAATTTAGGATTGGACGAGAGTGCCGGCACGCTCTGACTGGATCAAAATCAAAATCAATTTACCCTTCAATTAAGAAAGCGACCCCACATTAACTAGTCTCCCTTTTATTATGGCTCATAATTGACCATGATTTTCGCACATAAAATAGATGTTATACGTTGTATACAAGGCCACTAAAAATTACAATTTGCAACTATACAAGGCCACTAACATTAATCGAGGCAAAATTGATGGCGTTTGCCTCGTACTAGCACCCGAGAACATTAATATCCCTTGTGTGCATGCGGGAGTGAGAAGGTTAGCGTGCATTCCCAACATTAATCAACCAATGAGGAGTAAGAGGTTGGCTTGCTGTGCTTGGGAGAGAAAAACCACATTAATTAACACGACAATCAAGGTGACAAGCTAGCTTGCAACATTGACTTAAACATAGCATTGATTTTTACCTTGGTACCTGTAATATGAGTTTGTGGCCTTGTATACAAAAATGGAGTGAGTATAATTTGAAAGTACATTCAGATACGAACCAAATGATACAATTTTTGGTGACATGCATTCACATTTTGCTTGTCAAATACAGTACGTGGTCAAACTTTGACCCAAAATACACGAAACAACAAAAAATACTTCCAAGACCAGCGCCGCTCTTCCGCTCTTCTCCTCTTAAACCACTGCCGCTCCTCTCCTGTTCCAATCTAAATGCAGCGCCGCTCCTCTCCTCTTCCATTTCAAAACCACCGCCCCTCCTCTCTTGTTCCAGTCCAAAACCAGCGTCGCTCCTCTCCCGTTCTAATCCAAAACCAGCGCTGCTCCTCTCCTCTTCCATTCAAAAACCACCGCTGGCGAGTGAAGGTGCTGTGGAGAAGTAGATCGATGGAGGAGTACAACCGATACGTGAGGATCGCAGACGGCGACCCTGTGAAGCTAGCTAGGATGTTGGAGATACAGTCTTGGTTTGACAACAAGGACCAACTAGCGGCGACGGCGACATCCATGGCCAAATATCTGCAACAGAGCGAAAAGGCGGTGATACTACCGGAGGGAGTCGCGCCGGAGTACATAGAGCTGCTCCTCTGGGCCATGGAGCAAACAGATTCACCGAATCCGATCGTGAGGGAGCGGTGGTGGGAGTATTGATCCCAGATGGAGCATCCACCAGAGATTGAAGGATCGAGCATCTACGTGGTGCCGTTTGTGAGGGTGTCCTGCCAGAGCGAGCCGGTGGAGTCTTCGTTGACCGAACCCAACTGCAAGAGGAGAAAAGCAGTTGGCCCGACGACGCTTCCCCGCCATCGTCTCCCTCGCCGTTCACATCGTCTCACGAGGCGGCTGTCTACCACCGAGGAATAGGAGGGGGCTGCCCCCCCCCAGCCCAATAGTTGGGCAGGTTGTGAATTGTCAGGAGGAGCTTAGGATTGTCAGTATTTGCAAGTTGTGAATTGTGTTTTGTGTTGTGTATTTTGAGAGTACTTTCGGATATGAATGTCTTTTGAATTTCAGATTTGAAGTATTGAGCATATAAAGTATTTATGAATTCTAGAGAACTATTTTTAGCACTTAAAAAAATGTAGTTTCATAGGAGTATAAAAGTGCCGACAATGTGATTCTCAGAGAAGAAACTACAAGTTTCAATTTCAGATAAGAAACTACAAGTTCAGTTTTAGATAAGAAACTGCAACTTTCAGAGGCAGAGCATTTATATTAACACGGCCTTTTCAAACAGGGTTAACATCATGTTGGAAGTTTTATTCATGGTCGAAAATGGAACTACCGGCCAGTTAACATCATGCTGATCAACATTCATGCATAGCACATCTTCATATGATGCACAGTCAAAATGCCCACACAATGTCGAGTGTGCGAAACACAGAGAAAACGAGGGACGAAGTTTTGGCAAGTGTTGGACGTGGTTTTGGAGGTCCATAAGCCTGTTTGTATTTTCTTAGGGCCGTCATGTATCGACCGGCCTATGGACCTCCCATCCGAGGTTTTATTTTTGGCAGCCCAATTTATGTATTTTTTTGAAGAAAACGCAGAGGTCTATTCTATTTTTCTATATAAGAATAGGAACGCCAGGTCCAACTTATGTTTCCCTTCTAACTATATTATATATATATTTAAATTATTTTATATGTTGACTGTTTAGTTCACATACTCCCTCCTTTTCGGTTTATAGGGCTTATCTCAAAATTTTGGTTTTTCCATTTTATAAGGCTCAATTTGGTTGTTTTCCATCACATGTTCAGATTCCAAGGTGCATTAAATCATTGCATGCAAGTATTAAGAGAAAATTGACCAATGCATGTACTTTATGCATGCATTGCAATTTATGCATTGATAAACATATTTTTTTTTGAGGAAAACAAGTGCATTAATTAGGTGCTTTTGCAAACTACAAAAAGTATTCCACCATTCATCATCTACCTTGGTTGGTGGGAATTTTTGAATTGAGCCCTATAAACCGAAAAGGAGGGAGTAATTGGCAAATAGATCTCGCCGCCACCCCCGCCTCCTGAATCCGGGCACGCCTGCCCCCCTCAGCAAGTCCGCTCGCGCACCCCATGGAGTCGCCGACCATATCCACGGGGGAATGTTTGGAAGACAGGCAGATGTACAAGATGCATCTCCCACATGTCTACAAAGCCTTCACGCGGATGCTCCAGCCGCTCGACTCCGTCGCGCCGGCGGTGCTGCGGGAGACTCGAGGGAGGAGATGGAGGGAGTGGGCGATGCGGATCCGCGACGACGCTCTCTCCTGGACCCAGTGCACGCGCGAATGGAGGGAAGCAGAGGAGGAAGCCACACGCGAATGGAGGGAAGCAGAGGAGGAAGCCGCGAGGGAGGAAGCCGAGGAGGGACCGAATCCGTTCTCTCACTCACGCAGGTATGCTTGGATGTGCAAGGATCATGTGGATTGGGAGCTAGTGAATCTAGCCCTGCGGATCTACTTCGAAGGAGATTTCTCGGAGAAGCACAGGATGCCCCACCCCAGTGAGCCGCCGATTGCGTTAGTTCGATGGGAGAAAGGAGAAGTGAATTCAGGAGATCCACGCCATGCTGCGAGATGGGAATGCTTCACTGGACTCCTGCCCACCAGCACGCCACCGGAGCCGGAGCAGGTGGATCCCCTACCTTACCTCTCCCCCAAACCTGCAGAATATTGAAATTAGGCTTGCAATCTGCTTCAATTGAGTTGTCTGGTGGTTATTTCTGCTTCCTAAGAGACAACATCCGGCTGGAGGATGAGCAGGAACCAGGAAATCCGATGAATTTCCCCTATCACAATGGGGGGGGGGAGTGCCGGTTGGGCAGTGGTACGGCCCACCTCCGCCCCAAATGGGGGCACAATCTGGGCAGGCTCCTGTAATTGCCCAAGATCAATCTGCTAGTGGTTCTGACTCTCAGATCACTCGGAAATCTCAAGGCAAGAATCAGCAAAAGAAGAGATAGGACATCCAGAAAACTGCTCCTGCCCCTGCTTCGGGCCTTATGGCATACTCTGAGGTGATCTTCTACAACTGTGGGGAACAAGGGCATCATTTGGATAAATGTGTCAAGCCCAAGAGTTGTTTTATCTGCAAAATTGTTACCCATAAAGTTGAGAATTGCCCTGTTAGAAGGAAAACCCACAGTTCTGCTAGATATGTTGGAAGTGCTGCTCCAGGATTATGTCCACGATTGACAGAATTCTCTGTGACACATAATTAGATAGTTTCTTTCCCCTTTCTAGTTGTAGACCTCTGCCCAGATGTGGTAGTGACCACACTCCTTTGCTCTGGGACTCTGGTCTTAACCAAACTCCAAAGAGCAATAGTTTTAAATTTGAAAAGTGGTGGTTGCTTAGAGAAGATTTTACTGAGCTAGTCAGGAAAATATGGAATGAGCTTACTGGGAGCAGCTGCCCCCTAGAAAATTGCCAGATCAAATCAGGAGATTTAGAAGAACTACCAAAGGGTGAAACTCCAATGAGGAAGCTAATCTTAGAAGATACAAAAGGCTTCTCCTCCTTGAGTTTGATTCTCTAGATATTAAGGCAGAAACCACTGACCTCTCTAAGGCTGAGACTAATAGATTAAACTTTGTCCATGGAGAGCTCAAGAAAATTTGGCTTCAAGAAGAAATCAAAGCCAAACAAAGGTCTAGAGATAGGAACATTAAGGAGGGTGATAGAAATATTGCTTACTTCCATGCAGTAGCTAACCAGAGGAGGAGGAAAACCCTCATTCACTCCCTTGATAGCCCTAATGGCCCTGTTACTGAGGTAGATGAGATGCTGAAAGTGGCTAGTGACTTCTACAAAGACCTGTTTAAGAAAGAAAACCCTTCTGGGTTCTCTCTACAAAACAATTTTTTCTCTGCTTCTGAAAAAGTCTCTCCTGCTGAAAATGAGTTGCTAGAAGCCCCTTTTTCAAAGACAGAGGTGAAGGAAGCCATTTTTAGCTCTTATCCTGATGGGGCTCCTGGTCCTGATGTGATTCCCTTCTTGTTTTACCAGCATTTTTGGGACTTGGTGAAAAATGGTCTCTTAGATCTTTTCCAAGCCTTTCATAGAGGAGAGTTGGATCCAGCAACTTACTCATGGGGGGTCTGTTGGGGTCAATTTAAATAACTGTGAATGTGATTTTTTTCCTTGCTGGTAAAGGTCTTAGGCAAGGTGGCCCCATCTCCCCACTTTTGTTTAATTTAGTAGTGGACGTTCTTACTAAAATGCTGAGCAAAGCTGCTGATCATAGTCTGATTGCAGGGCTCTATCCTGAGGTCTGCCCTGGTGGCATCATCTGCCTTCAATATGCAGATGATACCATCCTTTTCTTAGACAATGACTCCACACATGCTAGCAATCTTAAAATGGTTCTAACCTGGTTTGAACAAGTCTCGGGCATGAGAATCAACTACTCTAAAAGTGAACTCATCCCTATCAACATGGATGAGCAGGAGTTAGCTGAGTTCCTCTCTATTCTAGTCTGTAATAAAGGTAACTTCCCCATTAAGTACCTAGGTATCCCTCTCCAATATGATAAACTGAGGAGAGAGGATATACAACCCCTTCTGGATAAAATCATTAAAAGGATTGCTGGGTGGAGGGGCAAATTTCTCTCTTACAGAGGTAGATTGATCCTCATACAAGCTTGTTTGGCTAGCATTCCAGTGTATCTCCTCTCCTTCTTCAAGTTTCCTAAATGGGCAGTGAACCTCATCAATTCTCAGATGTCTCATTGCTTGTGGAATGATTTTGAGGGAAATAGGAAGCTACACCTTGCTAATTGGGTCCTAGTCTCTATGAAAAAAGATTTTGGAGGCCTAGGCATACCTAACCTCCAAGAAATTAACATCTGTCTTCTAGGGTCTTGGATTAAAAGATTCTATGAGGAAGACCTGAAACCCTGGAAGCTTCTTATTGCCCATAAATACCTAGGAAATAAACCTAATATTTTTGTCCCTTCCTCCAACCCTAAGACCTCTAGATTCTGGAAAGGATTAAAATCTATTATGCATGCTGTGAAATTTGGCTATAGATGGAACATAGGGGATGGGAGCAGAACCAGGTTCTGGGAAGATAGTTGGTTTGGCACATCCCCCCTAGCAGTCCAATTTTGGCCTATTTACTCTGTCTGCAATGAGCTTAACAAAAGTGTCAATGAAGTTTGGGACGGTCAATGCCTAAAACTCTCTTTAACAAAAGCATTACCTTTACTGCCGAGCCGGATGCCCTGATTTGGCAGCTGGACAATAAGGGGAAGTATTCCTCCAGCTCCCTCTATCATGTTATCAACTTTAGAGGGGTTCAACCCGTGTTTATCCCTGCTGTTTGGAAATTGAGAGTTCCCCCTAAAGTTCATGTATTTCTCTGGCTTCTCTCCAAAAACAAATTGATGACTAGGGATAACCTTAGGAAGAGACACATCATCAAACCCCTTGATTGTGTTTAATGCTTGGAACAAGAGTCTTGTTCTCACCTATTTTTTGAATGTATAGTTGCTAAACATCTCTGGGCCCACATTGAGGAATATTTCTCTAGTCATATTGGCTCATCCTTCGAATCTGTTGCCAGATTCTGGATTGCTACCAAAAAGTGCTCAGTTTTAAACACTGTTAGCTCAACTGTCCTTTGGTGCCTCTGGAAATATAGAAATGCTATGATTTCAGTAACACCTCCTGGATTTCCATTCCGCAGGTCTTGAGGTTGATCAGGAACATGGTGAGGAACTGGGCGATTCTCTCCTCCGGATCGGACAAGGACAAGTTGATGAGCTTCGTGGAAACCCTAACAAGATCCCTCCAGAAACCGTTGGCGATCACTTGTGGCTGAACAAGGCTCGACCTGCTCTGGGG
This sequence comes from Aegilops umbellulata, assembly GCA_032464435.1. Taxonomy (NCBI): domain Eukaryota; kingdom Viridiplantae; phylum Streptophyta; class Magnoliopsida; order Poales; family Poaceae; genus Aegilops; species Aegilops umbellulata. Next base: position 239,380,441 of record CP136057.1, read on the forward strand.
CTGGACCCATGGGCTCGTCTCAACATCTCTGATGAAGATGATGGGCACCTGGCACCAAAAAAGAGGGACATCCACCATGCTACGCCTTCCAGCCCGGTGTTTCCGCTTGCTTACTGGTCACCGTAGGCTGACACGGCCCCTCGACTGAAGACCATGAAGGCTCCGCTGGACCCTCCTTGTGTCATTTGAGTGCTCTATCCGCTCTGCCTTTGGCACTGCTCGGGTGATTTGTGTTATTCAGAGAACTTGTTCATCCACCCCCCTAGTTTGTAGCTTTTCTACCTTTGCTTTCGAACTGCTCTTTGAGCTGCTGTATCAGAATATGTTGTGGTTTCGTTCTCAGCAATGGAACCGGGGAGATGCTCCCTATTTTTCTAAAAAAATATTTCATATGTTATTATATATTATTTTTATTGTCATCATATATTTAACAGATACTTACATATGTAAGAAAACAATATCCCACATCTTATTAACTTATAAAAATAATTTCTTAACAAATAAAATCCTGGATTGTTTTGGCATGAAAATCCTAGTGATTGTGTACAAAAGCTTGCTAAGATTTAAGGACGAATGTAATAATATCACTTATTATTTAAATATATTTATAACAAAATTCTCAGCCACTTTTTATCTTTTTATAACATTGCTGGCCCAACCTAACATTATAATTAGAATCAGCCCAGCAAAATCGTGTATTTCGAGAAAGTGCAAATGGCCTGTAATTTTTTAGGAAATAAAATAAATGGGCCGCATGGACGCTACATTATTTGTTCACCCAGCCCAGCTAATGGCTGTAATTCAAAAAAAAAGATCAAATTGACTGTAAATTCTACCGCGCAAAAAAAGACTGTAAATTCTGAAAAAATGCGTTGAATACGTGCCACATTTTTGGAGGCTGAAATGTGGGCCAATGGGTCGAAGCCAATGCAAGTCGTTGTCAATTTAGTCAACAAATGATTCTGACATGTTAGCCGTTGGATTTACATCCAACGACCGGCATCCATCTTCAATCTCTCGTCTTCTTCCTCCAGCGCCGCCGGGACCACCTCCCGCCTCCTGCTGCTAGCAGCTCTGCTTAGCACGCTTCGCTATGAGGCGCTACTCCACCGTTGGCCAGGCCATCCCTCCACCCCTCCACACCTCCTGTTCTTCTCCACCGACTGCCGAACCACACCGCACTAGAACCAGTTAACCCTCGTACACCTCTCCGTCTGCGACTCTACTCCCGCGTCTTCCCATCTCCGGCTCGTTGCTGTTCGGGGTCTCGCCGTCGTCCACCACCTTGGATGCGCTCGGTGCGTCGTGGTCAATGTGGTCAATGAACGACACCATAGGAAGTAGACTGTGCGTGGAGAGGCTGACAGCTGGGTCCACGGCCACACACAAGGAAATGCCTCCTTATTACGCGCAAAATAATGATTCCTCCACCTGACATCTGGGACCCACCGGAAGGGCCTCTGTATTTCGCGAAATAAAGTGCCCCCCGCTGACATGTCGGACCCACCAGCTATCTTCGCACGCAAGGAAGTGCCTCCTTATTACGCACAAAAAAATGAATATTCCCCCTGCCAGCTGGAACCCAGCATAGTGGGAGGCTGACTTGTGGGCCTACCAAGTTGACGAGGACGGATGGCTTTGTCAACTTAGTCAATATGAATGATTCTAGCTCCTGTTACTGTACGATGTTCATCTAATGGCCTTAGTGCTTCTTCAACCTCTGGTCTTCTTGCTCCAACCGCCCAAACCAGCGCCGATCGTGCCGCGTGCTCCTGCCTCCCGTGGCCGGCTGTGATGCCGCGGAGGCCTCACCGCCCCCTACTACTCCCACCGCTGGCCAGGCCATCCCTCTACTCACCCACACCCCCTGTTATTCTGCGATGACAGCAGCCTCACACCGCAGCCGAACCAGTGAACCCTCGTACTCCTGTTCGCGTGGGCATCCACTGCTGCGTCTTCCCCGGCTCCGAGTCGTCCCCTTCCTAGTCCTCGCCGTCGTCCACCGCCCTGTTGCTCTCGGCGCGGCGTGGTCAACGTGGTCAACGACCGACTTCCATCGGAAGAATACTATACGTGCAGAGGCTGACAGCTGGGTCCACGGCAGCCGCAAGGAAGTGCCTCCTTATTACGCGGAAAATAATTATTCCTCCACCTGACAGCAGGGACCCACCGGACAGGCCACCAGTATTTTGCGGAAAAAAAACTGTTTCCCCCTGACTGCTAGGACCCACCGGACGGGCCACCGTATTTCGCAAAAAAAACGTTCCCCCTACTATCAGCTCGGACCCACCGGAAGTGCCTCCTTATTACGCAAAAAAAATTAATACTCCCCCGGCTATCTGGGACCCACCTTGCTGGGAGGCTAACTTGTGGGCCTACTAAGTTGACGGGGACGAAGGGCTTTGTCAACTTAGTCAATATGAACGATTCTAGCTCCAGTGACCGTACGATGTCCATCCAATGGCCGTAGTGCTTCTTCAACCTCTGGTCTTCTTACTCCAGCCGCCCAAAGCAACGGTGGTCGTGCCGCATGCTCCTGCCTCCCGTGGCCGCCTGTGCTGTCGCAGAGGCCTCACCGCCCCCTACTATTCCCACCGCTGGCCAGGCCCTGCGGCGACGGCAGCCTCACACCGCAGCCGAACCTGTGAACCCTCATAGTCCTCTCCGCGTGGGCTTCCACTGCCGCGTCATCCCCTTCCAAGGCCTCGCCGTCGTCCACCGCCGTGGTGCTCTCCGCGTGGCGTGGTCAACATGGTCAAGGAACGACTTCCATCGGAAGAGTACTGTACGTGGAGAGGCTGACAGCTGGGTTCACGACCACAACCCAGTTTTTTGTGATTTGCCAAGTAAGTCGCTTTGCCAGGCCTGTTCGGCTGCAAATCTTTCAAGACGAGGAGAGCTTTCATTCGGCTGGCCGAGAAAATGGCCCATCAGTAATGATAAATGGGTTGTACATTTTTTAAACACATCAAACCGGCAATTAGTTTCAAATATCTTTTTTTCATTTCAAGATTTTAAATTACATTAACTTTTATGCGCGGAGAATTTGTTGGATTTTATATTGATATACATTTATTTATAAAATCAGTTTGAATGTGAGTCGAAATTTCGGGATTAAAAACAGTTCGGACCGCACCGAAATATGCAAAATTTCGTATAAATTTTTAACCGTTGCCACAATATGGGCTGCAATGCTAACAAAAAGAATATGGGCTCCAAAAAACCTTAAGAAGTAGCAAATGGGCTGTAAATTATTAGAAATAATGGCAGATGGGTTGTATGCTGTTTTCCACAGATTTGAGGCTTTCCTAAAAAAAAGGTTGACGCACAAGCACTGACTGTTGGATGTCCATCCAACGGCCGTCGTGCTTCTTCAATCTCTGCTCTTCCTGCTCCAGCCGCTCAAACAAGCACCGGCGAGACTGCCTTCTCCCTCCTCCTCGCGGCCGGCTGTGCTGCCGCGCAGGCCTCACCGCCCGACCGTACTCCCATCGCTGGCCTAGCCATCCCTCTACTCACCCACACCTGCTGTTATTCTCTGGCGACGGAAGACGAACCAGTAAACCCTCGTACAGTCGTACTCCCCTCCGCGTGGGAAACAACCGCCGAGTCCTCCCTGCCTCCGTGTCGTCCCCTTCCTAGGCCTCGCCATCGTCCACTGCCCTAGTGCTCTCGGCGCGGCGTGGTCAACGTGGTCAAGGAACGACTTCCATCAGACTTGGACTGTACGTGGAGAGGCTGACAGCTGGGTCCACGGCCGCAGCACGGAAGTGCCTCCTTATTATGCAGAAAATAATGTTTCCTCCACCTGACAGCTGGGACCCACCGGACGGGCCACTGTATTTCGCGAAAAAAGTGTTTCCCCCTGACTGCTGGGACCCACCAGCTACATCTTCGCATGCAAGGAAGTGCGTCCGGGCAAAAAAACGATTCGCCCCCTGACTGCTGGGACCGACCAGCTACATCTTCGCAGGCAAGGAAGTGCCTGACAGTCGGGACCCACCTGGTCGAAGCATACGTAGCGTTGTCATTCTGGTCGCAAACGTGTACGTACATACTGGTCGATGTAGAGGCGCGCACGTGTCGTAGTAGAGGCGGCCAGGGTGCAAGAAAGAAAATACGGCCACATATGTGTACATACGGGCGGGGTCTCGAACGCCTACTCGCGCATACGTACGGCGAGGGTTCGTGTACATGGCTGGGTTGGAACGGAGAAACAACGTTGTCGTCGTGTTCATGGGGAGGCAACGGAATGCATGGTCGTGTTCATCGGGAGGGCTTGGACGCAACAGGCGATGGAAACGAGGCCTGGCGTACCGCACAACGGAGGAAACGGTCCTCCTACGTTCGGAACAAGGTCCTGTTGATCGGGAGGGGTCTGGCGTACCGCACAACGAACGAAACGGACCTCCTATGGTCGAAACGGGGTCCAGTTCATCGGGAGGGGTGTGGCGTACCGTAAAACGAGACTCCACGGGATACTGTTCATCTCCACCGTCGACCCCCTCCAGCCTCCACGAGCTAGTGTTCATCCACCGTCGACCTCCTCCAGCCTCCACAGGCTCCTGTTCATCCAGCCTCCACCGCGCGCTACTCCACCGTCTACTGTTCAACCACCCCTCCACCGTCTACTATTCATCCAGCCCTCCACACCACGGGGTCTTATTCAACCACCCCTCCATGGGCAACCCTCCACCGTCTACTGTTCATCCTGCCCTCCACACCACGGGGTCCTGTTCATCCACCTCTCCACCGTCTACTGTTCATCCAGCCCTCCACCACAACACGGGGTCCTGTTCATCCAGAGGCAACGCCACCGCTCACTGTTCATCCAACCCCCCCCCCCCCCTGCAACGCTCACTGTTCATCCCATCAATCGGCTTCAGTTAGCAGCAGTAGCGAAGGAATCGCTCGATCGGGTTCAGTTAACAGCCATCGATCGATCGCTCGGGTTCAGTAACGTGTAGCCTGCAGTGCAATCGCTCGGGTTCAGTTAGAGCCCAACGCCTCGCTCGGGTTCAGTTTGAGCCAACGCCTCGCACACACGCGCGTACCTATACGAGAGAAACGCACATCGCTCGGCCCCCGACCTCCCGCCGTAACCGGGAACTCCCAGAAATTTTCCTCCCCCTCGCTTCTACCATGGTTTTTTCCATCATGGACGGCCCAAAGAATGTCATGCAGCTGCGTCTCCGGCCCGCCCAGGACGAAAAGCCCATTTTCTGTCATGATTTTTTGTCATAGAAGTAGGAGCCCACCACATCTATGATGATACCGGGTTTTGTCACAATTATCATCATAGAAGTGTCATATGTATGACAGGAAAAAAATTCGTTCGGCCCAAAATGTCACGGATGTGTCTTTTTTTTGTAGGGTCTGTCTAGGTGGAACCAGCAAGCAGTGGTGATCTCTCTTGCTTAGCGACAGACTCGCTGCCCTGTGAGAGCAAACATGTATACATAAATAAGCATAGACTGGCAAGAGATATTTGCAAAGATATATGATGCGGAGATTACCAAGCTGCCATATTCTTCATCATCAAGAGGATTGTCAACTAGATCAGATATCATAGGGGTAGCCGAGACAGGCGTCTTTTCCTTGAAAAGACCCCGTTGAGCCTTTGGTTTAACCTCGGATGCCACACCACTACAAAAAATAGAGAAAAATACATGAAAAACAAAGGTGCATCACCAGCTCAAAAGGAAAATCTCAAGTTGAGTGTAACTGCACGGACCTAGTCACACTTGGATTCGTGACAGAAGGCGGGGATGAAAAAGCAGGAAGCAGAGCCTGGCTCTAATCAAAAGGGGAAAAGGGATCAAATGACTGGGCAAAGCAAAGAAACAGAGCAAGTAACCAATCTATAAGAGAAGACGTGATAATAATAGGGCTGAACCTCAGGGGTGTTGACAACCGAAGGCGGGGGCGTGGAACTGCCAGGGGGCAGACTACTGGATGATGCACATGGCGCTGCTAAAGGAGGAGGACTCTCATTTGGCAAAGATCCTGAGCCAGTTGCTCCAGTTGTTACACTTGAAGCTCGATACGCTACTGAAGACTGTGTCTGTTTTCCTAGAGGCGTGTCAATCCTAAGCACCTGGAATGATAGCTCATCACCATCACTGGTGAAACACTTTCTTGATATGGAAACAATGAAACGGAATTTCCTAGAGATAACAACAGAGAGCTCTCGTGGTGTGACAGGGTCTCCGCAGGCAGACTAGACAATCTCTAGAAGCAGAGCAATAGGTGAAGTGGATGCGCAGGTTAACTTAGAGACAAAAACAGTTCAATGAGCCTACAGTTCAATGACAAACAAGAATCATATTATGAAACATAGATGAACCCACAACACCGGTCATCCAAAGACAATCAAGAGGATTGGCCCAGCAGTGATCAATATGAGTGCATATAGACAAAGATTGGATGTAGAGGAAGGAACAAACTAAATCACCTATTGCGGAAGTCACGGATATCAGGAAGGTCTTCATTGATGTACCATCGGCAAGCACTGCCGCTCACACCCATGTGACCTGTTAAAGGATGAGCCCACAATTACTTGTATGATACTAAGAAACCAAAGCGGCTACCAAATATGAGATGTGACAACCCAGCTAAGTAAAATCAAGTATTCTCACCGTCATAAGTCTTGACCAATGTACCAACAAGGATGATTATGACAGGCTCGGTGCTGCCGAGCTCCATCACCTCATCAGCTTCAAAATTCAGGGCTGCTTCTCCCCAAAATATGACAGTGATTTGATGTCCCCCTTGTAAATTAAACAAATACGTGCTTAGGTAGAGGGAACCATTTGCCAAATTTACATGCTTCTGAAGGCAAAGGAAACATCGGGATCATATGTGAGATCTTTCAGATGAATAACTCGCTTAGTGGAAGGCGCGGTCCTGCTTGCACTAACATATTGAACAGCCTCAGAAATTCCAGTAATCAATCCAATGAGATCTAAGAAAGGAAAAGAGGTTATCGTAGATCCCCCAACTAAGCACAAAAGACAAAATCTGATCATTTCCAGAATCACCCGTGAAGCGCTCAGGCATGTCTGCTGGCCTGGGGAGCTGAGCTATCAGAGTCAGCGCATACGTACAGAAGGGGAACTCCGCCTTCATTCCAGTCCTCTCCACAAGCTCAGTGCGCTTTGTAAACTTGATCATTGAATGACCTTCCACCGGTCTAAAAACGTATTTCCTTGGGAACACCAAGAACTTCCGGACGTCATATATCTTCCCCTCTTCGATACGATCGATGAAGCTATCAACGTTCTTCTCTAGGATCTCAGCGTACATGTGATTGCCCTATCAATCGAAGGAGCAGAGTATAAGTAGCCATATAAACAAGGACATGTAAATTCCTTTGGACGACGACAACCATTAAAAAGGGGCATGGACACCATACATGTGCATCCAAAAGGACCATATATGTATGCTTGATAGGGCAATGGTCAGATCCACCATGATGCTGCCACAACCTAGAGACATAAACACGAATGCGCCAGATGGTGGTACCCTAGCGAAGCTGAGACAAAGGGATAAACTCCATCTGTAAAAAGAAAACAACAGTTTGAAAGGAGTGAGCGTCAAGGAGAGTACATATAAAGCCGAAAAAACAACAAGGAAGGGTCCCAAACGACACATATTCACAAACTGCCAATGCTATAGAAAAGAACCTTGCATGAAGAAAAAATCATCTACAAAATTCATCGGCATGGAAGGACAAGATCACACGAGACATGTCCCAAGTCCTGGGTTACAGGACAGGCACACTCAAAACGCAACAACGAGCAGGACAGAAGAACCTTAGCAAACCACTAAAAGTATATTCACATTGCAGGGCCAACAAGTTCGTCCGAAGCATAACAAAAGAGTATAACAACGGGTAAGGCAACGATAACAAATACGCGCATGCAGTAGCAGTTGCAAACATGCCAATCAGGCACAACAGGAAAGCACGGAGTGTTATAAACAGTATGAACAAAAGCAAAGCCATATGAAACCACTACAGGATCAAGGTGAGAAAGATCAAAAGGAACCAACCGAGGCATAAACCTCGGGGTAGACGATATTGTGAGCCTCGGACGTGCACTTCTCATCTTTATCTTCTATAAGAAACTTAAGGGATTTCCTAGATGTGACAGGCAACACAGCAATATACCCATGAGTAAACACAGGCTGCTTCAGGTATATTCCAACAAAAGATAAGGTCTGGCCCTGACTTTTATTTATTGTCATCGCATAGCACAACCTAATAGGAGACTGTCGTTGCTTCAAGATCAAAGGCCATTTGGTTTTCTTCCCTGTTAATTCTATTCTAGGTATGTAGACAATGTTTCCTATATGAGATCCTGTCATAATAACAGCCTGAATCACATGATCAACCAACTCTTTAACAATCAGGCGAGTCCCATTGCACAGGTCGTTGGCTTGACTCAATTTCTAAGAAGCATGATAGGAACACCGGGTTTTAAGAATATTATATGCTCCGAAAAATTTATCATAGAAACCGTGTTCAAAACCTCTAGAGGATAAAAACATTGCTTTCTTTAACAGTATCAGCAGCTTCAAATATTGAGTCGCAGCTTAAGTACTCTCAACCACTCTGCGGCAGAAGAGACATCACATGAATATTAACTTTCTCAGCCACCTCTTTGGTTGGGGTTAAAATAGCTCGCTCATGATGGTACCCAGGTTTTTCATAGTTCGCAAGAAAATCTGTATAAGTCGACGATACTATGGCAGAAATGTTATCTCCGTTAGTATGAATCAATAGGTCATGAGGTATTTTTATCCACGTGGCTTCATATTCCCCTTCCCTCTTGGTTGCTGAGAGCTTTCTGTTTCCAAGATCTAACACCCACTTACTAAACAATGCCACACCTTTCTATAATATAGGATCCGCACTAGGCATTGAGAGACGCATGTTGATGGACAAACACATGTAGCAATCCGACCTCATACGGTCAAATCTCTGTGTATATGTGTCATCCCTGGATTGGTAATGCTGACACACAATGTACTCGAGGATTTATAACAGAGTTCAATCACACACTTATTACATCGAATGTATCAAAAGAGAACTTAGTACAATAATATGGCTGAAGGCCATCTAAATAAGATAACAGCGGAAGCTTCAAAGGTTAAATGAGTCCATCAAGTCCAACGGCATAGCTGAGTGCACGACAACGACCTAGCGCACCTTACTCTTCGTCTGAAAACTCTGCAACATAATACGTTGCAGCCTATGTAGGTCAGCACATGGAATATGCTAGCAAGATAACAGTATAGAGCAAAGAACAAGTAACTGCTATAACTACATGCATATTTGGCTGGTGGAGGCTCTATGGTTATCATTTGCATAAAGCTAGTTTTTCCCTACAACAAAGGAATATATTTTATTTAACTACAAAGTTTGTTGAAAATATCGAGAAGGTTCCTCCAACTCATTCCCAAAATAATAATTACCAACCCAACAAATTAAGTAAAGTGATGAGATCAAATAAATAATTCAAGTACCAGATACTCAAGATGTCCATAATCGGGGACACGACTAACCATGATTAGTTTATGCAGTCTATAGAGGTTTGCGCACTTTTCCCCACAAGACTTGATCTCCTCCGTTGAATCTCTCGCACTTCATGGTGTTTGAGAAACGGGTGACCGAGACACAGTCTTTCCGAAGAGGTCCCCTTAACCGATAGATAGGACGGTACACCTACAATCACCTACATCTGCTAGCCCATCATGGAAAGGTTCCCCACAACTTACTCAACTATGCCAGAGCCCATAATGGCACGTGGCTGCACAGGAAGTTTCTAGCATGAATAATCTTATGATCCCTTTGAGCCTGGGTGGCATTCCATAGGATGATCACACGGGTACTCCGGGATATCCCAAGACAACGCTAGATTGCTCCAGGTGCCCAGACAACCACTGTGTGCTCCATTGTGCCTCAACCAGTCCACCCAGATGTGTATTGAAGTAGCCACCTTAAGTTTAACCATTAGTAAATAACAACTCTCACATCTGTCGTGGATCACTCAAACCAAACCACGTCTACGAGCATAGCATAGCAATATAAGCATAACGTAATAATACCCAGGGTTGGAATGCAAGACAATAGGTTCTACCTCATCAACTACTTCCCGATACCCAAATGTTATCAAGTCCTAACCATGCTGTGTTTGAGGATTGAAACTAATGCCTAAAAACTGGGTAATAAAAGGGGTATGATCAAAGTGTTAGTTTCCTTGCTGACGATCAAAAAACCCTAGTGACCGTAGTAGCAAGCCTCGCACTCTGAAAACTCTATCGTGAACAAAAAATAGCATACATAAGCACTCAAGCATAAGATGCAAGGGTAAAACTCAAGAGAAAAGATCCAGACTGAAAGTACAAGAGAAGAGCTTCGATTTGCAAATATAATCAATCGAATCGGAGTTACGAAACTCAAACTACGATCAAAAGAAGTTTGAATTCAAAACTTCTTGAAACCAAATTTCAATTTGTCAAAACCATGTTCAAGTTTATTATCTGGAAAGAGGGGAACAAGATGAATATTTTGGCATTGTTTTCACTCGATTTGGACAAACGAGCAAAAGGTTGCGAGGGTTTGAAGTTTAGGTACTAATCCATGATAAAAGTATTCACGGATAGGTCCCTGGCTAAAAATAAAATAAAAAGAAAAACCTAACGAACGAACGTTCGCTAATAGAACTAAACGAACGAAAACGTTCGCTACCGCGGATTAACCGACGAACGTCCGCAAATTAGAACCGATCAGAAAACCGAGAAAAACCCTAACCCTAAAAAAATAAACCAACAAAAAATCGGAGAAAAATGACGGCGGCGTCTACGGCGAGATCCGGCGCGGCTCCGGCGGCTTCAGCGGCGAGCGACGGCAGCACCGGGCATAGGCGGCGGCGCGGGGTGGTGGGTGGCGGTGCGGGCGGCAGCGGCTTGCGGCGGTGGCGCGGCTCTGACGGCGGGTGGTGGGCTACGGCGGCGGGTGGTGGGAGGAGGCAGCTGGAGGGCTCGGCCTTATAAAGAGGCGGCGGGGCGAGCGGCTTGGGGGAGCGGTCGGCCTCGGGATGTGTGCCCCGGCCGGACTCGGGCGGCGGCTCGGACTCTCCCGCCCGGGGGTGGCGGCGCGAGCGGGCCGGCCTGGCTCGGCTGGGCCTTCGGCCCAGTCGGGCGACAAAGACTTTTTTAAAATAAATTTCGCCCAAAAGAAAAAAATCCAAATAAAAAATATAAAAAAATTCTAAAAATACCAGAAATAATTTTCACCGTCCAAACTAATATTTAGGACAAGGTGAACATTTTTCTGGCCTAAAGTGCAATTTTCAAAAACGCATATTTTCTAATTAAAATAAAACAACAAATAAAAATGCAAATAAAATATTAATTTGATTTAAAAAATTTCTTCTCCAATATTTCCTCTCTTTTGAAAAAGTCATTTTATCTTCACTCGTTTTACTTTTATTATCGGAAATAATTGGAGAGAAAAGTATTAAAATCAAATCAATCCTCTTTCCGAATTTGAGAGAAAATTCAAATATGGAAATTTCTGAAATCTGCAACTCTCTCCTTGGGTCCATGGGTTGCTTAAGATTTCTGGGATCACAACCAAAATGCAAATAAAATATGATATGCATATGGTGACCTATGTATATCATCCAAATTGAAAATTGGGATGTTACAAACCTACCCCCCTTAAGATGAATCTCGTCCTCGAGATTCGGGTTGGCTAGAAAATAGGTGTGGGTGGTCTTTCCGTAGGTCTTCTTCTCGCTCCTAGGTGGCTTCCTCCTCGGTATGGTGGCTCGACTAAACTTTGCAAAACTTGATAACCTTGCTGCGTGTAACTCGGCTGGCAAACATGAGAATCTTGACTGGTTTCTCCTTGTAGGTTAGATCACTCTCCAACTGAATTGCTTTCAGGGGCACTATATCTCTCAGAGGAATATCGACCATCTCAGCATGGCACTTCTTCAACTGGGAAATGTGAAACACATCATGAACTCCTGACAATCCATCGGGTAACTCCAACTTGTAGGCCACTTCTCCCAGCCGTTCAAGAACCCGGTATGGTCCTACAAATCTCGGGGCTAACTTTCCCTTAACTCCAAATTGTTTAACACCTCGAAGTGGTGATACACGAAGATATGCTCTGTCTCCAATCTCATAGACTACCTCCTTGCGTTTTGTATCGGCATAACTCTTCTGCCTAGACTGAGCTAGCTTCAGTCTTTCTCGAATCAACTTAACCTTCTCTTCAGACCCTTTTTGATCAAATCTGGTCCAAACAACTGGCGGTCTCCTACTTCATCCCACATTAACAGTGTCCTGCACCTTCTACCATACAAAGCTTCGAAAGGTGCCATCTTCAAACTAGCCTGATAACTGTTCTTGTATGAGAAATCTGCGTAAGGCAAATTATCATCCCAACTAGATCCATAATCTAGCGCACAAGCTCTCGACATGTGGATGAAAGGCTGTACTGAACTCTAGCCTGGTACCCAAAGTCTGGTGCAGCTGATTCCAAAACATCGAGGTAAACTGTGTTCCTCTATCTGATACGATGGTCCTCGGAACTCCATGCAGACATACGATCCTGGTGATATATATCTTGGCCAGCTTCGCACTTGTGTAGGTGGTTTTCACTGGGATAAAATGGGCCACTTTGGTCAAGCGATCAACTACTACCCAGATAGAATCATATCCCTATCGCGTCCTGGGTAATCCGGTGATAAAATCCATGCCAAGTTTATCCCACTTCCATTCGGGTATCGACATAGGTTGAAGTAATCCTCTTGGCTTCTGCTGTTCTGCTATCACTCTCTGACATACATCACATACTGCTACATACTCGGCAATATCCTTCTTCATAGTTGTCCACCAGAAACGTTCATTCAAATCAAAATACATCTTGGTGTTTCTGGGGTGAATCGAGTATGGTGATTCATGGGCCTCCTGAATTATTAACTTCCTGATCTCCGCATTATTGGGAACATATACACGATCCTCAAACCATAAAGTTTCATGCTCATCCTCACGAAAACCCTTGGCTTTTCCTTTGCTCATCTTCTCCTTTATCTCAGCAATTTCCTTATCATCTCTCTGAGCTTTTTGAACCTTTCCCAATAATGTAGACTGAACCTCCATTGCTGCAACAAAACCTCTTGGAACTATATCCAAATGAAGTTCCTTGAGATCGTCGACTAACTCCTGCAGTAATCCTCCGTTTACGAGGGTATTAACATAACTCTTGCGGATTAAAGCGTCTGCTACGACATTGGCCTTTCCTGGATGACATAACTCTTGCAGCTTAAAGCGTTTGCTACGACATTAGCCTTTCCTGGATGATAATGCAACTTCATATCATAATCATTTATGATCTCCAACCATCTCCTCTGTCTGAGATTCAGCTCCTTCTGTGTGAAAATATGCTTCAAACTCTTATGATCCGTGTATACATCACAACAGTTTCCAATAAGAAAATGTCTCTAGGTCTTGAGCGCATGCACTACGGCTGCTAACTCCAAATCATGTGTGGCATAATTCAACTCGTGAGGTTGAAGTTGACGTGAGGCATATGAAACAACTCTTCCGTCTTGCATAAGTACACCTCCAAGTCTCAAGCGAGAAACTTGGAAATCCTTGCTTATATCTGGAAGAATTAGCACTGGGTTTGTAACCGAACGTTTCTTCAATTCCTGAAAAGTGGCTTCACATTTTTCGGTCCATTTGAACTTGGTGTCCTTCTTCAACAACTCTGTCATGGGTTTCGCAATCTTGGAAAAATTCTCAATGAACCTCCTATAATATCCAGCGAGTCCTAGAAAACTGCGGATCTCTCCTACTGAGGTGGGTGCCAACCACTCAGTGACATATTGAACCTTGGTAGGGTCTACTGCTATACCTTCTCCTGATATAACATGTCCTAGAAATCCAACTTCCTTCAACCAAAACTCACATTTCTTGAACTTGGCGTATAGCTGATGTTCCCTGAGCTTCTCGAGAACTAATCGCAAATGTTCCTTGTGCTATTCTTCATTCTTCGAGTATACCAAAATATCATCAATGAACACCACAACAAACTTATCCAAGAACTCAATGAACACCTTGTTCATCATACTCATAAAATAGGCAGGGGCGTTAGTCAATCCAAAAGACATGACCGTGTACTCATATAGCCCGTACCTTGTGGTAAAAGTTGTCTTGGGTATATCCTGTTCTCGGTCTTCAACTGGTGGTATCCTGATCGAAGATCGATCTTCGAGAATACTTTAGCTCCTTGCAACTGGTCAATCAAATCATTGATCATCGGTAGTGGGTACTTGTCCTTGATCGTCACTTCATTCAAAGCCCGATAATCAACAACCATTCTCAAAGATCCATCCTTCTTCTCAACTAAGAGCACTGGGGCTCCCCACGGTGATGAACTTGGTCGAATGTAACCTTTTTCCAATAACTCCTTAGTCTGCTTCTTAATTTCCTCCAGATCATTAGTGGGCATCCGATACGGTCTCTTCGATATTGGTCCGGTGCCTGGCAATAGCTCTATTAAAAACTGTATATCCCGATCTGGCGGCATGCCTGGTAACTCCTCTGGAAATACATTCGGGTAATCCTTCACAACAGGCACTTCCTCCTGAACAACTCCTGAGAGTGAATTTACTTGAGTCCTCCTTGGTGCATGCCGGGACACATACTTGATCCGTTTACCCTCCGGGCTAGTGAGTAAAATTGACATACTAGCACAGTCGATGTTTCTTCCATACCTCGGTAGCCAATCCATGCCTAGTATCACATCCAATCCTTGTGACTCCAAAATTATTAGGTCTGAGGGGAAAACATGCCTACCTATGGTCAATGGCATCTGAAAACATCCTCTGCTTGCCATATACTCCGCTCCTGGCGAGCTTACTAACATCGGTGTCTTAAGAACTTCGGTGGGCAACTTATACTTATCCACAAATCCCCTCAATATGTATGAATGTGATGCACCAGTATCAAAAAGAACAATTGCAGTAAATGACTTAATAAAATACTTACCTATAACTGCATCTGGTTGTTCTTCAACCTCCTCCATGTTAACGTGGTTCACCTGTCCTCTGTTGAAAGGGTTGGGCTTCTTCCCAGAACTTCCATTGCCATTTCCATTCTTTGCTTTAGGACATTCGGTGGCGTAGTGTCCAGTCTTCCCGCACTTGAAACAAGTAATGTGACTTAGATCCTTCTTGGAGGGTTTAGTGGGGTTGAAACGGTTCTGTATGTTGTTTCCTCCATTCCCATTAGCATTCTTAGGGCCACTGTGGTTATGTGAGCCTCCTCCATTGTGGGTATGGCCTCCATGGTTATGATGGGTATGTCCTCCCGAGTTCGGGGTAAAACGAGGCTTCTTTTGGGCTCCAGAATTGTAATTCCCTTGTACATACTTCCTTTTGTGGCTCTTTATCTGCTGATGCTTGCATTCGATCATAAGGGCCCTATCTACCAACTCCTGGTAGTTGGCAAATGTTGCCACCATCAACTGCATACTTAGTTCATCATTTAGCCCTTCCATAAACTTCTCCTGCTTTGCGGCATCTGTGGCCACATCATCTGGGGCATAGCAGGCTAATTTGCTAAACTCATCCACGTACTGCGCCACAGTACGATTTCCCTGGCATAAGTTGCGAAACTCATGCTTCTTCATGCTCATTGCTCCAGTTGAGACATGGGTTGTGCGGAAAGCTTGCTAAACTGATCCCAAGTGGCATTTGCTATGGGGAAAGTGATTGTATAATTCTCCCACCATGAGGCTGCGGGTCCATCGAGTTGATGTGCGGCAAAGCACACCTTCTTAACATCTGTGCAACTTGCGGTGGTTAGCTCCCTTCCAATCCTGCGGAGCCAGTCATCAGCAACAATCGGCTCGGTGCTACTGGAAACACCGCCGGATTCAACCTCAGAAAACGGGCTAAGTTGTCAACTGGAGGTGGTGGCGGTGGGTTGTTGTTGTTGTTGTTGTTGTTGTTGTTGTTGTTGTTGTTGTTGTTGTTGTTGTTGTTGTTGTTGTTGTTGTTGTTGTTGTTGTTGTTGTTGCCTTGGTTCTGGACTAGCAACTGCATCAAGGCATTCTGCTGTTGGATCACCCGAGTGAGCTCCGGTGGGAAGAAAAATCCGGGGTCACGTCTCGGAGGCATCTGATAGGTTTAGAGGGGTGAGAATAGAATAGAGTGAGGTCTAAAGAGAAAACACTACCCATATGCACATGGGACAAACACATTTATTTCACACCACTTAAATTCAAAACAAGGGAATACAATCGATCTAACTACCGTTACAAAATACTCGGACTGTTACTATATACATGGGGGAATAGTACTGATAATTTGATGGTCAACTAGAAACTTTGATCGGTGGAAGATTCCATGATATCTGCTCCAGCTTCATCTTCATAATCATCATCGCTATCGAGGTTGGAGTCGGTGTCGTCGATGATGATGTCGTCTTCGTTGTGGGTTGTCCTCCTCTGGTTTGGGATCTCTCATGAATATTCCTAGCTTCTTCTTTAGGTCTTCATTCTTCTCCAGTAGTACTGCAATCTCCTCTTCATATCCATCGCATGTAGACTTTAGTTCCTCTTCTAGCTCCATGTTCCTGGTGATCAACTTCTTCATGTCAATCATGCTGGAGCACATCTAGTTCTCCTGACGACGAATGTGTTGGTTTAACTCCTGGATGTAGGCTGCAATGGATTTATCCCTCCTGGTGCAAATCATATCCCATTGCTCATCTCGGCATCCACATATCTTGTAGATGGTGTCCTTAAGATCCTTGTGGTATACCTTGGCGATGCGTCCCAGGGCGATGTGGGTTGCCATGCTCTTTCCTAGACTCCAGGTTGGTGCATCAAAGGAAAACTCTATGGGCTCCGTAACTGGCGCGAACGTCCTTCCTGGAACATGAACTCGAATCATCTAACGCTCCTCTTCTGGTAAAGTGGGGGTGTAGGTTCCGGTGAAGCTTGGTATTCCAATGTTCAAGTATCTAGTGGCTTCCTTCAAGTGTCGTCTGAAAGGTGTGTCTTCATCCGGTTGAGCAAACTTGTTCCTTGGGTTTGCTATCTATAGAGTAGAAAATGGAGAAGAGTCAAAAATGAGTAGAGAAGAGTGTCCTATTGCTTATCTTAGTGGTCGCATCCTATAGTCAGCGTGTGCTCTGATACCATCTTGTAGCGATCCGATGTCAGACGGTCAAATCTCTGTGTATATGTGTCATCCCTGGATCGGTAATGCTAACACACACAGTACTCGAGGATTTATAACAAAGTTCAATTAGACACTTATTACATCGAATGTCTCAAAAGAGAACTTATTACAATAATATGGCTGAAGGCCATCTAAATAAGATAACAGCGAAAGCTTCGAAGGTTAAATGCGTCCATCAACTCCAACGGCATAGCTGAGTGCACGACAACGACCTAGCGCACCTTACTCTTCGTCTGAAAACTCTGCAACATAATACGTTGCAGCCTGTGTAGGTCAGCACATGGAATATGCTGGCAAGATAACAATATAGAGCAAAGAACAAGTAACTGCTATAACTACATGCATATTTGGCTGGTGGAGGCTCTGTGGTTATCATTTGCATAAAGCTAGTTTTTCCCTACAACAAAGGAATATATTTTATTTAACTACAAAGTTTGTTGAAAATATTGAGAAGGTTCCTCCAACTCAATCCCAAAATAATAATTACCAACCCAACAAAATAATTAAGTAAAGTGATGAGATCAAATCAATAATTCAAGTACCAGATACTCAAGATGTCCATAACCGGGGACACGGCTAACCATGATTAGTTTATACACTCTGCAGAGATTTGCACACGTTACCCACAAGACTCGACCTCCTCCATAGAATTTCTCGCACTGCACGGTGTTTGAGAAACGGATGACCGAGACACAGTCTTTCCGAAGAGGTCCCCTTAACCGATAGATAGGCCAGTACACCTACAATCCCCTACATCTGCTAGCCCATCATGGAAAGGTTTCCCACAACTTACTCAACTATGCCAGAGCCCATAATGGCATGTGGCTGCACACGGAAGTTTCTAGCATGAATAATCTTATGATTCCTTTGAGCCTGGGCGGCATTCCATAGGATGATCACACGGGTACTCTAGGATATCCCAGGACAATGCTGGATTGCTCAAGGTGCCCAGACTACCATTGGGTGCTCTAGGGTGCCTCAACCAATCTGGCCAGATGTGTATTAAAGTAGCCACCTTAAGTTTAACCATTAGTAAATAACAACTCTCACATCTATCGTGGATCACTCAAACCAAACCACGTCTACGAGCATAGCATAGCAATATAAGCATAACGTAATAATACCCAGGGTTTGAATGCAAGACAATAGGTTCTAACTCATCAACTACTTCACGATACCCACATGTTATCAAGTCCTAACCATGCAGTTTTTGAGGATTGAAACTAATGCATAAAAACTGGGTAGTAAAAGGGGTATGATCAAAGTGTTACTTGCCTTGCTGACGATCTGAAAACCCTAGTGACTCGTAGTAGCAAGACTCGCACTCAGGAAACTCTATCGTGAACAAACAAGAGCATAAATAAGCACTCAAGCATAATATGCAAGGGTAAAACTCAAGAGAAAAGATCCAAACTGAAAGTACAAGAGAAGAGCTTCGATTTGCAAAAAGAATCAATCGAATCGGAGTTACGAAACTCAAACTACGATCAAAAGATGTTTGAATTCAAACCTGCTTGAAACCAAATTTCAATTTCTCAAAACCATGTTAAAGTTGATTATCTTGAAAGAGCGTAACAAGATGAAGATTTTGGCGTTGTTTTACTCAATTTGGACAAACGAGCAAAAAGTAGCGATTGTTTGAAGTTCAAGCACTAATCTGTGATAAAAGTATTCGCGGATAGGTCCCTAGCCGAAAATAAAATAAAAAGAAAAACCTAACGAACGAATGTTCGCTAACAGAAATAAACGAGCGAAAACGTTCGCTACCGCGGATTAAAGGACAAACGTCCGCAAATTAGAACCGATTTGAAAACCGAGAAAAACCCTAACCCTAAAAAAATAAACCAACAGAAAACTAAAGAAAACGAACGGTTTTCTTGCCAGTTAACCAGAGAAAAACGACGGCGGCGTCTCTGGCGAGATCCGGCGCGGCTCCAGCGTCTTTGGCGGCGGGGCGACGTCGTCGTCGGCGGCGCGGCGGTGGTGCAGCGCGGCAGCAACGGGCGGCGCCAGGCGGCGGGCGACGGCGCGGGCGGCAGCGGCTTGCAGCGGCGGGTGGTGGGCTGCAGCGGTGGGTGGTGGGAGGAGGTGGCGGGGGGCTCAGCCTTATAAAGAGGCGGCTGGGTGAGCGGCTTGGAGGAGGGGTCGCCCTCGGTAGGCGTGCCCTAGCCGGACTCGGGCAGCGGCGGCGGCTCGGACTCTCATGCGCGAGGTGGCGGCGGCGCGAGCGGGCCGGCCTGGCTCGGCTCCGCCTTCGGCCCAGTCGGGTGACGGAGACTTCAAAAAAAATCACGTGAAAGAAAAAAATCCTAATATAATATATTAAAAAAATTCTAAAAATATGAGAAATAATTTTCACCGTCCAAACCTAATATTTAGGACAAGGTGGACATTTGTCTGGCCTAAAATGCAATTTTCAAAAATGCATATTTTTCTAATTCAAATAAAAATGCAAATGAAATATTAATTTGATTTAGAATTTTCTTCTCCAATATTTCCTCTCTTTTGAAGAAGTCATTTTATCTTCACTCATTTTACTTTTATTATCGGAAATAATTGGAGAGAAAAGTATTAAAATCAAATCGATCCTCTTTTCAAATTTGAGAGAAAATTCAAAGATGGAAATTTGTGAGATCTCCAAGTCCCTCCTTGGGTCCTTGAATTGCTTAAGATTTCTAGGATCGCAACCAAAATGCAAATAAAATATGATATGCATATGATGACCTATGTATAACATCTAAATTGAAAATTGGGATGTTACAACGCAGCACCAAAACAGATTTCCAAATGGGAGAATTTGTGATGGTTGCATGAACAATCTCTGGTCTAGACCCAGCTTCAATAACTGGTAATATCTGTCAAAATTCACCTCCTAAGACAACAATTTTCCCCCCAAATGGAACATCAGCAAGAAAAGGATCATCATAGGATAGAAGGTCACGCAAAGTTTGATCTAAGCACTCAAAGCATCTTCTGCTTGTCATAAGTGCTTCATCCCAGATGATCAAAGAGGTATCTCTTATAAGATTAGCCAAGTGGTGCCTCTTTTGATATCACATAGGGTGGTCTGGTCTATTAAAAGAGGTATTTTAAACTGAGAATGAGCAGTCCTACCACCCGCAAGTAACAAAGCCACTACATCTGAAGACGCAACAGTCAAAACAACTTTTTTTTGCCCCCTGAGAACAGATATTACAGCATTCCACATAAAAATTTTCCCAGTGCCACCATACCCAAAGATGAAGAAAACACCAGACTTTTCTTGTAAAACACAGTCAATAATAGTCTGGTAAGCAGCTCGTTGATCAACATTAAGCATCCCAAGAAAAACTATCGCTTCCTTTACAAGTTTTTCAGAGTCATACGACAGTTCCTCACGGATCAAACTATTTTCATAGAAAGACGTTTCAAAGGTTGTTTTAGGAGGGAGATTGAACTCGCTTATCTGAGCCCATTTTTAACAAACACATCTGTGAGCTCCTCAAGCAACAGGTCTCTAAGTTGGTCAACTAGCATTTCATAATCAAGATCATGTACTAACCTTTGAATGATCTCCCTTCAACCAAACAAGGATATGAGCATGTGGCAGTCCCCATTTCTGGAACTCAACGCTGTATAGAACTGAAAAGAAAAACAATAGCAGGTCAAACAAAACAGATAAACACATATGCACTAAGCAGAAAATATCAGACATCAGACTGACTGAAAGGGGAAAAGACAGTACCAGCCTTTATAGGACTGTAGGCATGCCCCGACTTAATCTCATCTAGATATTCATCAAGTTTCATGCTAAAGACCCTAACAACAATGCCAGCCCTATCACGTGGTTTTGTCCAGGTTCTAACAGTAAGGCTTCAGCAATCTCAAGCCACTTTGGATTACATGTAAAAGTAGTAAAAATATCAGGGGCACCATGCACTCGACAGATTGCAAGACCATCTTGGAAATTCTCCTCAAAATAACGTTTCCCACCAGTATGACTCGACGGGACAATAGTTTTTTCCCAACAGACAATCCATTCACATAACCCTGGCCAACTGCATTCGTAACACCCTGCATATGCTCAAATCGAAGATCATCCTGGTGCCTAAGTATGTACCAAAGTCGCTGCTCATCAATGCAAGCGCGACACTCAACAACAACTTGTGAAGACAAAGACCCATAACATAAGTAAGGATTTGGCTTTTCCGGACGATAATGACACGCATAACAGTAATAGTCCTACATAGTAACTTTACCCTGGTCTTTTCCCTGACCAACAACCCTTTATATGGAACATCAATTTGAAAACCTCTCTCACCATATGGGAAGAACAGTGGATACTGCAATGGCATGTAGGCTGGATGCAAATAATTAATTTGCTGCAGCCCTTCAACCCTATCATGTATCATGATATCTCGAGAAGCCGCATCTGAAGTAAAATCACCAACAACCAGGGCTGCCAGCTCATTAGCCAATGGCAGGTTATACTGTGGACCATCACCTTCAGTAGGCGCTATGATCCTAATAACTATACACTCAGCTGGATGCTCCTCTAACCTCTCTTTAGCCATCCTAAACTTCCCCAAAGAATTGTTCTGGTCAAGCATATCCTTTAAACCCTCCACAATAGAACGATCTAACTGTCCTGAGGAAGTACCATCTACATTGACCGCATTCATCCTATGGTCCACTTCATTAGCAGTGTCATAAATATACAACTCAGTGAATTTAGGCGTCTCATCTTTCGATGGCAAAAGAGAACCAATATGGTGATGGACCTGACCACAAATCTTGTAAAGGTTAGGACCCCGCGTACCCTCTAACGAATGATCAATGGTCGCCCCCATAGATGTAAATGCAAACATGCAATTGTATTGTCGTATCTTAGTCAGGAATTGCTTGGAAACACGATCACCATCATAAGATAACAAGCGATTCAACAAAGCGGGTGGTTCCTTGAAGGGTTTAACAATGACTTTTCCACCTTTACAACAAAGGTTATAAACGATTTTATGTTGCACCCATGAAGAAGATGACTTGACCCTCTCCTCAAACCAAAAAGAGGCCTTACAATGGGGGCATTGATACTCGAGAGGACCATGGTAAGACCTCCCTTATAGGAAGCTACAGAAAATACAATACTCAGAGGCCAGACATCGTATGAAAAGGAGCAAGCACAACTATCAAGAACCTAACAGCCAGTACCTTTGAGATTGTCAACAACCTTGGCAAGAAACCCGGTCCAGTCAGCCGGCAACTCATCTGGTAACCCATCTATAAACCCAAGATCTACACGCGCGTTGTCGTGAGAAACAGCAACCGAAACGTACCAACCAAACAAAGTAAAGATGCACCCATGAATGTGCGGACCAGCACATGTAACACCATGGCGATGAAGGGTCCTAAGTAATTTATTCCTTTTTCGGTTTCTAGCCGACATGGTAGGAGTGAGAACGGGCAACCAGCCATCCCCTGGGAAACAGACAGAGCCAACACAAATGAACACGTGCATACCAAACAAAACATAAATGAACGACCACACAAGACAACATACTCTTTCTCTTACGAACACCCAGAGCACCAACAGCAGGAGTATGTAAAACACGACGACGACGAGCCATCACCAACAATGAGCACACATGAATGCAAGTAATGCATGTTAAGATAAAACAAAAGTAAAGGCAGAAGATGTAAATAGAGAGAAATGCCAAAGAGGAGCAACCTAGACAGGATAATTAATTAAAGAAACCTCAATTAATCACAAAGTTGAAGTGTATATTACAAAGATCCCTAATAGAACACTATAATGACTCTGACATAGCCTACCCATGCTCTCCTAACTAGCCCTTAGAACTCACAACCTGAACTAACCAACTGCGAATACAACAACTCGAGCTGAACACTCGCATTTACACCAGCGGTGTTGCTCTGTACACATGAATGTACCAAAGGCTAGGTAGACCGAGCAAGCGCACCTGCAAGCACCACAGCCGACTGCGCAGCACCTTTATACGCTAGCATGCTCTCATAATTGTAATCCGTGATAACAAAGCCATAAACCCCCTGTAAAAACCGGACCGCCTGATAACCAGCCCAATCATATAAAGAGGTGCAGCCGTCAAATGAACTGCCCCAGAAAAAATGTGTTTGGCACCATACTACACCATCCCTAATAAGAACATCGATCTCAACCCCTCCAAGTAGAGAACCATCAGATGCCACCTCTCGAACATATGAATGGAACGGCAATCGACAGTAGGTTGCAATAGCCTCAAACAGAGGCACACAGGAAGAACGCGGGATAAACATGCCTGTAATAATGACACATTAAGGAAAACCGAGAAAATACCAACGCACACCATACAAAGGGACAAACACATGAGCATTTGTAGTGAAGGACATCAAGAATTAATCTTATAACAAACAACAGGAAATCAATCTGGGTATAGCTTACCGTGCGAAGCAAACAACAACACCACTAGGTTACAGGGATTATCAACACGGACGGCTCGGAGAAATAACCTCTAGACCGAAACAACCTGCAAAACAGATAGTAGAAGACAAGCAGACCATCCACAAAGGCAACACCCAAAACAAAGAGGCAACATAACAAACATATATGAAAGTGAACCTAAAAAACAGCTGCAAACACAATCCACCGAACCCATACCAAACACTCTCTTCCCAATCAATGATACGAGCCATACTGCCTTTAACAGGCTGAACAAAACGACAATGACCTAAAAACAAGGCTGGACCAAGCCATACTAACCCCAAATCAATGATATGAGCTATACAATCCTCAACGTGGCTAAACATATACAACAATTAACTAAACAATCCTCAACTAGTCTCAACATAAACAACAATGAATTCAAACAAGGCAGGACCAAGTCATATTAACCCAGTCAGACCACACTGACCAACAAAAGACAAACAAGATGCCATTCTACTCCATTTTTTCAGAAGGCCATTGGACCAATCCGGACACAGCAGGTTGATCCACATGGGATACCATGCAGCAGACAAACCCAAAAGGCACATGCCAACATGAACCCATGCCTAGACAAACCCAAAAGGCAAATGCCAACATGCATCCATGCCTTCCAGAACACAACCCCACAAAGCCATGGGCAAATAAAGGAAAAAACTAGGCCATAGCAACATTCGAAGAAGCAGTAAAAGACACACACTTGTCACCTATTAGCAGGCAAACAAGAAAAAAGCAAGAATAACTAAAATCCACCCAGAGACAAAGACATGTGTTGGTTCGCCACAACAGCACAAGAATACCCCGATCTGCCATCGTGCACACCTACCCTAATGACAGGCATACCATAGCGAGCACAACAGCACACGAACACACCCGACCGACAGGCGTACCACAACGAGCTAACCAGCACACGCACACAGGCGCACAAGAGTCAACCAAGACACAAAAAAGGCCTAAAAACAAAGACAAAGGAAAAGTGCAATGGACCTGCAGATCCTTGGAGCAAGATGTGAAGACCAGCACGCACACAATGACGAACAACTTCGTTGACCAAGCAGGAGAAGCTACAAAGAACAGAGCGGCTCTCAGAAACGTCAAAAGCCCATCTTAGTTGAAGCAGACCACATGAATCAGGATAAAAGGAAAATTTACCCGCGGATCGAAGAACGACGTAGCGGATCCAGGCCCAGTGAAGAGGAGTACAACGAATCTGCAACCAACACACACCCAAGATCCAAAACTGGTCAGCCAAGATCGATCGAACGGAGAAAAGAGGAGAGAACCGAGAGGAAAACCACCTTAACCAGCGTCACCGCGGTGTGACGCCATCGGAGCCTGTCGGTGACCAACTTAGCAACAACTCGCAGACCATAGTGCAGGAGCACGGAGATTTGAGTGAGCACCAAGACGAAATGAAACGATAGGAGGAGAGGAGGAGAAGAGGCAGGCGATGATGCAGGATAACGGAGATGACCCACCCACCACGCCCCACGCCGCCGAACAGTGTCGGGCCGCTCGAACGAATCATAGACGACCAACTTGACTGGCGGGCCACACGGCGTACCTGGCAACAAACGATGACCGAGCACGTCGATGAGTCAGGCCCCCCCATGGCTCCCTCTCCCCGACGCGTGAAGCGCCCGCTCCCACCCACACCCAAACATGCACCCAGAGAGAGGAGAGCCACCCATGCTAGCACTTATGGACCCACCTGTAAACGAGAGGGGCGAATGGGAGGAGCACCACACCGAACCAGAGCTGGAGCCAACCCACGGCCAGGATCACGACACGTCAGCATGGACCCACAAATCGGACGGACAGTATTCCGATTGATCTGGGAGGGCTCTTATTCCGGCACGAATCATGAATTGAGATGTGTAAAAAAATAAATAAAATATAAATAATTAATTAATTTAATTAACTAATCATGTTTAAATAACTAATTAAGTTTAATAAAAATGCTAATTAAATACTGTGAGTATGACAGGGGGCACACCCCCTATTGACCAGTTGTTGGTACTATATCCGACATATCTCATAGTAGGGGTCCTAAGCTAGGAGTCTTGGAGAGATGGTAACATGGACACATGATTTTACCCTGGTTCGGGCTCTCTCGAAGAGATAATACCCTACGTCCTGCTTTTGATTGTATTCATATGGGGTGTTGTACAGAGTACATGTATCTACCACGAGATTGTTCTAATGAATATTAGATGATTTATGGACTAGCCTAGCCCGGTTTATATAATGTAGCAGAGGCCCAGGGTTTAGAAGAGTCCTCGTCTTAGGCGCCAAGTCTTGTGGAATATCCCTTGTATGCGGCATGGGCTGCTCGAACTAGCCCAATAGTGAATGATCATGGGGGTCCTCGGCCTGACCCACTGGTCGGGAGACGACGTGGTGAGTACCCCTAGTCCAGGACACCGTCAGTAGCCCCCTGAACCGGTCTT
The DNA here is from genome assembly GCA_032464435.1 of Aegilops umbellulata. NCBI lineage: Eukaryota > Viridiplantae > Streptophyta > Magnoliopsida > Poales > Poaceae > Aegilops > Aegilops umbellulata. The sequence continues at coordinate 239,406,639 of CP136057.1, forward strand.
CAAGTTGGGGAAGCTCCTCGGTTCTTCCGAGCTGTTCTTCGTCTTCGGTCATCGGTCTTCAAAACTGGTTCAACAAATCTTCCTATGTCTGATCTTGAGGATCGTCGAGCTAAATTCGAAGAGTTTACATGTCGGGCATCCGAGGAGCCCTTTTAAGTTATCGGCCTTTATTAATGCCTTGTAATTTTTTTACGTCACACCTAGGGTTTGAAGTGTTTCCCGTGTGACAGTGTACTCTTACGTCAAAGCTCTAATGCTAAACTAAATCTGAGGCGTCTTTTCACAGCCGAGATCCAACACTATTCGGCATTCAAGGTATCCTAGATTACCCTGGCCTCTGAGAATTTGAATGAGTCCATCCGAGCTTAAATGGCGGAATAGTCTTCTATGGAACGAGCCATTCGAATCCGAGCGTTATGCCGTAAATATTTTGAGGTGTCTCTGATCTTGAGCTTTATTGCGGGACTGCTTCCGAGCTCCAACACCGAATTGCATCCGAGCTCCAATAATGATCGGCGTCCGAGGTATCATAGATTACCTTGGTCTTTAAAAATTAAAGAAATTCATCTGAGCTTAATGTTGGAGATGCCCTCTACAGAGCAAGCCACTTGCGCCACAACTTTATGCCGGATTGCTTCCGAGGTGGTGCACCACCCCGACCGTGGGCTGATTTTTCGTGGATATTTTTGATTGGTGCAATTTATTCTCTGCCGAGATATATAGCTAGTAGCCCTCAAGGTATGTGTCGGTCTAAAACCCGAGATGCACCTGAAGGATGACATAAAACCGCTTATCCCAGTAGCCCCTGAGACTCGGGTCGATTCGCAAAATCTGCCTGAGGATCAACTCCTAAATCGGCAGCATACTTTGGAACACAAAAGCGGTGTGCACAACCTCGAGACTCAGGTTGGGTGCGGCCGACCAACCTAAGGACCATAATCTCCTCGGAAACTATATTGCACTTAAATTTCTGCATTGAATTGTCAATGCAGTAGCCCCGGAGACTTGGGTTGGTCAACATGGCCGACCCTAGGATCGTACCTCCTCGGGAACTAGTTGAACTGTCATGTATGTTTTGAAAATACCGAGGTGGAGTTCAGCATGAAAGATGTTGAACTGTAGTGATAGAAATGAGTTTCACGCCGAATACTTCCACCAAGAGAATGTCCAGGTGAAAGGAAAACATAAAATAGGTGAAAGATGTTATAATCTCAAAAGACCAAAAAACATGCATAAAAAACTTTATGTCTAGATTGAATCAAGCTTTTTTGGGTGCCAATATGAAATTGGTCTTAAAATGTTGCTTTGTCGTGCTTTGACATGACACATCCTATCTCTAGACTTCAAGTGGGTCAGCCTTTGGCTTCAACCTCCCTATCCCGATGGCGGATGTTTCTCAGGCATGTTGAGCGAACTAAATGCGAGCGGCTTTAGAGAGAAACCAGGCTACCCTGCTATTGATCATCTATTATAAAACGGATCATATTAATTAAAGAGCCCCCGAGTGACTTAGGTAAAAGATTTTTATGTATAATGATTGTATGTACCGAAGTACTTATATAATTTTTGGGTTCGCCCGAACTTTGAACACGTCTCATCCGACCGTCGATTTCTCCCTGTTCGGCCAAGGGCCGAAAAGTGTTATCTACTCTTCCTACCAAGAATATCGGTGGTGTTTCGGATAACCAGGCAATCAGGCCATGAGGATGTAACAAACAAAGCACGCCCAGGGAACCTATGCTATATTACTTATGTAACGTAAGAAGCATCTTCAAAGAAAATAGTGCCCCCAATGGTACCTTTTTTTGGTTGCTCATGATTAATATGAGACTTGTGCAATAGATTGTTGTACGTGTGAGTTTTGTTGTGTGCCGACCATAGTTGAAAACAATAAGAGCGCTAGCTTTTGGCTTCACCCGTCTGAGGTACGAGTTCGGATGACCTGATCGTAACAATCGCAGATGTGGTCCCTTTACTCCCTAGCCAAACAATCGGGAACGTAGGGGTAAGCACAAGATCCAGGCAATCCACCTTTGCAGAACACTTAAGTCAACATGATGCATATTTTGGTATAATACATGAGCAAGGAAAGAAGTTGTACAATAATAATCACAGGCAAAGAGAAAAAGTTTTATAAAGGAAGCTCCCAAGTAAACGGGGTATTTGAATTTGTTTGTAACAACAAAGAAAAGTTTTTCACAAAAAAGTATAATGGTTGGTCAAACCGAACAAAATTTAAAACTGAAAGTTTTGAGCATGAAAGCGACTTAGCTGGTTAATGTGCTCGGTGTGACGTGGGCCGAGCTTGTAGCGGCTCAAGGTCCCAGCGCCCAAGCCGGTATTGACGTACCCGAGTGAAGAGCTCGGCTTGACGGAGTGATAGCACAATAGTGCCAAAGTGCCGAGGCAAAGCCCCCGGTCCAACCGAGGAGACAGAGTAGTTCAGCAGCGTGACAGTGAAGCCCCCACGTCAATCGACATGTCGACATGGGTTGGCATGGCAGACGTCAGTTTGATGAAGCGACTACACGATAATGGCGACACAGGGTATCGCACCATGGTGACGGTGGAATTTGGTTGATGGAGGCTAGAGGACGACTCTGTATGCCGAGGTGACTGTGTGACACAACAAAAATTGATTATCTGCACACATAAAATAGTGCAAGGCAGAAGTAATCATAATAAAATGTTTCCAAACAAAAAATTAAAATTCCTCCAATTAATTAATTTGAGCGAAACAAATAATTAAAGGAACACGGCCTGGACACGGGGGTCGGCTCGACGGAGTGGAGGCATCAAAGTGTCATTGCAGATCAGAATTTGCCAAACAATGATGTTGTCGAGCTGCTGACAGAAAACCAGTTCATTGTATAATGGCAACAACAAGGGAGACAAGATTGTAGAGCTGCCACAATGAAAATTCCCAAACCGTAGAAGACATGTTCTGGGATACTGTGTGCCACCGCTTCAAGTATGCACAACTGCACATGCGCCCTTGAGAAGCCGGTCTAGTTGGAGCTAAGCAGACCATTTCATGGTGACCGCGTTACACAGTCCAGGCCAATTGCCTGCGCACATTATATATGGCAAGCCAAAAATAATAACAAACAAAGATAATGATAATCTATATATATATATATATAAATTCTTCTACTTAATTAATTTAAGTGAAGTAAACAATTAAGAGAATATGGCATGTTCGCTAATGTTGATATATGTCGGAAATCCGCATGATGACGCCATTGTAGGAAATTCGCATGATGACGATGACGGCACAATGTGATGATCACGAAGCTTGAATTCGCACGGCTGGCCGGGTTGTGGTCGCAGTGTCCACTGAATTATGGATGAAGTCGGCTCGCCAGATGCTGATCGGACTGGAATCAGACCATCATGTCTGTCGAAGGGTGGTCCGAACTGTAAACCAGTCACAGAAAATCTACTCAGAAAAAATTATGCAAACCGGCAAAAAAAATTCCAAGTAAAAACTAATGCATATACAGGTAATTAGAAAAATAGAACCTGATGTTTTGATGAGATAGCAATCGTTTTCTGTTGGAGTCGACTTTGACGATCCGACTACGAACGTGCGAAGACGTCGCGCCTTAGCAATCGCTAAACCAACTTCCGAGGGGTTATTGACCACGCCGGAGCACGATCAACCTGACCACGAGGGTCTATTTCCTGCGAGCAAACGAAGAACAAGCAAGAAACTGAGATTGCAATCTGGATATTGCGAATAAAAGAGGAAAGCTTTATTAATGAAGGTGGGGTTCTGTGACGCGTTGGTCTGGTCGTTGAACACAAACGGAGTACGCGAAGTTGCCGCTATGGCGAACTTTTAATCTAAAAAAAACCCAAAGTCTAAACGGTGCCCCAAGGGCTGTATATATGGAGGAAGAGAGGGGAAATTTCGTGGCCCTCAGGGAAGGGGTCCGAAACCAACCCTATCTCTTGTTTCCCCACACATACGGACTGTAAAAACAACCTATACTTATGTATTTCGAAATTGCATGGGTCTGGCCCAATAATAAGGTGACACAGCACGTAGAATACCCTCTGGATGAAACTTATGAAGTGGCATCTTGTATATTTCGTCCAAGGCTTCATTCACTCCTTATGGTGGCTTCAAAGTCCTGAAATCATCACTTGTAACTCTGTTCTTGTTCCCCTTGCGCATGCCATCAACTCGATGCTTGTTCTTGCTCCAATGTTCATCCTTCTCCAAGCTAGTCCCTTCATTTGTAAGCAAAACAAATGTATCCAATTTAGGCAGCATCATATTCTCATGAACATTAGAATCATTACGAAGAAACGAAAGTACCTGGTAATTTAATTGGCGTGCGCGAGCTCTAGTAATTGGTCCATTATATGTAACAGTAGGGGATGTGGGTGTAACAATGGTATTGATGTCGTCATCATCCTCCCCTTCTTGAAATGAAGTCGTCCTCGACGGAAGCTCATCTTCCTCACCCAAATGAGGCTTCAAATATACAATGTTAAAAGTGGTACTAACCCAAAATCTGCAGGTAGCTCAAGTTTATATGCATTGTCATTTATTTCTCTAACACCTTAAAAGGACCATCAGCACGTGGCATTAGCTTTGATTTGCGCAAATTAGGAAATCTATCCTTACGCAAATGTAACCAAACAAGATCTCCAGGTCCAAACACAACATGTTTTCTACCCTTATCTCCAGCAAGTTTATATTTAGCATTCATATGCTCAATGTTTTCCTTAGTTAACTCATGCATTTTTAAAATCAATTCAGCATGTTCTTTAGCATCAAAATTAACCTTCTCTGAAGATGGAAGAGGCAACAAATCAATAGGTGCACGAGGTAGGAAATCATACACAATTTCAAAAGGGCACATCTTAGTAGTGGAATGCAATGAACGATTATAAGCAAATTCAATATGAGGCAAGCATTCTTCCCACATTTTTTTATTATTCTTCAAAACAGCCCTAAGCATAGTAGACAATGTTCTATTGACTACTTCAGTTTGTCCACCAGTTTGGGGGTGACAAGTAGTACTAAAAAGCAGTTTAGTCCCCAACTTAGCCCATAAACATCTCCAAAAGTGGCTAAGAAATTTGGTATCACGATCTGAAAATATAGTATTTGGCACACCATGCAAGCGAATAGTTTCACGAAAGAACAAATCAGCAACATTAACAGCATCATCGCTTTTATGACATGGTATAAAGTGTGCCATTTTTGAGAATCTATCCACGACAACAAATATGTTGTCCCTCCCCTTCTTTGTTCGAGGTAAACCTAAAACAAAGTCCATAGATATATCCTCCCAAGGAACACTAGGTACAGGCAAAGGCATATATAAACCATGAGGATTGAGTCGTGACTTAGCTTTTTGACATGTAGTGCAACGAGCAACAAAACGCTCAACATCCCGTCTCATCTTTGGCCAAAAGAAATGTGTAGCAAGTATATCCTCCGTCTTCTTCACGCCAAAGTGTCCCATTAGTCCTCCTCCATGCGCCTCCTGCAACAACAAAAGACGAACGGAGCTAGCTGGAATGCATAGCTTGTTAGCACGAAACACAAATCCATCGTTAACGACGAACTTGTTTCATGTTCTACCTTCTTTACAATTCTGCAATACATCTTTAAATTCAGCATCATGCACATATTGATCTTTGATGGTCTCCAAACCAAATATTTTAAAGTCAAGTTGTGAAAGCATAGTATAACGACGAGAAAATGCATCAACAATAACATTTTCTTTACCCTTCTTGTGTTTAATGACATAAGGAAAAGTCTCAATGAATTCAACCCATTTAGCATGTCTACGATTTAGTTTAGCTTGAATTTTAATATATTTCAAAGATTCATGATCAGAATGTATAACAAATTCTTTGGGCCATAAATAATGTTGCCATGTTTCTAAAGTCCGAACAAGAGCATATAATTCTTTATCATAAATAGAATAGTTCAGACTAGGCCCACTCATTTTTTTTCCAGAAAAGTATGCAACAGGTTTGCCATCTTGTAATAACACACCTCCTAATCCAATTCCACTAGCATCACATTCAAGCTCAAAAGTCTTATTAAAATCAGGAAGTTGGAGTAAAGGAGCATGTGTCAACTTATCTTTCAATACTGTGAAGGCTTCTTCATGTGCGGTACCCCAAACAAAGGGCACATCCTTCTTTGTAAGCTCGTTGAGAGGTGTAGCAATGGTGCTAAAATCTCTGTGACGCCCGGATAATCAAGCTACAGTAACCTCCGCTAATGATGCCACGTCACCATGATTACCATCGCTGATCTCGCGTCAGTTCGAAAACCCAGTTCAAATTAAAAAAAATAATAAAGCCAAACAATAAAAGTTTCCAAAACATTAAAACTAAAATGCTCTAGACGTGCCAAATAATGCGTAAGTAATTATGGTTAAGAAACCCCATTTTTATAAAATGTTTAAATACCCTTAGGTGAATAAAACAGTAGTAAAAACCAATATATAAATACTATTATAATTAACAAAATACTAAACTAAATTACTTTGGGGCAAAACATTTTGTTGTAGTGGGTTTTAATGTATTACTAAATTAGGGATCATTTTAATATTAGATAAAACTAAATGAAAAAGAAACTAGAAATAAAACAGAAAAAGGAAAAGCAAAACTAACAAAAGAAAAAGGAAATGAGAAGGCCCCCCCAGCTCCCCATGGGCCTCGGCCCATCCCGCACGGCCCCAACCGGCCCACCCTGCCTCCTTTATCCCCCCCACGACCGAAACCCTAGAGCCCGCTACCCCCCCCCCACTCGCTCCCACTTCTCCCCCCCCCCACGCCGCTCTCTCCTTCCCACCCCGATCCCGATCTGGATCGGGAAGGGGGGAACGAACAAGGCCGACGCCGCTGCCCGGCGCGTTTCTCCCCCAACCTCACCGAACGCCTCGTCCTCGCCGCTCCCCCTCCTGGCCTTCTTCCTCACCCTCCTGCACCGCACCTGTCTTCCCCGCGCTCCGCAGGATGTTGTGCTCGTCGCCCCGATGCCACCTCGAACCGCCGTCGCCGAGCGCCTTCGCCGGAGCTCCTCCGTCATCGCCGGATCTCGCGTCCCCGTCAACCTCCCCGAGCACCGCTGCATAGACCCCACGGCCCCGTGGTGAGGCCCCAGCATCTCCCCCTTCTCTCCTGCTCCGGCCACTTCGGCCATGGCCTCGCTCACCGACGCCCGCACGCGCGCCGGCCGCCCTGGCCGCGCCCACGCCGTGCCTTCACGCCCGCGCGCCCGTCCCGCACTCGCTGCGCCACTCGGGATTGCGCCCGCGGCCACCCCTCACTGGCCACCGTGACCTCCTGCCTCTGCTCGCGCGCGTGCGCGCTTAGCCGTGCTCTGCCGCCCGCACCGGCGCCTCGGTGGCGCCCAACGCCCGTGGCGACCGCGCCCTCCCTCCCGCGCGGCCGCCTACTCTCCCTCCCGCACGCCCACTCGCTTTGCCTCGCTCCGCCCTGCCGCCCCGCCTCCATCGCGAGCCGCCATGGCCGCCCTGCTGCTCCGGTCTATGCCACTGCGCCGCTCGTCGCCGGCCCCGCGCTGCTCCACCACCGCAGCGCCCGCTGCTGCATCGACGCCCGTTCGGGCTGGGCACCAGTGCCCGCAAACCCGCGTGCCCGCTTAGGCCCCAGGGGCCACAGACAGCTGGGCCCGCCCCTGTACCTATGACAAACGGGGCCCACACCCCCAGAACGGATTATACATAAAAAGGAATTAAAAATATATATAATAAACAAATAATTAATAATTAATTAATTAATTAATTAATTAATTAATTAAATAATTACCTTAATTAATCCCGTTTAGTTAAACTAATTAAACTTGATTAACATAAATATCTAATTAACCTAACTAATCTGTTAGTTAGGATGATGTGTCAATGACAGGTGGGTCCCACTGGACCCACATGTCAGTTTGACCCAGTCAACTCTGTTGACTGCTGACGTCAGCATGACATCATGCTGATGTCATAAATCTAATTTCGAATTAAATTAATTAAATAAATTCTAAAAATGATTTAAAACTTTAGAAAATCATATCTTTTAATCCGTAACTCGGATTAAAATATTTTCAACATGAAAGTTGCTCAGAACGACGAGACGAACCCGGATACGCAGCCCGTTCACCCGCCGCACACCCCTAACATATCAAACTCGCAACTTTCCCCCTCTGGCTCCTCTGCCCGAAAACGCGAAACACCGGGGATACTTTCCCGGATGTTTCCCCCCTTCACTGGTATCATCCCATACCGCGTTAGGGCACCTCTAACGCCGTTATTTGTCATGTCATGCATCACTATGCATCTGCTTGCTTAAATATTTATTGTTTCTCCCCCCTCTTGTCTCGATAGACCCCGAGACCGACGTTGTTGCTGCCCCGTTCGACTACGGAGTTGACGACCCCTCTCTCTTGCCAGAGCAACCAGGCAAGCCCCCCCCTTGATCACCAGATATCGCCTACTCTGCTCTTACTGCTTGCATTAGAGTAGTTAGCATGTTACTGCTTTCGTTATTCCTATCCTGATGCATAGCCTGTCTTTGATACTGCTGTTGATACCTGTATCTGCAATCCTACTGCTTAGTATAGGATGCTAGTGTTCCATCAGTGGCCCTACACTCTTCTCCGTCTGCCATGCTATATTACTGGGCCGTGATCACTTCGGGAAGTGATCGCGGGCATATACTATATACTTACACTGTACATTGTCTGTGATACTGATCGGAGTTGGGGGCTGAAGGGGCAGGTGGTTCCACCCAGGTAGTGGTAGGCCTGGGTTCCCGACGGCCCCTGGCTGTTACTTTGTGGCGGAGCGACAGGGCAGGTTTGAGACCACCTAGGAGAGAGGTGGGCCTGGCCCTGCCGGCGTTCGCGGATACTTAACACGCTTAACAAGATCTGGGTATTTGATCTGAGTCTGGCCATTTGGTCTATACGCACTAATCATCTACGCGGGAGTAGTTATGGGTATCCCGGCGTCGTGGTATCAGCCGAAGCACTTTTGACGTCAGCGACGGAGCGGCGCGAGCCGGATTGGACTGGAACGCCACTAGGCTAGGTCTGCTTCCGGCCGCCCTCGCAACATGCAGGTGTGCTCAGGGCGATGGGCCCAGACCCCTGCGTGCATAGGTTTAGACCGGCGTGTTGACCTCTCTGTTGTGCCTAGGTGGGGCTGCGACGTGTTGATCTTCCGAGGCCGGGCATGACCCAGGAAAGTGTGTTCGGCCAAATGGGATCAAGCGTGTTGGGCTATGTGGTGCACCCCTGCAGGGAAGTTTATCTATTCGAATAGCCGTGTCCCTCGGTAAAAGGACGACCCGGAGTTGTACCTTGACCTTATGACAACTAGAACTGGATACTTAATAAAACACACCCTTCCAAGTGCCAGATACAACCCGGTGATCGCTCTCTAACAGGGCAACGAGGAGGGGATCGCCGGGTAGGATTATGCTATACGATGCTACTTGGAGGACTTCAGTCTACTCTCTTCTATATGCTGCAAGACGGAGGCACCCAGAAGCGTAGTCTTCGATAAGACTAGCTATCCCCCTCTTATTCTGGCATTCTATAGTTCAGTCCACTGATATGGCCCTTTACACATATATCCATGCATATGTAGTGTAGCTCCTTGCTTGCGAGTACTTTGGATGAGTACTCACGGTTGCTTTTCTCCCCTTTTTCCCCTTTCCCTTCTACCCGGTTGCCGCAATCAGATGATGGAGCCCAGGATCCAGACGCCACCGTCGATGACGACTACTATCCCGGAGGTGCCTGCTACTACGTGCAGCCCGCTGGCGACGACCAGGAGTAGCTAGGAGGATCCCAGGCAGGAGGCCTGCGCCTCGTTCGATCTGTATCCCAGTTTGTGCTAGCCTTCTTAAGGCAACCTTGTTTAACTTATGTCTGTACTCAGATATTGTTGCTTCCCCTGATTCGTCTATGATCGAGCACTTGTATTCGAGCCCTCGAGGCCCCTGGCTTGTATTATTATGCTTGTATGACTTATTTTTATTTGTAGAGTTGTGTTGTGATATCTTCCTGTGAGTCCCTGATCTTGATCGTACACATTTGCGTGCATGATTAGTGTATGATTGAATTGGGGGCGTCACAATCTCTCACAAAATGCCTATAGAAACCAGAAAGCCCAAGAAAACTCCGCACTTGTGTGACCGTTTTGGGTTGCGGCCAACTCTCAATACCTTCAATCTTGGCTTTATCAACTTCAATTCCCTATGGAGTAACAACATAGCCAAGAAAAGATACTCGGTCGGTGCAAAAGGTGCACTTCCCAAGGTTACCAAACAAACGTGCATCACGTAGAGCAATAAAAACAGCACGTAAATGTTCCAAATGTTCTTCCAAAGATTTGCTATAAATCAGTATATCATCAAAATATACTACCACAAATCGTCCAATGAAAGCACGTAAAACTTCGTTCATTAGTCTCATGAAAGTACTAGGTGCATTAGTTAACCCAAAAGGCATGAGTAACCACTCATATAAACCAAACTTAGTTTCAAATGTTGTTTTTCATTCATCACCCAATTTCATACGAATTTGATGGTATCCACTATGCAAATCAACTTTGGAGAATATTGTAGAGTCACTCAATTCATCAAGCATATCATCTAGCCTAGGAATAGGATGACGATAACGAATAGTAATATTATTAATGCCTCTACAATCAACACACATACGTGACGTACCATCCTTTTTAGGCACTAGTATAATAGGAATAGCACAAGGACTAAGGGATTCGCGTATATAACCTTTGTCGAGCAGCTCCTGTACTTGACCCATAATCTCCTTCGTCTCCTCTGGATTGGTACGGTATGGTGCACGGTTGGGTAGTGATGCACCGGTAATTAAGTCAATTTGATGCCCAATCCCTCGAATAGGTGGTAATCCCGGTGGCACATCTTGTGGGAAGACGTCAGCGAACTCCTGCAAAATGTTAGTGACAGCAGGGGGCAAAGAGGAAGGCACGTCCTCGAATGAAAACAATGCCTCTTTGCACACAAAAGCATAGCAAACAAATTTGCTAAAATCTAGCTCATCAATATCAGATTTGGTGGCAAGTAAACATGCACTATTCAATTTAATTTTAGAAGAAACACTAGATGGTTTATTATTAGGCTTCATTTGTTGCTCAAATTCTTTTGCCACAATCTGATTTTCACTCTTATTTTTCTCCTCTTTTGCTTTATTAGCTCTATTAATATCATCTTTCAAAATGGAATCAGGAGTCATAGGAAGCAAAGTAATATTTTTATCCTTATGAATAAGAGTATATTGATTGTTTCTACCATGGTGTACAGAATTTTTATCAAATTGCCATGGTCTACCAAGTAATAAGGAACATGCTTGCATAGGTACCACATCACAATCAACATAATCAGCATATGTAGATATACTAAAATGCACACGAACAGTACGTGTTACCTTAACTTTGCCGCTGTAGTTGAACCATTGGATGTAGTAAGGATGTGGATGTGGTCTTGTGGTAAGAGATAGCTTCTCCACCATCTCCATGCTAGCCAAGTTGTTGCAGCTCCCTCCATCTATGATGACGCGAATAGAACGTTCCTTCACAACTCCCTTCACATGGAACAAATTATGCCTCTGATTTTGCTCAGCTTGTGTAACCTGCACACTCAAAACACGTTGAGCAACTAAACATTCATACCTGTCAGCATCTTCAGCAGCCATGTATTTCGTCTCATGATCAGAATCATCTCCACCGTGTTCTTCATGTGTAATAAGAGCCAAAGTCTCCTCATCATAGTCACTAGCGGACTCATACCCACCATCCTCAGTAGCAATCATCACACGCTGAGATTTGCATTCTCTCGCAAAATGTCCTCTTCCCTTACAACAACGACAAATAATATCACTTGTGTGCCCTGTTGACGCCATGGAAGAAGAAAAGCTCTGTGCAGGCCCGACAGGTGTGCTCCTGGCAGATAGTGGTGGTTGTGCCTGCTTTCTTGTATCACGGTTGGAGGTGGCACCTGAAGGAGGTGATGGTGCAGTGGAAGTAGATGATGCACATGGTGTCCATGATGAAGGTCGACCTGCAGAAAAGTTAGTTCGCGCCAATGCCTGTCGATCCTGCACTTCACGTTCAGCTTTACAAGCAAGATGGAATAAACGAGTGATATTATTATAATCCTTATACTCTAGAATGGTCTGAATCTCTCTATTTAATCCACCCATAAAACGTGCAAGCATAGCTTCATTCTCCTCAACAATACCACATCTAATCAAGCCAGTTTGTAATTCCTGATAATATTCTTCTACAGAATTTTTTCCTTGTCTTAAGCGCTGCAATTTTTGAAGTAATTCACGTTGATAATATGGTGGAACCCAACGAGTACGCATAGTAGTTTTCAAAGCAGCCCATGTAGCTGGAACAGGATATAATCTACAATGTTCAGACCACCAAACACATTCAAATCTAGTGAAAGCACAAACAACAGCAGGAACACGTCTCTCCTCAGGATATTGTAAACATGTAAATCATTGTTCAGTTTCTAACACCCAAGTAAGATATATATCAGGAACATATCTACCCTCAAATGGTGGAATATTCAATTTCAGTTTAGGGAGATGGTCATGATCTCGTATCTGAGGGGGGAGCCCTAACATTTCCATTATTTGCATGTGGACGACCTGGTGGTCGTGGTGCTAGTGGTTGCACGTAGTTCTGATTTTGATCAACCTCATCCTCGTAATCTCCCGCATAATCATCCTCTTCCACATCAGTAGCAGGAGCCATAGAAGTATCAACAGCAGCACCAGTAGTTTGGCCAGGCTGAAGAGGGACACGGCTTGCTCGGCGGAGGGCTGTTTCCCGACATGGAGGTAGTCGTCGTTGTTGTTGTTGTTGCAGAGGTGCGGCAGGTGCAGCCGGTGGTGGAAGACGCGCAAGCAGTTCATTAAATCTGTTATCGAGCTTTGTTTCGAACGTCTTCTCAAGGCCAGTGATCTTCTCCATGGCCTCTTCAAAATTGTTTAGCACATCTTGCACCTGTTCAGTCATCATTTGCTGAAACTTATCATGAAGCTCCTTGTTCGTTAAGTTCTCCCAGTCAATCTCATCGTCTTGTGATCCTGGCATGGTTAGCAGCAATAGAAACACACAAAAATATGATCCTATAGACTACTAACAAGTGGTGGTGGTGGTGGGTGTCACAAATCCATCAAGCAAATCTCAAATTCTTACCAATTCTTACCCAGCAGCAGGCGGCGATCGACAACCGATGTAGTCAAAACTCTCAAAGCTTGGATAGAGCGATTACCAGGGAGAGTCAAATGCACGATGTAGATGTATGTGGAGCTGGGAAGGCTTATAATATGGTAGCAAAAAGGGTCAGCAATAATCAATTCAGAGATGCAAACTTGAATAAATGCACAACGACGGTACTGTGATGGTCCTAGGCTAGACCGTACTAGAGACGCGAGCCTAGAACACTAACAAAATCATGGCCCTGCACGTAAACAAGGGAGGAGCACACTCTGAATTTTTTTTCTTTTTTTTCACTTTTTTGCACTTTTTTCCTCTCTTTTTTGCTACGCAACATTTTTTTTCGGAAAAGTCTACAAATGGCCTAAAAACTGCCTAGCTAGAATTTTCCAGACTTAGTTTTTTTGAAACTGGAATTATTTTTCTTCTGCGGATGGCTCGGAAGTTTGGGAGTCCTACTCTGTCACGACTCGGAGTATCGCGTGATCTGGAAATCGAGAACAAAGCAACAATTACTGGACTCGGACTAGGACTAGTGGTGGAGATGAATCTGATGGAAACTCGGACTGGTGGCGGATATTTGCAGGGCGATTGAACACGAACTAGTGGTGAATCTGTGATGGAGGTGGACTCGGATTAGCGTGATGGCGGTGGATATGTAGTATATGGTAGCGGTGATGTCGATGGTGGTATATGGCAGCGGTGATGATGATGGTGGTATATGGCAGCGGTGATGATGATGGTGGTATATGGCAGCGGTGATGACAATGGTGGTATATGGCAGCGGTGATGACGATGGTGGTATATGGCAGCGGTGATGACATTGGTGGTATATGGCAGCGGTGATGACGATGGTGCGGCGGCGGCGTGACCACTTGTGAACAGAACTCGAAACTCTAAAGTACTAGACACTAGGACCAGCAACTTGACACGAAGATGCAACCGCCAATTCAACAAAGCAAATACAGAAAATATTATGCAAAGGCTCAGATTAGTTCGGATAAGATGAACTAACCCTAATTTTTTTGGCTTTTACGTGGACTATAGGTATGAAGAACAGACTCGATCTAAACTATGAAAAATTGTAAAATCTCACTGAGCAACCTGAAAGACTGATACCACTTGATAGAGGCAAAGGTGTCCCGATGTTTCGATGAGATAGCAATCGTTTTCTGTGGGAGTCGACTTTGACGATCCAACTAGGAACGTGCGAAGACGTCGCGCCTTAGAAATCGCTAAACCAACTTCCGAGGGGTTATTGACCACGCCGAAGGACGATCAACCTGACCACGAGGGTCTATTTCCTACGGGCAAACGAAGAACAAGCAAGAAACTGAGATTGCAATCTGGATATTGCGAATAAAAGAGGAAAGCTTTATTAATGAAGGTGGGGTTCTGTGACGCCTTGGTTTGGTCGTTGAACACAAACAAAGTACGTGAAGTTGCAGCTATGGCGAACTTTTAATCTAAATAAAACCCAAAGTCTAAACGGTGCCCTAAGGGTTGTATATATGGAGGAAGAGAGGGGGAAGTTCGTGGCCCTTGGGGAAGGGGTCCGAAACCAACCCTATCTCTTGTTTCCCCACACATACGGACTCTAAAAACAGCCTATACTTATGTATTTCAAAATTACATGGGCCTGGCCCAATAATAAGGTGACGCGGCATCTAGAATAGCCTCTGGATAAAATTTATGAAGTTGCTTCTTGTATATTTCATCCAAGGCTTCATTCACTCCTTATGGTGGCTTCAAAGTCCTCAAAATCATCACTTGTAACTCCATTCTTGTTCCCCTTGCGCATGCCATCAACTCCATGCTTGTTCTTGCTCCAATGTTCATCCTTCTCCAAGCTAGGCCCTTCATTTGTAAGCAAAACAAATGTATCCAATTTAGGCAGCATCATATTCTCATGAACATTAGTATCATTACGAAGAAACGAAAGTACCTGGTAATTTAATTGGCATGCGCGAGCTCTAGTAATTGGTCCATTATATGTAACAGTAGGGGCTGTGGGTGTAACAATTGTATTGTTGTCCTCATCATGTTTCTATTTGGGTAGCACGGCAAGGAACTCCGTGAGGTGAAATATATGCAGACAAACAGACTTGTATTATCTTGCATGGAGATCAAACTTCGGAAGGAGTGATGACCAATTAGATATGAGTGGAATTCCTCATGTGGATGTTCACTAGTGGTCAGTCTTCAAGGAGTAATAACCATGGTGGCTGGTGCATATGCAGAGCGACCAGGTGCACATGGGTTCCACCTTGGTCTTTGATCCAGAAAACTGTCTAGGCTGTGATGAGGGCAGCAGGGATCCACGCCGTGTAACTTGCCGGCCATTGGAGTTCGGAACTGTAGATGTGTTCTGCGTGGACTTGTGTGCATGTACGCCAATCTCTCTATAATTAGATTGAATTGTCCTTGCCATCGTCTAACGCTGCACACAGATGCTTTCATCTAAATTCCTCTCGATTCGATCTATCACAAATCTATGCACATAAGAGAGCACAAACTAGTAATAATAATTGAAAAAAATGCATAACTAATCCATGAAAATTAAGTGATTGAAGAAATATGGCCTCGCATCGAGATCATCTTGGCCGAGCACGTATGTGGACGCAGGTCGCTGTTCGTGGAACGATGGTGTCAACGTTATGCGGCGTTGGTCAGACCATGATTGCTGTGTTATACATCTTGGATCACCTGGGAACGGCGACAACAAGAAGAAAAGCTGCACGCACAAAAGAATGCGAGCCAAGAGAAAAATATCTGGGAGGAAATACTAGTTATTTCGTAGAACTAGTTAATGGAAAAGCCACACCTGGTGTTTTGCTTGGTAGTAGTCATAGCAACCAAAGCAAAAACACTTTCCAGTAGTCCTAGTGCTTAGTGCCCACGTGAAGTCAAATCCGATCTGACCTTTGTACAGGTTCCTACATAAACACGCACCAGGCCAAACGTATTTTACATTGAGATGTGATGCTTGACTGAGGTTTGATCCCATCGGAGCTTGGGGTGCGTGAGGCCATCCCTTGCATGCACCCACCTGGAGGAGCGGCCGATCTGGTGCGCGCACTGTGCCTAGCCGGTCTATATGAACCATACAAGTTGATTGCCAGATATGATGCGGCCGCCCCTGACGAACATCATGATAATTTGTCCGTGATCTCAATTGTGCCTGCAAATGAAAATTTGCACAGGCTCACAACAATAACCCTAAAAGTGGCTAATTTAAAGGCACGGATTTAACTGAAAAGATAACACCTGATTTGGCGTTCGTTGAAGATCCCATCGCACCATGACGATCACCTAGCAGGCTCTCAATGAAAGCACCAATGTCGGTTCTATATCCGACATATCTTGTATTAGGGGTCCTAAGCTAGGCGTCTTGGAGCGAAGGTAACACGGACACAAGATTTTACCCAGGTTCAGGCTCTCTCGCAGAGATAATACCCTATGTCCTGATTTTGATTGTATTCATATGGGGTGTAGTACAAAGTACATGTGTCTACCACGAGATTGTTCTAATGAATAGTAGATGATCTATTGACTAGTCTGGCCCCAGTTTATATAATGTACCAGAGGCCCAGGGTTTAGAAGAGTCCTCATCTTGGGTGCCAAGTCTTGTGGAATATCCCTTGTATGTGGCATGGGCTGCTCGAACTAGCCCAATAGTGAATCATCATGGGGGTCCTCGGCCCAACCCACTAGTCGGGAGACGACGTGGTGAGTACCCCCTAGTCCAAGACACCGTCACCAGTCAAACGCTGACTGGTCAACTGGGACCCCCTGGTCCACCTGTCAGCCACTGTGTACACTGTGTCGGGTGCCCCTAGCATTTTAGCATTTATTTTCGGATTAATAATAATTTCAGAGTACTGTTAAAACTTTGAAAATTCGTAGAATATAAACCGTAACTCGGATGAAAAAGTTTTATACATGAAAGTTGCTTAGAAAAATATGATGAATCTGAATATGCCTTCCATTCATCTTTCACGTGCCTCTATCATAGCGAACATGGAACCGCTCCCCTCTGTTTCACCTGTCCGAAAATGCCTAACACAGGGGATACTTTCCCGGATGTTTTCCCCCTTCGCTAGTATCGCCTAGTACTGCGTTAGGTCACCTCTGGCACTGCTATTTGTGTCTCGCATATGTGTTACACTTTTTGATTTATATTTATTGTTTCTTCCTCGTCTTCTCTCTGATAGACCCCGAGACCGCTGTCGATGCCACTGTGATCAACTACATCGACAACGACATTTCCTCGTCGGCATCCTGGGAACGGGGGTACCCAGACTTTCCTGCATGCGGCCCATGGCGTGGCTCTGGTACGACCCAGCTTCAGCAACAACAACCCCAAGACCCTCGCGAGGGGCCAAGCCTCATGAGGCGGACGACACCAAGACCTCCCTGGGGGTGGCCTCACTAGGCTGGCTCCCGAGGAGCGGAGATATCTATGCAGAGTATACCTCGCGAGGCTCATATGACATGAGCCATGACGACCAGGGCCAGGCGGGCGCTAGAGGGCGTAGTGTACCAGTTTCCTCTTTGGTGCTAAGGAGGCAAGCGCAAGCGCGGGGTCCCGAGGAATCAAGCAAAGATTTCCATATCGGTGCAACAATACCAAGACCGCCAGGACAGAGGTCATCACGGAGCCCACCACAGCGTCACCACCAGAGCCTTTTGTGGGCGAAGACTACTTTTGTCAGGATAGCTTGTACTAGTTGTCCCCCTTAAAATTTGGCCGTTGTGGGATCCCTTCCTACCTACATTTGGGAAGACCAATGCCACTATAAATAGGACTTAGCCACCACCATAGAGGAGAGGGATTGATTCCACCCTGACCATCTCACCAGCTCCTCGAGCTCAAGCACACCTCACCTCCTGAGGCTGTTCGTCCACTGTACTAGTTCATCCTCAGCCCCTTGAGGCAATCCACCACAAAGCTGGAGTAGGGTATTACACCGCAAGGTGGCCCGAACCAGGATAAACTGTTGTGTCTCTTGTCCTCTGGGTTCGTCGAGCTAGGCCATGGAATCGTTGCATAGGCAGACTGGGATGGGAGAGTTCTTCGCACGCACCCTAGAGTTCGAACCTCTCATGGGTCTGCGGAACCCTAAATCCGACATTTGGCGCGCCAGGTAGGGGTGCATCCAAGTTTGCTTCTCCGTATGCTCCGCCTCACCAACCTGCTCCCATGGCGAGCACCGCCCCTCCGACCGGGCCGACGAGCGCGCACGTAGGCGCTGCGGGCCTCCGGACTTTCACCCCCACCTTGCGACAGGTACAGTGGCCGCCCAAGTTTAGACCGGAGATGCCGCCTCGCTACAACGGTGCGGCGGATCCGGCAGGTTTCCTCCAGGCCTACGAGGAGGCCGTTTGGGCGGGCGGCAGTGACGACAAGGTCATGGCCAACTCGTTTCCCCTGGCCCGCACCGGCGTGCCGCGCGCCTGGCTTGTCACACTGCTAGGGTCTTCTATGGCCTCCTGAGAGGAGCTGCGCGGCCTCTTCGTCGCACATTTCACGGCACCTGTGCCCCATGCTGTCGCAGCCCACCTCGGCGGTTCTTAGGCGTCGCCCTTGGACCGCCACGTCAAGCAGTTCTTCCGCCAAGTGGGTGCCACCCGCATGCAGCAGGGAGCTCCTCCGGGATTGGCGGCACCCGAGGACGACCTCACCCTCGACTCAAGAGACCATCATGTGATCACCGTGGGCGCAGGCGCGCTCCCGATGCTCTGCACCCCCACCATCTGCAACGTAGCGGTAACCAAGACCCTCATCAACGGCGGGGCCAGGCTCAATGTGCTCTCCGTGGAAGCTTTCTGCCTGCTTCACGTGTCACATGGCCGGCTCCGCCCCACCAAGATGTTTTCTGGGGTCGTCGACAGCTCCACCAGCCCCATGGGGCAGATCCACCTCCCCGTCACCTTCGGCACCCACGACAACTACCGCACCGAGCTCATCGACTTCGACATCGCCCGTATCAGCCTCCTAGACAACGCCATCCTCGGGTACCCGGACTTAGCCAAGTTCATGGCGGCAACTCACCCTGCCTACAACCTCATGAATATGCCGAGAAGCAGCAGCGTCCTCACTGCGCCCAGGGACAACAAGGAGGCGCTGACGGCTCTCACGCTTGCCTTCAGGGTCGCGGCCCCGGGGGTAGTGCCAGCAAAGAAGAAGCAGTTGTTCTCTCAAGACTGGCCCGAGACGAAGCAGGAGGTGCTTGACAAAGATGAGGCATCGGGAGCCACCTTCACCATAGGTGCCAACCTCGCCCCAGACCAAGAAAATGCACTGGTCGATTTCTTGCGCGCAAACAAGGAGGTGTTCGTATGGGAGCCCAAGGATCTGGCTGGAGTCCCAAGGGGGGTGATCGAGCATCACCTGAATGTGTGCCCCAATATATGCCCAGTAAAGTAGAGGGCGCGATGGCTGTCCACAGAGAAGTAGTCGTTCATCATCCAAGAAACCCGCAAGCTGCAAGAAGCTGGTGTCATCCATGAGGTGCGGTACCCAAAGTTGCTGCCGAACCCGGTCGTCATGCCCAAGAAAGGCGGGAAGGAACGCATGTGTGTCGACTTCACCAACCTCAACAAGGCCTGCCCTCAAGACCCGTTCCCGCTTCCGCGCATTGATGAGATCTTCGACTCCACAGCCGAGTGTGACCTTCTGTGTTTCCTAGATGCCTTGTCGAGCTACCACCAGATCAAGATGGCGGTACAGGATGTTGAGAATATGGACTTCTTGACCCCATGTGGGGTGTACTGCTACACCTGCATGTCGTCCGGGCTACGTAATGCTGGGGCACCCTTCTAGCAGCTGATGCACATCGCCATTGGCCAGTAGCTCGGGAGGAACAATGAGGCCTGCGTCGACGACATCATGTTGAAATCTCGGGAGGCAAGAACCCTCATCTAGGATCTAGAGGAGACATTCTCCAGCCTGCGCAAGGTGGACTTGCGACTCAACCTGGAGAAATGCGTGTTTAGCTTCCCCTCCGGTAAGTTGCTGGGTTTCCTTGTGTCCCATAGGGGAATCGAGGTGAAGCCGGAGAAGGTCAAGGAAATAGAAGAGATGAGCGCACCGTTGACTCTCAAGGAAATGCAAAAGCTGGCGGGTTGTGTGACTTCGCTGGGGCGCTTCATTTCCAAGCTGGGGGAGCACGCCCTCCTATTCTTCAAACTGATGAAAAAGAAAGGCTCGTTCGAGTGGACTCCGGAGGCTGACGCGGCTTTTCAAGACCTCAAGAGGTACCTCACCATGTCGGCGTCCTGGGAACGGGGGTACCCAGACTTGCCTGCCTGCGGCCCAGGGCGTGGCTCCACCAACGGCCTGGTACGGGCCATCTTTGTCAGCAACCTCTCAAGACGCTCGCGAGGGGCCAAGCCTTGCGAGGGGGGTGACACCAAGACCTCCCCTGGGGCGGCCTCACTAGGCTGGCTCCGGAGGAGTGGAGATATCAAGGCAAGGGGCACCTCGCGAGGTTTGCATGACGTGAGCCATGATGACCAATGCCAGGCGGGCGCCAGCGGGCGCAGAGTACCATTTGCCTCTTTGGTGCTAAAGTGGAAAGCACAGGCGAGAAGTCCCGAGGCATCAGGCAAAGGTTTCCATATCGGTGCAACAAGACCAGGAACAGCAGGACGGCAGGACGGAGGTCACCGCAGAGCCCACGGCAGCGTCACCATCAGAGCCTTTGGCAGACGAAGACCACCTTTTGTCAGGATAGCTTCTACTAGTTGTATCCCTTCAAAATTGGTCATGTGGTATCCCTTCCTGCCTAACATTTGGGGTGAGGACCCATGCCTCTATAAATAGGACTAGCCACCACCCTAGCAGGGGACGGATCATTCAGACCATCCTCACACACACACAAGCTCACCGAGCTCAAGAACACCTCTCTTCAAGAGGTTGTCCATCCCTTGTACGTGTTCATCCTCGGCCTGCAAGGCAATCCACCACCACCACACTAGAGTAGGGTATTACACCACAACGGTGGCCCGAACCAGTATAAACCCTCGGGTCTCTTGTTCTTTGGGTTCGTCGGCCTAGGCCTTGAGATCGTTGCGAGAGCGAGCGTGGGAGCGAGAGATCTTCATTCGCACCCCAGTGTTCGAACCTCAAGGGTTTGCCAGAACCCGTAATCCGACATTTGGCGCGACAGGTAGGGGTGCGCTGAAGCTTCTCACCCCTGCCGGCCTCGCCTCTCCGTTCGGCCCCCATGGCTGGCGCCGCTCCCCCGACTGGACCGACGGGCGCCCGCGATGGGGCCATGGGGCTCAGGGCCCTCACCCCCACCTTACGACGGGTGCAGTGGCCACACAAGTTCAGGCCGGGGATTCCACCCTGCTATGATGGTGCGGCTGATCCGTCGACCTTCCTGCTGGCATACGAGGAGGCCGTTCTGGAGGTCCAGGCGACGACAAGGTCATGGCCAACTAGTTCCCTATGGCCCTCGCTGGCACACAGCACGCCTGGCTGCTCAGCCTGCCAGGATCCTCCGTGGCTTCCTGGGAGGAGCTGAGCGGCCGCTTCATCGCACGCTTCATAGCACCGGCGCCAGTCGTCGTCGCGGCCGTCCTCGGTGGCTCGCAGGCGCCACCCTCGGACCGTCACGTCAAGCAGTTCTTTCGCCAGATCGGCACCGCCTCTGTACAGCCAGGAGCCCCTCCGGGATGGGCGGCGCCCAAGGCCGACCTCACCTTCGACTCAGGGGACCACCCCGCTACCACTGCTGGCTCAGGCACGCTCCCAATGCTCTTCACACCCACCATCTGCAACATTGTCGTGACCAAGACCCTCATCGACGGCGGAGCAGGCATCAACGTGCTCTCCGTGGAACCTTTCGGCTTGATTTACGTGCCACACGGCCGGCTCCACCCCATCAAGCCTTTCTCCGGAGTCGGCAGCGGATCCACCAGGCCCTTGGGGCAAATACGCCTCCTGGTCACCTTCAGTACCCGGGAAAACTACCGCACCGAGCAGATCGACTTCAACACCGTCCGCATCGGCCTCCCGTACAACGCCATCCTCTGGTACCCTGCCCTGGCTCAATTCATGGCAGCGACCCATGCGGCCTACAACCTCATGAAGATGCCGGGCAGTAGCAGTGTCCTCACCATGACTGGAGACCCAAGGAGGCTCTGACGGCCCTCAAGCTCGCCTTCAGGGCCACCGCGGCAGCATGCCCGGCCGACGAAGCCGCCCCAGGGGCCAATGGGGCTGCGCAGGCGAAAAAGAAGCAGCTATTCACTCAAGATCGGGCCGAAACGAAGCAAGTGCCGGTCGAGGAGGATGGATCCTCGGGAGCCACCTTCACCATAGGCGCCAACCTCAACCCGGACCAAGAGGAGGCATTGGTGAAATTCATGCGCGTGAACAAGGAGGTATTCGCCTGGGAGCCCAAGCAGCTAGTGGGGTCCCCAGGGGGGTAACGGAGCATCACTTAAGGGTGCCCCAATGTGCGCCCTGTGAAGCAGAAGGCGCGGCGACAGTCCATGGAGAAGCAGTCCTTCATCATCCAGGAAACTCACAAGCTAGAAGCGGCAGGTGTCATTCGCGAAGTCCGGCACTCGGAGTGGCTGGCAAACCCCGTCGTTGTGCCCAAGAAAGGCGGGAAGGAACTCATGTGAGTTGACTTCACTAACCTCAACAAAGCCTGCCCCCAAGACCCGTTCCCGCTCCCGCTTATCGACCAGATCGTCGACTCCAACGTCGAGTCCGACCTGCTGTGTTTCTTGGACGCATTCTCGGGTTACCACCAGATCAATATGGCGATGGAGGATGTGGAGAAGACGGCCTTCTTGACCCCGTGTGGGGTATACTGCCACACCTGCATGCCGTTCAGACTGCGCAACGCTGGGGCGACCTTCCAGCAACTGATGCACATCACCCTGGGTCAGCAGCTGGGGAGAAATGCTTAAGCCTACACCGATGACATCGTGGTGAAGTCTCGGGAGGCACGAGCCCTCATTCAGGACCTGGAGGAGACTTTCACCAGCCTGCACCAGGTGGACCTGCAGCTCAACCTGGAGAAGTGCGTGTTTGGTGTCGCTTCCGGCAAGCTGTTGGGCTTCCTCGTGTCGCACAGGGGGATCGAGGCTAACCCTGAGAAGGTCAAGGCGCTAGATGACATGAGCCCGCCGCAAACTCTCAAGGAGATGCAGAAGCTCCCGGGCTGCGTGACCTCCCTGGGGCCCTTCATTTCCAAGCTGGGTGAGCGCGCCCTGCCGTTCTTCAAGCTGGTGAAGAAGAAGGGCCCGTTTGAGTGGACCCCAGAGGCCGACCTGGCGTTTCAAGACCTCAAGAGATACTTGACCAGCCCTCTAGTGATGGTAGCGCCATGTCCCCTTGATCCCCTGGTGCTCTACCTGGCCGCCACGCCTCACTCAGCCAGCGCAACGTTGGTGGCTATCCGGGAGGAGCGCCAGGCCAAGAGCACACCGAGTAATGCCACACCTTCAGCCGGGACGGTGCGGTGCCAAGACGTCTCCGCTAAGGCCACGAGGTTACCCGCGGGTGATCAGGCCCAACAAGACGGCATCTCTGGGCCTGCCGAGGCCATGATGGGTGATCGAGCTCCTGAGGTTCCCCCACCTCAGGAGGCGCCACAACCTCCGGAAGTCGCAGGCTCCGTCGATGCTCCCGCCCTCGTCGAGCACCTAGTGGACTTCGTCAGCACGGTATTAAGGGACGCAATGGCACAATATCCCATGGCACAGAAGCTTTTGCTCGTGCTCCTAGTGGCCTCGCGCAAGCTGCGTCATTACTTCCAAGACCACCCAATCAAGGTTGTCTCGGCCTACCCACTGGAGAGGGTTCTCCAGAGCCCTAACGCTGCGGGGAGAGTCGCTGAGTGGAACATCGAATTGCAAGCGTTTCCGCTGGAGTTCAGTACAACCAGGTTCATCAAGGGAGCTGCGCTCGCCGACTTTGTGGCGGAATGGACCGACGCTCCGGAGCCCGAGGCAGGCGAAAGCCGATCCCTCTCGCCAGGAAGTGAAGCGCCAGATGGTTGGATCATGTACTTCGATGGTGCTTTCGCACGCCAAGGTGCAGGGGCCAGCGACGTGCTCATCTCCCCCACCCAAGGCAAGCTATACTATGCTATGCAGCTCTCCTTCCAGCAGGGCGAGAAGGTCTCCAACAACATCACGGAGTACGAGGGGCTGATCACCAGCCTCAACACTGCAGCGGCCTTGGGGGTGAAGTGTCTCACCATCAAGGGCGACTCACAGCTCCTCGTCAACTTCTCGAACAAGGTGTACGAGCCGAGGGACGAGCACATGGAGGCATACCTCGCAGAGGTGCGCAAAATGGAGAAGTAGTTCTTGGGCCTGGATCTACAGCATGTGCCTCACGGCACGAACAAGGAAGCCGACGACATCGCCAAAGGGCGTCCAGGCGCCTGCCCCAGGAGCCCGGAATCTTCGAGGAGCGGCTCTTCAAGCCTTCGGTAGCACCCCCGTCTGTGGAGCCGGCATCACCTCAGGAGGAACTCCCCCAGCCACCTGCCTCGGGAGCCCCCGCCTGTGGCTCGACCTCAGGAGCACGCCTGCTCCTGGAGCTCAAGCCTCAGGAGGGGTGCTGGACCGAGGAGTTCAAGGCATACCTAGTGCAAGGGACGATGTCAGAGAAAGAGGAGGACGCGGAGTGCGTGGCCAAACAGGCCACGACATACTACATCCGGGACGGTTAGATATATAGAAAACGACCAAATGACGTTTCCTTGCGATGCATCTCCAGGGAGAAGGGGAGAGAGCTGCTAGCTGACATACACGGCGGGGACTGCGGGCATCACTCGTCGTCGCGCACCCTGGTTGGAAAGGCATTCCGCAGCAGGTTCTACTGGCCCACGGCACTCAACGATGCAGCCGAGCTGGTAAGGTCTTCCAAGGCCTGCCAGTTCCATGCCAAGCAAATCCACCAGCCGGCCCAAGGCCTCCAGACTATCCGACTCTCGTGGTCGTTCACGGTTTGGGGGCTGGATATCCTGGGTCTGTTCCCTCGAGCGCCCGGGGGCTACCGCTACCTCTACGGCACCATCGACAAGTTCACCAAATGGGCGGAGGTGGAAGCCATCCGCACCATCCCAGTCGGGTCCGTGGTCAAGTTCGTTGGAGGTCTCATGAGCCAGTTTGGGTCCCTAACCGCATCATCACTGACAACGGCTCGCAGTTCACTAGCAATCTCTTCAAGACATATTGTGCTAACCTTGGAACGCAGATTTGCTACGCTTCGATGGCACACCCCAGGAGCAATGGCCAAGCCAAGAGCGCCAACGTCAACGTCTTGAGAGGCCTCAAGACTAGGACTTTCAAGAAGAAGCTCGAGGCCTGCAGCAGGGGCTGGCACGACGAGCTCCAGTCCGTGTCGTGGTCCATCCGCACCACCGCCACCAAGCCAACAGGCGAGACCCCGTTCTTCCTCGTCTATAGAGCAAAAGCGGTTCTCCCTCACGAGGTCAGGCATCACTCTGCGCAGGTCCTGGCGTTTGATGAGACGCATCAGGACGCCATGCGGGGGATGGACCTCGTGCTGGCAGAGGAATGCCGTCGTGAAGTCTCACTCCGAGCGGCAAGGTACCAGCAGGCGCTGCGACGTTACCATTGTCGCAGCGTCCGCTCCAGGACGATCGAGGTGCGTGATCTCGTACCGAGGCGGGTGCTCTCCAGGGAAGGGTTGCATAAGCTCTCACCCATGTGGGAGGGCCCGTTTAGGATTGCCCGTGTCTCCATTACTGGCGCCGTGCGCCTAGAGACGCAGGACGGGATCCCCATCCAAAACACCTGGAACATCCAGCACCTCCGGAAGTTCTACCCATGAAGCAAGGCCCGGTGCCTGTGAAGGTCTCCGCTCGTGACACTCTCACGTAATAATGAGTGGGGTTATACACGCCCCAGAGTCTCCGGAGTGCCACCCTTGGGCCTCGGGGGCTCCCTCCCACGTCCTAGTGGTAGCACTTAGCTCCGCGCTGGTGAGAAGACTAGACTAGGTGCCGGACGCGGATGTTCATTTGCTTTCTGTAGTTGGTTTGCCCCCCTTTTAATGGAATTTGAAGTTCTGGTGTTGACTTGGTTGAACCCCCTCTTCTCTCTGATTCTTCCCACGATTCTTTGTTTGGCACCAGGGAGGGCGGCTGTTGCCCGACGCTCTCCCTCATGCGCCCCGCGCAGAGCTATGGGACGGGTGTGCGTGTGTGCGCACTCCCATGGTCTCCGCGGGGTGCCCTCGTTTGAGCATGTGATCGGTGCACCCCCCTTTTTTTAAGTCCGTCCCCACGGGTACTGTGACGTGGTGCGCTAGGCCATGATCAGCCCATGCTTGAGGCCTCGCGCAAGGAGAGATACAGATTTCCTAACGATTTTTCATAGCTTCACAATGTCGCCCGAGTCGGCAGCAGGGAAGCCCCACCAGATGCCAGGAGGCGCGCGCCCTCACGAGGTGGAAGCTACCCTGGATGTACCAAGCTAAGTTACCCATCTATGCCTACTTAAGGCACCGGCTCCACAACACAACGCAGAAACAATAAACACAACACAAAATAGCATAAGCACTACGGTTCATTACACGCCCTCGCAGGGCCCCATATTCGTTTTTGCAATACAGGAGGAAAGGAAAGGAAGGGACAGGCAAAAGAGGCTCCTACGACGCGGCTGCTCACGAAGGTCAGCCCCTTGGACTCAGCCAGAGCCCTCCTCGCGCTTCACTGGGGCGCGGCGATGGGACGACCCGCCAACGTCCTTGAAGCGGGCATGACCGCGTGGCGGCTGGTCATAGCCACCGCTGCTGGAGCTTTCGCCGGAGGAGGAGCAGCCGTAGCTGGACAAACCGAGGCTATTGCCAAGGGCGAGTTCACCCTCATCCCCGTCACGGCCGTCGCCAAGGCTGAGCACTTCGTCACCATCGTTGTCTTCAAGGCAGCACCCGCGCGCGGCGACCGTCTTCCTCGAACACCCTCACGAAGAGGGTCGCGCCGCCATCATACTTGAAGTGGAGGGTGCACCTCGTGCTCAGACCGCACGCGCGGGCAAACGTCTGCCAGCCACGGGCCAGGGCTATGTTGGTCGCGATACAGACCTCCACCGTGGCCCAATAAGCCTTGCTGTAGCAGCCGTCGGCCTGCAGCCAGAGGCCGCCAGGGCCCATGGCCGGCAGTTCGCCGGCAAAGGAGCATGGAAGCTGAAGCTAGGTGCCGTCCGGGTTCTCTGACCACACGACAAACTCCGGCAGCACCTCCGCCGAGTGGAAGCGCGGCCGAGGAGGTCGGGCAACCATGGTGCACATCCCCTCGTGGCCAGGACTGCCACGTCTTGGGTGGCTCCTACCGCCCGAAGAGGCGCTGCCGCGGCTGCCTGGGATGGTGCTGGACCCAGAGAAGTTCGTCCACGCCCACAAGGGACCACAGCAGGGGTTGCAGCGTGCTTGCGGGGACGACCGTGCCCCCTCTTAGGCGGCGGCGAGCCGGGGCCCTCTTGACGAGCCTTCCCCTTCTCCGCGGCCAAGAGCCTCTTCGTCGGCGCCATGGGTTTGCAGCAAGACGGTGGGGCGAGGAGGAAGAAGAAGCAGGCGGAATGGAAGAAAAGATGAGCAACGGGGGCTCAACCCCCCTTCCTCATTTATAGCCAGAAGGAGGCCAACCGCCGGCCTCCATGATCACAGGTAATGATGGTTTTCCTCTGCATGCAGGAGGGACTCGTCAAGTCAGGCAGTTATCGAGGCAGCATGGGGAAGTGGAGACGCCCACGCCCCGTCAATCGCCACGCGTCGATCAAGGCCGCAGGCTGTTGGTGCCCGCGGCGCTCCGCACTTGGCCTTTGGCTTCGCCTCGAAGCCAAGTCCGTGCACGCCTTAGGACCGGGGGCTACTATCGGCGTCCTGGGAACGAGGGTACCTGGACTTGCCTGCCTACGGCCCTGGGCGTGGCTCCACCAACGGCCTGGTACGGGCCATCTTCATCAGCAACCTCTGAAGACCCTCTCGAGGGGCCAAGTCTCGCGAGGGGGGCAACACCAAGACCTCCCCTGGGGCGGCCTCACTAGGCTGACTCCCGAGGAGCGGAGATATCAAGGCAAGGGGCACCTCGTGAGGTGCCCGTGACATGTGCCATGACGACCAAGGCCTGGCGGGCACCAGCAGGTACAGAGTACCAGTTGCCTCTTTGGTGCTAAAGGGGCAAGCGCATGCGAGAATGTAACACCCCGGATGTAACTTGCCATATTTGTAACCCCAACTCTTGCCATTTTAGGCAATGTGATATGATATTCCCTCCGTGGTTGGTTTTCCCTTCTTTTGCATTTTGTCCTTGTCATGCATTTCATGTCATGTCATCATGTGCATCGCATTCGCATACGTGTTCGTCTTATGCATTCGAACTTTTTCCCCGTTGTCCATTTTGCAATCCGACGCTCCTACGTCCTCCGGCGCCCCCTTTTACCTATTTTCATGTGCGAGTGTTAAACGGTCTCGGAATGGACCAAGGTTTTCCAAGCGGCCTTGGTATAGCACCGGTAGACTGCTTGTCAAGTTTCGGGTCATTTGGAGGTTGTTTGATACTCCAACGGTTAACCGGGTAACCGCGAAGGCCTCTTGTGGATTGCAGCCCAAAACCCCTCCAAAACAGCCCAATAACCCATCTAAGTCACTCCCATCCTCTAAGTCGTTCGATCACGATCATGTGGGCGAAAACCGTGCTCAATTTGGAGCCTCCTAGCCCCTCCTACCTATAAATACACCCCTCCCCCGAATTTTTCGGATCAATTCCACCCTAACCCTAGCCCCGCTCCTCTCGCCGCCGCCGGACACGTCCGGGCGAAGCTGGACGCGTCCGCCGCCGCGCCCGCAGCCAACCAGGGGCTACCACGTGGGCACCCGCGCCCACATCGCCGCCTTCCCCCGCGGCCCGCCGAAGCCCACGGTCGGCCCGTCCCGGGCCGCGCCGGGCCCGACCGCGCGAGCCGCGCCCCCGCCGTCCGCCGCGCCACCCACCGCGCCACCCGCCGCTCCGCGCGCCGTCGCCGCAGCTCCCGACCGCCGCCTCCATCCGCCTCGACGCCGATCGTCGCCGCCGCCCCGGTCGCCGACGCCACCGCCCGTCCCCGGCGCCGGCGAGCTCCTCCGTCCTCCTCCTCCTCCGGCGCCCTGCTTCTCCGGCGACCTCGCGATCCGGATCTCAGATCCAAAGCACCGAGGGTTGACTTTCTCCTCCCCCCGAAATCCTCTAAGTCTTTTTCTGCCAGATTTTTGTTGCATGTTCATCGCATCATAACTCTGCACCCGTGACTCCGTTTTGGGTGTATAGCATATCGAATTGTTCGCCCCGATGAGTTCATCATTTCATCTTATTGCAGCATTTTCATTTGAGCTCATCTTGATGCCCGAAATGCTGTTAGAAGAGGGCTATGTGATGTTAGTTCTAGATTATTATCAGAACTTGCACTTTTGTCATTTTTGCCATGATTGATGTGTGCATCCTATGAACTGGAGTCCTACATGTGTTTTGTAATATGCCATGCCACCTTTACAGGGGTCTATGCCATGTATTTTTGTGATCTTTGTGGTGACTAGCACAAGCATGCAAACCAGGGATCATATTGTTGCTGATTTCAGGGACTTCGACGAGCTCAAGTGGGAGTTCGACGAGGAACGCGACGTTACTATGTGTCTTTTCCTGATGATCAGTAGTGGAGCCCCGTTGGGACGATCGGGGATCTGTGTAGCATTTGGGGTAGTCTTCTTTCATTTTGGTTCCGTAGTCGGACCTTGAGTGTACTCTGGATGATGCATGTTTATTTATGTATTGTGTGAAGTGGCGACTATAAGCCAACTATGGATCTCTTTCCCTTATGTATTACATGGGTTGTGTGAAGATTACCTCACTTGTGACATTGCTTTCAATGCGGTTATGCCTCTAAGTCGTGCTTCGACACGTGGGAGATATAGCCGCATCGAGGGCGTTACAAGTTGGTAATCAGAGCCTTCCCCGACCTTAGGAGCCCCCACTGATTGATCCATTTTAGCGGCCGAGTTGTGTCTAGAAAAATGTTTTGAGTCATTTAGGAATTATTGAAGGAAATATGCCCTAGAGGCAATAATAAAGTTATTATTTATTTCCTTACATGTCATGATAAATGTTTATTATTCATGCTAGAATTGTATTAATCGGAAACATAATACATGTGTGAATACATAGACAAACAGAGTGTCACTAGTATGCCTCTACTTGACTAGCTCATTAATCAAAGATGGTTATGTTTCCTAACCATGAACAAAGAGTTGTTATTTGATTAACGAGATCACATCATTAGTTGAATGATCTGATTGACATGACCCATTCCATTAGCATAGCACCCGATCGTTTAGTATGTTGCTATTGCTTTTATCCATGACTTATACATGTTCCTTTAACTATGAGAATATGCAACTCCCATTTACCGTAGGGACACTTTGTGTGCTACCAAACGTCACAACTTAACTGGGTGATTATAAAAGTGCTCTACAAGTGTCTCCGAAGGTACATGTTGAGTTGGCATATTTCGAGATTAGGATTTGTCACTCCGATTGTCGGAGAGGTATCTCAGGGCCTTCTCGGTAATGCACATCACATAAGCCTTGCAAGCATTGCAACCAATGAGTTAGTTGCGAGATGATGTATTACGGAACGAGTAAAGAGACTTGCCGGTAACGAGATTGAACTAGGTATTGGATACCGACGATCGAATCTCGGGCAAGTAACATACCGATGACAAAGGGAACAACGTATGTTGTTATGCGGTCTGACCGATAAAGATCTTCGTAGAATATGTAGGAGCCAATATGGGCATCCAGGTCCCGCTATTGGTTATTGACTGGAGACGTGTCTCGGTCATGTCTACATTGTTCTCGAACCCGTAGGGTCCGCACGCTTAAGGTTTCGATGACAGTTATATTATGAGTTTATGAGTTTTGATGTACCGAAGGAGTTCGGAGTCCCGGATGAGATCGGGGACATGACGAGGAGTCTCGAAATGGTCGAGACGTAAAGATCGATATATTGGACGACTATATTCGGACATCGGAAGGGTTCTGAGTGATTCGGGTATTTTCGGGAGTACCGGGGAGTTACGGGATTACGGGAGAAGTAATGGGCCTTGATGGGCTTTAGTGGGAAGAGGAAAAGGCTGCTGCGCCCCCCTTCCCCTTTGGTCCGAATTGGACTAGGGAAAAGGGGGCCGGCCACCTCTCCTTCTCCTCCTATTCCTTCTCCCTTCCTCCCCTTTTGGTGGACTCCTACTAGGACTTGGAGTCCTAGTAGGACTCCATATGCTGGCCGCACCTTTTGCCTTGGCCGGCCTCCTCCTCCTCCATCCTTTATATACAGGGGCAGGGGGCACCCCAAAGACACACAAGTTGATCTACGGATCGTTCCTTAGCCGTGTGCGGTGCCCCCTTCCACCAAATTCCACCTCGATCATATCGTTGCAGTGCTTAGGCGAAGCCCTGCGCCGGTAACACATCAAGATCGTCACCACGCCATCGTGCTGACGGAACTCTTCCTCGACGCTTTGCTGGATCGGAGCCCGGGGATCGTCATCGAGCTGAACGTGTGCCAAGAACTCGGAGGTGCCGGAGTAACGGTGCTGTGATCGGTTGGATCGCGAGGAGAACGTACGACTACTTCCTCTACGTACGACTACTTCCTCTACGTTGTGTCAACGCTTCCGCTTCGGTCTACGAGGGTACGTAGACAAACACTCTCCCCTCTCGTTGCTATGCATCACCATGATCTTGCGTGTGCGTAGGAAATTTTTTGAAATTACTACGTTCCCTAACAGTGGCATCCGAGCCTAGGTTTTTATGGTTTGATGTTATTTGCACGAGTAGAACACAAGTGAGTTGTGGACGATACAAGTCATACTGCCTACCAGCATGTCATACTTTGGTTCAGCGGTATTGTTGGACGAGACGATCCGGACCAACCTTACGCGTACGCTTACGCGAGACCGGTTCCCTCGACGTGCTTTGCACATAGATGGCTTGCGGAAGACTGTCTCTCCAACTTTAGTTGAACCGAGTATGGCTACGCCCGGTCCTTGAGAAGGTTAAAACGGAGTCTATTTGACAAACTATCGTTGTGGTTTTGATGCGTAGGTAAGATGAGTTCTTGCTTAAAGCCCGTAGCAGCCACGTAAAACTTGCAACAACAAAGTAGAGGACGTCTAACTTGTTTTTGCAGGGCATGTTGTGATGTGATATGGTCAAGACGTGATGCTAAATTTTATTGTATGAGATGATCATGTTTTGTAACCGAGTTATCGGCAACTGGCAGGAGCCATATGGTTGTCGCTTTATTGTATGCAATGCAATCGCGATGTAATGCTTTACTTTATTGCTAAACGGTAGTGATAGTCGTAGAAGCATAAGATTAGCGAGACGACAACGATGCTGCGATGAAGATCAAGGTGTCGCGCCGGTGACAATGGTGATCATGACGGTGCTTCGAAGATGGAGATCACAAGCACAAGATGATGATGGCCATATCATATCACT
The DNA here is from genome assembly GCA_032464435.1 of Aegilops umbellulata. Classification (NCBI taxonomy): domain Eukaryota; kingdom Viridiplantae; phylum Streptophyta; class Magnoliopsida; order Poales; family Poaceae; genus Aegilops; species Aegilops umbellulata. The sequence goes on from CP136057.1 coordinate 239,439,441, forward strand.
TATATTGATTGCATGTGATGTTTATCCTTTTATGCATCTTATCTTGCTTTGATTGACGGTAGCATTATAAGATGATCTCTCACTAAATTATCAAGAAGTGTTCTCCCTGAGTATGCACCGTTGCGAAAGTTCTTCGTGCTGAGACACCACGTGATGATCGGGTGTGATAGGCTCTACGTTCAAATACAACGGGTGCAAAACAGTTGCACACGCGGAATACTCAGGTTTAACTTGACGAGCCTAGCATATACAGATATGGCCTCGGAACACAGAGACCGAAAGGTCGAGCGTGAATCATATAGTAGATATGATCAACATAATGATGTTCACCATTGAAACTACTCCATCTCACGTGATGATCGGACATGGTTTAGTTGATTTGGATCACGTGATCACTTAGAGGATTAGAGAGATGTCTATCTAAGTGGAAGTTCTTAAGTAATATGATTAATTGAACTTTAATTTATCATGAACTTAGTCCTGGTAGTATTAGCATATCTATGTTGTAGATCAATAGCTCGCGTTGTTACTTCCCTATGTTTATTTTGATATGTTCCTAGAGAAAATTATGTTGAAAAATGTTAGTAGCAATGATGCGGATTGGATCCGTGATCTGAGGTTTATCCTCATTGCTGCACAAGAGAATTATGTCCTTGATGCACCGCTAGGTGACGGACCTTTTGCAGGAGCAGATGCAGACGTTATGAACGTTTTGCTAGCTCAATATGATGACTACTTAATAGTTTAGTGCACCATGCTTAACGGCTTAAGAATCGGGACTTCAAAGATGTTTTGAACGTCATGGACCATACAAGATGTTCCAGGAGTTGAAGTTAATATTTCAAGCAAATACCCGAGTTGAGAGATATGAAGTCTCCAACAAGTTCTATAGCTAAAAGATGGAGGAGAATCGCTCAACTAGTGAGCATGTGCTCAGATTGTCTGGGTACTTCAATCGCTTGAATCAAGTGGGAGTTAATCTTCCAGATAAGATAGTGATTGACAGAATTCTCTAGTCACCATCACCAAGTTAGTAGAACTTCGTGATGAACTATAATATGCAAGGGATAACGGAAAATATTCCCAAGCTCTTCGCGATGCTAAAATCGGCGAAGGTAGAAATCAAAGAAAAACATCAAGTGTTGATGGTTGACAAGATCACTAGTTTCAAGAAAAGGGCAAAAGGAAAGAAGGGGAACTTCAAGAAGAACGGCAAGCAAGTTGCTGCTCAAGTGAAAAAGCCCAAGTCTGGTCCTAAGCCTGAGACTAAGTGCTTCTACTGCAAAGGAACTGGTCACTGGAAGCGGAACTACCCCAAGTGATTGGCGGATAAGAAGGATGGCAAAGTGAACATAAGTATATTTGATATACATGTTATTGATGTGTACTTTACTAGTATTCATAGCAACCCCTCAGTATTTGGTACTAGTTCAAGTTGCTAAGATTAGTAACTCGAAACGGGAGTTGCAGAATGAACAAAGACTAGTTAAAGGGCAAGGTGACGATGTGTGTTTGAAGTGGTTCCAAGATTGATATGATCATCATCACACACTCCCTATACTTTCGGGATTAGTGTTGAAACTAAATAAGTGTTATTTGGTGTTTGCGTTGAGCATGAATATGATTTGATCATGTTAATTGCAATACAGTTATTCATTTAAGTTAGAGAACAATTGTTGTTCTGTTTACATGAATAAAACCTTCTATGGTCATACACACCAATGAAAATAGTTCATTGGATCTCGATCGTAGTGATACACATATTCATAATATTGAAACCAAAAGATGCGAAGTTAATAATGATAGTGCAACCTATTTGTGGCACTGCCGTTTAGGTCATATTGGTGTAAAGCGCATGAAGAAACTCCATGCTGATGGGATTTTGGAATCACTTGATTATGAATCACTTGATGCTTGCGAACCATGCCTCTTGGGCAAGATGACTAAAACGCCGTTCTCCGGAACAATGGAGCAAGCAACAGATTTGTTGGAAATCATACATACTGATGTATATGGTCCGATGAATATTAAGGCTCGCGACAAGTATCATTATTTTCTAACCTTCACAGATGATTTGAGCAGATATGGGTATATCTACTTGATGAAACATAAGTCTAAAACATTTGAAAAGTTCAAAGAATTTTAGAGTGAAGTGGAAAATCATCGTGACAAGAAAATAAGATTTCTATGATCTGATCGCGGAGACAAATATTTGAGTTACGAGTTTGGTCTTCAATTAAAACAATGTGGAATAGTTTCACAAAATTCATGCCACCTGGAACACCACAGCATAATGGTGTGTCCGAACGTCATAACCGTACTTTATTGGATATAGTACAATCTATGATGTTTCTTACTGATTTACCAATATCGTTTTGGGATCATGCATTAGAGACAGCTGCATTCACGTTAAAAGGGGCACCATCTAAATTCGTTGAGACGACACCGTATGAACTATGGTTTAGCAATAAACCTAAGCTGTCGTTTCTTAAAGTTTGGGGCTGCGATGCTTATGTGAAAAAGCTTCAACCTGATAAGCTCGAACCCAAATCGGAGAAATGTGTCTTCATAGGATATCCAAAGGAAGCTGTTGGATACACCTTCTATCACAGATCCGAAGGCAAGACTTTTGTTGCTAAGTTCGGAAACTTTCTAGAGAAAGAGTTTCTCTCGAAAGAAGTGAGTGGGAGGAAAGTAGAAAACTTGATAAGGTAATTGTACCTTCTCCCTTATTGGAAAGTAGTTCATCACAAAAATCTGTTCCTGTGACTACTACATCAATTAGTGAGGAAGCTAATGATGATGATCATGTAACTTCATATCAAGTTACTACCGAATCTCGTAAGTAAACTAGAGTGAGATCCGCACCAGAGTGGTACGGTAATCCTGTTCTGGAAGTCATGTTACTAGACCATGACGAACTTGCGAACTATGAGGAAGCGATGATGAGCCCAGATTCCGCGAAATGGTTAGAGGCCATGAAATCTGAGATATGATCCATGTATGAGAACAAAGTATGGACTTTGATGGATTTGCCCGGTGATCGGCAAGCCATAGAATATAAATGGATCTTCAAGAGGAAGACGGACACTGATAGTAGTGTTACTATCTACAAAGCTAGAATTGTCGCAAAAGGTTTTCGACAAGTTCAAGGTGTTGACTATGATGAGAGTTTCTCACTCGTATCTATGCTTAAGTCTGTCCGAATCATGTTAGCAATTGCCGCATTTTATGAAATCCGGCAAATGGATAAACAAAACTACATTCCTTAATGGATTTATTAAAGAAGAGTTGTATACGATGCAACTAGAAGGTTTTGTCGATCCTGAAGGTGTTAACAAAATATGCAAGCTCCAGCGATCCATCTATGGACTGGTGCAAGCATCTCGGAGTTGGAATATACGCTTTGATAAGTTGATCAAAGCATATAGTTTTATACAGACTTGCGGTGAAGCCTGTATTTACAAGAAAGTGAGTGGGAGCACTACAGCATTTCTGATAAGTATATGTAAATGACATATTATTGATCGGAAATAATGTAGAATTATTCTGTAAAGCATAAAGGAGTATTTGAAAGGAGTTTTTCGAAGAAGGACCTCGGTGAAGCTGCTTACATATTGAGCATCAAGATCTATAAGAGATAGATCAAGACGCTTGATAAGTTTTTCAATAAATACATACCTTGAAAAGATTTTTGAAGTAGTTCAAAATGGAACAGTCAAAGAAAGAGTTCTTGCCTGTATTACAAGGTGTGAAATTGAGTAAGACTCAAAACCCGACCACGGCAGAAGATAGAAAGAGAATGGAAGTCATTCCCTATGCCTCAGCCATAGGTTCTATAAAGTATGCCATGCTGTGTACCAGAGCTATTGCATACCCTACCACTGAGTTTGGCAAGGGAGTACAATAGTGATCTAGGAGTAGATCACTGGACAAGCGATCAAAATTATCCTTAGTGGAATAAGGATATGTTTCTCGATTATGGATGTGACAAAAAGGTTCGTCGTAAAAGGTTACGTCGATGCAAGTTTTGACACTAATCTAGATGACTCTAAGTCTCAATCTAGATACATATTGAAAGTGGGAGCAATTAGCTAAAGTAGCTCCGTGTAGAGCATTGTAGACATAGAAAATTGCAAAATACATAACGGATCTGAATGTAGCAGACCCGTTGACTAAGATTCTCTCACAAGCAAAACATGATCACACCTTAGTACTCTTTGGGTGTTAATTACATAGCGATGTAAACTAGATTACTGAATCTAGTAAACCCTTTGGGTGTCGGTCACATAGCGATGTGAACTATGGGTGTTAATCACATGATGATGTGAACTATTGATGTTAATCACATAGTGATGTGATCTAGATTATTGACTCTAGTGCAAGTGGGAGACTGAAGGAAATATGCCCTAGAGGCAATAATAAAGTTATTATTTATTTTCTTACATGTCATGATAAATGTTTATTATTCATGCTAGAATTGTATTAATCGGAAACATAATACATGTGTGAATACATAGACAAACAGAGTGTCACTAGTATGCCTCTACTTGACTAGCTCATTAATCAAAGATGGTTATGTTTCCTAACCATGAACAAAGAGTTGTTATTTGATTAACGAGATCACATCATTAGTTGAATGATCTGATTGACATGACCCATTCCATTAGCATAGCACCCGATCGTTTAGTATGTTGCTATTGCTTTTATCCATGACTTATACATGTTCCTTTAACTATGAGAATATGCAACTCCCATTTACCGTAGGGACACTTTGTGTGCTACCAAACGTCACAACTTAACTGGGTGATTATAAAAGTGCTCTACAAGTGTCTCCGAAGGTACATGTTGAGTTGGCATATTTCGAGATTAGGATTTGTCACTCCGATTGTCGGAGAGGTATCTCAGGGCCTTCTCGGTAATGCACATCACATAAGCCTTGCAAGCATTGCAACCAATGAGTTAGTTGCGAGATGATGTATTACGGAACGAGTAAAGAGACTTGCCGGTAACGAGATTGAACTAGGTATTGGATACCGACGATCGAATCTCGGGCAAGTAACATACCGATGACAAAGGGAACAACGTATGTTGTTATGCGGTCTGACCGATAAAGATCTTCGTAGAATATGTAGGAGCCAATATGGGCATCCAGGTCCCGCTATTGGTTATTGACTGGAGACGTGTCTCGGTCATGTCTACATTGTTCTCGAACCCGTAGGGTCCGCACGCTTAAGGTTTCGATGACAGTTATATTATGAGTTTATGAGTTTTGATGTACCGAAGGAGTTCGGAGTCCCGGATGAGATCGGGGACATGACGAGGAGTCTCGAAATGGTCGAGACGTAAAGATCGATATATTGGACGACTATATTCGGACATCGGAAGGGTTCTGAGTGATTCGGGTATTTTCGGGAGTACCGGGGAGTTACGGGATTACGGGAGAAGTAATGGGCCTTGATGGGCTTTAGTGGGAAGAGGAAAAGGCTGCTGCGCCCCCCTTCCCCTTTGGTCCGAATTGGACTAGGGAAAAGGGGGCCGGCCACCTCTCCTTCTCCTCCTATTCCTTCTCCCTTCCTCCCCTTTTGGTGGACTCCTACTAGGACTTGGAGTCCTAGTAGGACTCCATATGCTGGCCGCACCTTTTGCCTTGGCCGGCCTCCTCCTCCTCCATCCTTTATATACAGGGGCAGGGGGCACCCCAAAGACACACAAGTTGATCTACGGATCGTTCCTTAGCCGTGTGCGGTGCCCCCTTCCACCAAATTCCACCTCGATCATATCGTTGCAGTGCTTAGGCGAAGCCCTGCGCCGGTAACACATCAAGATCGTCACCATGCCATCGTGCTGACGGAACTCTTCCTCGACGCTTTGCTGGATCGGAGCCCGGGGATCGTCATCGAGCTGAACGTGTGCCAAGAACTCGGAGGTGCCGGAGTAACGGTGCTGTGATCGGTTGGATCGCGAGGAGAACGTACGACTACTTCCTCTACGTACGACTACTTCCTCTACGTTGTGTCAACGCTTCCGCTTCGGTCTACGAGGGTACGTAGACAAACACTCTCCCCTCTCGTTGCTATGCATCACCATGATCTTGCGTGTGCGTAGGAAATTTTTTGAAATTACTACGTTCCCTAACAATTATGTATCGGAGAGTTTAGGAATTCTTTTTACTTCCCAGTCTCCTCATCGCTCTGGTAAGGCATCCTGACGTAGAGTTTTGACTCTTCTCTTCTCAAATTTCACTAAAAAAATTAGGATCACGCGGGTATCTTAGAATCGTTCCGATGGTTTTGTGATGAGAACATTGTCTTGGTGCCTCCTGTCAGGGGTTTAGTGGAAGTGTCCCGGGGAGTTGAGCTCTGAGGTGTTGTCGTCATAATTTTATCGTTGCAGTTCTGGAATACCTGAGTTTAGTACGCCGACATCGAAAATCTCTTTTGTACAGTTGTTGGTGAGATAACCCTGATAGCCCAGTACTGAGGCGAGTGCGGGAGTATTGCCATAACTCGTATAACGGATGCTTTTCGAAGGTTGAGGTAAACGATTTCCGAGGGTTTCTTGGTTATATGTTGAAGGATGGATACAACTGGATCTAGGTATTGTTAGTTTGGGTGATATATTTTGTGTCCCCTGTATCCCCAACACCTGATTGCATAACCAGCATAAGTGGGAATTCAAATAGCTTATAGGATATCTTTCCGACAGATGTATGATTTGAGATTGGGGCCTAAGGTGTCCCGATGTTTCGATGAGATAGCAAAACAAATTTAATTGGCGTGCGCGAGCTCTAGTAATTGGTCCATTATATGTAACAGTAGGGGCTGTGGGTGTAACAATTGTATTGTTGTCCTCATCATGTTTCTATTTGGGTAGCACGGCAAGGAACTCCGTGAGGTGAAATATATGCAGACAAGCAGACTAGTATTATCTTGCATGGAGATCAAACTTTGGAAGGAGTGATGACCAATTAGATATGAGTGGAATTCCTCATGTGGATGTTCACTAGTGGTCAGTCTTCAAGGAGTAATAACCATGGTGGCTGGTGCATATGCAGAGCGACCAGGTGCACGTGGGTTCCACCTTGGTCTTTGATCCAGAAAACTGTCTAGGCTGTGATGAGGGCAGCAGGGATCCATGCCGTGTAACTTGCCGGCCATTGGAGTTCGGAACTGTAGATGTGTTCTGTGTGGACTTGTGTGCATGTACGCCAATCTCTCTATAATTAGATTGAATTGTCCTTGCCATCGTCTAACGCTGCACACAGATGCTTTCATCTAAATTCCTGTCGATTCGATCTATCACAAATCTATGCACATAAGAGAGCACAACTAGTAATAATAATTGAAAAAATGCATAACTAATCCATGAAAATTAAGTGATTGAAGAAATATGGCCTCGCATCGAGATCATCTTGGCCGAGCACGTATGTGGACGCAGATCGCTGTTCGTGGAACGATGGTGTCAACGTGATGCGGCGTTCGTCAGACCATGATTGTTGTGTTATACATCTTGGATCACCTGGGAACGGCGACAACAAGAAGAAAAGCTGCACGCACAAAAGAATGCGAGCCAAGAGAAAAATATCTAGGAGGAAATACTAGTTATTTTGTAGAACTAGTTAATGAAAAAGCCACACCTGGTGTTTTGCTTGGTAGTAGTCGTAGCAACCAAAGCAAAAACACTTTCCAGTAGTCCTAGTGCTTAGTGCCCACGTGAAGTCAAATCCGATCTAACCTTTGTACAGGTTCCTACATAAACACGCAGCTGGCCAAACATCTTTTACATTGAGATGTGATGCTGGTGTCATCCTTAAGGTGCGGTACCCAAAGTTGCTGCCGAACCCGGTCGTCATGCCCAAGAAAGACGGGAAGGAATGCATGTGTGTCGACTTCACCAACCTCAACAAGGCCTGCCCTCAAGACCCGTTCCCGCTTCCGCGCATTGATGAGATCTTCGACTCCACCGCCGAGTGTGACCTTCTGTGTTTCCTAGATGCCTTGTCGAGCTACCACCAGATCAAGATGGCGGTACAGGATGTTGAGAATATGGACTTCTTGACCCCCTGTGGGGTGTACTGCTACACCTGCATGTTGTCCGGGCTACGTAATGCTGGGGCAACCTTCTAGCAGCTGATGCACATCGCCCTTGGCCAGTAGCTCGGGAGGAACAATGAGGCCTACGTCGATGACATCATGGTGAAATCTCGGGAGGCAAGAACCCTCGTCTAGGATCTGGAGGAGACATTCTCCAGCCTGCGCAAGGTGGACCTGCGGCTCAAACTGGAGAAATGCGTGTTTGGCGTCCCCTCCGGTAAGTTGCTGGGTTTCCTTGTGTCCCATAGGGGAATCGAGGTGAAGCTGGAGAAGGTCAAGGAAATAGAAGAGATGAGCCCACCGTTGACTCTCAAGGAAATGCAAAAGCTGGCGGGTTGTGTGACTTCGCTGGGGCGCTTCATTTCCAAGCTGGGGGAGCACGCCCTCCTGTTCTTCAAACTGATGAAAAAGAAAGGCTCGTTCGAGTGGACTCCGGAGGCTGACGCGGAATTTCAAGACCTCAAGAGGTACCTCACCATGTCGGCGTCCTGGGAACGGGGGTACCCAGACTTGCCTACCTGCAGCCCAGGGCGTGGCTCCACCAACGGCCTGGTACGGGCCATCTTTGTCGGCAACCTCTCAAGACGCTCGCGAGGGGCCAAGCCTTGCGAGGGGGATGACACCAAGACCTCCCCTGGGGCGGCCTCACTAGGCTGGCTCCGGAGGAGTGGAGATATCAAGGCAAGGGGCACCACGTGAGGTACGCATGACGTGAGCCATGATGACCAAGGCCAGGCGGGCGCCAGCGGGCGCAGAGTACCATTTGCCTCTTTGGTGCTAAAGGGGAAAGCACAGGCGAGAAGTCTCGAGGCATCAGGAAAAGGTTTCCATATCGGTGCAACAAGACCAGGACCAGCAGGAAGGCAGGACAGAGGTCACCGCAGAGCCCACGGCAGCGTCACCATCAGAGCCTTTGGCAGACGAAGACCACCTTTTGTCAGGATAGCTTCTACTAGTTGTATCCCTTCAAAATTGGTCATGTGGGATCCCTTCCCGCCTAACATTTGGGGTGAGGACCCAAGCCTCTATAAATAGGACTAGCCACCACCCTAGCAGGGGACGGATCATTCAGACCATCCTCACACACACACATGCTCACCGAGCTCAAGAACACCTCTCTTCAAGAGGTTGTCCATCCCTTGTACGTGTTCATCCTCGGCCTGCAAGGCAATCCACCACCACCACACTAGAGTAGGGTATTACACCACAACGGTGGCCCGAACCAGTATAAACCCTCGTGTCTCTTGTTCTTTGGGTTCGTCGGCCTAGGCCTTGAGATTGGTGCGAGAGCGAGCGTGGGAGCGAGAGATATTCATGCGCAACCCAGTGTTCGAACCTCAAGGGTTTGCCAGAACCCGTAATCCGACATTTGGCGCGCCAGGTAGGGGTGCGCTGAAGCTTCTCACCCCTACCGGCCTCGCCTCTCCGTTCGGCCCCCATGGCTGGCGCCGCTCCCCCGACTGGACCGACGGGCGCCCGCGATGGGGCCATGGGGCTCAGGGCCCTCACCCCCACCTTACGACGGGTGCAGTGGCCACACAAGTTTAGGCCGGGGATTCCACCCTGCTATGATGGTGCGGCTAATCCGTCGACCTTCCTGCTGGCATACGAGGAGGCCGTTCTAGAGGTCCGACGCGACGATAAGGTCATGGTGTGACGCCCCCGATTCAATCATACACTAATCATGCACGCAAATGTGTACGATCAAGATCAGGGACTCACGGGAAGATATCACAACACAACTCTACAAATAAAATAAGTCATACAAGCATCATAATACAAGCCAGGGGCCTCGAGGGCTCGAATATAGGTGCTCGATCATGGACGAGTCAGCAGAAGCAACAATATCTGAGTACAGACATAAGTTAAACAAGTTTGCCTTAAGAAGGCTAGCACAAACTGGGATACAGATCGAACGAGGCGCAGGCCTCCTGCCTGGGATCCTCCCAACTACTCCTGGTCGTCGTCAGCGGGCTGCATGTAGTAGTAGGCACCTCCAGATTAGTAGGAGTCGTTGTCAACGGTGGCGTCTGGATCCTGGGCTCCAACATCTGGTCGCAGCCATCGGGTAGAAGGGAAAGGGGAAAAGCGGGAGAACAGCAACCGTGAGTACTCTTCCAAAGTACTCGCAAGCAAGGAGCTACACTACATATGCATGGATATATGTGTAAAGGGCCATATCAGTGGACTGAACTGCAGAATGCCGGAATAAGAGCGGGATAGCTAATCCTGTCGAAGACTATGCTTCTGGCAGCCTCCGTCTTGCAGCAGGTAGAAGAGAGTAGACTGAAGTCCTCCAAGTAGCATCGTATAGCATAATCCTACCCGGCGATCCCCTCCTCGATGCCTGTTAGAGAGCGATCACCGGGTTGTATCTGGCACTTGGAAGGGTGTGTTTTATTAAGTATCCGGTTCTAGTTGTCATAAGGTCAAGGTACAACTCCGGGTCGTCCTTTTACCGAGGGACACGGCTATTCGAATAGATAAACTTCCCTGCAAGGGTGCACCACATAGCCCAACACGCTTGATCCCATTTGGCCGGACACACTTTCCTGGGTCATGCCCGGCCTCGGAAGATCAACATGTCGCAGCCCCACCTAGGCACAACAGAGCCGTCAGCACGCCGGCCTAAACCTAAGCGCGCAGGGGTCTGGGCCAATCGCCCTGAGCACACCTGCACGTTGCGAACGCGGCCGGTGAGCAGACCTAGCAACCTCCAGTACAACGGAAGTCACGTTACGCGGTCCAACCCGGCGCGCGCCGCTCAGTCGCTGACGTCAAGAAGTGCTTCAGCTGATACCACGACGTCGGGATACCCATAACTACCCCCGCGTAGGTGGTTAGTGCGTATAGACCAAATGGCCAGACTCAGATCAAATACCCAGATCTCGTTAAGCGTGTTAAGTATCGCGAACGCCGACTAGGGCCAGGCCCACCTCTCTCCTAGGTGGTCTGAACCTGCCCTGTCGCTCCGCCACAAAGTAACAGTCGGGGGCCGTCGGGAACCCAGGCCCACCTCTACCGGGATGGAGCCACCTGCCCCTTCAGCCCCCATCTCCGAACAGTATCACAGGTAATGTAATAGTGTAAAGTATATAATATGCCCGTGATCACCTCCCGAAGTGCTCACGGCCCAGTAGTATAGCATGGCAGACGGACAAGAGTGTAGGGCCACTGATGGAACACTAGCATCCTATACTAAGCATGTAGGATTGCAGGTAAAGGTATCAACAGCAGTATCAAAGACAGGCTATGCATCAGGATAGGAATAACGAAAGCAGTAACATGCTACACTACTCTAATGCAAGCAGTATAGAGGAGAGTAGGCGATATCTGGTGATCAAGGGGGGGGGGGCTTGCCTGGTTGCTCAGACAAGAAGGAGGGGTCGTCGCTGACGTAGTCGACCACAGGGGCATCCGCATCGTCATGGGGTCTACCGAAGAGAAGAGGGGGGAGAAATAGTAAATACATAGCAAGCAAGTGCATAACAGGACAGCAGGCAGAGCTAGACGTGTTCTAACGCGGTATGAGGTGGTACTGGTGAACGGGGGAAACATCCGGGAAAATATCCCCGGTGTTTCGTGTTTTCGGCCAGAAGAGCCGAAGGGGGAAAGTTGCGAGTTCGATAGGTTAGGGGCGCGTGGCGGACGAATGGGCTGCATATCTGGGTTCGTCTCGTCGTTCTGAGCAACTTTCATGTATAAAACTTTTTCATCGGAGTTACCGATTATTTTCTATGATTTTTCAAAGTTTTAACAATATTTCGAAATTATTATTAATTCGAAATAAGAGGAGAAATTGCTATATGCACCCAGCAGAGTGCACACAGCAGAGCCACCGGAGGCTGACAGTGGGTCCAGGGGTCCTTGTTGACTCAGTCAACAGTGTAGTCAACACTCAACTGTTGACTGTTGAAACTGTAGATGGGGCCCAGGTGTCATTGACACATATGCTAACAGAGAGCCGGCCGGCCACCACACACAGAACACACACACGCACACACAAGGCTAGGGTTAAGAGAAGATAGCATTTTGTGATTTTTGTAGGATTTAAACCATGCATCAAATGAATTTGGTCAAGTGGAGTAATATGAAGTTTATCAAGTGTACATTCTACTCATATTTATTTTTGGCCTGTTAGTAGTTGTTTAACCACTGATTAGGGAATGTTTAGGGGGTCAATCAGTGTAAAATCCCTAAAGCTAGCCATATAGCTACACTAATTAGCAGCAGCAGATTCAGTAGAGCAGCGCTGCGAGCAGCAGCAGGCGATGGCGAGGCCACGCACGGGCGTGCGGGCAAGGGCGCGCTGGGTGTAGGCGGTCGCGGCCAGGACGGGCGAAGCAGGCACGGGGCGGCTACAGGGTGCAGTCCAAGGACGTGGCCACGGCGGGCGCGAGCAGAGACAGGGCGCGGTGGGCGGCAACGCAGGGAGCGGCGATGCGTGTGAGGGCCACGGCAGGGGCGCATGACCGCGCGCGGGAGCGGAGCTCCGGCCATGGCGTCCGAAACGCCGGCCGGTGATGAGCAGCGGCAGCAGGACGGTGGGCTCGGCGGAGGCACCGCCACGCGCGGGCGAGCTCGAACGGGGACGCGGTCGGGTGGATGTTGAGGCGCGGGCAGCAGGCACACAAGGCCGCGGCGGTCGTAAGTACGGAGCAGGTGGGGGGGGGGGGCGAACCAATGGCTCGTACGGTCGCGGACTACGGCGGAACACAGAGGGGAGGGGAAGGAGGGGGTAGCTCACATCGGAGCACATGGAGGCTCAGGGACAACTTAGGAGCAGCAGGGGGCGACGAAACCGACTCGGCGGAGCCCGGTGGTTGGAGGTTGAAGACGACCTCGTCCTCGGCGTTGCGGTGGCGCTGAGCTCGAACGAGGCAAGGTAGTCGAAGTAGGCAAGGAAGAGGGAGATCCTGGATGCGGTAGGGGAGTGACGTGGGGTAGGTAGGGTTTGGGTGCCGGGGAGGGGCGCCGGCCATATGTAGGCAGGGGGCACGGTGGATGGGCGGCATCTGGCCGATGCCCTCCACGACCCCCCCCCTCGTGAACAGGAGGAGGAGGGATGGGTAGGTGGGCCGGCCTGGCCTGTTGGTTGGGCCAAGGTCCAGGGTGAGGGGGGAAAGGCTTTTCTCTTTTGTTTCTATTTTGGTTTCTCCTTTTTTTGTTTTAAGTCACTTTAAAATATTAAGGCCTCTTGTAAAAGTGTGGTACCTTCACCTTAAATACCTAGGCATTAATTGGCACACTCCGAACATTTTAGTTTTTATGTTTGAAAACTATTGTTGTTTGCCATATTTTGAATTTGATTTCTAGACCGGTATTTGAACTAACGAGAGATTAGTAACAGTACCCGAGGTGACGTGGCATCATTAGCGTGAGATAACTGTAGCCTAATTATCCGGGCGTCACAATTATCCTCCACTACAAGAAATCTCGTCCCGAGATTTAGGAGCAGTTATAAGGGGGAAGGGATCTGGTTACGAAATTCTAATGATTCTTCTCGGTCATAGTTGCTCTTCTCGAAGAGGTCGATCCATTACATTGATGTCTTCAGTCCTCTGCTTCAGGTCATCATGATGAAGTTTGTCGTCCATCCTTTCTTCGGAGCCTTCATCATACTAACAAAAGAATAAGGGGGTATACCGGAAGAATGGACCTCTGCAGGGTAGACTATCTGGTAGACAACATCGAGGATGGTGGCGGAAAGTAACTCCCGAATGAAAACTTAAGACAACATCGAGAGCAAAGTAAGTAGGTACCATGAGAAGTTTTCGAGCGGGTAGGCAATCGTTCGATGCCTGAAACAAAGTGTGAAAGGGGTCCAAGCAACAGGAATAAGTATTGTGTTTGATACCAGAATCGATGATCTTTCGGAAGGTGGCTCCTGAATTACATACGAGGCCATGCGCAAGGAACAACGTTGGGAACAGGGGTGTACACAAGAGTCAAGTTTCGATCCTGTGGAACTGTGGGTTATGGGCCCACCATGTTGGTTAAAAGAAGGAAAGTGGTGATGTCTTGCACGATCATGTAAGCAAGGGATGTCAGAGGGTAGCCTGTTGATTATGTCGGCAACAACGTCGGTGCCAAGGGCGAGGGATGAAGAGAACCATTTTTCCTGCTCGTTGAACGAGGCGGACCAATAGGCAATGTTCTTGTCCATCGGTGGCTACCGGAATGTAATCAACAATAGTAACAGGGTCTTACTGATGGAGTGGTACAACAAGGTGCTTACCTAAGCAGGGAAATGTCACTGCTCAGTTAAGTCAGATTACTGGAAAGGTTAAACAATACAATGGAAAGGAAATGTGATCAACAAATTAAACGGAATAATGGAAAGGAAAATGTGTTTAAACACATATTTTAGGGGTATATCCTTCCCAAGGACAAACAGAGCATGATATCCATGACAGGATATAATGTAGAAAACCCTTTAGGTAAGGGGAAGAATTTTCATGACATTACCCATACAACGGTGTTTGGATAAATGAGCAGGAAACATTTAGCATTGGGCTTCAAATGTTCTTGTTGAAAATCAGAGTACCATAGACATGTTTCGAGATAGCATTGACATGGTCATCAGGTGAAGATCAGACTTTGGAAACACAGAGGATCCATCACGAATAACTTGTAGAATAAGTCTTACAATTTCCCCAGGGAAGAATTGGATAACCTTGCTAAAAAGGAAACAATAACAATAGGTCTCCGGCCAGGTGTGCTAGGCATGACATCACCTTACCGAGAGATATATAGACCAATGTTAAAACTCTTGGAAATATGTTCCAACCATCATATCTGACTGGGATTCAGATCTGATTGGTGTCAGGATACCTCAGACTCAGGATGCCTGAGATGAAAAGGTGCAACACAAATTGACGAGATGACATCGTAAGATCCTCGGGAAATGAACTATGGAAGCGAGTTCCGAAACATGAGTTCATAAGTAATCCAACGAGAGGATGAGGAGGTGGCTGATGGAATCATCGGTAATTCATCGAGATTAACAAAAGATGGATTTCCACAATTATGTGAACAAGGAAATATCATTTGTCGGATCAAATGATATAATGATGTATGCTCGAGGAAAACATACCCAGTTAAACATTGGTTGAAAGGTGCACCCGAAATATGGACTTAGGTAGCATGACCAATGTTATAATGGTGATTCGATAATCAATGGTCTAAGAATGAAATATCGACCATTAACTTCAAACAATAGGGTTGCTAGAAGTTTTGAATTCACACATCATAGTCCAGTTGTCGGTATTCCGGTTAGAAACAACAGGGAGGGACTAAGGAATGAACGGAGATGGCGAGAAGTAATAATATATCAAGGATTCTCAAGAGGTGGAGAAATTCTCACGACATTCTTGACATAACAGATGTTAATACTCCAGGGTAATTAAGAACAACTGCTGGATAGCAAGGAACTCAAGGTATAACACAGAACACGAACAAGTTTGTGTTGGAGGGGAGGCATTAAAGTGGTCGATGACAACAGAAATCATCGAGGGCAAGGACGGTATTTCTCATCATGAACTCAACTGATATCCTGGAAGAGCTCATAAGGTTGATGATGATCACGACACATTTGTCGAGAGATTTCATGAAGATGTAATCAATCAGCGATGACATCAAGTCAAAGGAATGACGAAGCGCAAGGTTATTGGAACCATGGGTAGGACACAAACTTGAAATCAAGCTTGTTGTTCAAGGCGAAATGATATGACGAGGAGGATCGACGTAAGCTTAGCTCATCGTCAAAATTGTGCTCTGGAAAGAAGGACCAGGTAGCACAGATAAAATTTGGCACGATAATGATATAGCCGAGTAGGCTCGGAATGATGTGATCGAGTTCAGACTCGTAAGTAATGAAGGTTACCAAGAGTTGTTGAATCGTATTGCGGACTCAATTCAGTTGTCGGTGTCCTTGAGGGGTTCTAACCACTGAGAACCCGTTGGAAAAATGGAATCGGCAAGGATATTAGTTGATGAAGAACTCATAAGAAGTTATGTATTCCGTGGTATCCTCGAGATACCAGGGGGTAATACTTGACGACAAATCAAAGTAGAGGTTGGACTGGGGTATTGCTCTATAGAAGACAAGTGCCTAAACTTGCACGAGAAACGGTACCTAAAAGAGAACATGGTCGAAACCATGATTGCAAAAGGCCAAATCCCAGATATAATATGAACTTATAATAAGGGAATAATGAATTTAAGAGAAGCTTAAATGATAAGATCTACATCGTGTCCATGGGCATGAACACAAAGTTCAAGGTCGACTCCCACTTCTTCAATGTATAACCTTCCATTCACTTTTCGCTTGGATAAAGGCATTAGTGTTGAAAGTTTTTCCTGGTGAAATACCAGATGAGTATGACTCGTGAAAACTTCCGAGTTCACACATATAAAGTAAGACATCGGATCAACCCGTTAGGGTATCGTGGAAACATATACCACAATCTTCAAGAGTAGATATCACCAGCTCGAAAGCAGAGCATGGTTGGCAATAGGAGAGGATACAATTTACCAAAGGCATTATGTATCGGAGAAAGAACTCACAAGGTGATTAATTATGAAGGACACGGTCGGACAATAATCCAACAATGGATATGGCGATCCAGAATGGAGCTGATGTGAGTATCGATACCCAATCAGAGGAAGAAAGGATGCAAATGCATTGGTTTATAGGACATCTGAATAATTCAATGTTTAAATAGCAAAGGAATTATGATTTTTAAATCAAGGGATCAGGAGCAACGCTCTGATCAAGGATGGATAAGTTGAATAGACTTAGGGGTACCATCGATGGCAATCTGATTGGCCGAGAACCATCTCATGTTCGAAAGACGTCTGAGCGGAAAGATAATTTATAAGGATCAACTGATGATTGCGTGCATTCGCACACATATAGAATCAACCGACTTAAATGATAGTGACAAAGGATGCCAATAAGATTACTAGACTTATGGGATTAACCAAAATGTAAGCAAGCAAGAATCTCAAGAGCAATAGGCTCCTGAGGATTTTTGGAAGATCGAATGGTATTTCGAAGATTGATGACATACATGAATCAACTGGGGAGGAGTGGATACTCGGTAAGTGTGAGAAATTATCCGTAGGGATATTCATGTGTCAAGAACTACAAGGCGGTAAGCTCAAAGGATTATCGAAACAACGACGAGTGTTTCGGGGTATCTTGTAATAACAAGACCAACTGGGGATGAATGTAAGAATAACAACTGTAAGTAATTATCCTTAAGGGTTTACGGTGGAAGGGGAATTGCAAGAGGGATGGGACAAAGTATCGAGGGAACATCCGAGAGTATTGTCAGAATCTTCCGTTGAAGCAGTCGATCATCCGTATTAAAGGGCTCTCCGGCAAGAAGTGGTAACGAGAACCTAGAGTTAGATTTTAGCAAAATCATTTAACCCGAATAGAAGAGATGTCAGAGTCCCAGAGTATAGATCAAGGAATAAAAGATCCTACTACCACCCAATGGCGACGTGTGCCCGTAAGACACACAGCCATGTTAGTAAACGTTTTGCAATGTCTAGACTCGACTTCGGCCAAGGAGTTGGAAAGGGGGATTCCTACACGCAGTCGACTCTGATACCAACTTGTGACGCCCCCGATTCAATCGTACACTAATCATGCACGCAAATGTGTACGATCAAGATCAGGGACTCACGGGAAGATATCACAACACAACTCTACAAATAAAATAAGTCATACAAGCATCATAATACAAGCCAGGGGCCTCGAGGGCTCGAATACAAGTGCTCGATCATGGACGAGTCAGCGGAAGCAACAATATCTGAATACAGACATAAGTTAAACAAGTTTGCCTTAAGAAGGCTAGCACAAACTGGGATACAGATCGAATGAGGCGCAGGCCTCCTGCCTGGGATCCTCCCAACTACTCCTGGTCGTCGTCAGCGGGCTGCATGTAGTAGTAGGCACCTCCAGAGTAGTAGGAGTCATTGTCAACGGTGGCGTCTGGATCCTGGGCTCCAACATCTGGTCGCAGCCATCGGGTAGAAGGGAAAGGGGAAAAGCGGGAGAACAGCAACCGTGAGTACTCATCCAAAGTACTCGCAAGCAAGGAGCTACACTACATATGCATGGATATATGTGTAAAGGGCCATATCAGTGGACTGAACTGCAGAATGCCGGAATAAGAGCGGGATAGCTAATCCTGTCGAAGACTACGCTTCTGGCAGCCTCCGTCTTGCAGCAGGTAGAAGAGAGTAGACTGAAGTCCTCCAAGTAGCATCGTATAGCATAATCCTACCCGGCGATCCCCTCCTCGGTGCCCTGTTAGAGAGCGATCACCGGGTTGTATCTGGCACTTGGAAGGGTGTGTTTTATTAAGTATGCGGTTCTAGTTGTCATAAGGTCAAGGTACAACTCCGGGTCGTCCTTTTACCGAGGGACATGGCTATTCGAATAGATAAACTTCCCTGCAGGGGTGCACCACATAGCCCAACATGCTTGATCCCATTTGGCCGGACACACTTTCCTGGGTCATGCCCGGCCTCGGAAGATCAACACGTCGCAGCCCCACCTAGGCACAACAGAGCGGTCAGCACGCCGGTCTAAACCTAAGCGCGCGGGGGTCTGGGCCCATCGCCCTGAGCACACCTGCACGTTGCGAACGTGGCCGGTGAGCAGACCTAGCAACCTCCAGTACAATGGAAGTCACGTTACGCGGTCCAACCCGGCACGCGCCGCTCAGTCGCTGATGTCAAGAAGTGCTTCGGCTGATACCACAACGTCGGGATACCCATAACTACTCCCGCGTAGGTGGTTAGTGCGTATAGACCAAATGGCCAGACTCAGATCAAATACCCAGATCTCGTTAAGCGTGTTAAGTATCGCGAACGCCGACTAGGGCCAGGCCCACCTCTCTCCTAGGTGGTCTGAACCTGCCCTGCCGCTCTGCCACAAAGTAACAGTCGGGGGCCGTCGGGAACCCAGGCCCACCTCTACCGGGATGGAGCCACCTGCCCCTTCAGCCCCCATCTCCGAACAGTATCACAGGTAATGTAATAGTGTAAAGTATATAATATGCCTGTGATCACCTCCCGAAGTGATCACGGCCCAGTAGTATAGCATGGCATACGGACAAGAGTGTAGGGCCACTGATGGAACACTAGCATCCTATACTAAGCATGTAGGATTGCAGGTAAAGGTATCAACAGCAGTATCAAAGACAGGCTATGCATCAGGATAGGAATAACGAAAGCAGTAACATGCTACACTACTCTAATGCAAGCAGTATAGAGGAGAGTAGGCGATATCTGGTGATCAAGGGGGGGCTTGCCTAGTTGCTCAGACAAGAAGTAGGGGTCGTCGCTGACGTAGTCGACCACAGGGGCATCCGCATCGTCATGGGGTCTACCAAAGAGAAGAGGGGGGAGAAACAGTAAATACATAGCAAGCAAGTGCATAACAGGACAGCAGGCAGAGCTAGACGTGTTCTAACGCGGTATGAGGTGGTACTGGTGAACGGGGGAAACATCCGGGAAAATATCCCCGGTGTTTCGTGTTTTCGGCCAGAAGAGCCGGAGGGGGAAAGTTGCGAGTTCGATAGGTTAGGGGCGCGTGGCGGACGAACGGGCTGCGTATCTGGGTTCGTCTCGTTGTTCTGAGCAACTTTCATGTATAAAACTTTTTCATCGGAGTTACCGATTATTTTTTATGATTTTTCAAAGTTTTAACAATATTTCGAAATTATTATTAATTCGAAATAAGAGGAGAAATTGCTATGTGCACCCAGCAGAGTGCACACAGCAGAGCCACCGAAGGTTGACAGTGGGTCCAGGGGTCCCTGTTGACTCAGTCAACAGTGCAGTCAACAGTCAACTGTTGACTGTTGAAACTGTAGATGGGGCCCAGGTGTCATTGACACATATCTTGCACTTTTTTTAAGTGGATATTTAGAGGGGGGTCCACCTGTCATTTGCACTATACCTAACCACTGATTATACTAACTAGTACTAGGAGTACTAATCAGCTAACGGAGAGCCGGCCGGCCACCACACACAGAACACACACACGCACACACAAGGCTAGGGTTAAGAGAAGATAGCATTTTGTGATTTTTGTAGGATTTAAACCATGCATCAAATGAATTTGGTCCAGTGGAGTAATATGAAGTTTATCAAGTGTACATTCTACTCATATTTATTTTTGGCCTGTTAGTAGTTGTTTAACCACTGATTAGGGGATGTTTAGGGGGTCAATCAGTGTAAAATCCCTAAAGCTAGCCATATAGCTACACTAATTAGCAGCAGCAGATTCAGTAGAGCAGCGCTGCGAGCAGCAGCAGGCGATGGCGAGGCCACGCACGGGCGTGCGGGCAAGGGCGCGCTGGGCGTAGGCGGTCGCGGCCAGGACGGGCGAAGCAGGCGCGGGGCGGCTATAGGGTGCAGTCCAAGGACGTGGCCACGGCGGGCGCGAGCAGAGACAGGGCGCGGTGGGCGGCAACTCAGGGAGCGGCGATGCGTGGGGCTCGCCGTGCGTGTGAGGGCCACGGCAGGGGCGCATGACCGCGCGCGGGAGCCGAGCTCCGGCCATGGCATCCGAAACACCGGCCGGCGATGAGCAGCGGCAGCAGGACGGTGGGCTCGGCGGAGGCACCGCCACGCGCGGGCGAGCTCGAACGGGGATGCGGTCGGGTGGATGTTGAGTCGCGGGCAGCAGGCACACAAGGCCGCGGCGGTCGTAAGTACGGAGCAGGTGGGGGGCGAACCAATGGCTCGTGCGGTCGCGGACTACGGTGGAACACAGAGAGGAGGGGAAGGAGGGGGTAGCTCACATCGGAGCACATGGAGGCTCAGCGACAACTTAGGAGCAGCAGGGGGCGACGAAACCGACTCGGCGGAGCCCGGTGGTTGGAGGTTGAAGACGACCTCGTCCTCAGCGTTGCGGTGGCGCTGAGCTCGAACGAGGCGAGGTAGTCGACGTAGGCGAGGAAGAGGGAGATCCTGGATGCGGCGGCGGACGACGGCGGCTGGTCACGGCGTCGGGCGCGAGGCGGATTCCCTGATCCAGATCAAGAAAAAAAAGGGAGGGGAGTGACGTGGGGTAGGTAGGGTTTGGGTGTCGGGGAGGGGCGCCGGCCATATGTAGGCAGGGGGCACGGTGGATGGGCGGCATCTGGCCGATGCCCTCCACGACCCCCCCCCCTCGTCAACAGGAGGAGGAGGGATGGGTAGGTGGGCCGGCCTGGCCTGTTGGTTGGGCCAAGGTCCAGGGTGAGGGGGGAAAGGCTTTTCTCTTTTGTTTCTATTTTGGTTTCTCCTTTTTTTGTTTTAAGTCACTTTAAAATATTAAGGCCTCTTGTAAAAGTGTGGTACCTTCACCTTAAATACCTAGGCATTAATTGGCACACTCCAATCATTTTAGTTTTTATGTTTGAAAACTATTGTTGTTTGCCATATTTTGAATTTGGTTTCTAGACCGGTATTTGAACTAACGAGAGATTAGTAACAGTATCCGAGGTGACATGGCATCATTAGCGTGAGATAACTGTAGCCTAATTATCCGGGCGTCACACATGGCCAACTGGTTCCCTATGGCCCTCGCTGGCACACAGCGCGCCTGGCTGCTCAGCCTGCCAGGATCCTCCGTGGCTTCCTGGGAGGAGCTGAGCGGCCGCTTCGTCGCACGCTTCATAGCACCGGCGCCAGTCGTCATCGCGGCCCTCCTCGGTGGCTCGCAGGCGCCACCCTCGGACCGTCACGTCAAGCAGTTCTTCCACCAGATCGGCGCCGCCTCTGTACAGCCGGGAGCCCCTCCGGGATGGGCGGCGCCCAAGGCCGACCTCACCTTCGACTCAGGGGACCACCCCGCTACCACTGCTGGCTCAGGCACGCTCCCAATGATCTGCACACCCACCATCTGCAACATTGTCGTAACCAAGACCCTCATCGACGGCGGAGCAGGCATCAACGTGCTCTCCATGGAACCTTTTGGCTTGATTTACGTGCCACATGGCCGGCTCCACCCCATCAAGCCTTTCTCCGGAGTCGGCAGCGGATCCACCAGGCCCTTGGGGCAAATACGCCTCCTGGTCACCTTCGGTACCCGGGACAACAACCGCACCGAGCTGATCGACTTCAACATCATCCGCATCGGCCTCCCGTACAACGCCATCCTCTGGTACCCCGCCCTGGCTCAGTTCATGGCAGCGACCCATGCGGCCTACAACCTCATGAAGATGCCAGGCAGCAGCGGTGTCCTCACCATGACTAGAGACCCAAGGAGGCTCTGACGGCCCTCAAGCTCGCCTTCAGGGCCATCGCGGCAGCATGCCCGACCGACAAAGCCGCCCCAGGGGCCAATGGGGCTGCGCAGGCGAAAAAGAAGCAGCTATTCACTCAGGATCGGGCCGAAACGAAGCAAGTGCCGGTCGAGGAGGATGGATCCTCGGGAGCCACCTTCACCATAGGCGCCAACCTCAACCCGGACCAAGAGGAGGCATTGGTGAAATTCATGCGCGTGAACAAGGAGGTATTCGCCTGGGAGCCCAAGCAGCTAGTGGGGTCCCCAGGGGGGTAACGGAGCATCACTTAAGGGTGCCCCAATGTGCGCCCTGTGAAGCAGAAGGCGCGGCGACAGTCCATGGAGAAGCAGTCCTTCATCATCCAGGAAACTCACAAGCTAGAAGCGGCAGGTGTCATTCGCGAAGTCCGGTACTCGGAGTGGCTGGCAAACCCCGTCGTTGTGCCCAAGAAAGGCGGGAAGGAACTCATGTGATTTGACTTCACTAACCTCAACAAAGCCTGCCCCCAAGACCCGTTCCCGCTCCCTCTTATCGACCAGATCGTCGACTCCACCGCCGAGTCCGACCTGCTGTGTTTCTTGGATGCATTCTCGGGTTACCACCAGATCAATATGGCGATGGAGGGCGTGGAGAAGACGGCCTTCTTGACCCCGTGTGGGGTATACTACCACACCTGCATGCCGTTCGGACTGCGCAACACTGGGGCGACCTTCCAGCAACTGATGCACATCGCCCTGGGTCAGCAGCTGGGGAGAAATGCTTAAGCCTACATCGATGAAATCGTGGTGAAGTCTCGGGAGGCATGAGCAGCTGGGGAGAAATGCTTAAGCCTTGCAAAACGAGAGAGCTTCTGGAACTGAGTGTTGTATTGATAGACAGACATGGTGCCTTGCTTGAGATTGCGGAATTCCTCACGCTTAAGCTCAACAACACTTTCTGGAATGTGGTGTGCTTTGAAGTCACGGCGGAAATCATCCCAAGTGATCACACGACCTCCTCTGGAATCTTTGTATTGCTGGAACCACTCAGCAGCTTGATCTTTGAGTTGAAAAGAGGCAAACTTGACAAAGTCCTCAGGTCTCACATTGCTGCACTCGAAATGCTTGCTGATGTCCACGAGCCAATCATCGGCGTCTGTGGCCTCGACACAGTAGCTGAAGGACTTTGGCTGATTAGCAAGGAACTGGTTCAGTGAAGCGAAGTGCGGCTGATTGTTGCCTTGGCCTTGATTCTCTTGATTAGCTTGCCCTTGGCTGCGATCTTGCAAGAGCTGAATCAGAATCTGAGCATTGGCATTTGTGGCAGTCATCAGGGCCTGCCATGCTTCCGGAGGCGGAGGTGGTGGTGGAGGGTTAGCCTGATTCCCTTCATTGCGTTCCGGATTCTGACGCGTTGGTGGAGCCATCCTGAAGAGGGTGACATCCATTAGCATCTTGACAGAGATATATTGAAGCTGAATCAAAGGAACGACATTGCAACATATAGTCTTCACAATTAACATTCGAACAAGAATGAGCGAATGAATTCCAATGTAAAACGTCACACTTCCAAAGCTGAGAAGCCACTTAGAACATGGTAAGGAATAAAATCAACAAGGTACGGAAGTGAACAAATACTTGGTAAGGATTACCCAATCACAAACCAAATATCTGCGGAAGAAATACTAGAGCTACAAGAATTCCCACTTATAAACTCCCGAAACTTTCTGGTTATGCAATCAGGTGTTGGGGATACAGGGGAAGCATAATATCTCACCCAAACTAGCAAATCCTACAACCAGCTTTATCCATCCTTCAACACATAACCAAGAAACCTTCGGAAATCGTCTACCTCAACCTTCGAAAACACATCCGTTATACAAGTCATGGCAATACTCCTGCACTCGCCACAGTACTGGGCTATCAGGGTTATCTCACCAACAACTGTACAAAAGAGATTTTCGATGTCGGCGTACTAAACTCAGGTATTCCAAAACCGCAACGATAAGATTATGACGACAACACCTCGGAGCTCAACTCCCCGGGACACTGCCACAACCCCTAAATGTCAGGAGGCAACCAAGACAATGTTGTCATCATAAAACCATCGGAACGATTGTAATATACCCGCGTGATCCTAAAAAAAAAATTTTAGTGAAATTTGAGAAGAGAAGAGTCAAAACTCTACGTCAGGATGCCTTACCAGAAGGTCGAAGGGACTGGGGAGTAAAAAGAATTCCTAAACTCTCCGATATATGATTCCTAAAAGACTCAAAACATTTTTCTAGACACAACTCGGCCGCTAAAGATGATCAAACAGTGGGGGCTCCTAAGGTCGGGGAAAGGCTCTGATTACCAACTTGTAACGCCCTCGATGCGGCTATATCTCCCACGTGTCGAGGCACGACTTAGAGGCATAACCGCATTGAAAGCAATGTCGCAAGTGAGGTAATCTTCACACAATCCATGTAATAGATAAAAGGGGAAGGATACATAGTTGGCTTACAATCGCCACTTCACACAAGTACATAAATAACATCCATCATACAGATTACACTCAACGTCCGACTACGGTACCAAAATGAAAGAAGACTACCCCAAATGCTAAACAGATCCCCGGATCACCCAACTGGGCTCCACTACTGATCATCTGGAAAAGAAACATAGTAACGGCCACGTTCCTCGTCGAACTCCCAAGTGAGCTCGGTCGCGTCATCTGCACTGGCATCGTTGGAACCTGCAACTGTGGTGATAATATCTGTGAGTCACGGGGACTCAGCAATCTCACACCCGCGAGATCAAAACTATTTAAGCTTAAAGGTGGGAAAGGGGTTTGTGAGGTGGAGCTGCAGCAAGCGACTAGCATATGGTGGCTACAGCACAAAAGAGAGCGAGAAGAGAAGGCAAAGCACGTTCGTAAAACTAGTAGTGATCAAGAAGTGATCCTGAACAACCTACGTCAGGCATAACTCCAACAACCGTGTTCACTTCCCGGACCCCGCCGAGAAGAGACCATCACGGTTACACACGCGGTTGATGTGTTTTAGTTAAAGTCAACTTTGGGTTTTCTACAACCGGACATCAACAAATTCCCATCTGCCTCATAACCGCGGGCACGGTTTTCGAAAGATAATACCCTGCAGGGTGTCCCAACTTAGCCCATGATAAGCTCTCACGGTCAACGAAGGATATTCCTTCTACGGGGAAGACCCGATCAATCTCGGAATCCCGGACTACAAGACATTTCAACAGCAATAAAACAAGTCCAGCAAAGCCGCCCGATTGTGCCGACAAATCCTGATAGGAGCTGCACATATCTCGGTCTCAGGGCACATCCGGATAAGCTAAGCGTACAGGAGCCAACATAACCCAAGTTGCCAAGGGACGGCCCTGCACGGTGCTCTAGTTTGGACCAGCAATCGAAGGAGAACTGGCCCGGGGGGGTTAAAATAAGATGACCCTTGAGTCTGCAGAACCCAAGGGAAAAAGGCTTAGGTGGCAAATGGTAAAACCAATGTTGGGCCTTGCTGGAAAAGTCTCATTCAAAGCGAACTGTCAAGGGGGTCCCATAAATCACCCAACCGTGTAAGGAACGCAAACTCCGGGAACATAACACCGGTATGACGGAAACTAGGGTGGCAAGAGTGGAACAAAACACCAGGCATAAGGCCGAGCCTTCCACCCTTTAGCAAGTATATAGATGCATTAATTAAATAAGCGGTATTGTGATATCCCAACAAGTAAACATGTTCCAACAAGGAACAACAAGTCCATGTTCCAACAAGGAACAAACTTCATCTTCACCTGCAACTAATAACGCTATAAGAGGGGCTGAGCAAAGCAGTAACATAGCCAAACAACGGTTTGCTAGGACATGGATGGTTAGGGGCTGACATGGCAATATAGGAGGCATGATATAGCAAGTGGTAGGTATCGCAGCATAGGCATAGCAAAAGAGCGAGCAATCTAGCAAGCAAAGATAGAAGTGATTTCGAGGGTATGGTCATCTTGCCTGCAAGGTTCTCAGAGTTGTCGAAAGCTTGGTTCTCGAAAGCGTTCTCAACAGGATCCTCGTTCACGTACTCGTCTCCCGGCTCTACTCAAGACAAGAGAACAAGCAAAGGAACCAAAATCAACCACGATGCAATGCGCAAGCAATATGATGCAAAACATGGCATGATATGCGAGAGATGATATGCAATGCGTATGCAAGCTACGGAAGGACAAAGATGAACAAGGCATAAACTTGGCAAACCAAGCATGCCACTGGATAGATGAGGTGATTTCGGTTGAAATCGATATACAGATCACCGGAATCGGATGCACGGTTTGCAAATGGCAAGCAATACAAGAATGACACGAATCTGCCATAAACAGCATGATGCTACTTAGCAAGCAACAAATAATTAAGCTACTGCACCCAACCATGACAACAAAGCATATGAAAGTAAACTACTCAAGATGCCTGACAAAAGATGAACACTGAGCTACGGCTAAATCACATCATAACAGGTCCAAACAAGCATGGCAAAAGTGCAAAAGATAACAGGTTCACAGACTTAGTGAAAATATCAACAAAGCAGAAACTAACATCAGGATGACATGTTCAGAGCAATGAAACAACATTCTACAGGAACTGAACATAGCAAAATAAGGCATGGCATGAATCTACCCATAGCACTTGACAAAAGTCTCTTACTGACCATAAGTCAAAAAGGACCAGAAAATATGATTACACCCATGACAAATAAGCAAGTTTCGTTACAGGTTTAAGACTTAGCAGAAAACTGGACATGGCAGAAAACTAATAACGACTAGGCATGGTCGTGAGCTCGATGCACTCACTACAGAGCATTTCATGATAAACTAATCATACATACATCAAGAAGACATGGCATAGTAACAATACATGGCAAGAATAACATCATATCATGCAAGGATCAGCAACACCAAGCTTGGCAAAATCGAATAACACGTAAACAATCTGCCAGCAACATTTTGAAGCAAAAGTAGAGCTCGATTGACTCAATCTATGGCACTCCATAATTGCAAACAAAGGCATGGATGGATTTAGAAAATACTCAAGTCCAAAACTCCCTTACTGATCATGCTCAAATTATTCATAGATCTCTCGGAAACAACATGAACACATGGCATAAAAGTAACAGCAGTCAGGGACTTAGTGAAATCACTAAGTCTCTGAAATCAGCAACATCAGGTGACCTAGTTTGCATGCTTGTGCTAGTCACCACAAGTATCAAAAAAATACATGGCAAAATACTCTGAATAGGTAACAGGGCATATTACAAAACTCATGTAGGACTCAACTTCATAGGAGGTACACATCAATCATGGCAAAAATGACAAAAGTGCATGTTCAGATAAGATCCAGCAACTAACAGCAACTAGCCCTCTTCTAACAGCATTTAGGGCATCAAGATGACCTCAAATGAAAATGATGCAATGTAACAAAATTATGCACTCTTCGAGACGAACAATTTGACATCTTATACGCGCGAAACGGATCTACGGACACAAAGTTATGGCAGGTTGAACATGCGATGATCATGTGAAAAATCTAGGACTCAGAGAAATAACGAGGTGGAAGAGTCAACCAGATCTAGGGTTCCGACGCACGGTTCCCGAGGTTCGCCGGCCGGAGTTGGAGGGGGGCTCGGCGGAGAGGGTCGGGGCGAGGCGGCGGCGGCGGGATCCAGTCGGCCGGCACCGGATCCGGGCGGCGCGGGCGGCGGAAATGGCCGGGAGGCGCGGAGGCGACGCTGGCGGGGAGCGGCGCGACGCCGGCGGACGGCGGGGCGGCGAAGCGCGGGCGTCGCCGGCGAGCGCTGCGGCGGCGCGGTCGGGGCGCACGGGCGGCGGCGGAGGCGAGCGGGCGCGTGCGGGTGGCGCGGGGAGGCTTCGGGCGAGCGGGGCGCGGTCGGGCCCGGCGCGGGCGTGGGCGGGCCTCCCGCGGGCCTGGCGGGCCACGGCGGCGCTGGGGCGCTGGGGGCGACGCATGGCGCCCTGGCGGTGGAAGAGGGCGCGGTCAACGGCGGCGGGACCAATGGAGGCGCGACAAGTGGCGGCGGAGGGCTTGCCGGCGCTGAAAACGAGGAGGGGAGGTGGCTGGATCCGGCTGGTGGCGCGGTTTTCAAAGGGGGGGCGGCGGCTGAGGGTAGGGAAGGCTAGGGACACCCAAAAATGGCAAGGGGGCTTCTTAAATAGGCAGGGATCTAGGGTTAGGGGTTTACATCCGTTTTCGGACCCTCGGATCGTGATCGGACGCTCCGGACACGAGGGGGGAGCTAGGGAGCTCCAAACGGAGTGCGGTTTTCGCCCACGCGATCGTGATCGAACGGCGAAGGACATGGGAGTGACTTAGATGGGTTATTGGGCTGTTTAGAAGGGGTGTTGGCCTGCAACACACACGAGGCCTTCACGGTTACCCGGTTAACCGTTGGAGTACCAAACGAACTCCGATTGACCCGAAACTTGAGAGGCGGTCTACCGGTGCTATACCAAGGCCACATGTCAAACCTCGGTCCATTCCGAGAATGTTTAATACCCGCTCACGAAGAAATGTAAAAGGGGACGCCGGGAGACATAGGAGCGCCGGATTGCAAAACGGACAACGGGAAAGATGCTCGGATTTATGAGACGAACGCGTATGCAAATGCGATGCACATGATGACATGATATGAAATGCATGACATGACCAAAATGCAAAACGGAGAGAACCCAACCACGGAGGGAAAATCATAGCACATAGCCGAAAATGGCAAGAGTTGGATTACAAATATGGCAAGTTACATCTGGGGCGTTACAACACACCACCACTACGAGAGGATCTCGTCCCGAGATCTAGGACTGAAAGAACTCCGGATACTCGGAACGTAGGTGGTCTTCACGCTCCCAGGTGGCCTCTCGGTCTGAATGATGTGACCATTTCACTTTGAGGAATTTGATTGACTTGTTGCGAGTCTTGCGCTCAGTTGTCTCAAGAATAGCAACTGGATGCTCATGATAGGACAAATCTTCTTGAAGATCAATCTCTTCGAAGTTGATGGTGCGCTCAGGCGTCTTGAAGCACTTGCGAAGCTGTGACACGTGGAAGACATTGTGCACATTTGCAAAGTTGGAGGGAAGCTCAAGTTGATAGGCGAGATCGCCTCGTTTGCCGATGATCTTGAAAGGGCCGACGTATCTGGGGGCAAGTTTCCCCTTGATACCGAAGCGACGAGTTCCTTTCATTGGAGAGACGCGGAGGTAAACATGGTCTCCTATCTCGAATGCCACATCTCGGTGTTTGCTATCGTAATAGCTCTTCTGGCGCGATTGCGCGGCTTTGAGGTTCTCACGAATCACCTTGCACATGGCCTCAGCCTCTGAGATCAAATCCATCAAATCATTGCCGAGCAATTGACGTTCACCGGTTTCAGACCAGTTGAGAGGAGTACGGCACTTTCTGCCATAGAGGATCTCGAATGGGGCTTTGTCCGAGCTGGCTTGAAAACTGTTGTTGTAAGAGAATTCAGCATAAGGAAGACAATCCTCCCACTTCATGCCGAAAGAGATAACACAAGCTCTGAGCATATCTTCAAGAATTTGGTTGACACGCTCGACTTGTCCACTAGTCTGAGGGTGGAACGCCGTGCTGAAGCGGATGTTGGTGCCCATGGCCTTCTGAAAAGAATCCCAAAACTTGGAGGTAAAGATGCTGCCACGGTCTGAAGAAATCAATTGCGGAATGCCGTGCAAAGAGACAATTCTGGAGGTGTAGAGCTCTGCCAGCTGCGCTGCTGTGATAGACTCTTTGATAGGAAGAAAATGAGCCACTTTGGTGAGCTTGTCGATGACGACGAAGATAGCATCATTTCCACGCTTGGACTTAGGAAAACCAGTCACGAAGTCCATTTCGATATGATCGAACTTCCATTCAGGAATAGCAAGAGGTTGGAGAAGACCAGCTGGTCGTTGGTGTTCTGCTTTCACCCTTCTGCAGACATCACACTCATTCACGAATTGAGCGATCTCACGCTTCATTCGAGTCCACCAATACGACTGCTTGAGGTCATGGTACATCTTTGTACTTCCAGGATGAATAGACAGAAGAGAATTGTGCGCTTCATTCATAATGACTTTACGAAGATCACCCTTTGGAACCACAATCCGGTCCTCGAAGAAAAGAGTATCTCTGTCATCAACTCGATAGCACTTGTATTTGGGGATGCTCTTTTCAATACCACGTTTCACCTTCTTCACCATGGTATCCAACAATTGAGCCTCACGAATTTGATCTTCCAAGGTAGGAGAGACGATGAGGTTGGCAAGAAAACCTTGAGGAACAACTTGGAGATTCAACTTGCGGAAAGCTTCACAAAGATCCGGTTGAAATGGCTTGAGGATTAAGCTGTTGCAGTAAGCCTTCCTGCTCAAAGCGTCTGCAATCACATTAGCCTTGCCTGGAGTATATTCAATACTCGGATTATACTCTTGAATCATTTCGACCCATCGAGTTTGCCTGAGGTTGAGATGAGGCTGAGTGAAGATATACTTGAGACTCTTGTGATCGGTGAAAATGTCCACTTTTCTTCCCAACAGGAGATGTCTCCATGTTATTAGTGCGTGGACAACTGCCGCCAACTCAAGGTCGTGAGTGGGGTAGTTCCTTTCATTGGGCTTCAACTGGCGAGAGGTATAGGCAACAACCTTCTTCTCTTGCATTAACACAGCACCGAGGCCCTGAAGAGAAGCATCACAGAATACTTCATAAGGCTTGGATTCGTCAGGAGGAGTCAGAACTGGAGCAGTGACGAGTTTCTCTTTGAGAGTGTTGAAAGCAATGTCACACTCAGGAGACCAGACATATTTCACATGCTTCTGGAGGAGGTTGGAAAGAGGCTTTGCAATCTTTGAGAAATTCTCAACGAATCTTCTGCAATAGCTTGCAAGTCCAAGAAAAACTGCGAAGCTGCTTGACATTCTGAGGAGGATTCCAATTCAAAACTGCAGACACCCTCTCCGGATTAACAGCGATGCCCTTGGCAGAGATGATATGACCAAGATAAAGAACTTCATCAAGCCAAAATTCACATTTGGAGAACTTCGCATATAATTGATACTCTCTGAGCTTGTCGAGTACCAATCGCAAATGTTTGGCATGATCCTTCTTATTCTTGGAGAAGACCAAAATATCATCGAGATAGACCAAGACAAATTCGTTGATGTAGGGGTTGAAGATGAAATTCATCAAGCGAGTGAAATATGGAGGAGCATTGACAAGGCCGAAAGACATGACAGTATATTCATAAGAACCAAAGCTTGTTCTGAATGCTGTCTTGGGAATATCTTCTTCACGAATGCGAATCTGATGATAACCCATACGAAGGTCAAGCTTGGAGAACACCTTAGCACCTTTGAGTTGCTCAAGTAGCTCATTGATGTTGGGAAGTGGGTACTTGTTCTTGATAGTCTTCTTGTTCAAAGGACGGTAATCGACACAAAGTCAGTCCGTGCCATCCTTCTTCTTGACAAAAAGAACACCACAACCCCAAGGAGAAGAACTCGGTCTGATCAGACCCAGACATTCTTGTTTATCGAGTTGAATCTTCAATTCCTTCAACTCATCTGGTCCAAGCTTGTAAGGACGCTTGCAAACGGGTTCCGTGCCAGGCTCAAGATCAATAACGAATTCAACTGGCCTGCGGGGAGGCATACCCGGAAGCTCTTCTGGAAAAACATCTTGGTACTCACAAACGACTGGAATCTGAGAGATAGCCTCCATTTCACCCATCTCATTGAGAGAAAACAACCGAATGGTATCATCACGAGAAGCATAGATGATCACATCGTTAGAAGAGTGAGTCAATTTGATTTCCCTGGCAGCACACTCAAGCTGAGCCTTGTGTTTAGAAAGCCAGTCCATCCCGAGAATGAGATCAATATCAGAATCACCAAGCACCATTGGAGAAGACAGAAATTTATAGTCGCCCATCTTGATAGAGACATTCGGAATCATTGTGGTGGCCCTCATAGGCTTGGCCGGAGAAACAACCCCCAAGGGTTTAGCCAATAATTCAGAAACGAAGTCATGCTTTGAAACAAATGATCTGGACATGAAACAATGCGATGCACCAGTATCAAATAAGACTTTGGCAGGAATATCATTAACAGGAAGATTACCCATGATCACTTCAGAAGAATCCTCTGCTTGAGCTGCATTCAACATGTTCACCTTGGCATGCTTAGGATTATGCTTGACCACTGCATTGCTGGAAGATTTCACAGGAGGAGGAGGCGGAAGGCGCCTTTGGTTGAAGCACTTGTTCGCATAGTGACCCTTCTGCTGGCATTTGTTACAAGTCACCTCTGAGAGCGGACGATGATAAGGAGCACTTGGCCTTGGAGCTTGATTCTGAGACTTGTTCTGATAGCCAGGGTTGGGTGGGTGGGAAGATCCACGGCCACTTGAATTCTTCTGCTGATAAGGCTGACGGAACGGAGGAGGAGGAGGCAACCAGAACTTCTGTTGCTTAGCTGCCACAAGTGAAGAAGAAGAAGACTGGACTGCGTCTCTGACTCTCTTCTTAGATGCCTCACACTTGAGCTGAGCAGCTTCTTGTTTCAGTGCCATGTTGTAGAATTCATCATACTTTAATGGCTCGAAAAGCACGAGAGCAAGTTGCAGATCTTCTCTGAGACCACGCCTGAACTGGTAGATCATACTCTTCTCATCAGGGATGTCTTGCCTTGCAAAACGAGAGAGCTTCTGGAACTGAGTGTTGTATTGATAGAAAGACATGGTGCCTTGCTTGAGATTGCGGAATTCCTCACGCTTAAGCTCAACAACACTTTCTGGAATGTGGTGTGCTTTGAAGTCACGGCGGAAATCATCCCAAGTGATCACACGACCTCCTCTGGAATCTTTGTATTGCTGGAACCACTCAGCAGCTTGATCTTTGAGTTGAAAAGAGGCAAACTTGACAAAGTCCTCAGGTGTCACATTGCTGCACTCGAAATGCTTGCTGATGTCCACGAGCCAATCATCGGCGTCTGTGGCCTCGACACAGTAGCTGAAGGACTTTGGCTGATTAGCAAGGAACTGGTTCAGTGAAGCGAAGTGCGGCTGATTGTTGCCTTGGCCTTGATTCTCTTGATTAGCTTGCCCTTGGTTGCGATCTTGCAAGAGCTGAATCAGAATCTGAGCATTGGCATTTGTGGCAGTCATCAGGGCCTGCCATGCTTCCGGAGGCGGAGGTGGTGGCGGAGGGTTAGCCTGATTCCCTTCATTGCGTTCCGGATTCTGACGCGTTGGTGGAGCCATCCTGAAGAGGGTGACATCCATTAGCATCTTGACAGAGATATATTGAAGCTGAATCAAAGGAGCGACATTGCAACATATAGTCTTCACAATTAACATTCGAACAAGAATGAACGAATGAATTCCAATGTAAAACGTCACACTTCCAAAGCTGAGAAGCCACTTAGAACATGGTAAGGAATAAAATCAACAAGGTACGGAAGTGAACAAATACTTGGTAAGGATTACCCAATCACAAACCAAATATCTGCGGAAGAAATACTAGAGCTACAAGAATTCCCACTTATAAACTCCCGAAACTTTCTGGTTATGCAATCAGGTGTTGGGGATACAGGGGAAGCATAATATCTCACCCAAACTAGCAAATCCTACAACCAGCTTTATCCATCCTTCAACACATAACCAAGAAACCTTCGGAAATCGTCTACCTCAACCTTCGAAAACACATCCGTTATACAAGTCATGGCAATACTCCTGCACTCGCCACAGTACTGGGCTATCAGGGTTATCTCACCAACAACTGTACAAAAGAGATTTTCGATGTCGGCGTACTAAACTCAGGTATTCCAAAACCGCAACGATAAGATTATGACGACAACACCTCGGAGCTCAACTCCCCGGGACACTGCCACAACCCCTAAATGTCAGGAGGCAACCAAGACAATGTTGTCATCATAAAACCATCGGAACGATTGTAATATACCCGCGTGATCCTAAAAAAAATTTTAGTGAAATTTGAGAAGAGAAGAGTCAAAACTCTACGTCAGGATGCCTTACCAGAAGGTCGAAGGGACTGGGGAGTAAAAAGAATTCCTAAACTCTCCGATATATGATTCCTAAAAGACTCAAAACATTTTTCTAGACACAACTCGGCCGCTAAAGACGATCAAACAGTGGGGGCTCCTAAGGTCGGGGAAAGGCTCTGATTACCAACTTGTAACGCCCTCGATGCGGCTATATCTCCCACGTGTCGAGGCTCGACTTAGAGGCATAACCGCATTGAAAGCAATGTCGCAAGTGAGGTAATCTTCACACAATCCATGTAATAGATAAAAGGGGAAGGATACATAGTTGGCTTACAATCGCCACTTCACACAAGTACATAGATAACATCCATCATACAGACTACACTCAAGGTCCGACTACGGTACCAAAATGAAAGAAGACTACCCCAAATGCTAAACAGATCCCCGGATCACCCAACTCGGCTCCACTACTGATCATCTGGAAAAGAAACATAGTAACGGCCACGTTCCTCGTCGAACTCCCAAGTGAGCTCGGTCGCGTCATCTGCACTGGCATCGTTGGAACCTGCAACTGTGGTGATAATATCTGTGAGTCACGGGGACTCAGCAATCTCACACCCGCGAGATCAAAACTATTTAAGCTTAAAGGTGGGAAAGGGGTTTGTGAGGTGGAGCTGCAGCAAGCGACTAGCATATGGTGGCTACAGCGCAAAAGAGAGCGAGAAGAGAAGGCAAAGCACGTTCGTAAAACTAGTAGTGATCAAGAAGTGATCCTGAACAACCTACGTCAGGCATAACTCCAACAACCGTGTTCACTTCCCGGACCCCGCCGAGAAGAGACCATCACGGTTACACACGCGGTTGATGTGTTTTAGTTAAAGTCAACTTTGGGTTTTCTACAACCGGACATCAACAAATTCCCATCTGCCTCATAACCGCGGGCACGGTTTTCGAAAGATAATACCCTGTAGGGGTGTCCCAACTTAGCCCATGATAAGCTCTCACGGTCAACGAAGGATATTCCTTCTACCGGGAAGACCCGATCAATCTCGGAATCCCGGACTACAAGACATTTCAACAGCAATAAAACAAGTCCAGCAAAGCCGCCCGATTGTGCCGACAAATCCTGATAGGAGCTGCACATATCTCGGTCTCAGGGCACATCCGGATAAGCTAAGCGTACAGAAGCCAACATAACCCAAGTTGCCAAGGGACGGCCCTGCACGGTGCTCTAGTTTGGACCAGCAATCGAAGGAGAACTGGCCCGGGGGGGTTAAAATAAGATGACCCTTGAGTCTGCAGAACCCAAGGGAAAAAGGCTTAGGTGGCAAATGGTAAAACCAATGTTGGGCCTTGCTGGAAAAGTCTCATTCAAAGCGAACTGTCAAGGGGGTCCCATAAATCACCCAACCGTGTAAGGAATGCAAACTCCGGGAACATAACACCGGTATGACGGAAACTAGGGTGGCAAGAGTGGAACAAAACACCAGGCATAAGGCCGAGCCTTCCACCCTTTACCAAGTATATAGATGCATTAATTAAATAAGCGGTATTGTGATATCCCAACAAGTAAACATGTTCCAACAAGGAACAACAAGTCCATGTTCCAACAAGGAACAAACTTCATCTTCACCTGCAACTAACAACGCTATAAGAGGGGCTGAGCAAAGCAGTAACATAGCCAAACAACGGTTTGCTAGGACATCACGATGCAGCCGAGCTGGTAAGGTCTTCCAAGGCCTGCCAGTTCCATGCCAAGCAAATCCACCAGCCGGCCCAAGGCCTCCAGACTATCCGACTCTCGTGGTCGTTCACGGTTTGGGGGCTGGATATCCTGGGTCTGTTCCCTCGAGCGCCCGGGGGCTACCGCTACCTCTACGGCACCATCGACAAGTTCACCAAATGGGCGGAGGTGGAAGCCATCCGCACCATCCCAGTCGGGTCCGTGGTCAAGTTCGTTGGAGGTCTCATGAGCCAGTTTGGGTCCCTAACCGCATCATCACTGACAACGGCTCGCAGTTCACTAGCAATCTCTTCAAGACATATTGTGCTAACCTTGGAACGCAGATTTGCTACGCTTCGATGGCACACCCCAGGAGCAATGGCCAAGCCAAGAGCGCCAACGTCAACGTCTTGAGAGGCCTCAAGACTAGGACTTTCAAGAAGAAGCTCGAGGCCTGCAGCAGGGGCTGGCACGACGAGCTCCAGTCTGTGTCGTGGTCCATCCGCACCACCGCCACCAAGCCAACAGGCGAGACCCCGTTCTTCCTCGTCTATAGAGCAGAAGCCGTTCTCCCTCACGAGGTCAGGCATCGCTCTGCGCAGGTCCTGGCGTTTGATGAGACGCATCAGGACGCCATGCGGGGGATGGACCTCGTGCTGGCAGAGGAATGCCGTCGTGAAGTCTCACTCCGAGCGGCAAGGTACCAGCAGGCGCTGCGACGTTACCATTGTCGCAGCGTCCGCTCCAGGACGATCGAGGTGCGTGATCTCGTACCGAGGCGGGTGCTCTCCAGGGAAGGGTTGCATAAGCTCTCACCCATGTGGGAGGGCCCGTTTAGGATTGCCCGTGTCTCCATTACTGGCGCCGTGCGCCTAGAGACGCAGGACGGGATCCCCATCCAAAACACCTGGAACATCCAGCACCTCCGGAAGTTCTACCCATGAAGCAAGGCCCGGTGCCTGTGAAGGTCTCCGCTCGTGACACTCTCACGTAATAATGAGTGGGGTTATACACGCCCCAGAGTATCCGGAGTGCCACCCTTGGGCCTCGGGGGCTCCCTCCCACGTCCTAGTGGTAGCACTTAGCTCCGCGCTGGTGAGAAGACTAGACTAGGTGCCGGACGCGGATGTTCATTTGCTTTCTGTAGTTGGTTTGCCCCCTTTTAATTGAATTTGAAGTTCTGGCGTTGACTTGGTTGAATCCCCTCTTCTTTTTGATTCTTCCCACGATTCTTTGTTTGGCGCCAGGGAGGGCGGCTGTTGCCCGACGCTCTCCCTCATGCGCCCCGCGCAGAGCTATGGGACGGGTGTGCGTGTGTGCGCACTCCCCTGGTCTCCGTGGGGCGCCCTCGTTTGGGCATGTGATCGGTGCACCCCCCCCCCTTTATTTAAGTCCGTGCCCCACGGGTACTGTGACGTGGTGCGCTAGGCCATGATCAGCCCATGCTTGAGGCCTCGCGCAAGGAGGGATACAGATTTCCTAACGATTTTTCACAGCTTCACAATGTCGCCCGAGTCGGCAGCAGGGAAGCCCCACCAGATGCCAGGAGGCGCGCGCCCTCACGAGGTGGAAGCTACCCTGGATGTACCAAGCTAAGTTACCCATCTACGCCTACTTAAGGCACCGGTTCCACAACACAACCCAGAAACAATAAACACAGCACAAAATAGCATAAGCACTACGGTTCATTACACGCCCTCGCAGGGCCCCGTATTCGTTTTTGCAATACAGAAGGAAAGGAAAGGAAGGGACAGGCAAAAGCGGCTCCTACGACGCGGCTGCTCACGAAGGTCAGCCCCTTGGACTCAGCCAGAGGCCTCCTCGCGCTTCACTGGGGCGCGGCGATGGGACGACCCGCCAACGTCCTTGAAGCGGGCATGACCGTGTGGCGGCTGGTCATAGCCACCGCTGCTGGAGCTCTCGCCGGAGGAGGAGCAGCCGTAGCCGGACAAACCGAGGCTATTGCCAAGGGCGAGTTCACCCTCATCCCCGTCACGGCCGTCGCCAAGGCCGAGCACTTCGTCACCATCGTTGTCTTCAAGGCAGCACCCGCGCGCGGCGACCGTCTTCCTCGAACACCCTCACGAAGAGGGTCGCGCCGCCGTCCTACTTGAAGTGGAGGGTGCACCGCCTGCTCAGACCGCACGCGCGGGCAAACGTCTGCCAGCCACGGGCCAGGGCTACGTTGGTCGCGACAGAGACCTCCACCGTGGCCCAAGAAGCTTTGCTGCAGCAGCCGTCGGCCTGCAGCCAGAGGCCGCCAGGGCCCATGGCCGGCAGTTCGCCGGCAAAGGAGCATGGAAGCTGAAGCTAGGTGCCGTCCGGGTTCTCTGACCACACGACAAACTCCGGCAGGACCTCCGCCGAGTTGAAGCGCGGCCGAGGAGGTCGGGCAACCATGGTGCGCATCCCCTCATGGCCAGGACTACCACGTCTTGGGTGGCTCCCACCGCCCGAAGAGGCGCTGCCGCGGCTGCCTGGGACGGTGCTGGACCCAGAGAAGTTCGTCCACGCCCACAAGGGACCACAGCGGGGGTTGCGGCGTGCTTGCGGGGACGACCGTGCCCCCTCTTAGGCGGCGGCGAGCTGGGGCCCTCTTAACGAGCCTTCCCCTTCTCCGCGGCCAAGAGCCTCTTCGTCGGCGCCATGGGTGTTGCAGCAAGACGGTGGGGCAAGGAGGAAGAAGAAGCAGGCGGAATGGAAGAAAAGATGAGCAACGGGGGCTCCGCCCCCCTTCCTCATTTATAGCCAGAAGGAGGCCAACCGCCGGCCTCCATGATCGCAGGTAATGATGGTTTTCCTTTGCATGCAGGAGGGACTCGTCAAGTCAGGCAGTTATCGAGGCAGCATGGGGAAGTGGAGACGCCCACGTCCCGTCAATCGCCACGCGTCGATCAAGGCCGCAGGCTGTTGGTGCCCGCGGCGCTCCGCACTTGGCCTTTGGCTTCGCCTTGAAGCCAAGTCCGCGCGCGCCTTAGGACCGGGGGCTACTATCGGTGTCCTGGGAACGAGGGTACCCGGACTTGCCTGCCTACAGCCATGGGCGTGGCTCCACCAACGGCCTGGTACGGGCCATCTTCATCAGCAACTTCTGAAGACCCTCGCGAGGGGCCAAGTCTCGTGAGGGGGGCGACACCAAGACCTCCCCTGGGGCGGCCTCACTAGGCTGACTCCCGAGGAACAAAGATATCAAGGCAAGGGGCACCTCGCGAGGTGCGCGTGACATGTGCCATGACGACCAAGGCCTGGCGGGCACCAGCGGGTACAGAGTACCAGTTGCCTCTTTGGCGCTAAAGGGGCAAGCGCATGCGAGAAGTCCCGAGGCATCAGGCAAAGGTTTCCATGTCGGTGCAACGAGACCAGGACCAGCAGGATGGCAGGACGGAGATCACCGCGGAGCCCACGGCGGCGTCACCATCAGAGCCTTTGGCGGGCAAATACCTCCTTTTGTCAGGCTATCTTGTACTAGTTGTCTCCCTTCAAAATTGGCTGTTGTGGGATCCCTTCCCGCCTAACATTTGGGGAGAGGACTCGGGCCTCTATAAATAGGACTATCCACCACCCTAGCAGGGGACGAATCATTGAGACCATCCTCACACACACACAAGCTCAACGAGCTCAGGAACACCTCTCCTCAGGAGGTTGTTCATCCCTTGTACGTGTTCATCCTCGGCCTGCAAGGCAATCCACTACCACCACACTGGAGTAGGGTATTACACCACAATGGTGGCCCGAACCAGTATAAACCCTCGTGTCTCTTGTTCTTTGGGTTCATCGGGCTAGGCCTTGAGATCATTGCAAGAGGGAGCGAGGGAGATAGAGATCTCCATGCGCACCCCAGTGTTCGAACCTCAAGGGTTTGCCGGAACCCGTAATCCAACACATCAGCCCACCAGTGATGGTGGCTCCACGTCCTCTCGAGCCCCTGGTGCTTTACTTGCCCGCCACTCCCCACTTAGCCAGCGCAGCGCTGGTGGCCGTTCGGGAAGGGCTCCAGGCCAAGGGCCTGCCACACGACGTCGCGTGTTCGGTCGAGATAATGCAACACCAAGACGCAACATCCATTTGAGCAGCCTCTGCCTCAGGACGGGTAGTGGTGTTAGCCCACTAAGGCTTGATGCGGAGCTTGACGGGGTCGTGACAGATCCAGTCAAGGGCAACAAACTCATCATTGGATAGAGCTGCTCCCAAGTCCTCGTGATCAAGAGAAACAGGTAAGGTCCATAGATGGGTACCTTACGGTTGAACACCGCAAACCAGGCTCTACATGACGGCGCTCCTGAGGCTGCAGTTGCCCCAATAGGTGACCGAGCCCCTAAGGTCCCCCAGCCTCAGGAGGTCTCGGACTCCACCAACACTTCCGCCCTGGTCGAGCACCCCGTGTACTTCGCCAGCACGGTACTGCGTGACGCGCGAGCATGCTACCCCATGCCATAGAAGCTTCTGCTCGTTCTCCTCGTTGCCTCGCACAAGCTGCGCCACTACTTCCAAGGACACCCCATTAAGGTCGTCTCAGCTTACCTGCTGGAGAGGCTGCTTCGGAGCCCCAATGCTGCGGGAAGGGTCGCCGAATGGAACATCGAACTTTAGGCATTCCAGCCGGAGTTCAGCACCACCAGGGTCATCAAGGGTGCCGCGCTCGCGGTGATACGCCCATTTTCCATCATGCTTTTATATCGATATTTATTGCATTATGGGCTGTTATTACACATTATGTCACAATACTTA
Organism: Aegilops umbellulata; assembly: GCA_032464435.1. Taxonomy (NCBI): domain Eukaryota; kingdom Viridiplantae; phylum Streptophyta; class Magnoliopsida; order Poales; family Poaceae; genus Aegilops; species Aegilops umbellulata. The sequence continues at coordinate 239,480,332 of CP136057.1, forward strand.
TGCCTTTTCTCTCTTATTTTACAAGGTTTACATGAAGAAGGACAATGCCGGCAGTTGGAATCCTGGGCTGGAAAAGGAGCAAATATTAGAGACCTATTCTGCACAACTCCAAAAGTCCTGAAACTCCACGAAAGTCAGTTTTGGAATATATTAAAAATATTGGGCGAAGAAAGCACCAGAGGGGGCCACCCACTGTCCACGAGGGTGGAAGGCGTGCCCTACCCCCTCCCCCCTCCCCCCCCCCCGAGCGCGCCACCCTGCCTCGTGCGCCACCTGGAAGCCACTCGATGCCCATCTTCTGGTATAAGGTGTCTTTTGCCCTGGAAAAAATCATAAGGAAGCTTTCGGGATGAAGTGTCGCCATCTCGAGGCGAAACCTTGGTGGAAACAATCTAGGGCTCCGGCAGAGCTGTTCTGCCGGGGAAACATCCCTCCGGGAGGGGGAAATCGTCACCATCATCATCACCATCAATCCTCTCATCGGGAGGGGGTCAATCTCCATCAACATCTTCACCAGCACCATCTCCTCTTCACCAGCTCATCGGGAGGGGGTTTACCTTAATTCTTCTTTCGTAGTTGCCAATGCTTGCGAGGGGGGTTAACAATAAGTGGGATGCTTGTCCAAGGAAGGGCAATACCCAAGCACCAGTCCACCCACATATCAAATTATCAAAGTAACGAACGTGAATCATATGAGCATGATGAAAACTAACTTGACAATAATTCCCATGTGTCCTCGGGAGCTCTTTCCTTTATATAAGAGTTTGTCCAGGCTTGTCCTTTGCTACAAAAAGGATTGGCCACCTTGCTGCACCTTGTTTACTTTTTTTACTTGTTATCCGTTACGAATTACCTTATCACAAAAACTATTTGTTACCGATAATTTCAGTGCTTGCAGAGAATACCTTACTGAAAACTGCTTGTCATTTCCTTCCACTCCTCGTTGGGTTCGACACTCTTACTTATCGAAAGGACTACAATAGATCCCCTATACTTGTGGGTCATCAAGAATATTTTCTGGTGCTGTTGCCGGGGAGTGAAGCGCCTTTTGTAGGTGGAATTTGGTAAGGAAAATTTTATATAGTGTGCTGAAATTTACTGTCACTTGTTACTATAGAAAATAATCCTTTGAGAGGCTTGTTCGGGGTATCTTCACCCCTGACCCGTAGAGAAAAGAGTTGCTCCTCAACCTACTGAACCTACTAAAAATGTTTACTTTGAAATTCCTTCGTGTATGATAGAGAAACTGCTAGCTAATCCTATTACAGGAGATGGAACATTACATCCCGATATGCACCTAATCTATGTGGATGAAGTTTGTGGATTATTTAAGCTTGCAGGTATGCCCGAGGATGTTATCAAGAAGAAGGTATTCCCTTTATCTTTGAAGGGAAAGGCATTGACATGGTTTAGGCTATGTGATGATATTGGATCATGGAACTACAACCGATTGAAATTGGAATTTCATCAGAAGTTTTATCCTATGCATATGGTTCATCGTGATTGTAATTATGTATATAATTTTTGGCCTCGTGAAGGAGAAAGTATCGCTCGAGCTTGGGGGATGCTTAAGTCAATGTTATATTCATGCCCCAATCATGAGCTCTCAATAGAAATTATTATTCAAAAAAATTATGCTCGGCTTTCTCTCAATAATCGCTCCATGCTCGATACTTCTTGTACTGGTTCTTTTATGATGAAGACTATTGAATTCAGGTGGGATTTATTGGAAAGAATTAAACGAAAATCTGGAGATTGGGAACTCGACGAAGGTAAGGAGTCAGGTATAACACCTAAGTTTCATTGTGTTATATCTTTTATGGATACCGATGCTTTTCGTGAATTTAGCACTAAATATGGACTTGACTCTGAGATAGTGGCTTCTTTCTGTGAATCATTTTCTACTCATGTTGATCTCCCTAAGGAGAAGTGGTTTAAATATTATCCTCCCACTGAAGTAATAGTAGTTGAACCTATTAAAATTGAATAAAAGACTATCACTTATAATGTTGATCCTATTGTTCCTACTGCTTACATTGAGAAACCACCTTTCCCTGTTAGAATAAAGGATCATGCTAAAGCTTCAACTGTGGTTCATAAGAGTAATGCTAGAACACCTACACCCTCCGAGCAAATTAAAGTTGAACCTAGTATTGATATGGTTAAGGATCTCTTGGTTGATAATATTGATGGGCATGTTATTTACTTCTGTGATGAAGCTGCTAGAATTGCTAGACCCGATACTAAAAATAAACATAGACCTGTTGTTGGCATGCCTGTTGTTTCTGTTAAAATAGGAGATCACTGTTATCATGCCTTATGTGATATGGGTGCTAGTGTCAGTGCAATACCTTATACTTTATATAAAGAAATTATGCATGATATTGCACCTGCTGAGATAGAAGATATTGATGTTACTATTAAGCTTGTCAATAGAGATACTATTTCACCAGTTGGGATTGTTAGAGATGTTGAAGTCTTGTGTGGGAAAATTAAATATCCAATTGATTTTCTTGTTCTTGCGTCCCCACAAGATGAATTTTGTTCCATTATATTTGGTAGACCTTTCTTGAATACTATTAATGCTAAGATAGACTGCAAAAAGGATATTGTTATTGTTGGTTTAGGGGATATGTCTCATGATTTTAATTTTGCTAAATTTCATAGACAACCCCATGATAAAGAATTGCCTAGTAAAGATGAAATTATTTGTCTTGCTTCAATTTCTGTGCTTCCTAATGATCGTTTAGAACAATATTTGCTAGACCACGAAAATGATATGTTTATGAATGAAAGAAGGGAAATAGATGAAGTATTCTTTAAACAGGGACCTATTTTGAAACACAACTTGCCTGTTGAAATTCTAGGGGATCCTCCTCCACCCAAGGGTGATCCTGTGTTTGAGCTTAAAACATTACCTGATACTCTTAAATATGCTTATCTTGATGAAAAGAAGATATATCCTGTTATTATTAGTGCTAACCTTTTAGAGCAGGAAGAAGAGAAATTATTGAAAACTCTGAAGAAGCACCGTGCTACTATTGGATATACTCTTGATGATCTTAAGGGCATTAGTCCCACTCTATGCCAGCACAAAATAAAATTGGAGAAAGACGCTAAACTGGTTGTTGATCACCAACGACGGTTAAATCCTAAGATGAAAAAAGTGGTAAGAAATGAAATACTAAAGCTTCTGGAGGCAGGTATAATTTATCCTGTTGCTGATAGTTAGTGGGTAAGTCATGTCCATTGTGTCCCTAAGAAGGGAGGTATTACTGTTGTTCCTAATGATAAAGACGAATTGATCCCACAAAGAATTGTTACAGGTTATAGAATGGTAATTGATTTCCGCAAATTAAATAAAGCTACTAGAAAGGATCATTACTCTTTACCATTTATTGATCAAATGCTAGAAATATTATCCAAACATACACATTTTTGCTTTCTAGATGGTTATTCTGGTTTCTCTCAAATACCTGTGTCAAAAGAGGATCAGGAAAAGACCACTTTTACTTGCCCTTTCGGTACCTTTACTTATAGACATATGCCTTTTGGTTCATGTATGCACCTGCTACCTTTCAAAGATGTATGACTGCTATATTCTCTTACTTTTGTGAAAAGATTGTTGAGGTTTTCATGGATGATTTCTCCGTGTATGGAACTTCTTTTGATGATTGCTTAATAAACCTTGATCGATTTTTGCAGAGATGTGAAGAAACTAATCTTGTCTTGAATTGGGAGAAGTGCCACTTTATGTTTAATGAAGGTATTGTCTTGGGGCATAAAATTTCTGAAAGAGGTATTGAAGTTGATAAAGCTAAAGTTGATGCTGTTGAAAAGATGGCATGTCCTAAGGACATTAAAGTTATAAGAAGTTTCCTTGGTCATGCCAGTTTTTATAGGAGGTTCATTAGAGACTTCTCAAAAATTTCTAGGCCTTTGACTAATCTCTTACAAAAAGATGTTCCTTTTGTCTTTGATGATGATTGTGTAGAAGCATTTGAAATACTAAAGAAAGCCTTGATTTCTGCACCTATTGTTCAGCCACCTGATTGGAATTTATCCTTTAAAATTATGTGTGATGCTAGTGATTATGTTGTATGTGCTATTCTAGGACAAAGAGTTGATAAGAAATTAAATGTTATCCAATATGCTAGTAAAACTCTAGACAGTGCCCAGAGAAATTATGCTACTATTGAAAAAGAATTTTTAGCAATTGTATTTGCTTGTGATAAGTTCAAACCTTATATTGTTGATTCTAAAGTAACTGTTCACACTGATCATGCTGCTATTAAATACCTTATGGAAAAGAAAAATGCTAAACCTAGACTTATTAGATGGGTTCTCTTGCTACAAGAATTTGATTTGCATATTATAGATGGGAAGGGAGCTGAGAACCCCTGTTGCAGACAACTTGTCTAGGTTAGAAAATGTTCTTGATGACCCACTCCCTATTGATGATCGTTTTTCCTGATGAACAACTACCTGTCATGAATGCTTCTCGTACTGCTCCACGGTATGCTGATTATGCTAATTACATTGTTGCTAAATCTATACCACCTAGTTTCACATGCCAGCAAAAGAAAAAGTTTTTCTATGATTTGAGACATTACTTCTGGGATGACCCACACCTTTATAAAGAAGGAGTAGATGGTGTTATTAGACGTTGTGTACCTGAGCATGAATAGGAACAGATCCTACGCAAGTGTCACTCCGAGGCTTATGGAGGACACCACGCTGGAGATAGAACTACACATAAGGTATTGCAATCCGGTTTTTGTTGGCCTACTATTTTCAAAGATGCCCGTAAGTTCGTCTTGTCTTGTGATGAATGTCAAAGAATTGGTAATATTAGTAGACGTCAAGAAATGCCTATGAACTACTCACTTGTTATTGCAACATTTGATGTTTGGGGTTTTGATTATATGGGACTGTTTCCTTCCTGTAATGGGTATACACATATTTTAGTTGTTGTTGATTACATTACTAGTGGGTAGAAGCTATTCCAACTAGTAGTGTTGATCATAACACCTCTATTAAGATGCTTAAAGAAGTTACTTTTCTGAGGTTTGGAGTCCCTAGATACTTAATGACTGATGGTGGTTCACATTTTATTCATGGTGATTTTTGTAAAATGCTTGCTAAGTATGATGTTAATCATAGAGTTACATATCCATACCACCCACGGTCTAGTGGTCAAGTAGAACTGAGTAATAGAGAGATTAAATTAATTTTGCAAAAGACTGTTAACAGATCTAGAAAGAATTGGTCCAAGAAACTTGATGATGCATGATGGGCCTATAGAACTGCATATAAAAATCCTATGGGTATGTCTCCGTATAAAATGGTTTATGGAAAAGCATGTCACTTACCTCTCGAACTAGAACATAAGGTATATTGGGCCATTAAAGAGCTCAATTATGATTTCAGACTTGTCGGTGAGAAGAGACTATTTGACACTAGCTCACTTGATGAGTGGAGAACCCAGGCCTATGAGAATGCCAAACTGTTTAAAGAAAAAGTTAAAAGATGGCATGACAAAAGGATACAAAAGCGTGAGTTTAATGTAGGTGATTATGTTCTATTTTACAACTCTCGTTTAAGATTTTTTTGTAGGAAAACTCCTCTCTAAATGGGAAGGTCCTTAAGTTGTCGAGGAGGTCTATCGTTCTTGTGCCATAAAAATCAACAACTTCGAAGACACAAATCTGAAGGTGGTGAACGGTCAAAGAATCAAACAGTATACCTTAGGTAATCCCATAAATGTTGAAACCAATGTTATTGACACTGTAACCCCGGAGGAGTACATAAGGGACACTTTCCAGAATGTTTTAGACACCGAAAAGGAATAGGTATGTGGTATGGTATGTAAACCGACTCCAAAACAGTTCTAACAGCAATTTTTCTCCATTTTGGAATTCTTCAGAAAATAGGAAAATAAGAGGTAGTCCGGAAAGGACACGAGGAATCCACGAGGGTGGAGGGCACGCCCTACCCCCTGGGCGCACCCCCCTGCCTCGTGGGCACCTCGTGTGCCCTCCGGACTCCATTTTCTTGCACGATATTTCTTTTGGTCGGTAAAAATTCATTATATAATCTCCCGAAGGTTTTGACCACCGTACCACGACAAAATCCTCTGTTTTTTGTTTTTGAGTTGTTTCTGTCGCAGATTAGAGCAATATGTCGTCCCAGGATTCAGAGGGAGAAAGCTATGTGGCTGATTACCTGCAGACCCTAAGGTCTACGGGGACTTGGAGCATTGTGGTTGGACCACGAAGGAAGAAGAAGACTATGATCCTAGGGGAAAGGAGGAGACGAGCTCAAATGAAGATGAAGTCCCATTACCTCAACCTGGGGACATGCATGTGGAGTTCAAAAAGTCAAGCCTCTCTGATAGAGCAAAGAAACCTAAGATAGAGTTTATCCCTTTTCACCTCTTGCGGGAGAACAAACAGGAACTATGCAAAAAGATATTAAGCCTTGAGCAGGAGATCGATGACCTTAGGGAGCAAAATTCTATCCTCAAGCGCACATTAAGGAAGAATCCTACGTCATCAACAACTCCGTCATCAACACCTCCGAAGAAAGAGAAATAAACACAAGGGTATGGGCACTCCCCTTGGCAACTGCAAAGCTTGGGGGAGGTGCCCCGGTATCGTATCACCATCATACTTCTATCTTTACCGTTTTTCCTAGTTCGATCCTTTTGGTTATGTCTTGATCTAGTAGAATAAAGTTTAGTATGATCTAGCTTTGAGTTTTTGTGTTGATCCTTATCTATGTAATCGAATCCTTGAGCTATATATAATAAAGATTAGTCTTGAGTCGAGGGCTTGGTTATCTTGCTATGATCTTGAGGGAAAAAAGAAAAAAAGAAAGAATAAAAAGAAATAAAGAGCCCACCACAGGCCCTCAAAGAGATGCAGAAGCTAGCAGGGTGGGTGACCGCGTTAGGGCGTTTCATCTCCAAACTAGGAGAGTGCGCCTTACCCTTCTTAAAGTTGATGAAGAAGAAGGGCCCATTCGAATGTTCCCTGGAAGCCGACTAGGCCTTGCGAGACCTCAAGAAATACCTTATCAGCCCCCCAGTGATGGTGGCACCACGGCCTCTCGAGCCTCTGGTACTCTACCTTGCCGCCACCCCGTACTCCGCCAGCGCGACGCTGGTGGCTGTTCGGGAGGACCGCCAAGCCAAGGGCGCGCTGCGCCAAGCCGGAGCTAAAGTGGTGTAGGGTCAGGAAGGCGCAGCAAAGGCATCAGCAGTGGAAGATGAAGCTCAGCAGGGCAACATCGCAGGGGCTCCTGAGGACAGTCAGGTCTCAGGAACCCCTCCACCTCAGGATGTGCCCCGATCTCCGCAGGACCCGAGCCTCGATAGTGTGCCAGCCCTCAGCGAACACCCGGTGTACTTCGTCAGCACTTTACTGCGGGACGCGAGGGCACGCTACCCCATGCCCTAGAAACTCCTGCTCGCAATCATGGAGGCCTCACGCAAGCTGTGACACTACTTCCAGAGCCACCCCATCACGGTCGTCTCAGCCTACCCATTGGAGAGGGTACTCAGGAGCCCTAACTCAGCCGGAAGGGTCGCCGAGTGGAACATCGAGTTGCAAGCATTCCAGTTGGAGTCCAGCACTACCAGGGTCATCAAGGGGGCCGCGCTTGCTGACATTGTGGCGGAATGGACGGATGCCCCGACACTTGAGGAAGGAGAAGACCGGTCCACCTCCCTAGGAGGCGAGGCTCCAGACGCCTAGGTCGTGTATTTTGATGGCGCCTTTGCGCACCAGGGCGGGGAGGCTAGAGCGGTGCTCATCTCGCCCACTCAGGACAAGCTCTACTACGCAGTGCAACTCTACTTCCAGCATGGCGAGAAGTTCTCCAACAATATCACGGAATACGAAGGCCTCATAGCTGTCCTGAAGGCTGCGGCGGCTCTAGGGGTGAAGCGCCTCACCATTAGAGGCGACTCGCAGCTTCTCGTCAACTTCTCCAAGAAGGTGAAGGAGCCGAAGGACGAGCATATGGAGGCCTACCTCACGGAGGTACGCAAGATGGAGAAGCAGTTCTCGGGCCTGTTGCTGCAGCATGTGCCCCGGGGCACCAATAAGGAAGCCGACAACATCACCAGGAAAGCATCCAAGCGGCAACTACAGGAGCCTGGTGTCTCTGAGGAGCGGCTCTTCAAGCCATCATCTATGCCACCTCTTTCAAGCACGACTCAGCCTCAGGAGGAGCTCCCACAGCCTCCGGCTACGGGAGCCCCAGCCTGTGGCCCGACCTCAGGAGCTCGGCTGCTCTTGGCGCTTGAGCCCCAGGAAGAATGCTGGACCAGGGAATTCAAGGAGTACCTGACGCATGGGACGCTGCCGGAGAAGGAAGAGGATGCGGAGCGCATGGCCCGGCAAGCCACGGCATACTATATCCAAGACGGCGAGTTATAAAGGAAACGACCGAACGATGTCACGTTGCGCTGCATCTCCAGCGATCAAGGAAGGGAGTTGCTGATTGACATACACGGCGGGGACTCCGGACACCACTCGTCGTCACGAACCCTTGTCGGCAAGGTGTTTCGTAGTGGATTCTACTGTCCAACAGCACCCAACTACGCAGCCGAACTGGTGAAATCCTGCAAAGCTTGCCAATTCCACGCCAAGCAAATCCATCAGCCGGCTCAGGGCCTTCAAACCATCCCGCTCACATGGCCGTTCGCGGTCTGGGGGCTGGACATCTTAGGCCCGTTCCCTCGGGCACCAGGGGGCTACCGTTATCTCTACGTCGCCATCGACAAGTTCACCAAGTGGGTGGAAGTGGAAGCCGTCCGTACCATCCCGTCCAGCTCTGCCGTCAAGTTCATCAAGGGCCTCGTGAGCCGCTTTGGGGTCCCCAACCGCATCATCACAGATAATGGCTCATAGTTTACTAGTAATCTCTTCAAAACCTACTGTGCTAACCTTGGAACGCAGATCCGCTACGCTTCGGTGGCCCACCCCAGGAGCAATGGTCAGGCTGAGCGTGCCAACGCAGAGGACCCGAGGGGCCTCAAGACCAGGTCCTTCAAGAAGAAGCTGGAGGCCTGCGGAAGCGGCTGGCACGACGAGCTCCTGTCCGTGCTATGGTCCATCCGCACCACCGCTACCAAGCCAACGGGCGAGACTCCGTTCTTCCTCATCTACGGAGATGAAGCAGTCTTTCCTCATGAGGTCAAGCATCGCTCCGCACGGGTCCTGGCGTTCGACGAAACACAGCAGGACACCACACGGGGGATGGATCTCGTGCTAGGGGAGGAACGTTGTCGCGAAGCTACATTGAGGGCAGCATGGTACCAGCAAGCGCTGCAGCGATACCACTTCCGCAACATTCTCTCTAGGACGCTCGAGACGGGTGACCTAGTCCTGAGACGGGTCCTCTCTAGGGAAGGGTTGCATAAGCTTTCACCCATGTGGGAGGGACCGTTCAGGGTCGTCCACATCTCCAGGCCTGGCGCCGTACGCCTGCAGACACAAGAAGGGTGACCTATACAAAATGCCTGGAACATCCAGCACCTCCAGAAGTTCTACCCATGAAGCAAGGCTTGGAGCCTGTGAAGAAAGGCCCAGAGCCTGTGAAGAAGGCTCGGTGCCTGTGAAGAATCGCCGCCCGTGACACTCTCACGTAATAATGAGTTGGGGTTGTACACGTCCCGGAGTCTCAGGAGCGCCGGCCTCAGGCCCTAGGGCTCCCGCCCATGCCTAGTGGCAGCACTTAGCTCCGCGTTGGTGAGATGACTTGAAGACTAGATTAGGTGCAGGACGCGGCTTTTCATTTTCTTTCCTAGTTGGCTCACTTTTTCTTAATCGAAGTTTGCCTTTGGCGTTCCTTGCTGATTTGATTCCCTCGCCTCTCACCGCCTTTTCCGGCTCTGGTTTGCTTGTGTTCTCTCTCTCGCATACCCCGCGAGGGGGCTAGGCAGGCGCCCTCGCGAGCATTTTTCTCCTCTCTGCCTTCTCGCGAGCCACCCTCGTTCGGGCCCAAAAGCTGGCGCACCTCTCCTAGTCCGTGCCCCACGGGTACCGCGATGCAAAGCGCCAGGTCGAGGCCAGGGTGAACGGCACACCTTTTAATGCACTTCTTGACGAGTTTTTGCAGTTCCTAAATGAATGCAGGCCACCAAGGCAAGATGGACACGAGGAAATAAATGCCTTGTGAGTAAGAGGGCGTCCAGGATATACCAGGTTAAGTTATCTTTGCGCAAAATAAACGACACGGCACGGGAATGACACGCATAGTGCAATAACTGAGGAACCACAGTTCGGTACACGCCCCTGGGCCCATATTGGTTTCATTCTTGATGCAGAAAAAAGAGTAAAACAAAAGTAAGAGTTGCAGCGATCCGCGGAGGCAGGCCCCTAGCGGCACCCCGAGCCTAGTCGGATTCTTCCTCACGCTTCACGGAGGCGCGGCGACGAGATGACCCACTCCCGCCTTCAAAACGGGCGCGGCGGCTGGTCGTAGCCGCCACTGCTGGAGCTGTCGACGGAGGAAGAGCCATCGTAGCTGGACGAGACACGGTCGTCGCCGAGGGCAGGCTCGCCCTCGTCTTCGTCGCGACCGTCACCAAGGCCGAGCACCTCCTCACCGTCGTTCGCCTCGGGGCAGCACCCGGCGCGGCGACCATCTTCCCCAAACACCCTGACATAGAGGGTCGATCCGCCATCGTACTTGAAGTGGAGGGTGCACCGCCTGCCTAGGCCGCGTGCACGGGCGAACGTCTACCAACCGCGGGCCAGGGCTATGTTGCCCATGGCAGAAGTCACGACCGCAACCCAAGAGGCCTTGCTGCAGCAACCATTCGCCTGCAACCAGAGTCCGCCTGGACCAGAGGCCGGCAGCTCGCCGACGAAGAAGCGCGGAAGTTGGAGCCAGTTGCCGGTCGGGTTCTCCGACCAGACGACAAACTCCGGCGACACCTCCGCCGAGCGGAAGGATGGAGGGGGGCGCCACCATAGCGCGCCTCCCCTCGTCAACTGGAACGCCATGGCTGGGACGACCCCTTCCGCGTGCCGCGGCGCCATCTCGACGGTGGGCCACGGCAGGGGTCGCGGCGTGCTTGCGCGGACGGCCGCGTCCGCGCTTGGGCACCAGGGAGTCGGGTCCCTCGCGAGGAGCCTTCCCTTTCTCGGTGGCAGAGAACTTCCTTCGGGACGCCATTGGTGGCACTGTAAGTAATGGAGCGAGGGAGAAGAAGCAAGCGAGCAAGGAAGGGATGGGCGACGGGGGCTCCGCCCCCTCCCCATTTATAGCAAGAAAAGGCCAACTGGCGCCTCCCACGATCACAGGTAATGATGGTTTTCCTTGCATGTCGCAGGGACTAGTCAAGTCGTGCAGTCGCCGAGGCAGCGTGGGGAAGCGGATACGCCCACGTCTAATCAACCGCCGTGCGTTAACCAAGGCTGCATGCTTTTAGGGCCTGCAGCGCTCCGAACTTGACCCTTGGCTTCGCCGCGAAGCCAAGCCCAAGCGTGCCTTGGGCCTGGGGGCTACTGTCGGCGTTCTGGGAACGGGGGTCCCCAGACTTGCCTGCCTGCAGCCCACGGCGTGGCTAAGCCAGCAGGCTGTACGGCCCATCTTCATCAAAAAGGCATCCAAGACCCTCGCGAGGGGCCAAGCCTCGCGAGGCGGATGACGCAAGACCTCCTTAGGAGTGGCCTAGTCATGCAGGCTCACGAGGAGCGGAGATATCAAGGCGGGGTGAACCTCACAAGGCTCTCGTGATGTGAGCCATGACGATCGGCACCAGGCGGGCGCCAGCGCGCGCAGCGTCCTTGTTTCCTCTTTGGTGCTAAGGAGGCCAGCGCAGGCGAAGAGTACCGAGGCATCAGGCAAAGGTTGCCATATCAGTGCAACGAGACCAAGACCAGAAGGATGGCAAGACGGAGGTCATCGTGGAGCCCAAGACGGCGTCACCACCAGAGCTTTTCGCAGGCGAAGACCACTTTTGTCAGGATAGCTTGTACTGTCTGTCCCCCTTCAAATTTTCCCGCCGTTGTTGGCTCCCTTCAAGCACAACATTTGGGAAGAGGAACAGGGCCTATATAAGTAGAGCTAGCCACCACAGTAGAGGCATCGGATCTTAGCTTGATCCAATCTGATCGAGATCCTACCCTAGCCACAAGAACACTTCAACCTCAGGAGGTTATTCCTTCCCTTGTACTGTTCATCATCAGCCCAAGAGGCAATCCACCACCACCACACTAGAGTAGGGTATTACACCACAATGGTGGCCCGAACTAGTATAAATCTCGTGTCTTTCTGTGTTGCGAGTTCGTCGAGTTCGTCCGCGAGATCTTAGCGAGCTAGGGCGTAGATCGGTAGGAGGGAAAGACTTCGCGCGCACCCCAGTGTTCGTACCTTAAGGGTTTGCCGGAACCCCACATCCGACAAATATGAAAATATACTGGATGGATTTCACCTGATATGTTAGGACAGAAATTATCCACCACGGAATTGATGATCACCACGGTGAAGCTGAAATCAATCACGGCTGAGTCGACCACGGGAGCAGACAGATGAGCCGGCCACGGTGTTGTAAGCCAGCGCGAACGGGCGAGTCAATTGCAGGCGCAGTAAGACGCGCGGACGGGCGAGTCAACCACGTCATGTTGATGTAAATTGGGCCGTAAAAACGGTGGTTTGCACATATATTCGTCGAGAATCATGGCACGGTCAAATGCTAGTGCATGATAATGGTGGGGCGAGCTATACATCCATGACACGACCATTGCTCTTGCAGTGAACCATTGTCCTGCATAAACAATATTGTAGACTAAGGCAAAGATAAATCGTTTTTTGGCAAAAACAATATGTGCTAATAAAACAAACTTTGATGGATATCACTTGATTTGGATGACCAATGATCCATAAGTAGCACCCGTAGATAAATTTTCAACCCAATTGTTGAATAGTCATTTGATCCTTATATGCACGCTAAGGATATTTGTGTTTATCCTCACAAGGACTCCCCCAGATGCTGCCACTTTCTTTTCCTCATTAGCAGCAACCGGCCACAGTATTTGGGCAGTGCAAGAACAGAGGTGAAGCTTGGATTTAATGTGGCCTCCAACAGGGGCAGCCCGATACTCCGGTGGGGGCGGCTCATGGCGTTGAGACAGAGGCGACAACTTGCGGCTGAAGACGCCCCCAACGAAGCGGAGATAGCTTGATGAGGCCGTGGAAACGGAGGCGTGTCCGGCTCGGGAACGATATACCAACGGCGACGGTTTAATGTGTTGAGTATATGTGTTATGTGCATATTGTGTACTGGATCCGTCTTCTATTTCCTTGTATAGTTGAGGTCCGTGGCTCACCTTTGTACATCATATATACGTGTCTATGCACGAAGAGCGATACATCATGCAATCATAATATCATATATGGTATCAGTTTCCTAGGTCTTTTTCTCGCTTCCGCCGCCGGCGCCACGCGTCTCCTCCGCGCCGCCACCGCCGCCGCCACGCGCCTCATCGCGCCGATGTCGCCCGTGCGCGCCTCCCGCAGCCCCTCCCTGCCGCCGCCGCCGCCTTCCTCTCACCGCCGCCCGCACCCCCGCGCCGGCCACCGCCCGTCATGCGCGCGCTTCTCCAAGCCGCCGCCCGTTCGCATCGCTCAAAGCCCCGCGTCGTGTCGCTCCCTCCGCGCAACGCACCAGCCCGATCCCGCTGCGCGGTGCACCTAGCCGCGCGAGCCCGCCAACCCGTTAACCCACTGCCCGACACCCGCCAGCCGCGATCCCGCCAGCACACGTCAGTCGAGAGTGCCCACCAGTCGCGATCCCACAAGCGCCCGCCTGCTAGCCGTCGCGCGACCTTCAGCCGAGCCGCCAGCCGCTGCGCGTTCTCGCGTTGTCGTCCACGCCCGACCCAAGCCGTCTGCTGCAGCTGCTCCACCCGAGACATTCGAGCCACCCGTGCCATCCCGAGCCACCGCCAGCTCGCTTCTGCCATCCCGCGACGCAGCATCGCTCACGCGCTACCCACGATGGCGTCCACCGACCCACCGCCAGCGCCCTCTGGCACGGCCTCTGGGCGGCTCCACCGTCGGCGTCCTACAGCGCGGCCCCGCCGCCGTACGGGGCAGCCGCTACCTACGGTGTGTCCGGCGTCGCCCCGCCAGCCCGTCCTGACTTGCCGCCCGGCTCGGCTCCGCTGCTCTCGCTGGCGTATGTTGTCGCCCCACCGCCAGCGCTCTCTGGCCAGTCCGTCGTCGCCCCGCCACTGGCACCGACTCTGCCCGTCAACCCCTTTCTGTTGCGCGGGGTGTTCGACGTGCCCATGTATGGGGCTCCCAGGTACTGGTGGGGGTCGTTAGCAGGCCAGCACTCGCTCGCTGGGCAGCAGCCAGACGGCGCCCAGCACCTGCCGCATCTGTCAGCGGGCCAGCAGGTTTTTCCGGCGGGCCATCCGGCCTACCCGGAACTGTAGTCGCAGTCAGGGCTGCTTCCCATACTGTCTGATGAGTACCCGCCACCGCTACCGAGCGGTGGCTCCAGCCTCCCCATGGTGTCCCCGCCCCCCTTACCGGCCCTGCCACCGGCGCCCTTGGACCCGGTGCTCCTTCCCGCACCGCATGTCGCTCCTACGCCGAAACAACTCCACTGAATGTGATGATTGGTACATGGACACCGGGGCTACGGCTCACATGTTTGCTCATCCTGGTAATCTTGCCTCCTTCACTCCCGTCACCACCGACCACCGCATGATTGTCGGCAACGGTTCCACACTCCCTATCAAACATGTCGGGCATACTTCTTTTCCTTCTAATTCCATGCCTATTACTTTGTCTAACATACTTGTGTCACCTCGTCTTATTAAGAAAACCTTGTTTCCATTCGTCGTTTAACTCGTGAAAATCCTGTTACTGTTGAATTTGACGAGCTTGGGTTTTGTGTCAAGGTCGCTCGAACCAGGATGGTACTTCACCGATGTGACAGCCTCGACGAGATCTATCCGGTGCATTCGCCGTCCACCTCCACCACCGCACCGGTTTCTCTCTCCGTCGGCGTCGATCTCCGGCACGCTCGTTTGGGTCATCCCAACCCCATCACACTTCATCATATTCTTAGGAGTTTCAATTTCAATTGCCATAAGATAGAGGATCACACCTGTTATGCCTGTCGTGTCGGCAAACATGTTCGCCTTCCGTTTAATAACTCCACCACCATAGCTTCTTTTCCTTTTCAGTTGATTCATAGCGATGTGTGGACCTCTCCGGTTCTTAATAATTCGCGCTATTTATATTATCTGATTATCCTTGATGATTATTCTCATTATGTGTGGACTTTTCCTTTGCGTAGAAAGTCGGATGTACTCTCCACTTTGATGGCTTTTTACTCCAATGTCAGCATGCAGTTTGGGCGTCCCATCCTTGCTCTTTAGACTGACAATGGAAAAGAGTTCGACAACCTTGATTTCCGCACTTTTCTGTCGCACCACAGCACAGTTTTTCGTCTCACATGCACGTATACTTCCCAGCAAAATGGTCGAGCCAAACGCGTCCTTCGCACTCTGAACAACTGCGTTCACACGCTCTTGTTCCATGCTAACGTGTCGCCTCATTTCTGGCCGGACGCGCTCGCTACTGCTTATCTTCTCCTTAACCTTCGCCCTTTCCTCCCATGGTGGAACTATGCACCTCATCATCTTCTCTTCGGTACGCCCCCATCTTATGATGGCTTGCGTATTTTCGGGTGCCTTTGCTATCCTAACACTGCCGACTCCGCTCCTCACAAACTCACACCTCGTTCTGTTGCTTGCATCTTCATCGGCTACCCCCCCCCCCCCCAACTCCAAGGGATATCGATGCTACGATCCCGTCTCCCACCGTGTGTTCACTTCCCGGCACGTTTACTTTGATGAGCATGTGTTTCCGTTTCACCAGGTACCCTCGGCTGTTCCTCCCGCCACCGGTGACGCGGGCTCCTCGACGCCTCTCCCAGGGTGCTCGCGCACCTCTCTTGGCCCGCCCCTGGCTTTGAGGCACGCCCCCCGCATGCGGCGCCACCTCCAGCCGCGGCACTGGCGCCCCCGGCGCCCCAGACGTTGGCACCCGCGGACCCCTCGGCGCCCCCGGGGCCTATGGCCGGTCCAGTCACCTGCGCCCGTACGGGCGTTTTTCGCCCGAGCTCACGCTACCCCCCAGATGACTACATCCATGCAGCGTCCACTTCTGAGTTGTTGTCGTCCTCCGTTCGAGCCGCTCTTCGTGACCCGCTCTGGATGGCTGCGATGCAAGAGGAGTCTAACACCTTGTTGTGCAACCGAACGTTGCAGCTTGTTCCCCGTCCCCGGCACGCCAACGTGATTACCGGGAAGTGGGTTTTTAAACACAAGCTTTGTCCTGATGGTACCCTTGATCGCTACAAAGCGCGTTGGTTGTTCATGGCTTTCGACAATGTGCTGGCATCGACTTCACTGACACCTTCGCTCCAGTCGTCAAGCCCGGCACGATACGCACGGTTCTCCACCTTGCGGTATCCCGTGCTTGGCCACTGCACCAAATGGGCGTCTCCAACGCCTTCCTCCATGGTCACCTCGAGGAGCAGGTCTTCTGCCAGCAGCCCACCGGGTTTGTTGACCCGGTGCTTCCCGACCACGTGTCCTGCTTTCGTGGTCCTTGCACAGACTCAAGCAGGCTTCGCGCGCTTGGTACCAGCGCATCGCGGTGTTTCTCCACCAGCTTGGGTTCCGCTCTACCCGCTTGGACGCCTCGCTCTTCGTCCATCATCAGGGCTCTAACACGGCCTACTTGCTGCTCTGTGTCGACGACATCATCCTGACAGCATGTACGGCTGGTCTCCTCAGTCAGCTCACGGCTTGTCTTCACGCTAAGTTCGCCATTAAGGACTTGGGTCCTTTGCACTACTTCCTCGGCGTCGAGGTGGCGCGCCGTCCGGATGGCTTCTTCCTTCATCAGCGGAAGTACGCTCACGAGCTCCTGGAGCGCGCCGACATGCTTAACTGCAAGCCCGCCGCTACGCGTGTTGATACGAAGGCCAAGCTTTCTGCCACGGATGGTTCTCCTACTTCGGATGCTGCTTTCTATCGGTCTATCGTTGGTGCTCTCCAGTACCTCACTCTGACTCAACCGGAGATCCAGTATGCCGTGCAGTAGGTGTGTCTTCATATGCATGCTCCTCGAGACGTTCACTGGGCTGCCGTCAAGCGGATTCTCCGCTATATCTGTGGCACTATGGATCTTGGCGTCACGCTTCACGCCTCCGCCGACACAGGCCTCACCGCCTACTCTGATGCAAACTGGACGCACTGCCCTAACACTCGTCGCTCCACTTCAGGCTATTGTGTCTACCTTGGACCCTCACTTATCTCATGGTCGTCCAAGCAGTAGCCTACGGTCTCTCGTTCCAGTGCTGAGGCTGAGTATCATGCGGTGGCCAACGCCGTCGCCGAGTGTTCGTGGCTTCGCCAGCTGCTTCAGGAGCTCTCTTGTCCTGTTGACCGTGCCACGGTGGTCTACTGCGAGAATGTCTCGGCGGTCTACCTCTCCGCTAATCCGGTGCATCATCGATGGACCAAGCATATTGAGTTGGATATTCATTTTGTTCGGGAACAGGTGCCCCTTGGCCATATTCGTGTTTTACATGTCCCTACTCCTGAAGCAGTAGCCTACGGTCTCTCATTCCAGTGCTGAGGCTGAGTATCATGCGGTGGCCAACGCCGTCGCCGAGTGTTCGTGGCTTCGCCAGCTGCTTCAGGAGCTCTCTTGTCCTGTTGACCGTGCCACGGTGGTCTACTGCGAGAATGTCTCGGCGGTCTACCTCTCCGGTAATCCGGTGCATCATCGATGGACCAAGCATATTGAGTTGGATATTCATTTTGTTCGGGAACAGGTGCCCCTTGGCCATATTCGTGTTTTACACGTCCCTACTTCTCAACAATTTGTCGATATCATGACCAAGGGCTTGCCTACGGCGTCATTTGAGGGGTTCCGGTCCAGTCTTTGCGTGAGCCGCGGTGCCGCTTCGACTGCGGGGGGTGTTAAGCATATGTGTTATGTGCATATTTTGTATTGGACCCGCCTCCTAGTTCCTAGTATAGTTGAGGTCCGTGGCTCACCTTTGTACATCATAAATACGTGTCTATGAACGAAGAACAATACATCATGCAATCATAATCTCATACATAATGCGGCGGCTCAGCGCGGGTACGAGGCCGTCCGGGCGGCTTGATGCGCGGGCGTGCAGTGGTCCGAGGCGGACGGCGGCTCTCCTGCGGCAGTTTGACGCGGGACGGCCCGGCGGGCAACCGGGCGGCTCAGGCGACTCTTAGCGACTCCCCGACGACGGCTCACATCGCCAATGGGTGACGGGGCCCGCCAACTGGCGGCTAAGTGTGGTTGTGGTGGAGAGGATCCCAAGGACACCGGGGGCCGTCGGGGCCTGTCGTCCGCGGCTCACGGCAGACCGTAGGCAGGTCCACGGGAAAGGTAAGGCGGCCCGTGGCGGCTTGGAAGTCGACGCGGCCGAGGAGCGCCGGCGAGGCGAGCAACTGCAGCAGTATGGCAGAGGTGGAGGGCAGAACCAGCTACGAGTTGAAGGCAAGCGACGATGCAGGGCGGCTTCAAGCAATTCAGAGTAACGGCGGAACGAGGCGGCTCGCTGCATGGCAACTCAGAAAGTGGGCGGCTCGACGATGCAGGGCGGCTTCAAGCAATTCAGAGTAACGGCGGAATGAGGCGGCTCGCTGCATGGCAACTCAGAAAGTGGGCGGCTCGGAACGGCACGGCGGCTCCGCGGAGACGCACACAGGTGCCTCCACTAGGCCGGCCCATCAGTTGACCACGCCTGCATCACTTCAAAAGGATGTAAAAAATATGGGAGGGCATGAGGATTCGAACTCACGACCTCGGATTCATAGTGGATGTGGCACACCATCACGCCAGACGGGTATAGCTGATTGTATGTAGCGCGAAATCTGATAAATCTCAAAAGCAGCGTTAACATACATTTTGGGAAAATCAAAACATTTCCTGAATAAAATGTGATTTCTTTCTAAAATGATGAATATTTTTCAAAACAGGACCACTTTTGAAAATTATGGGCAATTTTTTTGAAATAGTACATTTTTCGAAAATGATGATCTCTTTTTTAAAACGGGAACATTTTTTGAAATTCAAAAATTAAACTTAGACATGCGAATATGAAACTCCCAGACAAAATTCGAAAACATGAACATTTATTAAAATTTGTGAACAATTTTTGAAACTGGAAATTGTTTTTTGAACCTCATGAAAAAATGAAAACATGAACATCTTTTAAAAATTTTGAAATTTTTTTCTAAATGAGAACATTTTTAAAACGCGAACATATTTTAAATTGTGAACAAAATTTTGAGAATGCGATGATTTTCTGGAATTGTGAACAAAAGTTTGAATGTGCAAACATTTTTGAAATTCCTGAACATTTTTTAAAAAATCTAACCAAATTTTGAAAAAGAGAACACTTTTTGAAATTCCAAACAATATTTGAAATTTTTTTAACAAAATAAAGAGGAGAACAAAAAAGAATAAAAATAAATAGGAAAAATGAAAAATGCGAACAATTTTTGAAAAGTGGGAACAAATGTGAAATTCCAAAACTTTTTTGAAAATTTGAACAAATTTGAAAACGCGAACATTTTGAAATCATGAAAAAAAATTGAAAATGGGAACAAATGTGAAATTCCAAAACTTTTTGAAAACTTGAACAAATTTGATAACACTAACATTTTTTGAAAATCACGAACAAATTTTGAAACAGCGAACAAAATTTCAAAATACAAAAAAAATTGTACATGTTTTGAAAAGAACAACATGTCTTTTGAAAACCTGAACAAGTAAATTTGAACATTTTTTAAAGCCAAACAAAAGTATTGAATATGTTGAACTTTTCTGAAATTGCGACTTTTCTAAAGTGAAAATAAAAGAATGAAAGAAAAAGAATAATGAAACGAAAAACGTGAAAAAAAGAAACAGATAATAGATGATCGCTAGCATTTATAGGACTCTAGCGTTTTGGAGCTCCGGTGGCTAGCAACGCAGCTCAAAGCGTGGGAGGTTTGAGGTTCGATTCCTCGCTCGGTCATGTTTTGCGGGATATTTTTTGTATGAAGCACCCGTCATGGGCCGGCCTGTGAACGATAGATGGTGTGGGATCTGCCGACAGTTTGCCGCAGAATGCGGCGAATAGGGAATTCCCTCCTCGTTATCGGTTTGATCATCCCTGATTCATGTCCTCCGGGTCGTGGGCTCATGGCCCCCTTTTCTCTTTTTTTACTTCGCTAATCCCTGGTGTTTTGCCTTTTGACCACATGACAGTCTTCTTGGTGTATATTTCCTGTATGAATTTGCCAAGGCATATGACATCTGGTTGCTTCCCCATGTAGCAGTTTTGGCCAATAAAAAATTTGAAGTTGTAAATCAACTTGGCCATCACGTGACAGAGTACTAATTGAAATAGTACCATTGCTACTGTCGGCTCGTCCCATTGTTTTGCAGGCTTCATGTGAGGACACGACAGCTGGTCCGACCCTTTGCATGTACGGCAGCGGCACGAACAAGGAAGCCGATGACATCGCCAAGAGGGCATCCAAGCGCCACCCACAGGAGCCCGGCGTCTACCCTTTGCATGTACGGCAGCGGCACGAACAAGGAAGCCGACGACATCACCAAGAGGGCATCCAAGCGCCAGCCACATGAGCCTGGCGTCTTCGAGGAGCGGCTCGTCAAGCCTTCAGCAGCCCCCCTGGCTACAGAGCCAACACTGCCTCAGGAGGAGCTCCCCCCGCCACCAACCTCGAGGCCCCCACCTGCGGCCCGACCTCAGGAGCACGCCTGCTCCTCGCGCTCGAGCCTCAAGAGGGGTGCTAGACCGAACAATTCAAGGCGTACCTGTTGCAGGGAACCCTGCCGGAGAAGGAGGAAGACGCAGAGCGCGTGGCTCGGCAGGACACAGCCTACTGCATTCAGGACGGTGAGTTATACCGAAAACGACCAAACGATATTTCCTTGCGATGCATCTCTAGGGAGCAGGGGTGCGAGCTGTTAACCGACATACACGGCGGAGACTGCGTACATCACTCATCATCGCGCACCTTCGTGGGCAACGCGTTCCGCAGTGGATTCTACTAGCCCACGGCACTCAACAACGCAACCAAGCTGGCAAGATCATGTGAAGTCTGCCAGTTCCATGCCAAGCAAATCCACCAGCCTGCTCAGGGCCTCCAGACTATCCCACTCTCATGGCCGTTTGCGGTCTGGGGGCTGGACATCTTGGGTCCGTTCCCTCGAGCGCCCGGGGGCTACCGCTACCACTACGTCGCCATCCCGGCCGGCTCGGCGGTCAAGTTCATCAAGGACCTCATGAGCCGGTTCAGAGTCCCTAATCGCACCATCACCGACAACAACTCGCAGTTCACTAGCAATCTCTTCAAAATGTATTCTACTAATCTTGGAACGCAGATATGCTACGCCTCAGTGGCACACCCCAGGAGCAACGGCCAAACCAAGCATGCAAACGCAGAGGTCCTGAGGGGCCTCAAAGCAAGGACTTTCAAGAAGAAGCTCGAAGCCTGCGGCACGGGCTGGCTAGACGAGCTCCAGTGGTCCTGAGGGGCCTCAAAGCAAGGACTTTCAAGAAGAAGCTCGAAGCCTGCAGCAGGGGCTAGTGAGACAAGCTCTAGTTCGTATTGTGGTCCATCCGCACCACCGCGACCAAGCCGGCCGGGGCTAAACTCCATTCTTCCTCGTTACGGAGCTGAAGCGGTTCTCCCACATGAGGTCAGGCATCGCTCCGCACGGGTCTTGGCGTTTGACGAGGCATGTGAGGACACGGTAGTTGGTCCGACTGTTTGCATGTACGTGTGCCTAACTTGGTCGATTAGAGGAAAACAAGGACTACGGTGACTCGACCACAGCGCAGGATTGCTTCACGTCGGCCTTGGTGTATCCGCTGCGTAATCCGAGAAGGAAACAATTGTAGCAGAAAGTTTAATCTCGGTCTCAGTGATTTTTCCGGACAACAGCGGCGGAGTGGACGCAACCCTAGTTCTCTCCTGATCACAATCTTGTATATGCTCTTCCGACTATTCGTCGTTGATGTAGATCCTTTCTTCATCCAAAAAATTGTGAACTCTTCGATCCCTCCAAGAATTCAACATCAGCATGCACAGGCCTCACGGTGGGCGCCAAATGTCGTGTGTTAGAAGGGAGAGGGATTTGGTGGAATAGTTTGTTGTATTGCTTGAGCCTCATGGGCATATATATAGGAGTACATGATCTACTTGGAGTACAAGACAAGCCAAAATACTTTCCTAGTCTATCCTATGTATCCAATACAATCACGTTACTCAACATCCCCCCGCAGTCACAATGGTAGTGACGCAGACGGTGAGACTAGAGATGAATCCGAAGGCAATCCGACAGACACCCCCCACGGTCGTAAAGGTCGACGCATCGCGGAGTCGTGGCTGGAGTGAAAACCGACGAGGTTGCTCAAACAAGGCGGTAGCCCTTTATGTCATTTGTCGAGGTAGCCGAGAGCGTATGGTGGTGGAGCCGTGGTCGAGGTAGCCGTGCGAAGAATGTCGTGGTCGATGTCGAGTCGGGGTAGCCGGTGTCGAGGAAGTCGCCGTGGAGCCGCAGGCGCAAGGGGGCGCCGAGTTAGTCATAGGCGCAGTAGTGTCGAAGTAGTGGCGCACCGGGGAGAAGGCGTTATTGACGACGCATCGCGCCGGGGTTGCCAAGCCCGGGGACATATCGTAGACGAAGGCACGCACCGGTGTTGCCAGCACCGGGCATGCGTAGACGGACGAAGACGAAGTTGACGAAGCATCGCACCAGGCTTGCCAGGCCCAGGGACACGTCGTGGACGAAGGCACGCTTCGGTGTTGCCAGCACCAGGCATGCGTAGACTGGGACCTGCACGAGCTATACGCCATGTCAAAGAAGTCGGAGAAGCCAGCAGAGAAGGACTCGACGATGGCCCGCGGTTGTCGGAGTAGATGAAGTGGTCGGGGTAGATGACGGCGACGCTGATGACGGGCTGGTGTTGGACGAAGATGAAGGATGTGGACAGGCAGCGGCGACGGCTACTGGGGTAGCGGCAGTTGCACCCAAAGAAGAGCGATGGCGGCAGCCTGACGGCGGTAGCGGCGACTACGTTAGGACGCGGCGGCCGTGCTCGAAGTAGGCGAAGAACCCTGACAGTGTGACAAAGACCGGCGCGGACGGTGGCATTCCTGCGCCAAGGGACGCGGCGCGACGCATACCACGGGAGGTCGACGCGCAGTGACGGCGGAGTGGACCACGGGACGCGATGCTACGGCCCGAAGGGGCGACGCAGTGGCGGCGGGCAGGTCAGGGCGACGGTGGGGAGACCTCGGGGTGGCGCCGGGGACCACGCGCTGCGGCGCTATGGCCCGACGGGGCGGCGCAGTGGCGAAAACCAGGTCGGTGTAACCACGGGAACGGTCTCGGGACGGCGGCGTGGACCGCGTGCCACGCTCGCTACGGTCAAATGGGGCGACGCAGCGGCGGCGCGAGGTTCGGTGCAGCCACGGGACGGCCTAGAGTGGACGCCCTCGGGGTGGCGGGGGACCGCAGGCCGCGGCACTACGGCCCGAAGGGGCGACGCAGCAGTGATGCGGGTCACTGCAGCCGGGAGAAGAACCACGGGGATGCGGCGTTGCGGCCCGATGGGGCGATACAGCGGTAGCCCAATGCTCGATCGATGGAGGGACGCGCTGAACTCGGGGACGATCTTCACGGGACCTGCGGAAGCACGCGCAAGCAACTGGCTAGGTCGGTCGCGCGGTGTGGATGAGATAGATCACGGGCGAACAGGTGATCAATCCGAACACGTGTGATGTCAAAGATGATGTACCGGATCGCCTGGTGATGATGACAAGCCTCTGTCGATGGCGCACCTACGTGAAGCTAGCTTCGGCTTTATACTCCGGTACATGAAGTGCACGCAGATGCTTTGATTCACAGGAGGCATCGATTGGCGTGCGTGATGGCTAGCAGACCAACGCATCACCGGCGAGCAGCCGGCCGTCCAACGTGAAGCCTGGACACCAAGCAGCAACTGATCGAGGTGGATGGAGGCGGAGTTGATGGAGGGATCCCAATCAGATCAGGACACGACGACCGACAAAAATCAACAACAGATGGAAGTGTGTACATGGGCGTCCCTTGAGACACCGTGTGTGGCATCTGGCCGCATAGTTGAAGATGAGGCCGGTGTAGTCGCAACCGATGTCGGAGTAGAGGCGTGAAAAGGTCGACGGATGGCGGCGGGCGGCGCAAACTAATCTTAGATCGGAAAACCAAAGAAGAAGCACCGATCAAGACGACCGGCGTGAGAGAGAAAAATCCGGATCAAGAATCGGGAAAAAGACTCTCTAGGGCAGCCGGTCAACATGACCGGCGGATGAACCCTAGGTACGGGCGGTGTGGCCCCCGACGGCGGTCATGGAGGCCGACCGCCCCGGCGGCAGTGTCGGTGTCCAAACCGGCGGATCTCGGGTAGGGGGTCCCGAACTGTGCATCTAAGGCGGAAAGTAACAGGAGCCGGGGGACACGGTGTTTACCCAGGTTCGGGCCCTCTCGATGGAGGTAATACCCTACTTCCTGCTTGATTGATCTTGATGATATGAGTATTACAAGAGTTGATCTACCACGAGATCGTAGAGGCTAAACCTCTAACATCCCAAAATTTTCCAAATTTTGGAATGTTAATAATAAGATATTATTGAGTGAATTGCTATGATTTTCATGGGAAATTAAAACCTTTTGATTCTTGTTTCAAATATTTCATCCAATTGCTTTTCTTTTGGACACCTACGAAATATTTTGAAACCGCAAATAAAAATGGAGTGAGAATAAAATGACTTTCTCAAATGTGGTGGATAAAAAAATCATTTGAAGTTCCTTGAATTTTGGAGTTCCATTAGAAATTGGATTCTCATTTGAAATTTTAATGCCATTTAAATATTTCCAACAAATTTAATGAGAGGAGATAATGTGACTTCTCCAAAATATATTTGGAAATATTTAGTACTGCATAATTATCATTTTGTGAATTTGCAGAACTCTAAACTGAATTTTTGATTATTTGAATTATGTCCATAAAGTGTGAAGGGTAGTTTGTGAACAAACTTAATTTTATTAAATTCGGAGACTAATTTTCTTGGACTCTAAATAATATTGGCACTAATGTAAACATTTTTATTATTTGTTTTAAGTAACTTTTTGTGCGCGTACTTATGTACGTAATTATATTTCAATCCTAATTCTTAAACTCTCTAGCTTGACCCAGTATATTTCTCTCTCAAAATCTCGCACATGCGCGAGACAGTAGCACAGTACAGCCCACCTTGTTTGTTTTCCTTGCCTTTTTCCTTTGGGCCAATTTCTTCCACTAAGGCCCATATCTTTTCAGCCCAACTGAGGGCCATCTTCCTCCTCCCATCTTTCGTGCGCCATCAATTGAGGTGTAGTGGCCATTACAGAAAAACTAAACCGCCACCATTATAGCCCTTCATCTGCTCAAATTCGGACCTCCCCGAGCCCTATAAAAAGCACCCCGCGAGTCACTCTCAGCCCTCGTCCGAAGCCCTCTTCTTTCGGGAGCTATCTCCCTCCCCATCCCGATCAATTGCTCGTCGGAGTTCAGAAGCTCCGGCGGCCGCCTCACGCCGCCACGGGACGAGACCGAGCCCGGGACATTGCCCAACGGACTTCCCTCATCGACATCTTCGCCGTCCTCCTTCTACTTGACGTCAGGGAGTTTCTTCCACAACTCCGGCGACCTTCTTCCCCAACTCCGGCGACCTACTCCGGTGAGCTCTCTCTAAATCCCGTAATTCTTTCTTTTCAGAAAATATCAAACTTCGGAAATTCATATCTCCCAAACCGTATGTCCGATTTTGACAAATAAGATATCCCCGGATTCGTTGAAACATGTACATTTTTATGAAATTATAAAATCTCACTTTTGGGCAAATTAAAATTTAGTTTTGATTTAAATGTTAAGATAAGTATTTTTACTATATCTTTTATTCTGTAATTCATATAAAAATGTTTTATATATGAAAGTTGGACCTTAGGACCTGACCTTTCTGTTAGAACTTATTGCATGAATTTTCAGCAATGTTCAGTTGAAGTTTTAACACTAACATCTTAGTTTGACCTTCTTTGATGATCGTTTACTAACTTTGTTAAATTAGAATTTGACTATAGGTTAAATCTCTTAGATGGATCCCTAGAAACCCTCTCTGGTCATTTGAAACCACCACAAAATTTGGAGTTACAAGATTAAGAATTTAATTCTCTTATCTTGAACTTATGCCATACCCATTCCCATTTAACACAAGTCAAAATATTTCGATCGAACTCATTATAGACTTTGTTGTCGTAGAACCCGGTCTCACAACCCTTCAAACCAAATCCTCAATTAGTATCAATATTAACCAATCCTAGAATATGACTGTCATATTTTCTTCATAGACTACATCTGATCCTATATCAACCCTAAGCATGCCCTAGAAATTATGATAGTGGCAACCGAATAATTTGTGTTTTTATTTGGATTTTTATTGTATGTTGAATGCTTGCTTGATCCATTGTTATGTGAATGTGGATATGCCGAGTGGCTTACTTGAGTTATTTATCGCGTTAGATTACGACGAGTGCGAAGGTGAATTCTACGAGGAGGTAGAACCTACTGCAAAACCGAAGGCAAGTTGCAAATTGATCATGCTTTGATCTATGTTTTCATATTATGCATATTCCTTTATATTTTAATACTATGCATGGTTTATAAAAGTTTTAGAAGTATTATTACTAGCTAGAGCCATAGGTTCAAGACTTGCAACCATGCTTGGACACGCTTGCACAAAATGGGTGGGATGAAAACCAAAATTGTTTCAAACCTTTAAACTTGTGTCTTTTGGGGCAACGTTTTGTCAAAACTTTTGGAAAACAAAACTATATACTATTTTACTTCTACTCCCTGGGCGGAATGGTATTGACAGGAGCGTCTATAAGTGATTGCGCCCATCGGGGTCTTGCAGTGAATGCGCCCGATTGGGGTCTTGCACACAGGTTTTTGGTGGGGATTGCCGTCCAGGGGACTGAGATTTTCCAAGTACAGTTTGATGTAGCTTCCAGTACAGCCGCATGCTACTATGGGCTCTGGCTTAGCTTAGTACTAACAGGAAACCCTACCCCAGGACCGCCATCGGAGAGAGGCCTTCGTGCCGAAGTTGCGGGCGGCTTGGTGGTATAGGGGGCTGTTACGGAAAGGCTTCGTCACAACCTCTTCCTAGTCGTACACCCAGGTGTCTAACGATAAATGGGGTTGGTTGTGTCATGTGGGGAATGTGTACGACCTCTGCAGAGGGTTTAATCTAATCGATTAGTCGTGCCCCCGGTTACGGGCAATTTTGAGCAACTGAAGACTTGGACTGAAGAAGAATCTCCCCTCTCTTTTCTAAAAATCTATTTTAAGGCTTAAAGTTGAGGAATGAGCACAGTGAATGTGTTTCACTTCAACCTTATGTATGTTTTAAACTATTTTTGGAGAATGAGCACTGGTGTGTATATCCAAGTGTCTCACTCCTACCTTTTATACTAAAAACTATTTCTATTTCAAAAGAAGTTTACAAAATTTACTATAGGAGAAAATTGGCTTTATGCAAAGGAAACCTTCACCAATACTTACCCTGCATATATAATCTGTTATACTTTCCTTTGCAACTTGCGAGTACATTCCACGTACTCATATGCACCTGTCATGTGCAGATCTCGACAGATTAAGAGACGATAGGTTTATGGTCTACACTCAACAAGCCCAGCGGCGTTGATGGAGCCTAACTTAGTGACTACGTATAATTCCGCTGTATTATGTGTCAACTTGAGCTCTGCCTAAGGTATGATTTATATATATCTGGATCTACCGTTGTAGTAGAATGATGTATGTCTTACTGATATTCATTTTTGTTACTGTGTGTGCTAGCTATGATCCAGGGATAGCACAGTAAGCATAGAGACCTGGATTCTACCAAATCCGGATCGTTACAAAATGGTATCAGAGCATACGTTGACTGTAGGACATGACCCTAGAAATGGCTTAGAAATAGGAAGACCTTGATAGGAACAACTTATATTTTCAGTAGTAATAATAGCATTCTTGTATCCTCTTGGTTTCTTTACTAAGTTCTCGCCTTCTTTCAAAAACTTAGATGGCAACCTCAGACTCCAATGACCTTGAAACTGAAGTTTACATCATGGAAAGGTTATTTCATGGAAATGATGCTAAAACAAAAGAGTCTCCAATACTGGTTTACATCCAAGAAGTTAAATAAGGACTGAAGACACTCATGTGACGCCCTCGATTCAACCGTACACTAATCATACACGCAAATCTGTACGATCAAGATCAAGGACTCACGGGAAGATATCACAACACAACTCTAGACACAAATTAAAATAATACAAGCTTTATATTACAAGCCAGGGGCCTCGAGGGCTCGAATACATAAGCTCGAATACAGAAGAGTCAGCGGAAGCAACAATATCTGAGTACAGACATGAGTTAGACAAGTTTGCCTTAAGAAGGCTAGCACAAAAGCAACATCGATCGAAAAGGCAAGGCCTCCTGCCTGGGAGCCTCCTAACTACTCCTGGTCGTCGGCGGTCTCCACGTAGTAGCAGGCATCGGCGGTGGCATCTGTCTCCTGGGCTCCGACATCCGGTTGCATCAACCGGAAAGAAGAAGAAGGGGGAAAAGGGGGAGCAAAGCACCGTGAGTACTCATCCAAAGTACTCGCAAGCAAGGATCTACACTACATATGCAACATTTATCAAAGGAAGGCTGTATACGTGGACTGGGCTGCAGAAATGCCAGAATAGAGAGAAGGCCTAGTCCTATCGAAGACTAGCATCTTCTGGAAACCACCATCCTGCAGCAACAAGAGGGAGTAGAATAGCATAAGGTAAAGTAGTAGAAGTGTTATCAACCTCGGCCGTAGATCCTTTCTCGACTCCCTGCGAGAAAGAAATCTCAGAGCCATACTATCCATTTATCATCACAATCCAGTACTCATCACCATCCAGTTCTCATCTCAAGTCTCCAGTTCTAGTTGTATCGATCGGGATACAACTCCAAGTGTCCGTTACCATAGGACAGGCTATCGATAGATGTTTTCTTCCCTGCAGGGGTGCACCAACTTACCCACCACGCTCGATTAACTCCGGCCGGACACACTTTCCTGGGTCATGCCCGGCCTCGGCCAAACAATACGCCGCAACCCGACCTAGGCTTAATAGAGAGGCCAGCACGCCGGACTAAACCTATGCCCCCAGGGGTCATGGGCCATCTCCCCGGGAACTCCTGCACGTTGCGAGGGCGGCCGGTGAGCAGACCTAGCTACCTCCTTCAACAAGGCAGGCGCTTACCCAGTCCAACCCGGCGCACGCCACTAAGTCGCTGACGTCTATTAAGCTTCGGCTGATGTATACGACGCAGAACGCCCATACTATGCCCACGTGATGGTTAGTGCTATCAGGCCAGAGGCCCCTCGGATCAAATATCCAAATCGCAGTGGATTAGGAACATGCGCTAACAAGCAGAGACTCACGAAAGATGTGACCCCGTTGCCCCGTCTCGAGGACTTGCGGCAAGGGCTAGGAATGCCCGGCCACGCCTCGTAATTATCTCGAGGGCACCTTCCAGGTCCGCCCGACTCCACATCACTCGCAATTAAGCTCGCGCGGGTACCCCTCAGGGCCAACCCATCTTTAGTAACAGGGTCCAGTGCAAAGCCATAGTAACCATAGTAACCGTGTGTCCAAACATCAAGGGGAAGGCCTGAGGAATCACCCCCGGTGAATTCCACTCAATGTAATCATCAAGGTGAACGTAAGAGGATCCACCCTCGAGGTTCACACTTGAGGGGTTGCACGACAGAGTCGTATCGGAAGTGGTTAAGGAAGAAATCACCCTCGATGACCACGACCGAATGACTACACTACATGGTTCACATCAGAAGTGCTGAAGAGGTTCACCCTCGGTACTCGATAGTAATCCAGTAGTGTCGAGCAACTAAGGGGAAGTGATGTGCGGTGTCGGGACCTGGTCTTCGATCACGTAGATCGAGTCGGCGATGATGAAGCAGGGGCAACAAGGACAAGTGGGGGTCTCTGATGGATCACTAACCAACCTATACTAAGCAGTTTAGGATAAGCAGATAAGGTACAACAGCAGATACAAAAGCAGGCTATGCATCAAAATAGGAGCAAACAATAACAGTAGCAAAATCTAATGCAAGCATGAGAGAATGGAATGGGCGATATCGGGATGATCAAAGGGGGGGCTTGCCTGGTTGCTCTGGCAAGAAGGGGTCGTCGTCGACGTTGTCGATCACAGTGGCATCAGCGGCAGTCTCGGGGTCTACCGGAGAGAAGAGGGGGAAGAAACAGTAAATACATAGCAAGCAAGTGCATAACAGGGCAACAGGCAGATCTAGACGTGTTCTAACGTGATGCCACACGTTACCGGCGAAGGGGGATAACATCCGGGAATGTTTCCCCAGGTTTAGCATTTTCGGACAGATGAAACGGAGGGAAAAAGTTGCATGTTCAGGTAGTTAGGGACATGTGGCAGACGAACGGATTGCGTACTCGGATTCGTCTCATCATTCTGAGCAACTTTCATATATAAAACTTTTTCATCCGAGCTACGGATCATTAACTATGAATTTTCAAAGATTTAAACATTTTCTGGAATTATCTAAATTATCAGAAAAGAAATATTACATCAGCATGACATCAGTGTGACGTCAGCAGTCAGCAGTCCGGTTGACTGGTCAAAGCTGACACAGGGGACCCACCTGTCATAGACAGTGGGCTAAACAGAGTTCAAACTAATCCAAATTTAGTTAGTAAAACTACTGGGCCCACCTGTCAGTGTCTAATTTACTAAACTAATTAGTTTTACTTATTAAAATGTTTTAGTTAGTGGAATAAGGGGTGGGGCCCGTACGTCAGTGGCTGGGGCCTGCCCAGTCAGCAAGGTTGATTAGGTCAACTGGTCAACAGGGTCCAGGGAGCCCACGGGCAGCGACCCAGAGGTGGGCCCAGCCGGTGGCAGGTCACCGCCGGCGCCGGAGCAACGCCGGCGAGGCCATCCGCGGCGGTGCGTCGCCGGAGTTGGCCGAAAAAATGCGTAAGGGGCACAGAAAGGGGTGCCGCTAGGCACGTTCGAACAGTCACTCGACCGCGCGTCGAGTGGTGGTGGTGGCATCGCCGGACCTGGCCGGAAACGTCGCCGACGACGAGGTCCGCGGCGGAGCGGCTACGGTCGGCGGCAGAAAAGGGACTACGGCGTGCTACAGCTCAGGCGAAAGGGCTAGGCGGCAGCAGCAGTCCTCCAGGAGTGCGCTACGGGGACTAGACGGAGCAGGAGGAGCTCGGGAGCTCGTGCGCGGCAGCAATGGCGGACGGCGGAGCCGGTGCTCACGGCCAGCTAGCTAGGGAAGGAGGAAACGGAGCAAGGACGGGAAGGAAGGAGGCGGAGAGGCTCACCGCGCGGCTCACACGTAGGCCCGTGACGGTTTAGGAGCTGCAGAACGTCGTCGGGGAAGAAAGGGATCGTCGGCGACCCGAGGGAGACAATGACGTGGTCGGAGATGCAGAGCTCCTCGGCTCCTTCCAGCGGCTCCAGAAGACGCGGCGGCTCATGGTGATGCCGACGAGCACGGCCAGGCCGCGTCGAAGGCACGGTGGCCGCGGAGACGACGAAGGACGGCGGCGATGGCTATGTTGGGCGGGCATCCGAGCGACAGGGAGAGGACAGGAAGGGGATTTGAGAGGGGGGGCTGCGAGGAGAGGGGGCGAATGGATCTGGGCGGAGGGCAGATGAGTGGGAAGGGAGTGCGAGTCATCGGGGCTGCCCTTATCCCTTCGCCGGCGACACGGCAGTATGGGGCGGCGCGCTCGGTCCGGCGGGGACGCGCCCCGGTCGGAGGAGCAGTGAGGGAGGGGATCGACCGCTTGGGGAAGATGGGCCGGCTTGTTGGGTTGGGCTAAAGCCCGGTGTGGCAAAGGGGGTAGGGTGGCTTCTCTCTTTTCCCTTTTCCTTTCTTTTGCTCTTTTCTTTTTTTTACAGGAATACATGTTATGCAATATTTGAGCTGCCAAAAGGAGTTCTGTAAAATGTGGAACTTGGCCAAATAAATACATTGCAATATTTGGCACCTGCCATAAAAGGTTTGGGAGGAGTTTGAATTGATTTGGATTTTTCACAAACAGAAAAGCATTAAAAAATGCTTATTTGGAACTACTTTAATTCCCAGGGGAAATTAGCTACCTCAAATGATGTTGAACCACTCATGACATTTAGTTAGTGAATATTTGCAACCCAACGAACATTTTTGTTTTACTGTTTGGAGAAATGATTTATTTGACTTTAATTTAAAATTGAATTTGAATTGGTTTTGAATCAACATGAGATTAGCAGCAGTAACAGTGATGACTTGGCATCATTAGTAGGGGATTACTGTAGCTTGATTATCCGGGTGTTACAAATCTCCTCCGCTACAAGAAATCTCGTCCCGAGATTTTAGCGATGGAGTAAGGGGTAACTTCGGGAGAACGGACCCTTATAGGGTTAATTATCTAGTGAACAATTCAGGGAATGAGGCAGAAGTATCTCTCAAGTTGAAACTTAATAAACACCGAGAGCAAAGTACGAGGGAACAATAGGAAGTTTCAAGCGAATGGACAAACGATCGATACCTGAACAGAGTGTGAGAAGGGGGTTCAGAGCATCGGGAATAGATCATCTCTCGGACGATGGCTCGTGACAACACACAAGGCCAAGAGCAAATGACACTTCGGAATAAAGGATATACATGAGAGTTAGGTTCCGATCCTGCGGAACTGTGGGTTATGAGCCCACCATGTGGGTTAAAAGTAGAAAGGGGGCCGATAGAAAGGCATGTCAGATGATAGACTATCGGTCATGTTGTCAACAATGTTGGTACCAAGGGCGAGGGACGAAGAGAACTATTTTCCTGCTCGTTGAACGGGGCGGACCAATAGGCAAAGTTCTCGTCCATCGGTGGTTACCGGAATGTCAACAACAATGATAACAAGGTCTTACTGACAAATTGGAACTGTTACTACTTAGATCATACAGATCACAAGAAAGGTTAAACAAAACAATGGGAAGGGAAATGTGGTTATTATTTTAACCAGACCAATGGAAATGAAAAGGGGGCTTATACAAAAGTATTAGAGTATATGCTTCCCAAGAACAAACAGAGCATGATATACATGACAGGACATCAATTACTTATCCATTTAGTTAATGGGGCAAGGAGAACTATGATGTTTACCCATACAATGGTGTTTGGATAATTGACTAAGAAACATATATCATTGCGCCTTCAATGTTCTTAATGATGTTCGGAGTAACACGGTCATACTTTTGGATAGCATTGACATGGTCACCAGGTAAAGGGCAGACCTTGGGAACACAAAGGATCCATCGGAAACAACTTAGAAAAGTAAGTCATACAATTCCAGCAAGGAAAAGATGAGGGTGTGGCCGACGGGCTTAGCAACAACCCATCAACATGCCAAAAAGGAGGTATTTCCAAAATTATATGAACAAGTTTGTGTTGGGGAAGGCAAGAATGTTGTCGATGATAACACAAATCATCGAGGGGCAAGGATTGTATTTCTCATCATGAATTCGATTGATATCCTGGAAGAGCTCAGAATGCTGATGATGATCACGACACATTTGTCGAGAGATTTCATGAAGATGTAATCGATCGGCGATGACATCAAGTCAAAGGAATGATGAAGCGAAAGGTTATTGGAACCACGGGTACGACACAAACTCGAAATCAAGTTTGTTGTTCAAGGCGAAATGATATGACGAGGAAGATCGACGTAGGCTTAGCTCATCATCGAAAATTGTGCTCCGGGAAGATGGACCAGGTAGCACAGTTAAAATTTAGCATGGTAATGATACAGCCGATCAGGCTAGGAATGACTTGAAGGATTACTAAACTCGTAAGCAACAAAAATTACTTAAGAGTTATAGAATCGGAGTGTGGAATCGATTCACTTATCGGCGTTCTCGAGTGACTAAAAACTCAAAACCCGGGGAAATCTGACATCGATGAGAAGCAATAGCAAATGAAGAATCGTAGGAAGCAACACGGTTCTTTGTTATTCTCGAGGTACCGAAGGGTAATACTCGAAGGAAGATCAAAATAAAGGTTGCGGAGCTGCATTGATCTGCAGAAGACGAGTGCTTTAACTTGTCCGAGAAATGGAATCAAAGGGGAACAATCATGGTGAGAACCACAGTTGAAGAGGACCAAACATAGATACCATATGAACTTATAATAAGGGGATTATTGTATCACAAGAAGCTTCCATGATAAGGTCCACATTAGGTCCATGGGCATGAACACAAAGGTTCAAGGTCGACTCCCACTTCTTCAAAGCATAACCTTTCATTCACTCCTCGTTTTCGAAGAATTTGTTGTGTGAAAGATTTATCTGGTGAAGCACTAGAAGAGCATGACTCACATCTCTTTCGAGTTCACACGTATTTAGGAAAGGCAAAGGTTCAACCCGTAGGGGTATCTTTGGAACATATACCACTAACTTCAGGATTAAAATATACCAGCTCGAAAGTAGAGCATGTTTGACAAAAGCAGATGATAGAAATTACCAAAGCATTATGTGTCAGGGCAAAACTCACCAGTTTAATGAATATGAAGGACATTGTCGGATAATAATCCAACCAAGGGTATGGCGGTCCATAAAAGATCTGATGTGAGAATTGATACTCACCCAGAAGAAGAAGGAATGCAAGGACAACTGATTATATAAAAAATTGACTAATTCAAGCTCAAATGCAAAGGAATTATGATTTCCAAATCGAGGGATCAGAATCAGATGCTCTGATTAAAGATGAGTAAGTTTAATAGACTTAGAGGCACAATCGATCATAACTCGACTGGCCAAGAGCCAACTGATATTCGGAATGACTTCTGAGCCGAAAGATGAATTCTAGGAATCGACGAAAGATAGGGATTATTATTATTCATATAGAATCAATATACTCAGAATGACAATGACAAGGAATGCTAATGAATATTGGATATATATGGATGAATCCATAAAGCAGGCTGACAAGACTTTCAGGAGCAATAGGCTGGAGAGGATCTTCGGGAGATCGAATAGCATTTCGAAGAATTTTGGAAAGCATATGAACAACTGGGGACGAACGAACCCCGGTTAAGTGAATTATCCACAGTGCGAAAAGAAGCTCCAAAGCAGAAGGCACAAAGGATTCTTGGAACAATGGAGAGTACTAGGGGTAACTTCTAACAACAAGAGTAACGGGGGATGATGGTACAAACGGCAACGATGTTATCCATGGGGACTTATCGGTGGTCAGGAACTGCAAAGCAGTGGGCACAGGGTCTCCGGAAACATCGAGGAGTATCCGCCGAATCTTCTGGCGAAGCAAGCGATCATTGGTAATGTCGGGGCTCTCCGGGAGGAAGTGGGTACGTGAACCTAATGTCAGATTTAGTAAAATGTTTAACCCGAATAGACGAGAGATCAGAGTCCCAGAGTATAGACGAGGAATAAAAGATCCTAATACCACCCAATTGGCAACGTGGGCCCGTAAGCCACACTACCATGTTAGTAAAACCGTTTTCAAGTACGAGACTCAACTTCGGCCAAGGAGTTGGAACGGGGGCTACCTACAGGCAGTCGGCTCTGATACCAACTTGTGACGCCCTCGATTCAACCGTACACTAATCATACACGCAAATGTGTACGGTCAAGATCAAGGACTCACGGGAAGATATCACAACACAACTCTAGACACAAATTAAAATAATACAAGCTTTATATTACAAGCCAGGGGCCTCGAGGGCTCGAATACATAAGCTCGAATACAGAAGAGTCAGCGGAAGCAACAATATCTGAGTACAGACATGAGTTAGACAAGTTTGTATTAAGAAGGCTAGCACAAAAGCAACATCGATCGAAAAGGCAAGGCCTCCTGCCTGGGAGCCTCCTAACTACTCCTGGTCGTCGGCGGTCTCCACGTAGTAGCAGGCATCGGCGGTGGCATCTGTCTCCTGGGCTCCGACATCTGGTTGCATCAACTGGAAAGAAGAAGAAGGGGGAAAAGGGGGAGCAAAGCAACCGTGATTACTCATCCAAAGTACTCGCAAGCAAGGATCTACACTACATATGCAACATTTATCAAAGGAAGGCTATATATGTGGACTGGGCTGCAGAAATGCCAGAATAGAGAGAAGGCCTAGTCCTACCGAAGACTAGCATCTTCTGGAAACCACCATCTTGCAGCAACAGGAGGGAGTAGAATAGCATAAGGTAAAGTAGTAGAAGTGTTATCAACCTCCGTCGGAGATCCTTTCTCGACTCCCTGCGAGAAAGAAATCTCAGAGCCATACTATCCGGTTATCATCACAATCCATTACTCATCACCATCCAGTTCTCATCTCAAGTCTCCAGTTCTAGTTGTATCGATCGGGATACAACTCCAAGTGTCCGTTACCGTAGGACAGGCTATCGATAGATGTTTTCTTCCCTGCAGGGGTGCACCAACTTACCCACCACGCTCGATTAACTCCGGCCGGACACACTTTCCTAGGTCATGCCCGGCCTCGGCCAAACAATACGCCGCAACTCGACCTAGGCTTAATAGAGAGGCCAGCACGCCGGACTAAACCTATGCCCCCAGGGGTCATGGGCCATCTACCCGGGAACTCCTGCATGTTGCGAGGGCGGCCGGTGAGCAGACCTAGCTACCTCCTTCAACAAGGCAGGCGCTTACGCAGTCCAACCCGGCGCACACCGCTCAGTCGCTGACGTCTATTAAGCTTCGGCTGATGTATACGACGCAGAACGCCCACGTGATGGTTAGTGCTATCAGGCCAGAGGCCCCTCGGATCAAATATCCAAATCGTAGTGGATTAGGAACGCGCGGTAACAAGCAGAGACTCACGAAAGATGTGACCCCGTTGCCCCGTCTCGAGGACTTGCGGCAAGGGCTAGGAATGCCCGGCCATGCCTCGTAATTATCTCGCGGGCACCTTCCAGGTCCGCCCGACTCCACATCACTTGCAATTAAGCTCGCGCGGGTACCCCTCAGGGCCAACCCATCTTTAGTAACAGGGTCCAGTGCAAAGGCATAGTAACCATAGTAACCGTGTGTCCAAACATCAAGGGGAAGGCCCGAGGAATCACCCCCGGTGAATTCCACTCAATGTAATCATCAAGGTGAATGTAAGAGGATCCACCCTCGAGGTTCACACTTGAGGGGTTGCACGGCAGAGTCGTATCAGAAGTGGTTAAGGAGGAAATCACCCTCGATGACCACGACTGAATGACTACACTACATGGTTAACATCAGAAGTGCTGAAGAGGTTCACCCTCGGTACTCAATAGTAACCCAGTAGTGTCGAGCAACTAAGGGGAAGTGATGTGCGGTGTCGGGACCTGGTCTTCGATCACGTAGATCGAGTCGGCGATCATGAAGCGGGGGCAACAAGGACAAGTGGGGGTCTCTGATGGATCACTAACCAACCTATACTAAGCAGCTTAGGATATGCAGATAAGGTACAACAGCAGATACAAAAGCAGGCTATGCATCAGAATAGGAGCAAACAATAACAGTAGCAAAATCTAATGCAAGCATGAGAGAATGGAATGGGCGATATCGGGATGATCAAAGGGGGGGCTTGCCTGGTTGCTCTGGCAAGAAGGGGTCGTCGTCGACGTTGTCGATCACAGTGGCATCAGCGGCAGTCTCGGGGTCTACCGGAGAGAAGAGGGGGAAGAAATAGTAAATACATAGCAAGCAAGTGCATAATAGGGCAACAGGCAGATCTAGACGTGTTCTAACGTGGTGCTACACGTTACCGGCGAAGGGGGATAACATCCGGGAATGTTTCCCCAGGTTTAGCATTTTCGGACAGATGAAACGGAGGGAAAAAGTTGCATGTTCAGGTAGTTAGGGACATGTGGCAGACGAACGGATTGCGTATTCGGATTCGTCTCGTCATTCTGAGCAACTTTCATATATAAAACTTTTTCATCTGAGCTACGGATCATTAACTATGAATTTTCAAAGATTTAAACATTTTCTGGAATTATCTAAATTATCAGAAAAGAAATATTACGTCAGCATGACATCACTGTGACGTCAGCAGTCAGCAGTCCGGTTGACTGGTCAAAGCTGACACGGGGGACCCACCTCTCATATACAGTGGGCTAAACAGAGTTCAAACTAATCCAAATTTAGTTAGTAAAACTACTGGGCCCACCTGTCAGTGTCTAATTAACTAAACTAATTAGTTTTACTTATTAAAATGTTTTAGTTAGTGGAGTAAGGGGTGGGGCTCGTATGTCAGTGGCTGGGACCTGCCCAGTCAACAAGGTTGATCAGGTCAACTGGTCAACAGGGTCCAGGGAGCCCACGGGCAGCGACCCAGAGGCGGGCCCAGCCGGTGCCAGGTCAGCGCCAGCGCCGGAGCAACGCCGGCGAGGCCATCCGCGGCGGTGCCTCGCCGGTGTTGGCCGAAAAAACGCGTACGGGGCATGGAAAGGGGTGCCGCTAGGCACGTTCGAACGGTCACTCGATCGCGCGTCGAGTGGTGGTGGTGGCATCGCCGGACCTGGACGGAAACGTCGCCGGCGACGAGGTCCACGGCGGAGCGGCTACGGTCGGCGGCGGAAAAGGGACTACGGCGTGCTACAGCTCAGGCGAAAGGGCTAGGCGGGAGCAGCAGTCCTCCAGGAGTGCGCTACGGGGACTAGACGGAGCAGGAGGAGCTCAGGAGCTCGTGCGCGGCAGCAATGGCGGACGGCGGAGCCGGCGCTTACGGCCAGCTAGCTAGGGAAGGAGGAAACGGAGCAAGGACGGGGAGGAAGGAGGCGGAGAGGCTCACCGCGCGGCTCACACGTAGGCCCGTGACGGTTTAGGAGCTGCAGAACATCGTCGGGGAAGAAAGGGATCGTCGGCGACCCGAGGGAGACAATGACGTGGTCGGAGATGCAGAGCTCCTCGGCTCCTTCCAGCGGCTCCAGAAGACGTGGCAGCTCACGGTGATACCGACGAGCACGGCCAGGCCGCGTCGAAGGCACGGTGGCCGCGGAGACGACGAAGGACGACGACGACGGCTATGTTGGGCGGGCATCCAAGCGAGAGGGAGAGGCCAGGAAGGGGATCTGAGAGGGGGGGCTGCGAGGAGAGGGGGAGAATGGATCTGGGCGGAGGGCAGATGAGTGGGGAGGGAGTGCGAGTCGTCGGGGCTGCCCTTATCCCTTCGCTGGCGACGCGGCAGTACGGGGCGGCGCGCTCGGTCCGGCGGGGACGCGCCCCGGTCGGAGGAGCAATGAGGGAGGGGATCGACCGCACGGGGAAGGTGGGCCGGCTTGTTGGGTTGGGCTAAAGCCCGATGTGGCAAAGGGGATGGGGTGGCTTCTCTCTTTTCCCTTTTCCTTTCTTTTGCTCTTTTTTTTACAGGAATAAATGTTATGCAATATTTGAGCTGCCAAAAGGAGTTCTGTAAAATGTGGAACTTGGCCAAATAAATACATTGCAATATTTGGCACCTGCCATAAATTTTTTGGGAGGAGTTTGAATTGATTTGGATTTTTCACAAACAGAAAAGCGTTAAAAAATGCTTATTTGGAACTGCTTTAATTCCCAGGGGAAATTAGCTACCTCAAATGTTGTTGAACCACTCATGACATTTAGTTAAAATTGAATTTGAATTGGTTTTGAATCAACGTGAGATTAGCAGCAGTAACAGTGATGACTTGGCATCATTAGTAGGGGATTACTGTAGCTTGATTATCCGGGCGTTACAACTCAAGACCAACATGGTTGTGAAGATTACCACCACAAAGGAATATTCCACATAATTCAATAGTGTCCAAGCCCACCATGAGAATTGTGAAATAAACGAAAGAGTGCGAGTGATGTGCCCGACCATGAGAACTCATGTGGATAAGGGTACCATAGGAATTGTGTGAATGAAATGTTTGAGTGAAATTTGGATTTTTGTTGGAGTTCTTCGCCATTGATTTAAATTTTGTTGTCATTTGGAGTTGTGTGATTTAAAATGTTTCATTAGGATACGAATCACGTAGGTATGTACTATTTATTCAACCTTGAGAGGTGCAAGTTACGAAGGATTAACATAAGACCTTCATACGAGTGAAACGTCACGCACTGAAGACTTTCAAGAATTGAAGAAACGAAGACTTTGTGACGAAACCGTAGTTAACGAGCCTATTATAATCGTTAGAAAACGATGAGATATGAGTTGTTCAATGATTGATTGTATCTGTATTCTTCCTCCTTGCTATCTAAAATTTTATATCCTCTCTGACCAAACCTTAAACCCCATAGATGGACGGAATTATTTTGATGGGACAAGTGACGCATTCAGAAGCAGAAGAATGGATTCAGAATATAGAAAGAGTAATGAAAGAAGCCAAGGTAAAACCAAAGAAGAAGCTGATATACGCTTCACGGTATTTCATTATAGAGGCTAACACTTGGTGGAAGATGCGTATAGCCATCGATAAAACCCAAAAGGCAATCACTTGGGAACAATTCAAGAAGGTTCTACTTCAGTCTCGTCTTGTCATACAAGATCAAAAGAAAATAAGCGAAGATACAAATAAGTATTGCAGAATTTGCGGAGAAGGACACCTTACCGAGGAACATAATGATCAATGCCCAAATTGTGAAGGGAGTCATCCAGCCGAAGAATGCCCTACCAATCACGTGACTTGTTTCTTATGCGAGGGAACCGATCACTACCCCGTGCAGTGTAAGATTTTCCTAGAAGTACAAAGGAAAGCCCAACAGAGTAAGGAAAAGAAGCAAGTAACACCCGAGGAAGCCTCACAGGACACCACCATATCGAAGGTCGTGGATGAAGAGCGATACCCTGGAGAACCAGATAGTCTTCTCAAATCATGCCACTCATGTGGTAAAGAAGGGCACAAATCTAACTCTTCTTCTCAACGGGATAATAAGAAGGAATACACACATAAAGTTGAATCGTTTGAAATAGAGTATGATCCCCAGGAGATAGCTGCCATATTAGCGACGGAAAAGCCAAAGGTGAAGAGAATCAAGTCTAGCAAGAGGAAGGAGCCCTGCATCAACGAGCTTGTTAGATGCATCTTGGATTCCAAAACTTCCACTCGGATTAACCAAGAAGCCTCGACCAATAGTACAAAAAAGAAGGAGAAGGACATGTCAAAGGTGATTTGTTATAAATGCAAAGAACCTGGACATTACCAAAATCAATGCCTCAATGAGAAGAAGTCCAAAAAGAGAAAGTGAAGGTAGATAGGAGTTCAAAGCGATTTTTATTTCATTACTCATCAATTATGTAACCATGGATACCATGTTATGGAATAATAAAGGA
The DNA here is from genome assembly GCA_032464435.1 of Aegilops umbellulata. NCBI lineage: Eukaryota > Viridiplantae > Streptophyta > Magnoliopsida > Poales > Poaceae > Aegilops > Aegilops umbellulata. Next base: position 239,521,890 of record CP136057.1, read on the forward strand.
AATAACTGTGGTTACTTTCTTTTTGTAAATGATGTATTGTATTTTCAATGCTCATTGCAATCCATGAGAAGTTAGTGGGATAACAATGTTTGACACGTTAAGTGCAGAAGACCATTCGATCATGTGATAAAGGATCACCACATGCACCGTTCATAGAGGCATCATATCATATCTTCTAAGAAGGGATTGGACATTTGCATGGAGAACACAACTCTTTTACATGGAAATTTCATCACGGATGCAAGTTTTAGCACAAACTATGGTAGTCAACATCACCCAAAAGCGTTTTACTAGTTTGGAGTTGAAGACCTCTTAATGAGGAGTGAGAATGACCGAGTGTTAGAACACGTGATTCACAATCTACATATGGGGTAATAATTTGAGTACGGGATGGATTGATTACCATACCAGAGACTCTTATTATATACTATCGTATGTTCGATTGGTAAATCAGAGAGACTTGAAAGCCTAGTTGAGTGTCGTAGCAACAAGCCTAAAACCATAGAATGGTAAGACGTATTACCCTTATAGATAGGCAGCCGTGCCTAACGTAGGTTGAACGGTGAGGATGAAACACGAAGAATCTTCAGGGAATTCCATCGGAAGCTATTTTATCGACCACCATGAGAGTATCGACAAGTAGTTCCGAATTTAAGGGTTTTGAGTGAGACTCATTCTTTTGAGGAAAAGCCCAGTTCTAAACCACAGAAGCTGGATGAAGAACCATCATAGAATATGGAGATTGTGGAAAGCCCCACAAGTTTGTTTTAAGGGTGGTGGTACCCTAAGAACACCCTGGAAGGATTAACGATCCAATTAACAATTGGCTAAGGCTAAGGATTGTGTCTAAAGCCTCAACATATGTTGAAGTGGCAGCGGTAAAAGGAATTGTACCAACCGAAGACATTCCTGCAAGCTGGAGGTGAAAAATAAACTGCAAGCCTGCAGATGCTATGAAATAATCCTGGGAAAGTAATCCAAGAGACCCCAATCCTAACCTACTTCTTACTAGCCTCTGCAAATCTCGAGGACGAGATTTCTTTTAAGGATGGTAGTTTGTAACATCCCAAAATTTTCCAAATTTTGGAATGTTAATAATAAGATATTATTGAGTGAATTGCTATGATTTTCATGGGAAATTAAAACCTTTTGATTCTTGTTTCAAATATTTCATCCAATTGCTTTTCTTTTGGACACCTACGAAATATTTTGAAACCGCAAATAAAAATGGAGTGAGAATAAAATGACTTTCTCAAATGTGGTGGATAAAAAAATCATTTGAAGTTCCTTGAATTTTGGAGTTCCATTAGAAATTGGATTCTCATTTGAAATTTTAATGCCATTTAAATATTTCCAACAAATTTAATGAGAGGAGATAATGTGACTTCTCCAAAATATATTTGGAAATATTTAGTACTGCATAATTATCATTTTGTGAATTTGCAGAAGTCTAAACTGAATTTTTGATTATTTCAATTATGTCCATAAAGTGTGAAGGGTAGTTTGTGAACAAACTTAATTTTATTAAATTCGGAGACTAATTTTCTTGGACTCTAAATAATATTGGCACTAATGTAAACATTTTTATTATTTATTTTAAGTAACTTTTTGTGCGCGTACTTATGTACGTAATTATATTTCAATCCTAATTCCTAAACTCTCTAGCTTGACCCAGTATATTTCTCTCTCAAAATCTCGCACAGGCGCGAGACAGCAGCACAGTACAGCCCACCTTGTTTGTTTTCCTTGCCTTTTTCCTTTGGGCCAATTTCTTCCACTAAGGCCCATATCTTTTCAGCCCAACTGATGGCCATCTTCCTCCTCCCATCTTTCGTTACAGACAGCGAGCTGCAACCATGGACGCCTCCACCTCTTCCTCTCCTCATCTCCCTTCCCCTGCACCCAGTAACCCCCAGAATAGGTTCCCCTATCCTCCCTCGACCCCTCCCATCCCTTAGTGCGCCATCAATCGAGGTGTAGTGGCCATTACAGAAAAACTGAACCGCCATCGTTATAGCCCTTCATCTGCTCGAATTCGGACCTCCCCGAGCCCTATAAAAAGCACCCCGCAAGCCCCTCTCAGCCCTCGTCCGAAGCCCTCTTCTTTCGAGAGCTATCTCTCTCCCCATCCCGATCAATTGCTCGTCGGAGTTCAGAAGCTCCGGCGGCCGCCCCACGCCGCCACGGGACGAGACCGAGCCCAGGACATTGCCCAACGGACTTCCCTCGTCGACGTCTTCGCCGTCCTCCTTCTACTTGACGTCAGGGAGTTTCTTCCACAACTCCGGCGACCTTCTTCCCCAACTCCGGCGACCTACTCCGGTGAGCTCTCTCTAAATCCCGTAATTCTTTCTTTTCAGAAAATATCAAACTTCGGAAATTCATATCTCCCAAACCATATGTCCGATTTTGACAAATAAGATATCCCCGGATTCGTTGAAACATGTACATTTTTATGAAATTATAAAATCCCACTTTTGGGCAAATTAAAATTTAGTTTTGATTTAAATGTTAATTTAAGTATTTTTACTATATCTTTTATTCTGTAATTCATATAAAAATGTTTTATATATGAAAGTTGGACCTTAGGACCTGACCTTTCTGTTAGAACTTATTGCATGAATTTTCAGCAATGTTCAGTTGAAGTTTTAACATCAACATCTTAGTTTGACCTTCTTTGATGATCGTTTACTAACTTTGTTAAATTAGAATTTGACTATAGGTTAAATCTCTTAGATGGATCCCTAGAAACCCTCTCTGGTCATTTGAAACCACCACAAATTTGGAGTTACAAGATTAAGAATTTAATTCTCTTATCTTGAACTTATGCCATACCCATTTCCATTTAACACAAGTCAAAATATTTCGATCGAACTCATTATAGACTTTGTTGTCGTAGAACCCGGTCTCACAACCCTTCAAACCAAATCCTCACTTAGTATCAATATTAACCAATCCTAGAATATGACTGTCATATTTTCTTCATAGACTACATCTGATCATATATCAACCCTAAGCATGCCCTAGAAATTATGATAGTGGCAACCGAATAATTTGTGTTTTTATTTGGATCTTCATTTGGATTTTTATTTGGATCTTCATTTGGATTTTTATTGTATGTTGAATGCTTGCTTGATCCATTGTTATGTGAATGTGGATATGCCGAGTGGCTTACTTGAGTTATTTATCGCGTTAGATTACGACGAGTGCGAAGGTGAATTCTACGAGGAGGTAGAACCTACTGCAAAACCGAAGGCAAGTTGCAAATTGATCATGCTTTGATCTATGTTTTCATATTATGCATATTCCTTTATATTTTAATACTATGCATGGTTTATAAAAGTTTTACAAGTATTATTAGTAGCTAGAGCCATAGGTTCAAGACTTGCAACCATGATTGGCCACGCTTGCACAAAATGGGTGGGATGAAAACCAAAATTGTTTTAAACCTTTAAACTTGCCTCTTTTGGGGCAACGTTTTGTGAAAACTTTTGGAAAACAAAACTATATACTATTTTACTTCTACTCCCTGGGCGGGATGGTATTGACGGGAGCGTCTACAAGTGATTGTGTCCATCGGGGTCTTGCAGTGAATGCGTCCGACTGGGGTCTTGCACACAGGTTTTTGGTGGGGATTGCCATCCAGGGGACTGAGATCTTCCAAGTACAGTTTGATGTAGCTTCCAGTACAGCCGCATGCTACTATGGGCTCTAGCTTAGCTTAGTACTAACAGGAAACCCTACCCCAGGACCGCCATCGGAGAGAGGCCTTCGTGCCGAAGTTGCGGGCGGCTTGGTGGTATAGGGGGCTGTTACGGAAAGGCTTCGTCACAACCTCTTCCTAGTCGTGCACCCAGGTGTGTAACGATAAATGGGGTTGGTTGTGTCATGTGGGGAACGTGTACGACCTTTGCAGAGGGTTTAACCTAATCAATTAGCCGTGCCCCCAGTTACGGGCAATTTTGAGCAACTAAAGACTTGGACTGAAGAAGAATCTCCCCTCTCTTTTCTAAAAATCCATTTTAAGGGTTAAAGTTGAGGAATGAGCACAGTGAATGTGTTTCACTTCAACCTTATGTATGTTTTAAACTATTTTTGGAGAATGAGCACTGGTGCGTATATCCAAGTGTCTCACTCCTACCTTTTATACTAAAAACTATTTCTATTTCAAAAGAAGTTTACAAAATTTATTATAGGAGAAAATTGGCTTTATGCAAAGGAAACCTTCACCAATACTTACCCTGCATATATAATCTGTTATACTTTCCTTTGCAACTTGCGAGTACATTCCACGTACTCATCTGCACCTGTCATGTGCAGATCTCGACAGATTAAGAGACGGTAGGGTTATGGTCTACACTCAACGAGCCCAGTGGAGTTGATGGAGCCTAACTTAGTGACTACGTATAATTCCGTTGTATTATCTGTCAACTTGAGCTCTACCTAAGGTAAGGTTTATATATATATGGATCTACCGTTGTAGTAGAATGATGTATGTCTTACTGATATTCATTTTTGTTACTGTGTGTGCTAGCTATGATCCAGGGATAGCATAGTAAGCATAGAGACTTGGATTCTACCAAATCCGGGTCGTTACAAAACCCTAGAATCTAGCCTATGGTATGATTCTTGTTGTCCTACGGAAAAAACCATCTGGTTTATATAGACACCGGAGGGGGCTAGGGTTACACAGAGTCGGTTACAAGGGAGGAGATCTACATATCCGTATTGCCAAGCTTACCTTTCACGCCAAGGAGAGTCCCATCCGGACACGGGACGAAGTCTTCAATCTTGTATCTTCATAGTCCAATAGTCCGGCTAAAGTATATAGTCCGGCTGTCCGAGGACCCCCTAATCAAGGACTCCCTCAGTAGCCCTTGAACCAGGCTTCAATGACGATGAGTCCGGTGCGCATATTGTCTTCGGCATTGCAAGGCGGGTTCTTTCTCCGAATACTCCATAGAAGATCTTGAACACAAGGATAGTGTCTAGCTCTGCAAAACAAATTCCACATACCACCGTAAAGAGAATAATATTTCCACAAATATAATCTGCTGACAACTTTTCATAACATGACATCACACCACGGCCTGGTCATTATTCGAACCGTTTTTCTCAACCAGCTACTGCACATATTGCGAGGTGGTTTTCTTGGCACGTCTTGTCGATGTAGAGATCGTGTCCCCTTATCACGGGATTCTCATCAATACGGGTGTGGGTAACCCAATCGCGCCATCAATTACGACGCTAGGGGAATAAGAGAATTTACCAGGGAAGTGGGGAGGCGTATAGTTTCTTCCGCCCTTATAAAGGGACAAGGATTCCTCTTTTTCACCCATGCCTTCTTATTCCTTGCTCATTCATTCTTGCGCACTCGAGCTCCAGCACCCAAGTTCTCATTTTCTTCTCAAACTATTCCAAGCATGTCCGAAGCAGGAGGCAAGTGGATGGTCTCCTCCGTTACGGAGGAGAACATCACAAAGCTACGGGGAGCAGGATATCTGGCCGCGGATATCGCACACCGGCTGCCAGATGCGGGGCAGATCGTCCCTACTCCTGAACCCTATGAGAGGGTGGTTTTTCTTACCCACTTCGTCCGTGGACTGGGATTTCCCCTCCACCCGTTTGTCCGCGGGCTCATGTTTTACTACGGGCTGGATTTTCATGATCTGGCCCCCAATTTCATCCTCAACATCTCATTGTTTATCGTCGTGTGTGAGGCCTTCCTCCGCATCAAGCCCCACTTTGGCTTGTGGCTGAAGAGCTTCAATGTTAAACCAAAGGTGGTGGTCGGCCAGGGAGTGTGGAGGCGCCATGGTGGGCAAAATGCCTAACGTCACCTGGCTCGAAGGCTCCTATGTGGAGACCATAAAGGGGTGGCAATCGGGATGGCTCTACATCACCGAGTCGCGCGACACCAACTGGGTGGCGGCCCCCAAATTTCAACCCGGAATCCCCACGCGGCTCGCCTCCTGGAAAGAGAAGGGCCTATCCTGGGGTTCAACGGTGGAGCTGGCCGGACTCCAGAAATGCATCCGAAACATGATGAGCAAGAAAATCAAGCTCGTCAACGTGGTCCAGGTCATGCTCTTCCGCCGGATCCTCCCGTGTCAACGACGGGCATTCAATTTATGGGAGTTCGACTCGGCCGAGCACCAGACACTGCGAGAGCTCTTCGACATGATGCACAAGGACGTCTGGAAGGTGCTATTCAAGGGCGCCGAGGTACCTCCTCCCCTTACCGAGGATCGTGGACTCAGCGCAAAGCGCCCTGCCAATCCGGTAAGTCTTCTATATCTCATAAGATGTTCATTTTCCCCAGCTTTTACCATGCATGGGATCTAAACCTCCACGCCATTTAACAGGATTGGGTAGCGACAGCGGAGCTCATCGATTGTCCAGCCCCCCCTTCCCCGAAGATCCAGCAGATGCTCTCTTAACCAAGATGCTGGTTCCGGTGCCTTACGAGGTGCCGGCGAAGAAGGCCAAGAAGAAGGCTACGGGGACCAGGAAGGGTCTCCGGCGCAACGTTATATCGGACTCATCGTCTGAAAACACCGAGGCGCACTCCTCCCCCGAAGACGAGGATGAGGAAGAAGAAAGTTCTCCCCCTCCTGCCGGGGGAGACAAGAAAAGGAAGGCCGCCCCATCCGGGGAGGCCGAAGGGTCCAAGAAGGGAAGGACCCTCCTCCCGGACTGCTCCACGACGGTCGCCTATATCGACGACGAGTGGTTGCCCAGGGACAAGCCCGTGGCGAAGTCGTAAGTATCCGGATACCATAATAATTCTTGGTACGTCTTATTGTACTATTTCTTATCATGCTACGCGTGATTATGCAGCCCCTCCCGAGCCCGCATTGACGTATCTTTGTCGGATGATTCTTTGGGCCCGTCGGACCTGAACAGCGATTCACTTCCGACTGCCTCCTCCCCTCGCCCTACGGACAATGTCGAGGTGTTGTCTCAAAGGGCACCGAACCAAGGGGAGGTAGTCCTGGAGGTGCCTCAAGGCGGCATTCCGGACACTGGGCATAAGGGGAGCAATACTCCCATGGGCTCTGATGACGGGGGCAGCAAATTCGGCCCCCAGCCGAATACTGCGCCGGAACCTCCAGTGGTTCCGGACTCTCTCAGGCGACCCCCCGCTAAGAGGGGCAAGCCGCCTGCGCCGATGGCCTCTGTCCATCCAGAGGCATCAGACAATTTGCTAGAAGCGCTTTGCGGCGCTTCCATCGACGAAGAGCACCGCACTATCATGAGTGCGGTGATCGAGAAGGTTCAGTTCGCCAAAAGCAGACTGACTGAAGCCTGTGCCAGCCTCCTAACAGGCTTTCAGCTAAGTAATCAAATTATAAGGAAATGTTACAGCATAGACAATAGCCCCTGATACTTTGTTAGGTGTTCGTGAAAAAAGGCCGAATAGAGGATCAAATAATAACCGCAGGAGTCTAATTGAAATATGTCTATGTGCATATGCAGGCTTCACTGTTGGCCACTGTCGCACGTACTGCGGAGGTCGCCGCACTAAAGCAGGACCTTGAGCGGTCCAAAGAAGAGCTCGGCCTTACCAAGAGGCAGCTCTAAGAGAATGAAGGTAAGTGGTACCCCGTCTATAAATTGATAAAGAGAAATGTGGATTTGGAATGATAGGATCGTCATGAATTTTGCTAGGGGCCACGACCGAAGTGGCGGCCCTGAAGAAGGCGCTATCCAAGGTCGAACACAAAGCGGCCAAGGAGCGCACCGAGTGCGAGAAACAACAGGCCCGGGTTGGCGAGGTGCAGCAAGAGCTCCAGGCTCTCGCCAAAAAATACGAGTCTTTGGAGCTTGACTCTAAGACGCAAGAATCCGAGCTTGCGAAGGCCCTCGAAAGAGCACAACATGCCAAGGCCGAAGCCCAAAAGGCCCTCCAGGAAATTGAGGCGGTTAAGAAGATAGCTGCGGGTAAGGCATTCATTATGCAAAGTAAGCATGTGAAGGAAACTTTCCTTTTACTTACCCGAGTTCGGAGCTCTCCAGGAGCGTTCACAGATCTTCCCCACAGTGTGTCGGACGCCGCGGAGTTCTACCGGGCTGAGGAGGGGAGCTCGACGGAGAAGTTGTTCTGGTCTCAGTATACTGGGACCGAACACCCAATGCCCTTGAGCAACCAGCTGAAGCAACTGGTCGAGCTCCACAAGGCGGCCGAACAGGCCATGAAGGGTCTTATAGTCTGGATGTGGCCTGGCGAGCCCCTGCCTGATAGCTATTTTGGTCTATGAGGCGGCTTGTGAATGCCTGCCCACGGCTCGAAGTCATAAAGCGGTCCGTCTGCATCGAGGTGAGCGCAGGGCTTTTGCCTGGGCGAAGGTGCACTGGGCGAAGCTGGACGCCGTAAAGCTGGTGAGGGAGGGGCCGCCGGAGGGCAAGGAGCATCGCCACCCCAAAATGTATTATGACAGTGTCCTGAAGGGTCTCGCCTTGTGGCGGAGGAATGTGTCAGGGATGTAATATTCGAATGAATGTACTCATGTGATCCTGTAACATGAAACGAGTTCATTTGCGCTATACCACGCTTGTTAATTTAAAATATTACCTTCTGTGCGGCCGTTTGTGAAATCTAAGAGTTGGCCAGTCGTCGGCTTCTGCCCCCATGTAACTAGTACTGGGGGGTTCAGGATAAACCTGAGCACTCTTTATCCCAATTTTGGATCCTTCGAAAGAGGTATTCAGCACAGCGAACCAGGCAGTCGGACTATAAAGATTTATCACTCTCACTTAGCCATAGAAGTCTATAATTTTAAATTTCGGCGAAGCCCCTAGTATTCGGAGGGCCAAATTTGGGGCACTATATACGCCTAAGTCGGGCAAGGCCGACTCCTCGCCCAAAGCGGAAAAAGTCTTTAAGGACTTGAGACCTCTCGAGCAGCGACTAGCTCTCGCCTCATCATGATAGTCAGTTTTCGGCTTTCTCTACTGAGGTGCTCGTCCGAAAGAACTGGGACATAATCGCAGTAGTTCTCCCAGCGCTACCTTAGCCGATATTGGGGAACATAAGGTACCAAAACATGGGAGTCGGGCAAACCCAACTATTGACCCAAGACATGATTCGGAGCTGATGCATATAATGCTATAAGTTCGGGGTGCCGCACTGTCGAAAGTGTTCGGACTTCTCACGCCGTATTATGGGGTATACTGAAGCCCTTGGCATACTAGTCGTATCAGAATGTACGGGTGCAATCTGTCGTAAATAGGCAAACAAGGAAAAGAAAAAGAACAGGGGAATGCAATAATAGGCTAACGCTATGCATTGTTATTAAATAGTGCGCCGAAGTGTACGGATACAAGTAGTGTAATAAGCAAAAAAAATAGGACTATTTGACATGTCCTATCCAAGGGCAAGCTGCGTTTGGGATGTAAAACAAGTATATCGGTCATTATCAGAGACCACCTGAGGATTCCCTTGTACGTCAGACCGTCTTGCTTCCTTGGTATTCCCTTACCGCCATGAATTCAACGATTAGACTGTTGGAAAGGGCTTCCAGAGAGTAAGGTCCTGAAAGAGAGAAAAATGATAAAGGTAGACAGGCCCTGGGGCGGTTGAGCCGCATTGTGGGACGTGTCGTAGTGGTGCCTCCGCCTATGCCCACGGTATCTTGAATGCGTAATTATGTACGCGTGGCACGAATTTCTCCACTTTGCTGGGACTAGGACGGAGGCCGAATTGCTAGTCGAGCTCAAAATGTGCCTGTCGATCCACCTGCGGGGTACTCCAGACTCGCTTGAAGGTGCCCGGGGTCTTTTTCACCGGATTGGCGGTTTGCCTAATAAGGCTGCTTTGCGCTTCTGCTGCGAGAGCCGCAGTGTGCTCCTCCGTGCGGAACAAGCACTCTGTGTTTCCATTGACTGTTATTACCCCACGAGGTCCTGGCATTTTGAGCTTGAGGTATGCATAATGCGGTACCGCATTGAATCTTGCAAATGCGGTTCGCCCGAGAAGTGCATCATAACCGCTGCGGAACGGGACGATATCGAAGATTAACTCCTCGCTTCGGAAGTTGTACGGAGATCCGAAGACCACTTCTAGTGTGATTGAGCCCGTGCAATGGGCCTCTACACCTGGGATGACGCATTTAAAGGTGGTTTTAGTGGGTTTGATCCTCGAGGGGTCTATACCCATTTTGCGCACTGTATCCTGATAGAGCAGGTTCAGGCTGCTGCCGCCGTCCATAAGGACTCGAGTGAGGTGACATCCGTCAATGATGGGGTCGAGGACCAATGCGGCAGATCCGCCATGACGGATACTAGTGCGGTGGTCCCTGCGATCGAAGGTGATCGGACAAGAGGACCATGGGTTGAACTTTGGGGCGACTGGCTCCATCGCATAGACGTCCCTTAGTGCAGGCTTCCGTTTCCTCTTGGGAATGTGGGTTGCGTATATCATGTTCACCATTTTCAGTTGTGGAGGGAACCTCTTCTGTCCTCCCGTGTTCGGCGGTCGGGGCTCCTCCTCGTCGTCGCTATGCAGCCCCTTGTCCTTGTTTTCGGCATTCAAACTTGCCGGCCTTCTTGAACACCCAGCATTCTCTGTTGGTGTGATTGGCTGGCTTACCGGGGGTGCCGTGAATTTGACATGAGCGATCGAGTATGCGGTCCAAACTGGACAGGCCCGGAGTACTTCTTTTGAATGGCTTTTTCCGCTGACCGAATTTAGAGCCATTGAATCCGGCATTGACTATTGTGTCTTCGGCGTTATCACCGTCGTTGCGGCGCTTGTGTCTGTTACGACGTGTTCTGCCGTTAGTGTCTTTGGTATCTGAAGTGCCAGGATTCCTTGATGTGTTGTTGCTACGAGCCAGCCAACTATCCTCGCCCGCGCAAAAGCGGGTCATGAGTGTCGTGAGGGCTGCCATAGACTTCAGCTTCTCCTGGCCGAGGTGCCGGGCGAGCCACTCGTCACGGATGTTATGCTTAAATGCCGCTAAGGCTTCTGCATCCGGACAGTCGACAATTTGGTTTTTCTTAGTTAGGAACCTGGTCTAGAATTTCCTGGCCGATTCCCCTGGCTGCTGAATTATATGGCTCAAGTCATCAGCATCTGGTGGCCGCACATAAGTGCCCTGGAAGTTGTCAAGGAATGCATCTTCCAAATCCTCCCAACTGCCAACGGAGTCTGCTGGCAAGCTATTCAGCCAATGTCGAGCTGGTCCTTTGAGTTTTAGTTGGAGGTACTTGATGGCATGTAGATCATCACCGCGAGCCATGTGGATGTGGAGGAGGAAATCCTCGATCCATACCACGGGATCTGTTGTACCGTCATATGAGTCAATGTTTACGGGTTTAAAACCCTCTGGGAATTCGTGATCCATTACTTCATCAGTGAAGCATAGGGGGTGTGCGGCGCCTCTGTGCCGGGCTATATCACGACGCAGTTCGTACGAGTCTTGTCTGTTGTATTCGGCCCAGCCGGATTTGCTTTTAGTATATTTGGCGTGACAGTCATCGTCCCGCATTGGGGCGCGCCCCCGTGATCCGTAGATCGATCTTGCATGTTTTGCTTTGTTTTCCAATACGTCTCCCAGGTCCCGCATGTTGCCCTGGGCCTTGGTGTTTTTGTTTGTCTGGCGACGGGGTGCGGGCTGGACTTCGGGCTGATATGTCCCTCTGTCTCGGCCACGAGGTGGCCGATCAGCCATATCATATGATGGTGATGTGGGTTTTAATGCTTCCTCCTCAAGTTGGGGTAGCAACCTGCGCTTTGGGTAACTCTTGGTTGGGCGTTCGATTTCATATTCCTCGGCCGCAAGGACTTTGGTCCATCTATCCGCTAGCAGATCTTGGTCGGCTCGAAGCTGTTGTTGCTTTTTCTTCAGGCTATTTGTTGTGGCTATAAGCCGGCGCTTGAAGCACTCCTGCTCAACGGGATCCTCAGGCACGATGATTTCTTCGTGACCGAGGCTCACTTCGTCTTCGGTGAGAGGCATGTAATTGTCATTCTCCGATTCTCCGTCTACTGCCTGTTCCGGAGGGCTAGCTTGTTCATCCTCCCGCTCTAGGTCTGGCTGGAGGGAATTGTCATCGTCTTCGGCACTGTCCGGAGCATTATTGTCTCTTGTGCCGGTATCACTGCTTTTGCTATGAAGGGACTTAGAGCGGCGCCGATGATGTCGATGCTTGGATTGCTTCTTGGAGGGATTATCCTCCGTTGTCTTATCGCCATCGCCTTCTTTGGGGGTTTCCACCATGTATATGTCATATGATGAGGTGGCAGTCCAGCGCCCTGTGGGCGGTGGTTCTTGTTCGTCTCCTGCGTCGTCGTCCATACCTTTGATGTCTTCGGAGCCGAAGTCGAGCATGTCGGTTAAGTCGTCGATAGTGGCTACTAAGTGGGTGGTGGGTGGGGAGAGAATTTCTTCGTCGTCCGCATCCCAATCTAGCCGGACATAGTTTGGCCAAGGATCTCCTAACAGGGAGAGAGACCTCAATGAGTTTAGCACGTCGCCAAAGGGCGAGTGCTGAAAGATATCCGTGGAGGTAAACTCCATGATCGGTGCCCAATCGGATTTGATAGGCACGGACGCAAACAGCTCGGAGCCTGTGGCCGGGGACGAATCCAACGGTTCGGCCACACGGCTCTCGTGGGTGGTTAAGTCAGTATTCGGCTCTATCACCACTGAGAGAGTGGCCTCCGTGGCGGGGTCTATCCACCCGTCCTCAGATGGCGCAATTTGTTCCGGATCAAGGGTCGGAGTAGTTGCAGGTGTGATCTCCCGAACACTATCCGACGGCAGAGCTAAATCGTGCTCGTCGTGACTGTGCGGCGCACCTGACATGGGCTCGAATCCGTCAAAGATCAAGTCTCCGCGGATGTCGGCAGTGTAGTTCAGGTTTCCAAACCTGACTTGATGGCCAGGGGCGTAGCTCCGATCTGCTCCAGATGGCCAAGCGAGTTGGCCCGCAGTACGAAGCTGCCGAATACAAAGATCTGTCTAGGGAGGAAAACCTCACCATGGGTCGCATCGTTGCCGATGATCGAAGGGGCCATAAAACCTTGTTGTGACGGCACAGTGGAACTCTCGATGAAAGCACCAATGTCGGTGTCAAAACCGGCGGATCTCTGGTAGGGGGTCTCGAACTATGCGTCTAAGGCGGATGGTAACAGGAGGCGGGGGACATGATGTTTACCCAGGTTCGGGCCCTCTCGATGGAGGTAATACCCTACTTCCTGCTTGATTAATCTTGATGATATGAGTATTACAAGAGTTGATCTACCACGAGATCGTAGAGGCTAAACCCTAGAAGCTAGCCTATGGTATGATTGTTGTTGTCCTACGGACTAAACCCTCTAGTTTATATAGACACCGGAGGGGGCTAGGGTTACACAGAGTCGGTTACAAGGGAGGAGATCTACATATCCGTATTGCCAAGCTTGCCTTCCACGCCAAGGAGAGTCCCATCCGGACACGGGACGAAGTCTTCAATCTTGTATCTTCATAGTCCAATAGTATGGCTAAAGTATATAGTCCGGCTGTCCGAGGACCCCCTAATCTAGGACTCCCTCAGGCAGCGCGCGGGTGCGGAAGTGGTGGGCGACTCCTAGGGTTTGGATCGGTTAGGTTGATACCATGTTAGAAGGGAGAGGGATTTGGTGGAATAGTTTGTTGTATTGTTTGAGCCTCGCGGGCATATATATAGGAGTACATGATCTAGTTGGAGTACAAGACAAGCCAGAATACTTTCCTAGTCTATCTTATGTATCCAATACAATCACGTTACTCAACATCGTAGATTTATCATGTCATATGTCCTAATGTGAGGACTTGTCATGAGGCCAACGCAACTATGTAGTAGCTTGAGAGGGCTTGATTGGGACGAGAGATGTGTGTAGATCGTCGAAGCGGATTAGCACACGAGACAAGATTTAGACAGCTTCGGACCCCGGGAAACATCATCCGGTAATAACCCTACATGTTGTTTTTGGTTAGGTCTTATTCAATAACGCTCATGAGGGAGTTGTTGTATAAGCCGGCTCTCCTCTTGTTGTATCTAGTCCTCAAGATTATTCTGCCCCCTCTAGGGGTGCCCTGCCCCTCCTTATATAAGTTGGAGGGTGGGTTACATGTGGAGTCCTACCAAGATTAGGACTAGTATATGTTCTAATATAACTCGGATACAAGTCCGGGTCTTGCTTCCTTGTAAGAAAAATATTCCTCATGCCTTTCCTATTAAGCTGGCCCACCAGAACTATAACGCCCCAGATGTAACTTGCCATATTTGTACTCCAACTCTTGCCATTTTTGGCACTAAGTTATGAGATTCGTGTTGGCTTTTATCTTCATTTTGCATTTTGTCCATGTCATGCATTTCATATCATGGCATCATGTGCATTGCATTCGCATACGTGTTCGTCTCATGCATCCGAGCATTTTCCCCGTTGTCCGTTTGCAATCCGGCACTCCTACGTCCTCAGGCGCCCCCTTTTACCTATTTTCGTGAGCGGGTGTTAAACGTTCTCGGAATGGACCGAGGTTTGACATGTGTCCTTGGTACACCATAGGTAGACCGCCTGTCAAGTTTCGTGCCATTTGGAGTCCGTTTGATACTCCAATGGTTAACCGGGTAGCCGCAAAGGCCTCTTTTGTTTGTAGCCCAACACACCTCTAAATTGGCCAGAAACCCATCCTAACCCCCTTCATCTTCTCGGTCGTTCGATCACGATCGTGTGGGCGAAAACCGCACTCCATTTGGAGTCTCCTAGCTCCCTCTACCTATAAATAAGTGCTCTCCCCCAAAATCCCGGGTCCAAAACCCTAGCCCCGCTCCTCCCACGCTGACGGACACGTCCGTGTCCGCCGGACGCGTCCGTCCGCCGCTGCCCGGCCAACCCGCGCCCGCCACGTGGCCGCCGCCGCCACCTCCCGCGTCGGCCCGGCGAGGCCCAGGCGGGGCCCCCCGAGCCCGTTCGCGCCACACCCGCTCCCTTTGCCTCCGTCGCCCGCGCCACCGCGTCCGCCGCCCCGAGCCACCGCTAGCCGCCGCCTCCGGCGCGAGCCACCGGCCGCCGTCTGCCACCGCCGCCCCGCGCCCCGCCGCCCAGCCCGCCGCACCACGCCTCCCGCACACGGATCCGGCCTCCCCGAGCCCCGGCGAGCTCCTCCCGGCCGGATCCGCTCTCCCTCGCCCTCTCCAGCGAGCTCTCCGGCGAGCTCGCACCCCTGCCTCGATCCGCGTGCTAGGAACCCTAGATTCGGAATTCTCGGAGGTTGTTTTTTCCACCAAGTCATTTTCTGTTGTTATTTTCATGCCCTGTTCATCAAGCCATATTTCCTCATCCATAGTTTCGTTTTGTGCGTGCAATATATCGAAATGTTCACCAGGATGTCCTATTCATTTTGTTCCATTGCACCATGTTCATTTGAGTTCATCTTGATGCCCCAAACACTGTTGCAAGATTGCTATGTAATGTTAGTGTTTGTTTCTTAACAGATTATGCTCATTTGTCATTTTTGCTACATTTATTGTGTGCATCTTATGGGCATGAGCTCTACATGTGTTTTGGTCTATGCCATTCCATCTTTACAGGGGTGTATTCCATGTATTTTTGTGATCTATGTGGTGACTAGCACAAGCATGCAAACTAGGCATCGTGATGTTGCTGATTTCAGGGACTTAAAATTTCACCAAGTTATTTCCCTGTTGTTATTTTTATGCCATGTATTCATGTTGCTACACAGAGATCCATGCTTCTTTTGAGTATGTTAATTAAGGATGTTTTTGACATATGGATGTTCTCTATCCATCCATGGCCCTTTTGACAATTATGGAGTGCCATAGCATGACTCAAACTTGCTCTACTATTGTTTAAAATGTTCTTGGCAGATTGTTTACGTGTTAATCAATTTTGCCAAGGTTGTTGTGGTTGATCCATGCATGCTATGAGGTTGTTATTGAAATTTTTAGCTTCTTGAGCATGTCTTATAGCCGGTATTATGCTCAGTTTATCATGCAATTCCTTGTGGTAAGTGAATCGAGCTCGCGAAGATGCCATCATGATGCTGTTTTGCCATGTCCATTTTTCGCTGTTTGAAATCTGTAATGCAACTTGCTATGTTCACATGTGTGCCATCGTATCTTCCGAACCTTTCTGTATCATGGTCATTAAGGGACTTTTGTTATATGCTTTGAGCAGATTCATGCCGTGCCTTGGTTTACTCTGTTATCTTCCTGTAGCATTTCGTTTGCTTGCTCGAAACATGGCTTTCTGATGTTA
Source organism: Aegilops umbellulata (assembly GCA_032464435.1). Taxonomy (NCBI): domain Eukaryota; kingdom Viridiplantae; phylum Streptophyta; class Magnoliopsida; order Poales; family Poaceae; genus Aegilops; species Aegilops umbellulata. Next base: position 239,538,139 of record CP136057.1, read on the forward strand.
ATTCCTGGCATGTTGTTATTTTCTGTGAAGCTGTTATCTTTTGCACTTTTGTCATGCTTCTTTGAACCTATTCTGGTGTGATTTAGCCGTAGCTCAGTGTTCTTCTTTTTTCAAGCATCTTGAGTACCTCACTGCCATATGATTTGTTGTTATGTTTGAGTGCAGTAGCTTAGTTTCTTGTTGCATGCTAAGTGGCATCATGCTGTTAATCGCAGAATTATGTCATCCTTGTTTTGCTTGTCAGTTTCAAACCGTGCATCCGATTCCGGTGATCTTTATATCGATTTCGACCGAAATCATCTCATCTTTCCAGCGGCATACTTGGTTTGCCAAGTTGCCGCCTTATTCATCTTTTCCCTTCCGGAGCACGCATATGCATTGCATATCACAACTCGCATATCATGCCTTGTTTTGCATCATGTTGTTTGTGCATTGCATCGTGGTTGATAGTTGTTCCTTTGCTTGTGTTCTTGCTTTGGGTAGAGCCGGGAGACGAGTACGTGACCGAGGAACCTGTTGAGAACGCTTACGAGGATCAAGCTTTCGTCAACTCTGAGAACATTGCAGGCAAGATGACCATACCCTCGAGACCATTTCTATTTTTGCTTGCTAGTTGCTCGCTCTTTTGCTATGCCGCGATACCTACCACTTGCTATATCATGCCTCCTATGTTGCCATGTCAAGCCTCTAACCATCCTTTCCTAGCAAACCGTTGTTTGGCTATGCTACCGCTTTCGCTCAGCCCCTCTTATAGCGTTGCTAGTTGCAGGTGAAGATGAAGTTGGTTCCATGTTGGAACATGGATACGTTGGGATATCACAATATCTCTTATCATCTATATACTTGGTAAAGGGTGTAAGGCTCGGCCTTATGCCTGGTGTTTTGTTCCACTCTTGCCGCCCTAGTTTTCATCATACTGGTGTTATGTTCCTTGATTTTGCGTTCCTTACACGATTGGGTGATTTATGGGACCCCCTTGAAAGTTCGCCTTGAATAAGACTCCTCCAGCAAGGCCCAACCTTGGTTTTACCATTTGCCACCTAAGCCTTTTCCCTTGGGTTTCGCGGACTCAAGGGTCATCTTTATTTTAACCCCCCACCCCCCGGGCCAGTGCTCCTCTGAGTGTTGGTCTGAACTAGAGCACCGTGCGGGACCGTCCCTAGGCAACTTGGGTCACGTTGGTACCTGTACGCTTCGCTTATCCGGTGTGCCCTGACACGTGGGAGATATAGCTGCATCGTGGGTGTTACAAGTTGGTAATCAGAGCCATCTCCGACTTAGGATCCCCCTGCTTGATCAAATTGCTGGCGTTGTTGAGTGTAGAAAAAAAATGTTTTGAGTCTTAGGATTATATATATCGGAGAGTAGGATTCCTTTTACTCCCCAGTCCCTTCGTCACTCTGGTGAGGCCTCCTGACGTAGAAGTTTTGGCTCTACTCTCCTCAAATTTCACTAAAATAATTTAGGATCACGGGGTATCTTGGAATCGTTCCGATGGTTTTGTGACGAGAACATTGTTCTTGGTGCCTCCTGTCGTTTAGGGGTTGTGGCAGTGTCCCGGGGAGTTGAGCTCCGAGGTGTTGTCGTCACAATTTTATCGTTGCAGTTCTGGAATACCTGAGTTTCGCCGACACCGAAAATCTCTTGTATGCAGTTGTTGGTGAGATAACCTCGATAACACCCAGTACTAGAGTGGAGTTCGGGAGTATTGCCATAACTCATATAACGGATGCTTTTCGAAGGTTGAGGTAAACGATTTCCGAAGGTTTCTTGGTTATGTGTTGAAGGATGGATACAGCTGGATGTAGGGATTGTTAGTTTGGGTGAGATATTTTGCTTCCCCTGTATCCCCAACACCTGATTGCATAACCAAAAAGTTTCGGGAGTTCTATAGGTGGGAATTCATGTAGCTCTATTATTTCTTCCCGCAGATATTTGGTTTGTGATTGGGTAATCCTTACCAAGTATTTGTTCATATCCGTACCTTGTTGATTTTATTCTTCTACCTTTATCTAAGTGGCTTCTCACCTTAATGGAAGTGTGATGATTTACTTTGGAATTCATTCGTTCATTCTTGTTCGAATGTTAAGGCTATATGTTGCAATTTTGATCCTTTGATTCAGCTTGAATTTATGTCTTTCAAGATGCTAACGGATGTCACCCTCTTCAGGATGGCTCCGCCAACGCGTCAGAATCCGGAACACAATGATGGGAGTCAGGAGAACCCTCCGCCACCACCTCCACCTCCGGAGGCATGGCAAGCTTTGATGACTGCCACCAACGCCAACGCTCAGATACTGATTCAGCTCATGCAAGAACGCAACCAAGGGCAAGGCAATCAAGGGAATCAAGGCCAAGGGCAGTTCAACAATGAACCTCACTTCGCTACCCTCAACCAATTCCTTGCAAATCAGCCGAAGTCTTTCAGCTACTGTGCCGAGGCCACCGATGCCGATGATTGGCTCGTGGACATCAACAAGCATTTTGAATGTAGCAATGTCAGACCTCAGGACTTTGTCAAGTTTGCCTCTTTTCAACTCAAGGACCAAGCTGTTGATTGGTATCAGCAATACAAAGATTCCAGAGGAGGTCGTGTGATTACCTGGGATGATTTCTGCCAAGACTTCAAAGCTCACCACATTCCACAAAGTGTTGTTGAGAGAAGCGTGAGGAATTCCGCAATCTCAAACAAGGCAGCTTGTCCGTGTACCAATACAACATCCAGCTTTAGAAACTTGCTCGCTTTGCTAAACAAGACGTTCCTAATGAAAAGAGTATGATCTACCAATTTAGAGGTGGTCTTAAAGAAGATCTGCAGTTAGCTCTCGTTCTTGTTGAGCCGACTAAGTTTGACCAATTCTACAACATGGCACTGAAACAAGAAGCTGCCCAGCTCAAGTGTGAGGCTTCTAAGAAGAGAGTCAGGGACACAGTTCAGTCTTCTTCTTCCTCACTAGTGGCTGCCAAGCAACAGAAGTTCTGGTTGCCTCCTCCTCCCCCGTTCCGTCAGCCTTACCAGCAGAAGAACAAAGGTGGACATGGATCTTCCCACCCACCCAACCCTGGATATCAGAAAAAGTCTCAGAATCAAGCTCCAAGGTCTAATGCTCCTTATCATCGTCCGCTCTCAGAGGTGACTTGCAACAAATGTCAGCAAAACGGTCACTATGCGAACAAGTGCTTCAACCAAAGGCGCCTTCCGCCTCCTCCTCCTGTGAGATCTTCCAGCAATGCAGTGGTCAAGCATAATCCCAAGTCTGCAAAGGTGAACATGATGAATGCAGCTCAAGCGGAGGATTCTCTAGAAGTGATCATGGGTAACCTTCCTGTTAATGATATTCCTGCAAAAGTCTTATTTGATACTTGTGCATCGATTGTTTCATGTCAAGATTGTTCTTTGCAAAGAATGATTTTTCTTGGTCTTACCTAGATAAACCTTTGGGTGTTATTTCTCTAGGGAAGTCAATGAGAGCAAACTCGATAGTTCCTGATGTCTCTATCAAGATGGGGGACTATAAATTTCTATCTTATCCAATGGTTCTTGGCGACTCTGATATTGATTTAATTCTCGGGGTGGACTGGCTTTCTAAGCACAAGGCTCAACTTGATTGTGCTGCCAGGGAAATTCAATTGACACACTCTTCTGAGGATGTGATCATCTATGCCGCTCGTGATGAAACCATTTGGTTGTTTTCTCTCAATAAGAAGGGCGAGTTGGATGCTATCTCTCAGATTCTAGTCATTTGTGAGTACCAAGATGTCTTTCCAGAAGAGCTTCCGGGTATGCCTCCCCACCGGCCAGTTGAATTCGTTATCGATCTTGAGCCTGGCATGGAACCCATTTGCAAGCGTCCTTACAAGCTTGTACCAAAAGAGTTGAAGGAATTGAAGAAACAACTCGATGAACAAGAGCGTATGGGTCTGATCAGACCGAGTTCATCTCCTTGGGGTTGTGGTGTTCTTTTTGTCCAGAAGAAGGATGGCACGGACCGACTTTGCGTCGATTACCGTCCATTGAACAAAAAGACTATCAAGAACAAGTATCCACTTCCCAACATCAATGAGCTATTCGAGCAACTCAAAGGTGATAAAGTGTTCTCCAAGCTTGACCTTCGTATGGGTTATCATCACATTCGAATTCGTGAAGAAGATATTCCCAAGACAGCATTCAGAACAAGCTTTGGTTCTTATGAATATATTGTCCTGTCTTTCGGCCTCGTCAATGCTCCTCCAACATTCTCTCGAATGATGAACTTCATCTTCAACCCTTACACCAATGAATTCGTCTTGGTGTATCCCGATGATATATTGGTCTTCTCCAAGAATAAGAAGGATCATGCCAAACATTTGCGATTGGTGCTCGACAAGCTCAGAGAGTATCAATTCTATGCGAAGTTTTCCAAATGTGAGTTTTGGCTTGATGAAGTTCTTTACCTTGGGCATATCATCTCTGCCAAGGGCATCGCTGTTAATCCCGAGAAGGTGTCTGCAGTTGTGAATTGGGAACCTCCTCAGAATGTCAAGCAGCTTCGCAGTTTTCTTGGACTTGCAAGCTATTGCCGAAGATTCGTTGAGAATTTCTCAAAGATTGCAAAACCTCTTTCCAACCTCCTCCAGAAGCATGTGAAGTATGTCTGGACTCCTGAGTGTGACGTCGCTTTCAACACTCTCAAAGAGAAACTCGTCACAGCTCCTGTCTTAACTCCCCCTGACGAATCCAAGCCATTCGAAGTGTTCTGCGATGCTTCTCTTCAAGGTCTCGGCGCTGTGTTAATGCAAGAGAAGAAAGTTGTGGCCTATACCTCTCTTCAGTTGAAGCCCAACGAAAAGAACTACCCCACTCACGATCTTGAGTTGGCGGCAGTTGTCCATGCATTAATAACATGGAGACATCTCTTGTTGGGAAGGAAAGTGGACATATTCACCGATCACCAGAGTCTCAAGTACATCTTCACTCATCCCAACCTCAACCTCAGGCAAACTCGATGGGTCGAAATGATTCAAGAGTACAATCCAAGTATTGAATATACTCCAGGCAAGGCCAACGTCATTGCAGATGCTTTGAGCAGGAAGGCTTACTGCAACAGCTTAATTCTCAAGCCCTTCCAACCAGATCTTTATGAAGCTTTCCGCAAACTGAATCTCCAAGTTGTTCCTCAAGGCTTTCTTGCCAACCTCCTAGTCTCTCCTACTTTGGAAGATCAAATTCGTGAGGCACAACTCCTGGATACCATGGTGAAGAAGGTGAAACGTGGTATTGACAAGGGCATCTCCAAATACAAGTGCTATCACATTGATGATAGAGACACCTTATTCTTCGAGGACCGGATTGTGATTCCTAAAGGTGATCTAAGGAAAGTCATTATGAACGAGGCGCACAATGCTCTTCTATCCATTCATCCTGGTAGTACGAAGATGTACCATGACCTCAAGCAGTCGTATTGGTGGACTCGAATGAAGCGAGAAATTGCTCAATTCATGAACAAATGTGATGTCTGCAGAAGGGTGAAAGCAGAACACCAACGGCCAGCTGGTCTCCTCCAACCTCTTGCCATTCTAGAATGGAAGTTTGATCATATCAAAATGGACTTCGTGACTGGATTTCCTAAGTCCAAGCGTGGAAATGATGCTATCTTCGTTGTCATCGACAAGCTCACTAAAGTGGTTCATTTTCTTCCTATCAAAGAATCCATCACAGCAGCTCAGCTGGCAGAGCTTTACACCTCCAGGATTGTCTCTTTGCACGGCATTCCACAATTGATATCTTCAGATCGTGGAAGCATCTTCACTTCTAAATTCTGGGAATCCTTCCAGAAGGCCATGGGCACCAACATTCGCTTCAGCATAGCTTTCCATCCTCAAACTAGTGGCCAAGTCGAGCGAGTCAACCAAATCCTGGAAGATATGCTCAGGGCTTGTGTCATCTCTTTCGGCATGAAGTGGGAGGATTGTCTTCCACATGCCGATTTCTCCTACAACAACAGCTTCCAAGCGAGTTCGGGCAAGGCCCCATTCGAGATTCTCTATGGCAGAAAGTGTCGTACTCCTCTCAATTGGTCAGAGACGGGTGAATGCCAACTTCTTGGCAACGACTTGATCACAGAGGCTGAAGAAATGTGTAAAGTCATCCGTGAAAACCTCAAAGCAGCACAATCGCGCCAGAAGAGTTACTATGATAGCAAGCACCGTGATTTGGCTTTCGAGATCATAGACCATGTCTACCTCTGCGTCTCTCCAATGAAAGGCACTCGTCGCTTCGGTATCAAATGGAAGCTTGCCCCTAGATACGTGGGTCCTTTCAAGATCATTGGAAAAAGAGGCGATCTCGCCTATCAACTCGAGCTTCCCTCCAACTTCGCAAATGTGCACGATGTGTTTCACGTGTCACAGCTTCGCAAGTGCTTCAAGACGCATGAGCTCGCCATCAACTTCGAAGAGATTGATCTCCAAGAAGATTTATCTTATCATGAGCATCCTGTTGCTATTCTTGAAGAAACTGAGCGCAAGAATCACAACAAGTCCATCAAATTCCTGAAAGTGAAGTGGTCACATCATTCCAACCGAGAAGCCACCTGGGAGCACGAGGACCACCTCCGTTCCGTATATCCATAGTTCTTACAGTCCTAGATCTCAGGACGAGATCCTCTCATAGTGGTGGAGTGTTGTAATGCCCCGGATGTAACTTGCCATATTTGTACTCCAATTCTTGCCATTTTCGGCACTAAGTTATGAGATTCATGGTTGGGTTTTATCTTCGTTTTGCATTTTGTCCATGTCATGCATTTCATATCATGGCATCATGTGCATTGCATTCGCATACGTGTTCGTCTCATGCATCCGAGCATTTTCCCCGTTGTCCGTTTTGCAATCCGGCACTCCTACGTCCTCCGGCGCCCCCTTTTACCTATTTTCGTGAGCGGGTGTTAAACGTTCTCGAAATGGACCGAGGTTTGACATGTGGACTTGGTACACCACCGGTAGACCGCCTGTCAAGTTTCGTGCCATTTGGAGTCCGTTTGATACTCCAACGGTTAACCGGGTAGCCGCAAAGGCCTCTTTTGTTTGCAGCCCAACACCCCTTCAAAGTGGCCCAAAACCCATCCTAACCCCCTCCATCTTCTCGGTCGCTCGATCACATTCGTGTGGGCGAAAACCGCACTCCATTTGGAGTCTCCTAGCTCCTCTACCTATAAATAAGTGCTCTCCCCCAAAAATCCCGGGTCCAAAACCCTAGCCCCGCTCCTCCCGCGCCGCCGGACACGTCCGTGTCCGCCGGACGCGTCCGTCCGCCGCCGCCTGGACAACCCGCGCCCGCCACGTGGCCGCCGCCGCCACCTCCCGCGTCGGCCCGGCGAGGCCCAGGCGGGGCCCCCCGAGCCCGTTCGCGCCGCGCCCGCTCCCTCCGCCTCCGCCGCCCGCACCACCGCGTCCGCCGCCCCGAGCCGCCGCTAGCCGCCTCCTCCGCCGCGAGCCGCCGCTCGTCGGCCGCCGTCTGCCACCGCCGCCCCGCGCCGAGCTCCCCGCTCACCGGCGCCGCGCCCCGCCGCCTGGCCCACCGCACCGCGCCTCCCGCGTGCGGATCCGGCCTCCCCGAGCCCCGGCGAGCTCCTCCCGGCCGGATCCGCTCTCCCTTGCCCCGACGAGCTCCTCCCGGCCGGATCCGCTCTCCCTCGCCCCGACGAGCTCCTCCCGGCCGGATCCGCTCTCCCTCGCCCTCTCCGGCGAGCTCGCGCCCCTGCCTCGATCCGCGTGCGATGAACCCAGATCCGGAATTCTCGGAGGTTGTTTTTTCCACTGTCATTTTCTGATGTTATTTTCATGCCCTGTTCATCATGCCATATTTCCTCATTCGTAGCTCCGTTTTATGCGTGCAATATATCAAAATGTTCATCAGGATGTCCTATTAATTTTGTTCCATTGCAGCATGTTCATTTGAGTTCATATTTATCCCCTAAACACTGTTGCAAGTGTGCTATGTAATGTTAGTTTCTGTTTCTTAACAGATTATGATCATTTGTCATTTTTGCTACATTTATTGTGTGCATATTATGGGCATGAGCTCTACATGTGTTTTGGTCTATGCCATGCCATCTTTACAGGGGTGTATTTCATGTATTTTTGTTATCTATGGGGTGACTAGCACAGGCATGCAAACTAGGCATCGTGATGTTGCTGATTTCAGGGACTTAGAATTTCACCAAGTTATTTCTCTGCTGTTATTTTTATGCCATGTATTCATGTTGCTACAGAGAGATCCATGCTTCTTTTGAGTATGTTAAGTAAGGATGTTTTTGACATATGGATGTTCTCTATCCATCCATGGCATTTTTGACAATTATGGAGTGCCATAGCATGACTCAATCTTACTCTACTTTTGCTATAAAATATTCTTGGCAGATTTTTTACGTGTTAATCAATTTTGCCGAGGTTGTTTTGGTTGATCCATGCATGCTATGAGGTTGTTCTTGCCATGTTTAGCTTCTTGAGCATGTCTTATTTCTGGTAGTATGCTCAGTTTATCATGCAATGCCCTGTGGTGAGTGAATCTAGCTCGCGAAGATGCCTTCATGATGATGTTATGCCATGTCCAGTTTTCTGCCAAGTCTGAAATCTGTAGTGGAACTTGCTATGTTCACATGGGTGACATCGTATCTTCTTATCCTTTTTGGCTCATGGTCAGTAACGGACTTTTGTTCTATGCTTTGAGTAGATTCATGCCGTGCCTTGATTTGCTATTTTATTTTCCTGTAGCATGTTGTTTGCTTGCTCTAAACATGGCTTCGTGATGTTAAGTCCTGGCATGTTATTTTCTGTGAAGCTGTTATCTTTTGCACTTTTGCCATGCTTGTTTGAACCTGTTCTGGTGTGATTTAGCCGTAGCTCACTGTTCATCTTTTACCAAGCATCTTGATTAAATGACTGCCATATGCTTTGTTGTTATGTTTGAGTGCAGTAGCTTAGTTTCTTGTTGCATGCTAAGTGGCACCATGCTGTTAATCGCAGAATTATGCCATCCTTGTTTTGCTTGTCAATTTCAAACCGTGCATCCGATTCCGGTGATCTTTATATCGATTTCGACCGAAATCATCTCATCTTTCTAGCGGCATACTTGGTTTGCCAAGTTGCTGCCTTGTTCATCTTTTCCCTTCCGGAGCACGCATATGCATTGCATATCACAACTCGCATATCATGCCTTGTTTTGCATCATGTTGTTTGTGCATTGCATCGTGGTTGATAGTTGTTCCTTTTCTTGTGTTCTTGCTTTGGGTAGAGCCGGGAGACAAGTACGTGACCGAGGAACCTATTGAGAACGCTTACGAGGATCAAGCTTTCGACAACTCTGAGAACCTTGCAGGCAAGATGACCATACCCTCGAAACCATTTCTATTTTTGCTTGCTAGTTGCTCGCTCTTTTGCTATGCCGCGATACCTACCACTTTCTATATCATGCCTCCTATGTTGCCATGTCAAGCCTCTAACCATCCTTTCCTAGCAAACCGTTGTTTGGCTATGTTACCGCTTTCGCTCAGCCCCTCTTATAGCGTTGCTAGTTGCAGGTGAAGATGAAGTTGGTTCCATGTTGGAACATGGATATGTTGGGATATCACAATATCTCGTATTTAATTAATGCATCTATATACTTGGTAAAGGGTGGAAGGCTCGGCCTTATGCCTGGTGTTTTGTTCCACTCTTGCCGCCCTAGTTTCCGTCATACCGGTGTTATGTTCCTTGATTTTGTGTTCCTTACACGGTTGGGTGATTTATGGGACCCCCTTGTCAGTTCACCTTGAGTAAGACTCCTCCAGCAAGGCCCAACCTTGGTTTTACCATTTTCCACCTAAGCCTTTTTCCCTTGGGTTTCGCGGACTCAAGGGTCATCTTTATTTTAACCCCCCCTCCCCGAGGCGAGTGCTCCTCTGCGTGTTGGTCCGAACTAGAGCACCGTGCGGGACCGTCCCTAGGAAACTTGGGTCACATTGGTACCTGTACGCTTCGCTTATCCGGTGTGCCCCGAGAAGTGGGAGATATAGCCGCATCGTGGGTGTTACAAGAACATAAGTCGGCCTTCCCACGATTCGCCTTCTGGGACGTTGGGTCACTAATTGGTCATCGAGGCTCGGTCGGGTCTCCAATGAGTCGCCAAGTGTTAGCCGGGTCATATTTTCGGTCGGGTCATACCGCGGGGTATATCCTCGATGTGGGAGATGGACCTCGTGCTGGGGAAGGAACGCCGCCATCAAGCCTCGCTCCGAGCGGCAAGGTACCATCAGGCGCTGCGGCGGTATCGCTGTCACAGCGTCCGCCCCAGGACACTCGAGGTGGGTGATCTCGTCCAACGGCGGGTGTTCTCCAGGGAAGGGCTACAGAAGCTTTCACCCATGTGGGAGGGCCCGTTTAGGGTCGCCCGCGTCTCCAGGCCTGGTGTCGCGCGCCTGGAGACACGGGATGGGATCCCCATCCAAAACGCCTAGAACATCCAGCACCTCCGGAAGTTCTCCCCATGAAGAAAGGCCCAGTGCCTGTGAAGGTCTCCGCTAGTGACACTCTCACGTAATAATGAGTGGGGTTGTACACGCCCCGAAGTCTCCAGAGAGCCGCCCTCGGGCCTCGGGGGCTCCCTCACACGTCCTAGTGGCAGCACTTAGCTCTGCGTTGGTGAGAAGACTAGACTAGGTGCCGGATGTGGCTGTTCATTTGCTTGCTTTCTGTAGTTGGTTTGTGATCCTTTTAATGAAATTTGTAGTTCTCGTGTTTTCAGTTGCCAAGCCGGCTTTCCCCTTCGTCTTCTCTCTTGCACTTTGGTTTTGGTCCAGGAGGAGAGGCAGTTGCCCGTCGCTCTTCCTCGCGCGTCTCGCGCGCGGGGGCTGGGCAGGTATGTGCGTGCAACGGGATCGCCCCGCACCGCAAAAACACTTCGCCATAGCCCTGCTCCCTCAGAGCTTTGGCTTTTTCTATCCTCGTGAGACGACCTCGAGTAAGCTCGTGATCTACGCACCCTATTGAAGTCCATGCCCCCCGGGTACTACGACGTGGTGCACTAATCCATGACTAGCTCATTCCTAAGGGCTCGCGCAAGGAGGAATAAGACACCCGACAAAGCTTTTTAACAACTCCACAACTTCATGGTGCCTCCTGAGGTCGATGACTCTCGAGCCGCCAGCAAGGAAGGCCTCACGAGATAATGAAGCACGCGCTCTTGCGAGGAGGGAAACTATCGCGAGTGTATCAAGCTAAGTTATCCTACCATACCCATTTGGAGCATGAACACCGCAGCATAACATCGAAACAATAAACATAGCATAGCAGCATAAATACCATGGTTCATTACATGCCCATATAGGGCCCCCTACTTTTTCAAAACCAGAAAGAAAGGAAAGGTTAAACAAAAGCGGCCCGCACAACCACATCAGCTCACGAGGCCTGGCTCCAAGGGCCTCCCGGACTCAGCTCAGCCTGAGCCCTCCTCACGCTTCATCGGAGCATGGTGACAGGGCGACCCGCCATCGTCCAAGGCGATCCCAGCGGCGTGGCGGCTGGTCATAGTTGCCGCTGCTGGTGCTCTCGTCGGAGGAGGAGCCGCCGACACCGCTGGACAAGCCGTGGCTGTTGCCAAGGGCAAGCTCACCCTCAGTGTCGTCACGGCCGTCGTCGAGGCTGTCGGTGGGAACGATACCTATGGGGTCACTGGGTTCCCTTCTACGGTCGGCAGGCGCGAGGTTGTGCAAAGAGCAAGTCTGACAGGAAGCACACGGGTCCTTTATCCAGGTTCGGCCCACGAAGATGCGTAATACCCTACTCCTGCTTTGGTGGATGTATTGAGTGTTCCCGAGCTCTCGAACTAGCTACGGTGGATGTGTAGTTCCAAAGAGCCGAATCCCTCTCCAGTATGCCTCGGGCCTCCTTTTATAGGCAAAAGGGGTTGCCACAGTGGCACACAGGAGGTGGAAAGGTGTACAGTGCGCGAGCTTATCGCCCGGCATTATGGGACAAAGCACATTAAATGCGCTACTTAGGTGTCCATTAGCTTTATCGGGGACGGGAACAATGCCCGTCCCATCCGTCGCTGCCCCGCCTCGCTTCAACACGCGCCCAGGCTAGCGATGTGTGCAGCGCCATGTAGGCAGGCAGGCTGCTGAGGTGGCCCGGTGGCAGGGCCTTCATGAAGAGTTGCATGCCACCACGCAGGTGCTTGCTGAGTTGGTGTAGAGGCTGCCCGTCGCCGTGCAGGTGCCTGCCCAGCTGGTTGAGCTAGCAGCTGCTTGGGGACAGCGGTGGAATCTTGGCTGGTGCGGGCCTGGCAGTGGCCCCGCTGATGCCCTCGGCAAGGGTCTTGTCGGGGCCCGACAAGGGTCTTGCCGTGGCGTTGCAATCGTCCCCAGCAAGGCACTTGCCGGGGGTCTTGAGGATTTCCTCGGTTAGGATCCCGCCGAGGGTCGTCGCCTTCTGGTCCTCATCTGATTTCACATATCTATGATCTTGACGAAGATCTGCATGCCACCACAGAGGCGCCTCCCGAGCCTTGGTTCCAATGTAGTTGGTTGGTGGTTTTGGAACCCACGGGCTCAAGGGTGGCCTGCTTTGCTGGCATCGGACAAGTTGCCCCGGCAAGGGTCTTGTCGGGGGAGTCCACCCCGCCCTCTTGCTCTTTTGTGTTCCTGGTCTTGGCGTTGCCTTGGTTGTCTTGTGCTTTGGCTTCTCTCTGGCTTCCCTCCTCTGCCCTGTTAAGTGTGGCCGTGGCACGTGGCTGTGACTGCCCGTGCACAAGTAAAGCGGTCAAAAGGAGAGCCCCTACTTTTGTACACCGACGGGAGCCCCCGGGTCTGGGCCACAGATAAGCGCGATGCGTTGTTGGGCCAGGCCTAGAACGGTGCATGGGCAGGTGGGGCGGATTTTACCGCAGTAACTGTCTCGCCCGCTGCGCTTCCCCATGACCCGCGTTGATGTGGAGGCTCATGCGTGACGTGGGGGTCATGCATGGGACGGTTCCCACACGCATGCGTCACATCGCAGTAAAAAGGTGGCTCGCGCCTTCCCCGTAAGAAAACGAGGGAGGCGCAGAGGCGTGGCTCATTTACTGAGCGGACTCGGGTCACGGTCTTCAAGACGCCCACGTCCCACGATCATAGGGTGGGGAACGGTCGCCTCACCCGTCCCCTTGATCCTGCTCGCTCGCCACGCGTCCCCCATGCAGGTGGCAGGCGGTGGAGGCGGGAAACCGGACCATCGTTGATTGGGGCAGCGGGTCGGCCATGATTCCCTGCGCCTCCGATGGCTGGATTGGTCGAGTGGGGCGGCCGAGCCTCGACCCCGCCCCTTTATAAGGAGGGAGAGGGGGATGTCATCCCATGTTCTCTCAGCATCCATCTTCTTCCACTTCCGCTCCTTCCTTCCACCTATCATGGCAAGAGGGGGTGCAGGCCCTTCAACTGTGGGGGCGAGGGTCGCCGCTCGACAGAGCGTTCCTTCTTCCCACGAGCTTGCGGAGGCGGAGCCGGCCACGAGAGGAAGGGGGAGGGAGCGAGGCCGAGGTCGCCATGGTGATCGAGGGAGAGGGGGACGAGGCGGCACGGTGGTCGTGCTTCCGCCAGCGATGCCACCCGTGATGGAGGGCCACGTCGGGGACCAGCCTCAGGAGTTCTTCAGCAGGCTCCGCCGGCCACCGTGTCGTCGTCTCCGTCTCCCTACCCCGTTTGCTCGGGAAATGGAGCTCGATCCGCCTCAGACCCTCAGATTGCACATGAGGGGCTGCGGGAACAGCGGCACGCGGGTCGACGTCGACTTCCCCGCTCCTCACGTCATGTACCTCCGTCGCGGATGGAAGACATTTGCTCGCATCCATAGCCTGACGGCAGGGCTCGTCCTCTACTTCAAGTTAAAGGAGGGCGGCCTGCTCTCCGTCAAGGTCTTCGGAGATCTTGGAACTCGCCTGAAGTGCTGCGTGGAGAGCTCCTCCGACGATGAAGATTCCTCCTCAAGCGGGAGTGACGAGGAGGACAGCGACAGCGGCGACAAGGGAGTCGAACGGCGGGACGCCGACTCCGACTGACCGCGTCGCCCTTCCCTCGGCCACGCGCCCTGCCGAGGGCCTTCCTCGTCAAGCTCTCCATCGGGGCGCTCCCCGTCGTCTCCTTGGGCGGCTGGCGTAGGAGGGTCGGAGAAGGCGAAGAAGGCGGGTGGCGGCCGTCAGGTCGGAGTACGCGGGCACCGACGCCTTCATCGCGTATTGCCGGCCCGCTGCCTCGTCTTCCAGCTCCTTTCCCGGCACCAAGATGTTCTCTTGGTGCCTTCTGCTCCTCGCACCTCGCTTAGGCGCTCCTTTTGCCCTCCCGCTGTCTTGTTCCACCTTCTGAGGAGAGGGACAAGAAAGGGATTACGGGCACCTTATCTCTTTTTAGTTTGTAAGCCTGCGGGCACTTGTTAATTTTGAGACTTGTAATCCCCTTGCTCATGTTTTTAATTTCGTATGAACTGTACCTATATGGGATGTTTTTAATGAAAAAGGGTACTTGCCGGGTTTCTTTGTGCGTGAGCGAGGCCCATGCCAAGGGATGAATCCTTGTTATTCTTAAGATAAACATTGTCGCCCGGCAACAGGCCTTGTCGTCCCCCCATTTCAGTCGACCATCCTCGCGCTTTTGGCGGAGGCAGGGTGAAGTAGAGTTAGGCCCCTCGTTCATTTTCTTGCCACCGCGATTATGAAAAAGTTCCGACCCAGGGGATAGCTCTTGGGTATAGGGAAAAGGGGGAGCACGGTGGTTTAAGAATATAAATGTGGTTTCACATGTCCCAGTTCCATACGGAAATGCATAACAGGGGATGAAAGACTTACCTGAATCCGCAGCCCCCGACAACCTTGGCTTGCCGTGGTTGGATCCTTGTGTCTTTAGCCCCCGGCAGTCTTGGCTTGCCGGGGCCAGGGCGCCGGTTCGTCCTCTTTTTCCCAAGCGGCTCAGCAGAAGTGTCCATGTGCCCTGCGGACCAAAGAGGACAGAAAGATGCAAACTCGACCTCTAGGCTAGGGGTTAGTCGCCGCTAAGCACTATCAACCCTAACCGAGGGAGAGACTTAAACTAGCACACATGCTATAACTTAGGGCGCCAGCACTTCATTTATTTATGAAGATGTTCGATGTTCCATGAGTTGCTCACTGGGACAGCATCTTCGGTCTCCAGGCAGACTACGTCGGGCCTGGTGACTCGTATTACCCGATAAGGGCCTTCCCACTTTGGCGTCAACTTGTTGGAATTCTTGGCCGACTAAACGTGCCGAAGAACAAGGTTGCCTTCCTCAAAGCTTCGGGCATGAACCTTGCGGCTATGGTACCGGCGCAGGGCTTGCTGGTAGCGTGCTGCTCTCACAGCCGCTCAAATACGATCTTCCTCAAGGAGCGTCGCATCATCTTGCCGCAACTTATCTTTCTCAAGCTCGTCATAAGCGAGCACTCGAGGTGACCCATATGTGAGTTCCGTGGGGGGAACTGCTTCTGTCCCGTATACATGGGCAAAGGGTGTCTGGCTGGTGGCTCGATTTGGCGTCGTTCTGATCGACCAAAGAACCGTCGGCAACTCATCAATCCAGCGCCTTCCACTCTTGTGCATCCTGTCAAAAGTCTTTGTCCTCAGGCCTCGCAACACTTCAGCATTTGCCCTCTCCGCCTGGCCGTTGCTCCGTGGATGTGCCACGGAGGCGAAACAGACCTTGCTGCCGAGGTCTTGGATGTATTGCATGAAGGTGTGGCTTGTGAACTGTGTGTCGTTGTCGGTGATGACTCTGTTTGGCACACCAAAATGGCAGACTAGCCCTTTGAAGAACTTGACGGCTGACTGTGCAGTAACCTTCCTCACTGCCTCCACCTCCGGCCACTTTGTGAGCTTGTCGATTGCAACGTACAAGTACTCAAAGCCCCTGACAGCGCGAGGGAAAGGGCCCGGTATGTCGAGCCCCCAGACCAAAAACGGCCAGGAGAGAGGGATTGTTTGAAGGGCTTGAGCTGGTTGATGAAGCTTCTTCGAATGGAACTGGCACACTTCACACCTGGTTACTAGTGCCATCGCATCCTGGAGGGCGGTGGGCCAGAAGAAGCCTTGCCGGAATGCCTTGCCGGCAAGGGCCCTCGACCCTATGTGGGAGCCACATATGCCTCCATGTATCTCTGCCAACAGCTCTAGTCCTTCCTCTCGGGGGATGCACTTCAATTTCACACCGTTCGATCTCTTTCTGTACAGGACGTCGTCGACGAGCTGGTACAAGGCAGACCGACAGGCTACCTTTTCCGCTTCTTCCTGCTCCTCAGGAAGTTAGCCTGTCTGGAGGAAACGGACGATATGTTGTGCCCATGCCGGAGCCTGGGGCTCGACGGCAAGGACCAAAGGCATCTCTTCTACCATGGGGGCGGCCGTCTCTATGGCCAGGGCTTGGCGTCCTGCCTGACCCAGCTGCCCCTCGGCAGGCTCAGAATCCGCGGCAACACCCTTGCCGGCGGCCCCTAGGGGCTTAGCGGAAAAGTACTTGCCGGGGCCTGATTTCCTCCGCTTGTCCGGTTCCGTTGATGGTTCGACGGATGGTTGAGTTAACCGAAGCAAAAAGGTACCTGGTTCCATAGGTAGCTTGAATGCAGCGTGCTTTGACAGGTAATCAGCAATGTTGTTCTCCACTGGGCGAACGTGCTCCGCTTGTATACCGTCGAAGAGCTCCTCCAGCTTCCTCACCTCATCTACGTAGGCCTTCATCAACGGGCTCTGATAATCTTTGTTGACTTGTCTGACGACAAGCTGTGAATCACCCCTGACGATGAGCTTCTTAACCCCGAGGTCTGCCGCGATCCTGAGACCGGCAAGCAGCCCCTCGTACTCAGCAATGTTGTTTGTGGACATCTCCCTGGGAAAGTGCATCTGGATCACATACTTGAGGTTCTCTCCGGTGGGTGCAATAAGCAGCTCACCGGCACCGGCGCCTTGCAGCGAGAAAGCCCCATCAAAGTACATGATCCAGTCGCGACTTGCTTCCTTGCCGAGAAGAGCGGTCTCCTGGATTTCTTCGTCGGGTGTTGAGGTCCACTCTACAATGAACTCCGCCAAGACTCTGCTCTGGATTATCGAAGTACTTTCAAACTTCAACCCAAAGCTTGACAACTCCAAGGCCCACTCCACAATCCTTCCGGTTGCGTCTGGGTTGTGCAGTATCCGTTGCAACGGGAAGCGGGTGATGACAGTGATCTTGTGGGCTTAGAAGTAATGACGCGGCTTCCTCGAGGCCATAAGGAGGCCGAAGAGCAATTTCTGTACACCGGAGTACCTTGACCTAGCCCTCTGCAAGAGGGAGCTGACAAAGTAAACCGGGTACTGCATCATCTTCTTCTTCTGCACCACTTCACTTGGCTACGCGGGCCCTGTCCCGATGGCGTCAGACTCTGCCGCGGGCGTTGCCTTGCCGGCATCAGGACCTGCCGGGGGAATATCTGACATGCCATCCGCCAGTCCTGCCGTTGCCACTTCCTCTTCGTCGACCTTCCTCTGCGCCACCAGCGTGGCGCTGACCACTTGATTCGTCGCCGCCAGATACAGCAGCAACAGCTCTTGTGGTTTAGGCGCCACCAGTACTGGTGTAGAAGAGAGGTATTTCTTCAGATCCTGCAGTGTTACTTCGGCCTCCGGGGTCCACTCCATTGGGCCCACCTTTTTCAAAATCTTGAAAAGGGGAAGGGCGCACTCGGCAGATTTAGAGATGAATCGGCTCATGGCGGCAACGCAGCCAGTGAGCCGACGCACATCCTTGATCTGCTTGGGAGCCTCAATCTGCTCGATAGCCTTGATCTTGTCTGGGTTTGCCTCGATCCCATGCTGCAACACAAAGAACCCGAGAAGTTTGCCGGACGGAACGCCGAAGACACACTTCTCAGGGTTCAGCTTAAGGTTGATCTTGCGCAGGTTGGCAAACGTCTCTTCTAAGTATTGTAAAAGAGTTGTCTTGTCCTTGGTTTTGACCACTATGTCATCCATGTAAGCTTCCATATTTCTATGTAGCCGGGGCTCAAAACCAATTTGGACCGCCCTTGTGAACGTCGAGCCAGCACTCTTCAACCCAAAAGGCATCCGTAGAAAGCAATACGTACCACATGGGGTGATGAATGTTGTCTTCTCTTCGTCTTCTCTTGTCATGAAGATCTGGTGGTAGCCCGAGTAGGCATCGAGGAATGATAACAGATCACACCCGTCCGTGGAGTCAACAATCTAGTCGATGCGCGGCAACGGGAAGGGGTCCTTAGGACAAGCCTTATTGATATCTGTGTAGTCAATACACAGCCTCCACTTCCCGTTTGCCTTGCGCACCACCACCGGATTGGCCAACCACGTCGGATGGAGTACTTCCCTCACCAAGCCAGCTGCTTCCAACTTCATGATCTCCTCTGTGATGAACTCCTGCTGTTCCAAAGCTTGCTTCCTGACCTTCTGCTTGACGGGTCATGCATGGGGGCAGACAGCAAGATGGTGCTCAATCACATCCCTGGGAACGCCGGGGATGTCAGATGCTTGCCATGCAAACACATCGACATTCGCCCGCAGGAAAGTGACGAGCGCGCTTTCCTATTTGTTGTCAAGGGTGGAGCTTATGGTGAAAGCCCCTCCTGTGCCATCCTCCTTGACGGACACCTTCTTGGTCTCTGGTGACACAGCTCTGGATTTCTTGCTCTTGCTAGTGGAGCTCTCTGGCATGTCCTCGATGGTAGCACAACACTCCGAAGAGGTGCACTTGCCGGAGTGGGTGCGAGAGGTCTTGTCGGTCTTCTTCTTCCCTCCTGGGGCTTTAGCGGCAGGAGCAACTGGGCGGCAGCTGCTGCAACTGCTTCCCGGTAGAGTAGGTCGGCGCAGAACAGCGCATCCTTCCTGTCGCAGGGGACGGTGATGATGGTCATCGGCCTAGGCATCTTCAGCGTGTGTGTAGGTGTAATGCGACGCCGCCATGAACTTGGCTAGTGTCGGGCGGCCGAGGATCCCATTGTAGGGCAAGGGGATCTCGGCTACATCAAAGACAATCCTCTCCGTCATGTAGTTCAACTCGCCTCCAAACGTCACATGCAACTTGACCTTCCCCTTCGGCTGGCTCCTTCCCGGGTTGACCCCTTGAAACGTGCTTGTCTCCTCGAGGTCTCCATCGGGAATTTGCAGCCTCTTGATCACAACGGGCGAGATTAAGTTCAGACCGGCCCCGCCGTCAACCAGCATCTTATTCACCTTGAGGTTGCGTATCGTTGGTGAGACCAACAACGGCAAACACCTGACCGCAGTGGTACGATAAGGGTGGTCCTCGGCGTCAAAGATGATGGGTGTGCTGGACCACATCAGCGGCTTCTGAGCGTCGAACGATGGCTCCGCTGCTGTGATCTCACACGCCCACTGCTTGAGCTAGCGGTGAGAAGTGTGCAACGAGGCACCACCATCGACGCACATGGCCTCCGTAGCCTTTTGAAACTCTTGCTCGCCGGACTCGTTGTCCTCGTCATGATCATCGTCTTATTGCTTCTTGTCACGACCCCGAGCGGGCCTCTCTTGCTGGTTATCCTCGCCGCGGCAGCCTCCTTGACCGCCACGCTTCTTGTCAGATCCTTCGGCACCATCCTGAACCTTCTCCTTGTCCCGCCTCTCATACTCGGCCTTTTGCTTTTCGGCAAGCAGCTCGACCTGTCGGCAGTTCTGGAGGTCGTGGCCCTTGGTGCGGTGGATCTTGCAATACTACTTGTCGGAGCCTCCTGGCTTGTCGGCAGCTGCCAAGGCCCGGTAGGCGGCGCACCCGGCAATCTCCTTGCCGGGGTAGTCTGCCTTGACCTTCTTGGCAGCGCCGGTGTCGTCGGATCCCTCGACGGCAAGCACGGCCCTGCCCTTGCGTTTCCTGTTGCGACGCCGACCCTTCTTCGTCGGGGCGGCGGTGTCTTCATCAGTAGATTCGGTTTCCACGTCGGCGTCCTCGCTGGGATACTTCCTTCCCTCTTCAGCCCGGGCGCACCTATCGGGCAGAACATAAAGTTCGGCTACATCCTTAACCTTGTTCATCGCCAGCTCTTCATGCACCTTGCGATTACGCACGTTCTGATGGAATGCGCTAATCACGGCAGCGAGATGAACATCGGGGATGTTGTACTGCACCCGGCTGAACCTCTGTATGTACTTGCGCATGGTTTCCTCTTCCTTCTGGGGAATGATATGCAAATCACTGGCCTGGCCATGAGCTTGGTGGCCTCCAGTGAAGGCACCAATGAATTCATGGCACAGATCCGACCAAGAAGAAATGGAATCCGCCGGCAAGTGCATCAACCAAGACATGACGTTGGGCTTCAGTGCCAACGGGAAGTAATTGGCAAGCACCTTATCGTCGCGAGCTCCAGCAGCTTGCACCGTGATGGTGTAGATGCTGAGGAACTCAGACGGATGGGTCCTGCCGTTGTACTTTTCGCCGACGTCGGGCTTGAACGTTTGGTGGGACGGCCACTGGAACTGCCGCAGCTCACGGGTAAAGGCTAGGCAACCCACCTCGTAAGGTAGGCCGCCGGAGCCCCCCGGTGCTGGGTGGTCCATAGCGGGTCCTGCCCGCTTATCCGACTGGTGGCGTGTATCGCGCCGGCGCTCGATAGTGGTTCGAGCGTCTTCATGGGCTCATTCTCGAAGAACTTGGCGCTGGTTGCGGTGGGTCCGTGGGTCGGACGATGCTGTGGAAATTTTATCACAAGCGTCGTCACGACGGACCGGCACCGGCGGCAACTGGCGCGGGGGAGGAGAGTGTACTATGGCTGCAGCTCCCCCGGTCCTTCCACCGCTGGCATGTGGTGGCTCGACGGAGCACCGGCCCGAGGGCCCCGCTGGTCGCAGATCATCTTTGTTGGAGACGGCGACGAGGCTCCGGATGGTGGCCCTCCATTTGTTGAGCTTCTCTGTGACGGGAGGGAAGACGAGGAGTAGTTGCACGCGCGCCAAAGCTTCTGCTGTCGTGGGTGGTGGCAAAAGTTGAGTGGACCGTGGCGCACTTCGACTTCTAACCACATTAGAAGGAGCTCTATCACGGCCCAGCGGCTGCGTGCCATTTTCGCCAGCACTTCGGCGGGCATGCTGGCCTCCTTCGCCCCGCAGATGATGCACAGGGCTCTTCCCATGGCGGTGTCCAGGGTCACCGGCATGGTGACGCTGGTGGTCGCGCACACCCTGGGAAGAGCGCGTTGTCGGCGCCGGTGTAGGCATCTTAGAGGTTGTTGCGCCGCCCGTAGGTGGCATAGCGACACTCCTGGAGGGCCCCGCGCCACCTGTGGGGGGCCAGCCCCGTCTTTGGACTTGGCAGTGTGCGACCCGTCGTCTGGCGCGCGAACGATGCCGCTCGCCAGGCTCTGACTGCCAGAGCGGTGCTGGTGCTCACGGGCCGCGGCTCGGTTCTGTCCGTGACCGGCCCGCTGCTCGCCTGCACTGCCACGGGCCGTTCGGCTCCCGACGAGCCGATCGCCATGATCGTCCTCTTCTTGGGAGCCATGGCGATGAAGAACTGCTAGGCTAACTGCTAGACCAGATTCTCACAACTGTGCCCCCTACCTGGCACGCCAAAGATGTCGGTGGGAACGACACCTATGGGGTCACTGGGATCCCTTCTACGGTCGGCGGGCGCGAGGTTGTGCAAAGAGCAGGTCTGACAGGAAGCACACGGGTCCTTTATCCAGGTTCGGGCAGCGAAGATGCGTAATACCCTACTCCTTCTTTGGTGGATGTATTGAGTGTTCTTGAGCTCTCGAACTAGCTACGGTGGCTGCGTAGTTCCAAAGAGCCGAATCCCTCTCCAGTATGCCTCGGGCCTCCTTTTAAGGGCAAAAAGGGGTTGCC
Source organism: Aegilops umbellulata (assembly GCA_032464435.1). Classification (NCBI taxonomy): domain Eukaryota; kingdom Viridiplantae; phylum Streptophyta; class Magnoliopsida; order Poales; family Poaceae; genus Aegilops; species Aegilops umbellulata. The sequence continues at coordinate 239,559,993 of CP136057.1, forward strand.
ACAGTGGCACACAGGAGGTGGAGAGGTGTACAGTGCGCGAATCGCCCAGCATTACGGGACAAATCGCATTGAATGCGCTACTTAGGTGTCCATTAGCTTTATCGGGGATGGGAACGAGGCCCGTCCCGTCCGTTGCTGCCCCGCCTCGCTTCGACACGCGTCCAGGCCAGCGATGTGTGCAGCGCCATGTAGGCAGGCAGGCTGCTGAGGTGGCGCGGTGGCAGGGCCTTCATGAAGAGTTGCATGCCACCACGCAGGTGCTTTGTTGAGTCGGTGTAGAGGCCGCCCGTCGCCACGCAGGTGCCTGCCCAGCTGGTTGAGCTAGCAGCTGCTTGGGGACGGCAGTGGAATCTTGGCTGGTGCGGGCCTGGCAGTGGCCCCGCTGATGCCCTCGGAAAGGGTCTTGTCGGGGGCCCGGCAAAGGTCTTCCATGGTGTTGCAGTCGTCCCCGGCAAGGCGCTTGCCGGGGGTCTTGTGGATTTCCTCAGCTAGGATCCCGTCGAGGGTCGTCGTCTTCTGGTCCTCATCTGAGTTCACATGTCTATGATCTTGGCGAAGATCAGCATGCCACCACAGAGGCGCCTCCCGAGCCTTGGTTCCAATGTAGTTGGTTGGTGGTGTTGGAAGCCACGGGCTCAAGTGTGGCCTACTTTGCTGGCATCGGACAAGTTGCCCCGGCAAGCACGGAGGCTGCTCCAGCAAGGGTCTTGTCGGGGGAGTCCACCCTGCCCTCTTGCTCTTTTGTGTTCGTGGTCTTGGCGTTGCCTTGGTTGTCTTGTGCTTTGGCTTCTCTCCGGCTTCCCTCCTCTGCCCTGTTAAGTGTGGCCGTGGCACGTGGCTCTGGCTGCCCGTGCACAAGTAAAGGGGTCAAAAGGAGATCCCCTACTTTTGTACACCGACAGAGGCCAAGCTCACCGTCGCCGCCGCTGTTTTCGGGGCAGCACCCTGCGCAACGACCATCTTCCCCAAACACCCTCACGTAGAGGGTGCACCTCCTACTTAGGCCATGCGCACGGGCAAACGCCTGCCAGCCTTGGGCCAGGGCCATGTTGCCCGTGATGGAGACCTCCACTGCGGCCCATGAGGCCTTGTTGTAGCAACCATCGGCCTGCAGCCAGAGACCGTCAAGACCCATGGCCGGCAGCTCGCTGGCAAAGGAGCGCGAATGCTGGAGCCAGGTGCCGGTCGGCCTCTCCGACCACACGACGAACTCCGGGAGCACCTCCGCTGAGTGGAAGCGCGGCCGGGGAGGACGGGCAACCACGGCGCGCCTCCCCTCGTCATAGGGGATGCCTCTCCCCGGGCGGCTCCCGCCACGAGAAGAAACACCGCCACGGCCACCAAGGACGACACCGGCCCCCGAAGGAGTGCGCCCACGCCCCCGAGGAGCCACCGCAGGGGTCGCAGCATGCTTACGGGGGCGGCCCCACCCTCTCCTGGGCGGCGGTGAGCGGGGTCCCTCCTGGCAAGCCTTCCCCTTCTCGGCGGCGAAGAACCTCTTTGTCGGCGCCATAAGTACTACGGCAAGACGATGAGGCAAAGAGGAAGAAGAGGAAGCGGGTGACGAGAAGAAGGAGATGAGCAAAGGGGGCTCCGCCCCTCTCCTCGTTTATAGCCAAGAGGAGGCCAACCGCTGGCCTCCATGATCGCACATAATGATGGTTTTTCTCTACATGCAGCAGAGTCTCGTCAAGTTCAACGGTTGCCGAGGCAGCGTGGGGATGCGGAGGCGCCCACGTCCCATCAATATCCACGCGTCGACCGAGGCCGCAGGCGGTTGGGGCTCGCCGTGCTCCGCCCTTGCCCTTTGGCTTCACCTCGAAGCCAATTTCGAGCGTGCCTTGGGCCCGGGGGCTACTGTCGGCGTCCTGGGAACGGGGGTACCTAGACTTGCCTGCCTGCGGCCCATGGCATGGCTCCGTCAACGGCCTGGTACGGCCCAGCTCTAGCAACAACAGCCCAAGACCCTCGCGAGGGGCCAAGCCTCGCGAGGCGGACGACATCAAGACCTCCCTGGGGGGGGCTCACTAGGCTGGCTCCCGAGGAGTGGATATATCTATGCAGAGTATACCTCGCGAGGCTCATATGACGTGAGCCTTGACGACCAAGGCCAGGCGGGCGCCAGTGGGCGCAGTTCACCAGTTTCCTCTTTGGTGCTCACGAGGCAAGCGCAGGCGCGGGGTCCTGAGGAATCAAGCAAAGGTTTCCATATCAATGCAACAAGAGCAAGACCGCCAGGACGGCAGGACAGAGGTCATCGCAGAGCCCACCGCAGCGTAACCACCATAGCCTTTTGCATCCGAAGACTACTTTTGTCAGGATAGCTTGTACTAGTTGTCCCCCTTTAGATTTGGCCGTTGTCGGATCCCTTCCTGCCTACATTTGGGAAGAGGACCAAGGCCACTATAAGTAGGACTTAGCCACCACCATGGAGGAGAGGGATCGATTCCACCCTGACCATCTCACCAGCTCCTTGAGCTCAAAAACACCTCACCTCCTGAGGCTGTTCGTCCACTGTACTAGTCCATCCCCAGCCCCTCGAGGCAATCCACCACAAAGCTGGAGTAGGGTATTACACCGCAAGGTGGCCCGAACCAGGATAAACTGTTGTGTCTCTTATCCTCTGGGTTTGTCGAGCTAGGCCGTGGAATCGTTGGGCAGGCAGACTGGGAAGGGAGAGTTCTTCGCACGCACCCCAGAGCTCGAACCTCTCAAGAGTCTGTGGAACCCTGAATTTGAAAGCCCTCCCATTGATCATTCTGATATTGCCCATTCCATTCTCCTTCATGCTTGCATTAGATTTTGCTACTATAATTAATTGCTCCTATTCTGATGCATAGCCTGCTTTTGTACCTGTTGTTGTACCTTACCTGCTTATCCTAAACTGCTTAGTATAGGTTGGTTGGTGTTTCACCAGTGACCCTTCCCCTGTCCTAGCTGCCCCAGCTTGTTGACCGATGACTTGATCAATGTCATCGATGACCAGAGACCGACACAGCACCTCATCCCCCTTTAGTTGTACGACTCTACAGAGTTACTATCAAGTGCCGAGGGTGATACCTCGTACATCACTTCTGATGAGATCTCTGTAGTGTAGCTATTTGGTCGTGGTCATCGAGGGTGATTCCTCCTTCACCACTCCTGATGACAAATCTGTCGTGCAACCCCTCAAGTGTGAACATCGACGGTGATTCCTCATATGTTCACCTTGATAATTACATCGAGTGGAATCCGTTGAGGGTGATTCCTCGGGTTTTCCACCTTGATGTTTTGGACACATGGTTACCTTGACTTTACTTCAGACCTTTGTTAAAGTTGGGCGGGCCTAGTGAGAATTCGCGAGAGATACCTGTGAAAGTCGGGCGGGCCCAGTGAGCATCCACGAGATGTTACGGTGGCGGTTGGCTGTTTAGCGGTATCACCCAGGAGGGGGTGGTAGCTCCGGACTTGTCCCGACAACCATCACTTCTTCTAATAATGCACTAACAGGTTTGGGTATTTGTTCTGAGTTGGCCACTGGCCTCTACGCACTAACCACCACACGAGAATAGTTATGGGCCTCGGCATCATAGTTGAAGGAAATATGCCCTAGAGGCAATAATAAAGTTGTTATTTATATTTCCTTATATCATGGTAAATGTTTATTATTCATGCTAGAATTGTATTAACCAGAAACTTAGTACATGTGTGAATACATAGACAAAATAGAGTGTCCCTAGTATGCCTCTACTTGACTAGCTCGTTAATCAAAGATGGTTAAGCTTACTGACCATAAACATGTGTTGTCATTTGATGAACGGGATCACATCATTAGAGACTGATGTGATGGACAAGACCCATCCGTTAGCTTAGCATAATAACCGTTAAGTTTTATTGCTATTGCTTTCTTCATGACTTATACATATTCCTCTGACTATGAGATTATGCAACTCCCGAATACCGGAGGAACACCTTATGTGCTATCAAATGTCACAACGTAACTGGGTGATTATAAAGATGCTCTACAGGTGTTGTAAGTGCATCTAGTGCCCCTTAGTGATTTTGGTGTATTGAAGACTTATAGGTTAAGGGACTAATGCGTTTATGAGTGTACACAGGTCTATAAGTCTATGAGGAGTTTGATAGTTACAGAGAAAGTCGACCCCTAAAAATGAAGTTCTTCGACTGAAGACTTTGGATTTCTGAAGACTTTGAAAGTGAAGAAATTGGTGTAACCTTGAAGACTTGGTATTCATTTGAGGAACATGAAGCGTGAAGACTCTTGTTTTTGTAGTTTCATTTTCTCTTTCTTGAGTCATAGGAAACACCGTACTGTTAAAGGGGGTCGAGGAAATACTAAGGAAAAAATTTCCATGTGATGCTCAACTCAAAATCCTACACCTACCAATCCCTTCGAGTGAAGCCATTGGAAATCTCATACAGTTCAGTCAATTTCTTCAGTGACAGAGACGAAGTTCTTCTGGTCTCTGAGGAATTTGTTCTGACTGAGGAGTTAGGAATTCGCCAGTGCGGATTTCCTACACAGTGAGGAACATGATAGCCCTGATGAACTTGAGCCTCAAATTTCCGACCGTTGCTGTGCTGCGCGCTGATGTCTACTACACAACCTTCTTCTTGTAGACGTTGTTGGGCCTGCAAGTGCACAGGTTTGTAGGACAGTAGCAAATTTCCCTCAAGTGGATGACCTAAGGTTTATCAATCCGTAGGAGGCGTGAGGAAGATGGTCTCTCTAAGGCAACCCTGCAACCAAATAACAAAGAGTCTCTTGTGTCCCCAACACACCCAATACAATGGTAAATTGTATAGGTGCACTAGTTCGGCGAAGAGATGGTGATAAAAGTGCAATATGGATAGAAGATATAGGTTTTTGTAAACTGAAAATATAAAAACAGCAAGGTAACAAGTGGTAAAAGTGAGCGTAAACGGTATTGCAATGATAGGAAACAAGGCCTAGGGTTCATACTTCAGCTAGTGCAAGTTCTCCCAACAATAATAACATAGATAGAACATATGACAAGCCCTCAACATGCAACAAAGAGTCACTCCAAAGCCACTAATAGCGGAGAACAAACATAGAGATTAACGTCGGGTACGAAACCACCACAAAGTTATTCTTTCAAATCAATCCGTTGGGCTATTCCTATAAGTGTCACAAACAACCCTGGAGTTTTTACTAGAATAACACCTTAAGATACAAATCAACCAAAACCCTAATGTCACCTAGATACTCCATTGTCACCTCAAGTATCCGTGGGCATGATTATACGATATGCATCACACAATTTCAGATTTATCCAACCAACATAAAAGTACTTCAAAGAGCGCCCCAAAGTTTGTACCGGAGAATCAAGAACGTGTGCCAACCGCTATGCATAGGTTCCCAATGTCACGAAACCCGCAAGTTGATCACCAAGACATACATCAAGTGTTCTCATAAAGACTCAATCCGATAAGATTACTTCAAAAGGGGAAACTCAATTCATCACAAAGGACTAGAGGGGGAGAAACATCATTAGATCCAACTACAATAGCAAAGCTCGGGATACATCAAGATCGTGCCATAGAGGAACACGAGAGAGAACACGAGAGAGAGAGAGAGATCAAACACATAGCTACTGGTACATACCCTCAGCCCCGAGGGTGAACTACTCCCTCCTCGTCATGGAGAGCGCCGGGATGATGAAGATGGCCACCGGAGATGGATCCCCCCCTCCGGCAGGGTACCGGAAAGGGGTCCCGATTGGTTTTTGGTGGTTCTGGAGGCTTGCGGCGGCGGAACTCCCGATCTATCTTCTGTTGTGGAAGTTTTAGGGTATGATGGTATATATGGGTGAAAGGAGGATGTCGGTGGAGCTACGGGGGCCCCACGAGGCAGGGGGCGCGCCCAGGGGGAGGGCACGCCCTCCACCCTTGTGACCGCCTCGTGGCTCTTCTGACGTGGGGTTCAAGTACATCAGGTGGGTGTCCTTCCAAAAATAACTTCTCCAGTTGATTTCGTTCTGTTTTGACTCTGTCTGATATTCCTTTTCCTCGAAATACTGAAATAGGCATAAAATAGCAAATCTGGGCTGGGCCTCCGGTTAATAGGTTAGTCCCAAAAATAATATAAAAGTGGATAATAAAGGCCAATATTGCCTAAAACAGTAGATAAAGTAGCATGGAGCAATCAAAAATTATAGATACGTTGGAGACGTATCAAGCATCCCCAAGATTAATTCCTACTCGTCCTCGAGTAGGTAAATGATAAAAAGAAGAATTTTTGATGCGGAGTGATACTTTGGCATAATTTCAATGTAATTCTTCTTACTTGTGATATGAATATTCAGATCCGAAAGATTTAAGACAAAAGTTCATATTGACACAAAAATAATAATACTTCAAGCATGCTAACTAAGCAATTATGTCATCTCAAAATAGCATGGCCAAAGAAAGTTCATCCCTACAAAATCATATAGTTAGGCTATACTTCATTTTCGTCACACAAAGATGTTCCCAACTTCTATACCCCCGATGACAAGCCAAGCAATTGTTTCATACTCAAATAATCTCAAACTTTTTCAACCTTCACGCAATACATGAGCGCGAGCCATGGACATAGCACTATCGGTGGTATAGAATATGATGATGGGGATTGTGTGGAGAAGACAAAAAAAGGAGAAAGTCTCACATCAACGAGCCTAATCAATGAGCTATGGAGATGCCCATCAATTGATGTTAATGCAAGGAGTAGGGATTGCCATGCAACGGATGCACTAGAGCTAAGAATGCTCAACAAAAGAAAACTAGTGGGTGTGCATCCAACTTGCTTGCTCATGAAGACCTAGGGCATTTTGAGGAAGCCCATCGTTGGAATATACAAGCCAAGTTCTATAATGAAAAATTCCCATTAGTATGAACAAGACAACTTATGAGACTCACTATATGAAAATCATGGTGCTACTTTGAAGCACAATATATAAGACTCACTACATGAAGAACAAGGTGCTACTTTGAAGCACAAGTGTGGAAAAAGAGTTAGTAGCATTGCCCTTTTTATTTTCTCTTTTTTTTGCCTTTCTTTTTTTTCTTTTTGGCCTTTCTCCTTTTTTTTGATTGGGCAATGCTCTAATAATGATGATCATCACACTTCCATTGATTACAACATAATGATTACAACTCGATACTAGAACAAGATATGACTCTATTATGAATGCCTTCGGCGGTGTACTGGGATGGTGCAATGAATCAAGAGTGACATGTATGAAAAATAATGCATGGTGGCTTTGCCACAAATACGATGTCAACTACAAGATCATGCAATGGCAATATGACAAAAGTAAAGCATGTCATGATGATGATGATGATGATGATGGTGGTGGTGGAAGTTGCATGGCAATATATCTCGGAATGGCTATGGAAATGCCATGATAGGTAGGTATGGTGGTTGTTTTTAGGAAGATATAGGTAGGTTTATGTGTGAAAGGGCGTATCATATCACGGGGTTTGGATGCACCGGCGAAGTTTGCACCAACTCTCAATGTGAGAGAGGTCAATGCACGGTACCGAAGAGGCTAGCAAATGGCGGAAAGGTAAAAGTGCGTATAATCCATGGACTCAACATTAGTCAAAAGAACTCATATACTTATTGCAAAAATTTAGAAGTCATCAAAAATCAAGTACTACGCGCATGCTCCTAGGGGGATAGATTGGTAGGAAAAGACCATCGCTCGTCCCCGACCGCCACTCATAAGGATGCACAAGCCATGTACACTTCATGCTTCAAATTTGTTACACAACTTTAACCATACGTGCATGCTACGGGACTTGCTAACTTCAACACAAGTATTTCTCAAATTCGCAACTACTCAACTAGCACGACTATGATATTATCACCTCCATATCTCAAAACAATTATCAAGCATCAAACTTATCTTAGTATTCAATTCACTCAAAAGAAAGTTTCACATATCTTGAACACTAAGTATATTAACATTAAGCAAATTACCATGCTATTAACGACTCTCAAAATAATATAAGTGAAGCATGAGAGTTCATCTATTTCTTCAAAATAAAACCACCATTGTGCTCTAAAAGATATAAGTGAAGCACTAGAGCAAATGACAAACTACTCCAACAAGATATAAGTGAAGATCAATGAGTAGCTAAATAATTATTATGCAACTATGTGAAGACTCTCCCATTTAGGAATTTCAGATCTTGATACTTTATTCAAACAGCAAGAAAATCTAAAGAAAACTATATTGCAAGGATAGCACAACTCATGTGAAGAAGCAAAAAACTTAGGCTCAACCGATACTAACCGATAGTTGTTGAAGAAGAAAGGTGGGATGCCTACCGGGGCATCCCCAAGCTTAGATGCTTGAGAATTCTTGAAATATTATCTTGGGGTGCCTTGGGCATCCCCAAGCTTGAACTTTTGTGTCTCCTTAATTCCTCTCATATCATGGTTTCTCTTTTTATCAAAAGCTTCATTCACAACAAACTCAACAAGAACTCGTGAGATAGGTTAGTATAGACCAATGCAAAACCTTATCATATTATACTGTAACAAATCACTTAAATTATTATTCAACATTTAATACTAAATGCCTCTGCATATTTAATACTCCTATCATCAAATAGAATCATTAAACAAGCAAACATATGCAAACAACGCAAACATAACAGCAATCTGTCAAAACAGTACAGTCTGTAAAGAATGCAAGAGTATCAATACTTCCCTGACTCTAAAAATTATGAACTAAAATTCCCACTGTAATAAATTTATCAGAGCTCAATATGCAAAAATATTCAATGTTATACCATGCTCTGAATTTTCTAGGTAATTTTTGCAACAGCGGTAAACTTTCTGTTTTCAAACAGCAACATGCAAACTAGCAAAATAAGCATGGCAAAGGCTATCCTTGACTTTTTTATTGAAACTAAAGAGGCAAAACATTATTCTAACTACAGCAAGAAAATACTAACAAAATAAAATGACGCTCCAAGCAAAACACATATCATGTGGTGAATAAAAATATAGCTCCAAGTAAAGTTACCGATGAACGTAGACGAAAGAGGGGATGCCTTCCGGGGCATCCCCAAGCTTAGTGTCGGTGGGAAATGACACCTATGGGATCACGAGGATCCCTTTCTGCGGTTGCGGGCGTGGGGGCCGTGAGAAGAGCGGATCGAGCAGGCAGTACACGATTCCTTTACCCAGGTTCAGGCCGCGAAGATGCGTAAAACCCTACTCCTGCTTTGGTGGATTATATGTTTGTGTTCTTGAGCTAGCTATGGGGCGTGAGGAGCTCCAAAAAGCTGAATCCTCTTCCTGGTCGCCTGGGGCCTCCTTTTATAGGGAAAGGGGCTGCCACAGTGGCACACAGGAGGTGGAAAGGGTACAGTGATGCGAGGTTATCCCTCGCATTACATGACAAGGTGCCTTTAATGCGCCTTGCTTAGGTGTCCTTGCTTTATCGGGGGCGGGGGAGAGCCCTATCTCGTCCGTCGCCGCTCCCTTCCGCGTCGACACGCGCCCTGGCTAGCGGTGCCTGCGATGACATGTAGGCGGGCAGGCAGCTGAGGTGGCGCAACGGTGGGTCTCCACAAGGATCTGCATGCCGCCACGCAGGTGCCTGCCCAGCTGGTTGGGTCGGCAGCTGCATGCGAACGGTGGTGGAGGCGTGACTGGTGAGGATCCGATGGTGGCCCCGCGGGTGTCCTTGGCAAGGGCCTTGCCGCGGCCCCAGCAAGGGTCTTGTCGGGGTCCCGACAAGGGTCTTGCCGTGGCACCTGCTGCCAACCCCGGCAAGGCTCTTGCCGGGGGCCTTGTGGTTTTCCTTGGCTGGGATCCCGCCAAGGACCATCATCTTCTAAAGTGTGCATCTGATCTTGAATGGCTTCACAAAGATCTGCATACCACCACGGGGATGCCTCCCAAATCCTTGCCCCATGGGGGCAGTGGACTCAAGGGTGACCCGCTCCGTAGGTGTGGGGCGAGCTGCCACGGCAAGGGTCTTGCCGGGTTTGCAAAAACCGCCTCCCGGCAAGGATCTTGCCGGGGGGCCCGCTTCGCCCCCTTTGCTCTTTGTGGTCTTGGTCTTGGCGTCGTTCTGCTCCTCTTTGGCTTTCGGCCATACCTTGGTTCTACCTCCCTTGCCGGGCTCGGTGCGGTGGCGCCCGTGGCTCAGACTGCCCGTGCACAGTCATAGGGGTACAAAAAGTGTACCCCTCTTTTTGTACACCGACAGGAGCCCCCGGGCCTGGGCCACACATAAGCGCTACGCGTTGTTGGGCCAGGCCCAAGAACGGTGCGCGGGCAGGCAGGGCGGTTTTTACCGCGGTAAGTTTCTTCGCGCGCTGCGCCTCCCACGCTTCCCGCGCGTGGCGCGTCATGGGGAGGCGTGCGTGACGCGGGCGGCATGCGTGAGGCTGGCCTCTGCACGCATGCGTCACGTCGTAGTAAAAAGGGGGCGGCTCGCGTCTTCCCCATAAACGGAGGTAGGCATGGAGGCGCGGCCCATTTACTGGACGGGGCCGAGGCGTGGTCTTTCAAGGCGCCCACTCCCTTTAATCACGGGGCGGGGAGAAGTCACTTAACCCGTCGCTTCGGTCCTGCACGTTCGCCACGCGGCGCTCATGCGCCTGGGGTGGCAGTTGGTGGAGGCGGGAAGCCGGTCCGTCGCGGGCTGGGGCGGCGGATCGGCCCCGGTCTCCTGTGCCATTCACGTCCTCATTGGCGGAACGGGGCGGTCGAGCCCCCACCCTGTCCTTTATAAAGAGCGGGGGGGTCGGCGCCCTGCATTCCTCCATCTCACTTCTTCAGCTTCTGCTCCCCTCCCTCTCATTCGCCATGGAGAAAGGGAACCCTGGTCCTTCGACGGTGGCGACGAGGGTCGCCGCTCAACAACGCGCCCCTCCTTCTCCTGCACCTGCGGTGGCAGAGCCAGCCGCGAGGGGAAGGGGGAGAGGGCGAGGCCGTGGGCGAGGCCGAGGCGCTCGGGGAAGAGGAGGATGGGGCGGCGCGCCGGCTTCGCCTCCGCCAGCAGTTCCTCTCCCCATTTAGGGCCACGTTGGGGATGACCCTTGTGAGTTCTTCGTCAGGCTGCGGCGGCCACCTCGCCATCGTCTTCGTCTCCTGACTCCATTTGCGAGCGAGATGGAGCTGGACCCGCCTAAGACACTGAGGCTGCACATGAGGGGCTGTGGAATCAGCGGTACGCGAGTCCGCGTCGACTTCCCAGCCCCTAATGTGATGTATCTTGGTCGAGGGTGGAAGACGTTCGCCCATATCCACCGCTTGACGGAGGGGCTCACCCTCCATTTTAAGCTGATGGAGGGCGGTCTCCTCTCCGTCAAGGTCTTCGGGTGCTTCGGGACTCGGGCAAGGTGCTGCGTGGAGAGCTCCTCCGATAGCGAAGACTCCTCCTCGAGCGGGAGTGACGAGGAGGACAGCGGTAGCGATGACGAGGGTAGCGGGCGGCAGGATGTCGGGTCCGACTAGGTGTCGGGCGCCGCTCCGTGCGGCACCGGCGACCCCATCATCCGTGTCGCCGGCTCCTTGAACTTCTCGGGGTCGTCTCCTTGGGCGGCTGGCGTTGGGAGGCTGCGGAAGAGGAAGAGGGCAGGCGGCAAGGCCGTCAACTCGGAGTACGTGGGCATGACACCTTCGACGCGTGCTGACATCCTGTCGCCTCGTCTTCGAGCTCTGCCTCCGGCGCTGCCATCACCATCCAGCCTTTGGACGACCATCGAGATTTTCTCTTGGTGTCTTCTGCCACCTGTAGCTCGTCTAGGCGCCCCTTTTGCCCTTTTCGCCTCCTTGACCTGCCTCCTGAAGAGAGGGACAAGAAAGGGATTACGGGAACCTTATCTCTTTTTAGTTTGTAAGCCTTCGGGCCTTAGCTGAAATTAAAGCTTGTAATCCCATCATTCATGTTTTTCATTCTCCATGAACTGTACCTGAGTGGAATGTTTTTAATGAAAAAGGGATGCTTGCCGGGTCACTTGTCTTGCGGGTGGCACCCACGTCAAGGGGCAAATCCTTGATATCTTTAAGATAGACACTTCCTTGCCCGGCAGCAGGCCCTGCCGTCTTCCCACGTCGCTCGACCTTTCTCACGCTTTCGGCGGAGGCAGGGATGAGGCAGGTTCAGGCTCCTCGTTTCGTCCCTTCGCTGCCGCGACTACGACCAAACCTGGCCCCAGGAACGAGCCCTAGGGCCTAGAGTTAGGGGAGCACGGTAGCTTTAGGAAGAAACGAGGTTTCGCATACCTCAGTCCATAAGAGAATGCATGATAAGGGATGAAGAACTTATCTGAAACTGCAGCCCCTTGCAACTCTGGTTCGCCGTGGGTGAATCTTTGTACTTGCAGCCCCCGGCAACACTGGCTTGCCGGGGTCCAGATGCTGGTCCGTCCCTCTTCTCCTTTTTTTCATCCTCAAGTGATCCGGCAAGGATATCCGAGCCCTGCGAACCAAAGGAGACAAAAGAACGGCAAAGAGACGCACACTCGACCTCTAAGCTAGGGGTTAGCCGCCGCTAAGCTCTATCAACCCTAACCAAGGACGAGACTCGATCTAGCATGCATGCTATAACTTAGGGCGCCAGCGCTTCATTTATGCTCAGGGTCTGCGCCTGGCTTTGTACAAAGGGTTACATGCATCATCGGCAATGCTTGTACAAAAGGTGGCTTGCCGGGAGGCCCGACAAGCCGCGCCTTATGGGTAAAACTTGCGAAGATGCTCGATGTTCCAGGAGTTGCTCACCGGAACGGCATCTTCGGTCTCCAGGCGGACTGCGCCGGGCCTGGTGACTCGTATTACCCGATAAGGGCCTTCCCACTTCGGCGTCAACTTGTTGGAATTCTTGGCCGATTGAATGCGCCGAAGAACAAGGTCGCCTTCCTCAAGGCTCCGGGCATGAACCTTGCGGCAATGGTAGCGGCGCAAGGCTTGCTGGTAGCGTGCTACTCTCACAGCCGCCCGAAGACGATCTTCCTCAAGGAGCAGTGCGTCGTCTTGCCGAAGTTGCTCTTGCTCAAGCTCATCATAAGCGAGCACTCGAGGAGACCCGTATATGAGTTCAGTGGGGATAACTGCTTCTACCCCGTATACCAGGGCAAAGGGTGTCTGGCCGGTGGCTCGATTTGGTGTCGTCCTGATTGACCAAAGAACCGTCGGCAACTCATCAATCCAGCGCCTTCCGCTCTTGTGCAGTCTGTCAAAGGTCTTGGTCCTTAAGCCTCGCAACACTTCAGCATTTGCCCTCTCAGCTTGCCCGTTGCTCCGCGGGTGAGCGACGGAAGCGAAACAGACTTTGCTACCGAGGTCCTGAGTATATTGCATGAAGGTGCGGCTTGTGAACTGCGTACCGTTGTCGGTGATGATCCGGTTGGGTACACCATAACGGCACACTAGCCCCTTGAAGAACTTGACGGCTGACTGAGTTGTGACCTTCCTCACTGCCTCCACTTCTGGCCACTTTGTGAACTTGTCGATGGCTACGTAAAAGTACTCAAAGCCCCCGACAGCGCGGGGGAAAGGGCCCAGTATGTCGAGCCCCCAGACCGAGAAGGGCCAGGAGAGAGGAATGGTTTGAAGGGCTTGAGCTGGTTGATGAAGCTTTCTTGAATGGAACTGACACGCCTCACACCTGGTGATGAGTGTCGTTGCATCCTGGAGGGCGGTGGGCCAGAATAAAACCTGCCGGAACACCTTGCCGGCAAGGGCTCTCGACCCAATGTGGGATCCACATATGCCTCCATGTATCTCTGCCAACAGCTCCAGTCCTTCCTCTCGTGGGATGCACTTCAATTTCACACCGTTCGGTCTCTTCCTGTACAGGACGTCATCGACGAACTGGTACATGGCAAAGTGACGGGCTACTTTTTACGCTTCTTCCTGCTCCTTAAGAAGCTCCCCTGTCTGGAGGAATCGGACGGTATGTTGTGCCCACACTGGAGCCTGAGGCTCGACGACGAGGACTAAAGGCATTTCCTCCGCTATAGGGGCGGCTGTCTCGACGGCAAGAGCTTGGCGTCCTGCCGGAGCTAGCCGTCCCGTGGCGGGTTCAGTGTCCTCGGCAACATCCTTGCCGGCGGCTCCGGGGAGCTCGGTGGGAAAGTACTTGCCGGGTCCTAATTTCCTTCTCTTGTTCTGCTCTGTTGATGGATCAACGGATGGCTGAGTTAGCTGAAGCACAAAGGTACCTGGTTCCACAGGTAGCTTAAGGGCAGTGCGCTTCGACAGGTAATCGGCGATATCGTTCTCCATTCGGGGAACGTATTCAGCCTGGATACCGTCGAAATGCTCTTCCAGCTTTCTCACTTCATCAACGTAGGCCTTCATCAACGGGCTCTGGTAATCCTTATTGACTTGCTTGACGACAAGCTGCGAGTCGCCCCTGACGATGAGCTTTTTGATTCGGAGGTCCGCCGCGATCCTAAGACCGGCAAGCAGCCCTTCGTATTTCGCCGTGTTGTTTGTTGACGCCTCCCTGGGCAAGTGCATCTGGATCACGTACTTGAGGTGCTCTCCGGTGGGGGCGACGAGCAGTACGCCAGCCGCGGCACCCTGGAGGGAGAAAGCCCCATCAAAGTACATAATCCAATCGCAACTTGCCTCCTTGCCGGGGAGAGCAGTCTCTTGGGCTTCTTCGTCAGGTGTGGCGGTCCATTATGCAATGAACTCCGCCAGGACTCGGCTCTGGATCGTCGAAGTACTTTCAAACTTGAGGCCAAAGTTGGACAGCTCCAGTGCCCATTCCACAATCCTCCCCGTCGCATCTGGGTTGTGCAATATCCGCTGCAGAGGGAGGCGAGTGACGACAGTGATCTCGTGTGCCTGGAAGTAGTGACGCAGCTTCCTCGAGGCCATGAGGAGGCCGAAGAGCAGTTTCTGCACACCGGAGTACCTCGACCTAGCCCCCTGCAAGAGGGAGCTAACGAAGTAGACCGGGCGCTGCATCACTTTCTTCTTTGGCGGCACCTCGACCAACTGTGTCGCCTCCGCACTGGTGGCGTCGGGCTCTGTTGCTGCCATTACCTCGTCGTCGACCTCCCTCTGCGCCACTAGTGCGGCGCTGACCACCTGGTTCGTTGCCGCTAAGTATAGCAGCAACGGCTCCTGGAGCCTGGGCGCAACTAGTGTTGGTGCGGAGGAGAGGTACTTCTTCAAATCTTGCATTGCCGCTTCGGCTTCTGGTGTCCACTCCACCGGGCCCGCCTTTTTCAGGATCTTGAAAAAGGGAAGGGCGCGCTCGGCGGACTTGGATATGAACCTGCCCAGGGCAGCGATGCAACCAACGAGCCGGCGCACATCCTTGATTCGCTTGGGTGCTTCAATCTGCTCTATAGCTTTGATCTTGTCCGGGTTGGCCTCTATCCGCCGCTGCGACACAAAGAACCCGAGAAGCTTGCCGGACGGGACGCCAAAGACGCACTTCTCAGGGTTCAGCTTGAGGTTGATCTTGTGCAGATTTGCAAATGTCTCCCGCAAATCTGTTATGAGGGTGGCCCTGTCCTTGCTTTTGACAACTATGTCGTCCATATAAGCCTCCATATTTCTATGGAGCTGGGGCTCAAAACCAATCTGGACCGCCCTCGCAAACATCGATCCAGCACTCTTCAACCCGAAAGGCATCCGTATGAAACAATACGTACCACATGGGGTGATGAATGCTGTTTTCTCTTTGTCTTCTTTCGTCATGAAGATCTGGTGGTAGCCGGAGTAGGCATCGAGGAATGACAACAGATCACACCCAGCCGTGGAGCCAACAATCTGGTCGATGCGCGGCAACGGGAAGGGGTCTTTAGGACAAGCCTTATTGATATCTGTGTAATCAATACACAGCCTCCACTTCCCATTTGCCTTGCGCACTACGACCGGATTGGCCAACCACGTCGGATGGAGCACTCCTCTTACCAAACCCGCTGCCTCCAGTTTCCGGATTTCTTCTATGATAAACTCTTGTCGTTCCAAAGCTTGCTTTCTGACCTTCTGCTTGACAGGCCGCGCATGAGGACAGACAGCAAGGTGGTGCTCAATCACCTCCCTGGGAACGCCGGGGATGTCGGAAGCTTGCCATGCAAACACATCGACATTCGCCCGCAGGAAGGTGACGAGCGCGTCTTCCTATTTGTCGTCAAGGGTGGAGCTTATGGTGAAAGCTCCTCCCGTGTTGTCCTTGTTGACGGAAACCTTCTTGGTTCCCGGCGGCGTGGCCCTGGACTTCTTGCTTCCACCGGCGGAGCTCTCTGGCACGTCCTCGACGGCAGCGCTACACTCCGAAGAGGTGCGCTTGCCGGAGTGGGTGTCCAAGGTCTCACCGGCCTTCTTCTTCTTTCTCCCCCTCGGGGTCCCGGCAGCAGGAGCGAGTGCCCCAGCGGCGGCAGCTGCTGCGACTGCTTGCTGGTACACTTGATCAGCGCAAATCAGTGCATCCTTCTTGTCGGAGGGGATGGTGATGATTGTCACGGGCCCTGGCATCTTCAGGGTATTGTAGGCGTAGTGCGACGCCGCCATGAACTTGGCCAGCGCTGGGCGGCCAAGGATCCCGTTGTAGGGCAAGGGGATCTTGGCAACATCAAACACAATCCTCTCCGTCCTGAAGTTCAGGTCGCTCCCGCAGGTTACGGGCAACGTGACCTTTCCCTTGGGTTGGCTTCTCCCGGGCTGACCCCTTGAAACGTGCCCGTTTCTTCGAGGTCTCCATCAGGGATCTGCAGCTTCTCGATCATGGCAGGCGAGATCAAGTTCAGACCGGCCCCGCCATCTACTAACATTTTTGTCACCTTGAGGTTGCGTATTGTTGGTGAAACCAACAACGGCAAGCACCCGACCGCAGTAGTGCGATCAGGGTGGTCCTCAGAGTCAAAAATGATCGGTGTGCTGGACCACTTCAGCGGCCTCTGGGCATCAAACGACGGCTCTGCTGCTGTAATTTCTCGCGCCCACTATTTAAGCCGGCGTCGAGAGGCATGCAGCGAAGCGCCAACGTCAACGCACATGGCCTCTGTAGCTTTCTGAAACTCTTGGTCGCCGGACTCGTCGTCCTCTTCGTGATCGTCATCTTCTGGCTTTCTGTCATGGCCCCGAGCGGGCCTCTCTTGTTGCTTATCCTTGCCGCGACGGCCCGCCTGGCCGTCACGTTTCTTGCCGGATCCCTCAGCACCGTCTTGGCCCTTCTCCTTGTCCCGCCTCTCGTATTCAGCCCTCTGCTTCTCAGCGAGGAGCTCAACCTGCCGGCAGTCTTGGAGAGCATGGCCTTTGGTGCGATGGATCTTGTAGTATCGCTTGTCGGAGTTGCCTGGCTTCTCGGCAACCGCCAAGGCCTGGCAGGCGAAACATCCGGCAATTTCCTTGCCGGGGTCACCTGCCTTGGTCTTCTTGGTGGAGCCGGTGTTGTCAGACCCCTCGACGGCAAGCACAGCTTTCCCTTTGCGCTTCCTGTTGTGGTGCCGGCCTTTCTTCGCCGGGGCGGTGGTGTCCTCTTCAGAGGAGTCGGTTTCCACACCGGCATCTTTGCCGGGGTACTTCCTCCCCTCTTCAGCCCGGGCACACTTGTCCGTGAGAACATAGAGCTCCGCAACATCTTTCACCTTGTTCATCGCCAGCTCTTCGCGCATCTTGCGGTTCCGAGCGTTCTGATGGAACGCGCTGATGATGGTGGCGGGGTGAACATCTGGGATATTGTACTGTACCCGGCTGAACCTTTGTATGTACTTGCGGAGACTCTCGCCTCCCTTCTGGGGAATGATGTTGAGATCACTCGCTTGGCCATGAGCTTGGTGACCACCAGTGAAGGCGCCCACGAACTCATGGCACAAATCCGACCAGGAGGAAATGGAGTCTACCGGCAAGTGCATCAACCATGACATGGCGTTGGGTTTAAGAGCCAACGGGAAGTAATCTGCAAGCACCTTATCGTCACAAGCTCCGGCAGCCTGCATCGCGATGGTGTAGATGCTGAGGAACTCGGATGGGTGGGTCTTGCCGCCGTACTTCTCGCCCACGTCAGGTTTGAATGTGCGGTGAGTGGGCCACTGGAACTGCCGCAGCTCACGGGTAAAAGCCGGGCAGCCTACCTCGTAAGGCAGGCCCCCAAGGCTCCCCGGTGCCGGGTGGTCCACAGCAGGCCCGCTCGCCTATCTGACTGGTGGCGCGCTCCGCGCCGGCGCTCGATGGTGGTCCGAGCGTCTTCATGTTCCCGATCCCGAAGGACCTGGCGTTGGTCCTGGTGGGTCCACGGGTCGGACGATGCAATGGAGATTTCGTCGCCCGCAACGTCGCGACGGGCAGGTGTCCGTGGCACCGGGTGAGGAGGAGGCGAGTGCACTTTGGTCGCGGTGCCGCCAGCCTTCCTGCCACTGGTACGCGGGACTCCGTTGGAACGTCGACCCGGGGGCTCCGTCGGGGTCGGCTCATCTTTGTTGGCCACCGCAACAAGGCTTCGGATGGTGGCTCTCCATTCGTCGAGTTTCCCCGTAGTGGGAGGAAAGTCGAGGAGCAACTGCGCGCGCGCCAGGGCTTCTGCTGGTGTCGGTGGCAGCGAAACCTGCACGGATCGCGACGCGCTTCGACTTCTGACCACGTCAGAAGGAGCTCTATCACGACCGCGCGGTCACACGCCGTCTTCACCAGTGCCTCGGTGAGCGGGCAAGTCTTCTACATCCTGGGAGTGGCGCTCGACGCTTTTCCCGTGGCGACGCCCGGGGTCTTCGGGGCGATCACGCCGCTCGTCGCGTGCCACTTGAGAGGAACGCGCCGTCGGCGCCGGAGTGGGAGTCCTGGAGGCTCTCGCGCCGCCAGCGGGAGGGGCAGCTGCGACCTCGGAATGTCCCGCGCCACCTGCGGAGGGGCCGGCTCCGTCTTTGGATTTGGCGTGCGGCCCGTTACCAGGCGCACGAACATCACCGCCTCCCAAACTCCGGCGAGCTGCCACGGCAAGGGTCTTGCCGGGTTTGCAAAAACCGCCTCCCGGCAAGGATCTTGCCGGGGGGCCCACTTCGCCCCCTTTGCTCTTTGTGGTCTTGGTCTTGGCGTCATTCTGATCCTCTTTGGCTTCGGCCATACCTTGGTTCTACCTCCCTTGCCGGGCTCGGTGCGGCGGCGCCCGTGGCTCAGACTGCCCGTGCACAGTCATAGGGGTACAAAAAGTGTACACCTCTTTTTGTACACCGACACTTAGGCTCTTGGTTGTCCTTGAATATTACCTTGGGGTGCCTTGGGCATCCCCAAGCTTAGGCTCTTGCCACTCCTTATTCCATAGTCCATCGAATCTTTACCCAAAACTTGAAAACTTCAACCACACAAAACTCAAAACAAAACTCGTAAGCTCCGTTAGTATAAGAAAATAAAACCACCACTTAGGTACTGTAATGAACTCATTCTAAATTCATATTGGTGTAATATATATATTGTATTCTAACTTCTCTATGGTTCATACCACTTAATACTAGCCATAGATGCATCAAAATGAGCAAACAACACATAGAAAACAGAATCTGTCAAAAACAGAACAGTCTGTAGTAATCTGTATCAAACGTGTACTTACGGTACCCCAAAAATTATGAAATAAATTGCTGGACCTGAGCAATTTGTCTATTAATCATCTGCAAAAATAATCAACCTAAAAGCACTCTCCAGTAAAAAAAATGGCAGCTATTCTCGTGAGCGCTAAAGTTTCTCTTTTTCACAGCAAGATCACATAAACTTCACCCAAGTCTTCCCAAAGGTTCTACTTGGCACTTTATTGAAAAAAAATCTATAAAACATGATTAATACAGTAGAATAATCATGTGAACACACAAAAACAGTAAGGATAAGTATTGGGTTGTCTCCCAACAAGCGCTTTTCTTTAATGCCTTTTAGCTAGGCATGATGATGACAATGATGCTCACATAAAAGATAGGAATTGAAACATAAAGAGAGCATCATGAAGAATATGACTAGCAGTCTAACCCACTTCCTATGCATAGGGATTTTGTGAACAAACAACTTATGGGAACAATAATCAACTTGCATAGGAAGGTAAAACAGGCATAACTTCACAAATTTAAGCACATAGAGAGGAAACTTGATATTATTGCAATTCCTACAAGCATATGTTCCTCCCTCATAATAATTTTTAGTAGCATCATGAATGAATTCAACAATATAACCAGCACCTAAAGCATTCTTTTCATGATCTACTTGCATAGAAATTTTATTACTCTCCACATAAGCAAAATTATTCTCATTCGGAATAGTAGTGGGAGCAAACTCAACAAAATAACTATCATATGATTGAGAATTAAGATCAAGATGACAAGTTTCATGGTTATCATTATTCTTTAAAGCATACATGTCATCACAATAATCATCATAGATAGGAGGCATGCTTTCATCATAGTAAATTTGCTCATCCAAGCTTGGGGGACAAAAAATATCATATTCATCAAACATAGCTTCCCCAAGCTTGTGGCTTTGCATATCATTAGCATCATGGATATTCAAGGAATTAATACTAACAACATTGCAATCATGCTCATCATATAAAGATTTAGTGCCAAACAATTTAATGCATTCTTCTTCTAACACTTTGGCACAATTTTCCTTTCCATCATACTCACGAAAGATATTAAAGAGGTGAAGCGTATGAGACAAACTCATTTCCATTTTTTGGTAGTTTTCTTTTATAAACTAGACTAGTGCTAAAACAAGAAACAAAAATATTCAATTGCAAGATCTAAAGATATACCTTCACTTACCTAGCCTCCCCGGCAACGGCGCCAGAAAAGAGCTTGATGTCTACTACACAACCTTCTTCTTGTAGACATTGTTGGGCCTGCAAGTGCACAGGTTTGTAGGACAGTAGCAAATTTCCCTCAAGTGGATGACCTAAGGTTTATCAATTCGTGGGAGGCGTGAGGATGAAGATGGTCTCTCTCAAGCAACCCTGCAACCAAATAACAAAGAGTCTCTTGTGTCCCCAACACACCCAATACAATGGTAAATTGTATAGGTGCACTAGTTCGGCGAAGAGATGGTGATACAAGTGCAATATGGATAGAAGATATAGGTTTTTGTAAACTGAAAATATAAAAACAGCAAGGTAACAAGTGGTAAAAGTGAGCGTAAACGGTATTGCAATGATAGGAAACAAGGCCTAGGGTTCATACTTTCGCTAGTGCAAGTTCTCTCAACAATAATAACATAGATAGAACATATGACAAGCCCTCAACATGCAACAAAGAGTCACTCCAAAGCCACTAATAGCGGAGAACAAACGTAGAGATTATGGTCGGGTACGAAACCACCACAAAGTTATTCTTTCAAATCAATCCGTTGGGCTATTCCTATAAGTGTCACAAACAACCCTGGAGTTTTTACTAGAATAACACCTTAAGATACAAATCAACCAAAACCCTAATGTCACCTAGATACTCCATTGCCACCTCAAGTATCCGTGGGCATGATTATATGATATGCATCACACGATCTCAGATTTATCCAACCAAAATAAAAGTACTTCAAAGAGCGCCCCAAAGTTTCTACCGGAGAATCAAGAACGTGTGCCAACCCCTATGCATAGGTTCCCAATGTCACGAAACCCGCAAGTTGATCACCAAGACATACATCAAGTGTTCTCATAAAGACTCAATCCGATAAGATTACTTCAAAAGGGGAAACTCAATTCATCACAAAGGACTAGAGGGGGAGAAACATCATAAGATCCAACTACAATAGCAAAGCTCGGGATACATCAAGATCGTGCCATAGAGGAACACGAGAGAGAGAGAGAGAGATCAAACACATAGCTACTGGTACCTACCCTCAGCCCTGAGGGTGAACTACTCCCTCCTCGTCATGGAGAGCGCCGGGATGATGAAGATGGCCATCGGAGATGGATCCCCCCCTCCGGCAGGGTACCGGAAAGGGATCCCGATTGGTTTTTGGTGGTTCTGGAGGCTTGCGGTGGCGGAACTCCCGATCTATCTTCTGTTGTGGATGTTTTAGGGTACGACAGTATATATGGGTGAAAGGAGAATGTCGGTGGAGCTACGGGGGCCCCACGAGGCAGGGGGCGCGCCCTCCGCCCTCGTGACCGCCTCGTGGCTCTTCTGACGTGGGGGTCCAAGTCCATCAGGTGGGTTTCCTTCCAAAAATAACTTCTCTAGTTGATTTCGTTCCGTTTTGACTCCGTCTGATATTCCTTTTCCTCGAAATACTGAAATAGGCATAAAACAGCAAATCTGGGTTGGGGCTCCGGTTAATAGGTTAGTCCCAAAAATAATATAAAAGTGGATAATAAAGCCCAATATTGCCTAAAACAGTAGATAAAGTAGCATGGAGCAATCAAAAATTATAGATACGTTGGAGACGTATCACGCGCCAACTGTCCCAAAATATCTTATCCACCTAACAGTCATATCATTGAAGGCCATTTATGTCTTATCATGTCGGGCTGCTCCCTAGTCTATAAATAGCCGCCCCCTACAACCACTAGCTGGTTGGCTGCTCCGAAAGAAACTGACACTTGTCATTTGAGAGCATCCCATCCTCCGAGGACTTTGAGCGAAAATCGTCAAGTGAGGAAAAACCCAAACACCTACAAACCCAAAGTGATTGAGCATCACTGAAGAGATTGATCCTGCGTGGATCCGACGCTTGTTACCTTTGAAGACTATGCTTCTTCCAGACGGTTAGGCGTCATGGTCTAGAGCATCCAGATGGCGATTGGAGTTTGTTCTGCGTGGATGACGATTCATATTATCTGTTATGTGTTTTGGTGACTGGAGTTTGTTCGGAGTCCCGGATGAGATCACGGACATGACAAGGAATCTCGAAATGGTTGAGAGGTAAATATTCATATATTGGAAGGTAGTATTCGGACATCGGAATGGTTTTGAATGGTTCGGGTATTTTACCAGAGTACCGAGGGGTTACCGAAACCCCCCAGGGGAATTAATGGGCCTACATGGGCCTTAGTGGAGAAAGAGGAGGGCCGCAAGGGGTGGCCGCGCGCCCCCTCCCCCCATGGCAGTCCGAATTGGACTAGGGAGGGGGCGGCGCCCCCCTTTCCCTCTCCCTCTCCTTCCTTTTCCCTCCGGTGAAGAAAGGAAAAGAAGGGGGCTGAATCCTACAAGGACTAGGAGTCCTAGTAGGACTCCCCCCTTGGCGCGCCCCCTCCTGGCCGGCCGCCTCCTCCTCCCCTCCTTTATATACGGGGACGGGGGCACCCCAAAGGACATCAATTGTTCTCTTAGCCGTGTGAGGTGCCCCCTCCAAAGTTTACTCCTCCGGTCATAGCATCGTAGTGTTTAGGTGAAGCCCTGCGCGGATCACATCACCATCACCACGCCTCGTGCTGATGGAACTCTCCCTCGACCCTCTGCAGGATCAAGAGTTCGAGGGACGTCATCGAGCTGAACGTGTGCTGAACTCGGAGGTGTCATACTTTCGGTACTAAGATCAGTTGGATCATGAAGATGTTAGACTACATCAACTGCGTTAAACTAACGCTTCTGCTTTCGGTCTATGAGGGTATGTGGACTGAGGGAGTCCTAGATTAGGGGGTGTTCAGATAGCCGGACTATACCTTCAGCCGGACTCCAGGACTATGAAGATACAAGATTGAAGACTTCGTCCCGTGTCCGGAAGGATCTTTCCTTGGCGTGGAAGGCAAGCTAGGCGTGCGGATATTCAAGATCTCCTACCATTGTAACCGACTCTGTGTAACCCTAACCCTATCCGGTGTCTATATAAACCAAAGGGTTGTAGTCCATAGGACAACCATCATCATACACAATCATACCATAGGCTAGCTTCTAGGGTTTAGCCTCCTTGATCTCGTGGTAGATCTACTCTTGTACTACCCATATCATCAATATTAATCTAGCAGGAGTAGGGTTTTACCTCCATCGAGAGGGCCGGAACCTGGGTAAAATAAAGTGTCCCTTGTCTCCTGTTACCATCCGACCTTGACGCACAGTTCGGGACCCCCTACCCGAGATCCGCCGGTTTTGACACCGACATTGGTGCTTTCATTGAGAGTTCCTCTGTGTCGTCGCTTTTAGGCCCGATGGCTCCTTTGATCATCAAAAACGATGAGGTCCAGGGTGAGACTTTCCTCCCCGGACAAATCTTCGTCTTCGGCGGCTTCGCTCTGCGGGCCAATTCGCTTGGTCGTCTGGAGCAGATCGAAAGCTACGCCCCTGGCCATCAAGTCATGTTTGGAAGCTTAAACTACACGGCAGATATCCGCGGAGACTTGATCTTCGACGGATTCGAGCCACGGCCAAGCGCGCCGCACTACCTCGAGGGGCATGATATAGCTCTGCCTCCGAATAGTGCCCTGGAGGCCGCACATGCACCGGCCCCGATCCTCGACTCGGAGCCCGCTGCGTTCTTTGAGGATGAACGGTTGGACGTCACCTCGGGGGCTGCGATCTTGAAGGCGATCGAGCCGAACGCCAGCCCCGCACTCCGCACGGCCCATGACTCCAAGGAGTCAGATTCTTCTCCGAACTCCGGGCCTCTCGTGCCCCTGCCGATCGAATCCGATTGGGCGCCTATAATGGAGTTCACCGCCGCGGACATCTTTCAGCACTCACCTTTCGGTGATATCCTGAATTCTCTCAAGTCTCTCTCTCTATCAGGAGAGCCCAGGCCGGACTATGGTCTGCGAGGTTGGGATTCGGACGACGAAGAAATTCAAAGCCCACCCACCACCCACTTAATAGCCACTGTCGATTGTTTAACCGACATACTTGACTTCGGCTCTGAAGACTTCGATGGTATGGACGACGAAGGAGGAGACGAACAAGAACCAGCACCTGTAGGGCGCTGGACCGCCACCTCGTCATATGACATATATATGGTGGACGCTCCAAAGGATGGAGATGGCGACGGAACAGCGGAGGATGACACCTCGAAAAAACAGCCAAAACGCCGACGTCAACGTCGCTGCTCTAAATCCCGCCATAGCAGAAACGGTGATTCCGGCACGGGAGATAATACTACCCCGGATAGCGCCGAAGAACACCAAATCCAGCAAGATTCGGCGCAGGAAGATGGAGAAGCCAGCCCTCATGAGAGAGCGGCAGAGCGAGAGGTTGAGGATGATAACTACATGCCTCCCTCCGAAGACGAGGCAAGCCTCGACGACGACGAATTCGTTGTACCATCAGACCCCGCCGAACAAGAGCGTTTCAAACGCAGGCTTCTAGCCACGGCGAATAGCCTGAAGAAAAAACAGCAACAGCTTAAAGCTGATCAAGATTTGCTAGCTGACAGATGGACTGAAGTCCTTGCGGCCGAAGAGTATGAACTCGAGCGCCCCTCCAAAAATTATCCTAAGCGCAGGCCGCTACCCCAATCAGAGGGGGAAGCACCTACATTACCAATGCATGACATGGCAGACCGGCCACCTCGCGGCCGCGACAGAGAGGCCTGTCGAACCTCTAAACAAGCCATGCCCCGGTGCCGCTCAACTAAGGCACGGGAAAATGAGCCAGACCTGCGAGACGTACTGGAGGATAAAGCAAGGCAAACAAGATCGATCTATGGATCGCGCAGACGCCCGACGACACGTGATGTTGATCTTCACTCCAGACACAACAAA
Source organism: Aegilops umbellulata (assembly GCA_032464435.1). Lineage (NCBI taxonomy): Eukaryota > Viridiplantae > Streptophyta > Magnoliopsida > Poales > Poaceae > Aegilops > Aegilops umbellulata. Next base: position 239,585,582 of record CP136057.1, read on the forward strand.
TCCGGCCGGGCCAAACACAACAGGCATAGCTCTTCCGAGCTGCGCCGTGACATAGCCCAGTACAGAGGCGCCGCACACCCACTATGCTTCACAGATTAAGTAATGGATCATAAAATCCCAGAGGGTTTCAAACCCGTAAACATCGATTTGTACGATGGTACGACAGATCCGGCAGTATGGATTGAAGATTATCTCCTTCACATCCACATGGCACGTGGCGACGATCTACACGCCATCAAATATCTCCCCCTCAAGCTCAAAGGACCAGCCCGGCACTGGCTTAACAGCCTACCAGCGGACATAATCGGTTCTTGGGAAGACCTGGAAGCCGCATTCCTCGACAACTTCCAGGGGACCTATGTGCGGCCACCGGACGCCGACGACCTAAGCCACATAATTCAGCAACCAGAAGAATTGGCCAGGCAATTCTGGACACGGTTCCTAACAAAGAAAAATCAGATAGTCGATTTTCCGGACGCACAGGCCCTAGCAGCCTTCAAGCATAACATCCGCGACGAGTGGCTTGCCTGGCACCTGGGACAGGAAAAGCCGAAATCTATGGCAGCCCTCACGACACTCATGACCCGCTTTTGCGCGGGCGAAGATAGCTGGCTAGCTCGCAGCAACAACTTATCGAAGAACCCTGGTAATTCGGATACCAAGGACAAAAGTGGAAGGACACATTGAAATAAGCAAAAGCGTCGCGTTAGCAGCGACAGCAATGAGGATACGGCAGTAAATGCTGGATTCAGAGGCTATAAATCTGGTCAGCGGAAAAAGCCATTTAAAAAGAATACCCAGGGCCCGTCCAGTTTGGACCGGATACTCGACCGCTCGTGCCAGATTCATGGCACCCCCGAAAGGCCAGCCAATCACACCAACAGGGATTGTTGGGTGTTCAAGCAGGCAGGCAAGTTAAGAGCCGAACACAAAGACAAGGGGCTGCATAGCGACGACGAGGAGGAGCCCAGGCCGCCAAACAACAATGGACAGAAGGGGTTTCCCCCACAAGTGCGGACGGTGAACATGATAAACGCGACCCACATTCCCAAGAGGGAGCGGAAGCGTGCGCTACGGGACGTATACGCGATGGAGCCAGTCGCCCCAAAGTTCATCCCATGGTCCTCCTGCCCGATCACTTTTGATCGAAGGGACCACCCCACTAGCATCCGTCACGGTGGTTTTGCCGCATTGGTTCTTGACCCAATCATTGACGAATTTCATCTCACAAGAGTCCTCATGGACGGCGGCAGTAGCCTGAACCAGCTTTATCATGATACAGTGCGGAAAATGGGCATAGATCCATCAAGGATCAAGCCCACGAGGACGACCTTTAAAGGCGTCATACCAGGTGTAGAGGCCAATTGCACAGGCTCTGTAACACTTGATGTGGTCTTCGGATCTCCGGATAACTTCCGAAGCGAAGAGTTAATCTTCGATATAGTCCCGTTCCGCAGTGGCTATCACGCCCTGCTCGGACGAACCACATTCGCTAAATTCAATGCGGTGCCGCACTACGCATATCTCAAGCACAAGATGCCAGGCCCTCGAGGAGTAATTACGGTCAACGGAAACACTGAACGCTCCCTCCGTACGGAGGAGCACATGGCGGCCCTCGCAGCGGAAGTACAAAGCAGCCTTTCAAGGCAACTCTCCAGTCCGGCCGTTAAAAAGCCAGACAATGCAAAGCGCGCCCGGAGTAACCTGCAACAAGACCGCTTGGCACGTTCGGAGCAAGTGTAGCAATACGGCCCCAACCCCAGCCATCGCAACATAGCGGAGCTAGTACCTCGAGTACACAATTACGCCCTCGAAATTCCATGGGCACAGGGGGACGGGCACATTAACGGCATGCTTACAATACGGCGTCAAACATACTAGGGGCTGCCGGATTTTTTTTTACTTTCAGGACTCCACACTCTGGATAACATGTTCGGCTTTGCTGCCGCACAGACGATGCAAGACTCAGGGAAGCAGACAAAGCTACGCCGCATTACGGAACTCTCAGGTGGTCTCTATTTCGAGCGATATATCTGTTTCTAAATTCCGCGGCCTGCCCCTGGTCAGGACATGTTAAATAGTCTAATATCTTTTTGCTTATCGCACTACTTGTATCGTTCGGCTTTGATAAATAGCCTCTCTATAAACAATGCATAGCTTTTCGCTTATTTTTTGCGTTGTCCTCTGTTAATATATATGTTCATTAAATAAACATGACCGAAACCGTACACCATGGTACGGCAAAACACGCCAGGTGCTTCATTACCCTTCTATCTGGCGTGAGAAGTCCGTACACTTTCACAAGTGCGGCACCCCGAACTTATAGCACTATATGCATCGGCTCCGAATCATGATTTTGGTCGCATGTTGGGTTTGCCCGGCTCCTATGTTTTGGTGCCTTACGTTCCGTTATATCGGCTAAGGTAGCACTAGGAGAACCACAGCGATTGTGCCCCGGTTCAGCTGGGTTAAGCACCTCAGTGGAGAAAGCTAAAACAGACGGTCATGATATGGCGTGAGACCGGTCGCTGTTCGAGAGGTTTTTCGAGTCCTTAAAGACTTATGCCGCTTCGAGCGAGGAGCTGGCTATGTCCGGCCAAAGGCGTGGATAGCGCCCCGAATTCGGCCTTCCGAACTAGGGGCTTCGCCGAAATTTAAAATTATAACGTTCTATGGCTAAGTGAGAGTGTTCAAGCATTATAGTCCGATTGCCTGGTTCGTTGTGTTGAGCGCCTCCCTCGAAGGACCCAACTATGGGAAAAAGAGCCCTCATGTTATCCCGAACACCCCAGCACTAGTGGCATGGGGGCAGAAGCCGACCACTGGCCATCTCTCAATTTTTGATAAACAGCCGCACAGAAAATAATATTTTAAATTCAATAAGCATTGCTTAGCGCATATGAACAAGTTTTCAGCGCACAGGATACAAACGAGCGAGTTCATTCAAATACTACATCTTTAGTACATTCATCCGCGACAAGGCGGGCTCCGGCAAGAACTTCCTTGTAGTAGTTCTCGGGCTTGCGATGCTCCTTCCCCGGCGGCGACCCGTCCTTCACCAGCTTCTCTCCGTCCAGCTTACCCCAGTGTACCCTTACACGGGCAAGGGCCCTCCGGGCACCTTCAATGCAGGCGGAGTGCTTGATGACCTCAAGCCGTGGACAGGCCTCCACCAGCCGCCGCACTAGCCCGAAATAGCTCCCAGGCAGGGCCTCTCCAGGCCACAGCCGAACTAGTAAGCCCTTCATGGCCTGTTCGGCCGCCTTGTGGAGCTCGACCAGCTGTTTCAGCTAATCGCTCAAAGGCACAGGGTGTCCGGCCTCAGAATACTGAGACCAGAACACACTCTCCGTCGAGCTGCCCTCTTCAGCTCGGTAGAACGCGGCGGCGTCGGATACGCTGCGGGGAAGATCGGCGAACGCCCCTGGAGAACTTCGGATTCGGGTAAGTAACAGGTAGTTTACTTTTATATTCCTACTTTGCATTAAGAATGCCTTACCCGTTGCTATCTTTTTCACCTCCTCCAACTCTTGGAGGGCCTTTTGGGCTTCGGCCTTGGCACTCTTGGCGGTCTCAAGGGCCGACGCGAGCTCGGATGCTTGCGCTTTTGACTCAAGCTCCAAACTCTCATGTTTTTTCATGAGAGCTTGCAGCTCTTGCTGCACCTCGCCGACCTGAACCCCAAGCCTTTCTTGCTCGGCGCGCTCCTCGGCCGTTTTCTTTCCGGCCTCAGCCAGCGCCTGCTTCAGGGTTGCCACCTCGGTTGTGGCCCCTACAATAAGCAGTACAATCCTGTTATTTCTTTCTGCAATCAAGCCTCTCTATAGGCACCTTTTTTCTTTTTTTAGGGTATTTCTTACCTTCTTTCTCCTCGAGCTGCCGTTTGGCAAGGACGAGCTCTTGCTTGGTCCGCCCGAGGTCCTTTTAAGGACATCAACCTGCGCAGTCAGTGCGGCGGTGGACAGCAGCGAAGCCTGCATACGCATATTTGACTTTTTGTTGTTAGACTCCTGCGAAAATTACTAGATCCTCTATTCGGCTTCTCTTTTCGAACACCGAACAGAGCATCAGGGGCTACTGTCTATGCGGTAATAATTTGACATATTTTTACTTACCTCAAAGCCTGTTAGAAGGCTAGCGCAAGCTTCAGTCAGTCCGCTCTTGGCGGACTGAACCCTTTGGATCACTGTACTCATAACAGTACAGTGCTCCTCGTCGATGGCGGCGCCCTCAAGCACCTCCAGCAGATTGTCCGGCACCTCTGGTTGGATGGAGGTCGCCGGCTCAGACGGCTTACTCCTCTCAGAAGGAGTTCGCCCACCGCGGACCGGGACTGTCGAGTCCGGCGCGGTGTCCGGCACAAAGCCGGACTTGGAGCCCTGGGGGGTTTCATCCCCTTTACTCCTGGGGTCCGGAGGATTGCCTTGCGGCTCCTCCAGGACTATCTCCTCCTGCCCTGGAGCTTCGCGGGATGCCACTTCGGCGTCGTCCGCCCTGCAGGGGGAGACAGCGGGCGGAACAGAGTTCACGTCCGACGGATCCAGGGAGCCGCTCGACGAATCGTCGAGTTCGGCCCGGGGCGGGCTGCATAAATTACGAGCGATATTAGGGAAAGCCGCGCATTAAAAGAATATCATGAGTCACTCTGGTATATAAGTACTTACGATTTCGCCGGACGCTTGGTTCTGTCCGGCCACTCCTCTCCGCCCTCTTCGGCGTCGTGGGAGTAGTCTGGCGGAGGGGTCTTCCTTTTCCTCGACCCCTCGGCCTCCCCCGTTGGGGTGGCCTTCTTCTTTTCTCCCCCCGCTGGGGGGGAGAGCTTTCTTGTTCCTCCTCGTTTTCACGAGAGGAGAGCATCGCGGACTCGTCAGATGACGAGTCCGACACCACCATGTTGCGGGAACTCTTTCGAGTCCCGGTGGTTTTCTTCTTCTTGGCCTTCTCCTCCGGCACCACATAAGGTGCCGGAGCCAGCAGCTTCACCAAGAGAGCTGGGGCTGGGTCTTCGGGCAGGGGAGCCGGACAGTTAGTTGGTCCGGATATAGCCCGCCAAGCCTGTCAAAGGTAAAGGGAGTTTAGATCCCGCATAGAGTTAATCTATGAAGAAGAGCTTAACAAACCTGTCAAAGGTATAGATAGCTTACCTCGCTGGCGTGACGCTGCGAGCTGTATCCGCGGTCCTCGGAAGCGGATGTGGGGGACTCAGCGCCTTTGGTCAGCACCTTCCAGACGTCTTCATACGTCGTGTCGAAGAGCCTACTGAGGGTTTGGTGCTGCGCCGGGTCGAATTCCCACAAAGTAAAATCCCGTTGTTGGCACGGGAGGATCCGGCGGACGAGCATAACCTGGATCAAGACGGACTGGCTCGTTCACCAGGGACTGGATGCATGTTTGCAATCCAGTCACCTCTTTCTCGTTACCCCACGACAGGCCCGTCTCTTTCCAGGACATGAGCCGCGTGGGGGGTCCGGATCTGAACTCGGGGGCTGCGACCCATTTCGGATCGCGTGGCTCAGTGATGTAAAACCACCCGGCCTGCCACCCCTTTAGGGACTCCACAAAGGAGCCCTCGAACCAGAGGACGTTGGCCATCTTGCCGGCCATAGCGCCTCCGCATTCCGCCTGGGTGCCGGACACCACCTTGGGCTTGATGTTGAAGGTCTTGAGCCAGAGTCCGAAGTGCGGGCGGACGCGGAGAAAGGCCTCACACACGACGATAAACGCCGAGATGTTGAGGACGAAGTTCGGGGCCAAATCGTGGAAATCCAGGCCGTAGTAGAACATGAGCCCCCGGACAAATGGGTGAAGTGGAAAGCCCAGTCCGCGGAGGAAGTGGCGTAGAAAAACTACCTTCTCGTGGGGCCCTGGGGTAGGAAGAAGCTGCCCCTTCTCAGGAAGCCGATGCGGGATGTCCTTGGACAAGTATCCGGCTTTCCTTAGGTTTTTTACTTGGGCCTCCGTAACGGAGGAGGCCATCCACTTGCCTCCCGCTTCGGACATTGTTGGAGAAGGTTGAGGAAGGAAGAGCGGACTTGGACGCTGGAGCTTGAGTGCGCGAGAGATGGATTGGCAAAGGAGGAAGAAGGCGTAGGTAAAAAGGTGAATCCTTATCCCTTTATACAAGCGGGTGAGGTTAGGCATCCCCACCTACCTAATAAAACTCACTTGCCTCCCAAGCGCCGTGGTAAATGGTGCGGTTGGGTTACCCACGTCCGTATTGATGAGAATCCCATTAAAAGGGGCACACGATCTCTGCTTTGACAAGACGTGCCAAGGAAATCGCCTCGCTAAACACGCTGAGGTGGAACAATGAAAACAATTTATATAAAGAGCTTGGTCGCAGTGTTATGACGCACTGCGGAATACGTCAGCAGATTTGATTTGTGTTAATATTATTCTCTATATGGCAATATGTGGAAACTTATTTTGCAGAGCCGGACACTATTTTTGGTGTTTACAATCTTCTTGAAGAAACTTGGAGGAGGAACCCGCCTTGCAATGCCGAAGACAATCTGCGCGCCGGACTCGTCGTCATTGAAGCCTGGTTCAGGGGCTACTGAGGGAGTCCTGGATTAGGGGGTGTTCGGATAGCCAGACTATACCTTCAGCCGGACTCCAGGACTATGAAGATACAAGATTGAAGACTTCGTCCCGTGTCCGGAAGGATCTTTCCTTGGCGTGGAAGCCAAGCTAGGCGTGCGGATATTCAAGATCTCCTACCATTGTAACCGACTCTGTGTAACCCTAACCCTATCCGGTGTCTATATAAACCGGAGGGTTGTAGTCCGTAGGACAACCATCATCATACACAATCATACCATAGGCTAGCTTCTAGGGTTTAGCCTCCTTGATCTCGTGGTAGATCTACTCTTGTACTACCCATATCATCAATATTAATCTAGCAGGAGTAGGGTTTTACCTCCATCGAGAGGGCCCGAACCTGGGTAAAATAAAGTGTCCCTTGTCTCATGTTACCATCCGACCTTGAAGCACAGTTCGGGACCCCCTACCCGAGATCCGCCGGTTTTGACACCGACATGGACACACTCTCCCCCTCTCGTTACTATACATCTCCTAGATAGATCTTGCGCGAGCGTAGGAATTTTTTTGAAATTGCATGCAGTGGCATATGAGCCAGATCTATGCGTAGATGATATGCACAAATAGAACACAAAGAGTTGTGGGCGATAATAGTCATACTGCTTACCACCAACGTCTTATTTTGATTTGGCGGTATTGTTGGATGAAGCAGCCCGGACCAACATTACATGACCACATTCATGAGACCGTTTCTACCGACGTGCTCATGCACACAAGTGGCCGACGGGTGTCTGTTTCTCCAACTTTAGTTGAATCAAATTTGACTATGACCGGTCCTTGTTGAAGGTTAAAACAGCACACTTCACAAAAAAATCGTTGTGATTTTGATGCGTAGGTAAGAACGGTTCTTGCTAGAAGCCCGTAGCAGCCACGTAAAACTTGCAACAAAAAAGTAGAGGATGTCTAACTTGTTTTTGCAGGGCATGTTGGGATGTGACATGGTCAAGACGTGATGAGATATAAATCCGTGTATGAGATGATCATGTTTTGTAAAAGTTATCGGCAACTGGCAGGAGCCTTATGGTTGTCGCTTTATTGTATGAAATGCAATCGCCATGTAATTGCTTTACTTTATCACTAAGCGGTAGCGATAGTCGTGGAAGCAATAGTTGGCGAGACGACAAAGATGCTATGATGGAGATCAAGGTTTCAAGCCGGTAATGATGGATATCATGACAGTGCTTTGGAGATGGAGATCAAACGCACAAGATGATGATGATGGGCATATCATGTCACACATTTTGATTGCATGTGATGTTTATCCTTTATGCATCTTATTTTGCTTAGTACGGTTGTAGCATTATAAGATGATCCCTCACTAAATTTCATGGTACAAGTGTTCTCCCTTAGTATGCACCGTTGCTACAGTTCGTCGTGCCGAGACACCACGTGATGATCGGGTGTGAAAAGTGAAGGAAATATGCCCTAGAGGCAATAGTAAAGTTGTTATTTATATTTCTTTATATCATGATAAATGTTTATTATTCATGCTAGAATTGTATTAACTGGAAACTTAGTACATGTGTGAATATATAGACAAACTAAGTGTCACTAGTATGCCTCTACTTGACTAGCTCGTTGAATCAAAGATGGTTAAGTTTCCTAGCCATAGACATGAGTTGTCATTTGATTAACGGGATCACATCGTTAGAGAATGATGTGATTGACTTGACCCATTCCGTTAGCTTAGCATTTGATCATTTAGTATATTGCTATTGCTTTCTTCATGACTTATACATGTTCCTATGACTATGAGATTATGCAAATCCCAAATGCCGGAGGAACACTTTGTGTGCTACCAAACGTCACAACGTAACTGGGTGATTATAAAGGTGCTCTACAGGTGTCTCCAAAGGTACTTGTTGGGTTGGCATAGATCGAGATTAGGATTTGTCACTCCAATTGTCGGAGAGGTAACTCTGGGCCCTCTCAGTAATACACATCACTATAAGCCTTGCAAGCAATGCAACTAATGAGTTAGTTGTGGGATGATGTATTACGGAACGAGTAAAGAGACTTGCCGGTAACGAGATTGAACTAGGTATTGAGATACCGACGATCGAATCTCGGGCAAGTAACATACCGATGACAAACGTAACAACGTATGTTGTTATACGGTTTGACCGATAAAGATCTTCGTAGAATATGTAGGAGCCAATATGAACATCCAGGTTCCGCTATTGGTTATTCAACGGAGACGTGTATCGGTCATGTCTACATAGTTCTTGAACCCGTAGGGTCCGCACGCTTAACGTTCGGTGACGATCGGTATTATGAGTTTTTGCGTTTTGATGTACCGAAGGTAGTTCGGAGTCCCGGTTATGATCATGGACATGACGAGGAGTCTCGAAATGGTTGACACGTAAAGATCGATATATTGGACGACTATGTTCGGACACCGAAAGTGTTTCGGGAGGTTTCGGACATATACTGGAGTACCGAGGGGTTACAGGAACCCCCCGGGGAGTATATTGGGCCTAATGGGACTTAGTGGGAGAAGAGGAGGGGCGGCCAGGGCAGCCGCGTGCCCCCTCCCCCTCTAGTCCGAATTGTACAAGGAGGGGGCGCCCCCCCCCCTTGCCTTCTCTCCCTCTCCCCCTTCCTTCCCCTCTCCTACTCCTACTTGGAAGGGGGAGTCCTACTCCCGGTGGGAGTAGGACTCCTCATGGGGTGCGCCATAGGAGTCCGGCCCCCTCCCCCTCCTCCACTCCTTTATATACGGGGAGGGGGCACCCCTTGGATATACAACAATTGATCATTGATCTTTTAGCCGTGTGCGGTGCCCCCCCTCCACCATAATCCACCTCGGTCATATCGTCGCGGTGCTTAGGCGAAGCCCTGCGTCGGTAGCATCATCATCACCGTAATCACGCCATCGTGCTGACGGAACTCTCCCTCGAAGCTCTGCTGGATCAGAGTTCATGGGACGTCACCAAGCTGAACGTGTGCTGAACTCGGAGGTGTCGTGTGTTCGGTACTTGGATCGGTCGGACCGTGAAGACGTATGACTACATCAACCGCGTTGTGCTAACGCTTCCGCTTTCGGTCTACGAGGGTACGTGGACACACTCTCCCCTCTCGTTGCTATGCATCACCATGATCTTGCGTGTGCGTAGGAACTTTTTTGAAATTACTACGTTCCCCAAAAGTGGCATCCGAGCCAGGTTTATGCGTAGATGTTATATGCACGAGTAGAACACAAGTGAGTTGTGGGGAATACAATTCATACTGCTTACCAGCATGTCATACTTTGATTCGGCGGTATTGTTGGATGAAGCGGCCTGGACCGACATTACGCGTACGCTTATGCGAGACTGGTTCTACCAACGTGCTTTGCACACAGGTGGCTGGCGGGTGTCAGTTTCTCCAACTTAGTTGAATCGAGTGTGGCTGTGCACGGTCCTTGTGAAGGTTAAAACAGCACATACTTGATGAAATATCGTTGTGGTTTTGATGCGTAGGTAAGAACGGTTCTTGCTCAGCCCGTAGCAGCCACGTAAAACTTGCAACAACAAAGTAGAGGACGTCTAACTTGTTTTTGCAGGGCATGCTGTGATGTGATATGGTCAAGACATGATGCTAAATTTTATTGTATGATATGATCATGTTTTGTAACCATGTTATCAGCAACTGGCAGGAGCCATATGGTTGTCGCTTTATTGTATGAAATGCAATCGCCATGTAATTGCTTTACTTTATCACTAAGTGGTAGAGATAGTCGTAGAAGCAATAGTTGGTGAGACGACAACGATGCTACGATGGAGTTCAAGGTGTCACTCCGGTGACGAAGGTGATCATGACGGTACTTTGGAGACGGAGATCAAAGGCACAAGATGATGATGGCCATATCATGTCACTTAAATTGATTGCATGTGATGTTTATCTTTTATGCATCTTATTTTGCTTAGATCGACGGTAGCATTATAAGATGATCTCTCACTAAATTTCAAGGTATAAGTGTTCTCCCTGAGTATGCACCGTTGTGAAAGTTCATTGTGCCGAGACACCACGTGATGATCGGGTGTGATAAGCTCTACGTTCACATACAACGGGTGCAAGCCAGTTTTGCACACGCAGAATACTCGGGTTAAACTTGACAAGCCTAGCATATGAAGATATGGCCTCGGAACACTGAGACCGAAAGGTCGAGCGTGAATCATATAGTAGATATGATCAACATAGTGATGTTCACCATTGAAAACTACTCCATCTCACGTGATCATCGGACATGGTTTAGTTGATTTGGATCACATGATCACTTAGATGATTAGAGGGATGTCTATCTAAGTGGGAGTTCTTAAGTAATATGATTAAATTGAACTTTAATTTATCATGAACTTAGTACCTGATAGTATTTTGCATGTCTATGTTGTTTGTAGATAGATGGCTCGTGTTGTTGTTCCGTTGAATTTTAATGCATTCCTTGAGAAAGCAAAGTTGAAAGATGATGGTAGCAATTAAACGGACTGGGTACGTAACTTGAGGATTATCCTCATTGCTAGAAAAAAGAATTACGTCCTGGAAGCACCGCTAGGTGCCAAACCCGCTGCAGGAGCAACACCAGATGTTATGAACATGTGGCAGATCAAAGCTCATGACTACTCGATAGTTCAGTGTGCCATGCTTTACGGCTTAGAACCGGGACTTCAACGATGTTTTGAACATCATGGAGCATATGAGATGTTCCAGGAGTTGAAGTTAATATTTCAAGCAAATGCCCGGATTGAGAGATATGAAGTCTCCAATAAGTTCTATAGCTGCAAGATGGAGGAGAATAGTTCTGTTAGTGAACATATACTCAAAATGTTCGGGTATAACAATCACTTGATTCAACTAGGAGTTAATCTTCTGGATGATAGTGTCATTGACAGAATTCTTCAATCACTGCCACCAAGCTACAAGAGCTTCGTGATGAACTATAATATGCAAGGGACGGATAAGACAATTCCCGAGCTCTTCGCGATGCTAAAGGCTGCGGAGGTAGAAATCAAGAAGGAGCATCAAGTGTTGATGGTCAACAGACCACCAGTTTCAAGAAAAAGTGTAAAGGGAAGAAGGGGAACTTCAAGAAGAACGGCAAGCAAGTTGCTGCTCAAGTGAAGAAGCCCAAGTCTGGACCTAAGCCAGAGACTGAGTGCTTCTACTGCAAAGGGACTGGTCACTAGAAGCGGAACCGCCCCAAGTATTTGGCGGATAAGAAGGATGGCAAGGTGAACAAAGGTATATGTGATATACATGTTATTGATGTGTACCTTATTAATGCTCGCAGTAGCACCTGGGTATTTGATACTAGTTATGTTGCTAATATTTGCAACTCGAAACAAGGACTACGGATTAAGCAAAGATTGGCTATGGACGAGGTGACGATGCGCGTGGGAAATGGTTCCAAAGTCGATGTGATCGCGGTTGGCACGCTACCTCTACATCTACCTTCGGGATTAGTTTTAGACCTGAATAATTGTTATTTGGTGCCAGCGTTGAGCATGAACATTATATCTGGATCTTGTTTGATGTAAGATGGTTATTCATTTAAATTTGAGAATAATTGTTGTTCTATTTATATGAGTGATATCTTTTATGGTCATGCACCCTTGAAGAGTGGTCTATTTTTTATGAATCTCAATAGTAGTGATACACATGTTCATAATATTGAAGCTAAAAGATGTAGAGTTGATAATGATAATGCAACTTATTTGTGGCACTGCCGTTTAGGTCATATTGGTGTAAAGCGCATGAAGAAACTCCATTCTGATGGACTTTTGGAATCACTTGATTATGAATCACTTGGTACTTGCGAACCATGCCTCATGGGCAAGATGACTAAAACGCCGTTCTCCGGAACTATGGAGCGAGCAACAGATTTGTTGGAAATCATACATACTGATGTATGTGGTCCGATGAATGTTGAGGCTCGCGGCGGGTATTGTTATTTTCTCACCTTCACAGATGATTTGAGCAGATATGGGTATATCTACTTAATGAAACATAAGTCTGAAACATTTGAAAAGTTCAAAGAATTTTAGAGTGAAGTGGAAAATCATCGTTACAAGAAAATAAAGTTTCTGCGATCTGATCGTGGAGGAGAATATTTGAGTTATGAGTTTGGTCTTCATTTGACACAATGCGGAATAGTTTCACAACTCACGCCACCCGGAACACCACAACGTAATGGTGTGTCCGAACATCGTAATCATACTTTACTAGATATGGTGCGATCTATGATGTCTCTTATTGATTTACCGCTATCATTTTGGGGTTATGCTTTAGAGACGGTTGCATTCACGTTAAATAGGGCACCATCTAAATCTGTTGAGACGACGCCTTCTGAACTATGGTTTGGCAAGAAACCAAAGTTGTCGTTCCTTAAAGTTTGGGGTTGTGATGCTTATGTGAAAAAGCTTCAACCTGATAAGCTCGAACCCAAATCGGAGAAATGTGTCTTCATAGGATACCCAAAGGAGACAGTTGGGCACACCTTCTATCACAGATCCGAAGGCAAGACATTTGTTGCTAAGAATGGATCCTTTCTAGAGAAGGAATTTCTCTCGAAAGAAGTGAGTGGGAGGAAAGTAGAACTTGATGAGGTAACTATACCTGCTCCCTTATTGGAAAGTAGTTCGTCATAGAAATTTGTTCCTGTGACTTCTACACCAATTAGTGAGGAAGCTAATGATGATGATCATGTAACTTCAGATCAAGTTACTACTGAACCTCGTAGGTCAACCAGAGTAAGATCCGCACCAGAGTGGTATGGTAATCCTGTTCTGGAGGTCATGTTATTAGACCATGACGAACCTACGAACTATGAGGAAGCGATGATGAGCCCAGATTTCACGAAATGGCTTGAGGACATGAAATCTGAGATGGGATCCATGTATGAGAACAAAGTGTGGACTTTGGTTGGCTTGCCCGATGATCGGCAAGCCATTGATAATAAATGGATCTTCAAGAAGAAGACAGACGCTGACGGTAATGTTAGTGTCTACAAAGCTCGACTTGTTGTGAAAGGTTTTCGACAAGTTCAAGGAGTTGACTACGATGAGACTTTCTCACCCGTAGCGATGCTTAAGTTCGTCCGAATCATGTTAGCAATTGCCGCATTTTATGATTATGAAATTTGGCAAATGGATGTAAAGACTGCATTCCTGAATGGATTTGTGGAAGAGGAGTTGTATATGATGCAACCTGAAGGTTGTGTGTAAGCTCCAGCGATCCATCTATGGACTGGTGCAAGCATCTCGGAGTTGGAATAAACATTTTGATAGTGTGATCAAAGCGTATGGTTTTATACAGACTTTTGGAGAAGCATGTATTTACAAGAAAGTGAGTGGGAGCTCTGTAGCATTTCTAATATTATATGTGGATGACATATTGTTGATTGGAAATGATATAGGATTTCTGGATAGCATAAAAGGATACTTGAATAAGAGTTTTTCAATGAAAGACCTCGGTGAAGCTGCTTATATATTGGGCATCAAGATCTATAGAGATATATCAAGACGCTTAATTGGACTTTCACAAAGCACATGCCTTGATAAAGTTTTGAAGAAGTTCACAATGGATCAAGCAAAGAAAGGGTTCTTGCCTGTGTTACAAGGTGTGAAGTTGAGTCAGACTCAATGCCCGACCACTGCAGAAGACAGAGAAAAAATGAAAGATGTTCCCTATGCTTCAGCCATAGGCTCTATCACGTATGCAATGTTGTGTAACAGACCTGATGTGTGCCTTGCTATTATCTTAGCAGGGAGGTACCAAAGTAATCCAGGAGTGGATCACTGGACAGTGGTCAAGAACATCCTGAAATACCGGAAAAGGACTAAGGATATGTTTCTCGTTTATGGAGGTGACAAAGAGCTCGTCGTAAATGGTTACGTCGATGCAAGCTTTGACAGTGATCCAGATGACTCCAAGTCACAAACCGGATACGTGTTTATATTGAACGGTGGAGCTGTCAGTTGGTGCAGTTCTAAAAGCGTCATGGCAGGATCTATGTGTGAAGCGGAGTACATAGCTGCTTCAGAAGCAGCAAATTAAGGAGTCTAGATGAAGGAGTTCATATCTGATCTAGGTGTCATACCTAGTGCATCGGGTCCAATGAAAATCTTTTGTGACAATACTGGTGCAATTGCCTTGGCAAAGGAATCCAGATTTCACAAGAGAACCAAGCACATCAAGAGATGCTTCAATTCCATCCGCGACCAAGTCAAGGAGGGAGACATAGAGATTTGCAAGATACATATAGATCTGAGTGTTGCAGACCCGTTGACTAAGCCTCTCTCATGAGCAAAACATGATCAGCACCAAGACTCCATGGGTGTTAGAATCATTACTGTGTAATCTAGATTATAGACTCTAGTGCAAGTGGGAGACTGAAGGAAATATGCCCTAGAGGCAATAATAAAGTTGTTATTTATATTTCCTTATATCATGATAAATGTTTATTATTCATGCTAGAATTGTATTAACCGGAAACTTAGTACATGTGTGAATATATAGACAAATTAAGTGTCACTAGTATGCCTCTACTTGACTAGCCCGTTGAATCAAAGATGGTTAAGTTTCCTAGCCATAGACATGAGTTGTCATTTGATTAACGGGATCACATCATTAGAGAATGATGTGATTGACTTGACCCATTCCGTTAGCTTAGCATTTGATTGTTTAGTATATTGCTATTGCTTTCTTCATGACTTATACATGTTCCTGTGACTATGAGATTATGCAACTCCCGAATACCGGAGGAACACTTTGTGTGCTACCAAATGTCACAACGTAACTGGGTTATTATAAAGGTGCTCTACAGGTGTCTCCGAAGGTACTTGTTGGGTTGGCATAGATTGAGATTAGGATTTGTCACTCCGATTGTCAGAGAGGTATCTCTGGGCCCTCTCGGTAATACACATCACTATAAGCCTTGCAAGCAATGCAACTAATGAGTTAGTTGTGGGATGATGTATTACGGAACGAGTAAAGAGACTTGCCGGTAACGAGATTGAACTAGGTATTGAGATACCGACGATCGAATCTTGGGCAAGTAACATACCGATGACAAAGGGAACAATGTATGTTGTTATGCGGTTTGACCGATATAGATCTTCGTAGAATATGTAGGAGCCAATATGAACATCCAGGTTCCGCTATTGGTTATTGACCGGAGACGTGTCTCGGTCATGTCTACATAGTTCTCGAACCCGTAGGGTCCGCACGCTTAACGTTCGGTGACGATCGGTATTATGAGTTTTTGTGTTTTGATGTACCGGAGGTAGTTCAGAGTCCCCGATATGATCACGGACATGACGAGGAGTCTCGAAATGGTCGAGACATAAAGATTGATATATTGGACGACTATGTTCGGACACCGGAAGTGTTTCGGGAGTTTTCGGACATATACCGGAGTACCACGGGGTTACCGGAACCCCTCGGGGAGTATATTGGTCCTAATGGTCCTTGGTGGGAGAAGAGGAGGGGCGGCCAGGGCAGCCGCGCGCCCCCTCCCCCTCTAGTCCGAATTGGACAAGGAGGGGGGCGGTGCCCCCCTTTCCTTCTCTCCCTCTCTCCCTTCCTTCCTCTCTCCTACTCCTACTTGGAAGGGGGGTGGGAGTAGGACTCCTCATGGGGCGCGCCATAGGAGGCCGGCCCCCTCCCCCTTCTCCACTCCTTTATATATGGGGAGGGGTCACCAATTGGATATACAACAATTGATCATTGATCTTTTAGCCGTGTGTGGTGCCCCCCTCCACCATAATCCACCTCGGTCATATCGTAGCGGTGCTTAGGCAAAGCCCTACGTCGGTAGCATCATCATCACCATCATCACGTCGTCGTGCTGACGGAACTCTCCCTCGAAGCTCTGCTGGATCGGAGTTCGTGGGACGTCACCGAGCTGAACGTGTGCTGAACTTGGAGGTGTCGTGCGTTCGGTACTTGGATCGGTCGGATCATGAAGACGTACGACTACATCAACCGCGTTCTCATAACTCTTCCGCTTATGGTCTATGAGGGTACGTGGACAACACTCTTCCCTCTCGTTTCTATGCATCACCATGATCTTGTGTGTGCGTTGGAATTTTTTTGAAATTACTACGTTCTCCAACAATAAGCTCTAGGTTCACATACAACGGGTGCAAGCCAGTTTTGCACGTGCAGAATACTCGGGTTAAACTTGATGAGCCTAGCATATGTAGATATGGCCTCGGAACACTGAGACCGAAAGGTCGAATATGAATCATATAGTAGATATGATCAACATAGTGATGTTCACCATTGAAAACTACTCCATCTCACGTGATGATCGGACATGGTTTAGTTGATATGGATCACGTGATCATTTAGATGACTAGAGGGATGTCTATCTAAGTGGGAGTTCTTAAGTAATATGATTCACTGAACTTTAATTTATCATGAACTTAGTCCTGGTAGTTTTTGTATATCTATGTTGTTGTAGATGAATGGCCGTGCTACCGTTCCCTTGAATTTTAATGCGTTCCTAGAGAAAGCTAAGTTGAAAGATGATGGTAGCAACTACATGGACTAGGTCTGTAACTTGAGGATTATCCTCATTACTGCACAAAAGAATTACGTCATGGGAGCATCGCTAGATGCAAGGCCCGCTGCAGGAGCAACTCCGCACGTTATGAATGTCTGGCAGACTAAAGCTGATGACTACTCGATAGTTCAGTGTGCCATGCTTTACGGCTTAGAATCGGGACTTCAAAGATGTTTTGAACGTCATGGAGCATATGAGATGTTCCAGGAGTTGAAGTTAATATTTCAGGCAAATGCCCGAGTCGAGAGATATGAAGTCTCTAACAAGTTCTCTAGTTGCAAGATGGAGGAGAATAGTTCTGTCAGTGAACACATACTCAGAATGTCTGGGTACCATAACCACTTGACTCAGCTCGGAGTTAATCTTCCTGATGATAGTGTCATTGACAGAGTTCTTCAATCACTGCCACCAAGCTATAAAGGCTTTGCGATGAACTATAATATGCAAGGGATGGAAAAGACAATTCCCGAGCTCTTCGCGATGCTAAAGGCTGCGGAGGTAGAAATCAAGAAGGAGCATGAAGTGTTGATGGTTAACAAGACCACTAGTTTCAAGAAAAAGGGCAAAGGGAAGAAGGGGAACTTCAAGAAGAATAGCAAACAAGTTGTTGCTCAAGGGAAGAAACCCAAGTCTGGACCTAAGCCTGAAATTGAGTGTTTCTACTGCAAAGGGACTGGTCACTGGAAGCGGAACTGCCCCAAGTATTTGGCGGATAAGAAGGATGGCAAAGTGAAAGGTATATTTGATATACATGTTATTAATGTGTACCTTACTAATGCTTGTAGTAGAGCCTGGGTATTTGATACTGGTTTTGTTGCTCATATTTGCAACTCGAAACAGGGGCTATGGATTAAATGAAGATTGGCTAAGGACGAGGTGACGATGCGCGTCGGAAATGGTTCCCAGGTCGATGTGATCGCCGTCGGCACGCTACCTCTACATCTACCTTCGGGATTAGTTTTAGACCTAAATAATTGTTATTTGGTGCCAGCGTTGAGCATGAACATTATATCTGGATCTTGTTTGATGCGAGACGGCTATTCATTTAAATCAGAGAATAATGGTTGTTCTATTTATATGAGTAATATCTTTTATGGTCATGCACCCTTTATGAGTGGTCTATTTTTGTTGAATCTCGATCGTAGTGATACACATATTCATAATATTGAAGCCAAAAGATGCAAAGTTAATAATGATAGTGCAACTTATTTGTGGCACTGTCGTTTAGGTCATATTGGCGTAAAGCGCATGAAGAAACTCCATGATGATGGGATTTTGGAATCACTTGTTTATGAGTCACTTGATGCTTGCGAACCATGCCTCATGGGCAAGATGACTAAGACTCCGTTCTCTGGAACAATGGAGCGAGCCACTGACTTATTGGAAATAATACATACTGATGTATGCAGTCCGATGAGTGTTGAGGCCCGCGGCAGGTATCGTTATTTTCTGACCTTCACAGATGATTTGAGCAGATATGGGTATATCTACTTAATGAAACATAAGTCTGAAACATTTGAAAAGTTCAAAGAATTTCAGAGTGAAGTGGAAAATCATCGTAACAAGAAAATAAAGTTTCTATGATCTGATCGTGGAGGTGAATATTTGAGTTACGAGTTTGGTCTTCATTTGAAACAATGTGGAATAGTTTCGCAACTCATGCCACCTGGAACACCACAATGTAATGGTGTGTACGAACGTCGTAACCGTACTTTATTAGATATGGTGCGATCTATGATGTCTCTTACCGATTTACCTCAATCATTTTGGGGTTATGCTTTAGAGACGGATGCATTCACATTAAATAGGGCACGATCTAAATCCATTGAGACGACACCATATGAACTGTGGTTTAGCAAGAAACCTAAGCTGTCGTTTCTTAAAGTTTGGGGCTGCGATGCTTATGTGAAAAAAGCTTCAACCTGATAAGCTCGAACTGAAATCGGAGAAATGTGTCTTCATAGGATACCCAAAGGAAACCATTGGGTACACCTTCTATCACAGATCCGAAGGCAAGATATTCGTTGCTAAGAATGGATCCTTTCTAGAGAAGGAGTTTCTCTCGAAAGAAGTGAGTGGGAGGAAAGTAGAACTTGATGAGGTAATTGTACGTTCTCCCGAATTGGAAAGTAGTTCATCACAGAAATTAGTTCCAGTGATTCCTACACCAATTAGTGAGGAAGTTAATGATGATGATCATGAAACTTCAGATCAAGTTACTACCAAACCTCGTAGGTCAACCGGAGTACGTTCCACACCAGAGTGGTACGGTAACCCTGTTCTGGAAGCCATGTTACTAGACCATGACGAACCTACGAACTATGAGGAAGCGATGATGAGCCCAGATTCCGCGAAATGGCTTGAGGCCATGAAATCTAAGATGGGATCCATGTATGAGAACAAAGTGTGGACTTTGGTTGACTTGCCCGATGATCTGCAAGCCATAGAGAATAAATGCATCTTCAAGAAAAATACTGACGTTGACGGTAATGTTACTGTTTACAAAGCTCGACTTGTTGCGAAAGGTTTTCGACAAGTTCAAGGAGTGGACTATGATGAGACCTTCTCACCCGTAGCGATGCTTAAGTCTGTCTGAATCATGTTAGCAATTGCCGCATTTTATGATTATGAAATTTGGCAAATGGATGTCAAAACTGCATTCCTTAATGGATTTCTTAGAGAAGAGTTGTATATGATGCAACCAGAAGGTTTTGTCGATCCTAAAGGTGCTAACAAAGTGTGCAAGCTCCAGCGATCCATTTATGGACTGGTGCAAGCATCTCGGAGTTGGAATATACGCTTTGATAGTGTGATCCAAGCAGATGGTTTTATACAGACTTTTGGAGAAGCCTGTATTTACAAGAAAGTGAGTGGGAGCTCTGTAGCATTTCTAATATTATATGTGGATGACATATTGTTGATTGGAAATAATACAGAATTTCTGGATAGCTTTAAAGGATACTTGAATAAGAATTTTTCAATAAAAGACCTCGGTGAAGCTGCTTATATATTGGGCATCAAGATCTATAGAGATAGATCAAGATGCTTAATTGGACTTTCACAAAGCACATACCTTGATAAAGTTTTGAAGAAGTTCAAAACGGATTAGTCAAAGAAAGGGTTATTGCCTGTGTTACAAGGTGTGAAGTTGAGTCAGACTCAATGCCCGAGCACTGCAGAAGATAGGGAGAAAATGAAAGCCATTCCCTATGCCTCAGCCGTAGGTTCTATCATGTATGCAATGCTGTGTACCAGACCTGATGTGTGCCTTGCTATTAGTTTAGCAGGGAGGTACCAAAGTAATCCAGGAGTGGACCACTCGACAGCGGTCAAGAACATCCTGAAATACCTGAAAAGGACTAAGGATATGTTTCTCGTTTATGGAGGTGACAAAGAGCTAGTCGTAAATTGTTACGTCGATGCAAGCTTTGACAGTGATCTGGATGACTCAAAGTCGCAAACCGGTTACGTATTTATATTGAATGGTGGAGTTGTAAGTTGGTGCAGTTCCAAGCAGAGCGTCATGGTGGGATCTACGTGTGAAGCAGAGTACATAGCTGCTTCGGAAGCAGGAAATGAAGGAGTCTGGATGAAGGAGTTCATATCCGATCTAGGTGTAATACCTAGTGCATCGGGTCCAATGAAAATATTTTGTGACAATACTGGAGCAATTGCCTTGGCAAAGGAATTTAGATTTCACAAGAGAACCAAACACATTAAGAGACGCTTCAACTCCATCCGCGATCAAGTCAAGGAGGGAGACATAGAGATTTGCAAGATACATACGGATATGAATGATGCAGACCCATTGACTAAGCCTCTTCCACGAGCAAAACATGATCAACACCAAGACTCCATGGGCGTTAGAATCATTACTATGTAATCTAGATTATTGACTCTAGTGCAAGTGGGAGACTGGAGGAAATATGCCCTAGAGGCAATAATAAAGTTGTTATTTATATTTCCTTATATCATGATAAGTGTTTAGTATTCATGCTAGAATTGTATTAACCGGAAACTTAGTACATGTGTGAATACATAGACAAAACAGAGTGTCCCTGGTATGCCTCTACTTGACTAGCTCGTTAATCAAAGATGGTTAAGTTTCCTGACCATAGACATGTGTTGTCATTTAGTGAACGGGATCACATCATTAGAGAATGATGTGATGGACAAGACCCATTCATTAGCTTAGCATAATGATCGTTAAGTTTTATTGCTATTGCTTTCTTCATGACTTAAACATATTCCTCTGACTATGGGATTATGCAACTCCCGAATACCGGAGGAACACCTTGTGTGCTATGAAATGTCACATTGTAACTAGGTGATTATAAAGATGCTCTACAGGTGTACCCGAAGGTGTTTGTTGGGTTGGCATAGATCGAGATTAGGATTTGCCACTCTGAGTATCGAAGAGGTATCTCTGGGCCCTCTCAGTAATGCACATCACTATAAGCCTTGCAAGCAATGTGACTAATGAGTTAGTAGTGGGATGACGCATTACGGAACGAGTAAAGAGACTTGCCGGTAACGAGATTGAACTAGGTATGATGATACCGATGATCGATTCTCAGGCAAGTAACATACCGATGACAAAGGGAATAACGTATATTGTTATTGCGGTCTGACCGATAAAGATCTTCGTAGAATATGTAGGAACCAATATGAGCATCCAGGTTCCGCTATTGGTTATTGTTCGGGGGGGTGTCTCGGTCATGTCTACATAGTTCTTGAACCCGTAGGGTCCGCACGCTTAACGTTCGATGACGATTTGTATTATGAGTTATGTGTTTTGGTGACTGAAGTTTGTTCGGAGTCCCGGATGAGATCACGAACATGGCGAGGAGTCTCGAAATGGTCGAGAGGTAAATATTCATATATTGGAAGGTAGTATTCGGACATCAGAATGGTTTCGAGTGGTTCGGGTATTTTACCGGAGTACCAAGGGGTTACCGGAACCCCCCGGGGGAATTAATGGGCCTACATGGGCCTTAGTGGAGATAGAGGAGACCCTTAAGGGGTGGCTGCCCCTCCCCCATGGCAGTCTGAATTGGACTAGGGGAGGGGGCGGCGCCCCCCTTTCCCTCTCCCTCTCCTTCCTTTTCCCTCGGGTGAAGAAAGGAAAAGAAGGGGGCCGAATCCTACTAGGACTAGGAGTCCTAGTAGGGCTCCCCCTTGGCGCGCCGCCTCCTGGACGACCGCCTCCTCCTCCCCTCCTTTATATACGGGGGCGGGGACACCCCAAAGGACATCAATTGTTCTCTTAGCCGTGTGTGGTGCCCCCCTCCACAGTTTACTCCTCCGGTCATAGCGTCGTAGTGCTTAGGCGAAGCCCTGCGTGGATCACATCACCATCACCGTCACCACGCCGTCGTGCTGACGGAACTCTCCCTCAACCCTCTGCTGGATCAAGAGTTCGAGGAACGTCATCGAGCTGAACGTGTGCTGAACTCGGAGGTGTCATACGTTCGGTACTAAGATCGGTTGGATCGTGAAGATGTTCGACTACATCAACCACATTAAACTAACGCTTCCTCTTTCGGTCTATGAGGGTATGTGGACACACTCTCCCCCTCTCATTGCTATGCATCTCCTAGATAGATCTTGCGTGAAAGTAGGAATTTTTTTGAAATTGCATGCTACATTCCCCTTCAGTAGTATCAGCCGAAACTTTGTCAGACGTCCAGTTCAGCATTGTGGCACGTCGGATCAAGCCACCCTGAGCGCTACGACCCGGAGTGGAACGGGAGATGGGCCCCAAGACCCCAGAGTGCTTAGGATGTAGACCGGTGGGGACCTCTCTGCTGAACCTATGTAGGGCTACGACGTGTTGATCTTCTGAGGTCGAGCATTGACCTAGGAAAGTGTGCCCGGCCAGAGTAATCAAGCGTGTTGGGTAATGTGGTGCACCCGTGCAAGGAAGATTGTCTATTCGAATAGTCGTGTCCACGGTAACGGACGTTCAGACTTGTATCCTGATCTATTACAACTAGAAATGGATACTTGAGATATGTGGTGGATATGTTGGCTTCGGGATTGCTTTCTCACAGGGAGTCGAGGAAGGATCTCTCGGCATTAATGCTACAACATGCTTGTTAATTATAAAATGTTATTTCTGTACTCTTGTGAATGCTTGAAGATGCTTGAAGATGCTAGTCTTGGATAGGCTAGGCCTTCCCTCCTATTCTGGCATTCTGCAATATAGTCCACAGATACAACCCTTCCATTTGATACCAATGCATACTTAGTATAGATCTGATGCTTGCGAGTACTTTGGATGAGTACTCACGGTTGCTTTGCTACCCCCTTTCCCCCTTCTTTCTTCTTTCCGGTTGTTGCAACCAGTTGGTGGATCCCAGGAGCTAGATGCCACCCCCGTCGACTGCTACTACTACCCCGACGGAGCTACTACTACGTGGAGATCGCCGACAACCAGGAGTAGTTAGGAGGTCCCAGGAAGGAGGCCTTGCCTCTTCGATCGTTGATGTTTCTGCTAGCCTTCTTAAGGCAAAACTTGTTTAACTTATGTCTGAACTCAGATATTGTTGCTTCCGCTGACTCTTGTGTATCGAGCTTTTGTATTCGAGCCCTCAAGGCCCCTGCCTTGTAATATAAAGCTTGTATTATTTTCAATTTGTGTCTACAGTTGTGTTGTGATATCTTCCCGTGAGTCCCCGATCTTGATCGTACACATTTGCGTGTATGATTTGTGTACGGTCTAATCGGGGGCGTCACAAACACCGTCATCGTTGCCTGCATCGAGCGCGCCACTGCCAACCGCAACACAGCAGTAGCACCACTGCCCCTACTATTGTAGAAGCACGCCGCTATGGGGGAGAGCGTCAACGCGACGGGGCGCCACCACCACCGCATCGCTCCCTTAATTTCATCCCTGCGGGAATGGGGAAAATCTGTGGATCTAGCGGGGAAAGGATGCACACCTGGTGCTTGTGCAGCCGTCAGCGACTTCACATCGCGTCTTCGTCGTCTAGCGCGGCTAGTCTGCTGCGGTCACCTAGCCGCCATCGACCACCCAGCCGCTGCCCCTGTCCTAGCCGCACGATGCTCTGCCTCTCCGCTGCTGGATCTAACCACCACAAAGCTTTGAAACATGCTCTCAGTTGTAGAAAGCTTTTCTGAAACAGCACCTGAGCTGCAGACCCGTGCGCGTGGGTGCGGGGTGCTATCGGTCGTTGGATCAAGAGACGATCCGACAGACACAGAGCCGGCGGACGTGGGTGCGAGATCGGCCGGTAGAAGGTAAGTTTTTTCCTAAAATAATTGGGTGTTTTCAATCAAACAGTGACAACTTTTCAAACTTATTGTATAGCAAATTTTTGTACTGCAAGTTTATGATTTTCCCACAAACTAGTGCACATAAGATGGCTCCATGCAGAGGCATTTCAATTTTGAGGATTTTTTTTCATTTTCTTTGTTTTTTTAAATGGGGTCAAACTTGCAATGTTGACCATTCATACAAAATGGTTTGGAATTTCAACTTTGTTTGTACCAAGTTTATGCACCACCAACATTAGAGCATAAAATGAATTTTGGCAATTTTCAAAACCAAACTACATCACTCTTGTAGTTCAAATTTGGGCAAGTTCTGACAATTCACTAAAACTCAACTAAGTGGATGGAACAAGGCAATATTACTCTGAAATGACTGGAACTTGGTTAGTGGCCATCCAATGTGGCCTACTCTTGATGAAAAATGAAATGGCACAAATTTCAAAATTATTTGAGGCACTTCCTTCTAAAAAAATCATTTATGGGAATTTCAAGTACTAGGCAAGAAAACATTCAGACCCCCACTGGTGTACTCCACTACATATACGAAATCGATGGTTATAAAACACATTTACACATTGGGTCAGTTGGCGCTTGCGCTGCTCTATAAGCGGGTGGTCTCAAGTTCAAGTCCCCTTCCAATAGCATAATAATAAGCCACCTTTTTATCACGCGTTATATGCTCTGGGGTGGTCTCAAGTTCGAGTCCTCTTTCTATAGCATAATAATAAGCCACCTTTTTATCACGCGTTATATGCTCTGGGGTGGTCTCAAGTTCGAGTCCTCTTTCTATAGCATAATAATAAGCCACCTTTTTATCACGCGTTATATGCTCTGGGCCTACCCATGAGTGCATCCAAAAAAAAGATCAACCCAAAGACTAACCTTCGTTGGCATTTTTTTATAAAAGAAACTCCGCGAACACCAAACGTCCGAACCAGGACTTGAACTCAGCACCGCGCATCCGAACCAAGACTTGAACTCGGGTGGGCTGGCAACAACATGAGCTGCCCGCCCAACGGGGCATTTTTTTATAAAAGAAACTCCGCGAACACCGCACGTCCGAACCAGGACTTGAACTCAGCACCGCGCATCCAAACCACACCGCGCATCCAAACCAAAACTTGAACTCGGGTGGGCTGGCAACAACATGAGCTGCCCGCCCAACGGGTCCACGCCGCGTCCTCTACCTACGAGTGCGCCAAGTAACAGTCAAAGACTTTGACCAGACGATAAACCCCTCCATTCAGGCTTTTGTAAGGATGGACCACGCGATAGAAGGGAAAAGTGAGGACTGCAAACAAGCATGGGCAAAACTGAGGACTAAACAATGAGAACCATCAAAATAAAAATCCCATGAAGGTGCCCCCGCTACAAATCTACTCCTACTATCCTGTGAAACACGCATTTAAAAAACGAGCCACATGCAAGCAAAAAAGGTAATATGCTTTAGGTTTTGACAACACTTCCTTTACGAGTACAGCTGATCGGTGGCAATATACGAACAAAACATGGTCAGATTGAACACCACGAATTTTCTATATCCGTATAATTAGAACCCACGAGAGTACTTATGAAATTCCCATCAAATTTAGAAGTTTGATTTCCGTTTTAAACTTCACTAGATCTTGTTCTCGTGTGATCAGCAGCACCTTGGGTTTCATCTGCATCCTCATCCTCGGCTGCATCTGTAGATTCTTCAGTACTCGTTGTGGCATGGCTGGTGTCATTGCTAGTTCCTGTCGCATTATCCTCAGTATGTTTATCCATCATCCCAGACAGAGCCAACTTCGGAGACCACTCAAGGACATCATCAATTATATTAGAAACCTTCTTTTGGTACCTGAAGACAGAAAAATTGAAGGTTATGCAACTAGATTTCAAGCCCTCCGTTACCAGGGTCCGGTGCCTCCCTGGCAACACACGACTAGTTATAATTCACGGCAAGAACCACATCTATACTGATAGTATTCTCTTTGACAGGAAAATATACACTTTTGCTAGTATATAAATTCTAGTTAAACACAGTGACCCAATACAGGTGCAAACCAAACATGTGATTTCTCTATTCTGGGAACAAACTGTGGACTGTCGAAATAACAATTGCATAGGAGCTATCTTGAAAGTTTAACTGCATATGTGCCAAAAAATGGAAGGCAGGTGCCTGGAATATATTGCTGAATGCAGAGGAGGCGTGCTTGATAGAACACTTCATTGACCGAGTTCATCGCTCAGGTGACACTAAGGCATGTGATAGGAAAATGCATCATAGAAAAGAAATTACCTCGCTCTAGCTGCTTCATCTGGAGCGTGATGTCTAAGCAGCAATATCACCAATAAGGCAACAGTAGCATAGAAAAGTCTTGACGTCCACTTTGGTCGCTCTCCCTCATCCTTCACAGGCCAAAACCGAACGAGTTCTCTAAATGTGGTCTCCTCTGCATTTATATTGGGGAAGAACCACACCCGTTTTCCAAGAAGAACCCATAGTACGCCAAAGATGGCAGCTCTTACTGCAATTCCATTGAACATGTAAACAAATATCATCATTCCCAAAATTACAGCATCTAACAAAGGAATGCAAGTGGGTATGTGGGATAATCCCACCACATAAAATAGTATGGCAATAGAAGCAACATAAGCATGCACCAACAGCACTAGTAACAGCCGGCTGGTAAATGTTTGCCTGAAACCGCGTCACTTAACAATTCCTAGTGCCGAATTTCTTATGTTCTCTCACTAAGGAATATATGAAATGAAGATATTGTACATGAAGAAACAAAAATATGTTCAAACTTTATCATGTACAACACAAAAGAAGAAACCCAATCCAAAGGAGAAATGGAACCTAGGCTAGGCAGCCCCTAGGGGAGGCTAGGTAGAAGCCCTTTATAACAGTGCCTGGCAGGTATAGAGTTATGGCAACCTGCCTACTGTTATTTTGAATAAATTTGCAGCTCTATGTCAATCATGCAAATAGATGTGCAGCAGTGCCAGCTGAGACATTTAGTTCTACTCCGGACGGTGCCACCAACAGGCATACTTAAAGTTTCGCAAGCAGCATGCAAAATCAAATGTTAGATACTCCCATAGCAACTTAACTATGCATCTGTGAAACTGATAGACAAGACTTTGCCTTTACAAAAATACTAAATAATGGCATATTATTCATGAATGCAACACGGAGAATGTGCATTTTTAATGCATAACAAGCAATACACGCAACTCAGACTGCTAGGGCTAACTGCCACTACAAAACCAGAAGATGGCAAATATGAGAGAGATCCAGGAAGGGAATCTTACATAAAAGCAGGGATACGATGAACAGTAAAGCTCCAGCGCAAGAGTACAGTACCACAATCTTGCATTGGTATGGGTAAACTGGAAATAAGCAGACTGCCAACGCAAAGACAGGCCAGATAAATGAAAGAATCGTCTGCCACAAGGTCCGTCTTTTGAGAAACATCCAAGCGTAAAAACCATCATTTTCAGTGAATACTTGTTCCTGTAAGTACAAATGAAGCTCTAGTTCAATATAGGAACAAACCCACAAAAAGGATAATAACCTGAAAGCAACAATCTGTAGTAGCCCTTTATTACACCGCAACAAGAAGGTGAAATGCATTCGCTACACATAAATGATAAAAAGCCAGACAATGTAGGAAATCTGCTGGTTCAGACTTGTATTGTTTCGCTTCATAGGCTGATAGTGTCATTATCTTACTTGCTACGTGCATCTGGAACAGACAAGGTAATGAACCTCCTACTGATACAAAAAAATCGCTTGACAGCAACAAAAAAGTGAAATCCATTTGCTACAAACAAATTGTTAAAAAGTAAGGTGCAAAAAAACATAGGTTCACACGGCGATACAGCCATACGGGGACACAGGATATAGAACCATGCAATATGGAGAGTACGTACATAAATAATAAAATAATGCTATGTGATGAAGACAATATAATAGTTTGAAGATGTGAGATACGGAGAAGAGATCAAAATACCATGACATATGGTGAGGCCACTAGCACAAGGATCAAAGGATGCAGCGCATATAACAGCCACAGGTGAACACATACATCAGAAGTTCAGAACAGAGGAGCGGAACGGAGAAACAGAACACATAGCTGCACTGAAGCT
Organism: Aegilops umbellulata; assembly: GCA_032464435.1. Taxonomy (NCBI): domain Eukaryota; kingdom Viridiplantae; phylum Streptophyta; class Magnoliopsida; order Poales; family Poaceae; genus Aegilops; species Aegilops umbellulata. The sequence continues at coordinate 239,614,161 of CP136057.1, forward strand.
GGACGAAAACTCACAGTTCAGGAGGCAGAGGTGGCACTTAAGCTGGAGGGGAAGGCCATCTCCCTCCCCCCCCCCCCCCCCCTCCCTCGCCGGAGGTGGCACTGACGTATCAGCGGCGTACCGGAGCCCTCTCTCCCTCTCCCTACCTCCCTACCTCCCTCTCTCTCTCCCTCTCCCTCCCAACCTCCCTCTCTCTCGATAACTCACAGATCAGGAGCCGGAGGTCGCACTGAAGCTGCCCCGTTTATCCTCCCCAAGTGCCCCTGTTTATGGCTGCACCCTTGCTCACGACGTCAGCGGCGTACCGGAGGCGTGTCCGGAATATTCTCTTCTCTTTTAATCAGAGAAGGTGGGATACTTGGGGGATTAGCTTATCCACGTATCGCCGGCGTTTTATACGCAGACACGGCAGACTTGGCCATATCACTGCTTCGGTTTCACCTTTCATAGGCTGACACAATCGTTACCTCACATGAACACATGCATCAATTGGAAAGGACAAGGTAATGGTCCTCTAAATCATACAAATAAACTCACTTGACACCAGAAAAATGATGATAAGAATATGAATGGCATATAAACGATTGCTTTCTTTAGTAACACTAAAAACAACTTTAGGAACAACCACACACTGGGAACATTAATTCTATAGGCTACATTATACAGGAGACAGTAGTAACCACTAATAAGAACAAGTAGATGTCATATGATGAAGCATTATTCCTAAGCAGCACATAAAGTTACCTGATGTATCTCCAAATGAGCAGGCCAGGATGATAACTTTTTCTTTCCTGGTCTCACAGTTTTCCAAACTCGGTCACACCTTATTACGAGGTTCTTGATAAGCAAAGTGTTGACAATATCTTCAGCTTCCATATCTTTATCCGGCCCTAAAATTTCCCCAACTTCTGGATGATTCTTGATGAAGGTAGTAAAATCTTTTCCACGAAAATACTCAACGCGAGTTTCTTGCATGACAGCCCATCTCGATTCCAGCTGCTTGTTATCCCGAACCTTCTCAGCAAACAATTGATACACATCTTTCTTTGGAACTGGCTCCTCCTATACAGCAAAATGTTATTTTATCACTATTAACCATTAGGGAAGAACATGTCTAAAATGTGTCAAAAATCTTGCAGTCTGATACAAAATAATATGGATGACCATAGTATCAAATCTAGGTGATCCAAAAAGTATCCTGTCTGCTCTCAGGTAATCATGTGGAGGTCCATAGGTAGAATATATCACACACCGAAGTGAAGAAGTGAAGTGGAGGCTACAAGAGTGAACACACCCTAGCAGCTGGAACACGGTACTTCAAGGGCACGGCACAACAAAGTCCCCCCAAAATCCCAATTTGTGAAAGACGAATAGAAATCTTTTAGCCACCAGTGCATCCACGGAAGCAACTAGACAGACCGAGCACTTCGCCGGATCTACTATAAAATTCTGTGAGAACGCCCAAAGCTGTCCAATTTGTAAGAGGACGCCCTTATACCCTTCTTACAATTATTTCGTTAGACCACGCCGAGCATTCCAACCAACATTACAGAATGAATCTAAGGTGCCCCTCAAAACACAAAAAAGTGCACATCAGAACAGCATCTTAACTAAATGTACGATGCAAGGAACAGACCTGGGAACAGGCACGGGAGGAGCGGGAGCCGGGGGCCTTCTTCCCCTTTTCCTTCTCCGCCGCCTTTGCGGCCGTCGCCTTGGCGCCCTTGCCTGCCATCTTCGCCGCCCCGGCCCGCAACGCTGGAGAGACGGCGAAACCCTAGCCCGTGACGGAACCAGGCCAAGGGACTGGGTCGAAATCCGGATCTCACGTCCGATTCGAGAAATTTCGCCTTTCGCCGGTTTTTCTGCCCACCTCCCTTCTATTCATGACGTGATGAGTTTTTTTCTTTTTGACAAACACCTGACGTCAACGAGTAGAAGCGAGAAACTCTAGTGTTTGCCATCTCCGACGATTTTGCGGCCGAAAAAAAAAGGTCGCGCTAACTGCCACACGTGTGACAGGAAGGGAGACGCACCACATGTCTTTAATGTAAACAAATTGCCACGTCATCGCATGCATGCATGTAGGAATCTTTTTGGATTTTCAGTTTTTAAAATGTTTTATCTCTTAAACGAAAAATCCGATTGAAAATCCGTTCTCACCATTAAATCTCTCGCGATGAGATCTTCGAAACTAGATCCCATGTTGATATGTTTTGATGAATTTTTTTAGATTAAAAGTTGACATGTCTATTGCATATGAATTGCCATAATATTTACACTGAAGTTGCCATGATATGTTTCAGCTATTTTCTTCTACATTTAAAAGTAAATTTTGACATTTATAAAACGGGGAATTAGGAAGCTAAACTTGCCATGAACCATAAACTAAAATTGCCATGATACATGCACGTAAAATTGCCATAGTTCATACAAAAAATAATTTTTATGGTCAAAGTACTGGAGTTGCCATCATCAAAATACTAAAATTGTCATGATCTACAAACTAAAATTGCCACATGGCAACTTTAGTTTAAGCCCTATGGCAACTGCAGTGTAAATATCATGGCAACTTCTGACAAAAAAAAATCATCGAAACATATCAACATGGGGTCTAGTTTTGAAGATCTCGTCGAGACGGATTTAATGGTGAAAACGGATTTTTAGTTCGCTTTCTTATTTAGGAGATACAACATTTTTAAGCCGAAAACCAAAAAAGATTATGCTGATGTCATCTATTCATACGTGGCAAAATGAGTGGTGATGGAGGCGTGTGGGCAATGTGCAAATGCCCACACGTGTGGGCGTTAACATTTCCCAAAAAAGAGAGAAAGCGAAGAAATTAATACTACTACTCCCTCCAATCCCATTTAATTGAGGCGACCACCATTTTGCAAAAAAAATAAAGAAAACAAAACTTCGTTCCTCGGCATTGACATCGACACTAACCTCCATTCTCCTCAACATCGACACCCACTCCCCTCCATTTTCTCCTCCATTCCGCTCGAGTGAATTTCTTCATGCTCCGGCGATTCTCCACCATCCCCTGGCGTCCTCGGCTCCACCGTCTCCTTGGCTTTTGGCTCCATCGTCCCCAACATTCCTCGGCTCCGTCGTTCCCTGACTCTACCGTCCTCTGGCATCACCTAAAGCAAAAAAAACATCCTTTTTGTTCGAAGCGGCAAGGAATCGTCAGACCTTGATGAGGACATCAGTACCATTGTTACACCCACAGCCCCTGCTGCTATACATACTGGACCAATTACTAGAGCTCGTGCACGCCAATTGAATTATCAGGTACTTTCGTTTCTTGGTAATGATTCTAATGTTTATGAGAATATGATGCTGCCTAAATTGGATACATTTGTTTTGCTTGCAAATGAAGGGCCTAGCTTGGAGAAGGATGATCATTGGAGCAAGAACAAGCATGGAGTTGATGGCATGCGCAAGGGAGTCAAGAACAGAGTTTCAAGTGATGATTTCAGGACTTTGAAGCCACCATAATGAGTGCATGAAGACTTGGATGAAATATACAAGATGCCACTTCATAATTTTCGTCCAGAGGCTATTCTAGGTGTTGCGTCACCTTCTTTTTGGGCCAGACCCATGTAATTTCGAAATACTTCAATATAGGCTTTTTTAGAGTCTGTATGTGTGGGGAAACAAGAGTTAGGGTGGGTTTCGGACCCCTCCTCCAAGGGCCACGAAATTCCCCCCCTCTTCCTCCATATATACAGCCCCTAAGGCATCATTTAGACTTTGGGTTTTGTTTAGATCAAAAGTTCGCCATAGCTGCAACTTCGCGTACTTCGTTTGTGTTCAACGACCAGACCAAGGCGTCACAGAACCCCACCTTCATTAATAAAGCTTTCCTCTTATATTCGCAATATCCAGATTGCAATCTTAGTTTCTTGCTTGTTCTTCGTTTGCTCGCAGGAAACAGGCCCTCGTGGTCAGGTTGATCGTGCTCCGGCGTGGTCAATACCCTCGGAAGTTGGTTTAGCGATTGCTAAGGCGCGACGTCTCGCACGTTCGTAGTCGGATCGTCAAGGTCGACTCCCACAGAAACGATAGCCACCATCTCATCGAAACATCGGGACACCTTTGCCTCTATCAGACCTCGTGGCTACCACGTTGGATCTGCGTGCGGCAGTGCTAGATCTGGTGTCGGCGGCAGCGAGTCAACACGGAGCCGTCGGCAAGACCTGCGGCTCGTACACCCACTACTAGGGAAAACCTTATACACAGAACTTTAGCAATAGCGAGGGTCAAAAAAGCACGCTGGTTCTAAATAGCAGTAGCGTCCCCCTGCAAACGGCGCTGCAGATAAAGTTCTAGCAGTAGCGCGTCTCGTCCTAAACACGTTACTACTATAATTCCCACGGCTTAGCCGATAGGCTACACATAGTAGTAGCGACCTAAAATGAACCGCGCTACCGCTATTTTCTTTGTAGCAGCGCGTTTTATTATAAACTCGCTACTGCTAAATGATATAAAATTAAATGAAAAGCAAATAGAAAGGTAATTGAAATGAAAGAAATAGAATAAGGTGAAAGAAAAAATAAAATGTGAAGAAAACTAAATGAAAAAGGAAAAAAAGAGAAAGGAGTAGCAGTAGCGTGTATCCCAGAACGTGTTGTAGCTAACTTAGCCGCAACGCGCTTTCTTGAACGCGCTACTGCTACTTCTGACTTAACTACGGGGTTCGTCCTTCCCCACGGCCACTTCCCCCAAATCCAACACTCCACTCTCGCTGCCGTCGTCGCCCGTCGGCCGCCGTGCGCTCTCCGCACACCCTCTACGTCGCCCCCGACCCCAGATTCAACGCCGCCCCACCCCCGACCTTCAACGCCGCCCCGGACGCCGCTCCCGACCCCGACCTCGACGCCGCCGTCCGCCGCGCACCCGAGCCCCGACCCCGACCTCGACGCCGCCTGCCCCTCGCTCGTCGCAGGCACCCGAGGTGAGCAAGCCTGCTCCTCCCTCTCTCCTACCTCTGCCTAGGGTTTCTTTATTTTTTAGTTGCATCAAATTAGTTAGGGTTCATGTAAGGGTTGAAACGAATCGGATGCGGATGCGGCTCAAATGAGTTAGGGTTAATGTAAGGGTGGAAACGAATCAAATTTCTAAGATGAATCATAAAACGAGTAAAATTTGACCACTTATTTCACTTTATAGTTGGATAATTGGAATATCCGCTACCACTTTCCACCCCTAGGTTTATCAAATTAGATGGTAATTAGGGTAGTAGTTCCTAGGTACTAATTAGTTAGTAAGAATTTATTGCTATTTTTATTTATAGTAAGTTTATTTTTAGTAAGAACTAGTTGAATTAATAGAACTAGTTAGTAAGAACTTGTTGCTATTTTTTTAGTTAAAGCAAGTTTTCTCGCATCGACGTGGAGGATGCCTATCCCGCATCCTCGTCGTCGAGTCGGCGGAGGATGACACCTGCTTGACCAGATGGGCCATGTCCGGGACTGGGCTCCGCCGGGGTGGTACTGGGAGGCGCTACCTACCGGGGGCGCAGGTTGGTGAGGAGCCAGCCTGTCGTTGACCCGAACCTTCTTTGGTGGCGGTCGCGTGGGCCAGTGACTGTCCAGAGGCTCGAGGACTCCGCGGAGGTGGTGCGTCACCGTGTCAGTAAGGAGGACGCGCACGTCCGTCGCTACTTGTTTGCGTTGGAGCACAGGTTCTCCAATACCCGGCAGGTTCTCCAGGGATCTCACTGGAGCTATGATCCCGTGATGGTTCCTTCTCTGTGGGTGTCCACCGCCCGCGCCGATACCCGTCGTGTGCTAGGGTTTTAGTTGTACTAGTGATGTTATATGTATGACACTATTCGGGATGTATTAGTGATAATATTCAACGATGTACAGACGCATGAGATGATTTACTTTTGCTTATTGAATGCATGCTAATTTGAGTCCTATAAGATAATTTGAAATGTATATCTTGTGTTGCTCAATATCCAAGTGGCCGGTCATGTTTGCAGGTTACACCTCCGAGTGGCCTATGTTTTCCCGGAGTGTTGATTCATTTCCGTTCCGGCAAATTTCAGGCGCTCGATATGTCCTATTTTAGCAAAGGTCATGCCGGATTTTTCCGTGAATTTTGGCATGACTTTTGCCAGAATATGTAGGAAGTATCGAGTGCCCCAGATTTGTGTGTTGAGTATCCTGGTAGTTGTCTTCTATCGATTTTCAATTAATGTTTTAACTATGAACATAGGAAATGTCTGACGACAAAAAGGATTTCGGTATTTGCAAATACTGCGAAGACGAGCGCGGCCTGTGCGATGGAATCTTCCTAGATGATGATAGGCGCTTCAGCATCAAGCTGGACGAGAACTTCGAAGTGGATACAGTAAGTCACAACGACAAGTCTTTTTTCGTAATTAAGCATGACATCTGCTTCATTTGCTTCAACTTATATTTTTTTGCTATTCTACTAGCGTATCCCCTGCCATGCAAGAGTTTTTGTATTGGATAAGATAGGTTTTAGTCATACTATGGAGGTAAAGAAAGTTTACTTGAAGACCGAGCATGGTTATATTTTCCACGCAAAATTATACAATTCAGACGACTACACCTATTTTAGATGCAAAACATGGCGAGCACTATGCAAGACTTATGCATTTGAGCCTGATATGGTTATCACCTTTGATATTCGTCCGGAAGATGATATTGAAGGTAATACCGACATCTGGGTCGATGTGCAGACGCCTCCAGTTACACCATTATGTAAGTTTCTCAACCATATTTATGTCTTTGATATTGTTTATTCAAAAATAGTTGACAACTAATTTGTATTGTCAGCTTATTTCGGTGCAAGCAAACATGTCCAGCGCTTGGTAGACAGGACCTACTACTGTCCCAGGGCTGAACTAAACTGCGAGGAGCTAAGTCATTATGTTTCATAGCTTGAGGATCTTGATACTGTCAAGACAAATTTTCTTCCTGGACTTAGAAATGTTAGTACTGAAAACGTGCGACCAATAGTGTTCGTAATGAACTACGGTCACATCTATTTAGGAAGGATGGTAAGTTTTTTACTATTTGTCCTCAGTGCATCTTTTCCATACATTATTTGTGAAGCTAAACTTCATTGCTAAGTATGTTACCATACGATGTTTTTTCAACAGGGCCTCCCGATGAATGTTGTGCCTTATGGGATCGAGACGAAAGGTACCATGAGTACTATTAGCTTACGGCCAAGATATCCTACATCTTACTTTAGTGCATTCAAGATCAGCGATGAATGCTTAATAGTGCAAGACTGGACCAGATATGTGATGGGGGAGCGCAGAAAAGTACTAGGGGGCAGCAAACAGATGTGCTACCCAAAAATAGGAGACATGTTTATCTGCATGCTCCAACTTGATCAAGGAGGAGAGCTACACATGTTTTATGTTATTTTACCTAAGAGAGAGCAGCAGGAGTGATTAGCTAGCTAGAATGAGAGTTTGAAGATGATGATGTGTGCTACACTATGACTATGATGATTAAATAGCTAATGTTGGCGGTAATGACTATGATGATGATTAAATAGCTTGTGTTGGCGGATTAGATTCAAGTGGAGGCAACATGTGGTGCACATCGAAAGTACTACTAGTCCAAACTAGATCAAGTTTGGATTTGTAGTATAATTTTGACATGCACCACATATTGCCTCCACTTGAAACTAATCCACCTTCATTTGACACACTGTTATGGACATAATGATGTAAACCTCATAACTGGTATTGTACCAATATTTGTATGATAAATACACTAAAAATTAAAAATTAAAAAAGAATACTAGTAGCGATGGAGTGAAAAGCGCTGCCAGTAGTTACATTAGCAGTAGCGTGGGATTGAACAAACGCTGCAGCTACTTGTCCTAGCAGTAGCGTGTGTAACACGCGCTACTGCTAAGGAATAGCTGTAGCGCCTTATCAGTAGCGCATGTTCCCGCGCTACTGATAGGCCTAAAACCCGCGCTGCTGCTAGCCTTTTCCCTAGTAGTGACCTTATAATGCGGTACATACTCATCAGCATATGTTCTTATTTGTAGTTTTAGTACTCTCCGTTGAGTAGATGTTCTCCCTGCCATGTAGATGCAGTAGATATAGTCCCTATTTGTAGATGCAGTAGACTTGTTCATTTCTTGCTCCATTAGATGCAGTAGATGTTTTTGTTCTTGGTTGTAGATGTTGTTGATGTTCTTGTCCATTTCTCACTCCATTAGATGCAGTAGACTTGTTCATTTCTTACTCCATTAGTTGCAGCAAATATTGTTGCAAGAGTGTCTGGGTAATGTAGTAGTAGGGGCGTGTTTGTTTCGTGACATGGGTGTTGCATGCTTGGCCTGGACCATCCCTGAAACTCGCCTGACAAGTGTTTGGATGGTGTCCTGGGAAAGTAAACGTTTGCCTGGCCTGGTTATCCTTGGATGTGTGATTAGCTTGGCCTAGATATAAAAAGAAAATGAAAGAAGTTGGTATTGTCATTACCTTTGCCAGGCATCCCATCTCTTGCGCCTGGCCAGTAGCCTGGGCCTAACCACGAGCCATGAGCCAAATGTCCTACGTGTGAGTATTTCTTAATCACTAAAAGACAAAGTAATAGCCTAGGTAGGAACCAAACACACATACACCAGGCCAACATTGTCATGCAAAAATGTCCACCATTCTCAGCCTCCGCCCAGGCACTACTTTTCCCCGGGCATGGTGTTCAAGTATCTAACCAAACAGACCCTAGATGTAGTACTCCTATTGTTTGTAGATGTATCTGTAGTATTGTCTATAGATGCAGTTACTTTGGTAATGTAGTACATGTTGCAACAAGTACTATTGCAGCAAAAGAGTAGATTATATCTAGGTGTACATTATGCAAATGTATAAATACACTTAGATGACCTTTTGAAGTAGTACTCCTACTATTCGGTAGATGAAGTAAAATTTCTCTGATGTTTGTAGTAAATTCCTTTGTTGTTAGATGCACTTAGATGACCACATGAAAAAAATTGCTAATGTTTGGAGTAAAATTTACTACAATTGTAAATGAAATATGTAAATTGAGTATGCATTTGCAGTTACTGACTTATTATTTATTACTCCTTCAAATGGAGTGTAATATGTACATTTGCAGTACTCCTGTAAATGGAGTACATATGTACTTGCATTTGCGGTAGATGACATCTATAAATGGTCTATACATCTGTGCATTTGCAGTAAATGACCATTTATCTTTTGGTATGACCTATAAATGTATAGTGTAAGCATCTGTAGATGACCATTTGGAGTAGATGTAGACTAGATGGAGTACATTATTTTGTTCATCTGCATATATTCAGCCATATATATGAAGACTATATTATTATTTAGTCTATCTTAAGTTGATGCAAAAGATGTAGACTAGATGGAGTATAGGGTAAACTATTCAATTTGTAACAGTAGATTCAATAGATACAGTAGATGCACTACAAATTCCTCTAGTGATCTCCTTAGTGATGGGGTACATAGTTCATTTCAAAGTACTCCATCTATAATCTCATTTAGTGATCAACTATAATCTTAGCAGAACTAGAGGAAATAGTTCTTGATTTTGTTTCCTTTTCGGTTTCCCATGTGGGCAGGACTCTCAATGATCCGACTCATCCCTGTGCCCGCCGAGCTGTAGCTCAAGAGGGGACAGAAAGCTGGCTTGATGAGAGCCCGAATTTTCTTATCAGCAGCCTTCGGGCAGATTATAACCGAATTCTAGTTCATTAATAAAGCTCCATGATTCGTTGCAAAAAAAACTATAATCTCGAAGGTTTTCTGATAGAGTTCACCATCACGTTTTAAAGCTATAGGTAACCTTCCCTCGCTCTGCATTCTTGATTTGTCCATGTGTGGTATCTTGTAACCCATACCTCCTTGATCTTTCATAACCTCCACCATGCATGACTGCGGCATTCTAAACACTCTGGCCAGTTTTTGCATATCATCCTCATCATATGCCTCTTTGACAGATTCTATCAGTTCCTTTAAATTGTAGGTGCAATGGGAAGCGCCAAGGAATGTATGGAGTTGAAGAAGCTAATATCCATGACATTCACATCAGGTGAACTGTAGGTTGCCGCATCAACCTGATATCTAGTCCTAATTCTGTTATAGCATCTAGAAAATCTAGATCATATGGAAGAACATGTGTCTGAGCATTGTCTTGTTGGGTGAAGATGATTCCATTAGCATCAGGCCACTAGGCTTCAATAGTTGGAATCACCGTTTGACAAAAATAATTCATCATCACATCCCTAGTAACTATGGTTGATTTCAGTTCCATAATCCCTTTGTCCCTATTTTTGGTATTTCCTTGTGTTTCAATTTATTTGACAAAGGCCCATACTCGTATATTTCCATTAAATGTTACAAACCTTTGTTCATCAGATATGGGTATGGCAACTTCACTTAAGAACATGATATTTCCATATTGTACTTGTTATGAACAGTAAGCATCGGATCTTGTTCTTTAGGAAGGAGGTCATGTTCTCTTTACTTCTTGGTCATATCAAACCACTTTTCATCAATGTGCCCTATGTTTTTTCATATCAATGAAGGAAGGCATACCATTTGCTATTGTTGTTTGATTCATCATTGAAATGCATAATTTGAGTCTGTCTATCTTGTTTGTTGGTTTCAGATAGGGCTCGAGGTTGCTTGTGTGGCTCCCTATTTTGCGCCATTTGAACCTTCCATGCGATGTAGAATAGAGGACATCCAAAGACCTAGATAGTGTCCTCAATGTAGACCTTTTGTTGAGTGGAATAGAAGATATCCTTGACAAACCAAGGCATGTCCTCTTTCTACTACATTTTCCCTTCTTTTAATCAGAAATATCAACCTCTTCCCATCTTGTAATCTGATCATTTGTCTGCTTCCGTTACTATTCATAGGTGTCTCCACTTCTTGGCTGCAATTGATTATCGGCAAAGAAAGCCACTCGCAATGATCATCGTCTTCTCTCATTAGTAAATACAAGGAGGACGCAAATGCACCACAAACATAGTCACTTTCAGATGATTCATGGAAAACTTCCTTGAAATAGTTCACCTAACTTCTTAGTTTCACATATGTTTTGCCCCTCTGTGGCTCACTCGTAAAACATATTGTTCATAGGTTCCTTCGCTTCTTGATTGCAATTCGTCTTTGAGCCAATGGCCCAATGGGTTATCTAGTAGAACCATTTTTTCTATCTCTAATATTGTGTTCTATCGACTAGCCCGGCTCCGACTTATATACCGGAGGCCTAGGGTTATGCTTCCCCCCTAGGAGTTCTTCGATTCCCGAAGAGAAAAGGTGATGTAGCACGACATCATATAGTATTTCTCTCGGTTAAGAACCAAGGTTTATCGAACCAGTAGGAGTCACCAAGCCAACAACGTTAGCAATATCTTCACACAAACAAATAAAAATGCTTGCACCCAACACTAACAAGGAGGTTGTCAATCCCCTTGTTCTTGCTAGTGACAGGATTAACAACAAATATTGATAGGGCAAAGCGGCAAAATAGTAAAGAGCAAATTGTAGGAGGTTTTGTATTAATGGAGAATAGATCCCGGGGCATAGGCAGCGACATCTCTCTCGAAAGCATGTAGTGGCATTGTAGACAAATTACTGTTGGGCAATTGACAGAGTAGCACAAATTATAACTATGATCATTCATGGTATAATCTCACATAGGCTTACGTATGTGGAAAGTAGACCATTAAACTTACTCACGTCTACAACTATTACTCCACCCTAAGACCGCTATCTAGCATGCATCTCATAGTATTAAGTTTGCAAGAAACAAAGTAAGGCAATAAGCAAGATGACATAATGTAGACAGAAGAAAACTTAGCAATAATCCCCCATCGTTTTATCTTTAGACACAACAACACAATACGTGCCTTCACCTCTTTTGTCAACGGACAAGATCTCTGCAAGATTGAACCCACTACTATGCACCACTCCCTCTGAAGAACTACTCACCTATCTTGGCCAAAGAAGACTCATAGAACGGAAAGCATACATAGCTATAAATTACACATAAAAGAGATTTCAAGAGAATAATTATAAATCAATGAACAATCTGATCATAAATCCATAATTCATCCAATCCCAAGAAACACACCACAAGAATTACATCGGATAGATCTCAGAGGAGATCATTTTATTGAAGATCAAAGAGAGGGAGGGAGAGAGGGAGAGAGAGGGAGAGGGAGAGAGAGGGAGAGAGAGAGAGAGGGAGAGAGAGACAGCTAGCTACTACTATGGACCTGTAGGTCCTAATAGAACTATTACCACATCATCATGGATGCAGCAAGGTGATGAAGATGGTCTCCCAATGAGTACCAAAACAGGGCACCGGATGGAATCTGTCGTGGAATTGTCACGGCAGATGTCCTCGTGAAAGGACTTAGTCGTGGAGCCATCGCAACTAGGAAGCTTAAAGGGGTTAAAGTGGGGCAAAAGACACGAGGGTTTATACTGGTTTGGCCCCTTGCGGTGAAGGTAAAAGCCTAATCCAGTTGAGGTGGAATTGCTAGGGTTTCGATTACCAGGGAGCAAATCTGCTATGCCCGGTTCTCGATTTGATGTTACTTGCCCTAAGCCGCCGGCGGGTCGTCCCCTTATATACACGGGTTAACGCCCTGCGGCCTATAGAGTTTCGACCGGCTCATAAACAGTGTCCGGCTTGGTGACTAGTTAATCTTGCCTTATAACACAAGTCATGCCATTACGGCGGTTTATCACCACGGGCCTTAAGTTGCCTGCGGGCTTTAGGCCCTTTATTGAACCGCCATCTTCAAGCTTAATATTGGGCTTCATATGATGAATCGCCATAGCGTAACCCGACCCCTCCTGGGCAGGTTACACTAATAGTTATATCCCCAACATTAGGCCCCAGATTGATTTGAACCGGTTCATGTCAATCTTCAATACCTTAAGAAAAAGCCTTCTGTCTTCTGTCTGTGCGAAAGTTATAACCTGCCATGACGTCATCTTCTGGATTCACGATAACCCGCCATGACGTCATCTTCCATTAAATTCATATTTTATTCTGTCATATCCCAATGGATCCTTATCTTAATGACCATCCCAAAAATCGAGGCGTTGGAGTAGCTGGATAACCACGTCTGGCCTCCTCGTTTCTCGCGCCCTCTCTGTCAGTCTTTTCCTTATAAATAAGCACGACCTTTAGGTCTTTCTTCCTTCTCCCCCTTTCTGTCGTCTTTTTCCTCTCGCGACTCTGCTGCTGCTCGAGCTCCGCCGCCGCCGCCGCAGCAGCAGAACACCTCATCTTCATCGATCTTGGCCGCTGCATCAACCTGAATCGACCAGAGAACAGCGGCGATCCTCCACAGTAGATCTACAGCTGTAAGTCTTCACCTTCCCGCACTGCAGATCTGCATTTAGGGTTTTCAAGTTCTTTTGTGTTCTTCATGGTTCTTCATCATTTCTTCGCGGTTCCTCCACCGCAGCTTCTTCTGATCCAAAAGGAACATATGTGTTGTGCGGTAACCGTTTCGCATCCATTTCAGATGCTAGTAGATTCCTTTCTCTAGTTCATAGGCCTCCTTAGAACTCTCAAACTCATGTGTATCAGCTTTTTAGGTCTAGAATATTTTCTTTTCTGAACGACCGTTTGATCTAAAATAACAGCTCCAACCTGCGAAACTTGTTTGTGTGATACTTAGGCAAAAAACTGTATCTGTTAGCCATGGCGACTCTTATCATCGGCTTAAAAAGGCAACACTCAATCAATAATCCTGACCACTCATAGTGGTTTTAAATAACTTAACTGCTTATGATGCCCATGGCGGCTTGAATAAATCTGACACAATTAGCCATATGTCATTAGGCCCCTTCGTAAGCCGCAATCTTAAATATGAATTGAAATATTTTCTTCGGCTTAAATTTGAGCCGGAAATTTTTACTTTGTCATAGGCTTCCATCTTTATAATGCCGCCCAAGGCTCCCAAGGCACCCGTCACATGCAACTGGGTTAGATCCATCGTCACCGATAACACTTTGAACGAGTTTGTGAAGACTGGTTATCTGCCTAAGAAGGAGGTCATGTCCTATCGTGCTCCTGATCTGACAGAAGAAAAACCTCAACCCAAGGACGGGGAAGTTGTCATTTTTACTGATCACATGAACCGGGCTTTGCTCCACCCGGCTCAAAAATTTTCAGAGACGTCTTGCACTTTTTTGACCTGCGACCTCAAGACATCGGACCCAATTCCGTGTCAAACATCTGCAATTTTCAAGTTTTCTGTGAGGTGTACCTTGGAGAAGAACCCAGCTTGCTACTCTTTAGAGATTTATTTTATCTGAACCGTCAAAATGAACGTGCCAATGGGCCCAGCTTGGAGCTTGGAGGAATCTCAATCCAGGGACTGTCTCTTCCCATATGCCGAACCGCCAAGTCACCCTAAAGATTGGAACCAGACATGGTTCTATTGTCAAGACACTTCTCCGGCTAATGAGAACCCCCTGCCTGGCTTTCGCGCCCTGCGCCTGGAGTCAACTCACCCCTTGCCAGATAAACTGTCTCCGGTTGAACGTCAAACACTTGCCCCCACCATAAGCAAGGTCAAAGCTCTTCTGGGGAACGGCCTAAACGGCATTGATCTGGTCCGGGTTTGGCTTGCCTGGCGGGTTATTCCTTTGAGCCGCCACCCTGGCTTGATGTGCGATTATACAGGCCAAAAGAATGATCCTCTGTGGCACAGCCCCAATGACTTACCTGAGGATGTTGTTGATGATATGACTAAGTCTCTTCTGAATGAGATCCTGGTAGATTGTGGGAAAGTAGGCTTAAGTTCCTTCTGCAAAGCTAACCCGGCTCCAACGGTAAGCTATTGACTTGAATATTTTACCTTCAACTTTAATAATTTCGTCTTTACTCAAAAACCATTGTTATGATTCACAGGCTGATGACGAATTTTGGAAGGTCAAGTATGACCATGAGGCTGCCAAGAAAGCTAGAAAAGCTAAGAAAGCCGCCAGGAAAGCTGCTGCCCAGAAGAAGGGGAACAAACCTAGCGCCTCAAATATGCTTCATCTGGAGGATACCTCCGAGTCATAGGTAGCTCTTGACTCTTTAGGCTCCTTTTTTAACCATCTTATTGACACTGATTATCATTAGGGGGATACAGGAGCAAGTCATGTAGCGATTGAAGAGGTAACTACAATTTCCTCCAACTCCGAGCCTTTGCCGAGACAGAAAGTCCGAAGAGTAACCCAGAAAGTAAGATTTTCACATCCTTTAGCTTACCAAGATCCTCAATTTCTTTTGAAGCGACAGATTCACGAGAGCCGAAGGCAGACCCGGACCAGTAAAGATGCGGAACTCTCCTCCAGCTTACCTAATGTAATAGGAAAACGCCAGACTGAGGTTATCTCCGATTTACATCCTTTGTATCCTTTGGCGGGTTTCACTCGTCAACCACTCAATTCTTCTGACTCAAACTATCAGGGAACTTCACCTTCCTCCGGCGAATCAATGCAGTCTAATATGCCAGCTTTCAAAACCGCTCCCGGGTAATGATAATCTATTTATCCTGTGCTTATCTTGCTCATGTTTTTGTACTAACCCTTTGATTTTCACACAATGTACAAGTGAAGCCCAGCAAGAGGGCGAAGAACAATAAGCCGGCCGAAGAGCCGATCTTGACTGAACCGGAGCTCAGAACGGCTGCTCCTGATACCTCCGCTCATGAGCCGCCGCCTGAACCAGCCCATGATATTCCAACGCCTACCACTGATCCGCCTGTCGAGCAAGCCATTGACAGTTATGAGAACCCGAAGATCCCTAGCCCGGCCAAGGCGGATGACCCGGACGTTGAAATCATCAAGACTGACTTTGTTGAACCGGGGAGACCCACCGTGCTGGCCAAGTGCTCTGCCTAGGAAGAACTTCTGGAACGCCGCAAAGCCAAGCTGGATGACACTGATTATACTCATTTGAGTATTGGAGAAATCGTCTCTGGTTATATAAATCAAGTGCACAACAGCCGTGACCTGGAAATTGACATGGTGAAAAAGATACACCAAAAATCTGAGGTATAACTCTTGTTGCTATACGTTGTTTATCCTTACTATACCATCCCCAAGTCTATTGCTTATGATGAAATATGTTGTAGACTTAATACCAGCTTAGTAATACATACAAGAAACCCGGCTTATCCTGTAGCGCCCAAGGGTCGGCTTAGACAACATGTTTGAACCGATCCTTATCATGTTTTAAACAGCAATATGCATTAGCCCCCAAGTGCCAAGTACCTTTGCCTGCAAAGTGCTTGGGACTTATTTCCATGAACCGCCACTGTAAATAGAGTTCTTCAGCATACATTAGCCCCCAAGTGCCAAGTATCTTTGCTTGCAAAGTGCTTGGGACTTAATGTTGCATTATGATGATCCTAACTGTAACTCGGCATTTATACAGGCCACCATTAGTCAATTTGAATCGGAGATTTCTGACTTGAAGAATCGTCTGGAATCTCAAGAGAGTGAGACCCAAAAGGCCAACTCCAAGTTTGAATTCAGTGTATCTGAACAAGAGAAACTGAAAAAGAACTTTGCAGCAGAGAAGAAGGCCTGGGCTGATGAAAAGATCGCTTTGATCAACCGGGTTGAGAAAAAGCATAGGCGACTCTTGCAGAGACAATCGCCGAGTTATCTGGTTTAAAACGCCATGTATCTCAGATGGTCTCAGCAATCTTTGGTAAGTTACTTTGCAAGTGTTAGAAATTTTAAATCTTTCCAACAAGTATCTCAATTGTCATCAACTCCCCTGACTTTGTAATGCAGGCCCCAGGAGTTCCAATCTTAATCAAAGCATGCTGATAAAGCTGAAGGCGGTTTATACACTGGTGGAACAACTCTACACCGGGTCACAATGTGCTTTAGCCGTCGTGGCTTTGTCGAATGAAGTTCCCACACTCCTGGCGGATGTACTAAAACGGCTTGCCGTGCTACCTCAACGGTTCCAGGAATTAAGACGAGCTTCTGCAAGAGCCGGAGCCATAGCCGCATTAAGCCGGGCCAAGGTGTGGTTACCGGAGCTAGACCCGGCCGACATCGCCCTTGGGTGTCCAAGCCTAAAAGAGGATGACACCCCATTTGACTAGAAGAATTTCGCCGCTTGCGTGAAGGAAATACGCCCTGTGGCCACTCTGATCGGTAACGACATGGATCTTACCAAGTACCAACCGGGTTATGACGCCGAGAATCAGACAATCCCAATGCCACACTATGAAGCAATCAGCCTGATCCCTCCAATTCGTAAGCATACCTTCGCCCCTGAAGTTGATCCGGCCGGGTTAATTGATGATGAAGCTGAATTTGAAGCTTTGAGTGGCATTGAATGGTCATCATCAACCTTCCAGGACAAGGGAAACAGATGGAGGAGCAGAAAGGGATGAACCAGAAGCTTCAGGCCAACAACACATTTGATCCATCAGGCGGCCCATATTTATGCCTTGCTGAAAAACAATGCTTCATTATTTGGACTCGGGGAGTCATGTAATAGGGTAGAAAACACTTAATTTTGTCGTGCCAACGTGCACATGTCTGGCGCTCAACACTGTTTAAGCCGCTATGTTTTATTCCTCTGTATTATGTTGATCCTCTGCTTCCCTTATGTTTAAAAAGATCCTTTAATTGTCCTGCATATAGAACAAATCACAAGTCCCTTGGCGGCTTACCGCATGGCGGGTTATATATTTTACATACAACCCGGAATATGAACAAAAAATCATAAAGAAGCCGGTTCTCAATTATATCTTTGAAACATAACCATAACAACATACCTATGATCCTTTGATTACGCTGCCGGTTTATGTGACCCGAACAATGAGGGTGAGAACCCAACTCTGTAAAAGGCCGGCACATATGATGTTTGTTATGTGCTAGCAACTTTACTGATCAAAGTTAAGCCGGTGGAATAGAAACCACCCCATAAACGCTTTCAAATATGATAAAAAAAAGGTCTCAAGATAGTCAAATAATTGTGATTGCAAAACTTCTACAAGAAATAGTCAAAATTTTGAGGCTTC
Organism: Aegilops umbellulata; assembly: GCA_032464435.1. NCBI lineage: Eukaryota > Viridiplantae > Streptophyta > Magnoliopsida > Poales > Poaceae > Aegilops > Aegilops umbellulata. The sequence continues at coordinate 239,632,233 of CP136057.1, forward strand.
TGATTCGAATACGATCAGTAAACCATTCCAAAGGGGTTAAGCTAAGATTCGAATACGATCATATAGCCCCCAGTGGCTTTGCCGTTGCCGATCAAGAGGGTATCGACAGCTATGTTCTCTTTGGTTCGAATACGACCTATGTTTGAACAAGAAGCCCCAAAATGACCTTGAAAGTTGTTTAATGACGCTGATTCGAATGCGATCCACGTCAGACCAAAAAGGGGTTGAGCCATGATTCGGATACGATCAAGAAGCCCCCTAGTGGGTTTGGCAGTATGCCAATCAAAAGGGTATCGACAACTATGTTCTCTTTGGTTCGAATACGACCTATGTTTGAACAGGAAGCCCCCTGGTGATCATGATTTTTAATGGCTAGATTCAAATATGATCATAAGACGTACCAAAGGGAAAGCCAGATTCAAATATGATCCGCTCCTTGTTGGTTGCTTTAACAATATAATAACGAAGACATATAAACCTTTGAGGATGAAAAGGACAGAGGTACTGCTTTATTACTTTTCATAATATATACATCATCAAAATATGTACATCATGAGAGTCGGCGGCTCAAGTGTAGTAAGGCCGAAGATGAGCGATATTCCACGACCGGCGGGTCTCCTCTTCCGATTTACATGTGTCTTTGTGCTCTCGAACATCGATGAGGTAATATGACCCGTTATTCAGGTTCTTGCTGACCACAAAGGGTCCTTCCCAAGGCGGGGATAGCTTGTGCATATCGGACTGATCCTGGATGAGCCGAAGCACTAAGTCACCTTCTTGAAAGGTTCTGGACCTAACCCGACGGTTGTGATAACAGCGTAGGTCCTGCTGGTAAATCACCGAGCGGGCTATTGCTAAATCACGCTTCTCATCCAACAAATCAAGTGCATCCTGACGAGCTTGTTCATTATCAGCTTCAACGTAAGCCGCCACTCGGGGCGAGTCATGACGGATGTCACTTGGTAGGACTGCCTCTGCTCCGTAAACCATGAAGAAAGGCGTATAACCCGTAGATCTGTTAGGTGTAGTATTGATGCTCCAAATCACCGAAGGCAACTCCTCCACCCAACAACCCGACGTCCGTTGTAAAGGGACCATGAGCCGGGGCTTTATACCTTTCAAGATCTCTTGATTGGCTCTTTTAGCTTGACCATTGGATTGAGGATGAGCTACTGATGAGACATCGAGCCGGATATGTTCTCATTGACAGAACTCTTCCATAGCGCCTTTGGACAGATTAGTACCATTGTCAGTTATGATGCTGTGTGGAAAACCAAAACGAAAGATCACCTTTTTCATGAACTGAACCGCCGTGGCTGCATCACACTTACTGACCGGCTCTGCCTCAACCCACTTTATAAATTTATCAACCGCCACTAGGAGGTGTGTCTTTTTATCCTTGGACCTTTTAAAAGGCCCAACCATATCAAGCCCCAGACTGCAAACGGCCAAGTAATTGGAATCATCCTTAATTCTTGATCCGGCACATGAGCTCGTCGTGAGAATTTTTGACAACCATCACATTTACTGACCAGATCCTCCGCATCAACATGTGCCGTCAGCCAATAAAACCCATGACGGAAAGCTTTGGCCACAAGAGATTTTGAACCGGCATGACGACCACAATCCCCTTCATGGATCTCACGAAGTATTTCCTGACCTTCCTCAGGCGACACACAACGTCGAAACGCCCCAGTAACATTGCGATGATGCAACTCACCATGAACAATTGTCATGGACTTAGACCGCCAGGTGATTTGTCTAGCCAGGGTCTCATCCTCAGGCAACTCGCCCCGGGTCATGTATGCCAAATATGACACTGTCCAATCTAGGATGACGTGAAGAGCCGCCACCAATTGCGCTTCTGGGTCTGGAACAGCTAAGTCTTCCTCTGTGGGCAACTTGACAGAAGGGTTATGCAACACATCCAAAAAGGTGTTAGGTGGCACCGGCTTACGTTGATATCCCAGCCGGCTTAAAGCATCAGCCGCCTCATTCTTCATTCGATCGATGTGCTCCACTTGATAACCCTTGAAGTGCCCATCTACAACATCAACTTCACGGCGATAAGCCGCCATGAGAGGATCCTTAGAATCCCACTTGCCTGACACCTGTTGAGCCACCAAATCTGAGTCGCCCAAGCACCTTACCCGGCTTAAGTTCATCTCCTTAGCCATCCGAAGACCATGGAGCAAGGCCTCATACTCAGCTGCATTATTAGTACAGGGAAACATCAACCGGAGCACATAACAAAATTTGTCACCTCGAGGGGAAGCTAAGACAACTCCAGCCCCCGAGCCCTCCAACTGCCTGGATCCATCAAAGTGAATAGTCCAATACGTGTTATCTGACTTTTCCTCAGGCGTCTGTAGTTCTGTCCAATCGTTGATGAAGTCCACCAGTGCCTGAGACTTAATAGCAGTGCGTGGCACATACTTCAAACCATGAGGCCCAAGCTCAATGGCCCACTTGGCCACTCGTCCTGTAGCTTCTCTATTCTGAATGATGTCTCCCAAAGGAGCAGAACTTACCACAGTGATGGGGTGACCCTGGAAGTATTGCTTAAGCTTCCAGCTCGCCATGAACACCCCATAAACAAGTTTCTGCCAATGAGAGTATCTTTGCTTAGACTCAATAAGCACCTCGCTGATGTAGTAAACCGGCCGTTGAGCCGGATGCTCCTTGCCAGCCTCCTTGCACTCCACCACAATTGCAACACTGACCGCACGCGAGTTAGCGGCCACATACAACAATAACGGCTCTTTATCAATGGGAGCCGCAAGGACCGGCGGCTCAGATAATTGTCTTTTTAAATCTTCAAAGGCAGCATTAGCAGCATCGCTCCAGACAAAATTGTCTGTTTTCTTCATCATCTGATACAGCGGTATGGCCTTCTCACCTAACCGGCTTATGAATCGCCTTAAAGCAGCGATACGACCCGCCAGTCGCTGAACATTGCTGATGCACGCCGGCTTAGCCAAAGAGGTGATTGCCTTGATCTTTTCCGGATTAGCTTCAATGCCTGTGTTAGAAACTAGAAAACCTAAAAGCTTGCCTGCTGGTACGCCAGACACACATTTGGCCGGGTTAAGCATCATTTTGTAGACCCGGAGATTATCAAAGGTTTCCTTCAGATCATCTATCAAGGTTTCCTTCTCTCTGGATTTCACCACAATATCATCCACATAAGCGTGAACATTGCGCCCAATCTGATTGTGGAGACAGTTCTGTACACATCGCTGATAAGTCGCCTGGGCACTCACTAGCCCAAATGGCATAGATACATAACAGAAGGCTCCAAACGGAGTGATGAAAGTCGTCTTCTCCTGGTCCTTAACTGCCATTTTGATCTGATTATAACCAGAGTAAGCATCCAAGAAGCTCAAACGCTCACAACCCGCCGTAGCATCAATAATTTGATCAATACGGGGAAGAGAAAAAGGATCAGCCGGACAAGACTTATTTAAGTCCGTGTAATCCACACACATCCGCCAGGTGCCATTCTTTTTAAGTACAAGCACTGGGTTAGCCAACCACTCTGGGTGAAAAACTTCAACAATAAACCCGGCCGCTAAGAGCCGAGCCACCTCCTCACCGATAGCTTTCCGTCTCTCTTCGTTAAACCGCCGAAGAAACTGCCTGACCGGCTTAAACTTTGGATCAATATTAAGAGTGTGCTCAGCGAGTTCTCTCGGTACACCCGGCATGTCAGAAGGTTTCCATGCAAAGATGTCCCGATTCTCACGGATGAACTCGATGAGCGCGCTTTCCTATTTAAGATCCAGATTGGCACTGATACTGAATTGCTTAGATGAGTCGCCTGGAGTAAAATCAACAAGCTTGGTGTCATCAGCCAACTTAAATTTCATCACCGGGTCATGCTCTGTGGTTGGCTTCTTCAGAGATGTCATATTCGCCAGGTCAACGTTATCCTTATAAAACTTTAGCTCCTCTGCTGCACAAACAGATTCGGCATAAGCAACATCACCCTCCTCACATTCCAGGGCTATCTTCTGACTCCCATGCACAGTAATGGTGCCCTTGTGACCCGACATCTTGATTTGCAAGTAAACATAACACGGCCGCGCCATGAACTTGGCGTAAGCCGGCCGTCAAACAGAGCGTGATATGGGCTCTTGATCTTGACCACTTCAAAGGTTAATTTCTCAGCCCTAGAATCATGCTCATCCCCAAAGGCTACCTCCAGCTCAATCTTACCAACTGGGTATGTCGACTTACCAGGAACCACTCATGGAAAACGGTGTTGGATGTCTTTAAATTTTTGTCAGTCAACCCCATACGTCGAAAGGTCTCATAATAGAGGATGTTGATGCTGCTACCTCCATCCATGAGTACTTTAGTGAATTTATATCCACCAATCTGGGGTGCTACCACCAAGGCTAACTGACCCGGATTGTCAACTCGGGGAGGGTGATCTTCCCTGCTCCACACAATAGGCTGCTCTGACCACCTTAAATAACGGGGAACTGCCGGCTCAACAGCGTTTACAGCTGTTTTATGAAGCTTCTGGTCTCGTTTGCATAAGCTAGTGGTGAACACATGATATTGTCCACTATTCAGCTGCTTTGGATTGCTCTGATAACCCGATTGTTGCTGCTGCTGACCTCCCTGACCAGACTGTTGATTATAACCACCTTGATTTCCCTGAAAGCCGGAATTCGAGCCGCCACCGAGCCATGAAAACCGCCTCCACCTGAGCCGCCACCAGACCCATGGTTGCCATCGAACATGTTGGAATTCTTGAAAGCCTTCATGATCGCACAATCCTTCCACAGGTGAGTGGCTGGCCTTTCCCGAGTGCCGTGTCTTGGACAGGGTTCGTTGAGCAGTTGCTCAAGACTAGGACCTGACCCGCCGGACCGAGGGGGCGGCCTCCCCTTGCGTCGTTGATTGTTACCTTGTGAATTGATGTTAGCCACAAACTCTGGGTTACCGTCGGCTTTACGCTTACTGCCTCCTTGATTTGCTGGGTAGTGCTGCTGACCCTTTCCGTTGCCGTTCTTCTTTCCCTTCCCTGTCTTCTCTTCGTCAGACGCGTGATCCTTGGTACTATCAGAATCGGCGTATTTGACTAGAGCCGCCATCAGCTGGCCCATGTCGTTACAATCACGCTTGAGGCGCCCCAGCTTCTGTTTCAGAGGTTCAAATCGGCAATTTTTCTCCAACATTAAGACTACAGATCCGACATCTATCTTGTTAGATGAATGTATTATCTCCTTGACCCGGCACACCCAATGAGTGGTAGACTCACCTTCCTCTTGCTTGCAATTAGTCAAGTCCACAATTGACATGGGCTGCTTGCAGGTGTCTTTGAAGTTCTGGATAAACCGGGCTTTTAACTCTGCCCATGAACCAATGGAATTAGGCAGCGGCCCTTTAACCAAGTGCGGGTCGTTCCATCCAACATCATGGTGAAGTACTTGGCCATCGCTGCATCACCGACCTCCAACAGCTCCATGGCCATCTCATAGCTTTCAATCCATGCCCCGGCTATAAATCAGCCATATAATTTGGCACCTTTCAGGGCCCCTTGAAATCCTTGGGCAGACGCTCATTACGCAAAGCCGGCACCAAACAAGGAATGCCGCCGGTTCTGGTGGCCACTCCTGCCTCAATAGAAGTCGTTGGATAATCTGGGAAGGTTTGGTGAGCCGCCTGCTGAGCCGCGTGTTGAGCCGCCCGCTCGTCCTCTCGACGTATCCTGTCCTGTACCGGATTATATCCACCGGGCTGGTTATGATGCTGGGCGTTGCTTGACAAGGCCTCCGAATCCATATGTTTGCTGTAACTCGGGCTCCGACTTGGGCGAGGGGTCGAATGAATCCTGTCTCGACTATAGGAATAAGCCTCCTGCTGAGCCAGAGCCGTATGAAGAAGTTCTCTGACCCTTCGCATCTCAACTGCTGTCGGAGAGTCGCCATCCACCGGGAGAGCCGACAAACATGCCGATGCAGCGACCAGGTTCTCCAAGGGGTTCGAAAAATGACCCGGTGGTGTTGGTACGTAGCGCGGCGGGGCTGTATTCACGTGAGGAGGTTCCATCACCCGGGGCTGAACCGGTGCCCCTGCTCCGGATGTTTAGAACTGATTCGCCTCCGGCGGGTTACTAGGGCCGGCTCCGGGCATGCAGAAGAGATTCCGAGGATCATAAACCGGAGGCAAACGGGATTGAGCCGTCTGGTGCCTCCTCCTCATCACCTCGTTAGATGCGTTCAGGCTCATCGTAAGCTGGAAAGCCTCTGACTGGATCTGTTGAGCCCGAGCATCCAAAGCCGCTCGCTCTGCGACCAATCTGGTGTCCTCAGCTGCTAGGGCTTCCTTGGCCCGGGCTATCTCCTCACGTACCCGTGCTACCTCTGCATCATGCTCAGCTTGACTCACCGGAATAACTGTGGCGGTTAACAGGGCCGTCAATTTGTCCATGAGATCAATCAGCACCTAAGTCAGCGGGCGCATAGAGCCTCCTGCCCCGGCCTCTCCTGACTCGGAAGTTATCGCTACCGCAGCTGTAGAGTTTTGGCCGGGTTGAGTGCTAGCCATGAAGACCCCTACTCTTCTCGGTGGCTCAAAGGGGTCCGGAATACTGCTGCCATCGGAACAGCCCCCAAGCCCACCATCCTGCAATTGGTATAAAGAATCCGTCTCACCAGTGGACGACTCACCATCAGATTAGACGGCCGTCTCACCACCGTCCACGGATCCTTCAGAAAGTTCTCCTCCATGGATGCAACCCATGAAGGCACGCTTCACGGCGGGCTGAGCCCGGGCGGGTCTCGCACACTGAGCCGTCTCGACGATGTCGGTGCAGATGTCCGCCTCAGGGCCCGGCTCGCCAATCCAGCCGATGAAGACGTGGATTCCGCTGAAGGGGACCCGGTACCCGTACTCAATTGAGTTGGCGTCGGGACCCCAGCCGGCGTCGTCGATGTAGAGCTTGCCGCGATGACTCTTGGTCATCCGGCCCACAACGTATCCCTTGAGCCCTTCGAAGTTTCCCTTCAAGAACTCAAATCCATCGTGCGCTGGCCCCACAGTGGGCGCCAACTGTCATGGAATTGTCACGACAGATGTCCTCGTGAAAGGACTTAGTCGTGGAGCCATCGCAACTAGGAAGCTTAAAGGGGTTAAAGTGGGGCAAAGGATACGAGGGTTTATACTAGTTCGGCCCCTTGCGGTGAAGGTAAAGGCCTAATCCAGTTGAGGTGAAATTGCTAGGGTTTCGATTACCAGGGAGCAAATCTGCTATGCCCGGTTCTCGATTTGATGTTACTTTCCCTAAGCCGCCGGCGGGTCGTCCCCTTATATATACGGGTTGACGCCCTACAGCCTACAGAGTCCCGGCCGGCTCATAAACAGTGTCCGGCTCGGTGACTAGTTAATCTTGCCTTATAACACAAGTCATGCCATTACGGCGGGTTATCACTATGGGCCTTAAGTTGCCTGCGGGCTTCAGGCCCTTTATTGAACCGCCATTTTCAAGCTTGATATTGGGCTTCATATGATGAATCGCCATAGCGTAAATCGGCCCCTCCTAGGCGGGTTACACTAATAGTTATATCCCCAACAGAATCGCTTCGAAATAGAGGCTTGTGGTGGCGATAAAATTCTTCTGGTTCACTTTTTGTGGTTACCGAATATTGGGTATTGATAGGACCGGAATTAGGTCAAACGGAGGCTCGGGAGGCACATGGATCCTAGGGCCACTTGTGCCCCTGATTTAAGAATTTTGCATTCTTCTTTGCATGGTTGTAAGACATATAACATGTGGGCTATTATTGCTCGTTGGCTGAGTAGGAATATGCTAGTAGTGGTGATATTTACGGGGGGTTTATGCCTCTTGTATTGTTGCTCATCTTGGGGTACCTATTAGATTCAACATGACATAACATGTGGGCTATTATTGCTCGTTGGCTGAGTAGGAATACGCTAGTAGTGGTGATATTTATGGGGGGGTATGCCTCTCGAATTGCTGCTCATCTTGGGTACCTATTAGATTCAACATGATTATGAACTCCCCATGAGTTTCCTAGACTTCGCGTTGTGCGTTTTCATGGACTTATTGAGTATGGAACGAATGAATATATATATAAATTAAAACTTGATATGTATCATTCTATTACTATAACCCGGCCTGCTCTGACCTTAGTTGATCACGAGGTAAAACCTAGATATCATGTCACTTTGTAGGAAGCTGAAGCGCATCAAGCACCGGAAGCTATCCATCTGGCGGAGGCCAATTTGCATAATGCTAGGCAAAGTTTCAGTTTTGATATGTACCGTCACCATCAGTAGCCATCAGCCAACACTGGTACATCGATGTGCTATACAAGCGGTTGTTAACCCCTTTCCGCGATGGTGTTTGGAATAGTCGCCAAGTGAGTGTGGGCGATAGGGGGGTCCTTCCCACACGACCCAGAAACCATCAGGGATAGGCCCTCCTGGCTCACTGGCTGGGGCAAAATGAGCTCGTGTGCAATCTGGTGGGGCATCGAAACCCAATTGTTTCCGTTCGTATGTACATCCCACACGGTGAATCCCAGAAAATCATTTCCGTTCGTATGTATATCACACACAGTTCTTTGTGTGGAAACCTTTGTGCAAGGTGGCCTAACGCAAACAGTTCGCTGTCGGAAGCCGTGTGTGATTGTTAGTTGATCGAACACGCCTACTTTCTAGAAACCGTGCGGGTTGTCTGAGTTCATTGCCCATGGTGCTGTCTGAGTAACCATCTGCAATAGAAAACCCCAATAAGCAGGGTAATTAGCCTATTATTGATGTTCCATGTACTAATCAAATTGATATTTCTTATAAAACACACCAGATATTTCATATATGTATAACAGCAACCAGGATTTCATAATCGAATTACATCAGATAGCTTCGGCACTCAGTTACGCCATTACACAACAGCACCAAGTTTCACATGCAACATCAAAAACCTTTGGAAAGTAGCATCATACACGATAAATAGACAGATGAATCTCATCTGGGAAACTGCAGAAGCGGAAGGCAAATGTTGAGCCTTCAATGATGTTGAATGTCCTTGCAACTTTAGGCCAGTGGCTATGGATAATTGCCCGCCCAACCTTCATCCTCTTCAGCAAGACTTTAATATTGTACCGTGGATGTTGAATGAATACCTTCCTCGCCTCTTGACCATGTAGGTGGTTTGAGAGGTACTCATCGGTGAACTGCTTTGAAAAGTACTGAAAACAAAGATATGCATAAATCGCTGTTATAAATTTTGAAATGGCGCAAGGGGTAAAAACAAGGTAAAAGAGTTAGTACCATTCTATAGTTGACTGATGTCTTCTTCATTGTGCAAACAAAGATCTTGCTGTTATTCGTCGCAAGTTTCTTCATCCTAACAATCTTTCTGAGTTTCTTGACTTGACTGATATTCATGGACATCTCATTTCCCCATATACAAAATGGGTCGAACAGTGGGTCTAAGCCTCTGACAGCAGGACCTACATGTGCAAGACCAAATTGTAAGAAACCTAAATATTAGAATGATTCCTGCAACTGCACAATAATGTGCTATTAGCAAAAGGACCATGCTTGAACAAACCTCGATGGTAAACCGCAGTGTCTCCCATTGTTTCCCTGCAACACACATAAGGAAGATCTTGATCAGGTTAACTGAGAGTTGCCATACTATCAGTAGAATATGTATTGAGTACAGCTAAATTTGATTGGTGTCACATGCATAACAATACAAAATTGTACCCACATCAAATGAAAATCAAATTGCATAACTGAACCAAACAGTTAAATGGACAACAGACCAAATGAAGCAAAATAGTTAACTGAGCACGACATTGCAGAATAGAAACATGTACTAGAAGATAAGACAGTTAACAAAACAAAGAATGCTTGAGAATAGTACTAGGAAATGTAGCAATTGTTGGACCAAAGTGTTAACTGAACATTACATTTCAGAGGACCAAACTGTTAACTGAACATCAGATTGCATATTAACATTACAGAGGACAAATCACTAGAAGGCACTGGCGGTGGCCTCGAGAAAACAACACGAACTGTATTTTAAAGTAGACAACCGCGTGGCGGTGTCGATGGTGGCCTCCAAGACGAGGTGCTCCTCCAAGATCTGGTGGTCGGCACACATGGCAGCCATAGCGACCTCGTGCGCACATGCGGCCGCATGCTACTGAGCTCCACGTTATACTGCGTGCAAAATGGCTGTGGGCGGCGCTTAATTCGAGTAGGAGGACAGTGATTTCGGCGGAAGGTGTAGCGCCGTCGGTCGGGGCATGTGGGATGGAAAAGGAGGAGGATGATGTGGGTGGGGTGTGGATTACCTGACCATATCGATGAGGCCGCATAGCAAGAAGAAGGGTCGGTGGCGAGGAGGCCGCACAACAAGAAGAAGGGTCGCCGGCGAGGAGGCGGCGCTGCAAGAAGTAGGGTCGTCGGCGAGGAGGAGGCGCTGTGAGGAGAAGGGTAGCCGACGAGGAGGCGGCGCTATAAGAAGAAGGGTCGCCGGCGAGGAGGCTGAGCTGCCAGTAAGCAACATTGAAGGTTTGAACTTGGAAAGCAAGGAGGAACAGTGTAAATGTGGCTTTTGGTGGGAGGGAGGGGGCGGGGAGATAGATATTTCCGCGATGGGCAAAACATTTCGCTCGGTGCCGCGAGAAACTGGTGCGCAAGTGTGGTTCAAGCGGGGGTGGTGGACTGTAGACGATGAAGCTTCCTGCGTAAGCCAGACAACATGGTGCGCCAAGATATTTTATATCACATCCTGATACGTCTCCAACGTATCTATAATTTATGAAGTATTCATGCTATTATATTATCCATCTTGGATGTTTAATGGGCTTCACTATGCACTTTTATATTATTTTTTGGACTAACCTATTGACCCAGAGCCCAGTGCCAGTTCCTGTTTTTCCCTTGTTTCAGTGTTTCAAAGAAAAGGAATATCAAACGGAGTCGAAATGGAATGAAACCTTCTGGAGAAGTTATTTTTGGAAGGAAAGCTACCCGATGGACTTGGAGTGCACGTCAGGGGCCACGAGGTAGGGGGGCGCGCCCACCCCCCTAGGGTGCGCCCTCCACCCTCGTGGGCCCCTCGTGGCTGCCTTGACGTACTTCTTCCGCCTATATATATCCATATACCCTAAAACGACCGGGGAACAAAATAGATCGGGAGTTCCGCAGCCGCAAGCCTCTGTAGCCACAAAAAACCAATCGGGACCCTGTTCCGGCACCCTGCCGGAGGGGGGAACCTTCACCGGTGGCCATCTTCATCATCCCTGCGCTCTCCATGACGAGGAGGGAGTAGTTCACCCTCGGGGCTGAGGGTATGTACCAGTAGCTATGTGTTTGATCTCTCTCTCGTGTTCTTGATTTGGCACGATCTTTATGTATCACGAGCTTTGCTATTATAGTTGGATCTTATGTTGCTTCTCCCCCTCTACTCTCTTGTAATGGATTGAGTTTTCCCTTTGAAGTAATCTTATCGGATTGAGTCTTTAATGATTTGAGAACACTTGATGTATGTCTTGCCGTGCGTATCTATGGTGACAATGGGATATCACGTGATTCACTTGATGTATGTTTTGGTGATCAACTTACGAGTTCCGCCCATGAACTTATGCATAGGGGTTGGCACATGTTTTTGTCTTGATTCTCCGGTAGAAACTTTGGGGCATTCTTTGAGGTTCTATGTGTTGGTTGAATAGATGAATCTGAGATTGTGTGATGCATATCGTATAATCATACCCACGGATACTTGAGGTGACATTGGAGTATCTAGGTGACATTAGGGTTTTGGTTGATGTGTGTCTTAAGGTGTTATTCTAGTACGAACTCTCGGGCTGTTTGTGACACTTATAGGAATAGCCCAACGGATTGATTGGAAAGAATAACTTTGAGGTGGTTTCGTACCCTACCATAATCTCTTCGTTTGTTCCCCGCTATTAGCGACTTTGGAGTGACTCTTTGTTGCATGTTGAGGGATAGTTATATGATCTAATTATGTTATTATTGTTGAGAGAACTTGCACTAGTGAAAGTATGAACCCTAGGCCTTGTTTCCTAGCATTGCAATACCGTTTACGCTCAATTTTATCATTAGTTACCTTGCTGTTTTTATAATTTCAGATTACAAAAACCTATATCTACCATCCATATTGCACTTGTATCACCATCTCTTCGCCGAACTAGTGCACCTATACAATTTACCATTGTATTGGGTGTGTTGGAGACACAAGAGACTCTTTGTTATTTGGTTGCAGGGTTGTTTGAGAGAGACCATCTTCATCCTACGCCTCCCACGGATTGATAAACCTTATTTCATCCACTTGAGGGAAACTTGCTACTGTCCTACAAACCTCTGCACTTGGAGGCCCAATAACGTCTACAAGAAGAAGGTTGTGTAGTAGACATCAAGCAGTTTCTGGCGCCGTTGCCAGGGAGGTGAATGCTTGAAGGTATATCTTTAGATCTTGCAATCAAATCTTTTAGTTTCTTGTTTTAGCACTAGTTTAGTTTATATAAGAAAACTACAAAAAATGGAATTGAGTTTGCCTCATACGCTTCATCTTTTTAATATCTTTCGTGAGTATGATGGGAAGGAAAATTGTGCCAAAGTGTTAGAAGAAGAATGCAGTAAAATGTTTGGCACTAAATCTTTGAATGATGAGCATGATTGCAATGTTGTTAGTATAAACTCCTTGAATATCCATGGTACTAATGATGATTGCACTAGTTATGATGAAAATGTCTTCTATAAACATGTCAATTTTTGTGGAGTATGGGTTTGCAAGTACACACCAAATAGGGAAGATAGATATTGCAAGAGGCATAAGTATTTAGAAACTAAATTATTGCAAGAAAGTCTTGATGTTTGTGCTGAAAAATTCAATATTTTTCGCGCCCCTTGTGAACTTTGCAATGAACATGGTCATTTAAATCTCCAATGCAAATTATTTCATGACCGAATCGTGTCCAAAATTTGTGATGACTTGATTTCCCTTGCACATTATAATGAACTTAGTTTGCTTATGGGTTACGAAGAAATGAAACGTATAACTGAGGGTATTCCAAAGTTTAATCTTGATAGAATTCTTGATTTTGATCTAGAGAAGATTTATATGTATTGTGCGGTGAATTGCATTGAAAATCCTTATATTGCCAATTACATAAAGAAAAGAAAACAAATAGAAGATGAAGAGAATACTAATGAAAGGGAATAGACTTCCCAATATCCTCCTATTATCTCTTATGATGAATCAGGTAATGAGGAGGAGCCTTCTATTTAACCAATCTCATCAATAAGGAGCTCAAAAGGAAGAGTTAAACCCACACATGATGGGGTGAAGAAGAAGAAAAGAAAAAGGAAGAGAGGTAGAAAGACATCTCCCCCAAATAATGTTGCTCCTATTACTGTTGTACCTCATGAGAATGAAGATGATGCACTTGATGATGATCTTGTTATGCCTATTGCTTGTTGTGATGATTATGATTGGGAAGATAATGATACTTCTTATGATCTTGAAAATCTTTTTGGCACTTGCTTGGAATATGACAATTGCTATACTATTGGTGCTATCCATACTATTAATGATGAGAGTGATTATGCTTATGATATGAAAAGGCCCAAGCTTGGGGATGCTATGTTTGATGAAGATGATGTTTTTGAGAATATATTTGCTGCAATTAATGTTTGTCCCAAGCTTGGGGATGCTATGTTTAATGAAGATGATATTTTTAGCCTCTCAAGTTTTGATATGCAAAGTTGTTATGATGATAGCATGCCTTCTACCTATGATGATTATATTGATGAAAGTGGGTTTGGAAGAGTGTCAACTTTAGGAAGTAGTGATCCCACTATTTTGGAGGATGTTGAATCTTATAATATTTATGAAATTGGATTTGGAGAGGTATGACTTTATTTAGTGATGTATCCACTATTTCGGAAGAGGTTTCAATCGATTATGATGAGAACAAAGTTGCTACTTATGATGATTATTGTGATGAAACTTATGCTATAAAGAGTAGTTATGATTATATTTATAAAACTTGTCATGATTATGATTACCCTTTTTTGGAACATTACTCTTTTAATGTGGAAACAATTTATAGTATTCAAGTCTCTTATGATACTCCCACTATTCCGAATGAGAAGAATTTTGCTTGTGTGGAGAGTAGTAAATTTTCTATGCAAGTAGTTCATGAAAAGTATGCTTTAGGTGCTGGTTATATTGTTGAATTCATTCATGATGCTACTGAAAATTATTATGAGGGAGGAACATATGCTTGTAGGAATTGCAATAATATCAAGTTTCCTCTCTATGTGTTGAAAATCTTGAAGTTATGCTTGTTTTACCTTCCTATGCTAGTTGATTATTGTTCCCATAAGTTGTTTGCTCACAAAATCCCTATGCATAGGAAGTGGGTTAGACTTAAATGTGCTAGTCATATTCTTCATGATGCTCTCTTTATGTTTCAATTCTTATCTTTTTGTGAGCATCGTTGAAATCATTATGCCTAGCTAGGGGCGTTAAACGTTAGCGTTTGTTGGGAGGCAGCCCAATTTTATTTTAGTTTCTTGCTTTTTGGTTCTGTTTAGGAATAAATAATCCATCTAGCTTCTGTTTAGATGTGGTTTTGTGTTTTAAATTAGTGTTTGTGCCAAGTAGAACCTTTGGGAAGACTTGGGTGAAGTCTTTATGATCATGCTGTAAAAAACAGAAACTTTAGCGCTCATGAGATTAGCTTGAACTTTTTACTGGAGAGTGATATTGTTGGGGAACGTAGCAGAAATTCAAAATTTTCCTACGTGTCACCAAGACCTATCTATGGAGAAACCAGCAACGAGGGGAAGGAGAGTGCATCTACATACCCTTGTAGATCGCTAAGCAGAAGCGTTCAAGTGAACGGGGTTGATGGAGTCGTACTCGTCGTGATCCAAATCACCGATGACCCTAGTGCCGAACGGACGGCACCTCCGCGTTCAACACACGTACAGCCCGGTGATGTCTCCCATGCCTTGATCCAGCAAGGAGAGAGGGAGAGGTTGAGGAAGACTCCATCCAGCAGCAGCACAACGGTGTGGTGGTGGTGGAGGAGCGTGGTGATCCAGCAGGGCTTCGCCAAGCACCGCGAGATATGAGGAGAAAGAGAGGTAGGGCTTCGCCAACAAGAGAAGAAACTTCGTCCAGGGGCTGCTCCTTTGCCTCCACTATATATAGGGGGAGAGGGGGGGGGCTGCGCCCCCACCTAGGGTTCCACCCTAGGGGCGGCGACCAGCTCAGATCCCATCTGGTGGGGCGGCCAGGGGGGAGAGGGGAAACTTGCCCCCCCAAGCTAGGTGGTGCGCCCCCTCTCCAAACCCTAGGCGCCTTGGGCCCTTGTGGGGGGAGCACCAGCCCACTTGGGGCTGGTCCCCTCCCACACTTGGCCCATGCAGCCTTCCGGGGTCGGTGGCCCCACTTGGTGGACCCCCGGACACCTCCGGTGGTCCCGGTACACTACCGGTGATGCCCAGAACACTTCCGGTGGACAAAACCATACTTCCTATATATAAATCTTTACCTCCGGACCATTCCGGAACTCCTCGTGACGTCCGGGATCTTACCCGGGACTCCGAACAACATTCGGTAACCACGTACATCTATTCCCTATAACCCTAGCATCACCGAACCTTAAGTGTGTAGACCCTACGGGTTCAGGAATCATGTAGTCATGACCAAGACATATCTCCGGCCAATAACCAACAGCGGAATTTGGATACCCATGTTGGCTCCCACATGTTCCACGATGATCTCATCGGATGAACCACGATGTCAAGGATTCAATCAATCCCGTATACAATTCCCTTTGTCTATCGGTATAGCACTTGCCCGAGATTCGATCGTCGGTATCCCGATACCTTGTTCAATCTCTTTAGGTACGGAGAGAGTACTTACAAAGGAAGAACAAAAGAGGAGCATGCTAAAGAAGAGCAAGCAGATTTTGGATAATAAAATGCCGGTTGGCCACACATGATGAACCAGAGCGCATAGAGAACACAACTCCCTGCTGTCCCTTGATATGTGGCGCATGTGCTTTTCGAAAGTAAAGTAGAAACATTAACTGACCAATTAAACATTCTCTATTTTAGTACATGTCAGCATCATATCAGATTCGTATTTGAGCAACTAAGTTTGGAATTATGAGTGGAAGCTTGATGGGTTGAGGAGCACTGCTTGCACCTACGATAATAGTACTGAATATATGGGAATGTCTACATGCAAGTCGCCTGACTTTCGTCATTTGGGTCAGTCAACCATTTCAGGCGGTTGGATGAAGATCCTATGTCTCCTAACCCTTCTTCTTCCTCGCCTCTTATTCTTCCCCTAAAGACCACCGTACGGTTCGCTGACCGAACCACCGACCCCCGCCCTCCCCTGAACGGCCCACCACCTCCGATCTTTCGCTGCCCCCGGCCATCCCTCTAGCTAAACCCACCCCCACCCGCGTCGAGTTCTGCCACCGGCGAGGCCCCACGATAGCTCGACGTCAGCCCCCACAACCACTGTCCCCACCCGAAACCCTAAGATAGATAATGGGGCAGCCCTCCGGCGAGCTCCTTCCTTCCCACCGATGAACTCCGGCGAGCTCTCAAAAATCGACTGACACAATTTTGAAATTTAGTCTACTGTCATTTAACTAGTGTGGAATATAAAAGGGGAAAACCATAAGCATTGCAAGTATAGTGTTGAGCGTGCCAAGGCGGATCTGAAGGTGCAAACCGGAGAAAGGCAACTTCGCAACCAATGTTTGCTTTCAACTAACAAGTAAGTGATGGAGAAGAAATCATAGTAAAGCAGTGGCGATCTATTTTCTTGTTGCGATAAATAAGTTGACCAAATACGAAAGAGTACTGCCTCTGGTGCGGCGCCGTGTATGCATCTGCTGAGATTTTGACAGTGCTGCGGTAGCGATGGCCGTCTGCGGTGTGGAAGAAGATCTAGCTGGGTAGACAGTGGCGGCGGGGAAAATATCCCGGTGCGGTGGACAAGACGGTCGTAGAAGCGGTGCTGGCAAGGTGGACGACGGTGGGGATGAAGCGAGAGGACGGAATGCAAGGATCCTGGTCTGAAGCCGTGGATGAGAGAGGTCGATCTCTTGTAATGGACGATGGTGTTGGGGTATCAGCTCCAGCATGGTGGAGGAGGACGGCGGTGGATGGGGTGGCGGACGGAGGAGGCTGGGGTGGAGAGGGTGTTTTGGCGCCCACGGAGTACAAATGGGGAAATGGAAGGAGAGAGGAAGGGGGGAACCATGTCTTCAGGGCGCGCTTGTCTCAAATGCGAGGAAATTTACAAACTTAGCCGCCGTTTAAAATTTCCTACATCACAGCAATATTAGTCGGTCGGGGATAGGACGGTAATCTCGCATACACCGAATATTTGCCGATGGAGATTTCGGCCGACGAGAGTTTGTTTTCGTGCCCACCGTGTACGAATCAAGGAGGGAGGCGATTTCGAACGAGGAGACACTGTGTTTTGGCGCCCACCATGTATGAATCTGGGTGAGAGGCAGTTATGTCATGTTTCAGTAAAATTATAAACCTACCCCTATCGAAACCTATAGAAATCGAGCCGTCAGGCTTTGCGTGTCATGGATAGGCAGTAATTTCCATCTCGCAGATTTTGGTTTCAGGCGGTTACTGCGACTTCCCCTGCTTTGATCAAACTTTTGCAGAGAAAGAGTGCATGTTTACTGTGCCAACTCAATTCGAATCTAGTTTGTATTCTATTTTTGTTC
This sequence comes from Aegilops umbellulata, assembly GCA_032464435.1. Classification (NCBI taxonomy): domain Eukaryota; kingdom Viridiplantae; phylum Streptophyta; class Magnoliopsida; order Poales; family Poaceae; genus Aegilops; species Aegilops umbellulata. The sequence goes on from CP136057.1 coordinate 239,650,031, forward strand.
GGGCAAGATCCATTTTCGATTGGAATACAATTCTATATACATCATTTTTTATATACTTTCAAAAGCACAACACCCTTTATACATAAATATGGTTTACAAATGGCATGATCTCAGATTCATAAGGCTGGATCCGTCTTAATTTGGATTGTTAAATATTTGAAACCACTTTTATGTGAAATCCAATGTATGCATTCCTCGATAACTTGTTGGCGTTCTGGGAACGGGGGTCCCCAGACTTGCCTGCCTGCGGCCCGCGGCGTGGCTCAAAAGGGGGCCCAACACGGCCCATCTTCATCAACACAGACCCAAGACCCTCGCGAGGGGCCAAGCCTCGCGGGGCGGACGACACGGAGCTTCCTCAGGCACGGCCTCATTAGGCTAGCTCGCGAGGAGGCGGAGAGATCAAGGCGGGGGTACCTCACGAGGTGCCCGTGACGCAAGCCATGACGACCAAGGGCGCCAGGCGGGCGCCAGCCCGCGCAGTGTCCTCCTTTCCTCTTTGGTGCAAAGGGAGCAAGCGCAGGCGAGAGCATCAAGCAAAGGCACCCGTTTCGGTGCCACGAGACCAAGACCAGCCCAACGGCAGGGAGGATGTCATTGTGGATCCCAAGCCAGCGTCACCACCAGAGCCTTTGGCAGGCGAAGACCAACTTTAGTCAGGATAAGTGTACCATATATGTTCCCCTTCAAAATGGACAATTGTTGGCGCCCTTCCCGCTCAATATTTGGGAAGAGGCCCAGGGCCTTTGCCTATAAATAGGACTAGCCACCCCCAGGGTAGAAGGAGGGATCAATCGGGGGATCGATCGGAGAATCAGAGAGAGAGAGAGAGAGAGAGAGAGAGAGAGAGAGAGAGAGAGAGAGAGAGAGAGAGAGAGAGAGAGAGAAGGGTGACTGAACTCCTCCTAGAAGTTCATCGCCCCGGCCAAGAACAGACCCTCGCGAGGCTGTTCTTCCTTGTATTGTTCATCATCATCAGCCCAAGAGGCAATCCACCACGCCACAAACTGGAGTAGGGTATTACACCACAATGGTGGCCCGAACCAGTATAAACCCTGTGTCTCTTGTGCTGTTCTTTCCATAGCTTAGATCTTAGCGAGGCGGTGGGGTACAGGTAGGTAGGAGGCGTAATCTCCGTGCGCACCCCAGTGTTTGAACCTCAAGGGTCTGCCGGAACCCGAAATCCGACATAATTGTCTCCAATTAATGTGTGTTTCATGCGGGTTTTTTACTTCTCAAACATGTATAATGTGTTTCACACACGCAACATATAGTGTAATCCCGTTTAGACATTAATTGCATATAAACCATGCATTGTCTCTAATTAAAGAATCTATGGATCACTAATATTGATAAACTATGTAGCATTACACGTGTCCCCAAATTCAAATGAATATGCATGTTTGATACACCAATTTTCGTTATGATATTATCGATGTCGTGATCTCTAGTTTAAATATTTGAATCCCCTTTAATCCAGATATTCGTCTCATATAGCTATCACTCATGCTTATATATATCTCTAGACCTATACACCTTCACCATCTCTCGGGTATCACTCGTTCTACTTGTATGTCGACAATGATCTTTTATCTTTGTAACATACTAACGGTGCTCTACCTTCACTCTATCTCTCTAAGTATATCTCACTCCCTACTATGTGTCTCTAACTATGATTCTCCCTGTGAAATCTCTTTCTCTCACACGAACACAAACTTCATCTCCTAGGGTCTCATTTCTCTCTACTATCCCCCTGTGTGCCACTCGCACACCCCCTCTCACAGAGAGATGTCTTGCGCTCCTTAGGTATGAGAAGCTACGACTCTTCCTCTTAAATATCTCTTTCTCACACACAAACACAGACTCTGTCTCTCAGGGTCTCATATCTCTCCACCATTATCTTGTATGTTTCTCACGCACACACTCTCTCCCTATAGATATCTCGCGTTCCCTGATATGTCTCTGTAGCTATCACTCTAGTTGTGAAATATATTTCTCTCTTGCAAACACAAAACTCCGTCTCTCGGGATCTCATTTCTCTCTGATATTTGTTTGTATGTGACTCACATGCACCCTCTCTCTCTATCTCTGTCATGCCCACACACATAACTCAGCCTTCTGATCCACTCAATTCTTATCTCTAACACACACACTAGCTAGCATCTTTATCTTTCTGTTTATTTGTTTCTCCATCAACCTTCTTTCTCGCCCTCGCTCTTGCTTCCTATCACGCACACTATATATGTTTCTCTCTACATGCAGTCATGCGCCCTCTTTTTATCTTTCTCTCACACACACATAACTTCACCCGCTGAACCACTCGGCGGTCATCTCCAACACTCAAACTAGCCGATGTCCCTCTAGCTAGCATCTCTATCTCTCTATCTATCTGTAGTTTCTCCATCAACATTTCTTTCTCGCACACACTCTTGCTTCCTATCACGCGCACTATATCTGTCTCTCCATACATGCATCTATAGGTTGATCTCTTTTGCACAATCGTTGTGTCTTGCTCCCTCTGCTCGCCATAGATGCATGATCCAACCCACACCACTGTCTCTTAAAGACAAAAACACATGCTCAATTATCGGGCCTTCTTCCCTCCACTCTCACATGCATGCATATTGTCATACCGATTCGTATCTCCCATGTCGTTGATCTCATGACTTATGTCTTCTTTGTTTTATCTCGATCATGCGCGCGCGCACACACATCCCACGTATACATGTATACCTCTTGCACATGCACGTTCAAGGTCTCCTATGTCTCCATACGTAGTTAATTACCCTCAGCCCTAACCCCGCATTGAATCGTTCTCTTCTTGTGTGCACATAACTTCCGCCTGGATGGGTAAAACACCCACTCACACTTAACAATCTCCTTCTAGCTACCCCCTCTCTCACTCTTCCCCTACATCTCTGAAACCAATAAGACCATCCCTTCGTTTAATTCCTGCCTGCATGCACCATCGATATATATAAGTCTTCCTCGGCGTCTCTCGAACAAACACGTTCTCTCGATGTCGACTCCTCTCACGCGCACATGCCTTCTCTTCCCTCTCTGCGGGCCTCTTCTCTCTCGCACCCCCTCGTTGGTCGCCTTTGCCATACACATCACCTCTCTACGATGAAGCCACACACACTTAAATTACTTTTGCCACCGAAGACTCCGCTTTACACACACGCACGCACACACACACACACACACACACACACACACCCAAACACACGCACACACACTAAGACTCCATCTCTCTCACACATGCTCTAGGCGGAGCATTTGTTCCTCCCACCCTTCGTCCAACCTTACCCGTAAGATAAACAATCACCTTAATTTACTTGTATAACATGGAAAATTTCCACTTTACTTTAGTAGTTAGCAAACTTCTCATAATTATATAAAGCAAATCACGAGCAGGAAGTAATATTTGTTTTACACAACCACGTTAACATGGCCACATAAATCGCTAGTTAAAGTGTAATACCATTATACTTATATTCCAATTCAAAAGGTTGAGTACATATCTGAAGAGTAGAGTCGCACACACGCTCTTTGTCTCTCAGAATCTCACACACATACCAGTTACGTGACGCCCCCTTAAGCAGACCCGCATGTTACAATTTGTGCACTCGCGGGTACACGTGATGGTGCACATTTATTTAAGATGGACGGTGAACCCAAACAGTAGCTGCATTCATTCCCCTCCTGCTGCCTCTTCTCTAGTCACCATCGCCCGATAGCCATGGCCCGGCTGAAGGTAACGACATACGCCATACTCCCGCCGGAGCAGCGCTTTAATTTGGAGGTGGCGCGCAGCCCGCATTGCAGCCGCCCTGCCTCCGGAGTCTGGACTAGCCGGAGCTGAACGAGGAGGCATTGGAGGCGGAGCAGCACGCGGAGACGGAAGAGGAGAACGATGACACGGAGCCGGAACAGGAGAACGACGACGCGGGCGAAGCGGATCCGGAGGAGGACGATGATTTCCATTATACTCAGACTTAAAGGGACTGGTAAGAGAAAGGAAATTTTAGTGGTCATGCATGCGTATTTTTGTGCTAGCACTCCTATATAAGGGTTGACCGGTCGCTTCCCACGGACGTGCGCGGGCGGTGGAAAAGGAAGGAGAAGGGAAGCAGGCTATGGAGTACGCCAGTTCCAGCACGAGCTCCAAGGAACGTCTGTGCCAAACAATGCATAGTTTTACAGTATAGTCTAGGGGAGTATGAATTGGCCTTTAGGTTGCGTGTGGATGACATGGCTGCAACATGCAGGTTGCAGTTCAACAGCCTACCGCTCCGCTTTGCACGGTTTGGTCACGCAAGATTTGCATGCACGCATTTTACGCACATACTTGTCGAAGGCGTGCTCGAAAAAGGGCGACCAGGTACGCTAATCCGCATTGGTCCATGCGCCCAGAAAACAACTAATCCCAGTCGCTATAAATGTCGTGCGTGCTTTAATTTCAGGCTAGTGGATGGACACGAACCTGCCGTACAACGAACCACCCGCCAGCTCCCTAATCTCTACTCTTATAATAATAATCTATATCTATCTATCTCTATCTCTCTTCTACTACTCTACTACCACTCTTATAAAAAATAGAGTTGGTGATGATAGTGTGCCTGCCATCCTGCAATATAGGCCGTCCGATTTATATCTGACGGATAGGAAGAAAAACTATGGCAATTTTGCAAAAAGATACCCACACCCCTCTCCAAATTTGCAAATAAGGCCTTCCGTCGTCTATCATTTTCTCTCACAAGATAAACTACTCATACAAATGCATCTTGATGTTAGGTGCAACGCACAAGGTTGTTTCCTTGGGGGTCTCTCCAGCGCGGCGTGGCTATAGTTGCATGTTGACGCCCCTTGAGATGCTGACATTGAGGGGCACTCAGATTTTGTCCGATGAGTAGGTAAGTGATGAGTTTGATCACGTAGTAAATGCATTCTAAAGACTACTTCCGTGTCCATTTCCTAATTCCCCCGCCGCCCACGATTTCACATGTTAGGCTTGGTGCCGGTGGAGATTGGCTTGCATATGTACGGGAGGGTACCAACATCAATTTGCACAACATTTACAACGGTGACACTGTTCCCATAGAAGCTTTGTCCAACATTGGGATCAGCCATGCAATGGGCCATCGCTTTAATGGGTACGACGAAACCACGGTGAGATTGAAGAAGATAGCAATCCCAGAACCCCGATAAGGTCGTCCGCCAACCAAAATTACACTCTCATCATGGTGTTCGACATCGTTATTGCTTTCACGAACCCTGTACATGGCGGTTAAAGGTGGACCATGCTGTCTGCGGCCGATTTGTTGCCGTACAAGTACGAAGATGTTGTGCTCCTTTCTAACCGCATCTTCGCGGTGACAAACCAGGGGACTTGTTTCGTATGGGACACATTCTATGGTATACTCCCTCTCTCCAGTTTATTTGTTTTGAATTTTTTTTCATTTATAAGTTTCAAATTCAAATTTAGAGCTCCCCATCACATGTTGAGATTACAGTGTCCGTTAAATCGTTGTGTGCATGTACTTTTTATTGGTCATTTATATTGGTCACGCATGCATGCATTGCAAGTAACGTTTTTTACCACAATTTCTTAGGAAACCGAGTGCAATAATTGAGTAGTTTTGCAAACTACTGGTACTACACTTGAAACGATTGAAAATCAATACCACCACCACGCCCGCGTCTGACCACCCTGGCCGAACCATACCCCCTCCGCGCGTGCTTCCCGCGTGAAACGGTCAGCGTCGCCTCGGAGCGTCAGTGCCGCATTAATGCCCTGCCAGAGCAAAGGCGACCTCTCACTGGCGCCGGCTTTCAAGCAACGCGACGGTCGAGAGAGCGTCGCTTCCCGGTGCATGCGACTGCTCCGCCTCGAGGATGGCCATAGTTTGGATGAGTCTCCATCATGGGGAGTGAGAGGATCGAGAAGAGGTGTCTAGAGGGGGGTGATTAGACACTTAGTGCCAAAAGTTGCAGTTTTTAATATTCTTAAGTTTAGGTGAAGTTTAAGCACAACTTTAATGAACACAATACATATCAAGCAAGTATGCAAAGAGTATATGAGCAGCGGAAAGTAAAGCATGCAACTTGCAAGAATGTAAAGGGAAAGGGTTTGGAGTATTCAAACGCAATTGGAGACACGGATGTTTTTGGCATGGTTCCGATAGGTGGTGCTATCGTACATCCATGTTGATGGAGACTTCAACCCACGGAGGGTAACGGTCGCGCGAGTCCACGGAGGGCTCCACCCACGAAGGGTCCACGAAGAAGCAACCTTGTCTATTCCATCATGGGCGTCACCCATGAAGGACTTGCCTCACTAGCGGTAGATCTTCACGAAGTAGGCGATCTCCTTGCCCTTACAAACTCCTTGGTTCAACTCCACAATCTTGTCGGAGGCTCCCAAGTGACACCTAGCCAATCTAGGAGACACCACTCTCCAAGAAGTAACAAATGGTGTGTTGATGATGAACTCCTTGCTCTTGTGCTTCAAATGATAGTCTCCCCAACACTCAACTCTCTCTCACAGGATTTGGATTTGGTGGAAAGAAGATTTGAGTGGAAAGCAACTTGGGGAAGGCTAGAGATCAAGATTCATATGGTAGGAATGGAATATCTTGAGCTCAACACAAGGGTAGGTGGTTCTCTCTCAGAAAATGTGTATTGGAAGTGAAGATCTGTTCTGATGGATCTCTCCACAAATGAAGAGTGGGTGGAGGGGTATATATAACCTCCACACAAAATCTAACCGTTACACACAATCTGCCAAACTCGATGGGACCGAATAGTTAAACTCGGTCAGACCGATTCAGCAAACCTAGTGACCGTTAGGATTTTCGGTGGGACTGAGATGCAACTCGGTAGCACCAATATGGTTAGGGTTAGGGCATAACGTAATCTCGGTGTGACCGATTACACAAACTTGGTGGGACCGATTTTGGTAATAAGCTAACCAGAGAGTTGGTCAGGCAAACTCGGTGAGACCGATTACACAAACTCGGTGAGACCGATTTGGTAATAAGCTAACCAAAGGATTTGCATTGTAATCTCGGTAGTACCGATTGCGCAAACTCGGTGGGACCGATTTTGGCAATGGACATACACAGTGAGATTGCAATCCCATCTCGGTGAGACCGAGATCCCTATCGGTGAGACCGATTTGCTAGGGTTTGTGGCAGTGGCTATGACATGTGAACCTCAGTGGCTCCGGATAGGAAGAATCGGTGGGGCCGAGTTTGACTTTAGGTTTGGGTCATATGTGGATGTGGAAAGGTAGTTGAGGATTTTGGAGCATATCACTAAGCACATGAAGCAAGAGGCTCATTAAGCAACACCTCATCCCTCCTTAATAGTATTGGCTTTTCCTATGGACTCAATGTGATATTGGATCACTAAAATGGGAAATGTAGAGTCTTGATCTTGAAGCTTGAGCCAATCCTTTATCCTTAGCATCTTGAAGGGACTCCACATCCTTTAGTCCATGCCACTCCATTGTTGAACTTATCTGAAACATACTAGGTAAAAGTGTTAGTCCAACAAGAGATATGTTGACATTAGTTACCAAAACCACCCAGGGAACACTTGTGCTTTCAATCTCCCCCTTTTTGGTAATTGATGACAACATACATCAAAGCTTTAGATAAAGATATAGAGAATAGAAAGTAAAGCTTTGGAAAGACATGTAACATGCATGGGCTCCCCCTACATGTATGCAATCATGTGAATATGGAATATAGAAGCATGTGAATGCATAAACATGACAGAGTAAGCAATGTGTTACATGTATCTTGGCTATATGCATCAGAGCAAATGATGTGAATATGAGAAATGTACCTTCATGTTTATGAGTCCTTCTTGCAAACAGTATGTACATCAGCAAGAACTTCTCATTCACATGACTGTGATGCATATACTTACCTTGTGGTCTTGAGTTGGCTTAGGGTGGGATGAACCTGCGCAAACAAGGTTAGATAACACAGATACACCTACTAACCAGAGCAAACAAGAGAAACCACAAGAGAACCAAGACTGGGATGACATGTCTTGCTCCCCCTGAATCTAACATGATATATTGGGAGAAGATAGGAACGGAAAATCAGAGCAATAGAAAATAATCAACAGAGCTTGAGCTAAAGCAAGCAAACAAATAAACAAACATGTATTTCCCCTCTTAAAGACATGTGACATCTCTCCTCTTGAACACTAAGCATCTGGGGTCATTGATGATATTAGTTTCTCCCCCCTAAATATTCTCTTTTTCTCCCCCTATAGGAAAGATTAAGCTTTGATGTGATCTCTCTCTTCATATGGAAGAGTAAGCTTTGATGTGATCTCTCTCTCCCCCTTTGACATCAATTTCCAAGAAGGGTCTTCTAGACATGTGATACAAATGGGTTGGTCCTTGAGTCACAGAGATGCTGGTAGAGGACAAGAATCATTGAGTGGAGCTGGGGCAAATAGAAATCAGGAATAAGTGGCAAGTTGGTTTTCCTGTGATGAAACCGGTGACTCCGAGTTGTGTGTTTCGGTTGCACCGAGATATTTTGGTTAGACCGAAGAAAACAAACCGGTGTGACCGAGTTCATCAGAGTGAAACAGCTTGTCACCTCAGCTCACTAGAAAAGTAGAATCTCATAAAGATTTGCAAGGAATTAACTGAAAGATTTGCAATGAATTGGATGCAGAAAATGCAGAACAAAAAGGAAAGAGAAGAAAATAAAAGTTCTAGATGAAGTCAAATATGCAAGGGACAAGTGCAATAACACAGAAAGGAACACACGAGAAAACTTTATCTAGAGTTGGGCGGTGACAAAGTCACCTATGTTAGAGTATATTGACTTAGGAGTCAAGTGAGAGCACTTGATCATAGGTCATACTCATCATTTAAGCTCAAAATGGGGTTACCATTTTTCGTTTAAGCATCTTGATGTATTCACATCTTGTTGAGTTGCTTTGACTCATGACTTTGAGTAAAGCTTCTCTAAGATGGAATAACATACCTTGGGTGGTGGTGTGGGCCTAGCTCATGTAGTCAAACTTGTGTGGGTTGCTCAAGGTTGATGTAGGTCATCAAGAGTTGGGAGCATCACTTGGAGTTGGAGTTCATCTTCCTACATGGGTTAGTTTTGCAAGGAAAAGCACTTGTGTATCCAAAATGACAATTATAGGATTTATCATAGAATTTGTCAAAGGATATATTTGAATGGCTTCGTGCTTCCTTGTCTACAACCACCATTGTGTAGAGACTTGGTGATGTAGAGATTGCTCAAGATGTGAGTGTGTTGCAATCTCATAGAATTAGATTCTTCCAAGTACCTACACGGGTTAGATGGCATGCAAGGTGCAAATATATCCAAGACATATGAATAGCATCATAAGAGAATATCAAGGATTAGTCATAGGCTCCTGCCTCGCATGTATCAAATAGAGTTCCTACTCCAAGTTTGAAGCATCAATGATGTTCAATTCACCTCTTAACCTGCAAAACACTTTCTCATCAAGTGGTTTAGTGAATATATCCGCCAATTACTTATCGGTGCGAACATGCTTAAGGTTAATGTCCCCTTTGGCAACATGATCTCGAATGAAATGATGACGAACTTCAATATGCTTAGTTCGAGAATGTTGCATGGGATTGTGAGCAATTTTAATAGCACTTTCATTGTCACATAGCAATGGAACATGTTTCACATATATCCCATAATCTTTAAGAGTTTGGGTCATCCAAAGTAATTGAGCACAACATGAACCAGCGGCAATGTATTCCGCTTCAGCGGTGGATAAGAATACCGAGTTCTGTTTCTTGGAAGACCAAGACACAAGAGATCTACCAAGGAATTGACAAGTACCCGAAGTGGACTTTCTATCAACCTTGTCTCCGGCATAGTCCGAGTCGGAATAGCCAACAAGATCAAAAGAGGACCTCTTAGGATACCAAATGCCAAAATTTAGTGTATGGATTAAGTATCTCACTATCCTTTTCACAGCCTTAAGATGACATTCTTTAGGAGCAGCTTGATATCGTGCACACATGCACACACTTAGCATAATATTGGGACGTGAGGCACATAGATATAACAATGAATCGATCATAGAGCGATAAACCTTTTGATCAACCGGTTCACCATCTTTGGTCAAATCAAGATGTCCACTAGTAGGCATGGGTGTAGGCATACCTTTGCATTCTTGCATATTGAATTTCTTGAATAAGTCTTTAGTGTACTTCGTTTGAGAGACAAATGTACCTTCCTTAGTTTGCTTGATTTGCAAACCGAGAAAGAATTTGAGTTCACTCATCATAGACATCTCAAACTTCTCCGACATTAGCTTTCCAAACTTTTCACTAAAATGAGGGTTAGTAGAACCAAATATGATATCATCAACATAAATTTGGCACACAAATAGTTCTCCATTAACCCTTTTAGTAAAAAGAGTAGAATCAATTTTACCAATTTCAAATCCTTTTTCAGTAAGGAACTTGGTCAAGCATTTATACCATGCTCTGGAGCTTGTTTAAGACCATAAAGGGCTTTGTGAAGTTTGTAAACATGATTATGTTTCTTAGGATTAACAAAGCCGGGAGGTTACTTAACATAAACTTCCACCTCAATTTTGCCATTTAGAAAAGCACTTTTAATGTCCATTTGGTATAAGGTGATATCATGATTATTAGCATAGGCAAGTAGGATGCGAATGGACTCAAGTCTAGCAATGAGAGCATATGTCTCACCATAGTCCATAACTTCAACTTGTGTATAGCCTTGGGCGACGAGACGTGCTTTGTTGCGAATCACTTGTCCATCTTCATCTTGCTTGTTGCGAAACACCCATTTGGTACCAATGATGTTGTGGTTGTTGTCGGGATTCTCGACTAATGTCCACACTTGATTTCTCTCAAAGTTGTGTCGCTCTTCATGCATAGCATTTATCCAATCCGGATCCTTCAATGCTTCTTCAACCTTCATAGGTTCAATTTTAGAAATGAATGAGTAATGTTCACAAAAGTTAGCTAAACGAGTTTTAGAGCGAGTGATTCTCCCGGTTTGGATATCTTTGTAGATTTGCTCGACGGGATGATCTTTGGCAATTCTTGCTCGAACTTGTGTAAGCTTTTGCTTGGGTCGGGGTGGAACATCCTCTTCATATTGTTCTTCTTCTTCTTGGCCTTCTTCATTGTTGACGTTGTTGTTCTCTTGTCGTGGTGGAGAAGGAGGTTGTTGATGTTCATCTTGGTGTACTTCCTCGTTTTCTTCATCTTGACGTGTCCCACTTGTGGATGCTTCCGTATCAATTCTTGGTTCACCTTGACGTGAGGTAGAAGCTTCCACTTGGACGGACGAGGTATTCTCCTTCATTTCCGTTGGACGAATCTTGCCAGTGGACAAGTCTTGAATTGCTTCTGAAGGATCTTTGTCTCCTACATCAATTGGCAATTGCTCTACTTGCGAGCCGTTAGATTCATCAAACTTCACATCCACCGTCTCTTCAACCTTTCGGGTGAAATTGTTGTAGACACGGTAAGTGTGAGAGTTTGAGCCATAACCAAGTAGAAAACCTTCATGAGACTTAGGAGCAAATTTAGAACGACGATGCTTATCAAGAATGTAGCACTTTGAGCCGAATACTCGAAAGTATCCAACTTGGGGTTTGTTACCGGTGAGAAGCTCGTATGCCGTCTTGCCGAGTAGCTTGTGAAGATACAAGCGATTTGTTGCATGACAAGCTGTCTCAACTGCTTCCGCCCAAAAGTGCTTTGGCGTCTTGTACTCATCAAGCATCGTTCTTGCCATCTCGATAGGAGTCCGGTTCTTCCTCTCAACAACTCCATTTTGTTGAGGTGTGTACGTAGCCGAGAACTCGTGTGAAATCCCTTCTTCGTCAAGAAAGGTGTCCACATTTGCGTTCTTGAACTCCGTTCTGTTGTCACTCCGAACCTTCTTGATCTTCATGTCAAACTGATTTTGGGCCTTCCTAGCGAAGTTTTTGAAGATCTTTTGGACCTGCGACTTGTCATCAAGAAAGAACACCCACGTGAATCTTGAAAAATCATCAACTATGACTAGACCAAATGAGTTACCACCGAGACTCTTGTATGCATTTGGACCAAAGAGATCCATGTGAAGTAGCTCGAGTGGTCTTCTCGTGGTCATGATGTTCTTCACGCGGTGACTTCATCCAACTTGTTTCCCTGCTTGACAAGCACTACAAAGTCTATCCTTGTCAAATACAACATCTTTTATTCCAAGGATATGATCACCTTTAATAAGCTTATCAAGATTTCGCATTCCAACATGACCTAGTCTTCTATGCCACAACCAGCCTTTAGAAGATTTAGCGATTAAGCAAGTTTTAGGTTGAGCCTTGTTAGTGAAATCAACAATGTAAAGATCTCCTCTACGTATACCAGTAAAGACCATCTTATGATTGTCTCTACGAAACACTTGGCAATCTACTTCAGTGAATAAGACATTGAAACCGAAAACCGCAAGTCTAGAAACTGAAAGTAAATTGTATCCAAGGGATTCAACGAGCATGACATTTTGTATGGAGCTATCGTGTGAGATGGCCACCTTACCAAGGCCAACCACCTTACCCTTTGAATTATCACCAAAGGTGACATATTTTCGAGGGTCGTCATTTTCAGCAAGCTCACGGAACATCTCTTCATCTCCGGTCATATGATCAGTACATCCACTATCAAGGACCCACTCCTTTCCTCCAGCCATGTAGCCGCGAAGATTTGCCATAAGACCAAGATGTCTCATTGCATCATCAAGATCATAGTCACTATCATCATCTTCATCATAATATCCATGTTCAACATCATCTTGTGATTGATCAATTCCTAGAGAGGGTAATTCATTAGGTACATGATCATCAAAGCGGTTACCTTTATGAATTCTTATAGCTTCGGATATGATATCACTAATGATTCCAACATTTCCTTTAGCATGCATGAGATTGGTAAGCTCAAATAGACAATCACCAAAACTAGGATCACTAGAGTTCATCTCACTCAAGGCAATAGATTTATGGAGAATTTCGTCTAAATTTTTTGAATAAATAATCGGGAAATCGTTCCTCAAGAAATTTCCATATAGCATAGGCACACTTAAGAGTAGGCAAACTAGCAATCAAATTTTTGGGCAATCCTCTAATGATGAGCTCAACGATTCTAAGATTGTGAATCATGTCAATATCCTCATCTAGGGTAGGGTGCAAAGGATCAATATGAGGTGCACAAGGACTAGCAATGTACTTGTTCAAATGATATTCACTGAAAATCTCAAGCATTTCATTTTTCCACTCATGAAAACACTCTCCATCAAGAATGGGCACTCTGTGTCTAAGACTCCCTAACGTAGACACATCCATCTTCCTCCAAAGGTGTTTAAACCAAGGCAATGGAGACCAAAGCTCTGATACCAATTGAGAGGATCGAGAAGAGGTGTCTAGAGGGGGGGGGTGATTAGACACTTAGTGCCAAAAGTTGCAGTTTTTAATATTCTTAAGTTTAGGTGAAGTTTAAGCACAACTTTAATGAACACAATACATATCAAGCAAGCATGCAAAGAGTATATGAGCAGCGGAAAGTAAAGCATGCAACTTGCAAGAATGTAAAGGGAAAGGGTTTGGAGTATTCAAACGCAATTGGAGACACGGACGTTTTTGGCGTGGTTCCGATCGGTGGTGCTATCGTACATCCACGTTGATGGAGACTTCAACCCACGGAGGGTAACGGTCACGCGAGTCCACGGAGGGCTCCACCCACGAAGGGTCCACGAAGAAGCAACCTTGTCTATTCCATCATGGCCGTCGCCCACGAAGGACTTGCCTCACTAGGGGTAGATCTTCACGAAGTAGGCGATCTCCTTGCCCTTACAAACTCCTTGGTTCAACTCCACAATCTTGTTGGAGGCTCCCAAGTGACACCTAGCCAATCTAGGAGACACCACTCTCCAAGAAGTAACAAATGGTATGTTGATGATGAACTCCTTCCTCTTGTGCTTCAAATGATAGTCTCCCCAACACTCAACTCTCTCTCACAGGATTTGGATTTGGTGGAAAGAAGATTTGAGTGGAAAGCAACTTGGGGAAGGCTAGAGAACAAGATTCATATGGTAGGAATGGAATATCTTGAGCTCAACACAAGGGTAGGTGGTTCTCTCTCAGAAAATGTGTATTGGAAGTGAAGATCTGTTCTGATGGATCTGTCCACAAATGAAAAGTGGGTGGAGGGGTATATATATCCTCCACACAAAATCTAACCGTTACACACAATCTGCCAAACTCGGTGGGACCGAATCGTTAAACTCGGTCGGACCGATTCAGCAAACCTAGTGACCGTTAGGATTTTCGGTGGGACTGAGATGCAACTTGGTAGCACCGATATGGTTAGGGTTAGGGCATAACGTAATCTCGGTGTGACCGATTACACAAACTCGGTGGGACCGATTTTGGTAATAAGCTAACCAGAGAGTTGGTCAGGCAAACTCGGTGAGACCGATTACACAAACTCTGTGAGACCGATTTGGTAATAAGCTAACCAGAGGATTTGCATTGTAATCTCGATAGTAACGATTGCGCAAACTCGGTGGGACCGATTTTGGCAATGGACATACACAGTGAGATTGCAATCCCATCTCGGTGAGACCGAGATCCCTATCGGTGAGACCGATTTGCTAGGGTTTGTGGCAGTGGCTATGACATGTGAAACTCGGTGGCTCCGGATAGGAAGAATCGGTGGGGCCGAGTTTGACTTTAGGTTTGGGTCATATGTGGATGTGGAAAGGTAGTTGAGGATTTTGGAGCATATCACTAAGCACATGAAGCAAGAGGCTCATTAAGCAACACCTCATCCCTCCTTAATAGTATTGGCTTTTCCTATGGACTCAATGTGATCTTGGATCACTAAAATGGGAAATGTAGAGTCTTGATCTTGAAGCTTGAGCCAATCCTTTATCCTTAGCATCTTGAAGGGATTCCACATCCTTTAGTCCATGCCACTCCATTGTTGAACTTATCTGAAACATACTAGGTAAAAGTGTTAGTCCAACAAGAGATATGTTGACATTAATTACCAAAACCACCCAGGGAGCACTTGTGCTTTCAGGGAGCCACCCTAAGAGGCTATGGACTCCTGTTGCCCACCATTATGGATCGTTCCATCTATGAAGAACACATGGGACTGGAACTACGAGACGGACATGTACCCAGGAGTGGACGTACGAACCTGAGTAATGTAGCGCAGTAAGTGAAGTAGAAAGACACAAATAGTATGAACATGAGTGGCATATAGGCATTTGTCTCTTACTACCACTAAATGTTGTACGTGCAATGCGCGGTGATGTTATGATGTACGTGCCTAAGTACTCTACTACTATATTAATTGGAGGCACATATTAGGTTTTATATTTGTTTACGTGTATGGCCCGAGACTTTCCAACTAGACGTGTGTTTATCTCCGGGTCGCACTTTGTATGGTTCATACCACTAGTACTACTACATGTGGTCTCCGACCTAGAAGTGGAAGAAGTGAAGACGCTCTACCACGCTGTTCAGGTCCCACTCCTTTCGCTGACGTGTGGGACATTCAACACGTGTCGTGTTTGGCACTCCATCGTAAGAGTTGAAACGCTAGCTTTCATTAAATATTAAAAATAAATATAAATCAACAGTGATACTATACCACGCGGTTTCCTTGCTCCTCGATATCAGAAAGAATACTTCTATTCACCGACATGTGGGACGCTGACCATCCCGGTCCACTTTCCATGCATGCAGAACTCCAAGGGAGAGTCACCCCGGTCGTCGCGCCGCAGTAATAATGACTAATGAACCATCAAATCACAGGTTCAACCTTTCCCACTGTGAAGTTGCTCGGACGAAGGAACCATCATGACTTTGTTGAATTCCGCTTTTTGAAGAAAACTACTGTATCAGCAGTACTGCTAGCTACAGTAGTACTGTGCTCCAGCAGATGCCTGCTTTGGTTCATAGGATAGGAATTTTATAGGAACTAGCAATGTGTCTGTGCATTTGCAATGGATCCAGAGTAGAATAATACATGTTCACAAACTTGAAATAAAAATACTCTATTTTTGGTGTATATATATATCACTGAAAATATATTACATTTCACTCAAAATATATTTTTCAGGCTGTTTTGCTGAGGTGAGGAAGGGATATGGTTGGTTTCAAGTAAGGGGTTTTCTGCAAATTGGAGCAGAGAAGTGGGGTATTGTTGCAAAAATTCCACAACTGACCTTACAACCGTTAGATGCAAATCTGATGGTTAGAAATGATGAATGGCAGACACACCATCATCACCAACTGAGTCTTTTATAGGAGTAAATAAGAAAATCATAGGAAGTGAGATGACATGCATCTCAATTTCTATAGAGAAAGAGATGCCATTTGATGCATAGGATATGATTTTTTCCATTGAGTCCTAATGTACTGGTAATTTGCTCTAAAAACTACAGTCGTAACTAGTACTAGACATGCTCGTAATTAATTAAACAAACGTACGGACGACACAGACACACACACACTAACTACTAGTACTACTACTTCTCACATGCTGGCCAGATGTCGTCGTTCTCCTTCCCGGCTTTGTCGGCGACACCCCACTGTGCTAGGATCTCCGCCGACCTCTCCGCAGCAGCGCGTGCGTCCTCTTCTTTCTTGCGGCGGCGGACCTCTCTTTTTCTTGAGTGCTTCTGCCTTTTCCGCTCCCTTTGTGCGGTTTTGGCAGCCTCTTGCTCTACCGCCCATTCGGCCTTGGCAGCTTCAAAGTCCGCCCAGGTAGGTGCGAGGTTGCAAGCGGCGATGAACTCGACACGACGGGGTGCCATCTTTTCCCTACCATTTTATGTGCAGTCGTGGGCGGCGAGGAACTCGGCGCGGCAGGATGATATCGCTTCCTTACCGGTTAGTGTGCGGCGCGGTGGCATGAACGACAGTTGGTGAGAGCTCTGGGGTGGAGTGGTCGGATAACCGTATAGTGCATTGGTTTGTCAAGAGCTCAAGCACAGAAGACGAAGGAAATTTGGATTCCCATTGAATCTTGATCATTTATTACCGAGTAAAATGCATTGGCGGTTATCGAACTTGTCTTGATAGCTCACTTTGATCATTGTATATGAGATATGGTGATTATACGGTCACTAGCTCAGCGTATAGCTCCGTATTTGTCTGGTTGACCAGTCAAACAATCCGCATGCGCCTCATCAGCTCGTGTTCTGTATCTACTATCTATCTATGCAGGCCTACCTGTCAGCGGAGAAAAAATTAAAAACCAAAACTATTCGTATGTGAGGAATCAAACCACGGACTCGTCGCTGGAACGCACACTCGTCAGCCAAATGAAAATGAAATACTTTGCGTTAAATGCACAAACCGATTATTTATATTACTAGTGGACCCGTTGCGCCAAATGGCGCAGAGGCACGCTAAAGCCATGTCCGCGATGAAAAAAATTCAATGGTTTAATCCCTTTAATAGGAAACATGGTGTAATGTTTTGTATAATGATATCAATATACACGGCTTAATTCAATAGTATAGAGTCTAATGTAAAACAAAAACACGCCTTGGTATGAAAAATAAAGATAGAATTGTCTTTCAAAATCTATACAATGAGTGTTTTGAAAAGGTTTGTCTTTCTCGATAAAAATAGGTTTTAGCAACCACTTAGACATACAATCCCATTTTAAAGTTTATTTTGGGGATCAGTCCCATTTTAGTTTATGAATGCTTTGAAAATTGTTGTACAATGATATATACTAGGCCCAAGGCTGCATCCCTTTTTTCAGCGTGTGTATTTTACAATATGAGCCCACTTTCACAGCCACGTGGAAATGAGTCATTTTATATCAGTGGATTTAGCCACGTTGTTTATAGAAACAGGAATTGTATAAGCAATAGGGACTTTGAAGTCCATTGATGGCCTTGGCTATGCTATCTATAGAGACATAACTGGTGCAAGCAATAGAAAGTCTTAACAGAATGATCATTAGCTCTCTTGGCAAGTGTTAGTCTGCGCTTGGATTTGAATTTCACATCAGAAGGCTTCTATCCAATTTAAAGTGGATCATATTTCACCAAAAAATTATATTGTTTGTTAGTCTATTTGGTCAAACATTAGAAACAATCTCAAATTTCCTGGGCACAATATACAAATAAACATAGGGAATACTACTGTAACATCTTGCATGTGCTCTGAGAGGAGCTGCACTTTCCGTGCCATATCATCCGTCTCTTGCACATTCTACAAAAGATGACAAGAAATCAGTATTTAGGTACAATAATAAAGTGCTTAAGCACATAATCATGAGCAAGAGCATCACAATTCATGTACAATTTGCATCTTTATCAGTTAAAGCAACTAAATAATATGTTTCAAGGACTCAGGCAATAATATCATTCCTGCACAGGAAAAGAAATGTCCAGCATATCTGCCACTATTTTTCCTTGAAGATGGCACTACCTTTTGCGAAGTTTAATATCAATGGACCAATAATTATTTCAAACTGTAAAAACAGAATGCCACAGAAACCAATGATATTCAACTATCTAACAATCCTGAGTTACAAAGAGGAAGGAATGAATATGGAAACATCTGCGTGATTTGAGTACAGTTCAAATAAAACCTACATATGTATACATAGGAAGCCATATTGAGCTATAAACCAAGGCAGAGGACACCCAAGGCAGAACATCATTACAACAACCTTGCAGCAGTTAATAGATGGCCAAAAGAGCCAACCCAAAAATAGTCTAAATAGTTTTCTACTGGTAAAAAATACAGGATAGACTATTTTGCTGGTAGCTTTTAGACAAGTGGTAGCTAAACTGCAACACCCTTTCCTCTGGATGAAAATGTCCTGTGCAGAACCAACATATATATTATTTGCAGTATAGTGTAGCAAGCAGCAACTGTTTATGGAAAAAATGAACGAAATAGGAACATACCTTCTAGTGTTGCAACACATACGCAAGTTCAACCTGTACTGATCCATGGCATGGCATGAAAGTTTGACCAGTATATATGAATCACATGGTCAGGTATATAGACAGTTATTGTGAATTTCAGCAACGACACACCATGGGTGCAACAGGTGACCTATTGTTTCGAATGTCCAAAGATGCAAAGGCAATGCTCTTAACCCAACCAGAGCGTGTGATGCTCCATGATGGTCATACGAATCATAACGTGTCGTTCCATAAAATGTTGGACTGTCATCTGCACTCAAGATGGTGGAAAAGCTGTTCCCTCTTCCGGAATGTAAAGTCACCAGTTAACGAACAAGCATCACATGAGTATAAAAACAAAGCTAATGCATTAACATCAAGAAAGGAAGGGGCAAACCTTGATGAACAGAACAAAGAAGAAGCAGCCTTCGAGCTCGTACGGACTGTGAAACAAACAACAAAGTTCCTGGTCAGAACTAAAAAAATCATAGCCTACCCCAACATGACTGAATAGATTAATTCCAAGCAAACAATTACAAAACTATACCAAGACAACTGTATATCAAGATTCTTAGGACGAATGAGTAAACTAAAATACCCCAACAGAACCATATCCAATTCCGAAATGATCGGATGCACATATATAAATGTTCTGAACAAATGTGTAGACCAAAATACCAAACAAGCAATCTGAACTATGAAAAATAAAGCACATCACTAATATGGCCATCACAAATACTTCCTAGACACTAACAAGGCCCTGATTATTTCTCTAGAAAATACCGAAGATTCCTTATGATGCATATGTAAGCCTGAACAAAAATTGGTGAGCAATCTCAGTGCACTCATTAAGCAAGCCCATGTTCTTGCACAGGAACACAATGATAATGTATGAAACATCACCCCCCATGATCCTAAGTTCTATAAAGGTCACATCAAAGAAAATTTATAAGAACAACCACAATTAAGGATGTTCTAATCACCAAATCATCCATCTGTAAAGAGGTACAAAAAAATACCCCGTCACACCTTTATCTTCGAGAGAAAACGCGGGAGATGATAATTCATTATTTTACCAAGATCGCGCATGCCCTCCAACTGCACGATTGTGGGGGCTAACATGCCAGGATCCTCCTTCACCATGTCATGCTTCACATCTGCATCACACAACACACACACAAAACAACTCAGAATTACATCGCACCAATCTGGAGATGGAACCCCCAAAAACCAAACAGAAAGGGCATACCATTGAATAGGCTCTTCATGGTCTCGGAGCATCTGCCAAACCCTATTGCTGCCACCCGCCGCTGTCTGCCCCATCGCAGCCCCCTGCACATATCCATTGGCTTGGCTGCAAGGAAAACAGATCATAGTTGCACACACAAAGAAATTTGGAGAAAAAACTTTGAATGCTGAATATTTTTCATCTAATAACATTTTCTCAACAGAGCAACATCTTTCTCTGAATACAGATTAAGAAGGTGTGCATAAAAAATACGGAAGAAAAGTGGAGTTTACTTGCATTTTTTTATCCTCTATCTCTTTATAAGATTTTCAACAATGAAATTCTCTATTGTTATAGTCCTCAAAAAGCAAAAATAAACAAATTAATTTTCTGAGCACAAACACATCGAGATAAGATAAGCTAAATGAGGCATCATGCCTTACTTTTCTGAATACAAACAAACTGACATAGATAATCTAAATGAGGCATCATGCCTTTAGGGACCGAGCGATGGAAACTTTCTGGCAAGGATTAGAAACATGCGTGATTCTGCGAAAAAAATGTTGGGGATTACACCTCCCTTTCAAGAGAAAAATGTGAGAGATGATGATTCCTCATCTCACTGAGTTTGTGCAAGCTGCACAGAAAAATTCCACATAAAACTTGTAGTCAAGTAGTTGCAGTGCAACCTTCAGTGTTTGTCCGGCACCTAGAATATTAAATGAGAAGACAATGATCCTTTTTGATTATTTGTCATAGTACTGCAGCTAATCACCCTAAAAGGTCTTTCCGTAGTAGGTTAAACAAAATTCAGGTTGAGGCTGAAACATCCACAATGAGAATCTCACTGGAATATGCTTTTGGACGAAGAGCGCAAGACCAGCTTGTCAATGTTGAATTTGTCAATTTCCTAACTTATAGCAGCAGGGACGTCATCAGATTCAAGTAAAACAGCTTGGGCTTCTACCTATTTGATCAAACAGAGTAAATCGTCTCACTGTCAAGATCAGATTTCGTGACTTTACGCGAACCACAAATCACATGGTAGATCAGACAGTCACCTAGCATGATGTAGGCATATATAAGAATATATGCACAAGGGATTAAATCAAATGAGAAAGTGGAAGAGGCAAATCAGGAGAGAGATGGGAGGAGATGGCAGACTGTACAGAATGCATGGATGTAGCCTTGCCATGGCAGCCTACGCCTCAGGCCTGCTGCACGGGGAGAGCCTGAGGGAGGCTGGTAGATTGGGCCGGATTGAGGACTCACCAATGCATGGAGCTCGACAGCTAGTATGGAAGGAAACCAGCCCCGACAACCTTCTCGTGGAGCCTCGGGCCCGCGCACGACCTCTGCCTTCCACTCCCCGCGGTGCCCCAACAAGTCCCCACCCGCATCCGTGAGACAACATGGGGGACGAGAGTGAGGGCAGGGGGAAGGAGAGACTTTTGCTGGTGCTGCTCTCGCCGTTGAGCCTCCCTCAGCCGCCTACGCCTCCCATATCCGTCACTCCACTGACCCCTGCTGCGCCCATAGGCGTCAGACCCTCCATGGCCTTTTGCCTCCACCACGATCCGGCCGCCGCCATGAGGCCTAAGGGGCGGGAGATGGTTGGCCGTGGTGACGAGGGAGGGAGGATAGAGGAGGAGGAAGGGGCGACGGCACGGGGAAGAGAGGACGCGGCTGGGACGAACAAGGAGAGGGGGCGGCAGCGTGGGAGAGGAGAGGATGAGCGGGGAGGAGACGAGGCGAAGGGGCGCAGGGCTCGGGACGAGAAGGGTCGGCGGCTAGGAACCGGATCCTCTGCCGTGCCGCTGGGCACGGCACAGGTACCGTGCCTTCTTACGACGACCCCAGCGAGCCTAGCGAACGCATTGACATGGGCCAAGAAAGCCCATCTACACAGCCGTTGCCTAATGCAATCAGTCTTTCACAGCTGCCGCAAAACTGAAGAAAAAAGCTGCTGCAAAACTGAAGGATCACACTCTTCTGAACTGAACCTGCTACGAAACTGAAGAATCAACCTGTGCAGGTTACAACCAAGTGAATTCCACTTAATAGTCTTAATCAACTGCTGGTCTCGCATTGACAAATTCAAGAGCAGTACAAAAGTTAAAATACTAGAATTTCCACATGTTTTCCCTAGGGCAGATTTAACTAATTAGTACATGACCAACACTATAAGAAAATGAATGCATGACCAGCAGCATCCATCCAATCTTTAGCATTCACCACTCTTCAATTCCTCCTGTGATAAAATGGATCTTCAAGTCTACTGATGACAAAAGGGATCTGATAGAAACATGTCATTTACGTACATTTGTTCGACACTAGAACCCTGCATCATTAAAGGATTGCTCATGTTAGAAAAAACATCGATTTTGCTGAAACCATAAGTTAAGCACAATGGTAAATGGGATGAAGCATACCATCAATAATTCAGTGTAACTCTTAATACATCCATAACCATGAAAATCATTCTGAATGCTCCCAGTATCTTTCTCTGTCAATGAATGGGTCTCATCTTTGTGTTGCTGGGAACCCATAGGCAAGTCATGTGCACTGGTGGTCTTCGTAGCCTTTTTCCTTCCTTTGTTGGTTTTCTTGATTCCATTCTCTTGCTGCTACATGTAAAAGGAGAACAAAGTAAAAGACTATACTTGAATGGACAAGAAAGTAAATATCTTTGCATACGAAAGACATATTGTAGGAAATACTTGTGTCTTCTTAGCTTTGGTTGGTCTTTTCCGCCCTTTCATTTGTTGCTGAATCTCATTCTCTGGTTGCTGAAAACAAAATGAACATAGAGATTCAATCATACAAACATACTATATTTGAAAGGTCAACAAAGTAATTATTTTTAGGATATAAATAACATGCCGTAGGTAATTCTTTTGTCTCTTTATCTTCAGATAGCCTTGTCTTCCATTTCTTGTGTTGCCTATCGATCCAAGTTGACTTTCGCTTCGAACCTTTTTTCTGTGGAGATTTTTTCTTTAGGCGTGCATCACTTAAATCTTGATTTGATTCTTGAGGTACCACTTGGGTATCACATTCCTCGACAAGGTGACCTTCACGTTCCTTTTTCAATTGCTCTTCAACTTCCTTAGTGAGGATATCAAGTGCATTGTCAAGTAAAATACGACATGGCTGGGAGCTTAGTGCTTGAGTGGCTAAGTTGACAAATTTGTGTGAGAAATTTACAGCTAAGAATGGCATCCATCATTGGATTCTCAACAACATTCCTTCCACTTCTATCTTGGATAGTTCCACACCGTGCACCTAGAGTCCAACGCTTTAAAATATAATGTGGTGGCAGTAACTTAATGTTCATCAAATCAAGAACTCTTAGAGCATGGGCGCATAGTAGTCCAATTCTCTCAAATTGCCCACAACTACATGTGGCTGTTTGTTCCAACGGATTACCAACAACCGTGCGCTCATCTTCAAATATTGGATCCCCGCGAAGGCTACCAACTGCCACTGCAAATATAGATCTAACATACTCTGTTTGAAAACTTTCAAATATGCCAGGAGTGTATACCTCACTTGCTTGGACTAACATCGGTGTAGTTATTTTGATTCTAGGTAGTTTCTCTCTGGACTCATACTCCGAATTCAACTCGTTGTCTCGTTTCCCTTTCACAACACTTTCAAAATGCTTGAAAAAACGAACAAGGTCAAGGTCTGATTTCAGGTGGAGTTTCAAGTCATTGTTTAGGCTCTCGCTTAGTTGCGTGCTTCGCATCCCTAAGGTGAAAGCATCCCTCATATAACATTCAGCCCACTTTTCTCTTACTTTATAGATGCTATCAAACCAAGTTTGCTTCTCTACCTTAGTTCTCAGGGTGTAGAAAGCCTCCACAAATGTTTCCTTGTCCTCATACCCGAACACACAAGCGCTAAAATCCTTAATAAGATTTGATTCTTTAGTGCAATGAGCAGACAAATGTTTGATGGCATTTTGCATTATGTGAAAAGTGCATAGTCCATGCCTTGCTTCTGTAAATACATCCTTGATTGCATTTCCCATAGCAGTGTCTTGATCTGTGTATATTGTCCTAGGTTGCTTCTTGTTGTGTGTCGACAAAAAAGTATCAAATAACCACCGGAAAGAATCAAATGTTTCATCATATAGAAGACAGGCACCAAAAACAACGGTTTCTCGGAAATGATTGAATCCAAGGAATACCCCAAATGGTCTATACTCCTTGTTTGTTCCGAAGGTTGTATCAAAAGTGACAACATCACCAAAATGAGCATAGTCAATGATCATTTTAGCATCAGCCCAAAAAATATTTGCAATTTGTTCTTCGCAGTCCAGTTGTATGGCATACTCAAATGATTGATTCTCAATGGTTCTATCCCGAAAATATTTCAACATACTCCCTGCTTCACCATAAATTAGCTCCCTTTGCCGCTTACTACGCAAATAATTTTTGTGATCGCGAGGAGTGTATGTAAGATTCAAAGATCCACCAACTTGTCGACTAGCTAGCTCATGTGCGGCTTTTGGCCCAATACCGGACTCATCGGCATTTTCAATATCAAAAGCTTGAATTTCAGAAATCTTCCACTGTGATGGCAAAAGATGACATGTTTCCTGCAATTGCAGCTTGTGACTGTGCTCGAGAACAAGATCAAAAACTACATAATTCCCCACTTCTCGATCTATGGTAAGGCCAATGTGAACTGGGCAATCGGTCCTAATTTCAGCTCGAGGTTGCTTACTCAGGTGATCTCTTTTGTCTGATTTCTTATGTCCCTCTTTGCGACACACGAATCTGACTGATGTGATTATACCGTCAAACTTACTTGGATTTGCATACCTCTTCCTGACACCAAACCCAATTCGACCTCCGTAATACTCCCAGAGTGCTAAATCTCATACCAATCTGTGGTGCCCAGCTAGGTATGCCACTTGTCCTGCAAAAAACAAAAGAGCAGGTCAAGAGCAATTTATGTTCAAATGTTTGATTGCTAGTTGAGTTGCATCAAAAGCATAGTGCTCACAACATACATATACTGTACTGCCCTTCGCCATATTTCCATTCAGAAATTGGTGTGAACACTCTAAATAGAGGAGACTAAATATAGTACTTGTCAGATTTAACTTACTTATTCGCTCCTTCATTGTCCTCTTCACCAATTTTGTTTGAATTTGTACTGGTCTGGTTTTCCATCTGATGAGCAATGAAGAATGTCAGAGGCCAACAAATATTGCAGGCTACAAAAAGAAATACATATAACACTGAGAACCAATGAGAAGTGGATCTAGTTACTAACAATATGATCTATGCATGTGGTCAACCTGATTTTTGGATTACCTTTTCACAGTGTGTGGAGGGTTTGGCTGGTATGAACGACGAAATAGGAGCACAGCCTGGCCGGCGGAGCGCTCAGAGAAGAGGCCGATGGATCAAGGGTATGTGACGGCCCCAAAGGAAGAATCACCAAATCGTTCCGACTGACCTGCCGGCACGTGCTCGCGACGCTTCGTGAGGGAGGAGTGCAAGCTCCGCCACATCGGCCGCCTTAGCGCGCTCAGGATGCTCTGTTCTGTGTTTTGGCGCCAGAAGACGATAGAGCGGCGTATTTTGGCGCCAGAACGGCTTGGTAGATCGGGCTGGGTGACTGGGTGAATGGGCTTTGTTATTTTTCTGGCCCATATTAGTGCGTCGCTGGGTCGTCGTAAGAAGGCACGGTACCTGTGCCGTGCCCAGCGGCACGGCAGAGGATCTGGTTCCCCGGCGGCTAGGGTTTGACCTTTCTGTTTGTTTTGCAGGTCGAGCGTGGGGCACGGGCGGAGGGGATTGGTGAATCCCTCACGGACATGGGAAAGGCTCACCCAGCCAACGAGAGCACGAGATGAGCCCACCTGCCATTGGCTAGTGAAAACGAGTGCAATGTGAAAATTTGGTTTGACCACAAGGTGAAGGTGTGACGACCCAAATGCGCTAGATGACCGATGTGATGGTCAGAAATGAACCAAATCGGGGGAGCTCCCTGAAGCCAAGTTGGCTAGGGTCCTTATAGGTTAGAAATACGTGATGCACACATTAGGGACACCATCCATAGATGCAAGTAGCATGTACGCGTGCAGACACTCACGCTCACGCTGCCGAACCATGCTAATGCATGCACATTGCCCTTTCAATCAAAGTTCTGCTCATGGCCCGTCACCTGCGCGCCCCCGCGGTGCCTGACATTACTGTTTAGACGTTTGCTGGCGGTCTCCACGAACACCGAGCATGTATTCACTTGGCTCAACACCAACGTCATACTCGTGCTTGGGCGCCGAGATGCTCGACATTAGCCATGGCTCTACACACGATGCGACGACGTGACTCGGAGCCTTGCTCATATATATCATCCATCAGAACGACAATCTATAAAACAACCTAGCTAGAAAGGGTACTATGGTACCTATATATGTATTGTGAGCGACCGATCATAGTGCCACTGCACATAAGTGTGTGTTTGATTGATTCGTCCATTATTCGTAAGTTATGCATGGTTGTGTGGTGTCTAATGGTGGTCGTCGAAGGCTAGCTGGCGACAAGAGTGGTTGCATGAATGCCTAATTGTCTTTACGTGCCGCATACACTTCAAAGGCTCGTCATCCATGAGTTCACATTTTACCACCACGCCAGCATTTGACCACCCTGGCCTACCGAAACCCCTTCCATCACTAGCGCGTGCTTCTTGCCTGAAACAGTCACCGTCTATCTAGAACGTCAATGCCGCATTCACGAGACTGAGCTTCAGTGACTTAACTGCAGGTGCAGTTGGGTCACTGACATGTGGGCCAGATGCCTGTTGGTCCCACATGTCAGTGACCCACATGCACCTGTAGTTAAGTCACAGAAGCATCGTCCGCATTCACGCCCGACACGACCTCTCACCGGCGCCGACATTGCAGCAGCGCGACAGCTGAGAGAGCGCCACCCGCGCGGCATCCCAGTGCAAGTGGCTGCTCCGGTTAACGACACCATGTCCATCCGTCCGTCCGCCACCCACATTAATGACACACGGCTGCCGACGAACGTACTCCGGCGCCAACCGTCCATCCGTCTGCCGCGGCTCATTGCCATTCTTCCGCTCTATTACTTTAGCCCCAACTTCCAGCCATAGCCAAAGACCGACAGTCATTCTCCTCTGGTCCCTTCCTTCTGTCGGCACCACTCCAACCATGGCCTCCTGGCGCTCCAAAGCTCTCTTGGACGTACTGTCGCAGGAGCAGACGAAGGACATCGGCGGCTCCGCTTCATCGCAACGCTCCCCCCTCGGGAGAGCCGCACGAGGGGGCTGGGCACGGGGGCTGCGCTCGGGACACACCCAAGTGTATGCCACCCTGCCAGGTCACTCGGACCTGGTCATCACGTGCCCTCCTGAGCGGAGCTAAGGTATGAAGGTTGTTTAGACGTCAAGGGGGACTCCTTGGCATCGCGACTCAGGGGCCTAACTGGCCACGTAGCCCCTCACCCCTTGGTCTCATTCTGGCGATCCGGATGACCCAACGATGGCTGAGGTATGCGCGGGGTCGGGCCCCACCGATGTAGAACACTAGGCCTACTCCCGCAT
Source organism: Aegilops umbellulata (assembly GCA_032464435.1). Classification (NCBI taxonomy): domain Eukaryota; kingdom Viridiplantae; phylum Streptophyta; class Magnoliopsida; order Poales; family Poaceae; genus Aegilops; species Aegilops umbellulata. The sequence continues at coordinate 239,677,841 of CP136057.1, forward strand.
CTCCTCTCTGTAAGCTGTTTGCTGTCAAGGGGGACTCCTGAGCATCGCGCCTCAGGAGCCTAACTGGCCACGTCGCCCCTCACCCCTTGGTCTCGTCCTGGCGATCCGGACGACCCAATGGCAGCTGAGGTATGCGCGGGGTCGGGCCCTGCCGACACAGAACACCAAGCAAACGGGAACGAAATCACGGAATCTCAAACAAATATTACAAAACATATTGTTCTCCGAATACCAAACACAAGTTTAAATGCCTCCACGAGGCATGTTGCATGTTGCAGAAGAAAAGCAGGAAAATGAGCCATTAGCAAGCCATCTCATCATCCTTGGACGCCGCCGTCACTTGCAAGGGGTGCCCCTTCCACGGCGACGTTGCCCTCACCTGCGCCTCCTACCGAAGTTGCAGGTTCATCAGCGCCACCAGCCGAGGGCACAGGGTCGAAGGCGCGGAACTTCTTCAGCAAGGCCTCCACCTGGCTCTTCACGGTTTCGGCAGCGGCTGCGCAACGCTTGTCATCCACGGGCTCCATCAGCTCGTCAAGGTCGGCGTCGGGATCATGAAGATGGAGGTGGTTGAAGACACGCGTCAGTGCAGTAGAGGAGAGCGCACGGGCTTCCTCCTCCACCAAGGGGACGATCCCGTCGACGACGTCCTCGAGCACCGTCGTCTGTCGCCAGTGGCTCCTCCAAGCCCTTCTCATAGAGTGCCCGCAGCGCCACGCGGGACTTCTCCTCAAGGGACATGAAGGCCATGCGGTCCTTGATGTCTACTACGCAACCTTCTTCTTGTAGACGTTGTTGGGCCTCCAAGTGCAGAGGTTTGTAGGACAGTAGCAAATTTCCCTCAAGTGGATGACCTAAGTTTTATCAATCCGTGGGAGGCGTAGGATGAATATGGTCTCTCTCAAACTACCCTGCAACCAAATAACAAAGAGTCTCTTGTGTCCCCAACACACCCAATACAATGGTAAATTGTATAGGTGCACTAGTTCGGCGAAGAGATGGTGATACAAGTGCAATATGGATGGTAGATATATGTTTTTGTAATCTGAAAATATAAAAACAGCAAGGTAGCAAGCGATAAAAGTGAGCACAAACGGTATTGCAATGCTAGGAAACAAGGCCTAGGGTTCATACTTTCACTAGTGCAAGTTCTCTCAACAATAATAACATAATTGGATCATATAACTATCCCTCAACATGCAAGAAAGAGTCACTCCAAAGTCACTAATAGCGGAGAACAAACGAAGAGATTATGGTAGGGTACGAAACCACCTCAAAGTTATTCTTTCTGCTCGATCTATTCAAGAGTCCGTAGTAAAATAACACGAAGCTATTCTTTCCGTTCAATCTATCATAGAGTTCATACTAGAATAACACCTTAAGACACAAATCAACCAAAACCCTAATGTCACCTAGATACTACATTGTCACCTCAAGTATCCGTGGGTATGATTATCCGATATGCATCACACAATCTCAGATTCATCTATTCAAACCAACACAAAGTACTTCAAAGAGTGCCCCAAAGTCTCTACCGGAGAGTCAAGACGAAAACATGTGCCAAACCCCTATGCATAGGTTCATGGGTGGAACCCGCAAGTTGATCACCAAAACATACATCAAGTGGATCACGTGATATCCCGTTGTCACCACAGATACGCACGACAAGACATACATCAAGTGTTCTCAAATCCTTAAAGACTCAATCCGATAAGATAACTTCAAAGCGAAAAATCAATCCATTACAAGAGAGTAAAGGGGGAGAAACATCATAAGAACCAACTATAATAGCAATGCTCGAGATACATCAAGATCTTACCACCTCAAGAACACGAGAGAGAGAGAGAGAGAGAGATCAAACACATAGCTACTGGTACATACCCTCAGCCCCGAGGGTGAACTACTCCCTCCTCGTCATGGAGAGCGCCGAGATGATGAAGATGGCCACCGGTGAGGGTTCCCCCTCCGGCAGGGTGCCAGAACAGGGTCCCGATTGGTTTTTGGTGGCTACAGAGGCTTGCGGCGGTGGAACTCTAGATCTATTCTATTCCCCGATGGTTTTAGGGTATATATATATATGCGAAAGAAGTCGGTCAGGGGAGCCACGAGGGGCCCACAAGGGTGGAGGGCGCACCCAGGGGGTGGGCGCGCCCCCTGCCTCGTGCATTCCTCGTTGATCCCCTGACGTGCACTCCAAGTCTCCCAGATTGCTTTCTTTCCAAAAATAACTCTCCCGAAGGTTTCATTCCGTTTGGACTCCGTTTGATATTCCTTTTCTGTGAAACACTGAAACAAGGGGAAAAAAGAAACTGGCACTGGGCTCTGGGTAAATAGGTTAGTCCCGAAAATAATATAAAACTGTTTAATAAAGCCCATAAACATCCAAAACAGATAATATAATAGCATGGAACAATCAAAAATTATAGATACGTTGGAGACGTATTAGCATCCCCAAGCTTAATTCCTGCTCGTCCTCGAGTAGGTAAATGATAAAAAACGGAATTTTTGATGTAGAATGCTACCTAACATATTTATCCAGGTAATTCTCTTTATTGTGGCAAGAATATTCAGATCCATAAGATTCAAGACAAAAGTTTAATATTGACATAAAAATAATAATACTTCAAGCATACTAACAAAGTAATCATGTCTTCTCAAAATAACATGGCCAAAGCAAGGTATCCCTACAAAATCATATAGTCTGGCTATGCTCTATCTTCATCACACAAAATACCTAAATCATGCACAACCCTGATGACAAGCCAAGCAATTGTTTCATACTTTTGATGTTCTCAAACTTTTTCAATCTTCACACAATACATGAGCATGAGCCATGGACATAGCACTATAGGTGGAATAGAATGATAGTTGTGGAGAAGACAAAAAGGAGAAGATAGTCTCACATCAACTAGGCGTATCGACGGGCTATGGAGATGCCCATTAATAGATATCAATGTGAGTGAGTAGGGATTGCCATGCAACATATGCACTAGAGCTATAAGTGTATGAAAGCTCAACAAAAGAAACTAAGTGGGTATGCATCCAACTCGCTTGCTCACGAAGACCTAGGGCATTTTGAGGAAGCCCATCATTGGAATATGCAAGCCAAGTTCTATAATGTAAAATTCCCACTAGTATATGAGAGTGACAACATAGGAGACTCTCTATCATGAAGATCATGGTGCTACTTTGAAGCACAAGTGTGGTAAAAGGATAGTAGCATTGTCCCTTCTCTCTTTTTCTCTCATTTTTTATTTTTTTATTTGGGCCTTTTCTCTTTTTTTTGCCTCTTATTTATTTATTTATTTCGTCCGGAGTCTCATCCCGATTTGTGGAGGAATCATAGTCTCCATCATCCTTTCATCACTGGGACAATGCTCTAATAATGATGATCATCACACTTTTATTTACTTACAACTCAAGAATTGCAACTCGATACTTGGAACAAATATGACTCTATATGAATGCCTCCGTCGGTGTACCGGGATGTGCAATGACTCATGAGTGACATGTATGAAAGAATTATGAACGGTGGCTTTGCCACAAATACAATGTCAACTACATAATCATGCAAAGCAATATGACAATGATGGAGCGTGTCATAATAAACGGAACGGTGGAAAGTTGCATGGCAATATATCTCGGAATGGCTATGGAAATGCAATGATAGGTAGGTATGGTGGTTGTTTTGAGGAAGATATAAGGAGGCTTATGTGTGATAGAGCGAATCATATCACGGCGTTTGGATGCACCGGAGAAGTTTGCACCAACTCTCAATGTGAGAAAGGGCAATCCGCGGTACCGTAGAGGCTAGAAAATTGTGGAAGGTTGAGAGTGCGTATAATCCATGGACTCACATTAGTCATAAATAACTCATATACTTATTGCAAAAATCTATTAGTTATCGAAACAAAGTATTACACGCATGCTCCTAGGGGGATAGATTGGTAAGAAAAGACCATCGCTCGTCCCCGACCGCCACTCATAAGGAGGACAATCAATAAATAAATCATGCTCCGACTTCATCACATAACGGTTCACCATACGTGCATGCTACGGGAATCACAGTCTTTAACACAAGTATCTCTCAAATTCACAACTACTCCACTAGCATGACTCTAATATCACCATCTTCATATCTCAAAACAATCATAAGGAATCAAACTTCTCATAGTATTCAATGCACTTTATATGAAAGTTTTTATTATATCCATCTTGGATGCCTATCATAATAGGATTAAATTCATAACCAAAGCAAATTACCATGCCGTTTAGGACTCTCAAAATAATATAAGTGAATCATGAGAGTTCATCTATTTCTTCAAAATAAAACCACCGCCATGCTCTAAGAAGATATAAGTGAAGCACTAGAGCAAACAACAAACTACTCCGAAAGATATAAGTTAAGATCAATGAGTAATCGAATAATTATGTAACTATGTGAAGACTCTCTAGCATTTAATAATTTCAGATCTTGGTATTTTATTCAAACAGCAAGCAAAACAAAATAAATTAAAATGACGCTCCAAGCAAAACACATATCATGTGGTGAATAAAAATATAGCTCCAAGTAAAGTTACCGATGAACGAGGACGAAAGAGGGGATGCCTTCCGGGGCATCCCCAAGCTTAGACGCTTGGTTATCCTTGAGTACTACCTTGGGGTGCCTTGGGCATCCCCAAGCTTAGGCTCTTGCCACTCCTTATTCCATAGTCCATCGAATCTTTACCCAAAACTTGAAAACTTCACAACACAAAACTTAACAGAAAACTCGTAAGCTCCGTTAGTATAAGAAAATAAATCACCACTTAGGTACCGTTGTGAACTCATTCTAAATTCATATTGGTGTAATATCTACTATATTCCAACTTCTCTATGGTTCATACCCTCCGATACTACTCATAGATTCATCAAAATAAGCAAACAACACATAGAAAACAGAATCTGTCAAAAACAGAACAGTCTGTAGTAATCTGTATCAAACGTATTCCTCTGGAACTCCAAAAATTCTGAAATAAATTGGTGGACCTGTGGAATTTTTCTAGTAATCATCTTCAACAATAATGAACTAAATAAAACTCTCCAGTAAAAAGTTTTAGCTAATCTCGTGAGCGCTAAAGTTTTTGTTTTTTTACAGCATGATCATAAAGACTTCACCCAGGTCTTCCCAAAGGTTCTACTTGGCACAAACACTAATTAAAACATAAAACCACATCTAAACAGAATCTAGATGGATTATTTATTACTAAAAAGAACCAAAAAGCAAAGAACTAAAATAAAATTGGGTTGCCTCCCAACAAGCGCTATCGTTTAAGGGAAAACTTTGTTTTTGCCACTTTAGCTTTTGACAACTTTGCTTCTGCCACTCTAGAATTTTACATTTCACTTTTGCCACTCTTAGTTTTTGACAATACATCACAATTGCCATTCCATGGTAAAAGCAATAATTTTAGAGTGGCAATTGTGATACATTGTCAAAAGCTAGAGTGGCAAAAGTGAAATGAAAAATTATTGCTTTTGCCACGAAATGGCATTTGTAACGTATTGTCAAAAGCTAAGAGTGGCAAAAGTGATATGTCAAATTCTAGAGTGGCATAAGCAAACCGGGCAAAAGCTAGAGTGGCAAAAACAAAGTTTTCCCATCGTTTAACGCCCCTAGCTAGGCATGATGATTTCAATGATGCTCACATAAAAAATAAGAATTGAAACATAAAGAGAGCATCATGAAGAATATGACTAGCACATTTAAGTCTAACCCACTTCCTATGCATAGGGATTTTGTGATCAACCAACTTATGGGAACAATAATCAACTAGCATAGGAAGGAAAAACAAGCATAACTTCAAAACTTTAAGCACATAGAGAGGAAACTTGATATTATTGCAATTCCTAAAAGCATATATTCCTCCCTCATAATAATTTTCAGTAGCATCATGAATGAATTCAACAATATAACCAGCACCTAAAACATTCTTTTCATGATCTACAAGCATAGAATTTTTATTACTCTCCACATAAACAAAATTCTTCTCATGAATAGTAGTGGGAGCAAACTCAACAAAATAACTATCATGTGAAGCATGATCCAATTGAAAATTAAAATCATGATGACAAGTTTCATAGTCTTTATTCTTTATAGCATACGTGTCATCACAATAATCATCATAAATAGGAGGCATGCTTTCATGATAATGAATTTGCTCATCAAAACTTGGGGGACTAAAAATATCATCTTCATCAAACATAGCATACCCAAGATTGTGGCTTTGCATATCATTAGCATCATGGGTATTCAAAGAATTCATACTAACAATATTGAAATCATGCTCATCATTCACATATTTTATGCCAAGCATTCTATGTAATTCTTCTTCTAGAACTTGGGCACAATTTTCCTTCCCATCATTTTCACGGAAGACATTAAAAAGATGAAGCATATGAGGCACCCTTAATTCCATTTTTTTTGTAGTTTTCTTTATAAACTAAACTAGTGATAAAATAAGAAAGTAAAAGATTCGATTGCAAGATCTAAAGATATACCTTCAAGCACTCACCTCCCCGGCAACGACGCCAGAAAAGAGCTTAGTTGACAGGGTGTGAGTAACGCTTACCTAGCCTCCCCGGCAACGGCGCCAGAAAAGAGCTTGATGTATACTATGCAACCTTCTTCTTGTAGATGTTGTTGGGCCTCCAAGTGCAGAGGTTTGTAGGACAATAGAAATTTTCCCTCAAGTGGATGACCTAAGGTTTATCAATCCGTGGGAGGCGTAGGATGAAGATGGTCTCTCTCAAACAACCCTGCAACCAAATAACAAAGAGTCTCTTGTGTCCCCAACAGACCCAATATAATGGTAAATTTTATAGGTGCACTAGTTCGGCGAAGAGATGGTGGTACAAGTGCAATATGGATGGTAGATATAGGTTTTTGTAATCTGAAAATATAAAAACAGCAAGGTAGCAAGCGATAAAAGTGAGCACAAACAGTATTGCAGTGCTAGGAAACAAGGCCTAGGGTTCATACTTTCACTAGTGCAAGTTCTCTCAGCAATAATAACATAATTGGATCATATAACTATCCCCCAACATGCAACAAAGACTCACTCCAAAGTCACTAATAGCGGAGAACAAACGAAGAGATTATGGTAGGGTACGAAACCACCTCAAAGTTATTCTTTCTGCTCGATCTATTCAAGAGTCTATAGTAAAATAACACAAAGATATTCTTTCCGTTCAATCTATCATACAGTTCATACTAGAATAACACCTTAAGACACAAATCAACCAAAACCCTAATGTCACCTAGATACTACATTGTCACCTGAAGTATCCGTGAGTATGATTATGCAATATGCATCACACAATCTCAGATTCATCTATTCAAACCAACACAAAGTACTTCAAAGAGTGCCCCAAAGTTTCTACCGGAGAGTCAAGACGAAAACGTGTGCCAACCCCTATGCATAGGTTCATGGGCGGAACCCGCAAGTTGATCACCAAAACATACATCAAGTGGATCACGTGATATCCAATTGTCACCATAGATACGCACGGCAAGACATACATCAAGTGTTCTCAAATCCTTAAAGACTCAATCCGATAAGATAACTTCAAAGGGAAAACTCAATCCATTACAAGAGAGTAGAGGGGGAGAAACATCATAAGAACCAACTATAATAGTAAAGCTCACGATACATCAAGATCGTACCACCTCAAGAACATGAGAGGGAGAGATCAAATACATAGCTACTGGTACATACCCTCAGCCCCGAGGGTGAACTACTCCCTCCTCGTCATGGAGAGCCTCGGGATGATGAAGATGGCCACCGGTGAGGGTTCCCCTCTCCGGCAGGATGCCGAAACAGGGTCCCGATTGGTTTTTGGTGGCTACAGAGGCTTGCGGCGGCGGAACTCCTGATCTATTCTGTTCCCCGATGGTTTTAGGGTATATTGATATATATAGGTGAAATAAGTCGGTCAGGGGAGCCAAGAGGGGCCCACGAGGGTGGAGGGCGCGCCCAGGGGGTGGGCGCGCCCCCTTCCTCGTTGATCCCCTGACGTGCACTCCAAGTCTCCCAGATTGCTTTCTTTCCAAAAATAACTCTCCCAAAGGTTTAATTCTGTTTGGATTCCGTTTGATATTCCTTTTCTGCGAAACACTAAAACAAGGGGAAAAAAGAAACTGACACTGGGCTCTGGTTTAATAGGTTAGTCCTGAAAATAATATAAAAGTGTTTAATAAAGCCCATAAACATCCAAAACAAATAATATAATAGCATGGAACAATAAAAAATTATAGATACGTTGGAGACGTATCAATCCTCAGCTAGGACCTTCACTTTGGCTTCCAGCTCGGCCTTCTCTATCTTCACCTCTTGTTCCAGCTTCTCTAGTCGGCTGCGCTCCGTGGCCTGTGCCCTCGCCAACTAGTCTAGCTCGGCGTCGCATCCTCTGAGAGCGTCCTCTCGGGCCTTCATCTTCTCTGCCTCCACCTTGCGGTCTCGAGCTTCGGCCGCGCGCTCGTTGCACATGGCCTCTAGCTCGGCCTCTAGCGACCGGCATTGATCCTGGGCGGCCCCGGCGTCCATCAGCGCCACCTCACGGGCAGCCGCGGCTTGGGCAGTGGCCTGTTTGTCCTTCTCGGAAGCCGCCACGGCGTGGCTCAGCGCCTCCCGAATGGACGCATCAGAGTGCAACCAGCCAGAGATCAGCTCCAGGCGCCCGACCACTTGGTGACGATCGGCACCTTGAAGATCACCCCGCAGCCGGTCCAGCACGGAAAGGGCATGCTCCAGGGCATCAGGCTAGGCAGAAAGATCGCGGACTGGAAGTGGGGCAGAAGGAGAAGGCAACGTTGTCACCAAGACCTGCAGGTTAACGGCAGCGGAAGAAGAAGCCAGGAGCTCTGGAGCCTGCGGGGCCTCGGCCAGCGAGCTGGGGACAAGCGCCTCGGGAGTTGACGTAGCATTAGGGGCCACTGCCCCATGGAGACGCTCCCCCGGGCCTCACGAGGAAGCCCGGGCCGGAGAGGGGCGGGCGCCATCGCGGCCCTTCTGTGCCGGAGGAGGCGCGGCCGTGCCAGGCTGCTGGGGTCCTGAGGATGTGGCCGCCCCTTCCTTCTTCTTCTTCTTCGATGACGACGTCGACCTAGAAGATGAATGAGGAAGCATCAGGAAGCCGCGACGGAAGAAGGAACAAGGGCAAGGTAAGTGCAGGAAACTTACTGGTCCATGGCAGTGTAGGCCCGGCGCCTCTTTAGAAGTGCGGAGCTCACGGGCCTCGCGACCTAGGGCGCAGGCGCGCGGGCCCCAGGATTCTGCGAGGCCGCGGTGAGGCAAGGGCATCACCCCAAGAGATCAACGACAATCTGCTCTTCATCGGGACGCCGGACGTCGGCTTCCCCGAGGGGGAGACCCTGGACCTCATAGTGACCTCAACAGGGGGCAGGACTTCCCTCAATGGGTGGTCGTTGGCCGCGTGGTCATCAGGCAAGGCCCGGAGGAGGAGGTCATCCTTGCGTGGAGGGGAGGTCTCCCCAGACCCCTCCAGGGTGGCCGCCGAGTCCTGCTCTTCCTCCTCGCCGGAATCGTCGGAGGACATGACCACTGGAACCGTCACCACCGAGACCTCAGAGGGCGCCGGTGGCACAAGACCACGCCCATCAAAGATAGGCATGGCGGCGGCAATATTTGCCCCATCTGAGTGGCGGTACAAGGGAACGAAGCTGCCCAACGGGTACCCCTGGTCATCCCCGACCAAGGAGCAGAGGGCCGTGCCCTGCTCCTCGTCAGACAAAGCTTCCGGGCGCAGGCGGAGGTCGTCCCCTTCATCCCCAACCTTCCACAAGGAGCGCGCATGCGCCTAGAGGGGAGCCACGTGCCGCGCCATGAACTCCTTGACGATCATGGCTCCCGTCAGTTTCACCGCCCTTGGGTCATCAGGCTTCAGGTCGGCGGTCATCCTCTCCAGCACCGACTCCGCCCGAGGGTCAGTGAGCTTCGCGCGGAACCACCTATCATGAGACATGGGCATCTCCGTCGGCAGCACCGGCCGAGGGTGGGAGCACTTGGCATCCATCAGGACCCACTTGCCCCTGAAGCCCTCAACCTTCTTCCCGGCCTTCGAGATTGCATTGGTCTTGTTGGCTGCGACGAAGTTGACACACCCCGAGCAGGGGCCGTCCTTGACCCGGAGATAGAAGAAGTGGCGCAGCAGCGCCACGGATGGCATCACCCCAACGTACGCCTCACAATAAAAGGCGAAGATCGACAGAAGGAGGATGGAGTTGGGATGAAGATGGAGGGCATGAATCTTGTAGTGGCTGAGGACGGAATAGAAGAAGTCAGAAAAGGGAGGAACCAACCCCGCCACGATGCTGCTCATGAATAAGGGATAGAAGGTGCTGCCCGAGGCCACTGGCTGGGCGGAGCCGGCCCGGAGTACAGTCTTCCTCTTCTCGTCGCCCTCCGCTGTCATCAGGAGCGTGGAGGCGAGGTTCTTCTCCGAGACACTTGGCGCGTTCAGCGCAGGCTCGTACCAGGATGGCGGAGGGACGACCCGAGCTTTGTTGGGTGCCATTGGCGGCAGGCTCGGAGGAGCATTTGGGCGGATCTAGAGTCTTTTGGAGCGAGGAACAAGAAAGGGGATCTGGAGCAAGGCGAAGGGGAGCAATGAAGGCAGCGCGACCCGCGCCAGCCTTTTGTCAGTCGGGCAGTTGCCGAGACAGCGTGGGGAAGCGGAGACGCCCACGCCCCATTAGTCGCCACACGTCAATTAAGGCGGCAGGCGGTTGGGGCCCGTGGTGCTCCGTACATGCCCCTTGGCTTCGCCTCGAAGCCAAGTCTGAGCGCGCCTTGGGCCCGGGGGCTACTGTCGGCGTTCTGGGAATAGGGGTCCCCAGACTTGCCTGCCTGTAGCCCACGGCGTGTGTCGGTGTCAAAACCGGCGGATCTCGGGTAGGGGGTCCCGAACTGTGCGTCTAGGCGGATGGTAACAGGAGACAAGGGACATGATGTTTTTACCCAGTTCGGGCCCTCTCGATGGAGGTAAAACCCTACTCCTGCTTGATTAATATTGATGATATGGGTAGTACAAGAGTAGATCTACCACGAGATCGGAGAGGCTAAACCCTAGAAGCTAGCCTATGGTATGATTGTTGTTGTTGTGTCCTAAGGACTAAACCCTCCGGTTTATATAGACACCGGAGGGGGCTAGGGTTACACAGAGTCGGTTACAAGGAAGGAGATCTACATATCCATATTGCCAAGCTTGCCTTCCACGCCAAGGAGAGTCCCATCCGGACACGGGACGAAGTCTTCAATCTTGTATCTTCATAGTCTAACAGTCCGGCCAAAGGTTATAGTCCGGCTATCCGGATACCCCCTAATCCAGGACTCCCTCAGTAGCCCCTGAACAAGGCTTCAATGACGATGAGTCCGGCGCGCAGATTTTCTTCGGCATTGCAAGGAGGGTTCCTCATCCGAATATTTCATAGAAGATTTTGAACACGAGGATCGTGTCCGGCTCTGCAAAACAAGTTCCACATACCACCGTAGAGAGAATAGCATTTCCACAAATCTAATCTGCTAACGTATCCTGCAATGTGACATCACACCACAGCCAAGCCATTACGCGAACCGTTTTTCATAGCCAATCTCAGCACATTTTGCAAGGCGGTTTCCTCAACACGTCTTGTCGAAGCAGATATCGTGTCCCCTTATCGCGGGATTCTCATCAATACGGACGTGGGTAACCCAACCGCGCCATCAATTACGGCGCTTGGGGGATGAGCGGGTTTTACCAGGCTGGTGGGGACGCATAGTTTCATCCGCCCATATAAAGGGACAAGGGTTCACCTTTCTCCATCCACGCCTTCTTCCTCCTTTGCTCATCCATTCTCGCACACTCGAGCTCCAGCGCCCAAGTCCACATTTTCTTCCTCAACCTTTTCCAACCATGTCCGGAGCGGGAGGCAAGTGGATGGTCTCCTCCATCACGGAGGGGCACATCAAGAAGCTGAGGGGAGCCGGATACTTGTCCGACGATATCGCACACCTGCTCCCATATGCGAGGCAGTTCATCCCCACCCCCAGGCCCCACGAGAGGGTGGTTTTTCTTACCCATTTCCTCCGCGGAATGGGTTTCCCTCTCCACCCATTCGTCCGGGGGCTTATGTTATACTACGGCCTGGACTTCCACGATCTGGCCCCGAACTTCATCCTCAACATCTCGACGTTTATCGTCGTGTGTGAGGCTTTCCTCCGCATCAGGCCCCACTTTGGCCTATAGCTGAAGACTTTTAATGTCAAATCAAAAGTGGTGCGCGGCCAGCAGGCGGAGTGCGGAGGCGCCATGGTGGAAAAAATGCCCAACGCCACATGGCTCGAGGGCTCCTATCTGGAGACCTTAAAGGGGTGGCAATCGGGGTGGTTCTACATCACCGAGCCGCGTGATCCCGGACGGGCAGCGGCCCCCGAGTTCCGATCCCGAATCCGCACGCGGCTCACCTCCTGGAAAGAGAAGGGCCTACCCTGGGGTAGTCCAGGAGAGCTGACCGGACTCCAAACCTGTGTCCAAAACATGATGAACAAGAAACTCAAGCTTGTTAATATAATCCAGGTCATGCTCATCCGTCGGATCCTTCCATGTCAACGACGGGCATTCAATTTGTGGGAGTTTGACCCGGCCCAGCACCAGGCTCTGAGCGAGCTCTTCGACACAACACACGAGGATGCTTGGAAGGTGCTTTTCAAGGGTGCCGAGGTTCCCCCTCCCCTTACCGAGGATCACGGATTCAGCGTGAAGCGCCAAGCCAGCACGGTAAGCTGTATAATCATATGCGAGGTCTAAGCCCCCATACCTTTGACAGGACTGGCAGGAGATGGCCGGACAGATCGACTGTCTGGCTCCTTTGCCCGAAGGCCCAACAGACGCTCGCCTAGCGGAGCTGCTGGTTCCGGCACCTTACGTGGTGCCGGAGAAGAAGGCCAAGAAGAAGGCCACGTGAACCCGAAAGAGTTCCCGGCGCCCGGTGGTGTCGGACTCGTCGTCCGATGACTCCGAGGCGCACTCCTCCCATGAAGATGAGGAGGAGGAAAAAGAGGTTTCTTCCCCTCTAGCAGGGGGGAGAAAAGAAAAGGAAGGCAAAGCAAACAAGATTTATCTATGGATCGCGCGGGCGTCCCACGACACGTGACGGTGATCGTCACTCCGGATATAATAAATCCGGTCGGGCCGAACACAATAGAGAAAGCTCATTCGAGCTGCGTCGTGATATAGCCCAATACAGAGGCGCCGCACACCCCCTGTGCTTCACAGATGAAGTAATGGATCATCAAATCCCTGAGGGTTTCAAACCCGTGAACATCGAATCATACGATGGCACAACAGATCCCGCGGTATGGATCGAGGATTATCTCCTTCATATCCACATGGCCCGCGGCGACGATCTACACGCCATCAAATACCTGCCACTCAAACTCAAGGGACCAGCTCGGCATTGGCTTAACAGCTTGCTAGCAGAATCAATCGGGTGTTGGGAGGACCTAGAAGCCGCATTCCTCGACAATTTCCAGGGCACCTATGTGCGACCACCAGATGCCGATGACCTAAGCCACCTAATTCAGCAGCCAGAGGAATCGGCCAGGCAATTCTGGACACGGTTCCTAACAAAGAAAAACCAAATAGTCGACTGTCCAAACGCTGAGGCCCTAGCAGCCTTCAAGCATAATATCCGCGACGAGTGGCTTGCCCAGCACCTTGGACAGGAAAAACCAAAATCCATGGCAGCACTCATGACGCTCATGACCCGCTTTTGCGCGGGAGAAGACAGCTGGCTAGCTCGTAGCAATAACTTGACCAAGAGCCTTGGTAATTCGGACACCAAGGACAACAGTGGCAGGTCGCGTCGGAACAAGCAAAAGCGTCGCGTTAACAGCGACAGCAACGAGGATACGACAGTCAATGCCGGATTCAGGGGCTATAAATCCGGTCAGCGGAAAAAGCCATTCAAAAGAAATACTCAGGGCCCGTCCAGTTTGGACCGAATACTCGACCGCTTGTGCCAGATACATGGCACCCCCGAAAAGCCAGCCAATCACACCAACAGAGATTGTTGGGTGTTCAAGCAGGCAGGCAAGCTAAATGCCGAAAATAGAGACAAGGGGCTGCGTAGCGATGACGAGGAGGAGCCCCGGCCGCCGAAAAATAGGGGACAAAAGGGTCTTCCCCCACAAGTGCGGACGGTGAACATGATATACGCAACCCACATCCCCAAGAGGGAGCGGAAGCGTGCATTAAGGGACGTATATGCGATAGAGCCAGTCGCACCAAAGTTCAACCCATGGTCCTCCTGCCCGATCACCTTCGATCGAAGGGACCACCCCACTAGCATCCGTCATGGCGGATTCACCGCATTGGTTCTAGACCCAATTATTGACGGATTTCATCTCACAAGAGTCCTTATGGACAGTGGCAGCAGCCTGAACCTGCTTTACCAGGATACAGTGCGGAAAATGGGCATAGATCCCTCGAGGATTAAGCCCACCAAAACGACCTTTAAAGGCGTCATACCAGGTGTAGAGGCCAACTGTACAGGCTCATTCACACGTGAAGTGGTCTTCGGATCTCCAGATAATTTCCGAAGCGAGGAGTTAATCTTCGGCCCCAACCCCAGCCCTCGCGAACTAGCGAAACCAGTGCCTCGCGTACATAACTACGCTCTCGAAATACCATGGGCACAGGGGGAGGGCACCATCACGGCACGCCCGAAACACGGCTTAAACCGCACTAGGGGCTGCCAATTTCTTTATTTTCTCTTACTTTCAGGACTCCATACTTCGGAAGACCTGTTCGGCAATCCAACTGCCGCTCAAACGATGCAAGAACCAGGGAAGCAGAAAAGCTACGCCGCATTATAGAACTCCCAGGTGGTCTCTATCACGAGCAGTATACCTGTTTTGCATACTATTCCGCAGCCTGCCCCTGGAAAGGACATGTTAAATAGTCCCGCTTTTGCTTATCGCACTATTTGTATCGTTCTGCTTCGATCGCAGCCTTTCTATAAACAATGCATAGCTTTTGTCTACTTTCGCATTACTGTTTTTTTACAGATATATGTTCATTAACGACATGTTGCACCCGTACACTTTGGTACGGTCAATACGCCAGGGGCTTCAGTACCCCCCTAATATGGTGTGAGAAGTCCGAACACTTTAACAAGTGCGGCACCCCGAGCTTATAGCATTATAGGCATCGGCTCCGAATCATGTCTTGGGTCTATAGTTGGGTTTGCCCGGCTCCTATGTTTTGGTGCCTTACATTCCGTTGTATCGGCTAAGGTAGCACTAGGAGAACTACCGCGATTGTGCCCCAGTTGAGCTGGGCGGAGCACCCCAATAGAGAAAGGTAAAACTGACTGTCATGATGAAGCGAGAGACTGGTCGCTGTTCGAGAGGTTTTTCGAGTCCCTAAAGACTTATGCCGCTTAGAGCGAGGAGTCGGCTTTGCCCGACCAAAGGCGTGGATAGCACCCCGAACTTGGTCTTCCGAACACTAGGGGCTTCGCCGAAATTTAAAATTATAGAATTATATGGCTAAGTGAGAGTGTTCAAGCACTATAGTCCGATTGCCTTGTTCGTTGTGCTGAGCGCCTCCCTCGAAGGACCCAAACATGGGAAAAAGAGCGCTCAGGTTTATCCCGAACAGCCCAGCACTAGTGGCATGGGGGCAGAAGCCGACGACTCGCCATCTCTCAAATTTGATAAACGACCGCACAGAAGGCAATATTTTAAATTCAAAACGCATTGCTTAAGCGCACATGAACAAGTTTTCAGCGCACAGGATAAAACAAGCGAGTTTACTCCAAAATTACATCCCTGGAACATTCATCCGCCATTAGGCGGGTACCCTTCAGAACATCCTTATAATAATTCTCGGGCTTGCGATGCTCTTTCCCCGGCGGTGGCCCGTCCTTCACCAGCTTCTCAGCATCCAGCTTGCCCGAGTGCACCTTAGCGCGGGCAAGGGCCCTACGGGCACCTTCGATGCAGACGGAGCGCTTGATGACTTCGAGCCTTGGACAGGCCTCCACCAGCAGCCGCACCAGCCTGAAGTAGCTCCCAGGCAGAGCCTCTCCAGGCCACAGCCAAACTATGAGGCCCTTCATGGCCTGTTCGGCCGCCTTGTGGAGCTCGACCAGCTGCTTCAGCTGGTCGCTCAGGGGCACTGGGTGTCCGGCCTCAGCATACTGAGACCAGAACACCTTCTCCGTCAAGCTGCCCTCCTCGGCTCGATAGAATGCGGCGGCATCGGACATGCTACGGGGAAGATCTGCGAATGCTCTTGGAGATCTCCGGATTCGGGTAAGTAACAAGAAGCTCACTTTCACATGTTTGCTTTGCATAAAGAATGCCTTACCCGCCGCTATCTTTTTCACCGCATCCAACTCCTAGAGGGCCTTCTGGGATTCGGCCTTGGCAGGCTTGGCATTTTCAATAGCCGCCGCGAGCTCGGACGGTCGCGTCTTTGAGTCAAGCTCCAAACTCTCATGTTTTTTCATGAGAACCCGGAGCTCTTGCCGCACCTCGCCAACTTGCGCCTCATAATTCTCCCGCTCGGTGCGCTCCGCGGCCGCTCTCTTCTTGGCCTCGGCCAGCGCTTGCTTGAGGGTCGCCACCTCAGTTGTGGCCCCTACAATAACCATGTTAATCCTGTCATATTTTTGCAATTGCACTTTTATATTTTATTTTGTTTCTTCTATAAGGTACCTCTTACCTTCTTTCTCGTCGAGCTGCCGCTTGGCAAGGCCGAGCTCTTGCTCGGACCGCTCGAGGCCCTGCTTCAGTGTGCCCACCTCCGCAGTCAGTGCGTCGGTCGCCAGCAGCGAAGCCTGCATACGCATATTGACTCTTTTTCTGTTAGACTCCTGCGAATTTTATTAGATCCACTATTCGGCTTTTCTTTCCGAACACCAAACAGAGCATCAGGGGCTACTGTCTATGCGGTAATATTTTTTATATATTCTATACTTACCTCGAAGCCTGTTAGAAGGCTGGCACAAGCTTCAGTCAGTCCGCTCTTGGCGGACTGAACCTTCTGGATCACCGCACTCATAATAGTGCGGTGCTCCTCGTTGATGGAGGCGCCGTTAAGCACCTCCAATAGATTGTCCGGCGCCTCCGGTTGGACGGGGGCCGCCGGCTAAGCAGGCTTGCTCCGCTTGGAAGGAGTTCGCCTACCGCGGTCCAGAACCGTTGACGATTCTGGCGCGGTGTCCTTCTCAAAGCCGGACTTGGAGCCCTGGGGGGTTTTATCCCCTTTACTCCTGGAGTCCGGGAGGTCGCCTTGTGGCGCCTCCAGGACCACCTCCTCCTGGCTTGGAACCTGTTGGGACAACACTTCGGCGTCGTCCGTAGGGCGGGGGGAGGTAGCCGTCGGAAGGGAGTTCACATCCGATGAATCCAGGGAGCCGCTCAACGACCCGTCGAGCCCGACTTTGGGCGGACTGCATAGATATATTCGACATAACGAAAGGTTGTGCAATAAAGGAATGCTATGAATTACTCGGGTGTCCGGATGCTTACGATTCCGCTGGACGTTTGGCCCTACGCGGCCACTCCTCTTCATCGTCGGCGGCGTCGTTGGGGTAGTCCGGAGGAAGGGTCTTCCCCTTCTTGGACCCTTCGGCCTCCCCAGTCGGGGAGGCCTTCCTTTTCTTTCCTCCCCCCACTGGAGGGGGAGAGGTTTCTTCTTCCTCCTCCTCGTTTTCACGGGAGGAGCGCGTCTCGGATTCGTCGGATGATGAATCCGACACCTCCGGGCGCTGGGAACTCTTTTGAATCCCTGTGGCCTTCTTCTCCGGCACCACGTAAGGTGCCGGAGCCAGCAGCTTCGCTAAATGAGGATCGACTGGGTCTTCGGGCAAAGGGGTCGGACAGTCGATCTGTCCGGACTTCGCCTGCCAATCCTGTCAAAGGAAAGGGAGTTTAGATCCCGCATAGAGTCAAACTATGGAAAACCAACATCCTGTAAAAGGTAAAAATAGCTTACCGCACTAGCGGGACGCTGTGTGCTGAATCCACGGTCCTCGAAAGCGGATGTGGGAGCCTCGGCGCTTTGAATAGCACCTTCCAGGCGTCTTCGTACGTTGTGTCGAAGAGCCTGCTCAGGGTTGGGTGTTGCGCCGGGTTGAACTCCCACAAATTGAAACCCCGTTGCTGACACGGGAGGATCCGGCGGACGAGCATAACCTGGACTACATTGACAAGCTTGAGCTGCTTGTTCACCAGGGTTTGGATGCAGCCCTCAGTGGCCTTGCTGCACCACTACTTCTACCTCCGGGTCACCCATGGTTCCCCTTCCGCATGCGCGAGCTTCGTCGCGTGCGGCGGTGCCATTGCCATTTCGAATCCCGGGAAGAGGATTGAGGGCTTCAGGAGCAAGTGGGTCTTGGTAGACGTCGGGCGCATCCACCCTCGGCTGATCCTACCCGCGGAGCAGCCCGTGAGTTCCAGCGACTGGTCCCGGGCAGAGCTCACGGACCCCCGCGCGAAGCCGGTACTGGAGAAGATGGACGCGGACCTGAAGCCGGCCAGCATGGCGGCGGCGAAGCTGACCGGCGCGTTGCTGCTGAGGGAGTCCCTGGAGCACCAATTGGCTCCGCTTCAGCAGTACTCACCTCCGATGTGGAGGCCTCATCCAAGCCCCGCGGCCTTGGGCGACGAGGATTTGACTGCGGTTCTTCAATCTCTGGTCGGGGGCGAGGTGGCAAGGTTGGAGGGCGCGCCCGCGCCCTTGTTCCTTCGCGACGACTGGAAGAAGGTGGTGGAGTCCATGCCCGTCTTCAACGGGGACGGGCCCGTGCCCGCGGTGGCTCCCGAGGGGCTGGTGGACGTGTCCTCCGGCGACTCCGGCAAAGAGGAGGGCGAAGAGGAGCAGGAGAAGGGCCCTGACTCTGAGGCAACTGACGGAGAGTCGAGGGCTCCCCTTCCCCGGCGCAGACCCCGTTCTCTCCGCCTCTCTTTGAGTGACGATGACGAGGACGACGTGCAGATCGGCAGGATCTTGCCCCCGATCCCGAAGAAGGACAGGACCGGGCTGCTCTCCCGCGGGTCTGCCCCTGCCCCAAGGCGCACCGCAGACACGCCTCCTGCTTCTGGGCTTCCTGAGGGCGATCCTTCTAGCCGGCTTTCTGGCTTCAAGTATGGCCGGAGGCTGCTTGAGCTCTCCAGCGACGACCCGTAAGTGCTCGATCCTTCGTCTTTACTTCTTGTTCTGCTGCTGAGTCTTGATGTCCGCTCTTTTTGAACAGGCTGGCGCCTGCGGCGAAGAAGCCGAAGGGGGCTCCTGAGGCTTCGATCACGGCATCGCTTGTGTCCGTGGGGGATGGTAATCGTGACGCACGGGCCTCTCCTGCCCGGTCGCCTTCGCAAGGCCTGGCTGAGCTGGCTGGGGCAAGCTCAGCCCCCATGGCCCAAGTGACTCCCGAGGTGCCCTTGTCTGCCGCCACCACCACGACCATCGGGGCGCATCAGACTCCGCCTCGGGACACTGTGGTTGTGCCGCCGCTGCTTTCTCCTCCTGCTCCTCCGGCTGCTGTTTCTCCGTCCCCTTCTGCCATCCTGGAGCGTGCCGTTGCTGAACTAGACCGGCTGCGGCAGGATCTTCTTGGCGCCGACCCTCGCCTGGTGGCCGGGCGCCTGGAGCTGGCTTCGGGGTGGATTCGCTCCGACGCCTCGATTCGGGCGGCGCTGGTTCAGGCCTCGACGGCCTGCGACGGAGAGAGGGAGGCCACCCTCGAGGCAAAGGCTGCCCGAGACGCGGCCCTGGGGGAGGTGGTTGAAGTCCATGGTCGCTGCAAGGAGCTGGAGGACGAGCTGCAAGGCCTGCGAGACCAGCTCGCGAAGGAGGTCTGCCTTCGCCAAGAGCAGGAAGAAGGCACGAAGGCTCGCGAGGCGGCCATCGAGGACCGGGAGGCCAAGCTCAAGAAGCGCCGCGACCGCCTAAGCGCGCTGAAGAAGGAGCTGGAGGTGACGAAGGTCGAGCTGGACGGCAAGGTCCGGGTGTTGGGGAACCTAGCAGAAATTCAAAATTTTCCTATGTGTCACCAAGATCTATCTATGGAGAAACTAGCAACGAGGGGAAGAAGAGTGCATCTACATACCCTTGTAGATCGCTAAGCGGAAGCGTTCAAGTGAACGGGGTTGATGGAGTCATACTCGCCGTGATCCAAATCACCGATGACCAAGTGCCGAACGGACGGCACCTCCGCGTTCAACACACGTACAGCCCGGTGACGTCTCCCATGCCTTGATCCAGCAAGGAGAGAGGGAGAGGTTGAGGAAGACTCCATCCAGCAGCAGCACAACGGCGTGGTGGTGCTGGAGGAGCGTGGCAATCCTGCAGGGCTTCGCCAAGCACCGCGGGAGAGGAGGAGGGAGAGAAGCAGGGCTGTGCCAAGAGAGATTGAATCGCGTATTTTGGGCAGCCCCCTAGGCCTCATATATATAGGGGAAGGGGAGGGTTGCGCCCCCTCTAGGGTTTCCCACCCCTAGGGGGTGCGGCAGCCCTAGATGGCCAAGGGGTGGCGGCCCAGGGAGGGGAGAAGGGGAAGGCGCCCCTAGGGTGGGCCTTAAGGCCCATCTGGACCTAGGGTTTGCCTCCTCCCACTTCCCCTGCGCCTTGGGCCTTGGTGGGAGGCGCACCAGCCCACTAAGGGGCTGGTCCCTCACCACTCTTGGCCCACGCAACCTTCTGGGGTTGGTGGCCCCACCTGGTGGACCCCGGGGACCCTCCCGGTGGTCCCGGTACATTACCGATAAAACCCGAAACTCTTTCGGTGACCAAACCAGGACTTCCCATATATAAATCTTTACCTCCGGACCATTCCGGAACTCCTCGTGACGTCCGGGATCTCATCCGGGACTCCGAACAACATTCGGTAACCACATACAAGCTTCCTTTATAACCCTAGCGTCATCGAACCTTAAGTGTGTAGACCCTACGGGTTCGGGAGACATGCAGACATGACCGAGACGTTCTCCGGTCAATAACCAACAGCGGGATCTGGATACCCATGTTGGCTCCCACACGTTCCACGATGATTTCACCACGATGTCAAGGATTTAATCAATCCCGTATACAATTCCCTTTGTCTATCGGTACGATACTTGCCCGAGATTCGATCATCGGTATCCCAATACCTTGTTCAATCTCGTTACCGGCAAGTCTCTTTTACTCGTTCCGCAACACATCATCCCGTGATCAACTCCTTGATCACATTGTGCACATTATGATGATGTCCTACCGAGTGGGCCCAGAGATACCTCTCCGTCACACGGAGTGACAAATCCCAGTCTCGATTCGTGCCAACCCAACAGACACTTTCGGAGATACCTGTAGTGTACCTTTATAGCCACCCAGTTACGTTGTGACGTTTGGCACACCCAAAGTATTCCTACGGTATCCGGGAGTTGCACAATCTCATGGTCTAAGGAAATGATACTTGACATTAGAAAAGCTTTAGCATACGAACTACATGATCTTGTGCTAGGCTTAGGATTGGGTCTTGTCCATCACATCATTCTCCTAATGATGTGATCCCGTTATCAACGACATCCAATGTCCATGGTCAGGAAACCGTAACCATCTATTGATCAACAAGCTAGTCAACTAGAGGCTTACTAGGGACATGGTGTTGTCTATGTATCCACACATGTATCTGAGTTTCCTATCAATACAATTCTAGCATGGATAATAAACGATTATCATGAACAAGGAAATATAATAATAACTAATTTATTATTGCCTCTAGGGCATATTTCCAACAGTCTCCCACTTGCACTAGAGTCAATAATCTAGTTCACATCGATATGTGATTAACACTCAAGGTCACATCCCTATGTGACTAACACCCAAGAGTTCTGGGTTTGATCATGTTATGCTTGTGAGAGAGGTTATAGTCAACGGGTCTGCAACACTCAGATCCGTATGTACTTCGCAAATCTCTACGCTATATTTGGAGTCATTTCAAATAACTGTTCTACTTGGAGCTATCCTAAATTGTTGCTCCATTAACGTATCCGGTATCTCTACTCAGAGCTATCCGGATAGGTGTTAAGCTTGCATCGACATAACTCTTTATGTCGAACTCTTTATCACCTCCATAACCGAGAAACATATCCTTATTCCTCTAAGGATAATCTTGACCGCTATCTGGTGATCTACTCCTAGATCACCTTTGTACCCTCCAGCCAGACATGTGGCAAGGCACATGTCAGGTGCGGTACACAGCATAGTATACTATGGAGCCTATGTCTAAGCATAGGGGACGACCTTCGTCCTTTGTCTCTGTTCTTACGTGGTCGAGCTTTAAGTCTTAACTTCGTACCTTACAACTCAGGCAAGAACTTCCTTCTTTGACTGATCCATCTTGAACACCTTCAAGATCATGTCAAGGTATGTGCTCATTTGAAAGTACCATTAAGCGTTTTGATCTATCTTGATGCTCAATGTTTAAGTAGCCTAATCCAGGTTTTCCATTGAAAAACACTTTTCAAATAACCCTATATGCTTTCCAGAAATTCTACATTATTTCTGATCATCAATATGTCAACAACATATACTCATCAGAAATTCTATAGTGCTCCCACTCACTTCTTTGGAAATACAAGTTTCTCATAAACTTTGTATAAACCCAAAATCTTTGATCATCTCATCAAAGTGTACATTCCAACTCCGAGATGCTTACTCCAGTCCTTAGAAGGATTGCTGGAGCTTTGCATACTTGTTAGCATCTTTCAGGATCGACAAAATCTTCTGGTTGTATCACATACAACCTTTCCTCAAGAACAAGGAAACAATATTTTGACATCCCATCTGCAAGATTTCATAAATAATGCAGTACATGCTAATTCCAACAGATTCTTAGCATCGCTACGAGTGAGAAAAGTCTCATCGTAGTCAACTCCTTGAACTTGTCGGGAAACACCTTAACGACAAGTCGAGCTTTCTCAATGGTGACACTTACCATCATTGTCTGTCTTCCTTTTAAAATCCATATGTACCCAATAGCCTTACGACCATCAAGTAGTTCTTTCAAAGTCTACACTTTGTTTTCATACATGGATCCTCTCTCTGATTTTATGGCCTCGAGCCATTCATCGGAATCTGGGCCCACCATCGCTTCTCCATAGCTCGTAGGTTCATTGTTGTCTAGCAACATGACTTCCAAGACAGGATTACGTACCACTCTGAAGCAGTACGCATCCTTGTCGTCCTACGAGGTTTGGGAGTGACTTGATCCGAAGTCTCATGATCACCATCATAAGCTTCCACTTCAATTGGTGTAGGTGCCATAGGAACAACTCCTGTGCCCTTCTACACACTAGTTGAAGTGATGGTTCCATAACCTCATCAAGTCTCCACCATCCTCCCACTCAATTCTTCCGAGAGAAACTTTTCCTCGAGAAAGGACCCGATTTTAGAAACAATCCCTATTGCTTTCGGATCTGAGACAGGAGGTATACCCAACTGTTTTGGGTGTCCTATGAAGATGCATTTATCCGCTTTGGGTTCGAGCTTATCAGCCTGAAACTTTTCCACATAAGCGTCGTAGCCCCAAACTTTTAAGAAACAACAACTTAGGTTTCTCTAAACCATAGTTCATACGGTGTCGTCTCAACGGATTTGTGTGGTTCCCTATTTAAAGTGAATGCGGTTGTCTCTAATGCCTAACCCATGAACGATAGTGGTAATTCGATGAGAGACATCATGGTACGCACCATATCCAATAGGGTGCAACTATGATGTTCGGACACATCATCACATTATGGTGTTCCAGGCGGTATTAGTTGTGAAACAATTTCCACAGTGCCAAACTCGTAACTCAGATATTCATTTCTATGATCATATCATAGACATTTTATCCTCTTATCACGAAGATCTTCAACTTCATTCTGAAATTACTTGAACCATTCAATAATTCAGACTTGTGTTTCATCAAGTAAATATACTCAGTATTTACTCAAATCATCTGTGAAGTAAGAGCATAACGATATCCACTGCGTGCCTCGGCACTCATTGGACTGCACACATCAAAATGTGTTACTTCCAACAAGTTGCTTTCTTGTTCCATTTTACTGAAACCGAAGCTTTCAGTCATCTTGCCCATGTGGTATGATTTGCATGTCTCAAGCGATTCAAAATCAAGTGAGTCCAAACGGTCCATCTGCATGGAGTTTCTTCATGCGTATATACCAATAGACATGGTTCACATTACTCAATCCTTTTTCAAAAAATGAGTGAGTCCAAAGATCCATCAACATGGAGCTTCTTCATGCGTATTATACCAATATGACTTACATGGCAGTGCCACAAGTAGGTGGTATTATCATTACTATCTTATATCTTTTGGCATGGACATGTGTATCACTATGATCGAGATTCAATAAACCATTCATTTTAGGTGCAAGACCATTGAAGGAATTATTCAAATAAATAGAGTAACCATTATTCTCCTTAAATGAATAACCGTATTGCGATAGACATAATCCAATCATGTCTATGCTCAACGCAAACACCAAATAACAATTATTTAGGTTTAACACCAATCTCGATGGTAGATGGAGCGTGCGATGCTTGATCACATCAACCTTGGAAGCACTTCCAACACATCTCGTCAGCTCACCTTTAGCTAGTCTCCGTTTATTCCATAGCTTTTATTTCGAGTTACTAACACTTAGCAACCGAACCGGTATCTAATACCCTGATGCTACTAGGAGTACTACTAAAGTACACATTCACATATTGTATATCCTATATACTTCTATCGACAGCCTTCTCATCTACCAAGTATCTAGGGTAATTCTGCTCCAGTAGCTGTTCCCCTCATTACAGAAGCACTTAGTCTCGGGTTTGGGTTCAATCTTGGGTTTCTCCACTAGAGCAGCAGCTGATTTGCTGTTTCATGAAGTATCCCTTCTTGCCCTTTCCCTTCTTGAAACTAGTGGTTTCACTAACCATCAACAATAGATGCTCCTTCTTGATTTCTACTTTCGCGGTGTCAAACATCGCGAATATTTCAAGGATCATCATATCTATCCCTGATATGTTATAGTTCATCACGAAGCTCTAGCAGCTTGGTGGCAATGACTTTGGAGAAACATCACTATCTTATCTGGAAGATCAACTCCCACTCGATTCAAGTGATTGTTGTACTCAGACAATTTTGAGCACAAGCTCAACGATTGAGCTTTTCTCCCTTAGTTTGCAGGCTAAGAAAATCGTCGGAGGTCTTATACCTCTTGACGTGGGCACGAACCTGAAATCCCAATTTCAGCCCTCGAGACATCTCATATGTTCCGCGACATTTCAAAATTGTCTTCGGTGCCTCAATTCTAAACCATTCAACATTACCGAACTATCACGTAGTTATCCAGACGTGTATGTCCGATGTTCGCAACATCCACAAACGACGTTAGGGGTTCAGCATACTGAGCGGTGCATTAAGGACATAAGCCTTCTACTGTCCGCATAATTGCTACTATCAACTTTCAACTATATTTTCTCCAGGAACGTATCTAACTAGTAGAACTAAAGCGCGAGCTTACGGCATAATTTGCAAAGATCTCTTGACTATGTTCAGGATAAACAAGTTCATCTTATGAACTCCCACTCAGATAGACATCCCTCTAGTCATCTAAGTGATCACATGATCCGAGTCAACTAGGCCATGTCCGATCATCACGTGAGACGGACTAGTCATCATCGGTGAACATCTTCATGTTGATCGTATCTACCATACGACTCATGCTCGACCTTTCGGTCTCTGTGTTCCGAGGCCATGTCTGTACATGCTAGGCTCGTCAAGTTAACCCTAAGTGTTTTGCATGTGTAAAACTGTCTTACACCCGTTGTATGTGAACGTAAGGATCTATCACACCCGATCATCACGTGGTGCTTCGAAACGACGAACTTTAGCAACGGTGCACAGTTAGGGGAGAACACTTCTTGAAATTTTAATGAGGGATCATCTTATTTACTACCGTTGTTCTAAGCAAATAATATGTAATAACATGATAAACATCACATGCAATCAAATAGTGACATGATATGGCCATCATCACTTTGCTCCTTTTGATCTCTCGGGGCTCCATGATCATCATCGTCACCGGCATGACACCATGATCTCCATCATCATGATCTCCATCATCGTGTCTTCATGAAGTTGTCTCGCCAACTATTACTTCTACTACCATGGCTAACGGTTAGCAATAAAGTAAAGTAATTACATGACGTTTATGTTGACACGCAGGTCATAAATAAATTAAAGACAACTCCTATGGCTCCTGCCGGTTGTCATACTCATCGACATGCAAGTCGTGATTCCTATTACAAGAACATGATCATCTCATACATCACATATATCATACATCACATCCTTTGGCCATATCACATCACATAGCATACCCTGCAATAACAAGTTAGACGTCCTCTAATTGTTGTTTGCATGTTTTACGTGGCTGCTATGGGTTTCTAGCAGGAACGTTTCTTACCTACGCAAAACCACAACGTGATATGCCAATTGCTATTTACCCTTCATAAGGATCCTTTTCATCGAATCTGTTCCGACTAAAGTGGGAGAGACAGACACCCGCCAGCCACCTTATGCAACTAGTGCATGTCAGTCGGTGGAACCGGTCTCACGTAAGAGTACGTGTAAGGTTGGTCCGGGCCGCTTCATCCCACAATACCGTCGAAACAAGATTGACTAGTAACGGTAAGCATATTGAACAATCAACGCCCACAACTACTTTGCGTTCTACTCGTGCATGGAATCTACGCAATAGACCTAGCTCTGATACCACTGTTGGGGAACGTAGCAGAAATTCAAAATTTTCCTATGTGTCACCAAGATCTATCTATGGAGAAACTAGCAACGAGGGGAAGAAGAGTGCATCTACATACCCTTGTAGATCGCTAAGCGGAAGCGTTCAAGTGAACGGGGTTGATGGAGTCATACTCGCCGTGATCCAAATCACCGATGACCAAGTGCCGAACGGACGGCACCTCCGCGTTCAACAGACGTACAGCCCGGTGACGTCTCCCATGCCTTGATCCAGCAAGGAGAGAGGGAGAGGTTGAGGAAGACTCCATCCAGCAGCAGCACAACGGCGTGGTGGTGCTGGAGGAGCGTGGCAATCCTGCAGGGCTTCGCCAAGCACCGCGGGAGAGGAGGAGGGAGAGAAGCAGGGCTGTGCCAAGAGAGATTGAATCGCGTATTGTGGGCAGCCCCCTAGGCCTCATATATATAGGGGAAGGGGAGGGCTGCGCCCCCTCTAGGGTTTCCCACCCCTAGGGGGTGCGGCAGCCCTAGATGGCCAAGGGGTGGCGGCCAAGGGAGGGGAGAAGGGGAAGGCGCCCCTAGGGTGGGCCTTAAGGCCCATCTGGACCTAGGGTTTGCCTCCTCCCACTTCCCCTGCGCCTTGGGCCTTGGTGGGAGGCGCACCAGCCCACTAAGGGGCTGGTCCCTCACCACTCTTGGCCCACGCAACCTTCTGGGGTTGGTGGCCCCACCTGGTGGACCCCGGGGACCCTCCCGGTGGTCCCGGTACATTAGCGATAAAACCCGAAACTCTTTCGGTGACCAAAACAGGACTTCCCATATATAAATCTTTACCTCCGGACCATTCCGGAACTCCTCGTGACGTCCGGGATCTCATCCGGGACTCCGAACAACATTCGGTAACCACATACAAGCTTCCTTTATAACCCTAGCGTCATCGAACCTTAAGTGTGTAGACCCTACGGGTTCGGGAGACATGCAGACATGACCGAGACGTTCTCCGGTCAATAACCAACAGCGGGATCTGGATACCCATGTTGGCTCCCACACGTTCCACGATGATTTCACCATGATGTCAAGGACTTAATCAATCCCGTATACAATTCCCTTTGTCTATCGGTACGATACTTGCCCGAGATTCGATCATCGGTATCCCAATACCTTGTTCAATCTCGTTACCGGCAAGTCTCTTTTACTCGTTCCACAACACATCATCCCGTGATCAACTCCTTGATCACATTGTGCACATTATGATGATGTCCTACCGAGTGGGCCCAGAGATACCTCTCCGTCACACGGAGTGACAAATCCCAGTCTCGATTCGTGCCAACCCAACAGACACTTTCGGAGATACCTGTAGTGTACCTTTATAGCCACCCAGTTACGTTGTGACGTTTGGCACACCCAAAGTATTCCTACGGTATCCGGGAGTTGCACAATCTCATGGTCTAAGGAAATGATACTTGACATTAGAAAAGCTTTAGCATACGAACTACATGATCTTGTGCTAGGCTTAGGATTGGGTCTTGTCCATCACATCATTCTCCTAATGATGTGATCCCGTTATCAACGACATCCAATGTCCATGGTCAGGAAACCGTAACCATCTATTGATCAACAAGCTAGTCAACTAGAGGCTTACTAGGGACATGGTGTTGTCTATGTATCCACACATGTATCTGAGTTTCCTATCAATACAATTCTAGCATGGATAATAAACGATTATCATGAACAAGGAAATATAATAATAACTAATTTATTATTGCCTCTAGGGCATATTTCCAACACCGGGACCTTGCTGAGGATTGCGTGGCCTTCGCGGACATGGAGAAGGAGGCTCGTGCTTCGCTGAAGACGCTTTACGAGAGCAGCCTGGAAAGCCCGCTGGCCGGCGCCGAGGACTGCCCCGCCAAGCTGCTTCCCTTCCTGGTTCGTGCCCTTGGGGCTACCGTTCTACGTTTGCAGAGCCCGACCCCGCGCGTACCTCACCCAGCATAGCCTTTCGAAACTAAGGAGTGAGGGGCTACGGGACCAGTTAGGGCCCTGAGTCGCGATGCTCAGGGGTCCGCCTTGACGCTCAAACGGCCTTCATACCTTGGCTCCGCTCGGGGAGAGACGCGCGACGAACCAGGCCCGAGGGGCCTGGCTGGGCGGCGTACGTCTGGGCATGGCCCAGTCGTAGCCCCCGTGCCTAGCCCCCTCGCGCGGCGCTCCCGAGGGGAGGCGTTGCGATAAGGCTAGCCACTGAGCTCTGGGCTCCCTGAGGTTAATGCGGCCCGGAGGCCACCCTCAATTGTTTATCACCAGCGCGGAGCATAGCGCTTCCGTATGTGTACGGGCATAGCCGCTCCTCGGCAGTGTCGTCAGCCAGCGCGGAGCATGGTGCTTCCACTGGTACGTGGGAGGGGGCTCCCCTCCGGGAGGAGCCCTCAGGGCGTGTACAGCCCTACCCTGACACGTGGCCGGCACGGTAGGGCTAGGTGAGGTGTATCTGGGCACCCGTGAGCCAGCGCGGGACTCACGGGGTCCTACCTCTAGGCGGGTTGCGCCTGGCACTGGGTCGTATCTTGAGATGTGTTCCTGCAAATTGGGTTAGATGCCGGCACTCTACGTCCTCGGGTCCCGGCCCTCGAGCTTGTCTCAGCCGTCGCTGGTATGCCTGGTCGCGATGCCGTGGACAAGGCCAGAGGGTGAGGGCTGGAGAGCCAATAAGAGCCCTGAGTCACGATGCTCAGGTACCCCCCTTTAACGTGCAAGTGGTCGACATGGAGAAGAAGGGGTGCCGTGAACGGGCATCAAGTAATCAAGCATGATAGGCGAATGCGTAGCTGGAAATAAACGCAAGGGAGATACACGCCATCGGGCCTGGACCGAGCGGCCTGGGGATGATGCAGCCCGAGGGGCGCCCCCAACAAAGCAAGCTAATGACTGAAAAATAAAAAGGGATACATGCCGCAGGGACGGACCCACGCGGCCTGGGAATGATGCAGCCCTGGGAGGGCGCTCCCAGCTGGAAATGAAGCTTGAAGGACGTCACCTGAAGATATCGAAGATGAAGTGGTGTTGGTGCAGCAGACTCGGTGGGCTGCGGAAGCCGATCCTCACGAGCCCCCAGGCCCAGGGGCCTCAGGAGGCTCCGGAGGCGCTGATGGCTCCTCGCGAATCATCTCCATCTCCGCCAGGACTGCGGAACGCCTGTCTTCCTGAGTCTCCATGATGCCCCTCATGATGCGCTGGTACACAACAGCTACGCTCGGCAAGCCGTAAGGCATGCGAACATAGCTGTGGGGTGGGCCTCCGCAACGCCCCACTTGCGAGGGCCAGAGGCGCTCCATCGTGGTGACCTGATTGAGCCCTGGTACGTCGATGCAGACGCGCAGCCCACCATCCTCGCCTGGATGGGGAGCCACAGCCGGTAGTCGGCGGCAACCTCTCATGATTCTTGACTCTTGTAGTTCTTGAACGGCCTTGTTAACGAACTCCTGCTGGTCTGACCTTCCTTGCCTCGCTCCTTCTTGAGGGAAACGTGCTTCGAGGCACGCCTCCGCGTGGTGCCCAAGCGCCTCCCTCGTGACCCTGGCCAGGTCGGTGGCCCTCCAGGTGAGAGCCCCCGAGCCCTGCCTGAGGAGGGCGCCGGGCGCGCTTTCCTATGCGATGGAAGGAGGGTCCCCTTGGGCGGACGCGGGCCCTGAGGGGCCTGCCTCCTGAGGGGCTGAGCCTGACGATGTCTTCTTCTTGGGGGTGATCTCAGGAAGCCTCCTGCTTCCGCGATCTGGGTCTTCTAGCGACGTGGCCTGAAAGGCTCGCTCTAGGGAACACACTGCATCCTTCTCTTCACATGGCACCGTGATGACTCCGCCACTTCCTGGCATCTTGAGGACGTTGTAGCCATGATGAGTCACGACCATGAACTTGGCCAGCGCTGGGTACCCGAGGATTGCGTTGTACTGCAGGCGGATGTGGGCAACGTCGAAGTCGATGAGCTCGGTGCGGTAGTTGCTGCGGGCTCCGAAGGTGACAGGGAGGCGGACCTGCCCGATCGGGATCGTGGAACCGTCGGTGACTCCAGAGAAAGGCTTGGTTGGCTGAAGCTGGTCATAGGGCACTTGGAGATTGTTGAATGTTTCCACGGACTGGATGTTGAGCCCTGCTCCACCATCGATGAGGGTCCTGGTGACCAGTACGTTGCTGATGACTGGGGAGCAAAGCATCGGGAGGACTCCGGCTGTGGCCGTGCACTTGAGCTGATCTGCTGAGCTGAACGTGATGGCGCACGCCGACCACCTGAGGGGGCGCGTGGCTTTGAGCTTGGGGAGGACAACATTCACTTCGCGGGCAAACTGCTTGAAGATGCGTTGGGAGGCCGGGGCTTGAGCTCCGCCCAGGATGCAGGCGATGGCGCACGGCTCTTGGAAGCCCCCAGCCCCCTCGTCTTGGTGGCGGTCCTCATTTCTTCTTGGCTGAGGTGGCAGTGGAGGGAGGCCTGCGTTGCCCTGCAGGCGATCCTCCCGAGGCTGATCCCGCCAGTACCCCTCGCGAGGCAGGTCTCGCCAGCGGTCCTCGCGAGGTTGATCACGCCATCCTTGGCGCGGGCCGCGGTCTTCCCAGCGTCCTGCGTTGCTTCCTCCTCCTCGGTCGTAGCCCCGGTCAGCACGGTCGGGACGACGGCCGATCCTTCCTTCTCGCACGGCGCGGAGTTCTTGGCATTCGTTGGTATTGTGAGTGTGGAGGTCGTGATACACACAGTACCGGCTGCCCCTGGAGGATTCAGGCAGATCCTTGCCCTGTTTGGTGTCCGGTTCTGCTGCGAGCACGACAGCCCCCTTGCGCTTCACGTCCTTGGCCTTGGGCTTCTTCTCTTCTGGGTCTGCGGCAGGTAGCTCGAGGAGGAAAAGACGTCCCTTCTCAGCCCTGGCGCACTTGGTCGCCAAGTTGAACAACTCCAGGGAGGTGCACAGGTCTTCATGCATCGCCAACTCCTCCTTCATCTTGACGTCACGCACACCATCGAAGAAGGACGAGATGATGGCTTCCTCGGACACCTTGGGGATCTTGAGGCACGCACTGTTGAAGCGCTGGATGTATTTTTGCAGGGTCACTCCGGGTTGTTGCTTGATGCGGCGCATGTCGCTCACGGCAGGTGGCTGGTCGCGAGTACCTTGGAAGTTGGCGATGAAGCGGGTGCGCATCTGGTCCCAGGAAGAGATCGTGCCTGGGGCCAGGTTCAGGAGCCAGGTGCGAGCTCCTTCCTTGAGCGCCATGGGGAACCAGTTCGTCATGACCTTTTCGTCTCCACTGGCAGCTTCGATGCCGAGCTCATAGAGCTGGAGGAATTCTGCAGGGTCGGTCGTGCCGTCGTAGCAAGGAGGCAGGTCTGGCTTGAACTTGCCGGGCCACACGACGCTGTGCAGCTCGGTGGTGTAGGCGCGGCAGCCTGCGGTGGCCACGAGAGGCTTAGGTTGAGGGAGAGCTTGGCCTTGCGGGTCCCCATGTGCCGCAGCTGGCAGCAGCGCGAGGTCTTGACGTGCCGGAGCTGGAGCAGCGTCACGGTGAGCCGGAGCAGGAAGCGCCCGGGCAGCCTCTTGCGGTCGAGGGACTTCTTGGCAGCTCTGTTCTTGCTGGGCTGGCGCCTGACGGAGCGGGTTCCGCCCAGGGGCCACGCGCCTTGGAGCCATGGCGTCTTCTTGGAGAGGAGGCGGCTGGTACGCCCCCGGAGCTTCATGGCCCGCGCGGGGTGTGGTGCGGCGCAGCGGGGCGGACGGCGCAGGAGAGCCCCCCACGGCGCGGACGAGCTCGGCGACGCAGTCCAGCCACTCCTCGTAGACGTCGTCAATGGGACGGTAGCGCAGGAGCTCGTTTGCTGCGATGAGCGCAGCTCGAGCCTCCAAGGGTGCGCGGAGCGCGCGGGACGAAGAGCCAGCTGGTGTGAGTGATGGAGTAGTGGTGCGACCGTCTTGCCGCACGGACGGGTGCTGAGACGACGCTTGGTGCTCGTTCCCCGCCGGGCCGGTGGCGGCGTTGACGACGGGCAACGGGGAACGACGAGGACACCCACCGACGGGAGCCGTCTGGGCGACGTGGGAAGCGATGGCGGCCCGGCGCTCGGCGCGGGCCCTTCGAGCATCAGACATGGTCGCGACGGTCGGCGGAGAGCGGAGCGGTGGAAGACAAATTCCGGCGCACCCCTACCTGGCGCGCCAAATGTTGGATTTCAGGTTCCGGTAGACCCTTAAGGTTCGAACTCTGGGGTGCGCGTGGAGATTGTGCCTTCTACCTCTCCGTCTCGCAAAGATCTAAACTACCAAAAGAACAACACAAGGGACACAGAGTTTATACTGGTTCGGGCCACCGATGCGGTGTAATACCCTACTCCAGTGTGGTGTGGTGGATTGCCTCTTGGGCTGGTGATGATGAACACTACAAGGTAGAACAGCCTCGCGAGGGTCTGTTCTTGGCCTGGGGGATGAACTGCTAGGAGGAGTTCAGTCGCCCTTCTCTCTCTCTCTGATCCAATTGCTAGACTGCTCGATGTTCTCTAGATGCCAGATGGATGATCTCTAGATGCCTCTACCCTGGGGGTGGCTAGTCCTATTTATAGGCAAAGGCCCTGGGCCTCTTCCCAAATATTGAGCGGGAAGGGCGCCAACAATTGGCCAATTCAAAGGGGAACATCTGGTACACTTATCCTGACTAAAGTTGGTCCTCGCCTGCCAAAGGCCCTGTGGTGACGCCGTTCTGGGCTCCACTATGACCTCCTTCCCACCGTTGGACTGGTCTTGGTCTCGTTGCACCGAAATGGGTGCCTTTGCTTGATCCTCTCGCCTGCGCTTGCCCCCTTTGCACCAAAGAGGAAAGGGAGACACTGCGCGGGCTGGCGCCCGCCTGGCATCCTTGGTCGTCATGGCTTGCGTCATGGGCACCTCGCGAGGTACCCCGCCTTGATCTCTCCGCCTCCTCATGAGCCAGCCTGATGAGGCCGTGCCTGAGGAAGCGCTGTGTCGTTTGCCCCGCGAGGCTTGGCCCCTCGCGAGGGTCTTGGGTCTTTCGTTGATGAAGATGGGCCATGCTGGGCCCCCTTTCTAGCCACGCCGCAGGCCGCAGGCAGGCAAGTCTGGTGACCCCCGTTCCCAGAACGCCGACAGCCTCGCCCTTGGTCCTGCCAGCGGTTCCTCCAGCAGCAGCGACGGCGCCTAGGAGTCAAGCGACTCTCCCAAGCCCTACGAGACTCCGGAGACGAGCGACGACAGCTACGTGCCCCCGAGCTCTCGCCGTGCCCGGAGCGCGTCTGCCCGTCGCCACTGTTGATCTGGATGGGGTTGTGTAGGATCGGAAGTATGTCTAGAGGGGGGCTGATTAGACTACTTTACCAAATAAAAGCTACGCCTTTTCCCAATTTTAGTTCTTGGCAGATTTTAGCTATTTTAGGACAAGTCAAGCAATCATCACACGATTCAAGCAAGCATGCAAAGAGTATATAGGCAGCGGAAAGTAAAGCATGCAACTTGCAAGAATGTAAAGGGAAGGGTTTGGAGAATTCAAACGCTGTTGGAGACAAGGATATTTTTCCCATGGTTCGGATAGGTGGTGCTATCCTACATCCACGTTAGTGGAGACTTCAACCCACTAAGGGTAACGGTTGCGCTAGTCCACGGAGGGCTCCACCCACGAAGGATCCACGAAGAAGCAACCTTGTCTATCCCACCATGGCCATCGCCCACGAAGGACTTGCCTCACTAGCGGTAGATCTTCACGAAGTAGGCGATCTCCTTGCCCTTACAAACTCCTTGGTTCAACTCCACAAGACCACCAAATAAAACAAGAGAGAAAAGCAACACACTCTCTCTCGAAGCCTATGATCTATACATCTTCTCCCCCTTTGGCAACAAGTTACCAAAAAGTTCCTAGAAAATGCATAGTGCTATATCGAAACTCAGGCTTGATCTTCAGGAGGTGGTGGAGTCTGGATCACTCCAAGGACGAAGGCTTCTGTTGATGTTGATGGAGTTGGAGCTGAAGTGGATGCTGGAGCAGGTTGGGTTGATGCTGCGGCTGGAGCTGAGGCAGTTGCTCTTGTGTCAGGAACTGGCACTGCACTGGACCTCTGAGCTCGTGGAACTCTAGCAAATGCATCTGTAGTTGTCTTCCCTCTCCTCTCCTGCATGTCATCCTGGAGCTGCTCCACTGCTGTCTGTATCTCTGTCACCTTGATATCCAAGTCATAGAACTTCTGTTCTACGATCCTCTCTAAGCTCGCCTGGTTCTGAGTTAGGTTGGCCAAACCTTTCTCAATGCGCAGGGTGGATGCAATCAGGTAACTGAGCTGCTCTTGCTTGGTCTTCAAGAAGTATTCTGATGCCTCCTCTTGAGTTGGCATCCTAGCAGCTTTCTCCTTTCTAGCCTTCTCCTTTTGTGCTTGGGCATGGGCTGAAGATGGTTCATCCATGTTCATCACAACTTCATTGTCTTCAAACTCAGGATGAATAGGAAGATGTTCCTTATCCAAAAGATATATGCCAGTGCCCATCTTGGAGTTGATCAGTTCTTGGATCTAAGGAGCATATCCACAGCTTCTCTTCTGGTCTGCTGCTGTCCTCTTGATTGTCTCTATCATCAGGCTCATGACCTTGAACTTCCTAGGCACATCAAAGATATGAAGCAAGTTGATAGCATGGCCTCTGACCATCTTGTGATCTCCAGACTTGGGTAGCAGAGTGTGCCTTAAGATCTAGTTGATTGTTGGCAATCCTGACAGAAGATAATGTACAGATCCATACTTGAAAGTTTCAAGTGCCTTATCAGGGATCTCCTTGTACATGTTGATCATTGAGTTGTGGTCCATCTTCTTCTTGGAATAGACATCCAAGTCATCCTCACTTTCTTCTGGGGCATTGATCAGTTGAGCCCATTCTGCAATAGTTGATTGGTACCTCGTACCTCCTAACATCCAGACAATCCTCCCATCGGGGTAAAAGTGTGCTGTGGAGTAGAACTACATGATAAGTTCCTCGTTCCACTTTGTGAGCTTTTGCCCAAAAAGTCTGCTACTCCACAAGTCTTGAAGCTGTTTTCCACTCCTGGGAAGTGTTCTTCATTATCCTTTATGTATTGCCAATCAACCCATTTCATGTCACAGACAATTGGCTTCTTGTCTAACAGGATTGTCTCATAGAAGTCCTGCTGTTCCTTAGTGTGGAACTTGTAGTCTACAGCAGTTCCTCTCCTGGTAGCGTAGGGATCTTCTGCTCTCCATTTTCTCAATCCAGAGTCTCTCCTGATATTCATATCCTCAGCCACAGGATGAGCATCATTGTGGTCTGGGATCTTGGGCTTTAATTTCCTCAAAACTTGTCCTTCTTCTTCTTCAGCAACATTAGGCACTGGGGCCTTGTTCTTCTCAGCAGCTGGAATATTTCTTGTATTCCTCTTGGGTTTTTGCTTTGGAGCTGTCTTAGGGGCTTCCTTGGTCTTGGATGCAGCTCCCCCTGATCTAATGGCATCACCCATCAGCTTGGGTGCCTTGGGTGCTGGTGCAGCACCTTCCTCTTCCTCTTCTTCTTCATTAGAAGAATGTTGTTCAAACTCAGCCATATGATCTACTTTCTTGCACCATCTGCCTCTTTTCCTCTCTTTCTTTTCTACAGCAACAACTGGCTCCTTGGAAGTGTTTTTGTCAGGAATCTTGGTTGAGGCTCTGGCTTTTGGCATTGGCTTCCTGCCTGCTGGTCTTTTGACCTTCAAGCCTGGCTTGGTGCTCTGTCTTGAACTATGTTCTTTCTTGAGTTCAATTTTCTTGGAGGTTGCCTCCTCCTCTGCCACATAGTCTTCATCTTCTGAATCTGAAGTTCTTTTCCTTCTCTGTCTGGTGGCAGCCTTTGGCAGATTGCTTGGAGTGCTCCTGCTGCCATCATCTGAGGAACTTGAGGGACTAGTGCCCTCACTCATATGCACAGGCTGCTCTGACAGATTCTGACTGTCACTCTGGTCTGACATGTTGAACAAGCTGACTGCTGACCCTATGAATAGTTTATAGATGAGGTAGAATGGATGAGCATCTCAAAAAGCAGAGATTTTTGCAAAAGAATGATTCAAAAACTTAGTTTTAGTTTCCCACAGAAAGCATTTCGGATCTACCGGTTTCTAAACTCGGTGATACCGAAGCAGCATTTGGAACCTAAACTAGTGATCTCGGTCAGACCGAGTCACAGTTCGGTGGCACCGAGACTGCTAGGGTTTCACAAAATTCAAAAATCGGTCACACCGATTAGTTACACTCGGTCAGACCGAGTTTCACTTGTGCAATGACATAGGCCAAATCGGTGGGACCGAGTTTTTCAACTCGGTGGGTCCGAGATGGTTTCGGCGGAAACCTAACCCTAAAATTTTCAAATCAAACCTAATTTACGAGTTCTTTGACTGGATAGAAGTTTATCAAACGTGGCAAGAATCATTATGATCACAATGTGCTAGGAATCGGATTGGGAATAGCACAAAGATCGAGTCCATACCCTAGTTCGGCGGAGACTCGCTACGGCGGCAACGGCGGAGGTGATTTCCATTGACGGCGACGGAGACCAGCGACTGGAGGCTGCTGGCGGCGAGAAGACGATCCGGAGACCACGTCGGCAGAGCGAGCTATGGCGCGGGCGAAGAGGTTCGGAGAAATTTCCAAATTTTTGCCCGTGACTATATATAGCCCGACCTTGTCGGTGTGACCGAGTGGAACGACTCGGTGGCACTGAGATGCAAAACTGTATACAGTTATTGCAACTCGGTGTGACCGAATAGTTCAAGTCGGTTGCACCGAGATTGAAAACATAGATCAACTTGATGATCTCGGTTGGACCGAAAGTGGGGTATCGGTCAGACCGAGAATCACAAAGAGGTTTTGGAAGTTTAAGTCTATGACGAATCGGGGACTCCTAGTGCTCCTCACACAGAGTGGTTCGAATTTGACTTGATCAATTTTATGATGTAGCATGAATAGAATTTGAGACGAGAAAAACATAGATAGCTAGAGGAGGTTCTTAGGCATTCTTGTCCATCCACTTGGCAAAAGAAGTGATAAAGCCAAACAATCAAAACAACAAGTGGATGTCCTCGAATGAGTAAAATATGCAACCAGCATGCTCACACAATAAAATGGCAGTAGAAATATGTGACAAAGTATGCACAATCAATTCTAGCATCTATCAAGCAATTGGCGATGACTAGGTCATCTATATATGAGTATATTGACTTAGGAGTCAAATGAGAACATTTGATCATAGGTCATACTCATCGTTTAAGCTCAAGTGGGGTTACCACTTTCACATAAAGCATTGTTGTGTTCACATCATTAGAGTTGCTTTAGCTCAAGTCTTAGAGTAAAGCTCCCCCTAGATGTGATATCCCCCCTTAAGAGGGATGAACTAACCTTGGGTTTTGTCGACGATGACTTCGTGTAGATGTTGAAGATGTGGATGCTCAATATTGATGTAGATCACTTGGAGCTATCCTTTTGAGTGAATTGCACTTTCAATACCTACATGGGTTAGTCCCACAAGGAACAAGCAAGTGTATCCATAGACACAGAGTGATGCACATACAAGAAAATGTCTATGAAAGCTTTTTAGATTACCTTGTCCCTTGACTTACCAACAAGAGGGTTTGTGACTCCTTGAACTAGTGCAAGATGTGGAAGTTGATTGCACTTGTTCTTGCCAAAATGATAAGAATGAAGTATGTTGGCGGAGTCACCCTCAAGAACTCTCTAGTTCTTCTTCTTTTGGATCCACACCATCTTGATGGGAATCCTTGGAGTTGTAGTCGTACTTGATGAAGTGGAACTTGAAGTAGTCTTAGGAATCCACTTGACTAAGGTCGTAGGAGCTTCTTCAGATGCATCTATTTCCTCTTGAAGCTTGTCCTTGCCTTTTTGCTTGTAGTCTTGTGGTGGAAGATCATCTTGAGTTTGTGTCCCCTTGAAAGAAGTTGGATCATACTTCTCTTGTTGAGTAACAAACTTTGTCTTGGGGTATTGATCTTCTTCCCACTCAACTCCATTGGCATTGAACTTTCGTTCAAAACCAACACCTTGATTCTTCCGGTGCCTTCCTTGCTTGCGTACAATCTCCTCGAATTGCTTACTTCCGGCAATGCTTTTGTACACTCCTTTCTCTATGATTTCCTTCAATATGCTATTTTCTTGCTCAAGTGTAACTTGGCTAAGAGAATCATTAGTGGAATCAAGAGAACTACTAGAAGCAACAATATTGGATTTAACATGGTCATTGTTACTACTAGAGGAATAATCTTTCTTGTTCTTGTTACTAGACTTGACTTGAGGCATGTAAGTGGATAAGGGTAAACGTTTGGCAATGTAAGAAGAACTTTTCTTGCGGAGATCATCATTGATTGCCTTTAAAAGCTCATGCTCTTGCTCAAGATTGAGCTTTTCAAAGCGTAACTTCTCATGAGCCCTTAAAAGTTCTCGATGATCTTCGAAGATAGTTTCATGAGCTAACTTAAGAGTGTTTAGTTCTTTAGTTAGATACTCAATTTTCTTCTTATCATTATCATTCGTTTTAGCATGATTAATTGACGTTTCATCATAGGATTCATCACTAGAGTTGTCAACAAGTAAATCATCATCGCCTAACAAGTCATCTTCATCACTATTAAAATCAACATACTCAGGGTGAGTTACCTTAGGACCTTTGGCCATGAAGCATCTTCCAATTCCTTCATTGGGTGAATCAAATATGTCGTAGGAGTTGGTTGACACAAGTGCTAGTCTGGCAACACCTTCATCTTGAGTATATTCGGAGTCGGAGTGATAACTTCTCTCAGAGTGATTGTCGGAGTCGGAGCCGGATACCAATTCACCAACATGAGCTTGATGTCTTCGTTTCCTGTAGCTCCTTGATGATTTTTCCTTCCTTTCCGAATCCTTGCTTCTCCGTGAGTGTCTTCGTTCATAACGATCATCTCTACTCCTTCTCTCTCGTGATGGTGATTCCTCTCTTTTGCTTCTTCTTTTTGGAGAATCTTCTCTTCTTTTGTAGGGAGCCGTACACTCATTGGAATAGTGTACGGGTCTTCCACAATTGTAGCAGTTTCGCTCTCGACTAGAAGATCTTTTGTCATTGTAGGACCTTGACTTGGAGCTTCTATCTTTGCTTCTACTCTTGTAGAACTTGTTGAAGTTCTTCACCATTAAGCTCAGTTCTTCATTGAAGTTTTGTTTCTCACTTGATGATGTGGTGGCTTCACATGAGGCCTTATAAGCACCAATTGATTTGTTGTGAAGTTCCTGTTTGTCCTTGAGCGACATCTCATGAGCAACAATTCTTCCAATGACTTCCGTTGGCTTGAGATTTTTGTAATTGGGCATCATTTGGATCAATGTACACACGGTATCATATTTTCCATCCAAGGCTCTTAGGATCTTCTTGATGATGAATCTATCGGTCATCTCTTCACTCCCTAAGCCGGCAATCTCATTTGTGATGAGAGCAAGCCTAGAGTACATTTCAGCGACACCTTCACCATCGGTACCTTCGTGCATATCAATCAAAGTATCCCAAATTTCCTTTGCATTCTCAAGACGGCTGATTTTGTTGAATTCTTCGGGGCACAATCCATTGAAGAGAGTATCACAAGCTTGAGCGTTGTATTGTAGCATCTTCAACTCATCCGCGGTAGCTTCACGGTTTGGTTCTTTCCCTTCGAAGAAGTCACCTTGCAAACCAACACACACAATCGCCCAAACGGCAGGGTTATGTCCAAGAATATGCACTTTCATTTTATGCTTCCAACTAGCAAAGTTAGTGCCATCAAAGTAAGGACCTCTACGATGATAATTTCCCTCACTAGACGCCATACTCTCCTAGGTTGTGAAACCAAGGCTATGATCACCAAAATCTATGGGAATCAAAGCAAATGGAAACCAAGGCTCTGATACCACTTGTAGGATCGGAAGTATGTCTAGAGGGGGGGTGATTAGACTACTTGACCAAATAAAAGCTACGCCTTTTCCCAGTTTTAGTTCTTGGCAGATTTTAGCTATTTTAGGACAAGTCAAGCAATCATCACACGATTCAATCAAGCATGCAAAGAGTATATTGGCAGCGGAAAGTAAAGCATGCAACTTGCAAGAATGTAAAGGGAAGGGTTTGGAGAATTCAAACGCTGTTGGAGACAAGGATATTTTCCCGTGGTTCAGATAGGTGGTGCTATCCTACATCCACGTTAGTGGAGACTTCAACCCACGAAGGGTAACGGTTGCGCGAGTCCATGGAGGGCTCCACCCACGAAGGGTCCACGAAGAAGCAACCTTGTCTATCCCACCATGGCCATCGCCCACGAAGGACCTGCCTCACTAGCGGTAGATCTTCACGAAGTAGGCGATCTCCTTTCCCTTACAAACTCCTTTGTTCAACTCCACAATCTTGTTGGAGGCTCCCAAGTGACACCTAGCCAATCTAGGAGACACCACTCTCCAAGAAGTAACAAATGGTGTGTTGATGATGAACTCCTTGCTCTTGTGCTTCAAATGATAGTCTCCCCAACACTCAACTCTCTCTCATAGGATTTGGATTTGGTAGAAAGAAGATTTGAGTGGAAAGCAACTTGGGGAAGGCTAGAGATCAAGATTCATATGGTAGGAATGGAATATCTTGGCCTCAACACAAGGGTAGGTGGTTCTCTCTCAGAACATATGAGTTGGAAGTGTAGATGTGTTCTGATGGCTCTCTCCACGAATGAAGAGGAGGTGGAGTGGTATATATAGCCTCCACACAAAATCCAACCGTTACACACAATCTACCAATCTCGGTGGGACCGAATCAACAAACTCGGTCGGACCGAAATGGTAAACCTAGTGACCGTTAGAGATTTTCGGTGGGACTGACATGCATCTCGGTAGGACCGATATGGTTAGGGTTTGGGCATAACGTAATCTCGGTGAGACCGATTACACAAACTCGGTGAGACCGATTTGGTAATTAGCTAACCAGAGAGTTGGTCAGGCAAACTCGGTGGGACCGATTTGCTCTTTCGGTGAGACCGAAAAGTTACAAAAGGGAAACAGAGAGTTGGCAT
Source organism: Aegilops umbellulata (assembly GCA_032464435.1). NCBI lineage: Eukaryota > Viridiplantae > Streptophyta > Magnoliopsida > Poales > Poaceae > Aegilops > Aegilops umbellulata. Next base: position 239,719,761 of record CP136057.1, read on the forward strand.
TGCAATCTCGGTGGGACCGATCCGCTCTTTCGGTGAGACCGAAAAGTTACGAAAAGGAAACAAAGAGGTTGCAATCCCATCTCGGTGAGACCGAGATCCCTATCGGTGAAACCGATTTGCTAGGGTTTGGCAGTGGCTTATGACATATGAGAAACTCGGTGGCGCCGGATAGAAAGAATCGGTAGGACCGAGTTTGGCTTAGGGTTTAGGTCATATGTGGATATGGGAAAGTAGTTGAGGATTTTGGAGCATATCATTAAGCACATAAGGCAAAGAGCTCATTAAGCAACACCTCATCCCTCCTTGATAGTATTGGCTTTTCCTATAGACTCAATGTGATCTTGGATCACTAAAATGTAAAATGAAGAGTCTTGAGCATTTGAGCTTGAGCCAATCCTTTGTCCTTAGCATTTTGAGGGTTCCACTTTCACCATCCATGCCATGCCAATCATTGAGCTTTCCTGAAATAATTTTCTTGGAATTGCATTAGCTCAATGAGCTATATGTTGTTATGAATTACCAAAACCACCTAGGGATAGTTGCACTTTCAGGTTGGCTTTGGCCTCCCGTGGCCCACTGTTGAAGATGGCGTCGGCGGCGATACCTGTAGATATGCTCCTAGAAACCTTCTTCTTTTGTTCCCTGCGAGGAATCGAGGTGAACCCCGTGGGGTTGTGTAAAGGATTTGTAGTGCCTTTTGTGTCAATATCGTCTTTATTATGAAGATTTACAATTGCGTGTCTTGCTTCGCCTTGGTCCCCCCTTTCCAATCTCGCGGTAGCTTAGTGGTCTACACCGACAGGTCCCAATCCCCAGGCAGGCTGCAGCTGTCGCTGGATGCCAGGTCGCGATGTCGTGGTCAAGGCCAGGAGGTGAGCGGCCCGAGGTCCGGTGGGAGCTAACGAGGCGCGATGCTCAAGAGGTCCCCTTTAGCGTGCGAGCAACTACCTGAAGGCAGGAAAGGAAGGTGGCGCCTCCGTAGCAAGGCTGCAAGAGATGGAAATCCTGTGTCACAGCGCTTGGCTGGCTTGAGTGCGAGACTTATCTTAGCGATTCTGGGTCGGCTTCCGCGTGTAGTGTCTGATTCGCGCGTCAGCGGCTGTGAGACGTTTGGGTTAGGCTCGCGCTGGCCTATCTTCCTTTTTCATGCTCTTCTAGGTGCTCTGCGTCCTCGGGTCCCGACCCTCGAGCGAGCTCAACCGCCGCTGGTATGCCAGGTCGCGATGCCGTGGTCAAGGCTAGGGGGTAAGGTAAGCATGTGATAATCATGAAATGACTCAAGCAATGAGGGAGGTTAGCTCAGATAGATGCAAGAATGATACATGCCACTGGGACGAACCCGAGCGGCCTCGGGATGATGCAGCCCGAGGGGGCTCCCAACAGAGTAAGCTAAAGATGCAAAAGGATACACGTCGCAGGGACAGGCCGATGCGACTTGGGGATAATGCTGCCCGAGGGGCGCCCCCAACTGAATGAACTTGAAAGAGTCACCTGATACCGTAACTGGAGTGGGGTTGGAGTAGCCGAATATGCGTGCCGAAGAAGTTGCTCCTCACGAGCCGCTAGGGTCCCAGGCCTCGGGAGGCTCCACAGGCCCAGGTGGCTCCTGAAGAACTGTCGTGATCTCCGCCAGCATAGCATGATGCCTGGCCTCCTGAGCCGCCAGAATGCTCCGCAAGTGGCGCTGGAAGGTTACAGACGCATTCGACAAGCTGAATGGCAAGCGAACATAGTTGTGAGGTGGCCCCTTGCACCTTCCAACACGCGAAGGCCAGAAACGTCCCTGAGATGCGGCCTTGTTGAGCCCTGGAATGTCGATGCAGACGCGCAGCCCGCCGTCCTCGCCAGGATGAGGGGCTGTGCCCGGTGGTGGGCGGCGGTCGCCGCGTATCGTCCTTGCCTCTTGAAGCTCTTTGGTCGCCTTGGTGATGAACTCCTGAGCACCAGGCACTCCACGCCTTGTGCCCTCTTGAGGGAAACGTGTGGCGAAGCACGCCTCCACATGGTGCCCGAGCGCCACCCTCGGGACGTTGGCCAAGTCAGAGGCCCTCCAGACGGAGCCCCCGAGCCCAGCCTGAGAAGGGCGCCGGGCGTGCCTTCCTATTCGAGGGAGGGAGGCGCCCTGCTATGGGCTCAGATCCTAAGGTGATGCCGCTGGAAATGCCGCTTTCCTGAGGCCCTTGGCGGAGTAGCTACTTCTTCTTCTTGGGGATGGCCTCAGGAGGGTACAGGGTGCCTTCGTTGTCGGGGTCTTACGGCCGCTGTAGCTTGGTAAGCGCGCTCGAGGGAGCACACCACATCTCTTTCTTCACAGGGGACCATGATGATGCCGCCGCTCCCTAGCATCTTCAGGATGTTGTAGCCGTGGTGGGTCACTGCCATAAACTTGGCCAAGGCCGGATACCCAAGGATGGCGTTGTACGGCAGGCGGATGTGGGCGACATCAAAGTCGTTTAGCTCGGTGCGGTAGTTATCACGCTGGCTGAATCTGACAGGGAGGCGGACCTACCCTATCGGGGTGGTGGAGCCGTCGGTCACTCCTGAGAATGGCTTGGTAGGCTGTTCCTGATCGTATGGCACTTGGAGGCTGTCAAATGTCTCGACGGACTGGACGTTGACCCCTGCTGAGGGAGTCCTGGTTTATGGGGTGTTCGGGTAGCCGAACTATACCTTCAACCGGACTCTAGGACTATGAAGATACAAGATTGAAGACTTCGTCCTGTGTCCGGAGGGGACTTTCCTTGGCGTGGAAGGCAAGCTTGGCGATGCGGATATTCAGATCTCCTACAATTGTAACCGACTTTGTGTAACCACAACCCTATCCGGTGTCTATATAGACCGGAGGGTTTTAGTCCGTAGGACAGAATCCAACATACAACAATCATACCATAGGCTAGCTTCTAGGGTTTAGCCTCCTTGATCTCGTGGTAGATCTACTCTTGTACTACCCATATCATCAATATTAATCAAGCAGGACATAGGGTTTTACCTCCATCAAGAGGGCCTGAACCTGGGTAAAACATTGTGTCCCTCGTCTCCTTTTACCATCCGCCTAGACGCACAGTTCGGGACCCCCTACCCGAGATCCGCCGGTTTTGACACCGACATTGGTGCTTTCATTGAGAGTTCCTCTATGTCGTCGCTTTTAGGCCCGATGGCTCCTTTGATCATCAACAACGATGCGGTCCAGGGTGAGACTTTTCTCCCCGGATAGATCTTCGTCTTTGGTGGCTTCGCACTGCGGGCCAATTCGCTTGGCCATCTGGAGCAGATCGAAAGTTACGCCCCTAGCCATCAGGTCAGATTTGGAAGTTTAAACTACACGGCTGACATCCGCGGGGACTCGATCTTCGACGGATTCGAGCTACAGCCGAGCGCGCCGCACTGTCTCGATGGGCATGATCTAGCTCTGCCGCCGAACAGTGCCCTAGGGGCCGCACACGCTTCGGTTCCAAACTTCGATTCGGAACCTACTGCGCCAATCGAGGATGAGTGGTTGGACGCCGCCTCGGGGGCTGCGATCTCAAAGGCGATCGAGCCGAACACCAACCCCGCACTCCGCAAGGCCTGTGACTCCAAGGGGCCGGATTCCTCTCCGGACTCCGAGCCCTCCGCGCGCCTGCCGATCGAATCCGATTGGGCGCCGATCATGGAGTTCACCGCCGCGGACATCTTTCAGCACTCGCCCTTCGGCGACATTCTGAAATCGTTAAAGTCTCTCTCTTTATCAGAAGAGCGCTGGCCGGACTACGGTCAGCAAGGTTGGGATACGGACGATGAAGAAATTCAAAGCCCACCGACCACCCACTTCGTAGCCACCGTCGACGACTTAACCGACATGCTCGACTTCGACTCCGAAGACATCGATGGTATGGACGACGATGCAGGAGACGACCAAGAACCAGCACCTGTAGGGCGCTGGAAGGCCACCTCGTCATACGACATATATATGGTGGACACTCCAAAGGATGGAGATGGCAATGGAACAGCGGGGGATGATACATCTAAGAAACAACCCAAGCGCCGGCGTCAGCAGCGCCGCTCCAAATCCCGCCAAAGCAAAAACGTGATTCTGGCACGGGAGATAATAATACTCCGGATAGCGCTGAAGAACACCCCTCCAGCAAGAGGATGGAGAAGCCAGCCCTCACGAGAGAGCGACAGACAGAGAGGTTGAGGATGATAATTACATGCCTCCCTCCGAAGACGAGGCAAGCCTCGACGACGACGAATTTGTCGTGCCAGAGGATCCCGCCGAACAAGAGCATTTTAAACGCAGGCTTATAGCCACGGCAAGCAGCCTCAAGAAAAAGCAGCAACAACTTAGAGCTGATCAAGATGTGCTAGCTGACAGATGGACTGAAGTCCTTGCGGCCGAAGAGTATGAACTCGAACGCCCCTCCAAGAGTTACCCAAAGCGCAGGCTGCTACCCCGATTAGAGGAGGAAGCACCTACATCACCAGCGCATGACATGGCCGACCGGCCACCTCGTGGCCGTGACAGAGAGGCCTCTCGGCCCTCCACTCAAGCCGTGCCCCGGCGCCGCTCAAAACATGCTAAGGCACGGGAAAATGCATCAGACCTGCGAGAGATACTGGAGGACAAGGCAAGACAAACAAGATCGATCTACGGATCGCATGGGCGCCCTATGGCACGTGACGGGGATCGTCACTCCGGACATAATAAATCCGGCCGGACTGAACACAGCAGACAAAGCTCATTCGAGCTGCGTCGTGATATAGCCCAATACAGAGGCGCCGCACACCCACTATGCTTCATACATGAAGTAATGGATCATAAAATCCCCGAGGGTTTCAAACCCGTGAATATCGAATCATATGATGGCACAACAGATCCTGCGGTATGGATCGAGGATTATCTCCTTCATATCCACATGGCCCGCGGCGATGATCTACACGCCATCAAATACCTCCCACTCAAATTAAAGGGACCAACCCGGCATTGGCTTAACAGCTTGCCAGCAGATTCGATCGGTTCTTGGGAGGACCTGGAAGCCGCATTCCTCGACAATTTCCAGGGTACCTATGTGCGACCACCGGACGCTGATGACCTAAGCCACATAATTCAGCAGCCAGAGGAATCGGCCAGGCAATTCTGGACACGGTTCCTGACAAAGAAAAACCAAATAGTTGACTGTCCGGACGCAGAGGCCTTAGCAGCCTTCAAGCATAATATCCGCGACGAGTGGCTTGCCCGGCACATGGGACAGGAAAAGCCGAAATCTGTGGCAGCCCTCACGACACTCATGACCCGCTTTTGCACGGGAGAAGACAGCTGGCTTGCTCACAGCAACAACTTAACCAACAACCCTGGTAATTCGGATACCAAGGACAAAAGTGGCAGGTCGCGTCGGAACAAGCAAAAACGCCGCGTCAACAGCGACAACAACGAGGATACGGCAGTCAATGCCGGATTCGGAGGCTACAAATCCGGTCAGCGGAAAAAGCCATTCGAAAGAAATACTCAGGGCCCGCCCAGTTTGGACCGAATACTCGACCGCTTGTGCCAGATACATGGCACCCCTGAAAGGCCAGCCAATCACACCAACAGGGATTGTTGGGTGTTCAAGCAGGCAGGCAAGTTAAATGCCGAAAATAGAGACAAGGGGCTGCGTAGCGACGACAAGGAGGAGCCCAGGCCGCCGAACAACAGTGGACAGAAGGGTTTTCCCCCACAAGTGCGGACGGTGAACATGATATAGGCAACCCACATCCCCAAGAGGGAATGGAAGCGTGCGTTACAGGACGTATACGCGTTGGAGCCAGTCGCCCCAAAGTTCAACCCATGGTCCTCCTACCCGATCACTTTTGATCGAAGGGACCACCCCACTAGCATCCGCCATGGCGGGTTCGCCGCATTGTTTCTAGACCCAATTATCGACGGATTTCATCTCACAAGAGTCCTCATGGACGGCGGCAGCAGCCTGAACCTACTTTACCAGGACATAGTGCGAAAAATGGGCATAGACCCCTCAAGGATTAAGCCCACCAGAACGACCTTTAAAGGCATCATACCAGGTGTAGAGGCCAACTGTACAGGCTCAGTCACACTTGAAGTGGTCTTTGGATCTCCGGACAACTTCCAAAGCGAGGAGTTAATCTTCGACATAGTCTCGTTCCGCAGTGGCTATCACGCACTGCTCGGACGAACCGCATTCGCAAAGTTCAATGCGGTACCGCATTATGCATACCTCAAGCTCAAGATGCCAGGCCCTCGAGGAGTAATCACGGTCAACGGAAACACCGAACGCTCTCTCCGAACAGAGGAGCATACGACAGCGCTCGCAGCAGAAGTACAAAGCAGCCTCTCCAGGCAATTCTCCAGTCCGGCCCTCAAAAAGCCGGACACTGTCAAGCGCGCCCGGAGTAACCTAGAACAAGACCGCCTGGCACGTTCTGAGCAGGCGTAGCAATGCGTCCCCAACCCCAGCCCTTGCAAAATAGCAAAACCAGTGCTTCACGTACATAACTACGCTCTCAAAGTACCATGAGCGCAGGGGAAGGGGCACCATCACGGCACGCCCAGAACATGGCTTAAACCATACTAGGGGCTGCCAAATACTTTCTTTATTTTCTCTTACTTTCAGGGCTCCATACTTGGGACGACCTGTTCGGCAATTCAACTGCCGCACAAACGATGCAAGAACCAAGGAAGCAGACAAGCCATGCCGCATTATGGAACTCCCAGGTGGTCTCTATTACGAGCAGTATACCTGTTTTAAATACAATTCCGCAGGCCTGCCCCTGAACAGGACATGTCAAATAGTCCAATTTCTTTTGCTTATCGCACTACTTGTATCGTTCTGCTTGGATAGCAGCCCTCTTATAAATGATGCACAGCTTTTTGTCTATCTTTTGCATTACTCTCTTTATATATATATGTTCATTAATGACATGTTGCACCCGTACACTATGGTACGACAAATACGCCAGGGGCTCCAGTACCCCTTAATATGGTGTGAGAAGTCTGAACACTTTCACAAGTGCGGCACCCCGAACTTATAACATTATATGCATCGGCTCCGAATCATGATTTGGGTTAATAGTTGGGTTTGCCCGGCTCCTATGTTTTGGTGCCTTATGTTCCGCTATATCGGCTAAGGTAGCACTAGGAGAACTACTGCGATTGTGCCCCAGTTGAGCTGGGCTGAGCACCTCAGTAGAGAAAGCTAAAACTGACTGTCATGATAAGGCGCGAGACCGGTCGCTGTTCGAGAGGTTTTTCGGGTCCTTAAAGACTTATGCCGCTTAGAGCGAGGAACTGGATTCTATCCGGCCAAGGCGTGGATAGCGCCCCAAACTCGGTCTTCCGAATACTAGGGGCTTCGCCAAAATTTAAAATTATAGAGTTCTATGGCTAAGTGAGAGTGTTCAAGCATTATAGTCCGATTGCCTTGTTCGTTGTGCTGAGCGCCTCCCTCGAAGGACCCAAACATGGGAAAAAGAGCGCTCAGGTTTATCCCGAACACCCCAGCACTAGTGGCATGGGGGCAGAAGCCGACAAATGGCCATCTCTTAATTTTCGATCAACGGCCGCACATAAAGCAATAGTTTAAATTCAACAAGCATTGCTTAGCGCAAATGAACAAGTTTTCAGCGCACAGGATAATACGAGCGAGTTCATTCAAAAATTACATCCTTGGTACATTAATCCGCCACAAGGCAGGCACCCTTCAGAACATCCTTATAATAGTTCTCGGGTTTGTGATGCTCTTTCCCCGGAGGAGGCCCGTCCTTCACAAGCTTCTCGCCGTCTAGCTTGCCCAGTGCACCTTAGCGCGGGCAAGGGCCCTCCGGGCTCCTTTGATGCAGAAGGAGCGCTTGATGACCTTGAGCCTTGGACAGGCCTCCACCAGCCGTCGCACCAGTCCGAAGTAGCTCCCAGGCAGGGCCTCTCCAGGCCACAGCCGAACTATGAATCCTTTCATGGCCTGTTCGGCTGCCTTGTGGAGCTCAACCAACTGCTTCAGCTGGTCGCTCAAGGGAACAGGGTGTCCGGCCTCAGCATACTGAGACCAGAACACCTTCTCCGTCGAGCTGCCTTCTTCGGCTCGATAGAATGCGGCGGCATCGGATACGCTACGGGGAAGATCTGCGAACGCCCCTGGAGAGCTCCGGATTCGGGTAAGTAACAAGTAGCTTACTTCTATATGTCTGCTTTGCATAAAGAATGCCTTACCCGCCGCTATCTTTTTCACCGCATCTAATTCCTGGAGGGCCTTCTGGGCCTCGGCCTTGGCAGACTTGGCAGTCTCGATGGCCGCGGTGAGCTCGGACGCTCGCGTCTTCGATTCAAGCTCCAAACTCTCATGTTTTTTCATGAGAGCCTGAAGCTCTTGCTGTGCCTCGTCGGCCTGCGCCTCAAATTTCTCCCGCTCGGTGCGCTCTGAGGCCGCTCTCTTCTCGGCCTCGGACAGCGCCTGCTTGAGGGTCGTCACCTCAGTCGTGGCCCCTATAATAAGTAGCATAATCCTGTCACTTTTTGCAATTGCATCTTTTTATATATTTTTATAAGGTATCTCTTACCTTCTTTCTCCTCGAGCTGCCGCTTGGCCAGTCCGAGCTCTTGCTCGGACCGCTCGAGACCCTGCTTCAGGGTGCCTACCTCCGCAGTTAGTGCGGCGGTCGCAAGCAGCGAAGCCTGCATACGCATATTGACTCTTTTTTGTTAGACTCCTGCGAAATTTATTTGATCCTCTATTCGGCTTTTCTTTTCGAATGCCAAACAGAGCATCAGGGGCTACTGTCTATGCGGTAATATTTTTACATAGTTTTACTTACCTCGAAGCCTGTTAGAAGGCTGGCACAAGCTTCAGTCAGTCCGCTCTTGGCGGACTGAACCTTCTGGATCACCGTACTCATAATAGTACGATGCTCCTCGTCGATGGAGGCGCCGTTAAGCACCTCCAGCAGATTGTCCGGCACCTCCGGTTGGACGGAGGCCGCCGGCTCAGAAGGCTCGCTCCTCTTGGAAGGAGTTCGCCTACCGCGGTCCGGAACCGTCGATTCCGGCGCGGTGTCCGGCTCAAAGCCGGACTTGGAGCCCTGGGGGGTATTGTCCCCTATACTCCTGGAGTCCGGGAGGTCGCCTCGCGGCTCCTCCAGGACCACCCCCTCTTGGCCCGGAGCTTGTCGCGACGCCACTTCGGCGTCGTCCGCAGCGCAAGGGGAGGCAGCGGGCGGAACTGAGTTCACGTCCGATGAATCCAGGGAGCCGCTCGATGATTCGTCGAGCCCGGCCTTGGGCGGACTGCATAATTACATTCGACATAAGGAAAAGCTGTGCAACAAGGGAATGCCATGAGTTGCTCTGGTATCCGAATACTTACGATCCCACCGGGCGCCTGGCCCTTCGCAACCACTCCTCTTCACCCTCATTGGCGTCGGTGGAGTAGTTCGGAGGAAGGGTCTTCCCCTTCTTGGACCCTTCGGCCTCCCCCGTGGGGGCGGCCCTCCTCTTCTTTCCTCCCCCGCTGGAGGGGGAGAGGTTTCTTCTTCCTCCTCCTCGTTTTCACGGGAGGAGCGCGTCTCAGATTCGTCGGAGGAAGAATTCGACATCTCCTGGCGTCGGGAACTCTTTCGAGTCCCCGTGGCCTTCTTCTTGGCCTTCTTCTTCGGGACCACATAAGGTGCCGGAGCCAGCAACTTCGATAAACGAGCGTCTGCTGGGTCTTCGGGCAAAGGGGCCGGATAGTTGACCTGTCCGGACTTCGCCTGCCACTCCTGTGAAAGGTAAGGGAGTTTAGATCCCGCATAGAGTCAAACTATGAGAAACAAATTTCCTGTGAAAGGTAAAGATAACTCACCACACTAGCTGGACGCTGCATACTGAATCCGCGGTCCTTGGATGCGGATGCGGGAGCTTCGGCGCCTTTAAATAGCACCTTCTAGGCATCTTTGTACGTTGTGTCGAAGAGCCTGCTCAAGGTTTGGTGCTGCGTCGGATCGAACTCCCATAGAGGGAAAGCCCGTTGTTGACACGGGAGGATCCGGCGGACGAGCATGACCTGGACTATATTGACAAGCTTGAGCCGCTTGTTCACCAGGGATTGGATGCATGTTTGCAGTCCGGTCACCTCTTCCTCGTTGCCCCACGACAGGCCCGTCTCTTTCCAGGACGTGGGCCGCGTAGGGGGTCCGGATCAGAACTCGGGGGCTGCGACCCATTCAGGGTCACGTGGCTCGGTGATGTAAAACCACCCCGACTGCCACCCCTTCAGGGTCTCCACAAAGGAGCCCTCAAGCCATAGGACGTTGGCCATCTTGCCCGCCATGGCGCCTCCGCACTCCGCCTGGTTGCCGCGCACCACCTTCGGCTTGACGTTGAAGGTCTTGAGCCAAAGGCCCAAATGGGGGCGGATACGGAGAAAAGCCTCACACACGACGATAAACGCCGAGATGTTGAGGACAAAGTTCGGGGCCAGATCATGGAAATCTAGGCCATAGTAGAACATTAGCCCCCGGACAAATGGGTGGAGAGGAAACCCCAGTCCGCGGAGGAAATGGGGAAGGAATACAACCCTCTCATGGGGCCTTGGGGTGGGGAGATGCTACCCCTTTTCAGGAAGCCGGTGGGCGATGTCATTGGACAAGTATCCGGCCTTCCTTAGCTTTTTGACATGGCCCTCCATAACGGAGGAGACCATCCACTTGCCTCCCACTCCGGACATGGCTGGAGAAGGTTGAGGTGCGAAGTGCGGACTTGGGCGCTAGAGCTCGGGTGCGTAGGAGATGGATGAGCTGAGGAGGAAGAAGGCGTAGGTAAAAAGATGGATCCTTATCCCCTTATATGGGCGGATGCGGCTATGCGTCCCCACCAGCCTGGTAAAACTTGCTTATCTCCCAAGCGCCGTGATAAATGGCGCGGTTGGGTTACCCACGTCAGTATTGATGAGAATCCCGTAAATGGGGGACACGATCTCTGCTTTGACAAGACGTGCCAAGGAAAACCGCCTCGCAAAATACGCTGAGGTCGGGGTAAAAATGATTCGAATAAAGGCTTGGCCGTAGTGTGATGTCATGCTACGGAATACGTCAGCAGATTAGATTTGTGTTAATATTATTCTCTCTACGGCAATATGTGGAAACTTATTTTGCAGAGCCGGACACTACACTTAGTGTTTACAAACTTTTATGAAGAACTTGGAGGAGGAACCCGCCTTGCAATGCCGAAGACAAACTGCGCGCCGGACTCGTCGTCATTAAAGCCTGGTTCAGGGGCTACTGAGGGAGTCCTGGATTAGGGGGTGTTCGGATAGCCGAACTATACCTTCAGCCGGACTCTAGGACTATGAAGATACAAGATTGAAGACTTCGTCCCGTGTCCGGAGGGGACTTTCCTTGGCGTGGAAGGCAAGCTTGGCAATGCGGATATTCAGATCTCCTACCATTGTAACCGACTTTGTGTAACCCCAACCCTATCCGGTGTCTATATAAACCGGAGGGTTTTAGTCCGTAGGACAGAATCCAACATACAACAATCATACCATAGGCTAGCTTCTAGGGTTTAGCCTCCTTGATCTCGTGGTAGATCTACTCTTGTACTACCCATATCATCAATATTAATCAAGCAGGACGTAGGGTTTTACCTCCATCAAGAGGGCCCGAACCTGGGTAAAACATTGTGTCCCTCGTCTCCTGTTACCATCCGCCTAGACGCACAGTTCGGGACCCCCTACCCGAGATCCGCCGGTTTTGACACCAACACCTGCGCCGCCATCGATGAGGGTCTTGGTGACTTGAATGTTGCTGATGACGGGCGAACAGAGCATCGGGAGGGCACTGGTGGTTGCCGCTCACTTGAGCTGGTCTGACGAGCTGAAGGTGATGGCGCACTTGGACCACCTGAGCAGGTGCGTGGCCTTGAGCCTGGGAAGGGCCGCATTCACCTCACGAGCAAACTGCTTGAAGATACGCTGAGAGGCTGGGGCTTAAGCGCCACCCAAGATACAGGAGATGGAGCGTGGCTCCTGGATGCCCCCAGCCCCCTCGTCCTGATGATGGCCATCATTCCTCCTTGTGGTTGTGGCAGCGGAGGGAGCCCTGCGTTGCCTGGAGGACGGTCCTCATGAGGCTGGTCGCGCCACTGCTGGCGGGGGTCACGGTCATCCCAGCATCCCCCACTTTGTCCTCCTCCTCAACCGTAGCCTCGGTCGTTGCGCTCGGGGCGTCGACCGAAGCGCCCATCGCGGATAGCCCTGAGCTCCTGACAGTCGCTGGTGTTGTGGTTGTGAATGTTGTGGAAGGCGCAGAATGGGCGATTGGCCTTGGACGACTCGGGGTGGTCGTGGCCGCGCTTCATCTCTGGCTCTGCCGCGAGCATGACAGCCCCCTTGCGCTTCACGTCCTTGATCTTGGCCTTCTTGTCTTCCTGGTCAGTAGCTGGGATCTCGAGGAGGGAAAGGCGCCCTTCCTCAGCTCTTGGTTGCCATGTTGAACATCTGCAGAGCCGTGCATAGCTCCTCGTGGATGGCGAGCTCCTCCTTCATCTTGACGTCGCGAACGCCATCAGAGAACGCGGAGATGATGGCCTCGTCCGTCACCTTGGGGATCTTGAGGCGGACAATGTTGAAGCGCTGAATGTACTTTTGTAGAGTGTCCCCTGGCTGCTGCTTGATGCACCGCAGGTCACCTACAGCCGGCGGACAGTCGTGAGTGCCCTGGAAGTTGGCGACGAAACGCTCGTGCATCTCGCCCCAGGAGGAGATCGATCCCACGGGCATCTTCAGGAGCCACGAGCGCGCGCCATCCTTGAGGGCCACAGGGAACCAATTCGCCATGACTTTTTCGTCACTGTTGGCCATCTCGATGCTAAGCTCATAGAGCTGTAGGAACTCCGCGGGGTTGGGGGTGCCTTCATAGCACGAAGGCAGGTCTGGCTTGAACTTGCCGGGCCAGATGACGCTACGCAGTTCGGGAGTGAAGGCACGGCAACCTGCCGTGGTCACCGGAGCCCGTCGCGGAGGCGGAGCATGATCTTGATACCCATGCTCCACCGCTGCAGGCGGCACGTGGTCTTGACGCAGTGGTGCTGGGAGCGCGGGAGCGTTTTCTTGCGGCCGAGGGACTTCTTGGCAGCTTCCTTCTTCGTGTGTGGGCGCCATGCACGGCAGGTCGCGCCGCGGGGCAGCGCGTCTTGGTGTGAGGGCGGCGTCTTGATAAGGAGGTGGTGGAGGTGCTCCGTGGGCTACGTCGCCTGCTACTGGAGGTGGGCGAGGTAGCGAGAGGGACGGTGCAGGAGAGCCCCGAGGGGCGCTGACAAGCTCGACGATGCGGTCCAGCCCGTCGTCGTAGAGGTCGTTGATCGGGCGGTAACGCAGGAGCTCGCGTGCCATGAGCAGCACGGCCTGCGCGTCCGTGGGCGCGCGACGAGCGTGGGACGACGAGCCGGCCGGAGTCAGCGACGGGGTGGCGGTGCGTCCATCCCGCCGCACGGAGGGGTGCAACATTGAAGCTTGCCACTTGTTCCTGGCCTGGCCGGGCCGGTGGCAGCGATGGCAGCAGGTGATGGAGAACGGCGGGGAGGTCCGCCAACGGGCGCCGTCTGAGCAGCACGGGCGGCAAGGGAGGCCCGGCGCTCAGCAAGGGCTCGACGGGCGTCAGCCATGGATACGGTGGAGTGGAGGAGTGTGGATCGACGGAAGAAAGGCTTCAACACACCCCTACCTGGCGCGCCAAATGTTGGATTACGGGTTTCGGCAAATCCTTGAGGTTCGAACACTGGGGTGTGCACGAAGATATCACTCTCCATAGCTCGCTCTGGCAACGAGCTCAAGGCCTAGCTCAACGAACCCAAAGAACAAGAGACATGAGAGTTTATACTGGTTTGGGCACCGTTGTGGTGTAATACCCTACTCTAGTATTGTGTGGTGGATTGCCTTGTAGCCTAAGATTGAACTAGTACAAGGGATGAACAGCCTCCTGAGGATAGGTCTTCTTGAGCTCGGTGAGCTTGTGTGTGCGAGGATGGTCTGAATGATCCATCCCCGATGAGCTCATCCCTGACTACAGTGGTAGCTAGTCCTATTTATAGAGGCTGCAGTCCTCTTCCCAAATGTTAGGTGGGAAGGGATCCCACAACGGCCAATTTTGAAATGAGACAACTAGTACAAGTTATCCTGACAAAAGGTGGTCTTTGCCTGCCAAAGGCTCTGGTGGTGACGCTGTTGTGGGCTCCATGGTGACCTCCATCCTGTCGTCCTGCTGGTATTGGTTTCATTGCACCGATATGGAAACATTTGCTTGATGTTCTACGTCGGCAGGGCCCGACCCCGCGCATACCTCAGCCGCCGTTGGACCGTCCGGATCACCATGACGGGACCAAGGGGTGAGGAGCTATGTGGCCAGTTAGGCTCATGAGTCACGATGCTCAGGAGTCCCCCTTGACGCGCAAACAGCCTGTGGGAAGGAGATGCGAAGGTAGGCCTTAGTGTTCTACGTCGGCAGGGCCCGACCACGCGCATACCTCAGCCTTCATTGGACCGTCCGGATCACCAGGATGGGACCAAGGGATGAGGGGCTACGTGGCCAGTTAGGCTCCTAAGTCACGATGCTCAGGAGTCCCCCTTGACGCTCAAACAGACCTTCATACCGGTCCTCGCTGAGGTCCCGCTCGGGAGGGCGCGTGATGACCAGGTCCGAGCGACCTCGCAGGGCGGCATACGCTAGGCGTGACATGAGCGTACCCCCATGCCCAGCCCCCTCGCGCGACTCTCGAGGTGGAGGCATTGTGGCGAGGCTGGACACTGAGCCGAGTGGCTCCCTGAGGTTGATACGGCCATGGGGCCGCCCTCAGTTGTTTATCACCAACGGGGAGCATAGCGCTTCCGAACTTACACGGGCATAGCCACTCCTCGACCGTGTCGACTGCCAACACGGAGCATGGTGCGTGGGCGAGGGCTCCCTCTGGGTGGAACCCCCAGGGCATGTACAACCTCACCCTGACAGTGGCTTGCATGGCAGGGCTAGACGAGGTGTGTCTGGGCACTCGTGAGCGAGAGCGGGACTCACGAGGCCCTACCTCAAGGGGGGTTGCGCCTGATCTTGATTCTTGATAGCTGCGGCGGTCCTGCGAGATGGTTAGGCAACCTGCACCGGACGAATCTCCTGAAGTGATTACATGAGGAGGCCAAACACCAACGACCCCAGGAGGTGACGTGAACGGGGCTGACCTGCCAGACAGAGCTCAGTCGTTGGGTTTATTGACGCTGTAGGGATGGACCCGAGCACAGACAGCGTGCCTAGCCTACTCATGCAAAGAATCCTAAAGAAAGACAACCGGCGCGCGGCTCCCATGGTAACGAGGGCAGTCGTTGGTGGCGTATTCGAAGTACCGGACAGGCAGTTTCCTAGGTGGAAGGCCGTAGGTTCGACCCCTACCTGGCGCGCCAAATGTCGGATTACGGGTTCCGGCAAACCCTTGAGGTTCAAATATTAGGGTGCACACGAAGATCTCACTCTCCCTAGATCGCTCTCGCAACGATCTCAAGGCCTAGCTCGACGAACCCAAAGAACAAGAGACACGAGAGTTTATACTGGTTCGGGCCACCGTTGTGGTGTAATACCCTACTCCAGTGTGGTGTGGTGGATTTGCTTGTAGGCTAAGGATGAACCAGTACAAGGGATGAACAGCCTCCCAAGGAGAGGTGTTCTAGAGCTCGGTGAGCTTGTGTGTGCGAAGATGGTCTGAATGATACGTCCCTGATGAGCCCATCCCCGACTACGATGGTGGCTAGTCCTATTTATAGAGGCCCCGGTCCTCTTCCCAAATGTTTGGCGGGAAGGGATCCCACAACGACCAATTTTGAAGGGAGGCAACTAGTACAAGTTATCCTGACAAAAGGTGGTCTTCGCCTGCCAAAGGCTCTGGTGGTGACGCTGTTGTGGGCTCCGTGGTGACCTTCGTCCTGCCATCCTGCTAGTCTTCGTCTCATTGCACCAATATGGAAACCTTTGCTTGATGCTCGGGACTCCTCGCCTACGCCTGCCTCTTTAGCACCAAAGAGGCAATTGGTACTCTACACCCGCTGGCGCCCGCCTGGCCTTGGTTGTCATGGCTCACGTCACGCGCACCTCGCGAGGTACCCCTTGCATAGATATCTCCGCTCCTCGGGAGCTAGCCTAGTGAGGCCGCCCCTGAAGAGGTCTTGGTGTCGTCCGCCTCGCGAGGGTCTTCAGTGGTTGCTGATGAAGATGGCTGTACCAGGCCGTTGGTGGAGCAACGCCTTTGGCCGCAGGCAGGTAAGTCTGGGTACCCCCATTCCCAGGACACCGACAGAGGTGTTGTGATCAGCACTACTAGTTGGAATAGCTTCTACCCATTTAGTAACATAATCAACAACAACCAATATATATGTATACCCATTAAAGGAAGGAAAAAGGTCCCATGTAATCAAATCCCCAAACATCAAATGGTTCAACAACAAGTGAATAATTCATAGGCATTTCTTGACGCTTACCGATATTACCTATTATTTGACATTCATCACAAGAGGAGACAAACTTACGGGCATCCTTGAAGTGACTAGGCCAATAAAATCGAGATTGCAATACCTTGTGAGCAGTTCTATCTCCATCATGATGCCCTCCATAAGCTTCGGAGTGACATTTCCGTAGGATTTGTCCCCGTTCATGCTCAGGTACACAACGTCTAATAATACCATCTACTCCTTCTTTATAAAGATGTGGGTCGTCCCAAAAGTATGTCTTAAATCATAGACGAATTTTTTATTTTGCTGGTATGTAAAGCTTGGCGGTAAATATTTAGCAACAATGTAATTAGCATAGTAAGCATACCAAGGAGTACCATTAGCAACATTTATTGCAGCTAACCGCTCATCAGGAAAATTATCATCAATAGGTAGTGGGTCATCAAGCACATTTTCAAGCCTAGACAAGTTATCAGCTACTAAGTTGTCATCTCCTTTTCTATCAATGATATGTAAATCAAAATCTTGTAACAAGAGAACCCAATGAATAACTCTAGGTTTAGCATCTTTCTTTTCCATAAGATATTTAATAGCAGCATGGTCTGTGTGAACATTTGCTTTGGAATCAACAATATAAAATCTAAATTTATCACAAGCAAACACCACTGCTAAGAATTCTTTTTCAGTAGTAGCATAATTTCTCTGAGCACCGTCTAGAGTTTTACTAGCATAATGAATAACATTCAATTTCTTATCAACTCTTTGTCCTAGAACAACACCAACAGCATAATCACTAGCATCACACATAATTTCAAAAGGCAAGTTCCAATCAGGTGGTTGAACAATAGGTGTAGATATTAAGGCTTTCTTGAGTGTTTCAAAGGCTTCAAGACAATCATCATCAAAAACAAAAGGAATATCCTTTTGCAAAAAATTAGTAAGAGTCCTAGAAATTTTAGAGAAGTCTTTGATAAATCTCCTATAGAAACCAGCATGACCTCGGAAACTACGAATACCTTTGATGTCCTTAGGACATGACATTTTCTCAATTGCATCAACCTTAGCTTGGTCCACTTCAATGTTGGGTTCTATTGTAGGGTGCGTCGACTGCAAATTAAAAATTCTTGCGTGCAGAACAACCAAGAACATGCTACGGGAGATGGATCACATTTTGTTACAACTAGACGCGTAGTGTCGTGCAGCGGACGAAGAGTTGGGGCAGCGTGTCTACATGGATTGTCTCCTCCTCGTCCAATCTCCCTCGAACAACCGGTCGTTGGTTCCCCGTACAAGTTCGCCGGAGCGGCGCAAGTGCATCGCCTCTAACGGTATCATGCGACAGATGCCTATATAAAGTGGAGGTGCGGCACACTCATTGGGGGTTGATCGCGTCGGCGCTGTCACTAGGGTTTGCATGTGTTGCAGATAGACACCTCCACTCGCCGCAGGTCCTGCGGCGGACTGCTAGGTCCGATCACACAACCGGCGGCGAGTGGAGGTGTCTATCCGCGACACATGCAAACCCTAGTGACAGCGTCGAAGCGATCAACCCCCAATGAGTGCGCTGCACCTCCACTTTACATAGGCATCTGTACGAGGCCCAAGTGTTCTGAAAGGTTAGCACTAATAATAACAGGATATATTTTCTTTTCATCAAGATAAGCATATTTCAGAGTGTCCGACAACTGTTTTAATTCAAACATAGGATCACCTTTAGGTGGAGGAGGACCTCCTAGAGTTTCAATAGGCAAATTGTGTTTAAGCAGAGGAAGTTGTTCAAATAAAACCTTATCTATTTCATTTCTTTCATGCATATGTAAATCATTTTCATGGTCTAGCAAATATTGTTCTAAAGGATCAGTAGGTGGAACAACAATAGAAGCAAGACCAATTAATTCATCCTTACTAGGCAATTCCTTTTCATGATTTTTCTACTAAACTTGGAAAAATTAAACTCATGAGATTCATCACCAAAGCTAACACCAACAGTTTGTTTCTTACAATCTATCTTAGCATTAACTGTATTCAAGAAAGGTCTACCAAATATAATGGGACAAAAGTCATCTTGTGGGGAACCAAGAACAAGAAAATCAGTAGGGTATTTAATTTTCCCACACAAGACTTCAACATCTCTAATAATTCCAACTGGTGAAATGGTGTCTCTATTAGCAAGTTTAATAGTAACATCTATTTCTTCTATCTCAGCAGGTGCTATGTCTTTCATGATTTCTTCATATAAAGTGTAAGGAATAGCACTCACACTAGCACCCATGTCACATAAACCATGATAACAGTGATCTCCTATTTTAACTGAAATGACAGGAATTCCAACAACAGGCCTATGCTTATCTCTTTTATCAGGTTTAGCAATTCTAGCGGCTTCTTCACAGAAGTAAATAACATGCCCATCCATATATTCTTCCAAGAGATCTTTAACCATAGCAATACTAGGTTCTACTTTAATTTGTTCGTCCGGTTTAGGTGTTCTAATATAGCTTTTGTTAACCACAGTTGAAACTTTAGCATGTTCCTTAATCCTAACAGGGAAAGGTGGTTTCTCAATATAAGCAGAAGGAACAACTGGATCAACATTATAAAGTAAAGTTTCTTCTTTAACTGGTACTGGTTCTTTAATTTCTTCGTTAATAGGTGGGTGATATTTAAACTACTTCTCCTTAGGGAGTTCAACATGAGTAGCAAATGATTCACAAAAGGAGGCTACTATCTCAGAGTCAAGTCCATCTTTAGTGCTAAACTTTTGAAAAGCATTAGTAGCCACAAAAGATTTAACACAATCATACTTAAGTTTAATACCTGACTCTTTACCTCCGTCGAGTTCCCAATCTTTAGATTTGCATTTAACTCTTTCCAAAAGATCCCACCGGAATTCAATAGTCTTCTTCATAAATGAACCAACACAAGAAGTATCAAGCATGGTTTGATCATTACGAGAAAGACAAGCATAAAATTATGGATAATAATTTCTCTTGAGAGCTCATAATTGGGGCATGAATATACCATTGACTTAAGCCTCCCCCAAGCTAGACCGATACTTTCTCCTTCACGAGGCCAAAAATTATATATATAATTCCGATCATGATGAACTAGATGCATTGGATAAATTTTTTGGTGGAACTCCAATTTCAAATGATTCCAATTCCATGATTCAATATCATCACATAGCCTATACCATGCCAATGCTTTTCCCTTCAAAGTTAAAGGGAAAACCTTTTTCATCACTTCATCCCTGGGTAAACCTGCAAGCTTAAACAATCCACAAATTTGTTCCACATATATCAAGTGCATATCAGGATGTTCGGTTCCATCTCCTGCATAAGGATTAGCTAGCAGTTGTTCTATCATACCCGAAGGAATTTCATATTCAATATTTTCAGTAGGTGCAGTAGGTTCAAGGGTAGCTAATTGTGATTCCAGACGAGGTGAAGATACCCCGAACAAACCCCTGAAAGGATTGTTTTCCATAGTAACAAGTGACAATATATTTCAGCACACTATATAAATGTTTCCTTACCAAATTCCACTTACCAAAGGCGCTTCACTCCCCGGCAACGGCGCCAGAAAATAGTCTTGATGACCCACAAGTATAGGGGATCAATTGTAGCTCTTTTCTACAAGTAAGAATGTCGAACCCAACGAGGAGCAGAAGGAAATGACAAGTAGTTTTCAGTAAGGTAATGTCTGCAAGTGCCGAAATTGTAAGTAGCGGAGTAGTTTGATAGCGAGATAATTTGTAACATGCAAGTAACGGTAGTAGGAACAAATGTGCAGCAAGGTAGACCAATCCTTTTGAGGCAAAGGACAGGCCAAAACAATATCTTATGACAAGCAAAGCGTTCTTGAGGGTTCACGGGAATTGTTGGGGAACGTAGTAATTTCAAAAAAATTCCTACGCACACGCAAGATCATGGTGATGCATAGCAACGAGAGGGGAGAGTGTTGTCTACGTACCCTCGTAGACCGTAAGCGGAAGCGTTATATGAACGCGGTTGATGTAGTTGTACGTCTTCACGATCCGACCGATCCAAGCACCGAAAACACGGCACCTCCGAGTTCTGCACACGTTCGGCTCGGTGACGTCCTCGCCTTCTCGATCCAGCAAGAGGGGCGAAGTAGTAGATGAGTTCCGGCAGCACGACGGCGTGGTGACGGTGTTGGTAAAGAACAATCTTCGCAGGGCTTCGCCTAAGCACTACGAAAACTATGACGGAGGATAAACTAGAGGAAACGGGGTTGCCGGCACACGGCTTGGTGTTTCTTGACCTGTCTTGGGTGCTAGCCCTACCCCTCTATTTATATGTTGAGCCTTGGGATCGAAACTTGGATTAAAAGCCTCCACAAAGTCGGTTTCACCCGAAAGGCAAGAGTCCTTCTCGGACTCCAGGGCCAGACGCCAGGGTTCCCGGCGTCTGGGCCCAGACGCCAGGGACCCTGGCGTCTGGCCTCTGGACTCCGCAAAACTTCCTTTTGCACTTTCCAAAAACCTCGTGGGCTTTCCCCTTTGGCCCAGATAAAGTGTTCTCGTGCCCAAACATTTCGGTAAACATTCGGAACCCCTTCCGATGGATTCCAGAACCTTTCTGGAGATCAAACACTACTATCCACATATCAATCTTTACTTCCGGACCATTCTGGAGTTCCTCGTTATATCCGTGATCTCATCCAAAACTCCGAACAACATTCGGTCACCAACATACATAACTCATAGTACTATATCGTCAACGAACGTTAAGCGTGCGGACCCTATGGGTTCGAGAACTATGTAGACATGACCTAGAACCATTCTCGGTCAATAACCAATAGCGGAACCTGGATGCTCATATTGGCTCCCACATATTCTATGAAGATCTTTTATCGGTCAGACCGCATAACAACATACGTTGTTCCCTTTGTCATCGGTATGTTACTTGCCCGAGATTCGATCGTCGGTATCCAATACCTAGTTCAATATCGTTACCGGCAAGTCTCTTTACTCGTTCCGTAATACATCATCTCGCAACTAACTCATTTAGCTGCAATGCTTGCAAGGCTTAAGTGATGTGCATTACCGAGAGGGCCCAGAGATACCTCTCCGACACTCGGAGTGACAAATCCTAATCTCGAAATACGCCAACCCAACAAGTACCTTCGGAGACACCTGTAGAGCACCTTTATAATCACCCAGTTACGCTGTGACATTTGGTAGCACACAAAGTGTTCCTCCGGTAAACGGGAGTTGCATAATCTCATAGTCATAGGAACATGTATTAGTCATGAAGAAAGCAATAGCAACAAACTAAACGATCAAGTGCTAAGCTAACGGAATGGGTCAAGTCAATCAGATCATTCACCTAATGATGTGACCTCATTAATAAAATAACAACTCTTTGTCTATGGTTAGGAAACATAACCATCTTTGATTAACGAGCTAGTCAAGTAGAGGCATACTAGTGACACTCTGTTTGTTTATGTATTCACACATGTATTATGTTTCCGGTTAATACAATTCTAGCATGAATAATAAACATTTATCATGATATAAGGAAATAAATAATAACTTCATTATTGCCTCTAGGGCATATTTCCTTCAGTCTCCCACTTGCACTAGAGTCAATAATCTAGATTACACAGTAATGATTCTAACACCCATGGAGTCTTGGTACTGATCATGTCTTGCTCGTGGAAGAGGCTTAGTCAACGGGTCTGCAACATTGAGATCCGTATGTATCTTGCAAATTTCTATGTCTCCCACCTGGACTAGATCCCGGATGGAAATGAAGCGTCTCTTGATGTGCTTGGTCCTCTTGTGAAATCTGGATTCCTTCGCTAAGGCAATTGCTCCATTATTGTCACAAAATATTTTCATTGGACCCGATGCACTAGGTATAACACCTAGATCGGATATGAACTCCTTCATCCAGACTCCTTCATTTGCTGCTTCCGAAGCAGCTATGTATTCCTGCTTCACACGTAGATCCCGCCACGACGCTTTGTTTAGAACTGCACCAACTGACAGCTCCACCGTTTAAAGTAAACACGTATCCGGTTTGCGATTTAGAATCGTCCGGATCAGTGTCAAAGCTTGCATCAACGTAACCATTTACGATGAGCTCTTTGTCACCTCCATATACGAGAAAGATATCCTTCGTCCTTTTCAGGTATTTCAGGATGTTCTTGACCGCTGTCCAGTGATCCACTCCTGGATTACTTTGGTACCTCCCTGTTAAACTTATAGCAAGGCACACATCAGGTCTGGTACAGAACATTTCATACATGATAGAGCCTATGGCTGAAGCATAGGGAACATCTTTCATTTTCTCTCTATCTTCTGCAGTGGTCGGGCATTGAGTCTTACTCAACTTCACACCTTGTAACACAGGCAAGAACCCTTTATTTGCTTGATCCATTTTGAACTTCTTCAAAACTTTGTCAAGGCATGTGCTTTGTGAAAGTCCAGTTAAGCGTCTTGATCTATATCTATAGGTCTTAATGCCCAAAATGTAAGCAGCTTCACCGAGGTCTTTCATTGAAAAACTCTTATTCAAGTATCCCTTTATGCTATCCAGAAATTCTATATCATTTCCAATCAGTAATATGTCATCCACATATAATATTAGAAATGCTACAGAGCTCCCACTCACTTTCTTGTAAATACAGGCTTCTCCAAAAGTCTGTATAAAACCAAATGCTTTGATTACACTATCAAAGCGTTTATTCCAACTCCGAGAGGCTTGCACCAGTCCATAAATGGATCACTGGAGCTTGCACTCTTTGTTAGCTCCCTTTGGATCGACAAAACCCTCTGGTTGCATTATATACAACTCTTCTTCCAGAAATCCATTCAGGAACGCAGTTTTGACATCCATTTGCCAAATTTCATAATCATAAAATGCGGCAATTGCTAACATGATTCAGACAGACTTAAGCATCGCTACGGGTGAGAAGGTCTCATCGTAGTCAATCCCTTGAACTTGTCGAAAACCTTTTGCAACAAGTCGAGCTTTGTAGACAGTAACATTACCGTCAGCGTCAGTCTTCTTCTTGAAGATCCATTTATTCTCAATTGCTTGCCGATCATCGGGCAAGTCAACCAAAGTCCATACTTTGTTCTCATACATGGATCCCATCTCAGATTTCATGGCTTCAAGCCATTTTGCGGAATCTGGGCTCACCATCGCTTCTTCATAGTTCGTAGGTTCATCATGATCTAGTAGCATGACTTCCAGAATAGGATTGCCGTACCACTCTGGTGCGGATCTTACTCTGTTTGATCTACGAGGTTCTGTAGTAACTTGATCTGAAGTTCTATGATCATCATCATCAACTTCCTCACTAACTGGTTCAGACGTCACAGAAACCGGTTCCTGTGATGTGCTATTTTCCAATAAGGGAGCAGGTACAGTTACCTCATTAAGTTCTACTTTCCTCCCACTCACTTCTTTCGAGAGAAACTCCTTCTCAAGAAAGTTTCCGAATTTAGCAACAAAAGTCTTGCCTTCGGATCTATGATAGAAGGTGTATCCAACAGTCTCCTTTGGATATCCTATGAAGACACATTTCTCCGATTTGGGTTCGAGCTTATCAGGTTGAAGTTTTTTCACATAAGCATCGCAGCCCCAAACTTTAAGAAACGACAACTTTGGTTTCTTGCCAAACCATAGTTCATAAGGCGTCGTCTCAACGGATTTTGATGGTGCCCTATTTAATGTGAATGCGGCCGTCTCTAAAGCATAACCCCAAAACGATAGCGGTAAATCTGTAAGAGACATCATAGATCGCACCATATCAAGTAAAGTACGATTACGACGTTCGGACACACCATTGCGCTGTGGTGTTCCGGGTGGCGTGAGTTGCGAAACTATTCCGCATTGTTTCAAATGTACACCAAACTCGTAACTCAAATATTCTCCTCCACGATCAGATCGTAGAAACTTTATTTTCTTGTTACGATGATTTTCAACTTCACTCTGAAATTCTTTGAACTTTTCAAATGTTTCAGACTTATGCTTCATTAAGTAGATATACCCATATCTGCTTAAATCATCTGTGAAGGTGAGAAAATAACGATATCCGCCACGAGCCTCAACATTCATCGGACCACATACATCTGTATGTATGATTTCCAACAAATCTGTTGCTCTCTCCATAGTACCGGAGAACGGTGTTTTAGTCATCTTACCCATGAGGCACGGTTCGCAAGTACCAAGTGATTCATAATCAAGTGGTTCTAAAAGTCCATCAGTATGGAGTTTCTTCATGCGTTTTATACCGATATGACCTAAACGGCAGTGCCACAAATAAGTTGCACTATCATTATCAACTCTGCATCTTTTGGCTTCAACATTATGAATATGTGTGTTACTACTATCGAGATTCAATAAGAATAGACCATTCTTCAAAGGTGCATGACCATAGAAGATATTACTCATATAAATAGAACA
This sequence comes from Aegilops umbellulata, assembly GCA_032464435.1. Lineage (NCBI taxonomy): Eukaryota > Viridiplantae > Streptophyta > Magnoliopsida > Poales > Poaceae > Aegilops > Aegilops umbellulata. Next base: position 239,744,647 of record CP136057.1, read on the forward strand.
ACCATTATTCTCTGATTTAAATGAATAACCATCTCGCATCAAACAAGATCCATATATAATGTTCATGCTCAACGCTGGCACCAAATAACAATTATTTAGGTCTAATACTAATCCCGAAGGTAGATGTAGAGGTAGCGTGCCGACCGCGATCACATCGACTTTGGAACCATTTCCCACGCGCATCGTCACCTCATCCTTAGCCAATCTTCGCTTAATCCGTAGCCCCTGTTTTGAGTTGCAAATATTAGCAACAGAACCAGTATCAAATACCCAGGTGCTACTGCGAGCATTAGTAAGGTACACATCAATAACATGTATATCGCATATACCTTTGTTCACCTTGCCATCCTTCTTATCCGCCAAATACTTGGGGCAGTTCCGCTTCCAGTGACCAGTCTGCTTGCAGTAGAAGCACTCAGTTTCAGGCTTAGGTCCAGGCTTGGGTTTCTTCTCCTGAGCAGCAACTTGCTTGCTGTTCTTCTTGAAGTTCCCCTTCCTCTTTCCTTTGCCCTTTTTCTTGAAACTAGTGGTCTTGTTGACCATCAACACTTGATGCTCCTTCTTGATTTCTACCTCCGCAGCCTTTAGCATTGCAAAGAGCTCGGGAATTGTCTTATCCATCCCTTGCATATTATAGTTCATCACGAAGCTCTTGTAGCTAGGTGGAAGTGATTGGAGAATTCTGTCAATGACGCTATCATCCGGAAGAGTAACTCCCAGTTGAATCGAGTGATTACAATACCCAGACATCTTGAGTATATGCTCACTGACAGAACTATTCTCCTCCATCTTGCAGCTATAGAACTTATTGGAGACTTCATATCTCTCAATCCGGACATTCTTCTGGAATATTAACTTCAACTCCTAGAACATCTCATATGCTCCATGACGTTCAAAACGTTGTTGAAGTCCCGGTTCTAAGCCGTAAAGCATGGCACATTGAACTATCGAGTAGTCATCAGCTTTGCTCTGCCAGACGTTCTTAACATCGTCAGTTGCATCAGCAGCAGGCCTGGTACCCAGCGGTGCTTCCAGGACGTAAATTTTCTGTGCAGCAATGAGGATAATCCTCAAGTTACGGACCCAGTCCGCGTAATTGCTACCATCATCTTTCAACTTTGCTTTCTCAAGGAACGCATTAAAATTCAACGGAACAACAACACGGGCCATCTATCTACAATCAACATAGACAAGCAAGATACTATCAGGTACTAAGTTCATGATAAATTTAAGTTCAATTAATCATATTACTTAAGAACTCCCACTTAGATAGACATCCCTCTAATCCTCTAAGTGATCACGTGATCCATATCAACTAAACCATGTCCGATCATCACGTGAGATGGAGTAGTTTCAATGGTGAACATCACTATGTTGATCATATCTACTATATGATTCACGCTCGACCTTTCGGTCTCCGTGTTCCGAGGCCATACCTGTTATATGCTAGGCTCGTCAAGTTAAACCTGAGTATTCCGCGTGTGCAACTGTTTTGCACCCGTTGTATTTGAACGTAGAGCCTATCACACCCGATCATCACGTGGTGTCTCAGCACGAAGAACTTTCGCAACGGTGCATACTCAGGAGAACACTTTTACTATGATAATTTAATGAGGGATCATCTTATAATGCTACCGTCAATCAAAGCAAGATAAGATGCATAAAAGATAAACATCACATGCAATCAATATAAGCGATATGATATGGCCATCATTATCTTGTGCTTGTGATCTCCATCTCCGAAGCACCGTCATGATCACCATCGTCACCGGCGCGACACCTTGATCTCCATCGTAGCATCGTTGTCGTCTCGCCAATCTTATGCTTCGACGACTATCGCTACCGCTTAGTGATAAAGTAAAGTATTACAGGGCGATTGCATTGCATACAATAAAGCGACAACCATATGGCTCCTGCCAGTTGCCGATAACTCAGTTACAAAACATGATCATCTCATACAATAAAATTTAGCATCATGTCTTGGCCATATCACATCACAACATGCCCTGCAAAAACAAGTTAGACGTCCTCTACTTTGTTGTTGCAAGTTTTACATGGCTGGTACGGGCTTAGCAAGAACCAATCTTACCTACGCATCAAACCACAACGATAGTTTGTCAAGTTGGTGCTGTTTTAACCTTCGCAAGGACCGGGTGTAGCCACACTCGGTTCAACTAAAGTTGGAGAAACTGACACCCGCCAGCCACCTGTGTGCAAAGCACGGCGGTAGAACCAGTCTCGCGTAAGCGTACGCGTAATGTCGGTCCGGGCCGCTTCATCCAACAATACCGCCGAACCAAAGTATGACATGCTGGTAAGTAGTATGACTTATATCGCCCACAACTCATTTGTGTTCTACTCGTGCAAATAACATCAAACCATAAAACCTAGGCTCTGATACCACTGTTGGGGAACGTAGTAATTTCAAAAAAAATCCTACGCACACGCAAGATCATGGTGATGCATAGCAACGAGAGGGGAGAGTGCTGTCTACGTACCCTCGTAGACCGTAAGCGGAAGCGTTATGTGAACACGGTTGATGTAGTCGTACGTCTTCACGATTCGACCGATCCAAGCACCGAAAGCACGGCACCTCCGAGTTCTGCACATGTTCGGCTCGGTGACGTCCTCGCCTTCTCGATCCAGCAAGAGGGGCAAAGTAGTAGATGAGTACCGGTAGCACAACGGCGTGGTGACGGTGTTGGTGAAGAACAATCTTCGCAGGGCTTCGCCTAAGCACTACGAAAACTATGACGGAGGATAAACTAGAGGAAACGGGGTTGCTGGCACACTGCTTGGTGTTTCTTGATCTGTCTTGGGTGCTAGCCCTACCCCTCTATTTATATGTTGAGCCTTGGGGTCGAAACTTGGAGTAAAAGCCTCCACAAAGTCGGTTTCACCCGAAAGGCAAGAGTCCTTCTCGGACTCCAGGGCCAGATGCCAGGGTTCCCGGCGTCTGGGCCCGGACGCCAGGGACCCTAGCGTCTGGCCTCTGGACTCCGCAAAACTTCCTTTTGCAGTTTCCAAAAACCTCGTGGTCTTTCCCCTTTGGCCCAGATAAAGTGTTCTCGTGCCCAAACATTTCGGTAAACATTCCGAACCCCTTCCGATGGATTCCAGAACCTTTCTGGAGATCAAACACTACTATCCACATATCAATCTTTACTTCCGGACCATTCCGGAGTTCCTCGTCATATCCGTGATCTCATCCAAAACTCCGAACAACATTCGGTCACCAACATACATAACTCATAGTACTATATCGTCAACGAACGTTAAGCGTGCGGACCCTACGGGTTCGAGAACTATGTAGACATGACCTAGAACCATTCTCGGTCAATAACCAATAGCGGAACCTGGATGCTCATATTGGCTCCCACATATTCTACGAAGATCTTTTATCGGTCAGACCGCATAACAACATACGTTATTCCCTTTGTCATCGGTATGTTACTTGCCCAAGATTCGATCGTCGGTATCCAATACCTAGTTCAATCTCGTTACCGGCAAGTCTCTTTACTCGTTCCGTAATACATCATCTCGCAACTAACTCATTTAGTTGCAATGCTTGCAAGGCTTAAGTGATGTGCATTACCGAGAGGGCCCAGAGATACCTCTCCGACACTCGGAGTGACAAATCCTAATCTCGAAATACGCCAACCCAACAAGTACCTTCGGAGACACCCGTAGAGCACCTTTATAATCACCCAGTTACGTTGTGACGTTTGGTAGCACACAAAGTGTTCCTCCAGTAAACGGGAGTTGCATAATCTCATAGTCATAGGAACATGTATTAGTCATGAAGAAAGCAATAGCAACAAACTAAACGATCAAGTGCTAAGCTAACGGAATGGGTCAAGTCAATCAGATCATTCACCTAATGATGTGATCTCATTAATCAAATAACAACTCTTTGTCTATGGTTAGGAAACATAACCATCTTTGATTAACGAGCTAGTCAAGTAGAGGCATACTAGTGACACTCTGTTTGTTTATGTATTCACACATGTATTATGTTTTCGGTTAATACAATTCTAGCATGAATAATAAACATTTATCATGATATAAGGAAATAAATAATAACTTTATTATTGCCTCTAGGGCATATTTCCTTCAGGAATTTCATCTAGTTGGTTCGATTTGTGTTTGCTACTTTGATATTTTGATATGTGGGTGGACCGGTGCTTAGGTGTTGTTATTACTTGAACAAACCTCCTACATATGATTAACCATCCCGCAAGCATCCACAACTATGAGAAAAGTATTAAGAATAAATTCTAATCATAGCGTTAAACTTTTGGATCAAATCGGTCCCTTACGAAATAGCGCATAAACTAGGGTTTAAGATTTTGTCACTCTTGCAACCTACCATCTAATTGCTAATCCACAATGCATTCCCTTAGGCCCAAATATGGTGAAGCTTCATGTAGTCGACGTTCACATGACACCACTAAGGGAATAACAACATACATACTATGAAAATATCGAACACATATCAAGTTCACATGATTACTTGCAACATGATATCTCCCGTGACCTCAAGAACAAAAGTAACTACTCACAAATGATAAACTTGTTCATGAGTAGAGGAGTATTAAATAGCATAATGGATCTGAACATATAATCTTCCACCAAATAAACCATATAGTAATCAACTACAAGATGTAATCAACACTACTAGTCACCCACATGCACCAATCTATAGTTCCGGTAACAATATTGAATACAAGAGATGAACTAGGGTTTGAGAGGATATGGTGATGTTGAAGATGTTGATGGAGATCTCCCTCCCCAAGATGGGAGAGTTGTTGGTGATGATGATGACGATGATTTCCCCCTCCGGGAGGGAAGTTCTCCCGACGGGATCGCTCCACCGGAGGGCAAAAGTGCTCCTGCCCAAGTTCCGCCTCGAGACAGTGGTGCTCCGTCCCGAAAGTCTCCTCCTTATTTTTTCTAGGTCAAAATGACTTATATACCAGAATATGGGCAACAGAGGTGGGCCGAGGAGGCCACAACCCACCAGGGCTCGCCTGGGGGGCCTGAGGCGCCCAGGTGGGTTGTGCCCACCTGGCGGCCCCCCTCTGGTGTTTATTGGCTGCAATATTTCTTAAATAATCCATAAAAAATCTCCGTGAAGTTTTATATCATTTGGAGTTGAGCAGAATAGGTGGCCTAACGTAGCTTTTCCAGGTCCAGATTTCCAGCTGTCGGAATTCTTCCTGTTGGTGTGTTCCTTGCAAATTATGAGAGTAAAGGCATTAAAATTACTCCAAAAAGCATTATTATGGATCAAAACATTAAAAATAACAGTAAGGAGACATGATGCAAAATGTACGTATTAGTGGCACATGCCTCACAAACCCGAACGCACCCTTGGATATATCTATAATGACATAATGTCGTAGCTAGTTAGGGTGCTTGACCGACCTCCCACTTCGTGTCAGCGGGCATATGCACGTAATGATACTTTGGTCATACATGCATGTCGCCATGACCTACCATAAGAAGGACCAGTGAATCTATCTTTTGGTCAAATGACAACTGTTTTTGTGTCGATAAACCGCTTTGGCCAATAGATTCAACCATCATAAAACTTCGCACGAGAGGGACCACAAAACCAGCACTGCCTGCATGCGGCCCAAAATGATGTACATTGGAAGGGGTGATGTGTTTTTTTAATATCGAATAATGTACAATTTAGAAGTGGCGCCTGTCTATCAATATGGACAACAACCATGAAAGCCACGTAGTTAAGGATGAGATACGTAGGGTACGGTGTCGGTGGAACCCAGCAATCCAACCATTTGGGAGGGAATCCTGACAACGCATGAGCTTGAACATTGGTTGAACGACATGTGATCTTGACCCATAACGAACTAGGAGGAATCCATTCATGGCTAACACATACCCCTCGTTATCGGTCAAAGGGATAATATATATACACTCGGTGTCGGGGATATACCCCGCGGTGTAAACCGCTAGAAGTATGACCCGCCCGGAGCTTGGCGATTCACGGGTAATCCGCCCGGACTTGGCGGCTCATAGTAACGCGGCGGGCGGGTCTGATGGATGACAAGGCCCAGAAGGCCGGATCATGTTAATGGTGGGCCGGTTTATGAGGAAAGCACAAGGAATATTCTGTTATAAAGGAAGCAAGACTAGGACTCCACTTGTAATAGAGTAATCCAAATCCTACTAGGACTAGTCATGTAGCCCGCCCCTTCAACTTATATAAGGAGGGGCAGGGCTCCCCAAAGAGGGAGACACAACAGGAAATAATAGCTAAGGCTACACACAACTAGAGGAGGGCCGGCTTATGCGGCGTCTCCCTCATGAGCATAATGAGACCTAGCCACAAACAGCATGTAGGGCTATTGCCGGATGATGTTTCCCGGGGCCCGAAGCTGTCTAAATCCTTGTCTTGTGTGTTGCGTCTCTCGTCCCGAGCAACCCCTCTCAAGCTACCGCGTAGATGCATTGGCCTCACGACTAAGTCCTCACACTAGGACATCTGCCGTGACAATTCCACGACAGTTGACGCCCACCGTGGGGCACGCGCACGGTGGTGTTGAGTTCTTGGAGGGATCTCTTCAAGGATCGAGGAGCTCGTGAGTAAATAGATGAAAGTTTGAGTTAAAGGAAATTAATATTGCATCCGGGTATGCTGTCACCGCTACAAGTTGAAGATGTGTTCAAGATCGATCAATGCAAGGATCATGTCGCCGAGATTTTGCAGCGCGTTGTGTGATTGGTGAGCGGCGAAATCGTAAGTCGCCGAGACCGTGTTCTACTATTATAGTATATTTCACCGGTGTGTCAGGTCCTGAGGCGGCATGAGGAGGCATGAGATTCAGAGTCCAGATCGGTATGCCAACATACATCTGTCCTGCGCTGAGCCGCTGTTCTCTGCCGCCATGGGATCGACCCGCCCAGCCGGGTCCTCCGCCTCTGAGCGCCTCCTCAGCCATGCCGTGTTAGAGAGCCTTTGCCACGGTCTCTCGTCTCTGCCATGGTCGGGTGCGTCCGCTATGAGCTGCTGTTGGCACACCACATTCAGACCTTGAGCTGCCCGCGTCCACCGTGCGCAGCCACCGCCAAGTGGTTGACCAGCCGTTGAGGCCATTCCTCGCACGCCTTCGCGGTGGATGCGCATCGAGCCGCCGGTCTTCGTCGGCCCTGCGCCCCTGTCCCTGCTCTCGAATCATGTTGGGTCACTGTACGCCGAACCGCCGGGCCTGTCTGAAACACACCTGTGAAGCTGAAACTGTGAAAGGTCACCATTTGGGGACACAGCGATGGGTTGTTAATGTTATTAAGGAAAAGCTACGTGATAACCCGTATTTTAGGCCAAGAGATATGGCATGTGATCTCCAACTGGAGTATGGACTGTCCCTAAATTACTCACAGGCTTGACATGGAAGATCAATTGTTCAGAGAGAATTTTATGGCACGGATAATGAGCCATGCGTCCAGTTACTAATGGAGAAAAATGGATTACGAGGCGAAGTACCATCGGTGTTGCCTGACAGTCATGATGGATATTGCATGGATTTTCTTATTGAAGCATTTAAAGGGTAATTGGACGGTGAGTGGACTGAAGAAGCACGAGATGCTATGGTTGAACTGGACTGTATTTTCATGCCAGCGTGTGCTGCTGAAGCTGGTCCACGCCCGTACATCCGCGTCGGGATTCCTCCAGAGCGCTTTTGCTCGCTTCACCTGCCTCGGACCCGCCTCTCTAAGCACTGGGTCACCGAGCGCCGCCTCCGCTGTGTTGACCTGCCTTGTTGCTCGCTTCCGCGGCCTTCTGCTAGGACCCGTTGCCGTCGTCGTGGTTACGCCCCAGGTCGCCGGTTTACCTGAGCAGCCGGGGCTAATTGAATCGCCGGTCTGCCTGAGCTGCCGGGGTTATACTGAGTTGCCGGTCTGCCTGAGCCGCCTCTGTCGTGTTAAACGGATCATCCGTCATCTGAATAAATCAGGTGATATCCATCTAAGTTTGTTTTGGTAGCACATATTATTTTTGTCAAAAAACAGTTTATCTTTGTCTTGGTCTGCAATATTGTTTATGCAGGACAATTATTTCACGGCAGAAATGATCGTTATGTCATGGATATAAAGCTTGCACCAATATTATCGAGCGCCAGCTTCCAACCATACCGTATTGTTCCACCTCTGTGGCTCAGTCTACAACAACAAACACCGCGGCCGGTTTACCCGTCTGTGCCGGGTTACAACACCGCAGATAACTCACCTGGGCAATTATTTATGAAAAAAAGTGATATTATACCGCGGAGATGGTGGCACGCCAACATCTTTTGGCACAGGTGGTCTTCGTTACTCAACGGACTCCCGCGCCGGCTTACAACGCCGTGTCCGTCTCTCGCGACCGCGCCGGCTTACAACGTCGTGGCCGTCTCTCGCGACCACGCCGGCTTACAACAAGGAGGACAACTTGCCCGTCCACACCGGCTTACAACGCCACGGCCGTTTCATCTGTCAGTGCCATCTCAGAAGTTGCGGTCGTCTTTATCGTCCGTCTCTCGCGGCCTGGTCTACATCAACACACTCGGCCGCACCTGTCTGCATGAGCTGTTTATTGAGTATGAGCAAGTCACAGCTTGGGTAGCCCGATTTTCTTTCAACAAAATGAAGGCAAATTATCACATACTATCAACCGCCATCTGCACTGAGTGGCTCAATTGGCAGGCGCACAAGTCGACCACCACTACCGTTTGGTTAAATCGCCAGTTGGAAGGAACCATTGGCCGAGTTGCTGACACGGCTCATACGGGATCATTTATAACCCGCCGCGGTCACCTCAACCTTCTGTGGATTCACATCGTACTATCAACACCAATGATATACAACTTATGTCGGGTTATATCACGGTCAAATATGGAGAATCTCAAGCCAACTCCTTGAGTCACCTTGAGACTCGGGGGCTACAATGATATGACTCAGCAAAATATTGCCGGCTTTCAGTGAAGTCAACAACCCCAGGACGTTGGAGGGGAAGATAACCCGGTCCCGGAGGATACTACCGTTATATTGGTGAAAAATTTAAAGGCCGTCAGAAAATTTCCGGCTTAAAAAGAAGGATTCCGGTTTAAAATCCGGTTCAAGAGACATCTCTCTCCCACAAAGCACTAAAGCTCTTAATATCCGGTTTAAACACCAGTTCAAGGGAAATTTATTTACCACAAAGCTTTGAAGCTCTCAAATCTGGTTCAAATCTGGCTCAAGGTAAATTTATCTCTCACAAAGTTTTGAAGCTTTCTAATCCGGTTTAAACTTCCGGTTCAAACAGAATTTATCTCTCGCAAGTTCGAGTTCTCATAAAGATTAAAGGGTGCCAAAAAGAACTTGCTGCCATGATGCACGTTTCAAAACATGGGTATGCTACCTTACGGCTTATCTTATTATGATCACTTGGGGGCTTCCTGCTCATTGGGCATAGCTATCAGTACCCTCTTGATCGGCGCAATGCCAAAACTTATATGGTCACTTGGGGGCTTCCTGTTCAAACATAGGTCATATTCGAACCAAAGAGAACATAGCTGTCGATACCCTTTTGATTGGCAAACTGCTGAACCTACTTGGGGGCTTCTTGATCGTATCCGAATCATAGCTCAACCCCTTTGGGAATCGACATGGATCGTATTTGAATCAGCGTCGCTAAACAACTCTTAAGGTCATTTGGGGGCTTCCTGTTCAAACATAGGTCGTATTCGAACCAAAGAGAACATAGCTGTCGATACCCACTTTGATCGGCAACGCCAACGCCGCTGGGGGCTATATGATCGTATTCGAATCTTAGTTTAACCCCTTTGGAATGGTTTACTGATCGTATTCGAATCATAAGCCTCAAAATTTTTATCTGTTTCTTATAGTTTTTGTAATCACAAGTATTTGAGTTGTCACAAATATCATATGTGCCGGCTTTTACAGAATTGGGTTCTCACCCTCATTGTCCGGGTCACATAAACCGGCGGTATCATTCAAAGGATCATAGGGATCTTGTGATCTACTTGTGTGCAGGGTAAGACTACATTTGGGTGGTTACCCGCCCTAGCTCTTGACGTTAAGTCGTCAAGGCATATGTTGTTTAAACTCTATACAGGATTTGCAGAACTATGACTTATATAAATGCTTCAGTCCAAGCTCATCACTGAAATTGGTGTCTCAAAAGGGTTATCAATTATTGATTTTCTCAAGGGCTATAGGCCACCGGGTTACAAAAATTCCGGTTTACAATGAATGTGCATTAAGTCGTCATCGACCAAGAGTCACCAGGTATTTAAACTCCGAATTTACTTGTCAACCGATGAGGTATTCAAATCTTTCATAGCCAAAACTGGCTGGATTTTCATGATGATATTGAATGATTGAGGTATTCATACCGGATTATATTATTCAAATCTTGAGTAGCAAACATGGCTGGATTTCTATTGTGATTATCAATAACCAGTGTTATGATTGAGGTTTTCAAAGTGGATTTAGCGCAACGGCTATTATTTTTACCAATGGGCCTGATTTATTTTACAATGGAGGAAATAGTCCCGAGTCGCTGCAGGCTTACGACCCGACACTTGGGGGCTACATTGTTCAAATCGAGATTACATCGAATATACAAGTCCCACGTCACTGCCAGCATGCACCATGGCACTTGGGGGCTAATGCAAAGTCATTTTTTGCTCAACTTATTGAAGACCCGACTCATCACATTTTAAATGAGCCGGCCCTTGGGGGCTACCAATTGCTCCTGTCGGAAATTCAAGGTACACAAGCCTTAATCCATTATATTGAAAGATCCATTATTCAGTTGGTAGAGTACAAAGCTCTTAACCTTGTGGACATGGGTTCAAGCCCCATGGTGGAGATTACATCATATGATGTTATTATCAGTGAATTATATACAAAGTCCCAGCTCAGTAATATCTTACTGAGCCGGCCCTTGTGGGCTACACGTTGCTGCTCCACTTTATATGATAATGTTTACAAAGTCCCTGCTCATTATTGCATAAAGACCTGGCCCTTTGGGGCTACACTGGTTGAAGTTTTATGAGCATAAGGCAATTACAAGTCCCAGGTTGCTGCAAGCATGACAACCCGGCACTTGGGGGCTACAGGTGATATACATATAAGGGGGAAAATATTCAAATTCTCAGTTTTGAGCAGGTTAGATTGACCCGGTGTTTGCAACAATCATGATCCGGTGTCACCAATAATTATGACCCGGCGTCGGCAACAATTATGACCCGGTGCCATCAATATTTACAAGCCGACAATTTTGGCAGTTATAACTAGCCAGCCTCTACATCTTTAAACTGGCGGATCACCAGATGAATCTTGAGCCAAATATGTTTATTAAGCCGGAGCTTTGGAAACTGACTCAAATGGATTATTTCTTATAATATTTCTCAACAAGAGACCAATGTCAGCAAATTGACTCTGAAGCTGGCCTGTTGACCCGGATTTCTCAAAGGAAGTATCTGGATCTTTTGCATTGGTAAAATTGGGACATATCTACTAAGGAGATTTGCTATGAGATCATGGATACATATCAAGGAAGAAATGTCAAGGACTTAAGGATGATCAGGTGCCGGCTTACAAGAATATTTAACCCGGAGTACAACCTATCAAATTTGTTCTTGTGTTTATGTTGTAGATCAGTTTAACATGGATAAAATCCAAATTAAACTGGGGGCTAATGTCGGGGATATACCCCGCGGTGTAAACCGCCAGAAGTATGACCCGCCCGGAGCTTGGCGATTCACGGGTAATCCGCCCGGACTTGGCGGCTCATAGTAACGCGGCGGGCGGGTGATGGATGACAAGGCCCAGAAGGCCGGATCATGTTAATGGTGGGACGGTTTATGAGGAAAGCACAAGGAATATTCTCTTATAAAGGAAGCAAGACTAGGACTCCACTTGTAATAGAGTAATCCAAATCCTACTAGGACTAGTCACGTAGCCCGCCCCTTCAACTTATATAAGGAGGGGCAGGGCTCCCCAAAGAGGGAGACACAACAGGAAATAATAGCTAAGGCTACACACAACTAGAGGAGGGCCGGCTTATGCGGCGTCTCCCTCATGAGCATAATGAGACCTAGCCACAAACAGCATGTAGGGCTATTGCCGGATGATGTTTCCCGGGGCCCGAAGCTGTCTAAATCCTTGTCTTGTGTGTTGCGTCTCTCGTCCCGATCAACCCCTCTCAAGCTACCGCGTAGATGCATTGGCCTCACGACTAAGTCCTCACACTAGGACATCTGCCATGACAATTCCACGACACTCGGGGAGCCCACAGATAAGCGTGTCATCACAAAAAACCACACAAGGGAGATGAGGTCGATATGCAGACCCCGTATACATTGCATGCGGCCCGAAAATATGTATGGGTACGGTGGTGTGTGATGTGTTTAAACCTCGAATGCATAACTTCGATGGGCGACCAACTACATTACAAACAGAACACCATACCCGATCGCAAGCCAGGTTCAATACGTACGATGTCGGTTTCCCAACTTCGAGGCGGGGAGGGGGTGTCGTCCAACGCATGCACTCAAACGTTATTTGGTTTAACATGGCACACATAGCAATAGGAAAGCATCATGGTCAAACCCTTCTCGTATGTTGGGTCAATGGGATAGATTGTGTGCGGCCCCATCATTATCGGTCAAGGATAATATATATAACTCGGGGAGCCCACAAATATGTGCGGCGTCTATAAACCGCACAAGGGAGACATGCTCAATCAGAACACCCGACCCCCTATACCCTGCATGCGGCTCAAAAATATGTATGGGTCTGGTGTGTGATTTGTTCAAATCCTAAAAGCACAAGTTCGATGGGGCACCAACTACATCAGGAACATTAAAAACTAAACACCGTACCCCCGCGGCCAAGTTAAAGACATACGATGTCAAGAACACAACATTGGGTCGGGTGGGGGGATAGGGGCCGGGTGTTGTACAACGCGTGTGCTGAAACTTTATTTGCTCTAACATAGCACATGGAGCAAAGAGTAAACACTTCTCGTGCATTGAGTCAAAGGGACAATTTGTGTGGGCTTATAGATGTCGATCATTGTTTGATTTTTTTAGAACAAAAAATAACCAATAAAAAACATAGTCTACAAATGAGCAAAACAAGGATCCCAAGGTTTATATAATCGCCATGACAGATCACAATAGAGTCGATCATTCTTTGATTTTTTTGGAACAAAAAATAACCAATAAAAAACATAGTCTACAAATTAGCAAAACAAGAATCCCAAGGTTTATATAATCGCCATGACAGGTCACTATAGAGACATTTATCTCTATAATGACCGTATCATAGTGTTTAAATGAAGCTTGAGATGTGCAACTTCGCACAGGGTCACCCATCCTTAGACTAATTCAGCTCAAGCACGCTTAACTTCTGCGTTCTATTCGAATAGGTTAGCGGATGGGAAGCTGCCCCTTGCTGATAGGAATTGCCACCTTGCCTTTAAGGAATTTCACGTTGGTCACCCTATGGGACCTAATCCCTACTATCACACACATTTGTGCTTTTAGAAACTGTGTGCGATAATTACATGGCTAGTGTGTCGCCGCCTATCCTTCTATGAGTACTGACACTCGTAGCGGGAAAACAATGGGAGAAGAGGCGGGAAACTGATGGGAGGAGTGGCAGGAAACGGTAGTGTGTTTGGATATATAACAACATTAATATAGAAAACTTAGTAGAGAAAGAAGCATGAGCTAGCATGATGCGTGCACACAGTGCCGACCCATATAAATAAAATCACAACTGGAACTGCATGTGCTGTCGAAAGGGACGAGGATTGCCGTTTGATCTAGGAGCATCCAACAGTGCAGACATATGATCCGTGGGGTTTGGGTTCTGGCCAATCAGAACGCACGACTCAGATCGCACGCGCAGCAGGGGGGCATCGACCACGGGTTTGGTAGGAACACGACTTTTGTGAATGAACCGTGTGCTATTTGAAAACATTTCGTGAGAAGAATCTAATTTTTTGAATCCCTGTAAATCCAAAACTCACCCAAAAATTGTGAAACTTGGCATGGTGTCACGACATGGCACATATATGTCGAGGATTTTTGTTGTCCATTTTGGGGCAAGTTTTATTACAAGCCTCTTACAAGCCGGGGCTTCTCTCAAGAAGCCTCGTGGTTCCAATAGGGAAACGTGTCCCCCTTGTGGGCGAAACGATAATCACTGCCTCTTTTCGCCTTGTATTTTCTTCTACAGGAAACATGGAAAGACAGGATATCCATGCTGAAATTTAAAATTATTTGGGGTTCGTTTGGCCTTTTTCTACACTAATTGAGTTTCCTAGGCATTTAATGTCCATAATTCAAATCTGAACTACAAATACATGCTCCAGTTCACTAAAATGGCTAGAAAAAGCATACATGTGTCCTTGGGTGCATGTTTAGGTCCCATGCAAGGAATGGAATGAATTACAACCGTACTGGCGTCCTGGCTCGTCCTCAAACATTTGGAATCTCGGTTTTTAAATCCTCGTAAATCCAAAACTCACCAGAAAGTCATGAAAGTTGGCATGGTGTCACGTCATGGCACATATATGTCGTGGTAAAACATTGGCCAGTTTGGGCCAAGCTTTATTACAAACCTCTTACAATCCAGAGCCTGTTGCAAGAACCCTTGTGGTTTTGATAGGGAAATGTGTCCCCTTGTGGGCGAAGCGATAACCACTCTCTCTTCTAGCCTTGTATTTTCTTCTACACGCAACATGGAACAACATGAGCTTCGCGCTGAACTTTGAAATTATCCAGGGTTCGTTTGACCCTTTTTTATGATTCAATTGGGTTCTCTAGGCATTTAATGTCCATAATTCAAATCCGAACTACAAATACATGCTCCAATGCACCAAAATGGCTAGAAAAAATGTACATGTGTCCTTGGGGGTGCATGTTTAGGTCCCACGGAAGGAATGGGAATGAATTAAACCATCTCGGCGTCCTGACTCGGCCACAAACATTGTGAATCTCGGTTTTTAAATTTCCTTAAATCCAAAACTCACCAGAAAATAATGGAACTCGACACGGTGTCACTACATGGCACATATATGTTGTGGTAAAATAATTGTCCAATTTGGGCCAAGCTATATTACAAGCCTCTTACAAACCGAAGCTTATGGCAACCCTAGTGGTCCCGGTAGGGAAACATTACCCTCTTGTGGGCGAAACGATAATCGCTGCCTCTTCTAGCCTTGAACTTTGTTTTCTATAGGCAACATAGAATAACAGGAGTGTCATGCTGAAATTTGAAACTGTTTAGGGTTTGTTTGGCCATTTTATATACTAATTGAGCTTTGTGGGCATTTAATGTAGTCTATAATTCAAATTTGAGCTACAAGCACATGCTCCAGTGTAGCAAAATGGGTGGAGAATTGTACATGTGGAGAATTGTACATGTGTCATTGGGTGCATATTTAGGTCTCATTGAAGGAATGGGAATGAATTACAAACTTCTCTTTGTCCTGAAACATTGAGAATCTCAGTTTTTAAATCCCAGTAAATCGAAAACTCACCCAAAAAACATGAAACATGGCATGGTTTCACGACATGGCACATATATGCCGTGGTAAAAAAGTCGTCCAGTTTGAGACAAGACGCACACATTAATAGCCAACAAAGTCCTTTTGAAACAAATAGATGACACGTTAATATCGCAAACAGTTGTATTATATGAACCGTGTGTTCCCGTAACCAATTAAGTGCGGCCACGCGTCCCTCTTTTCTTACGGGATAGTACTACCTCCGTCCTCGTTTATTAGTCATCTTTGAATTTTGTGCCAAAATTTAACCACACTCGATGGTGTGCGCGCAGCTGTTTGATTAGACGGGATGAGCGCGAGAACTCGGTCGTGTAGGCTCGACATGATGCGTGCGAGCAGTCCACCGCGCAGGCTCGATGGGACGCGTGCATCCTGTCCACCTCGCAGGCTCGATGGGACATGTGCGAGCAGTAAGGCTACCCATGCCCACCGGTAAGCGAGCTCTTTGACCTCCATCCACCAGCCGCCCGCCTTGCTCACAACTTCTCCATTAATGGCGGGCGAGCCGCTGTTTAACACACGATTAATTAAAGCACCTGGACGGAGGGTGTTTGCTTGTGATCCCATGGCCCCGCTCAATGTTAGCATTTGCTTTGTTTGTGTTTTCAACTCGTATTCCAGCCTAATTTAAAAGGGTTTTTATCATTTATGCCACCGGTTGTGTCGCACTACTCAGTTTTGCCATTAGAAGTTATAACTGCTCAAAAATGCCATCGATCCGTGAGTGGCTTGCTCAAAAATGCCATTAGATATCTCAAAAATGCCATCATTCTGTTAGATGTTTGCTCAAAAATGCCATTAGACATTGTTATTTTCATGTCAAACCCGTTGACCATGTTATATGACAAAAATAAGCCTAGAACCACATGTCAGTTCTCTCTATCTCACAATGATAAGTGTGGCCCCACTTGTCAGGAGTAACCAAGCGAATAATTTTATAGGAAAATAAGAACGTTGTTGGGATCAAGTGGGCCCCACACTTTACTGTAGTGAGATAGAGGAAAGCTAGCATGTTGATTCATAGGTATTTATGTCAGTATGACATGGCAAAAGAGATTTTAGATCACAATAATGGTGTCCAGTGGCATTTTTGAGCATGTGTCTAACGAAGCGATGGCATTTTTGAGTAGTTGAAATTCCTAGTGGCAAAACTGAGTAGTGGGACACAACCGGTGGCATAACTGATAAAAACCCAATTTAAAATGCCACATAGGGAAATGGATAATACGATGATAAATATAATGGCAACGGATAATACGATGACAAATTTACAATGGCGAGGATAATAATTGTCTTACATAATCGTGATAATTTAAAATGCCACATGCGGCAAAGCCCGGAAGACACGGGGGCAAGAGAAGGAAATCACAGACAAAGACCTAGGTCGCTACTGTCTCTACTCCTCGATGGATCACCGGGCGACGAGATCCTCCAGCTTCTTCTTCAATTCCTCACGACTTTGCTCAAAAGCAGCCACAGATTCCTCCATCTCCTGCTCGCGCTCGATTAGGAGCTTCCTCAAGTCACACATTAGTTCCTCGATGACCGCTGCCAGTGTCATCCTCGAGGCACTGCTCTGCTCATGCAATATCTTCCAGCATGGGGCCTCCACCTCATTCTCGGTGAGCTCCTTGAGGAGCTTTAAATTGTCGCCCATGAGTTGCTTGACGAGTCCAGTCGCCTTCTCAGCCGAGGCATCACTGATCTCGAGCGGATTCATCAAGCTGTTGACCAACTCCTGCTACTTAATGTGGCCAGCGAGAATGTCGTCTTTGCTGGCCAAGGACTTCAACAACGCCAGCTCGTCGCGATCGCCGACGCGGCGAGTGCGCTTGTGAGAGCCCTCGCGTGCCGGTGAGAGCTCGTCCGAGACATCTCTGCTGCGGCCGCCGCGTGGCGATGGGACCTCTCTAGTGCTTCTGCGGCCTTGGTCTTTGCTCCCTCGTTATATGTCCACCCGAAACTCCTCCTACCGGTCATGGCAGAATGACTTGACAGGAAAGACTAGTTTTGTGTGTGATGAGGAGAGGAACTGTGAAGTAATTTTCAAGTGGGCAATTTTTATAGCCCGGTGCTAAGTGCGAACAGATTTGCAATTACTTATTGCGTTGTAATCTGCAATGTGATGAGAAACAAGATCAAAATTTATTGATGGTTTTGGGCCTACAAAGCCCGTTTTTGTTGTTCTGGCTCATCGCAAACCGTTCTTATGGATCAACCGTATGCCACGCATTGGAAGGCCGAAACGGTCCCCGGATGGCGTACGTGGGCCCGTGTTCTCGGATGTACGTGTACGTGTCTGCCCACTATCACACACGGTCAACATATCACCATCGTGTCCGGTGGATGCGCCGTTGCGCCTCCCATGGGGTGCCAGAAGGTTGACCACATGGTTGCTCATCATTGAGGTGACCGCGGCGCGTTCTGCTCATCATTAAGGCGACCGCAACGCGTTCTGCTCATCATTGAGGCGACCGCGGCGCGCTATGCTCGCGTCCGTCCATGCGTTTTGCTCACCGTTGAGGCGGCTGCAGTGCGCTCCACTCTGGCATCCCTACATGTGTTCTACTCGCCGTTGAGGCAAATTTATAATGGCAACGGTTAATAATTGTCTTACATGGTCAGGATAATTCAAAATGACACATGCGGCAATGCCGAAAACACTCACGACCTACATATGAATACAATTATATTAAAATATAGGCTAAAACACTGAGTTGGCGCCCTTCCGACAACGGTCTTCTCGGACTCCACGATCAGCATAGCACCCTTGCGGCCGTTCATTCCAAGTGTCCCAACCCGCCTCCTCCTATGGAGCTGCTGGCGCTGGGAGGCTCTTGAGGCTGTTGGGCCTCTTCCAGAAGAGCTTGACTACGAGCAATCGTGCGCATGATATCTCCACGGAACCGCTCCATTCCCATGCCTTTGGCCTGGTAGCAAATTCCGTCCATCACCTACATCCTCAAGATACCGCGTTGGAGATGTTCTACTTCGTCAGGGACGTCAAATCCGCCAAGCTTGTGCTCAAGCCTGGCCACCACACCGTTGGGATCGAGGTTGACACGACCACCACCGACAATGATGAAGCCGCAGGTTGGCTATGTCTTGACTGAATTGCAGAGGTCCTCTGCCCATTCCTTGTGGGTCATTTGGCTCTTGATGAGCACAGGTGACGGCGGCTCTTCGGGTTGGTCATCGATCATGCCGCCGAGCAGCTCTAGATCTTTTGTAGGGTGTCGGTGCAACAAACCCTGGGTCTGTTGTCCAGACTATGAACAGGCACGAGAACAAGATCGAAGCACCAGCCCAAGTCAGAATGCAAGGATCAACATGCAGATCAGAGGGGCCAAGATCGAGCCAGAGAAGCAAGATATCTTCAAGGAAAAAGACTCCCTTGCCGGGCAAGCGAGCCTTGCAAGGGGAAAGGCCAACCCCAGAAGTAGACAAACAAAGCGCCTTGGCAGAGCCTACTGGGACTCACGGAGGCAGAACCACCTCACCAACCACTCTACCACGACCCACATCGTGGATCAGTGCAGTGTCAAGCCGCAAAGTGATTAAGTGTCAGCCATTCGCCACATGGCAACCATTTTCTACAGGAGAAACCCATAGATGACACCGGTCCTGTGACGTGTCAAGCGAGCAGGCGCGGAGCTAGCAAGATAGCCCGGCAAGCCTTGCAGGCAACCAGTGATGTAACATTGAGCGGTGCATTTAATGCACCCTGTCAGCCCGCAGAGTTAGGTATGATAGCACTGTTTGCTATCTTATCAGTGTGTAATGATTACTTTGCCATTGTGGTAACCCCTTGGTCTATAGAAGGAGGCCCATGGCAACCGTACAAAGGGTTATAAGGTTGGATAACTCACACCCCCATACGCGCATAGTCGCTACTGCCTCGAGGCAACCCCTGCTGGGCAAGTGTACTACACTCCGCCACTGCCTTTCCACCATCAATCCACCAAAGCAATAGTAGGGTTTTACGCCTCGCGGCGGCCCGAACCTGGGTAAAATTGCCTGCGTAATGTATGTCATGCTGCCCCACGCTCGTCTACTCTTTGTGCAACGCGTCACCCCCCTGCCAAACCAGCAAGGTGCCTCTTGGTCCCATAAGTGGTCGTGGTTTCCCGCTACATCTTTGGTGCACCAGGTAGGGGGCTCGCCTGCGCGAACCTAAAGGCATGCGCAGCGCGTGGACTTCATCGCCATCTTCATCTTTGACGAGGCCATCGACCATGGCGCCCAAGAAGAAGCTCGGTCCTTCGGCTCACCGATCCACCTCGAAGGCTCTGCCGCTGTCGGATCACGGGTTCCGGCAGACCCTTAAGGTTCGAACCCTGGGGTGCGCGCGGAGATCGTGCCCTCTACCTCTCCGTCTCGTAAGGATCTAAACTACTGCAGGAACAACACAAGAGACACAGGGTTTATACTGGTTCGGGCCACCATTGTGGTGTAATACCCTACTCCAGTGTGGTGTGGTGGATTGCCTCTTGGGCTGATGAGGAAGAACAGTACAGGGAAGAACGACCTCGCGAGGGTCTGTTCTTGGCTAGGGGATGGACTGCTAGGGGGAGTTCGATCGCCCTTCTCTCTCTCTAGATGCTCGGTTCGATCCTAGCTTCTTCCTATCCAGATGCCTTTACTCTGGGGGTGGCTAGTCCTATTTATAGGCAAAGGCCCTGGGCCTCCTCCCAAATATTGAGCGGGAAGGGCACCAACAATTGGCCAATTTGAAGGGGAACATCTGGTACAC
This sequence comes from Aegilops umbellulata, assembly GCA_032464435.1. Taxonomy (NCBI): domain Eukaryota; kingdom Viridiplantae; phylum Streptophyta; class Magnoliopsida; order Poales; family Poaceae; genus Aegilops; species Aegilops umbellulata. The sequence goes on from CP136057.1 coordinate 239,764,995, forward strand.
TTATCCTGACTAAAGTTGGTCTTCGCCTGCCAAAGGCTCTGGTGATGACGCTGGCTTGGGCTCCACAGTGACTTCCTCCTTGTCGTGGAGCTGGTCTTGGTCTCGTTGCACCGAAGTGGGTGCCTTTGCTTGATCCTCTCGCCTGCGCTTGCCCCCTTTGCACCAAAGAGGAAAGGGAGGACACTGTCCGGGCCGGCGCCCGCCTGGCACCTTTGGTCGTCATGGCTTGCGTCATGGGCACCTCGTGAGGTACCCCACCTTGATCTCTCCGCCTTCTCGCGAGCCAGCCTAAGGAGGCCGTGCTGGAGGGAGCGCCGTGTCGTCCGCCTCGCGAGGCTTGGCCCCTCGCGAGGGTCTTGAGCCTTGTGTTGATGAAGATGGGCCACGTTGGGCCCCCACTGGAGCCACGCCGCAGGCCGCAGGCAGGCAAGTCTGGGGACCTCCGTTCCCAGAACGCCGACAGTAGCCCCCGGGCCCAAGGCGCGCACGGACTTGGCCGTGCCGAGAGGCGAAAGGCAAAGGGCGAAGCGCCGCGGGCCCTAACAGCCTGCGGCCTTGGGCGCCGCGTGGCGGTTGATTGGACTTGGGCGCTTTTCCAACTGCGCAGGATACTAAAGGCGTGGCATCTGCTCAGGCTTTGTTCCTCTCCTTCTTCATCCGCTGCTCAGATCCCCTTCCTTGCGCTTCTTCTTCCTTCCTCCAAGCTTCCAGATCTGCTCCACCCGCTCGTCCCAGGTAGCCATGGCGCCTCGCCGGACCCCGGCCGAAGCTTGGTTCTCGCCTGCTTTGGATTCACCCAACGTGTCGAAGGCGAGCCTCGCCCTACTGCACTGGATGGCCGCGGCGCAGGGCATTGACGGGGCGTAGATGTTCAAGGTCGACTCCGATGCCCCTAAAGGCCAAGGGAGCGCCTTCTATCCTTTCTTCGTGAGCTCCATTGCAGCGGGCCTGGTACCTCCTTTTTCTGAGTTCTTCCTCGCCGTCCTCCGCCATTACAACTTGCAAGCTTTGCATCTCCACCCCAACTTCGTCCTTCTCTTAGCGATCTTCGCCTACTACTACGAGGCGCATGTGGGCGTGCAGCCTTCAGTGGCCTTGCTGCGCCACTACTTCTACCTCCGGACTTCCAAAGGTTCTCCTTCGGCGTGCGCGGGCTTCGTCGCGTGCGGCAGCTCCATGGCCATCTCGAATCCGGGGAAGAGGATCGAGGGCTTTCGGAGCAAGTGGGTGTTGGTTGATGCCGGGTGTGTCGACCCTCGGTTGGCCCTTCCCACGGAGCCGGCCGTGAGCTCGGAGGACTGGTGCCGGGCGGAGCTCACGGATCCCCGCGTGAAGTCGGTGCTGGCGAAGATGGACGCCGATCTGAAGCCGGCCAACTTGGCGGCGGCGAAGCTGACCGGGGCGTCGTTGCTGAGGGAGTTCCTGGAGCACCAACTGGCTCCGCTTCTGCAGTATTCTCCTCCGATGTGGAGGCCTCACCCGAGTCCCGCAGCCGTGGGCGAAGGGGACGTGACTGCGGTTCTCCAGTCCCTGGTCGGGGGCGAGGTAGCAATGCCGGAGGGCGTGCCTTCGCCCTTGTTCCTTCGTGACGATTGGGAGCAAGTGGTGGAGTCCATGCCCGTCTTCGACGGGGATGGGCTCGTGCCCGCGGTCTCTCCCGAGGATCTGGTGAATGTGTCTTCCGGTGACTCCAGCGGAGATGGGGGCGAGGAGGAGCAGGGGGCAGGCCCAGACTCCAAGGCGACCGACGGAGAGTCTAGGACTCCCTCGCTCCAGCGCAAGCCCCGTGCTCTCTGCCTTTCGCCGAGTGATGATGATGACGACGACGGCGTGCTGGGCAGCGGGAGCTCGCCTCCGGTCCCGAAGAAGGGCAGGACCAGGTTGATTCCCCGCGGGTCCGCCCTGACTCCGGGGCGAACCGCGGACGCGCCTCCTGCTTCTGAGGTCGACCCCTCCAGCCGGCTCTCCGGCTTCAAGTTTGGCAGGAGACCACCGGAGCTTTCTGCCGACGACCTGTAAGCGCTTGATCCTTGATTCCTGGTTTCTTGTTCCGTTGACGAGGCCTGATGATCACTTCTCCTGAGTAGGCTGGCGCCTGCGACGAAGAAGGTGAAGGGGGCTCCTGAGGCCCCGGCTGCGACGACACCTCCACCTGCAGGGGAGGGCGACCGCGACGCACAGGCTCCCCCTGCCCACTCGCCCTTGCGGGGCTTGGCTGATCTGGCTGGGGCCGCAGCCCCCATGGCTCGGTCGACCCCAGAGGTGCCCTTGTTTGGTGCTGCTACTACGGCTGGGGAGGCGCAGGAGACTCCGCCTCGGGATACTGCAGCCTCACCGCCGCTACCTTCTCCTCCCGTTCCGCTGGTTGTTGGTTCCGGGACTCCTCCTGCTGCCCCGAAGTGCCCTGATGCTTCCCCGCCTTCTTCTTCCATCCTGGAGCGAGCTGTTGCTGGACTGGACCAGCTGCGGCAGGATCTTCTAGGCGCCGACCCTCGCTTGGTGTCCGGGCGCCTAGAGCTGGCCTCGGGGTGGATTCGCTCCGACGCCTCGATCCGGGCAGCGCTGGTTCAGGCCTCGACGGCCTGTGACGAGGAGAAGGAGGCTACCCTCGAGGCGAAGGCTGCCCGTGACGCGGCCCTGGGAGAGGCGGCTGGAATCCGTGGCCGTTGCAAGGAGCTGGAGGACGAGTTGCAAGGCCTGCGTGGTCAGTTTGCAGAGGAGACCCGCCTTCGCCAAGAGCAGGAGAAGGAGGTGAAGGCTCGTGAGGCGACGCTCGAGGACCGGGAGGCGAAGCTCAAGAAGCGCCGCAGCCACCTAGGTGCGCTGAAGAAGGAGCTAGAGACGACGAAGGCCGAGCTGGACGCCAAGGCCCGGGTCCTTGCCGAGGATCGCGTGGCCTTCGCGGACATGGAGAAGGATGCCCGCGCTTCATTGAAGACGCTTTACGAGAGTGGCCCGGACTGCCCGCTGGCTGGCGACGGGGTAGGTGCGTTTCCGTTCTATGTCTGCAGAGCCCGACCCCGCGCGTACCTCACCCAGCATAGCCTTTCGGAACTAAGGAGCGAGGGGCTACGGGGCCAGTTAGGCTCCTGAGTCGCGATGCTCAGGAGTCCCCCTTGACGCGCGAACAATAGGTGGCAAGATGAAATGCAGGCGGGGCTACCGTTCTACTTTTGCAGAGCCCGACCCCGCGCGTAGCTCACCCAGCATAGCCTTTCGGAACTAAGGAGTGAGGGTCTACGGAGCCAGTTAGGCTCCTGAGTCGCGATGCTCAGCAGTCCCCCTTGACGCGCAAACGGCCTTCATACCTTGGCTCCGCTCGGGGAGAGACGCGTGACGAACCAGGCCCGAGGGGCCTGGCTGGGGCGTACGGCTGGGCGTGACCCAGTCGTAGCCCCCGTGCCCAGCCCCCTCGCGCGGTGCTCCCGGGGGGAGGCGTTGCAATGAGGCCGGCCACTGAGCTCGGGGCTCCCTGAGGTTAACGCGGCCCGGAGGCCACCCTCAGTTGTTTATCACCAGCGCGGAGCATAGCGCTTCCGTATGTGTACGGGCATAGCCGCTCCTCGGCAGTGTCGTCAGCCAGCGCGGAGCATGGTGCTTCCACTGGTACGTGGGAGGGGGCTCCCCTCCGGGAGGAGCCCCCGGGGCGTGTACAGCCCCGCCCTGACACGTGGCTGGCACGGTAGAGCTTGGTGAGGTGTATCTGGGCACCCGTGAGCCAGCGCGGGACTCACGAGGCCCTACCTCTAGGCGGGTTGCGCCTGGCACTGGGCCGTATCTTGAGATGTGTCCCTGCAAAATCTGGTTAGATGCCGGCACTCTACATCCTCGGGTTCCGGCCCTCGAGCTTGTCTCAGCCGTCGCTGGTATGCCAGGTCGCGATGCCGTGGACAAGGCCAGAGGGTGAGGGCTGGAGAGCCAGTAAGAGCCCTGAGTCGCGATGCTCAGGCACCCCCCTTTAACGCGCAAGTGGTCGACATGAAGAAGAAGAGGTGCCGCGGACGGCCTCGAGTAATGATGCATAATTGGAAATAAGCGCAGAAGGGATACATGCCGCTGGGCCTAGCCCGAGTGGCCTGGGGATGATGCAGCCCGAGGGGCGCCCCCAGCAAAGCAAGCTAGCGACTGAGAAGATAAAAAGGGATACACGCCGCAGGGACAAACCCACGCGGCCTGGGAATGACGCAGCCCTGGGAGGGCGCTCCCAGCTGAGAATGAAACTTGAAAGATGTCACCTGAAGACGTCGTCGGTGTAGTGGCGTTGGTGCAGCAGACTCGGTGGGCCGCGGAAGCTGATCCTCACGAGCCCCCAGGCCCGGGGGCCTCGGGAGGCTTCGGAGGCACTGGTGGCTCCTCGTGAGCAGCCTCCATCTCCGCCAGGGCTGCGGAACGCCTGCCTTCTTGCGCCTCCAAGATGCTCCTCATGATGCGCTGGTACGCCGCAGCCATGCTCGGCAGGCCATAAGGCATGCGAACATAGCTGTGGGGTGGTCCTTCGCAGCGCCCCACTTGTGAGGGCCACAGGCGCTCCGTCGTGGCGATCTGATTGAGCCCTGGTACGTCGACGCAGACGCGCAGCCCACCATCCTCGCCTGGATGGGGAGCCACAGCTGGTGGGCGACGGCAACCTCTCATGATCCTCGACTCCTATAGTTCTTGAATGGTCTTGCTAACAAACTCCTACTAGTCTGACCTTCCTCCCCTGGCTTCCTTCCGAGGGAAGCGTGCTTCGAAACACGCCTCCACATGGTGCCCCAACGCCTCCCTCGTGACCTTGGCAAGGTCGGTGGCCCTCCAGGTGAGAGCCCCCGAGCCCTGCCTGAGGAGGGCGCCGGGCGCGCTTCCCTATGTGATTGAAGGAGGGTCCCCCTGGGCAGACGCGGGCCTTGAAGGGCCTGCCTCCTGATGGTCTGAGCCTGACGTTGTCTTCTTCTTCTTGGGGGTGGTCTCAGGAAGCCTCCTGCTTCCGCGATCTGGGTCTTCTAGTGACGCGTCCTGGAAGGCTCGCTCCAGGGCACACACTGCATCCTTCTCTTGACATGGCACTGTGGTGACGCCGCCGCTTCCTGGCATCTTGAGGATGTTGTAGCCATGGTGATTCACGGCCATGAACTTGGCCAGCGCCGGGTACCCGAGGATGGCGTTGTACGGCAGGCGGATGTGGGCGACGTCAAAGTCGATGAGCTCGGTGCGGTAGTTGTCGTAGGTGCCGAAGGTGACTGGGAGGCGGACCTGCCCGATCGGGACTGTGGAACCGTGGGTGACTCCGGAGAAGGGCTTGGTTGGATGAAGCTGGTCATAGGGCACTTGGAGGCTGTTGAACGTTTCCACGGACAAGACATTGAGCCCTGCCCCTCCGTCGAGGAGGGTCCTGGTGACCAGAACGTTGCTGATGACTGGGGAACAAAGCATTGGGAGGACTCCGGTTGTGGCTGCGCACTTGAGCTGGTCTGCTGAGCTGAACGTGATGGTGCAGGCCGATCACCTGAGGGGACGCTTTGCTTCGAGCTTGGGGAGAACTGCATTCACTTCGCGAGCAAACTGCTTGAAGATACATTGAGAGGCTGGGGCTTGAGCTCCACCCAGGATGCAGGCGATGGCGCGAGGCTCCTGGAAGCCCCCAGCCCCCTCGTCTTGGTGGCGGTCTTCATTCCTTCTCGGCTGAGGCGGCAACGGTGGCAGGCCTGGGTTGCCATGAGGGCGATCCTCACGAGGCTGATCCCTCCAGTCCGCTTCGCGAGGCGGGTCGCGCCAGCGGTCCTCGCGAGGCTGGTCACGCCAGCCTGGACGTGGGCCTCGGTCTTCCCAGCGTCCCGGGTTCCTTCCTCCTCCTCGGCCGTAGCCCCGGTCAGCACGGTCAGGGCGTCGGCCGACTCTTCCTTCTCGCACGGCGCGGAGTTCTTGGCATTCATTGGTGTTGTGGGTGTGGAGGTCGTGGTACACACAGTACCGGCTGCCCCTGGAGGATTCAGGCAGATCCTTGCCCCGCTTGGTATCGGTTCTGCCGCGAGCACGGCAGCCCCCTTGCGCTTCACGTCCTTGGCCTTGGGCTTCTTCTCTTCTGGGTCTGCGGCAGGCGGCTCGAGGAGGGAGAGGCGTCCCTCCTCAGCTCTGGCACACTTGGTCGCCAGGTTGAACAGCTCCAGGGAGGTGCAGAGGTCTTCATGCATCGCCAGCTCCTCCTTCATCTTGACGTCGCGCACGCCATCGGAGAAGGCTGAAATGATGGCTTCTTCAGACACCCTGGGGATCTTGAGGCGCGCACTGTTGAAGCACTGGATGTACTTCTGCAGGGTCTCTCCAGGTTGCTGCTTGATGCGGCGCATGTCGCTCACGGCGGGAGGCCGGTCGCGGGTACCTTGGAAGTTGGCGATGAAGCGAGTACGCATCTGGTCCCAGGAGGAGATCATGCCTGGGGCCAGGTTCAGGAGCCAAGTGCGAGCACCTTCCTTCAGCGCCATGGGGAACCAGTTCGCCATGACCTTCTCGTCCCCGCTGGCAGCCTCGATTCCCAGCTCGTAGAGCTGGAGGAACTCCGTGGGATCTGTTGTGCCGTCGTAGCGAGGAGGCAGGTCCGGCTTGAACTTGCCGGGCCACGCAACGCTAGCAGCTCGGGGGTGTAGGCGCGGCAGCCAGCGGTGGCCGCGGGAGGTTTTGGTTGAGGGAGAGCTTGGCCTTGTGGGTCCCCTTGCACCGCAGCTGGGAGCAGCGCGGGGTCTTGACGTGCCGGAGCTAGAGCAGGGTCTCGGCGAGCCGGGGCCGGGAGCGCCCGGGCGGCCTCTTGCGGTCGCGGGACTTATTGGCAGCTCCGTTCCTGCTGGGCCGGCGCATGACGGAGCGGGTTCCGCCCAGGAGCTGCGCGCCTTGGGGCCATGGCATCTTCTCGGAAAGGTGGCGGCGGGAACGCCCCCAGGGCTTCATTGCCCATGCGGGGCGGAGTACGGCGCAGTGGTGCGGAAGGCGCGGGAGAGCCCCCTGCGGCGCGGACGAGCTCGACGACGCGGTCGAGCCACTCCTCGTAGACGTCGTCGACGGGGCGGTAGCGCAGGAGCTCGTTCGCCGCGAGGAGCGCAGCTTGAGCCTCCAAGGGCGCGCGCAGCGCGTGCGACGAAGAAGCTGCTGGGGTGAGCGATGGAGTGGCGGTGCGGCCGTCCCGCCGCACGGACGGGTGCTGAGAGGACGCTTGCTGCTTGTTCCCCGTCGGGCCGGTGGCGGCGTTGACGGCGGGCGACGGGGAACAACGAGGACGCCCACCGACAGGGGCCGTCTGGACGGCGCGGGAAGCGATGGCGGCCCGGCGCTCGGCGCGGGCCCGACGAGCGTCAGACATGGATGCGGTGGTCGAAGGAGAGCGAAGCGGTGGAAGACTGATTCCGGCACACCCCTACCTGGCACGCCAAAATGTCGGATCACGGGTTCCGGCAGACCCTTAAGGTTCGAACTTTGGGGTGCGCGCGGAGATCATGCCCTCTACCTCTCCGTCTCGTGAGGATCTAAACTACTGCAGGAACAACACAAGAGACACAGGGTTTATACTGGTTCGGGCCACCATTGTGGTGTAATACCCTACTCCAGTGTGGTGTGGTGGATTGCCTCTTGGGCTGATGAGGAAGAACAGTACAGGGAAGAACGACCTCGCGAGGGTCTGTTCTTGGCTAGGGGATGGACTGCTAGGGGGAGTTCGATCGCCCTTCTCTCTCTCTAGATGCTCGGTTCGATCCTAGCTTCTTCCTATCCAGATGCCTTTACTCTGGGGGTGGCTAGTCCTATTTATAGGCAAAGGCCCTGGGCCTCTTCCCAAATATTGAGAGGGAAGGGCGCCAACAATTGGCCAATTTGAAGGGGAACATCTGGTACACTTATCCTGACTAAAGTTGGTCTTCGCCTGCCAAAGGCTCTGGTGATGACGCCGGCTTGGGCTCCACAGTGACTTCCTCCTTGTCGTGGAGCTGGTCTTGGTCTCGTTGCACTGAAATGGGTGCCTTTGCTTGATCCTCTCGCCTGCGCTTGCCCCCTTTGCACCAAAGAGGAAAGGGAGGACACTGCTTGGGCCGGCGCCCGCCTGGCACCTTTGGTTGTCATGGCTTGCGTCATGGGCACCTCGTGAGGTACCCCACCTTGATCTCTCCGCCTTCTCGCGAGCCAGCCTAAGGAGGCCGTGCTGGAGGGAGCGCCGTGTCGTCCGCCTCGCGAGGCTTGGCCCCTCGCGAGGGTCTTGAGCCTTGTGTTGATGAAGATGGGCCACGCTGGGCCCCCACTCGAGCAACGCCGCAGGCCGCAGGCAGGCAAGTCTGGGGACCCCCGTTCCCAGAACGTCGACAGCCGCCCGCGGACTCTAATGTTGCTTGGGGTGTGGAGACGCACAAGAACGCGGACGCTGCTTGAGAAGTGGTCGGAGCAGGCGGCACGTCACCACTTCTCCAGCAGCCAACGCAGGAGCAGTAGTCACCGGAGGAGAGCAGCATCAACAACACCCCGACGGCCACGCTCCCCCAGGTATGGGTGAAAGGGTTACTCCATCTGCGCCCCTTTCCCCCGCTGAGGGGCACAACTGCAACAATGGCGCCTGGACCGGGGCGAATCGCCGCCCTCAGGCCCTCCCACCATGGGTGCGGCCACCGTGCGTGCACCCCCTCCGGGATGTTTCGACCAAGCCATTGCGCCCGACGGAGCCACTGGCCCTCGAGCGCCTTCGCTGCACCACGTCCAAGTGGTCGCCCAATAGCAGCAGGGGGCGCAGTGCCACCGCTGCTGGCACCGTCAGGAGCCGGGTGACGGTGCGATCGACTTCAACATCATCCCTGCCAAGTACGGCTTCGGAGGCCTTGGCGTGGGCTCAACTGTTGTTGAGGTTTCCGCCAGCGGCCGAGCAGACGAATGGCGTGCCACCATCCAGAGCCTGCTCGGTTTCGCCGAAACTGGGGGCTCACCACGAGCCGGCCCATCGCGACCTTCCCAAGCAACAACAATAGATCATGATGTTGACCGTATGGACAGGGCCATCCGATGGTGCAGTCCCCACCGAAGCAGCCAGCGCGAGCGCAATAGAATCAAGACCCCGACAACGTCTCGATGGCCTCTTCTAACCCTCAAGCACGTCCAGGCCAACGACAAGCCCTGGAGGATAGACAGAGAGGAGACACGCGTGTCATCATTGAGCAACACCGTGATGACCTCCGCCGGACCGACAGGTGCAATGATCCTGACATCGGTGAGCCCGCGCTCGGTGTTGGCGGGTGCCTACCTTTCGAGGTTGGCTGCCCTACCTTTACTCGTGGGCTGTGGTAAGTTTGTTGGCCGTATGTTCGCACGTTCAAGCCAGAGATACCTGAGAAGTACAATGGGAGGCTGAACCAGACAGAGTTCCTGAGCATCTACACCATCGTTGTTCAGGCTGTCGGGGGAAGAGATGAGAAAGGGTGTTTGCCAACTACTTCCCTTTGGCCCTCAGGTCCAATGTGATGAGGTCTTGGCTGATGCACCTATCGGAGAACTCCATTTCGTCATGGGCTGACCTGTGCCATGAGTTCATTGGAGCCTTCACCGGTGGTCATCAAGAACTCGGCGGGCCCAGCAACTTGCAACTTCTCCAACATAAGGAGGAGAAACCCTCCGTAAGTATTTACAGAGATTCATCAAAGTTCATAGAAATATCCCCAATAACCATCCAACAGCCATAATAGTTGCCTTCCAATCCAATGTGCGCAATCGTCATATTCGTTCCAAGATGAATGTACGGTTACCCAAGACTGTGAAGGAGCTTTACACGTTGGTAGATAAGTGTGCTCGGATGGAGGAGGGAAGGAAGTTACCTAGAGAGGAAGATTGCACCAATGTTGAATCAGAGGATGAGGATGAATCAACTAGTCAAAAGAAGGGCAAGAAGCGCAGTAAGAAGCGGAGAGATAAGGCAGTAATGACTATTGAAGGATCAGGTACGCCTAGTACCGGCAAGAAGGCCAAAGCTGAGGCCCCCGGCAAGGAAGCTGCAGTGTGCACTGACTGCCGAGAAGCCGATGCTGCTGAGAAAGCCAGGAAAGTTCATGGGCCGTACTACAAGACTCATCAGACCAAGGGCCACGACCTTCAAGAGTGTTATCAGGTTGAACAACTTGTCTAGAAACAGAGAGCAAAGAATGAGAAGCATGATAAGGAAAAAGGTCAGAATGTTGCTGGCGGTAAGGGTCGAGGCGGTGAAGTAAATTGCCCCGGCAAACCCTTTCGGAACCAAGGAAAGCCCGCCAGAGGTCGAGAGAAGGAAACCTGTGATGATGAGAGTGATGGAGGGGATGAAGAGGAAACCAGTGAACAGGAGTTTCAGAAGGCCATAGACGCCATGTGCATTGATGGAGGTGCATCTTTGCACACTTCTCACCGCTAGCTTTAACGGTGGCCACGAGAAGTCAATGCCATGGAACCAGCGCCCGAGGCCCAGAAGCCGCTCAAATGGTCCCATACGCCCATCATCTTTGACGAGGAGGACCATCCTAGCCGTACCACTACAGTAGGGTGTTTGCCATTGTTGGTCTCTCCAACAACTCGCAACATCAAGGTCATCAGCAAGCTTCAGATAGGAGAGGAAGAGCTAGAGGTTATTGGCACGTTTCAAGGAATTAATCCTGACAGGAGCCATCCTAAGGGAAAGATCACGTGGCCGGTAACGTTTGGGGGAGAACTGAACTACAGGACTGAGAGGATTGTGTTTGATGTGGTTTATCTCCCCTGCCGTTCAATGGGATTCTGGGACGCCCGGCCCTGGATAAGTTTAATGGCGGCATCCCACTATGCCTACAACACCTTGAAGATGCCTGGGCCACTGGGAGTCATTGCCATCCCATCAGATGAGAAGGATGCAATCATTTGTGTGGACAAGATGTACCGAGACACAGTCGCGGCAGAGGCAGTGGCAGAGGCAGCGACAGCTCCTGCCAAGGAATGTAAAGGAAAGAAGAGAGATTGTAGGGACTCCGGCAAAGAGTCCAGGAAGCGTGCCCCCACCGGGTGCACGGCACCCATTTACGACGTGCTGGAGTGTTCTAATAGCAAGAGATCCAAGGTCGCTGCACCCCAAGTGAAGAAGGTCCCGACAGGGCTGGCTGGCATTGATGGTACTTTCACTATCAACGCCACCCTCAAGGACAAATAAGAAAGCATGCTCGTTGCCTTCCTGTGGGCGAATACCGATGTGTTTGCCTGGAAACCATATGATATCCCCGGTGTTCCCAGGGAGGTAATCGAGCACCACCTTGCTGTCTACCCACGTGTCCGACCTGTCAAGCAGGAAGTCCGGAAGCAGGCCTTGGAGGGGCAGTAATTCATTGCAGAAGAGATCAACATACTTGAGGCGGCTGGTTTGGTCAGAGGAGTACTGTACCCCACGTGGTTGGCAAATCCAGTAGTAGTCCGGAAGGCTAATGGGACGTGGAGGCTTTGCATAGATTTCACAGATCTCAAGAAGGCTTGCCCGAAAGTCCCATTTCCCTTGCCGCGTATCGACCAGATTGTGGATTCCACTTCAGGTTGTGATTTGCTCTCCTTTCTGGATGCATACTGTGGGTATCACCAAATCATTATGTCCAAGGAAGATGAAGAGAAGACGTCGTTCATCACTCCATGTGGTACGTACTACTTTGTCTGCATGCCATTCAGATTAAAGAGTGTCGGGTCCACTTTTGCAAGGGCAATCCAGATTGGTTTTGAGCCACAGTTGCACAGAAACATAGAAGCCTATATTGATGGTATTGTGGCCAAGACCAAGGATAAGGCCACCCTTATTCAAGATTTGGAGGAGACATTTGCTAATATGCACAAGATCATTCTGAAGCTTAACCCAGAGAAGTGTGTGTTTGGTGTTCCATCTGACAAGTTGCTTGGGTTCTTTGTATCCCATCGAGGGATCGAAGCCAACCCCGACAAGATAAAGGCCATCGAGCAAATCCAAGCGCCAAGGACAGTTAAGGATGTAAGGCGTCTAATAAGATGTGTTGCCGCACTAAGCAGATTCATCTCCAAGTTTGCCAAGCGCGCGCTGCTGTTCTTTAAAATTTTGAAGAAGGCTGGCCCTATGAAATGGATCCCAGAAGTAGATGCAGCATTGCAAGAGTTGAAGGCTTACTTGTCCTCTGTGCCTACCTTGGTTGCTCCCAAACCCAAGGAACCATTGTTGCTATACTTGGTGGCAACTAACGAGGTGGTCAGTGCGGCCTTGGTAGAACAGCGAGAACTGGATGAGGCAGAAAGTGAGCAGAGACCGGCAGAATCAGAGAAGGATCGGGACAGCAATGAGAACAACAACAAGAGCAACCCCAAGGACGCGGCAAGGAAGGAAGTGGTGCAGCGCCCAGTGTACTTCGTTAGCTCCTTGTTACAGGGAGCTAGATCGAGGTACTCTGGCGTGCAGAAGTTGATCTTTGGCCTCATTATGGCCTCAAGGAAACTTCACCACTACTTCCAAGCCCATGAGATCACGGTTATTACTCGTTTTCCATTGCAAAGGATACTCCGAAAAACTAAGGCTACCGACAAAATAGTGGAGCAGGCTTTGGAGTTATCCAACTTTGGTTTGAAATTTGAGAGCACCTCGACTATTCAGAGCAAGGCGTTGGCAGAGTTCATTGCAGAATGGACGCCAACCCCTGATGAGAAAGTGACAGAGACAGTTATCCCCGGCAAGGAATTGCCCCAAGAACAGATTATGTATTTTGATGGTGCTTCTTCCCTAAAAGGTGCAGGAGCTGGCATGCTTCTTGTTGCCCCCTCCGGGGAGCACTTGAAGTACGTCCTCCAAATGCATTTTGCCCGATAAGAAGCAACCGACAATAAAACTAGGTATGAAGGGCTCCTTGCCGGGCTCAGGATTGCAGCTGAATTGGGAATTAAGAAGCTGATCATTCGAGGAGATTCATAGCTTGTGGTGAGACAAGTCAACAAGGATTATCAAAGTCCATTGATGGAGGCATACGTCAAGGTGGTGAGGAGATTGGAGGAGCACTTTGATGGATTACAAACAGAGCACGTACCCCATGCGGAAAATAGCATAGCTGATCATCTGTCAAAGTGTGTTGCGCAGAAGCTTCCTGTGGAACCAGGGACTTTTGTTCTCCATCTCACTCAGCCCTCCATATCCCCAGCAACAATGGTCTGGAAGAGGAGAAAGTTGGACTACGGTAAGCCTCTCCCTGTAGAGCCGTCCGCTCCTGGTAGAGACCCTGCTGGAAACAACTCCTCACAGCCTGCCGGACTACCCCCTCCAGCTGGGCCCATGGATCCCATGAACGAGGTTGGTGCTCCTGCAGCAGAGGAGGTGCCGCTAGTCCTCATTGCTGAGCCAGAGGCTCCAACTTGGGCAAGGCACATTGTCCACTTCCTCCAAACTGGAGAGCTTTTAGGAAACCAAGATGAAGCTGAAAATAGCCCGGAGGGCTAGTATGTATGAGTTTGTTGATGACACTCTGTACAGAAGGAGGCCCAATGGTGTCAAATTGAAGTGTGTCTGCCGGGAAGAAGGAAAGGAACTGTTGGGTGAGATTCACAGAGGAATGTGTGGCTCCCACATTGGATCAAGGGCATTAGTTGGGAAAGCATTCCGCCAAGGATTCTATTGGCCCACAACCCTCCAAGATGCAGTCGAGCTAGTCAGGAAATGTGAAGCCTGTCAGTTCCATTCCATGAAAACACACCTGCCGGCCCAAGCTCTTCAAACAATCCCTTTATCAGGGCCATTTTCGGTCTGGTGGGTCGATATCCTCGTCCCCTTCCCCCGAGCAATCGGGGGCTTTAAATTCTTGTTTGTTGCCATCAACAAGTTTACAAAGTGGCCAGAAGTGACTGCCGTGAGAAAGGTGACTGCTCAGTCAGCTATCAAGTTCTTAAAAGAATTGGTGTGTCGTTTTGGAGTTCCGGCAAGGATCATCACCGACAACGGCGCCCAGTTCACGAGTCGCGCCTTCATGCAATATGTTCATGCCCTCAGATGCAAGATATCATTTGCCTTTGTGGCACACCCTCGGAGCAATGGACAAGCTGAGAGGGCGAATGCTGAAGTGCTGCGTGGACTCAAAACAAGGACTTTTGATACGCTGCAGAAGAGCGGCAGGCGGTGGGTCGAGGAGCTGCCGGTAGTTCTCTGGTCCCTGAGAACAACACCAAACTGAGCTACCAGGCAGACTCCCTTCTCCCTGGTCTACGGGGCAGAAGCAGTTATCCCCGTGAAACTCATTTATGGGTCGCCTCGAGTGCTTGCCTACGGTGAAGTAGCGCAAGATCAGCACCGGCATGACAATGTTGTGCTACTCGAGGAGAACCGTCTCTGGGCTGCCACACGTGCTGCATGCTACCAGCAAGCCCTGCGTCGCTATCATAGCCGCAGGGTTCACGCCCGATGTTTTGAGGAAGGTGACCTTGTCCTTAGGCGCGTTCAGTCCGCCAAGGGTACAAACAAGTTGTCACCAAAGTGGGAAGGCCCTTACCTGGTAGTACGAGTCACCAGACCTGGCGTAGTTCGTATGGAGACCAGATGGCACTCAGTTGCAAAATTCATGGAATATTGAGCAACTCCGCAAGTTCTACCCGTAAGGCGCGGCTGTCGGGCCCTGCTTGGTAGCCACCCTTCTGTACAGGCCATGCCTCAGCTGCATGTAACCCCTTGTACAAAGCCGGGGCGATGAGCCCGTGTAAGAGAAAATAAAGAAGCACTGTGGGGGGGGGGCGACCAAGATTGCATGCATGCATGAGCATTCCAAGATCACTGCATAAGCATTTCATGAGCATTTGCGTCGGCATATAGATAGGATCGCATCCTGCATTCATTCTCATGTGCATGAAGCTGCAAGTTCCTGCTGTGAACTTGGCTTCGACAAGGAGTGAGAAGATTGCTCGACACAGTGATCCCTGGCAAGCCAAGCACATCAGTTCTACCTCATGTCCATTAGTGTTCTGTAAGCTATAACTTGTACAAAAGAAAGCCTCGCCACCCTTTTGAGACCTAGGTGCTCCCATCCATGACTCGAACGTTGCTTAAGTCAGGATGGCCGCAGTGGCCATTGGTAAAAAGAAGTTGGCGCGAGCTGGTCCCTCTGTCTGTTCCCCGGCAGACGCAGCTTTACAGCCGGGGAAAAAGGCATTTATTTATATTAAAGAGGCATCTCACCTCTGCATGGACATACACATGCACGGGTTCCCGGCAAGGTTCATCTTTTTCATTAATATGCTAATACAAGTACCAGCATTACAGAACACAAACATGGACACGAGACATTACATTTTTTGAATTAAAATTTGGCAAGAGCCAACAGATTTAAGATTAAAAAATATTAGTGCCTTGTTACGCCTTTGCCCTTGTCCATCTCCCTCAGGGTATTACAGAGAGGGACTAAAGAATCAAGAGGCGGACTCGGCTTGGATTCGGCGCCTCCCCAGGATCAAGACGACACCATCCCTGGATGGAAGGGAGGAGCCGGAGGCAGGAGGGACGGTGGCGCTGAAGGGAGCCCATACGGGGGTAGCGGAGTCACCGGCAAACGTGAGCCATCAGAATGGCCGCCCCCGTTCTTGGCACGTCGTGGGTTGCTACTACCTCCCGTAACGCTGCCGTTTGATGATCCCGTCACGACAGCCATACCGGACACCATGTTCCTCGAGGAACTCCCCACAAAGAGCATGGTCATCCCCAGCGGCCCTGATATCGAAAGCCACCATGCGCCCAGAAGACGTAAATGGGAGCAAAGAGCCCTCTTGTACGGCAGAAGAGCGACGTCCTGGAGGAGCCAGGTTCGTCCCCAGCGGCCTGATATCGAAAACCACCATACTGGCAAAACAGTAACTACATGTCGATTAGATAGCAAACAATGCTATCATACCTAACTCTGTTGGTCTAGGACAAAAGCATTAAATGATCTATTAGGTGTTGTGAGGAGGAGCAGCCCCGGCAAGGTTGCTAGGCCGCTTGTTTAGCTATCGGTGTACAAAAGTAGGGGTTCTTTTTTGTACCCCTTTACTTGTGCGCGGGCAGTCGCAACCACACGCCTGCGATCGCGCTTGGCAGGACAGAAGAGGAAGCAAAGACACAAGACTACCAGAGCAACGCCAAGACAGAGGCGCGAGGAGCGAAGGGATAAGGTGGGCTCTCCCCGGCAAGAGTCTTCCGAGGAGCAGCTTACGTAGCCCCGGCAAGAGCCTCGCCGGGGCAAGTTGCCCAATGCCAGCAATGCCGCCACCCTTGAGCCAAAGAGTTCTGACACCATCGACAACATTGGAACCAAGGCTCGGGAGGTGCCTGCATGGTGGCATGCATATCTTCATGAAGACCAAGAACATACAAGACTAGATGAGAACCACAAGACGGAAACCCCCGGCAAGATCCTTGCCGGGGACGCTCACAAGACCCCCGGCAAGACCCTTGCCGGGGACACCTATGAGACCTCGGCAAGGCCCTTGCCGGGGACATCTGCGGGGCCGCAACCAGGCACCCACCTGCCAAGGCTCCACCGCTGTTCCAACACAGCAGTCAACCCGCCAACAAGGTAGGTACCTGCATGGCGACGTGCAGCTTCCAGGCCAACTCACCAAGCACCTCCGTGGTGGCATGCAGATATTCGTGAAGACTCTACCACCGCACCAACTCAGCAGCCAGCCAGCTAGCGTGTTGCTGCATGCCTAGTCGGCCTGGACGCGCGTCAGAGCGAAATGGGGCAGCGACGGATGAGACGAGTTGCCTTGTCATCCCTGATAAAGTGAGAGGGCACGTCAGCATCACATTAAATTCGTTTGTCCTATTGTGCCAGGCGATAGACTTGTATACAGTACAAACTTTCCACCTCCTGTGTGCCATTGTGGTGAGCCCTTTGGCTATATATGGAGGCCCGAGGCATACTAGAGGAGGATTTGGACTTTTTGGACCCTGCACGCTTTGTAGCTAGTCCAAGAACACCAGATAAACACAAACCAGCAGGAGTAGGGTATTACGCATCACTTGCGGCCCTAACCTGGATAAATTCCCCCATGTTGATCTTCTAAACCCGCTCTTTCCACAGCCCCGTGCCCGCCAACCGTAGAAGGGATTCCCTGTGATCCCATCGGTGTCGTTTCCACCGACATCTTTGGCGTGCCAGGTAGGGGGCGCAAGCTGTGAAAATCCGGTTTTGGAATCAACTTACCGACTCCTTCATCGTGATGGCTCGAGAAGAGAAGGCGACATCAATCAGCCGCACTCTGGTGCCATCGGCAGCTGCAACGGCCATCCGCGTGGCCGGAAAAAGCTAGGTCACGCACAACTTTTAGCAATTCTTCTTAATATAAGATTATTCTCCTTGAAAGATCTTGCTCTTTGTATGGCCGCGCTGTAATGGGACCTACTATTGGCAACGCAATGGGACACTTCTGCGACTAGCAACACCCTTGTTCTGTTTCGAGTCCGTTCAACAGTTCAAGCGGCCGCGCTAAGAGTGGCAAGGTGGTTTGTCCGGTAGCAAGCGCCCCCCGACAGGCTGCTAAGGATCCGTCCTCAAAGCGCCATAGCATGGGTTTACGCGTCGGCGAACCTATCCTACTAGGCATAGGATGTATACGTACAAAGAAAGATCAATACAGGAAGATAGCATGTTTCATCTTAAAGTACTGCAGAGTTATATTACATCAATTGTTGCTGCGGTTCTAACTTAAGATAAAATTGTCTTGGTCATGAACTCGCAGCGGCAATGAGAAATGGGGTGCCTAGTCTCGATGCTGCCCCTCCAACCTCCTGACTCCGTCGACGCGCCTGATGATGGGCTCAATACGCTCTTCGAGCGGCGCGAGGTCCAGATCCTCCGATAAGCTCTCCAGCGCGTCGGCAAAGTCGACGTTGGGGTTCTAGTACGCCACCTTGGTGATGACCTTGGTCAGGGCGCCCCGGCAGAGCTTCCGGGCCGCATTGGCTAGAGAGGTCGCTTGGTTGGAACGAAGCTTCTCCAGGGCTTCAAGGATGCCCTCCAAGAACAAGGTCAGCCTGGCGTTGGGGCTCACGTTCACCTCCGGAGAGTACTTGAAGTTCAGCATGCCCATGGTGGCTGATACTTCTCCAACATATCTATAATTTTTTATTGTTCCATGCTATTATATATTCTATTTTGGATGTTTAATGGGCTTATTCATACTAACCTGTTAACCGGAGGCCCAACCCAAATTGCTATTTTCTTGCCTATTTCAGTGTTTCGAAGAAAAGGAATATCAAACGGAGTCCAAACGGAATGAATCCTTCGGGAGAGTTATTTTTGGAATGGAAGCAATCCAGGAGACTTCGAGTATACGTCAGGGAAGCTTTGATAGAGGCAAAGGTGTCCCGATGCTTCGATGAGATAGCAATCGTTTTCTGTTGGAGTCGACTTTGACAATCCGACTACGAACGTGCGAAGACGCCGTGCCTTAGCAATCGCTAAACCAGCTTCCGAGGGGTTATTGACCACGCCGGAGCACGATCAACCTGACCACGAGGGTCTACTTCCTGCGAGCGAACGAAGAACAAGCAAGAAACTGAGATTGCAATCTGGATATTGCGAATAAAAGAGGAGAGCTTTATTAATGAAGATGGGGTTCTGTGACGCCTTTGTGTGGTCGTTGAACACAAACGAAGTACGCGAAGTTGCAGCTATGACAAACTTTTAATCTAAACAAAACCCAATGTCTAAACGATGCCCAAGGGGCTGTATATATGGAGGAAGAGGGGGAAATTTTGTGGCCCTTGGAGGAGGGGTCCGAAACCCACCCTGTTTCCCCACACATACGAACTCTAAAAACAGCCTATATTGAAGTATTTCAAAATTACATGGGCCTGGCCCAAAAATAAGGTGGCGTAGCACCTAGAATAGCCTCTGGACGAAAATTATGAAGTGGCATCTTGTATATTTCGTCCAAGGCTTCATGCACTCATTATGGTGGCTTCAAAGTCCTGAAATCATCACTTGAAACTCCGTTCTTGTCTCCCTTACGCATGCCATCAACTCCATGCTTGTTCTTGCTCCAATGTTCATCCTTCTCCAAGCAAGGCCCTTCATTTGTAAGCAAAATAAATGTATCCAATTTAGGCAGCATCATATTCTCATGAACATTAGAATCATTACCAAGAAACGAAAGTACTGGCGTGCGCGAGCTCTAGTAATTGGTCCAGTATGTATAGTAGCAGGGGTTGTGGGTGTAACAATGGTATTGATGTCCTCATCATCCTCCCCTTTTTGAAATGAAGTCGTCCTCGACGGAATCTCATCTTTCTCACCCAAATAAGGCTTCAAATATCCAATGTTAAAAGTGCGACTAACCCCAAAATCTACAGGCAGCTCAAGTTTATATGCATTATCATTTATTTTCTCTAACACCTTAAAAGGACCATCAGCACATGGCATTAGCTTTGATTTGTGCAAATTAGGAAACCTATCCTTACGCAAATGTAACCAAACAAGATCTCCACGTGCAAAGACAACATGTTTTCTCCCCTTATCTCTAGCAAGTTTATATTTAGCATTCATACGCTCAATGTTTTCCTTAGTTAACTCATGCATTTTTAAGATCGATTCAGCATGTTGTTTAGCATCAAAATTAACCTTCTCCGAAGATGGAAGAGGCAACAAATCAATTGGTGCACGAGGTAGGAAACCATACACAATTTCAACAGGGCACATCTTAGTAGTAGAATGCAACGAACGATTATAAGCAAATTAAATATGAGGCAAGCATTCTTCCCACATTTTCTTATTATTCTTCAAAACAACCCTAAGCATAGTAGACAATGCTCTAGTGACTACTTTAGTTTGACCATCAGTTTGGGGGTGACAAGTAGTACTAAAAAGCAGTTTAGTCCCCAACTTAGCCCATAAACGTCTCCAAAAGTGGCTAAGAAATTTAGTATCACGATCTGAAAAGATAGTATTTGGCACACCATGCAAGCGAATAATTTCACGAAAGAACAAATCAGCAACATTAACAGCATCATCGCTTTTATGACATGGTATAAAGTGTGCCATTTTCGAGAATCTATCCACGACAACAAATATGCTATCCCCCCAGTAAAAAAAAACAAATATGCTATCCCTCCCCTTCTTTGTTCGAGGTAAACCTAAAACAAAGTCCATAGATATATCCTCCCAAGGAACACTAGGTACAGGCAAAGGCATATATAAACCATGAGGATTGAGTCGTGACTTAGCTTTTTGACATGTAGTGCAGCGAGCAACAAAACGCTCAACATCCCGTCTCACCTTTGGCCAAAAGAAATGTGTAGCAAGTACGTCCTCCGTCTTGTTCACGCCAAAGTGTCCCATTAATCCTCCTCCATGTGCCTCCATGAAGGCTTCTTCCTGTGCGGTACCCCAAACAAAAGGCACATCCTTCTTTGTAAGCTCATTGAGAGGTGCAACAATGGTGTTAAAATCTCTCACAAAATGCCTATAGAAACTAGCGAGTCCAATAAAACTCCTCACTTGTGTGACCGTTTTGGGTTGCGGCCAACTCTCAATAGCTTCAATCTTGGCTTTATCAACTTCAATTCCCTGTGGAGTAACAACATAGCCAAGAAAAGATACTCGGTCGGTGCAAAAGGTGCACTTCCCAAGGTTACAAAACAAACGTGCATCACGTAGAGTAATAAAAACAGCACGCAAATGTTCCAAATGTTCTCCCAAAGATTTGCTATAAATTAGTATATCATCAAAATAGACTACCACAAATCGTCCAATGAAAGCACGTAAAACTTCGTTCATTAGTCTCATAAAAGTACTAGGTGCATTAGTTAACCCAAAAGGCATGACTAACCACTCATATAAACCAAACTTAGTTTTAAATGATGTTTTCCATTCATCTCCCAATTTCATACGAATTTGATGGTATCCACTACGCAAATCAACTTTGGAGAATATTGTAGAGCCACTCAATTCATCAGGCATATCATCTAGCCTAGGTATAGGATGACGATAACGAATAGTAATATTATTAATGCCTCTACAATCAACACACATATGTGACATACCATCCTTTTTAGGCACTAGTAAAATTGGAACAGCACAAGGACTAAGAGATTCACGTATATAACCTTTGTTGAGAAGCTCATGTACTTGACGCATAATCTCCTTCGTCTCCTCTGGATTGGTACTGTGCGGCGCACGATTGGGAAGCGATGCACCGGGAATTAAGTCAATTTGATGCTCAATCCCTCGAATAGGTGGTAATCCCGGTGGCACGTCTTGTGGGAAGACATCAGCGAACTCCTGCAAAATGTTAGTGACAACAGGGGGCAAAGAGGAAGGCACGTCCTCGAATGAAAATAATGCCTCTTTGCACACAGAAGCATAGCAAACAGATTTGCTAAAGTCTTGCTCATCAATATCAGATTTGGTGGCTAGTAAAGATGCACTTTTCAATTTAATTTCTGAAGCAACACTAGATGGTTTATTATTAGGCTTAATTTGTTGCTCAAATTCTTTTGCCACAATCTGATTTTCACTCTTACTTTTCTCCTATTTTGCTTTATTAGCTCTATTAATATCATCTTTCAAAATGGAACCAGGAGTCATAGGAAGCAAAATAATATTTTTATCCTTATGAACAAGAGTATACTGATTGTTTCTACCATGGTGTGCAGAATTTTTATCAAATTGCCATCGTCTACCAAGTAATAAGGAACATGGTTGCATAGGTACCACATCACAATCAACATAATCAGCATATGTAGAGATACTAAAATGCATACGAACAGTACGTGTTACCTTAACCTTGCCGCTGTTGTTGAACCATTGGATGTAGTAAGGATGTGGATGTGGTCTTGTGGTGAGAGATAGCTTCTCCAGCATCTCCATGCTAGCCAAGTTGTTGCAGCTCCCTCCATCTATGATGACGCGAATAAAACGTTCCTTCACAATGCCCTTTGTATGGAACAAATTATGCCTCTGATTTTTCTCAGCTTGTGTAACCTGCACACTCAAAACACGTTGAGCAACTAAACATTCTTACCTGTCAGCATCTTCAACAGCCATGTATTGCGTTTCATGATCAGAATCATCTCCACCGTGTTCTTCATGTGTAATAAGAGCCAAAGTCTCCTCATCATAGTCACTAGCGGACTCATACCCACCATCCTCAGTAGCACTCATCGCACGCTGAGATTTGCATTCTCTCGCAAAATGTCCTCTTCCCTTACAACGACGACAAATATATCACTTGTGTGCCCTGTTGACGCCATGGAAGAAGAAGAGCTTTGTGCAGGCCCGACAGGTGTGCTCTTGGTAGAGAGTGGTGGTTGTGCCTGCTTTCTTGTATCACGGTTGCAGGTGGCACCTGAAGGAGGTGATGGTGGAGTGGAAGTAGATGATGCACGTGGTGTCCATGATGAAGGTCGACGTGCAAAAAAGTTAGTTCGCGCCAATGCCTGTCGATCCTGCACTTCGCGTTCAACATTACATGCAAGATGGAATAAACGAGTGATATTATTATAATCCTTATACTCTAGAATGGTCTGAATCTCTCTATTTAATCCACCCATAAAACGTGCAAGCATAGCTTCATTCTCCTCAACAATACCACATCTAATCAAGCCAATTTGTAATCCTGATAATATCATTCTACAGAATTTTTTCCTTATCTTAAGCAACGCAATTTTTGAAGTAATTCACGTTGATAATATGGTGGAACCCAATGAGTATGCATAACAGTTTTCAAAGCAGCCCAAGTAGCTGGAACAGGATATAATCTACAATGTTCAGACCACCAAACACATGCAAAGCTAGTGAAAGCACAAACAGCAGCAGGAACATGTCTCTCCTCAGGATATTGTAAACATGTAAATCGTTGTTCAGTTTCTAACTCCCAAGTACGATATATATCAGGAACATATCTACCCTCAAATAGTGGAATATTCAATTTCAGTTTAGGGAGATGGTCATGATCTCATACCTGAGGGGGAGCCCTAACATTGCTATTATTTGCATGTGGACGACCTGGTGGTTGTGGTGCTGGTGGTTGCACGTAGTTCTGATTTTGATCAACTTCATCCTCGTAATATCCCACATAATCATCCTCCTCCGCATCAGCAGCAGGAGCCACAGAAGTATCAACAGCAGCACCAACAGTTTGGCCAAGCGCAAGAGGGACACGGCTCGCTCGGCGGAGGGCTATTTCGCGACGTGGAGGTAGTCATTGTTGTTGTTGTTGTAGAGGTGCGTTAGGTGCAGCCGGTGGTGGTGGTGGAAGACGCGCAAGCAATTCATTAAACTTGTTATCGAGCTTTGTTTTGAACGTCTTCTCCATGCCATCTATCTTCTCCATGGCCTCTTCAAATCTGTTTAGCACATCTTGCACCTGTCCACTCATCATTTGCTGAAATTTATCATGCAACTCCTTATTCGTCATGTTGTCCCAGGCAGTCTCGTCGGCTTATGATCCTGGCATGGTTAGCAGCAATAGAAACACACAAGAATATGATCCTATAGACTACTAACAAGAGGTGGTGGTGGGTGTCACAAATCTGTCAAGTAAATCTCAAATTCTTACCAGTACTTACCCAGCAGCAGGCGGTGATCGGCAACCGTTGTAGTCAAAATTCTCAAAAGCTTGGATAGAGCGATTGCCAGAGAGAGTCAAACGCATGACGTAGATGTATGTGGAGATGGGAAGGCTTATAGTATGGTAGCAAAAAGGGTCAGCAATAATCAGTTCAGAGATGCAAAGTTGAATAAACGCTCAACGACGGTATTGTGCTGGTCCTAGGCTAGACCGTGCTAGAGACGCGAGCCTAGAACACTAACAAAATCACGGTGCTGCACGCAAATATGGGAGGAGCACACTCTGATTTTTTTCTTTTTTTTTCTTTTTTTTTCACTTTTTTCCTCTTTTTTTTGCTCCGCAACATTTTTTTTGAAAAAGTCTACAAATGGTCTAAAAACTGTCTGGCCCGAATTTTCCGGACTTTTTTTTTAGTTTGGAACTATTTTTCTAGTGCGGGTAGCACGGAAGTTAGGGAGTCCTTCTCTGTCACGACTCGGAGTATGGCGTGATCTGGAAATTCAAAACAGAGTAACAAAATACTGGACTCGGAATAGGACTAGAGGCGGAGATGAATCTGGTGGAACTCGGACTGGTGGCGGAGATGAATCTGGTGGAGCTCGGACTGGTAGCAGATATATGTTGCAGGTGGACTCGGATTGGCGTGATGACGGCGTATATGTGGTGGCGTATATGGACTTGGATTGGCGATGAATATGTGGTGATATATGGCAGCAGCAATGATGATGATGCAGTGGTGATATATGGCAGCAGCGATGATGATGATGCAGTGGTGATATATGGCAGCGGCGACGTGATAACCTGTGAACAGAACTCGAAACTATAAAGGACTAGAAGCTAAGACCAGCAACTTGACACGATGATGCAACCGCAAATTCAAGAAAGAAAAAACCAGAAAAGATTATGCAAAGACTCAGATTGGTTCGAATATGATGAACTAACCCTAATTTTTTTGGCTTTTTCGTGGACTGTAGGTATGAGAAACAGACTCGATCTAAACTATGAAAAACTGTAAAATCTTACCGAGCAACCTGGAAATCTGATACCACTTGATAGAGGAAAAGGTGTCCCGGTGTTTCAATGAGATAACAATCGTTTTCTGTGGGAGTCGACTTTGACGATCCGACTACGAACGTGCGAAGACGTCGCGCCTTAGCAATCGCTAAACCAACTTCCGAGGGGTTATTGACCACGCCGGAGCACGACCAACCTGACCACGAGGGTCCATTTCCTGCGAGCAAATGAAGAACAAGCAAGAAAATGAGATTGCAATCTGGATATTGCGAATAAAAGAGGAAAGCTTTATTAATGAAGGTGGGGTTCTGTGACGCCTTTGTATGGTCGTTGAACACAAACGAAGTACGCAAACTTGCAGCTATGGCGAACTTTTAATCTAAACAAAACCCAAAGTCTAAACGATGCCCTAGGGGCTGTATATATTGAGGAAGAGGGGGAAATTTCATGGCCCTTGGAGGAGGGGTCCGAAACCCACCCTGTTTCCCCACACATACGGACTCTAAAAACAGCCTATATTGAAGTATTTCGAAATTACATGGGCCTGGCCTAAAAATAAGGTGACGTAGCACCTAGAATAGCCTCTGGACGAAAATTATGAAGTGGCATCTTGTATATTTCGTCCAAGGCTTCATGCACTCATTATGGTGCCTTCAAAGTCCTGAAATCATCACTTGAAACTCTGTTCTTGTCTCCCTTACGCATGCCATCAACTCCATGCTTGTTCTTGCTCCAATGTTCATCCTTCTCCAAGCTAGGCCCTTCATTTGTAAGCAAAAACAATGTATCCAATTTAGGCAGCATCATATTCTCATGAACATTAGAATCATTACCAAGAAACAAAAGTACCTGGTAATTAAATTGGCGTGCGCGAGCTCTAGTAATCGGTCTAGTATGTATAGTAGCAGGGGTTGTGGGTGTAACAATGGTATTGATGTCCTCATCAAGCTTCAAGGAAGCCACGAGGCAGGGAGGCGCGCCCTACCCCCCTGGGCGTGCCCCCACCCTCGTGGGCCCCTCGTGGCTCCCCTGACCGACTTCTTTCGCCTATGTATGTCCATATACCCTAAAAACATCAGGGAAAATAATAGACTGGGAGTTCCGCCGCCGCAAGCCTCTATAGCCACCAAAAACCAATCGGGACTGTCAGGACCCCGATCCTAAGTCACACCGATCTAGCATGTAACACATCATATCACTTTGCGGCCTCACGCACGGTATTCCCACGGGTGCCACCTTACCTGGCCCAGGACCGTTTGCGCCTTTTGGCTCGCGTATATGATAGTATCGCTAGCATCCATATGACAAAGAACCCGGGCCGAGATGGCTAGTCGTGAACCCAAAGCGGCACTAACCTATGGGGATAGGCATACATGAAACTACATCGAGCATGTCGGTCAGCAGCGTGTGAATCCGGGCTGTAGCACTGGGCTAACAGGACTCCGGGAACGCGGGTTGTAGCAGGCTAGGCAGGACTACGGATGTCACTGCGTGACATTTCCCCGGAGGGACAGACACAGGAACGAAGTGAATCACATGCCGGTCAGTCAAGTGTTCCGGAGCAGTAGTGCTAGGCTAGCAGGACACTGGTGAACCGGGCTGTAACGGACTACTATGGCTCATGGAAGCACAAGACTACATTTCCCCATAAGAGAGGCTACCAAGGATAAACAACTGGGTTGTCGGATCCCACACATACCAAGCATTTCAATCATACACACAATATGCTCGATATGTGTAAATACAACATGGCATCACAACAAAACTCTACGACTCAAAGTATTTATTCATTAGGCTCCGAGGAGCGAGATATTACAAACATGGGTCTCATGACCCAACATTCAGAGCATACAAGCAACAGGCACATGTGGAAGCTTAACATGTCTGCGTACAGACATCTACGAATGAAAAAGGCTGAGAAGCCTGACTATCTACGAGATCCTGTCGAGGGCACAAGATCGTAGCTGAGGTATCAAGCTAAACATCGAAGTCCACGCGGAACTACTAGCGAGACTGAAGTCTCTCTGCAAAAACATAAATAAGCAAACGTGAGTACAAATGTACCCAGCAAGAGAGAACTATCTACATATGCATCAGTATGAACAAAGGGGTGGTGGAGTTTAACTGCAGCAAGCCAGCTTTGACTCGATGGCTATCCTGAACTACGGATGCAAGTAACTCTTTTGAGGTGGCGCACACGAGTCCACAAATTCACAATATCAATACACCACTATGGATCCGCTCCCGTCTCCCTACGAGAAGGCCATCCATAGCACTCACGCTTATCTTGCGCATTTTAGAGTATCCACTTTCACTTGTCTATGAACTATGCAAGGGGTCCAAGTTTCCATATCCGAGGAATCCGGCTATTCGAATAGATAATGATAACCCTGCAGGGGTGTACTTCTTCACACACGCTCTCGCCACTTACCACCATGTACACGTCATGTACCTCGGCAACCTTCAAGCGGAAGCCTGGCGAGGGAGTCGGCCACGACCTGACTAACCACACAAGTCTTTAGTCCAGGTTTATCGCCTATTCGGGTTCCATCCGCAAGGAGATCCGGCCAGGGTGTCGCTCACGGCCCCAAACGATGTGTACAGGGTTCCAAGCCCACCAAACGGGCGGCGCTTGGTCTACCCGTCCACGGTGCCTAGTTTGTCCCAAGCCCACCTGTACCAGGTGCCACTTGGTAGACTACTAACACTACCTACAAACACCAGAAACTAGTTGCAACTCCTGGACAGAGATCAAGTTGATTAATAAGTCGAGAGGGGCCGAGTTACCGGAACCCAATGTGTGGTAGTAACTGTTCATGGATCACAAACACAGAACTCAGTTCCTGAGGACGGCTGCAATGAGACAACCCACCATGTACTCCTACACGGCCTCTCACCGCTACCTTTACCAAATCGTGTTCACACACTTAGCTCTCAACAGTAGAATATGTTCACCACATTCTATTTCATTCCTGATGAATCAGACCCGAATCAACTCTAAGCAGTAGCAGGCATGACAACAAGCATGAATGAGTAGGCACATCAGGGCTCAAACAACTCCTACTCATGCTAGTGGGTTTCATCTATTTACTGTGGCAATGACAGGTCATGCAGAGGAAAAGGGGTTCAACTACCGCAGCATGTAACAGTTGAATCGCTGTTGTCCTAATGCAGTAAAGGAGAGCAGGAGCGAGAGAGTGGGATTGTATCGGAATGAACAAGGGGGTTTTGCTTGCCTGGCACTTCTGAAGATAGTATAGCTCTTCATCGGTGTCATCGAACTCATCATTGAAACGCGTCTATCGAGAGGGGGCAAATACCGGCAACAAGGAAGAACACAATCAATGCAATTCAACAATATGATGCATGATCATGGCATGGAAATATGAATGTGTTTTGGGCTAATGCAAGCTAGAACATATTAAATGAAGTTGGTTTGACCCAAGGGTTCAAATGCAAACTCCACATAAGGCATTTCAAATGCCATTAATTCAAATTGTCATATACAGCAACTTTAAGTTGTTCCAATATGCATGAAAATGGTACAGATGGATAGATTGGATTTTTCTGATCATTTTTCATATATAAATTATTTCATTTGGAGCTACGGTTGATTTTATATGATTTTTAGAAGTTTGCAACATTTTCTGGAATTTCCTATATAAGAATAAATCCAGAAAAGGATTTTCTGCGTCAGCCTGACGTCAGTGTGATGTCAGCGGTCAACTGAGATGGTCCAGGTCAAACTGACCAGTGGGTCCCACGTGTGAGGTAATTAATCTAACTAATATTTAGTTAACACTAATCCTAACCTAATTAACTGGCCGGCCCCACCTGTCATAGACTCGGGGGGGAAACCTGGGCCCACACGGGGTCAAACGTGGTCAAATGGGGTCAAACTCGCCGGCGTTTAGCCACCGGCGAGGCCAGACGCGGCGGGGCGGTGCGGGTTTTGCCTACGGAGTGCCGTTTGGCACGCGGAGCACAGCTACGGGATGCGGACGCTCGTCCGCATCCAATCGTGGTGGTGGCGCGGCCGGGGAGTGGCCAGAGTAGCGCCGGCGATGAGGTTTGCAGCGGTGCGTGCGGGTGAGTGCGGTGCAGTCGCTATGGTGCACGAGGGAAAAACGGAGAGGGGGAGCAGGATCAGGAGCTCACGGAGGGCGCGACGAGATGCTCAGCGGGCTCGGGGAAGGCCGGAGCTGAGCGGGGCGGCGAGGCCGATCTTCGGCGGCCGAGGAGGGGAAAAGCGTTGTGGCGGCGCTTCGGGGCTCTTCCAGTCGCGTGAGCCACCGCGGAGGACGAGGGAGGCACGTCGGAGCTCGGGGCCGCGTCGAAGAGGTGAGGGGGTGGACGATGGCCGCGGTGGTGCTCGTCAGCGCAGACGCGGCTGCGTCGGCATGGCGTCGAGGAAGCAAGGGAGAGAGCAGGGGGAGAGTGAGGTGTCGGGTGGACCGGGGCGACACCGGGGATGCGTTCGCGGCGTCGAAGCGGTGACCAGGCGATGCAGACAAGCATGGTGGTGGCGTGGCGAGCTCGGGCGCGTGCGCCGTGTCCCTCCTCTGCCTACTGGCAGAGGTAGGTCATGACTGGCACGAGCCAGCACAGTGCTGGGCCGGCCAGTGGGCTGCCAGGTGGGCTGCACCAGGTAAGTGGCTGGATCCTTTCTCTCTCTCCTTTTTCTAATTATTTCAGTTTTCTATTATTCTATAAATTTTTAGGGCTTTATTAAAAACACCTATGCACTTTCAATAATCATGAGACTGCTTGTGGCCACTATTTGGATTATTTCCAATAACCAAAATTTCAGTTCATGAATATTTGGACATTTAATATAATATATAAAATTTAAATGCCCAAATGCAAATAAGGTATGATTTAATTCAGTGACTAATGTTGTCCTGGAAAAATGTGAACCAATTTTGCCAGAGGTTCTAACCCAGGACAAAAATGATGGACATTTTAGAAGGGTATTTCAGGTTCATTGAAAATATTTTTATTTTGATCCTAGTTGCATTTTATTTGGTGCTAGGGTTTGAACATCCCCATTTCAAGTTTCATGAAATTTAAACATGATGCATGGATGCAATGCCACTAGTTGCAAACAATTCTAGGGCTGTGACAGGGACCCTGTTCCGGCACCCTGCCAGAGGGGGAATCCCTCACCGGTGGCCATCTTCATCATCCCGGCGCTCTCCATGACAAGGAGGGAGTAGTTCACCATCGGGGCTGAGGGTATGTACCAGTAGCTATGTGTTTGATCTCTCTCTCTCTCTCTCGTGTTCTTGAGATGGTACGATCTTGATGTATCGCGAGCTTTGCTATTATAGTTGGATCTTATGATGTTTCTCCCCCTCTACTCTCTTGTAATGGATTGAGTTTTCCGTTTGAAGCGATCTTATTGGATTGAGTCTTTAAGGATTTGAGAACACTTGATGTATGTCTTGCATGTGCTTATCTGTGGTGACAATGGGATATCACATGATCCACTTGATGTATGTTTTGGTGATCAACATGCGGGTTCCGCTCGTGAACTTATGCATAGGGGTTGGCACACGTTTTCGTCTTGATTCTCCGGTAGAATCTTTGGGGCACTCTTTGAAGTTCTGTGTGTTGGTTGAATAGATGAATCTGAGATTGTTTGATGCATATCGTATAATCATACCTACGGATACTTGAGGTGACATCGCAGTATCTAGGTGACATGAGGGTTTTGGTTGATTTGCGTCTTAAGGTGTTATTCTAGTACGAACTCTATGATAGATTGATCTGAAAGAATAACTTTGAGGTGGTTTCGTACCCTACCATAATCTCTTCGTTTGTTCTCCGCTATTAGTGACTTTGGAGTGACTCTTTGTTGCATGTTGAGGGATAATTATATGATCCAGTTATGTTATTATTGTTGAGAGAACTAGCACTAGTGAAAGTATGAACCCTAGGCCTTGTTTCCTAGCATTGCAATACCATTTACGTTCACTTTTATCACTTGCTACCTTGCTGTTTTTATATTTTTAGATTACAAAAACCTATATATACCATCCATATTGCACTTGTATCACCATCTCTTCGCCGAACTAGTGCACCTATACAATTTACCATTGTATTGGGTGTGTTGGGGACACAAGAGACTCTTTGTTATTTGGTTGCAGGGTTGTTTGAGAGAGACCATCTTCAACCTACGCCTCCCATGGATTGATAAACCTTAGGTCATCCACTTGAGGGAAATTTGCTACTGTCCTACAAACCTCTGAACTTGGAGGCCCAACAACGTTTAAATGAAGAAGGTTGCGTATTAGACATCAAGCAGTTTCTGGCGCCGTTGCCGGGGAGGTTAGTGCTTGAAGGTATATCTTTAGATCTTGCAATCGAATCTTTTAGTTTATATTTTTAGCACTAGTTTAGTTTACAAAAGAAAACTACAAAAAATGGAATTAAGGGTTGTCGGTGTACTAAAGTAGGGGTACCTTAGTACCCCGAACTTGTGCACGGGCAGTAGTAGAGTCCCGCGGCAAGGCTCGCCAGGGGAGAGAAAAGAGTCTCCAGGGCCCTTTCTGGGCCGGACGAAGGCCAAGTGATCGAGCCAAGAAGACCAAGCCCCGGCAAGAGGAGCTTGCCGGGCCTAGAAGGCGAGGTCCGACAAGAGGAGCTTGCCGGGCCAAGGCGACAAGGCCCCGACAAGAGGAGCTTGCCGGGACGGCTAAGCCGAAGCACCAAGGCCCCGGCGGGAGGAGCTCGCCGGGACGGCCAAACCAAGGCACCCCAAGAGAAGCCCGCCGCGGCGCGCCACGTGCCCCGGCAAGGCCTGATGAGCGGCAAGCTCTCAGGTGCGGCAAGACAACCACCGCGGCAAGACACTTGCCACGGCGAACCACCACCTCAGACGTGCGCCCCAGCTCACCTGCCCACGCATCACTTTGGAGCTTCCCCAGAGACACGTGGCGGGGCGCCGCGCAGCCTGGGGCACGCGCGTGGCAAGCGACGTTGGCGGAGTCGCTCCCGTGGCAAGCGGAGGCGCCCCTAACGGTCCGCCTCGGCACTGTTCAGGCGATCCAGACGGGCATTTAATGCCTTTGTCCCCCGCCGTCAGAGTTAGGTGCGATAGCACTGTGCGGCCAATGTTCGCACAGTTCCTTGCCATTTTTACCCTCAGCTGCGTCGCTGCCTGTGGAAAACCCCTTAGCATATAAAAGGAGGCCCATGCGCACGTAGGGGGGAAAAGAAGAAACCTAGAAGGGATCCAGACTGGAAGAAGGACACCCAGTAGACCCTCGTCTACGTCCAGCTCCAACTTACTGTAGCTTCTTGCGCTCCAGAGCAAGAACTCGAATCAACCAGACATGCATCAGTAGGGTTTTACGCATCCGTGCGGCCCGAAGCTGGGTAAAATCGTTGTGTGTGTGTCGCCTCGATCTGCTCTTTGTGCAACCTCCCCCCCCCCCCCGCCGAACCGACAAGGGGCTCCGTCCCCATAGGTGCTCGTGGAGGCCGATATCCCCCGACATCTTTGGCGCGTCAGGTAGGGGGCTGCGTCGAGGTTGTGCGAACCAGATTTGGCGACCACAGGTAAGCTCAGGTATGGCCAGGTACCTTTCCGCTCCAACCCGCGGAGCAGAGGCATTCCTCCTCACGGACTCGTGCACGGCCCTCCTCGAGTACCCACTCACGCAGAGCCCGGGCAAGAGCAGCTGCTCCTTGAGGAGGACCGCCTTCCGGCCGCTGAGCGAGTTTCTTGCCTCCAGCAAACTGTGCGCCGCTCCCGTAGCCGCAGAAGTTAGCGCCGGAAGTTGCGGGAAAGGCGACCTCGTTCTTCGGCGAGCCCAGGCCGCCAAGATCCAAACGAGTCGATGCCGACCGTGGGAGGAACCTTGCCAGCGCGGCCGTCGGAACCCGTTCCGTCGGCCACCCTCTCTGTCCAAGTCTTGCCGCAGTTGCATGTAATCCTTGGTACAGAGACGGGCGCAGATCCCAAGCATAGCTTATGTGCCTCGCACATCTTGTCGATTTCGCGCCTCTCCGCTTGGCGCATGCATTATTTGACATGATTGTGCAGCACTCGACTCCGGCAAGCGATGGCAGGTCGTGAAGCCCCGAGCCCTCGTTATTCCCTTACCTCGAGAAGGGGGGATGACGAGATAGGCTGGGCGTCGCCCGAGGAAGCTGCGCCTTGCCGGACTGCAAACAGCAGAAAAGCTAAGTTGCCAAAGTTTGAGCAATTAAGCTCCTTTTTATCTTTAAGTTATCTTCCTCGAACGGCCGAGCCTCGTATGGGAAACCTGTGCGCGGAGGGGCCGGCTCGTGGCTGGTTGCGCCCTTATTTCGTTTCGAGTCCGCTCAACGACTTAAGTGTGCTACATCCTGAGTGGCGTCCTTACTTTGTTTCGAGCTTGCTCGGCAGCTTGAGTGTGCCGCGACTGCAGTCGCCACGCTTACCTCGCCCTGAGCCTGCTCAACATTCTAAGTGAGTTGCGCCAGCCGCGGCAAGGTTTCTTGCCGGTGGAGGCACCGCCAGCGGGTTGCTGATGTCCCGCACTCGGCACCCGTGGCAAGGCGGAGGCTTACGCCGACAAGTTCCCGGGAGCGTAGGGCGCAAACATACGAAGCACAAAGTCGAACGAGGGAGATAACAGCGCAATGAACTGCCTAAGATGAAAGTTATATTCCAAAATGACTTGCCGCTGCTCTAATCAGCTGTTTCTATGACATGCTCAGCAGCGACAAGGGAAGAAAAGAAAGAGGTGGGCGGCCTAATCCGCGCGGTCACCCTCAACCCTCCTGATCCCGGCCACCCTTTCCACAATGGGGGTGACGAGGGCCCTGATCTCCGTCAGGTCGGCGTCTTCCGGCAGGTGCCTGAGGACGTTGGTAAGCCTGATGGTGGGATTGCGGAAGACGATCTTCACCAGCACCCTCTCGAGGGCCCCGGAGACGGCTTCCCGCGTCTCCTCGGCCAGCTGCTCTGGGATCGTTTCCCGGAGATGCTGGAGCACCCCCACCAAGTCCTTGAAGAAGGAAGTGAGCTTGACGCTCGGCGGGACGTCCTCGCTGGAGGGGTACTCGTGGCCCTCCATCCCCAGCAGCTTCAGCTCCTTGTCGATGGTGGTGGCGATGTCGACGAGGCCTTCGGTCCACCGCTCCACCATCTCCTGGAAGGCGTTCTGGGTAACGGCGGCGCGCTTCAATAGCTCCTCGTTGCCAGCAACCTCCTTCCGTAAGGTCGCTTCCTGCCCCTTGGCGCTCTCCAGCGCCTTGGACAGGGTGTCCAGCTTCAGCTCGAGGACAACCTTGGAATCTTGGCGGCGTCGAGCTCCTGGATCTTCTCGGCGAAGCGGCCCTGCAGCTCGCCAAGGGTGTGAGCGCCCTTCTCGCGCTCTTGTTTGAGCGCGGAAAGCTCCTCGCTGCTCGCCTTGAGGTCGCTGACGAGCTGCGCCACCCTCATCTCCAACTCCCCCTTGGCGACCTCGGCGGCCGCGGCAGCGTCCTGCGCTCTCTGCAGGGCCCCGCCAAGCGACTGCTCGCGCGCGGCAACCTCCTCCTCGTGGCTGGCGAGGCTGGCCTTGTGCTGCACCAGTTCGCTTTCCCGCGCGGATAGCCCCGCAGCGGCAAGCCTCTGCTGCTCTTCGGCCTCCGCCTTCTCGAGGAGAAAGGCCGTCCGCGCCTCGTCGAGCAGCCTCCGCTCCTCCGCCAAAGACTGGAGGGCCTCCTGGTTGAGCTCCCGGAGCTCCTCGGCACGCTTCTCCATGTTCGCGCCGGCCCTCGCGACGAGCGCCTCTTGGCGCTCCACCTTAGCCTGCCGGGCGCGGTAGAGCGACACAAGCTTCCAGAGCAACCGCTCCTCCTCGGGCTCGCCGCTGCTGGTGCTTGGCGCGTCGACCACTGTCAGCCCGACGGAGGCGAGCACTTCTCCGTCCAAGGCCTCCCCCTCGACCGGCGCCCTGGAGCTAGGCTCCCAGGGGAGCCTGATGAAGACGCCATCGCCGGCCTTCAGGTAGGCACCCGCCGGGGGCTCCTCGAGGCCCGACGCGGCGGCAGCAGCGGGATCGCCGGACGGCGGAGTGCTTGACGCCCCTGCCTCCCCGGGGTCGTCGGCACGGTCGCCGGTCCCCTCGCCGTCTGCCCCCGCGGCGGCCTTGGCGGCTTCGGCCTCCCCGCCGCCTGCGGGGTCGTCAGTGCCGTCCGCCTCCTCGATGACGACGACGTCGTCCGCGTCGCCGCGCGCGCCCTTTCCGACGACGACCTCGGTCTCCATCGGGTCCGCGGTGGGCGGGTCTGATGGCCGGAAGAGGGGAGAAGAGTCAACCGAGCAGCCGACGAAAAGGCTCATAAGGAAAAATAACCAGGGACAGATTTCCGCGCAGGGGGGCTTACCGGTGGCAGGGTCCGTGGCCGCGGCCTCCGCTGCCGGGGGATCGCTGGCCGCGTCCCTCGCCGGAGATCCCTCCCTTGCCGGAGAGGTCTTCCTTGCCGGGGGCTCCTCCCTTGCCGGGGAGGTCTCCCCTGCCGGGGGCTCCTCCCTTGCCGGAGATTTCTCCTTAGGCGGGGTGGTCGACGCAGACGACGCCGCAGGAGTGCCCCCAGGGGTCGCCTGCTGGGGCTGCTCTGCTCCGACCCAACGACAACAACAACAGCCACATGTCAACCACAAAGGGAAGGGGAGCTCACGCGCGCGCCAAACGGCAAGAACTAGCCGTGCACTCACCCTGGAGGCTGCGCTGTGGGCTGCCCTGGGGACCCGCTGCCAAGTCCGGCAAGGTCGCCTCCGGCACCTCCCTAGTTGCCGGGGGAGATTCGCCCTCAAGGACGACCAGCGGGACCTTGGCCCTCTTCGCCCTCCTCTGGGCCAGGCTCCTGAAAAGGAACGGTTTCGGGGGACGATGAGTGGGCTGCGAAACAAGACGAAGCAACAGAAATCAAGAAGATACAAGCTCTACCAGGAACTTACTCTTCGTCCTCCTCTTCGTCGTCGGAGCTAAGCGCGGAATAGTCAAAAACCGGCTTGCTCCAGGTGCGAGGAGACAGGGGAGTGGGTTCCCGGGACCGCTTGGCGGGGACGGTGGACGGCCCCGCCCCCGTTGCCGCCGCGGTACGGGGAGCGGCAGGAGCAGAAGCCGCGGCCCGTGAGGACCCCGCTCCCGCTGCTTCGGAGGCGCGTGTCACGCGGGGCTGCGGTTGCTGGTCGGCCTGCCGCACCACCTCTCCGGCCCTGCGGAGACGCCTCCTCGGCTGGGCAGGGGGCTCCGCCTGCGACGAGCTGCCCGGGAGCTGCGAGGAGGACGCGTCAACCTCCGGCAAGCCGCCCGCGTCCTGAGCGGGCTCGCCCGCACCGCCGTGCCCGGCTGGTTCCTCCGCGCCGGCGAGCTCCATTTGGTCGGCGAGGCTCTCTGCCTCCGCCGCGTCTGCTTCGGCCAGGGTGAAGCCAGACTCGCCCGCGGCCGCGGCGGCCGCCGCCTCCTCCATCCTGGAGGCGATGTAGGCCAGCTCCTCGGGGGTGGTGTCCCGCGTGAGGCCCCTCTTCTCGTCGGGGTCGACCAACACCTCCTCCAAGTTGTCGAAGAAGGCCTGCACGACGTCGTCCGCTGGCTCCTGCCAGGTCGCGTCGATCCCGTGCGAGTCGCACAGCGGCATCATCGCGAGGATGCGGCTGAGCGCCGAATTGTTGCACAGGGGGACGACGCCCGGCGGCAACCTGAACCATTCTGGGTGCTCGGAGTCGTACTTGAACAGCTCCTTCAACACTCCGACGAGCTCCAGAACGGTGAAGTTGTAGTTAAGGCCCGGGCGCAGCCTCATGATGTCCGCCGCGTTTTGGAATTCCCAAGCCGGCTTCCCCCTCTCCTCCAGGGGGGCGATACGCCGGCGAAGGAAATCCGTGCCGACGGCGCCGACGGTGAGCCCGGCAAACCTGAGGCGCAGGATTCGGGTGGCGGCAATCTTCAGCTTGGCGTCGTCCGGGGCTATGTCGCTCCAGTCACGGCCGCGCACCACTGGAGTTCGCCGCACGGCGGTGAACGGCGGTGGATTCTCCTCGATGATCAGGCACCACTCGGCCCTCCACTCCTCCCATCTGCCACGGAGTTCCCCCTCCAAGTAGACCTCTTTCTTGCCGGTCCTGGAGACCCAGGCGACTCCGCCGGACAGCGGCTCTCCTTTCTCCACCCGGGGAGTAAAGAAGTGGCGGAAGAGGGCTACGTTGGGGCGGACTCCGACAAAGTTCTCGCAAAGGTGTGCGAAAACCGCCATTGTCAGAACGGCGTTGGGGGTGGAGTCAAGGAGGTGGAGGTTGTAGGTGTGCATGATGTCGCAGAAGAACTCGGAAAAAGGCGGGCAGAGCCCGCAATAGAAGAACACGGCGAAGAAAGGGTACCCGGTCGGGTACAGCTTCTGGGCGATGGCGGGAAGAACTCGCGTGCGCGGATGAGCTCGCGTCGCCGTCGACCATAAGAGGCGGTACCCGTTCTTCAGCCTCAGCGCATCGAGCTGAGGGGGGAACGTCGCCGTCTCCTTCCGAAGCGCTTCCAGCCGCAGCGCCTCGGCCGACTTCACGGCCTTCCCCTTCGCCTTGTCGCTCTTCGGGGCCATGGCAGAAATGGGGAGGGGGAGTTGTCGGCGTTGGCGGCGCCGGGGGCTGCGAGGGCGAATCGCTGCTTTCTCTAGTAAGGAGGAAGTGGCGGAGATTTTCGAGGAACAGCAACCGGCGGAATGGCGAACTGCCCCTGTTCCCCTCCGCTTATAAAGGGGGGAAGGAGTGGGGGCGGACGTTCCGCCTTTCCAGATAAAGGAATCGTGCCCGACGTGACGCATGCCTGCGGGCCTCAAGCCCCGCGCGCGCCACCCACGTCACGCACGTCTCGCACGCCTCGCCCCCCCCCATGACGCCGCGATAAGCACGCTCCACTTGGGGAGGGCACGACGGGCACGGAGTTAAGGAGCGGCGCAACCCAGGCCACGCGTGCCCGTGCACTGTTAGGGCCTGGCCCAACAACGCTCGGCACCGTGTATGGCCCAGACCCGGGGGCTCCTGTCGGTGTACTAAAGTAGGGGTACCTTAGTACCCCGAACTTGTGCACGGGCTGTAGTAGCGTCCCGCGATAAGGCTCACCAGGGGAGCGAAAAGAGTCTCCACGGCCCTTTCTGGGCTGGACGAAGGCCAAGTGATCGAGCCAAGAAGACCAAGCCCCGGCAAGAGGAGCTTGCCGGGCCGAGAAGGCGAGGTCCGGCAAGAGGAGCTTGCCGGGCCAAGGCGACAAGGCCCCGGCAAGAGGAGCTTGCTGGGACGGCTAAGCCGAAGCACCAAGGCCCCGGCGGGAGGAGCTCGCCGGGACGGCCAAACCAAGGCACCCCAAGAGAAGCCCGCCGCGGCGCGCCACGCGCCCCGGCAAGGCCTGACGAGCGGCAAGCTCTCAGGTGCGGCAAGACAACCACCGCGGCAAGCCACTTGCCGCGGCGAACCACCACCTCAGACGTGCGCCCCAGCTCACCTGCCCACGCGTCACTCTGGAGCTTCCCCAGAGACACGTGGCGGGGCGCCGCGCAGCCTGGGGCGCGCGCGTGGCATGCGACGTTGGCGGAGTCGCCCCCGTGGCAAGCGTAGGCGCCTCTAACGGTCCGCCTCGGCACTGTTCAGGCGATCCAGACGGGCATTTAATGCCTTTGTCCCCCACCGTCAGAGTTAGGTGCGATAGCACTGTGCGGCCACTGTTCGCACAGTTCCTTGCCATTTTTACCCTCACCTGCATCGCTGCCTGTGGAAAACCCCTTAGCATATAAAAGGAGGCCCATGCGCACGTAGGGGGAAAAAGGAGAAACCTAGAAGGGATCCAGACCGGAAGAAGGACACCCAGTAGACCCTCGTCTACGTCCAGCTCCAACTTACTGTAGCTTCTTGCGCTCCAGAGCAAGAACTCGAATCAACCAGACATGCAGCAGTAGGGTTTTACGCATCCGTGCGGCCCGAAGCTGGGTAAAATCGTTGTGTGTGTGTCGCCTCGATCTGCTCTTTGTGCAACCTCCGCCCCCCGCCGAACCGACAAGGGGCTCCGTCCCCATAGGTGCTCGTGGAGGCCGATATCCCACGACAAGGGTGCCTCATATGCTTCTTCTTTTTAATGTCTTTCGTGAAAATAAGGATTCTGATAATTGTGCTCAAGTGCTAGAAGAAGAATGCATTTGAATGTTTGGCACTAAATATGTGAATGATGAGCATGATTGCAATGTTGTTAGTATGAATTCCTTGAATATCCATGATGCTAATGATATGCAAAGCCACAAGCTTGGGGAAGCTATGTTTGATGAAGATGATATTTTTTGCCCCCATAGTTTTGATGAACAAATTTATTATGATGATAGCATGCCTCCTATTTATGATGATTATATTGATGAAAGTGGGTTTGGAAGAGTGTCAACTTTAGGAAGTAATGATCCCACTATTTTGGAGGATGTTGAATCTTATTGTGATAATTATGAAAGTGGATTTGGAGAGGTCATGACTTTACTTAGTGATGAATCCACTATTTTGGAAGAGTTTCCAATTGATTATGAGAACAAAGTTGCTATCTATTATAATTACTGTGATGACATGTATGCTATAAAGAATAATGATAACCATGAAACTTGTCATCATGATTTCAGTTTTCAATTGGATTATGCCTCACATGATAATTATTTTGTTGAGTTTGCTCCCACTATTATTCATGAGAAGAATTTTGCTTATGTGGAGAGTAATAAAAATTCTATACTTGTAGATCATGAAAAGAATGCTTTAGGTACTGGTTATATTGTTTAATTCATTCATTATGCTACTGAAAATTATTATGAGGGAGGAATATATGCTTGTAGGAGTTGCAATAATATCAAGTTTCCTCTCTATGTGCTTAAAGTTTTGAAGTTATGCTTGTTTTGCCTTCCTATGCTAGTTGATTATTGTTCCCATAAGTTGTTTGCTCACAAAATCCCTATGCATAGGGAGTGGGTTAGACTTAAATGTGCCAGTCATATTCTTCATGATGCTCTCTTTATGTTTCAGTTCTTATCTTTTATGTGAGCATCAATGAAATCATCATGCCTAGCTAGGGGCGTTAAACGTTAGCGCTTGTTGGGAGACAACCCAATTTTATTTTTGTTCTTTAATTTTTGCTCCTGTTTAGTAATAAATAATTCATCTAGCCTCTGGTTAGATGTGGTTTTATGTTTTAATTAGTTTTTGTGCCAAGTAGAACCTTTGGGAAGACTTGGGTGAAGTCTTTATGATCTTGCTGTAAAAAACAGAAACTTTAGCGCTCACGAGATTAGCTGCCATTTTTTACTGGAGAGTGATTTTAGGTTGATTATTTTTTAAGATGATTAATATAAAAATTACTCATGTCCACCAATTTATTTTAGAATTTTTGGAGTTCCAGAATTATACGTTTGATACAGATTACTACAGACTGTTCTGTTTTTGACAGATTCTGTTTTCTATGTGTTGTTTGCTTATTTTGATGTATCTATGAGTAGTATCGGAGGGTGTGAACCATAGAGATGTTGGAATACAGTAGAGATTACGCCAATATAAATTTATAATGAATTCACAATATTACCTAAGTGGTGGTTTTATTTTCTTATACTAACGGAGCTTACGAGTTTTCTGTTGAGTTTTGTGTTGTGAAGTTTTCAAGTTTTGGGTAAAGATTCGATGGACTATGGAATAAGGAGTGTAAAGAGCCTAAGCTTGGGGATTCCAAAGGCACCCCAATGTAATATTCAAGGACAACCAAGAGCCTAAGCCTGGGGATGCCCCGGAAGGCATCCCCTCTTTCGTCTTCGTTCATCGGTAACTTTACTTGGCGCTATATTTTTATTCACCACATGATATGTGTTTTGCTTGGAGCATCATTTTATTTTATTTTGTTTTGATTGTTGTTTTAATAAAATACCAAGATCTAAAATTATTAAATGTTAGAGAGTCTTCACATAGTTGCATAATTATTCGACTACTCATTGATCTTCACTTATATCTTTCGGAGTAGTTTGTCATTTTCTCTAGTGCTTCACTTATATCCTTCTAGAGCATGGCGGTTATTTTATTTTGAAGAAATAGATAAATTCTCATGCTTCACTTATATTATTTTGAGAGTCTTAAACAGCATGGTAATTTGCTTTAATTTTGAAATTAATCCGAATGTGATAGGCATCTAAGATGAGCATAATAAAAAATTTCCATATTGAGTTCATTGAATATCATGAGAAGTTTGATACTTGATAATTGTTTTGAGATATAAAGGTGGTAATATTAGAGTGTGCTAGTTGAGTAATTGTGAAATTGAGAAATACTTGTGTTAAGGTTGGCAAGTCCCATAGCATGCACGTACGGTAAAAGTTGTGTGACAATTTTGACACATAAGGTGTTCTTTTATTGCTTTCCTTACGAGTGGCGGTCGGGGACGAGCGATGGTCTTTTCCTATCAATCTATCCCTCTAGGGGCATGCTTAGTAGTACTTTGCTTCGAGGGCTAATAAACTTTTGCAATAAGTATATGAGTTCTTTATGACTAATGTGAGTCCATGGATTATACGCACTCTCAACCTTCCACAATTTTCTAGCCTCTACGGTACCGCGCATTCCCTTTTCTCACCTTGAGAGTTGGTGCAAACTTCGCTAGTGCATCCAAACTCCATGATATGATACACTCTATCACACATAAACCTCCTTATATCTTCCTCAAAATAGCCACCATACCTACCTATCATGGCATTTCTATAGCCATTCCGAGATATATTGCCATGCAACTTTCCACCGTTCCGTTTATTATGACATGCTTCATCATTGTCATATTTCTTTGCATGATCATGTAGTTGACATCATATTTGTGGCAAAGCCACCATTCATAATTTTTCATACATGTCACTCTTGATTCATTGCATATCCCGGTACATTGCCGGAGGCATTCACATAGAGTCACATTTTGTTCTAAGTATTGAGTTGTAATTCTTGAGTTGTAAGTAATAAAAGTGTGATGATCATCATTATTAGAGCATTGTCCCATCTAAGGAAAGGATGATGGAGACTATGATTCCCCCACAAGTCGGGATGAGATTCCGGACTAAAAAAAGAGGCCAAAGAAAAAGAAGAAGGCCCAAGAAAAAAAGAAAAAGAAAAGAAAAAATAATGAGAGAAAAATAGAGAAGGGACAATGTTACTATCCTTTTTCCACACTTGTGCTTCAAAGTAGCAGCGTGATCTTCATGATAGAGAGTCTCCTATGTTGTCACTTTCATATACTAGTGGGAATTTTTCATTATAGAACTTGGCTTGTATATTCCAATGATGGGCTTCCTCAAAATGCCTTAGGTCTTCGTGAGCAAGCAAGTTGGATGCACACCCACTTAGTTTCTTTTTTTGAGCTTCCATACATTTATAGTTCTAGTGCATCTGTTGCATGGCAATCCCTACTCCTCTCATTTCACATCAATTAATGGGCATCTCCATAGCCTATTGATTAGCCGCGTCAATGTGAGACTTTCTACCTTTTTGTCTTCTCTCATAACCCCCATCAGTATACTTTATTCCACACATAGTGCTATATCCATGGCTTGCGCTCATGTATTGCGTAAGGGTTGAAAAGGCTGAAGCGCGTTAAAAAGTATGAACCAATTGCTCGGCTTGTCATCAGGGTTATGCATGATGAGAACGTTTGTGTGACGATATTGAAACATGGCCTGACTATATGATTTTGTAGGGATAGGCTTTATTTGGCTATGTTATTTTGATAAGACATAATTGCTTGGTTAGCATGTTTAAAGTATTTTTTTATGTCAGCAGTAAACTTTCATCTTGAATCTTTTGGATCTAAATATTCATGCCACAATAAAAAGAATTACATTGCTAAGGAGCATTCCACATCAAAAATTTTGTTTTTATCATTTACCTACTCGAGGACGAGCAGGAATTAAGCTTGGGGATGCTTGATACGTCTCCAACGTATCTATAATTTTTTATTGTTCCATGATATTATATATTCTGTTTTGGATGTTTAATGGGCTTATTCATACACTTTTATATTATTTTTGGGACTAACCTATTAACCGGAGGCCCAGCCCAAATTGTTGTTTTCTTGCCTATTTCAGTGTTTCGAAGAGAAGGAATATCAAACGGAGTCCAAACGGAATGAAACCTTCGGGAGAGTTATTTTTGGAATGGAAGCAATCCAGGAGACTTGGAGTATACGTCAGGGAAGCTTCGAGGAAGCCACGAGGCAGGGAGGCGCGCCCTACCCCCTGGGCGCGCCCCCACCCTCGTGGGCCCCTCGTGGCTCCCCTGATCGACTTCTTTCGCCTATATATGTCCATGTGCCCTAAAAACATCGGGGAACAGAATAGATCGGGAGTTCCGCCGTCGTAAGCCTCTGTAGCCACCAAAAACCAATCGGGACCCTATTCCCGCACCCTGCCGAAGGGGGAATCCCTCACCGGTGGCCATCTTCATCATCCCGGCGCTCTCCATGACGAGGAGGGAGTAGTTCACCCTCGGGGCCGAAGGTATGTACCAGTAGCTATGTGTTTGATCTCTCTCTCTCTCTCTCTCTCTCGTGTTCTTGAGATGGTACGATCTTGATGTATCGCGAGCTTTGCTAGTATAGTTGGATCTTATGATGTTTCTCCCCCTCTACTCTCTTGTAATGGATTGAGTTTTCCCTTTGAAGCGATCTTATCGGATTGAGTCTTTAAGGATTTGAGAACACTTGATGTATGCCTTGCATGTGCTTATCTGTGGTGACAATGCGATATCATGTGATCCACTTGATGTATGTTTTGGTGATCAACTTGCGGGTTCCGCTCGTGAACTTATGCATAGGGGTTGGCACACGTTTTCGTCTTGATTCTCCGGTAGAAACTTCGGGGCACTCTTTGAAGTTCTACTAGATCATTGATGGCGCGCGTTGCCGCTCCTGTCCATTTTTACGATAGAATGGTAGTCATTTTCACTCATATATATATATATATATATATAGGTATGAAATATGTATGTTTATTTTATCCATCCTAGAAGAACATGCTACTTATTTCCATAAGAGGCTATATCTCCATGTTCATATTAGGCTTGTGTGTCCCAGCAAATCTAAAAGAAAAGATTGGAAATCAAAAGTATTTCAGATTACAATGAAGAAAAACCGTGTTCCTCAAATCATGGTACAACCAATCCACGATTTATAGCATAAGAAAACATGTCTACATATACAACAACACATCATTTATGTGCACACCAAACAAAAACTACAAATCAAAACACATAAATCGACAAAACAAGAACCTGAGTATGTGGTACTCACCAAAGCTCCACAAATAGATATCGAGGTCTTATGAACTATAGTACTGTTTTTTGGGCGGTGTAGAAAGCCCTTGTCATTTTCATTGAAGAATGGAGGGAGTACTATACATCATTTCATGAACCATGCTTTGCTTTCTTCTGGTATGTCTTTGCAATGGCGTTGTGTCTTAAGGTGTACTTGCTCATATTTGCAGTTGAAGAATTCAATCTGATCTACAGTAAGAAAAGGTTTCTTAATCTCAATATCCAATGTGAGTAGGTTAATGTGAAACAATCTTTGTGTTACATGTCAAACAACTTACAATTTCTTATATGGAAGTATGTAGGATCGGAAGTATGTCTAGAGGGGGGTGATTAGACTACTTGACCAAATAAAAACTTAACCTTTTCCCAATTTTAGTTCTTGGCAGATTTTAGCAACTTTAGGACAAGTCAAGCAATCATCACACAATTCAAGCAAGCATGCAAAGAGTATATAGGCAGCGGAAAGTAAAGCATGCAACTTGCAAGAATGTAAAGGGAAGGGTTTGGAGAATTCAAACGCTATTGGAGACACAGATGTTTTTCCCGTGGTTCGGATAGGTGGTGCTATCCTACATCCACGTTAGTGGAGACTTCAACCCACCAAGGGTAACGTTTGCGCGAGTCCACGGAGGGCTCCACCCACGAAGGGTCCACGAAGTAGCAACCTTGTCTATCCCACCATGGCCATCGCCCACGAAGGACTTGCCTCACTAGCAGTAGATCTTCACGAAGTAGGCGATCTCCTGGCCCTTACAAACTCCTTGGTTCAACTCCACAATCTTGTCGGAGGCTCCCAAGTGACACCTAGCCAATCTAGGAGACACCACTCTCCAAGAAGTAACAAATGGTGTGTTGATGATGAACTCCTTGCTCTTGTGCTTCAAATGATAGTCTCCCCAACACTCAACTCTCTCTCACAGGATTTGGATTTGGTGGAAAGAAGATTTGAGTGGAAAGCAACTTGGGGAAGGCTAGAGATCAAGATTCATATGGTAGGAATGGAATATCTTGGTCTCAACACATGAGTAGGTGGTTC
Organism: Aegilops umbellulata; assembly: GCA_032464435.1. Classification (NCBI taxonomy): domain Eukaryota; kingdom Viridiplantae; phylum Streptophyta; class Magnoliopsida; order Poales; family Poaceae; genus Aegilops; species Aegilops umbellulata. The sequence continues at coordinate 239,809,889 of CP136057.1, forward strand.
TCTCTCAGAACATATTAGTTGGAAGTGTAGATGTGCTCTGATGGCTCTCTCCACGAATGAATAGGAGGTAGAGGGGTATATATAGCCTCCACTTAAAATCCAACCCTTACACACAATTTACCAATCTCGGTGGGACCGAATCAACAAACTCGGTCGGACCGAAAAGGTAAACCTAGTGACCATTAGAGTTTTTCGGTGGGACTGACATGCATCTCGGTAGGACCGATATGGTTAGGGTTTGGGCATAACGTAATCTCGGTGAGACCGATTACACAAACTCGGTGAGACCGATTTGGTAATTAGCTAACCAGAGAGTTGGTCAGGCAAACTCGGTGGGACCGATTTGCTCTTTCGGTGAGACCGAAAAGTTACAAAAGGGAAACAGAGAGTTTGCATTGCAATCTCGGTGGGACCGATCCGCTCTTTCGGTGAGACCGAAAAGTTACGAAAAAGAATTAGAGAGATTGAAATCCCATCTCGGTGAGACCGAGATCCCTATCGGTGAAACCGATTTGCTAGGGTTTTGGCAGTGGCTTATGACATATGAAGACTCGGTGGCGCCGGATAGAAAGAATCGGTATTACCGAGTTTGGCTTAGGGTTTAGGTCATATTTGGATATGGGAAAGTAGTTGAGGATTTTGGAACATATCATTAAGCACATAAGGCAAAGAGCTCATTAAGCAACACCTCATCCCTCCTTGATAGTATTGGCTTTTCCTATGGACTCAATGTGATCTTGGATCACTAAAATGTAAAATGAAGAGTCTTGAGCTTTTGAGCTTGAGCCAATCCTTTGTCCTTAGTATTTTGAGGGTTTCACTTTCACCATTCATGCCATGCCAATCATTGAGCTTTCCTGAAATAGTTATCTTGGAATATCATTAGCTCAATGAGCTATATGTTGTTATGAATTACCAAAACCACCTTGGGATAGTTGCACTTTCAATCTCCCCCTTTTTGGTAATTGATGACAACATATAGATCAAAGCTTCGACAAATGATAATAAGAATGAATTACATCGTCGCTTTGAGAAGTATGTGATAAGTAAGAGCTCCCCCTAAATTTGTGCATATTTAAAATTTGCTTTGGACTGCAAATGCACAAGAAGTTAGAATTATGGGTTACTCTTCCATGTCACATACATCTTGGTGGAGCGCTCAAAATGATTAATAATGAAATACATGCACTCATCACCAAGGCAAAGTGAATGATCACATAAGATAGATAAGATATATCAAGCATGCATAAGTGTAGCTTATGATCAAACACATGATCATCAATGTCTCACAAGCATATCAAAGTATCTCAACCAAAAGCAAACATTGTTTTAAGGACCACCAAATAAAAGCAAGAGAGAATAAAAGCAACACTCTCTCTCGAAGCCTATGATCTATACATTTTTCTCCCCCTTTGGCAACAAGTTACCGAAAAGTTCCTAGAAAATGCATAGTGCTAGATCGACACTCAGGCTTGATCTTCAGGTGGTGGTGGAGTCTGGATCACTCCAAGGACGAAGGCTTCCGTAGATGCTGTTGGAGTTGGAGCTGAAGTGGATGCTGGAGCAGGTTGGGTTGGTGTTGCGGCTGGTGCTGAGGCGGTTGCTCTTGTGTCAGGAACTGGCACTGCAGACGACCTTGGACCTTGTGGCACTCTGGCAAATGCATGTGTGGTTGTCTTCCCTCTCCTCTCCTGCATGTCATCTTGGAGTTGCTCTACTGCAGTCTGAATCTCTGTCACCTTGATATCCAAGTAATAGAACTTCTGTTCTACGATTCTCTCTAAGCTTGCCTGGTTCTGAGTTAGGTTGGCCAAACCTTTCTCAATCCGCAGGGTGGATGCAATCAGGTAACTAAGCTGCTCTTGCTTGGTTTTCAAGAAGTATTCAGATGCCTCCTCTTGAGTTGGCATCCTTGCAGCTTTCTCCTTCCTTGCCTTCTCCTTCTGTGCTTGTGCATGGGCTGAAGATGGTTCATCTTTGCTCATCACAACCTCATTGTCTTCAAAATCAGGATGAATAGGCAGATGTTCCTTATCCAAAAGATATATGCCAGTGCCCATCTTGGAGTTGATCAGTTCCTGGATCTGAGGGGCATATCCACAGCTCCTCTTCTGGTCTGCTGCAGTCCTCTTGATTGTTTCTATCATAAGGCTCATGACTTTGAACTTCTGAGGCACATCAAAGATATGAAGCAAATTGATTGCATGGCCTCTGATCATCTTGTGATCACCTGACTTGGGCAACGGAGTGTGCCTTAAGATCCAATTGATGGTTGGCAATCCTGACAGAAGATAGTGTACAGATCCATACTTGAAAGTTTCAAGTGCCTTGGCAAGGATCTCTTTGTACATGTTGATCATGGAGTTGTGGTCCATCTTCTTCTTGGAATAGACATCCAAGTCATCTTCATTTTCCTTTGGGGCATTGATCAACTTTGCCCATTCCTCAACAGTTGAGTGGTACCTTGTATCTTCAGACATCCATGTGATCCTTCCATCTGGGTAAAAGTGTGTTGTGGAGTAGAACTGCATGATAAGTTCCTCATTCCACTTTGTGAGCTTTTGCCCAACAAAGTCTGCTACTCCACACGCCTTAAAGCTGTCCTGCACTCCAGGGTAGTGCTCTTCGTTGTCCTTGATGTATTGCCAATCGACCCATCTCATGTCACATACAATGGGCTTCTGGTCTAACAAGACTGTCTCATAGAAGTCCTGCTGTTCCTCAGTATGGAACCTGTAGTCTACAGCAGTCCTTCTCCTGGTAGCATAGGGATCCTCTGCTCTCCATTTTCTCAATCCAGAGTCTCTCCTGATTTTCATATCCTCAGCCACAGGATGAGCATCATTGTGGTCTGGGATCTTGGGCTTCAACTTTCTCAGCACTTGGCCTTCCTCTTCTTCTGCAGGTTCAGGCACTGGGGCCTTGTTTTTCTCAGCAGCTGGGATGCTCCTAGTATTCCTCTTTGGTTTTGGCTTTGGAGCTGGCTTGGCCTTGGAAGCAGACTTGGGGGCTTCCTTTGGCTTAGATGCAGCTTCTCCTGATCTAATGGCATCACCCATCAGCTTGGGTGCCTTAGGTGCTGGTGCAGCACCTTCCTCTTCTTCTTCTTCTTCATCAGAAGAATCTTTCCTCATAGAGGGCTTGCCAATAACTCTAGCAGTGACAGTTCTTGCTCTCTTCTTTTTCTTGCCCTGGCCATCATCTTCTTCTTCAGATTCCATAGTGAGCTTCATAGTTTCCTCAGGCACAGCCTTCCTTGGCTTGAAGGTTGGAACTCTTCTAGCAGGTGCCTTTTTGTGCATGCCTGGCTTGATGGCTGCAGCTGAGCCATATTCTTTCTTCAGCACAACTCTCTTGGAAGTTGCCTCTTCCTCTGCCACATAATCTTCATCCTCTGAGTCTGAAGTTCTCTTCTTTCTCTGTCTTGTGGCAGCTTTTGGCAGATTGCTAGGGGTGCTCCTGCTGCCATCATCTGAGGAACTAGAGGGACTAGTGCCCTCACTCATGTGCACAAGCTGCTCTGACTGATTCTGACAATCACTTTGATCTGACATGATGAACAAGTTGACTGCTGACTGCTGACCCCTGTGAATAGTTTATAGATGAGGTAGAGTGGATGAGCATCACAAAATGCAGAGATTTTTTCAAAAAGAATGATTCAAAAACTTAGTTTTAGTTTCCCACAGAAAGCATCTCGGATCTACCGATTTTTAAACTCGGTGATACCGAAGCAGTTTTTGGAACCTAGAGGGGAGTATGTCTAGAGGGGAGTGATTAGACTACTTGACCAAATAAAAACTTAACCTTTTCCCAATTTTAGTTCTTGGCAGATTTTAGCAACTTTAGGACAAGTCAAGCAATCATCACACAATTCAAGCAAGCATGCAAAGAGTATATAGGCAGCAGAAAGTAAAGCATGCAACTTGCAAGAATGTAAAGGGAAGGGTTTGGAGAATTCAAACGCTATTGGAGACACGGATGTTTTTCCCTTGGTTCGGATAGGTGGTGCTATCCTACATCCACGTTAGTGGAGACTTCAACCCACGAAGGGTAACGGTTGCGCGAGTCCACAGAGGGCTCCACCCACGAAGGGTCCACGAAGTAGCAACCTTGTCTATCCCACCATGGCCATCGCCCACGAAGGACTTGCCTCACTAGAGGTAGATCTTCACGAAGTAGGCGATCTCCTTGCCCTTACAAACTCCTTGGTTCAACTCCACAATCTTGTTGGAGGCTCCCAAGTGACACCTAGCCAATCTAGGAGACACCACTCTCCAAGAAGTAACAAATGGTGTGTTGATGATGAACTCCTTGCTCTTGTGCTTCAAATGATAGTCTCCCCAACACTCAACTCTCTCTCACAGGATTTGGATTTGGTGGAAAGAAGATTTGAGTGGAAAGCAACTTGGGGAAGGCTAGAGATCAAGATTCATATGGTAGGAATGGAATATCTTGGTCTCAACACATGAGTAGGTGGTTCTCTCTCAGAACAAATGAGTTGGAAGTGTAGATGTGTTCTGATGGCTCTCTCCACGAATGAAGAGGAGGTGGAGGGGTATATATAGCCTCCACTTAAAATCCAACCATTACACACAATTTACCAATCTCGGTGAGACCGAATCAACAAACTCGGACCGAAAAGGTAAACCTAGTGACCGTTAGAGTTTTTCGATGGGACTGACATGCATCTCGGTAGGACCGATATGGTTAGGGTTTGGGCATAATGTAATCTCGGTGAGACCGATTACACAAACTTGGTGAGACCGATTTGGTAATTAGCTAACCAAAGAGTTGGTCAGGCAAACTCGGTGGGACCGATTTGCTCTTTCGGTGAGACCGAAAAGTTACAAAAGGAAAACAGAGAGTTTGCATTGCAATCTCGGTGGGACCGATCCGCTCTTTCAGTGAGACCAAAAAGTTACGAAAAGGAAACAGAGAGATTGCAATCCCATCTCGGTAAGACCGAGATCCCTATCGGTGAAACCGATTTGCTAGGGTTTTGGCAGTGGCTTATGACATATGAAGACTCGGTGGCGCCGGATAGAAAGAATCGGTATTATCGAGTTTGGCTTAGGGTTTAGGTCATATGTGGATATGGGAAATTAGTTGAGGATTTTGGAGCATATCATTAAGCACATAAGGCAAAGAGCTCATTAAGCAACACCTCATCCCTCCTTGATAGTATTGGCTTTTCCTATGGACTCAATGTGATCTTGGATCACTAAAATGTAAAATGAAGAGTCTTGAGCTTTTGAGCTTGAGCCAATCCTTTGTCCTTAGTATTTTGAGGGTTCCACTTTCACCATTCATGCCATGCCAATCATTGAGCTTTCCTGAAATAGTTATCTTGGAATATCATTAGCTCAATGAGCTATATGTTGTTATGAATTACCAAAACCACCTAGGGATAGTTGCACTTTCAAAGTATCAACAAAGTGATTAATAGTAAGGTAGATCAATCGAGGAAATTACTAAATGGGTAGTCTCCTAAGAAAAGCAGATATAATTGCTCCCTATTAAGCAACAACATATTGATGAAGCAAACAACCACACTACCCAAGGAGGGGGTTTCCTAATTTAAGTAAGAGAACACCATCTATCAATTGAGAATCCTAAATTGAGTATGATTATGGTACTGTCCTTACTATATCTTTAAACTTGTGAACATAAAACATGTGTGTCAAATGAGAAAGCTAAAACTTGTGAACATAAATTGGTATGTCTTTGCAGTGGCATTGTGTCCCCGTGCATGTGCATGCATGTATATGTGTCCATGATAATTACGATACGCCCCACATGCTAATGGTGGAGCAATTTAGGCACCTGCTTTAAAACATATAAGAATATATTGAGATATAGTTCACAAAAAAAGTTAAGATAAATGACCACCAGCATAGTCATGTTGCTTCACTTCTTCTGAATGAAGTTTACCCAATTTTATAACCGAGATATACCTAAAGTAAATGGTGAAGAAGATCGCAAACCAACCACTTGATACTACGTAAAAACTTGAGTATCTTTTGATAAAAAAAAGTATTAGTGTGCAAGCTGCCCCCTCACCAGAATCTAGCTAGCCTCAAGCACCCAACAAAATTGTGCAAGCTGAAAATAAGCTCCAGAACACCTAATGTGGTGGCATTTATGCAATAGATACCGACTTGTTTATACATTCAAATGGTCATCCTTGGACCTAATTTAAAACGAGAATTTGTATATATTGAATTAGGAATCTGTCCATCAATGCAATTATCCATATTTCATTTAAAAGCATCACAACCAGGCAACGAGCACAGGATAAAAGAGGCTTAATCACCATTTTACCCTCATCTATTATTTTACATGAGATATTCTCACAAGCAGGTAAAATAAGCAACCTCAAACTATAGGGAAATCTCACATTATCTGTGTGCGTAATAGGTATGTACCGGGGGGGGGGGTATGGGCATGGCAGCAGACTATGCAATCAGTGGCAACAATAATGGCAATATCCCGCGCTCCAACTCGTAGCCTCTACCTTCCGCAATTCATGGATCCCCTCATTGATTATTGTATGACTCGATTCAGCATATGAAGATACATGTAGTTCGAATGAGAAACACTCATGGATCCCCTCATCGATTATTATATGACTCGATTCAGCATATGAAGATACATGTAGTTCAAATGAGAAACACTCATGGATCCCCTCACCGATTGCTTTTTTTTATCAGAAACACATGCAGTAATTAGTACCCTTGACATCAACTAAACAACGAAATGTGTACGAGCCTATTTTATTGGTAGTCAAAATATCTTACAGAGATGACTAAAAATGAAATTCTAGTGATCTATTTACAGAACACATAGTTTGTCTTGATTGGGATCATGCCACTTCGGAGCAGAATTAAGAATTTCAACTTTCCTGTCATGATAAGATAGTAAATAAGCAATAATATTAGCAATAAAATAAAAAAACAATACAAATGATCCAGTGGAAAAAATTAAATCAAGCTTCATAGCACAGAGGGATGGAGATGACCAAACAATGTATAGATTGGTTGCTGCAAAGGAAACATATAATCAACAACTTTGCAATCAATAAAAATTGCAAAACAGTTACACATATCCATAACACACGCTGCCTTCCATCAATAGCAAGAACCAAAGAGCAAGATCTAAGAAAAAACGCATATGGGGGAGGTGGTGGGGCGCTCACCTTGTTGCTGCTGGCTTGTGTGTAGATTGGACGGAGGAAAAAGCTGCAGGCTTCGGAGGAGAACAACGGGTCATGGAGATCAATCAATCATGACCCAGCATCACTTCCTTCACGGAGAACCCAGCAGCGGAGGCGCCGTCCGCCGGCTCAATCAATCATCGTTCATGATTAAACTTCATGGTTGTTGACCGCCACACCCCATCAGGCCACGCCGCTGGCGTCCGTGCACCATCCGGTGGCGGCGCTCGCCTCCGTGCAGTCGAACGCCGTTCGTGCAACCGAATGGACCATCGAGGGGCTGTCCAACTTGTCCATGCACACCCAGCGCAGCCGCCGTTGCAATACAATACCCCACCTCGGTCAACCATGGTCCGGCGACGCAAGCGAAAGAGACCAGGTCGCGACCGTCTGCCTTTTTAGGGTTCTATACGCTTGCGTTGCGTTGTTGGACAGGATGCTAATACAGGCTGCTAGTAGGCCCAATCGAACGTAAGACACCGAAAAAAGCTACCGGAGCAGCAGCCCAAAAAGGCCAGCCCAGCCTAACGCGTGAGTCAGCCTGCACACGAGATTAAGGTGGGACTAACAACAAATCCGAGGGCCAAAGACGATTAAAAGTGACGATCCAACGATTAGAAATGTTGATGGTCTGAAAGGGCTAGGAGGGTGCTCAGTTTTAATGTATCTAAATGTGTTGGTTGAATAGATGAATCTGAGATTGTTTGATGCATATCGTATAATCATACCTACGGATACTTGAGGTGACATTGGAGTATCTAGGTGACATTAGGGTTTTGGTTGATGTACGTCTTAATGTGTTTTTCTAGTACGAACTCTATGATAGATTGATCCAAAAGAATAACTTTGAGGTGGTTTCGTACCCTACCATAATCTCTTCGTTTGTTCTCCGCTATTACTGACTTTGGAGTGACTCTTTGTTGCATGTTAAGGGATAATTATATGATCCAATTATGTTATTATTGTTGAGAGAACTTGCACTAGTGAAAGTATGAACCCTAGGCCTTGTTTCGTAGCATTGCAATACCGTTTACGCTCACTTTTATCACTTGCTACCTTGCTGTTTTTTTATTTTCAGATTACAAAAACCTATATCTACCATCCATATTGCACTTGTATCACCATCTCTTCGGTGAACTAGTGCACCTATACAATTTACCATTGTATTGGGTGTGTTCGGGACACAATAGACTCTTTGTTATTTGGTTGCAGGGTTGTTTCAGAGAGACCATCTTCAACCTATGCCTCCCACGGATTTAGAAACCTTAGGTCATCCACTTGAGGGAAATTTGGTACTGTCCTACAAACCTCTGCACTTGGAGGCCCAAAAACGTCTACAAGAAGAAGGTTGTGTAGTAGACATCAGTTGCCAGCTGCGTGGTGAGCCTCTCTGCGACATCGATGAGGCGGCTGATCCGGAGGTTTGCGCTCTTCGTGTAATCCTTGTGTTCGGCGGCGTCATTGCTCCGCAGCCGTTTCTTGTCCTCCAGGGGCTTGGTCAGGGTCTCCTCATGAGCTCCGTCCTCCGAAAGCTTCCCCTCCAAGCCGTCTAGTTTCAGCTTAATGTCATTGATGGAGTCGTTGGCCTCGGAGAGCAGCTTGGCCTTGTTAGAGACTATGGCCTGGGCATCCGCCAAAGCGCGTTTGGCCGTGTCCCTCTCCTCCGTCAGCTCCAAGACCACTTTGTTCAGCCCATCCTGCTCCAGCTCCAGCTTCTCCACTTCGCCGGCGTGAACCCGAGCTCGAGCATCGAGCTCGTCCTTGTGCCTCTGCGACAGCTCCTGGGTCCACTGCGCGACGAGCTTCTCGACCTCCTCATCCTTGCCATGGAGTGTGGCGGCGAGCGCCTCCTCACGGGAGGCAAGGTCCTCCTCCTGGGAGTTCAGCAGAGCCTGGTGCTGTTGCCAAGTGGCCTCGTCCTAGGCGTCCTGCTCCTTCGCCACCTCCTAGGCCTTCTCGATGTCAGCTTGCTTCAGGATGAGATCCCATTTGCGCTCAGCCAACTCGCCATGGGCTGCCTTCAGTTCTTCTCGAGCCTTGCGGAACCAAGCCTGCGTCTGAGTGACGCGCTCCTCAAGATCCGCGTTCGCCTTGTCCGCTGCCGCCATCCTAGACTTCGCCTTGTCTAGGCGGGCACGATGGAGCGCTTGGAGCTTCTGGAAGTTGACGCTCATGGCCCGGAGAAGCTGCTTCTCTTGGGAACCGCCACCGCTAGCGCTCGGTTCATCAACAACCTGGAGCCTGGCGGTGGCGAGCGCCTCGTCATCGAACACCTCTCCCTCGGCGGGCGCCCTGGTGCTCGTCGTCCCTGGGAGGTTGACGAATAGGTCATCGCCCACCTTCAAGTACTTGCCGGGGATAGGGGCTATAGGGGAGGAAGGTTGGTCATCAGCCACCTCCTCCCCGGCAGGCCCCTTCCCGGCCTCCTCCGCAGCAGCCTTGCTGGCCTCTTCGGCAGCGGCCTTGCCGGCCTCCTCAGCGGCAGTCTTGGCGGCCTCCTCGACAACAATCTTGTCGGCCTCAGCCTCGGCGTCCTTGCCGATCTCCTTGATGATGGTATCAATATCCTCCTGGTCTGCCGAGGGAGGGTCTGGATTCCAAGATGGAGAATGAGATGAGGCCAAAATCAAGGTTCAGAAAAAATACAGGGACAGGAGGCAGGCCACGCACCCGTGCCAAGCTGGGAAGAAGTGCTTCCCTCCCCGCCAATGTTCGTTGCCTGGATGGAGCCACTGCCACCCAAGTGCACCTCCTCCTCCGTGCATGTGGGCTCGGTGCTTGGTGCCCTTGTCGGGGACGCCCCTCTGGGCGGCGTGGTCGACGGGAGCGGCGTGTTGGGGGTGGCCCATAGTGGCTCCTCCTGCTGCCGCTCTCCTCCTATGAACCCGGCAATGTCAGCACCAAGGGATCGTGCCCCAACACACACCGACGGGAAGTGAGTGGTGAACTCACGCTGGGGGATGAAGCGGGGGCTGTGTCGAGGGCTGTCGTCCGGGCTGATCCCCACTAACTCCGGCATGCGGAGTGCTCGCCGGGGGCTTGTTGCCCGTCGAGGCCCTGGCCCTCTTTGCCACACTCTGGGCCAACATCTCAGTGTCCCTATGAGGATAACGTCAAGTTAAAGGAAGATAGCCCAGGCGTGGGGTTAGGGGATGATGGAGGGCGAAGTGCTTACTCATCCTCCACCTTCTCTTCTACTAGCCTTCTCTTCTTCTTCAGGCTGAAGGATCCGAGGTAAAAATTAACCTCTGGGGTGCCATCTGAAGGAGGAGGAGGGGATGGGGTCCGGTGCCGCTTGGACGAGGAGGAAGCGACTGCCGTTTTCTTCGCTACCGCGCCTTTACCGCCTTCTTCGTTGTCGCGGCCTTTGTCGCCGCGGCCCTCGTCTGGTGCACGGACTGCTCCTGGACCTGTTGCCGCTGCACGGTCCTGCCGGGCCAGACCGGCTCGGCGGAGCTAGCCCGCTGCAGGACATGCCTCTTCCCTGTGGCCGAGGGGTCATTAGCCTCGGCCTCTTCTTCGGCTGACTCCTCGACCATGTCTTCAACAAGGGGGCCCCGGCGCCGACGCTTCTGGCCTCCCCAGCAGACTCCACCCATCCGGCGAGCTCTTTCTCCTCCGCGGCCGTGTCAGCCTCGTCCTCCATGGTGCCGGCGCTGCCATCCTCCTTGGCGAGCGCCGCATCCGCCGCCCTGGTGGCGATGTAGTCCAGCTCCTCCTTGGTGGTGTCACGGATGAGCAGCGGCTCTGTCAGATTTTGGTTTCCGGCAAAACCCTTGAGGTTCGAACACTAGGGTGCGCACGAAGATTTCCCCCTACCTAATCACGCCCTCAACCTCGCCGCAATCTCAAAGCCTAGCTCGACGAACTCGCAACACAAGAGACAAGAGATTTATACTGGTTCGGGCCACCGTTGTGGTGTAATACCCTACTCCAGTGTGGTGTGGTGGATTGCCTCTCGGGCTGAGGATGAATAGTACAAGGGGAAGAACAACCTCTTGAGGTGAGGTGTTCTTGTGCTTGGTGAGTGTGAGGATGATCTGAATCAGTTTTTCCCTACTGTGGTGGCTAGTCCTATTTATAGAGCTAGTGGTCCTCTCCCCAAATATTGAGCAGGAAGGGAGCCAACAACGCCAATTTCAAGGGAGACAGCTTGTACAAGCTATCCTGACTAAAGGTGGTCTTCGCTTGCCAAAGGCTCTGGTGGTGACGCCATCTTGGGCTCCACGGTGACCTCCGTCCTGCCATCCTGCTGGTCTTGGTCTCGTTGCACCAATATGGAAACCTTTTCCTGGCGCCTCGGTACTCCTCGCCTGCGCTTGCCTCCTTAGCACCAGAGAGGAAACAAGGACACTGTGCGTGCTGGCACCCGCCTGTTCTTGGTCGTCATGGCTGACGTCGTAGGAACCTCGGAAGGTTCACCTTGCCTCGATCTCTCCGCCCCTCATGAGCCAGCCTGGTGAGGCTGCTCCCGAGAAGGTCTTGTGTCGTCCGCCTCACGAGGCTTGGTCTCTCACGAGGGTCCTAAGTGTTAGCTAGTGAAGACGCTTCATACTAGGCCGCGAGCGAGCCACGCCGTGGGCCGCAGGCAGGCATGTCTGGGGACCCCCATTCCCAGAACACCGACAGTAGCCCCCGGGTCCAAGGCGCGCTCGGACTTGGCTTCGAGGCGAAGCAAAAGGGCAAGTGCGGAGCGCCGCAGGCCCCAACAGCCTGCGGCCTTGGTCGACGCGTGGCGACTAATTGGGCGTGGGCGGCCCGCTTCCTCATGCAGCATTGAAATCGACCGGGCCAGGCGGCCATGGCATCCTACACAGTTATTCCCCCACTGCTGGCAACATATTCCCCAACTTCTCCGCTTCCTCGTACCACTACTTCCTCTTCCAGTCCGACTCGAGCTCAGTCCTCTCAATCGCCATGGCGCCGAACCAAACAGAGAAAGGGAAGAAGCCCCTGTCCTCAGCCAGCCCACCTCCGGTCGTCCAACCCGCCGTCGGCCAATCGCGGGTGCTCAACCAGGAGGTCATGGATAAGGCCCGCCCTGCGCTCGCTAACAGGTTCAATGAATGGGGAGGGACTGTGGCCTGGCCTGGATCCTGAGCCACCATTGATAGGACGACCACCGAGGTCCAGTTCTTCGTTGACGCCCTGAGGGCTGGCCTGGTTCCTCCCTTCTCCGCCTTCTTCCATGTTGTGCTCTCCCATTACCAGATCCATATGCTGCACCTTGATCCCCAATCTGTCGCCCTTCTCACCATCTTCGCCTTCGTCTTCGAGGCCGTGGTGGGCATTGCACCTTCTGTGGCCCTCTTGCGCCATTTCTTCTCACTGCACCTGACCAACCCCCAGTGGTGCTGAGGGTGCCTGAGCTTCCAGGCCGTGGCGGCGACAGCCGGCTCGGGGATTGACTTTGACCTCCCGCCGTCTACAAGCGAGTTTCGGATGCGGATGATCCTTGCCGGAACTCCAAAACTCTTTCAAGACTTGATAGCTGATTAAGCAGTCACCTTTCTCATGGCAGTCACTTCCGACCATTTTGTAAACTTGTCGATGGCAACGAACAAGAATTCAAAGCCCCCGATTGCTCGGGGGAAGGGGCCGAGGATATCGAGCCCCCAGACCAAAAATGGCCATGATAGAGGGATTGTTTGAAGAGCTTGGGCAGGCAGGTGTGTTTTCTTGGAATGGAACTGGCAGGCTTCACATGTCGTGACGAGCTCGACCACATCTTGGAGGGCTGTGGGCCAATAGAATCCTTGGTGGAATGCTTTCCCAACTAATGCCCTTGATCCAATGTGGGAGCTGTGATGACACACAAGCATAGGGGATCTATCGTAGTCCTTTCGATAAGTAAGAGTGTCGAACCCAACGAGGAGCAGAAGGAAATGACAAGCGGTTTTCAGTAAGATATTCTCTGCAAGCACTCAAATTATCCGTAACAGATAGTTTTGTGATAAGGTAATTTGTAACGGGCAAGAAGTAATGAAAGTAAATAAGGTGCAGCAAGATGGCTCAATCCTTTTTGTAGCAAAGGACAAGCCTGGACAAACTCTTATATGAAGGAAAACGCTCCCAGGACACATGGGAAATATTGTCAAGCTAGTTTTCATCACGCTCATATGATTCACGTTCGTTACTTTGATAATATGATATGTGGGTGGACCAGTGCTTGGGTACTGCGCTTCCTTGGACAAGCATCCCACTTATGATTAACCCCTATTGCAAGCATCCGCAACTACAAAAGATGTATTAAGGTAAACTTAACCATAGCACGAAACATATGGATCCAAATCAGCCCCTTTCGAAACAACGCATAAACTAGGGTTTAAGCTTCTATCACTCTAGGAACCCAACATCTACTTATTACTTCCCAATGCCTTCCTCTAGGCCCAAACAATGGTGAAGTGTCATGTAGTCAATGTTCACATAACACCACTAGAGGAAAGACAACATACATCTCATCAAAATATCGAACGAATACCAAATTCACATGACTACTTATAGAAAGACTTCTCCCATGTCCTCAGGAACAAACGTAACTACTCACAAATCATATTCATGTTCATAATCAGAGAGGTATTAATATGCATAGAGGATCTGAACATATCATCTTCCACCAAATAACCCAACTAGCATCAACTACAAGGAGTAATCAACACTACTAGCAACCCACAGGTACCAATCTGAGGTTTTGGGACAAAGATTGGATACAAGAGATGAACTAGGATTTTAGAGGACATGGTGCTGGTGAAGATGTTGATGGAGATTGACCCCCTCCCACTGAGAGGATCGATGGTGATGATGGTGATGATGATTTCCCCCTCCCGGAGGGAAGTTTCCCCGATGGAACAGCTCCGCCGGAGCCGTAGATTGGTCCCGCCAAGGTTCCGCCTCGTGGCAGCGGTGTTTCATCTCGAAAGCTTCCTTCTGATTTTTTTCCAGGATGAAAGACTTCATATATCAGAAGATGGGCACCGGAGGCCTGCCAGGGGGCCCACGAGACAGGGGGCGCCCAGGGGGTAGAGTGCGCCCCACCCTCGTGGACAGGGTGTGGGCCCCCTTTGGTTGATTCTTTCGCCAGTATTTCTTATTAATTCCAAAATATGCCTCTCTTAAGTTTCATGACTTTTGGAGTTGTGTAGAATAGGTCTCTAATATTTCCTCCTTTTCCAGCCCAGAATTCCAGCTGCCGGCATTCTCCCTCTTCGTCTAAACCTTGTAAAATAAGAGAGAATAGGCATAAGTATGGTGACATAATGTGTAATAACAGCCCATAATGCAATAAATATTGATATAAAAACATGATGCCAAATGGACGTATCAACTCCCCCAAGCTTAGACCTCGCTTGTCCTTAAGCGGAAACCGATAACGAAAAATATGTCCACATGTTTAGAGATAGAGGTGTCGATAAAATAAAATACGGACATGAGGGCATCATGATCATTCTTATAATAGCAACATATATAAATATTGCCATATGATTTCTTATGCTCAAGTAATAATCTATTCACAATGTCAAGTATGAATCAGAAACTTCATTGAGAACTAACAAACTATCATCTCGGTCAATGAGGCAATTGCAATTTATCATAACATCAGAAAGAGTCAATATAAAGAGTTTTCAGCAAGTCCACATACTCAACTATCATTTAGTCTTTCAAAATTGCTAACACTAACGCGATACTTATGGTTATGGAGTTTTAATTGGACACAGAGAAAGATAGGGGCTTATAGTGTTGCCTCCCAACCTTTTACCTCAAGGGTAATGTCAACAATAATATTTCATGCTAACTTACATCCAATTGGATATATATATCAGGATCTTTCCAACACATGTGCTTTCCAAAGGATAAAATATAAAAAGGAAAGGTGAAGATCACCATGACTCTTGTACAGGGTATAAGACAAGAATAAAAGATAGGCGCTTCACAGAGGGAAGCAGATGTTGCCATGTGCTTTTATGGTTGGATGCACGAAATCTTAATGCAAAAGAACGCCACTTTGTATTGCCACTTGTGATATGGACCTTTATTATGCAGTCCGTCGCTTTTATTGCTTCCACTTCACAAGATCGTATAAAGCTTATTTTCTCCACACTAATAAATCAGACATATCTAGAGAGCAATTTTTATTGCATGCAACAATGACAACTTACTTGAAGGATCTTACTCAATCCATAGGTAGATATGGTGGACTCTCACGGCAAAACTGGGTTTAAGGATATTCGGAAGCACAAGTAGTATCTCTACTTGGTGCAAAGAATTTGGCCAGCATGAGGGGGAAAGGCAAGCTCAACATGTTGGATGATCCATGACAATATACATTATTTCAGATATAAGAAAACATAACCCATTATGTTGTCTTCCTTGTCCAACATCAACTCTTTAGCATGTCATATTTTAATGAGTGCTCACAATCATAAAAGATGTCCAAGATAGTATATTTATATGTGAAAACCTCTATTTCTTTATTACTTCCTATTAATTGCAACGATGACCAAAACTATGTTTGTCAACTCTCAGCAACTTTTATTCATCATACTCTTTAAATGTGAAGTCATTAATCTCCATAAGATCAATATGATCTCTTTATTTCTTTTTATTCTTTCATTTCCTTTTATTCCCTCACGATCATAGGAAGATAATCAAGCCCTCGACTCAAAACTAATATCTATTATATATAGCTCACGGACTCGATTACATAGAAGGATCATAAAGCAAAACTCAAAACTAAATCATACTAAAACTTTATTCTACTAGTTCAAGATATTACCAAAAGGATCGAACTAAGAAAAATGCTAAAGATAGGAGTGTGGTGGTGATACGATACCGGGGCACCTCCCCCAAGCTTGGCAGTTGCCAAGGGGAGTGCCCATACCCATGTGTTTATATCTCTTTCCTCGGGGGGGGGGGGTGATGGTGGAGTTGTTGATGATGTAGGCTTGTCGTCCATCTTCCAAGGCATAGGCTCACCATCGTAAAAGGATGATCAAGTCTCCGGGATCCTCAAATCTGCAGCCAAACTCATCCTCTTGAATCTATATTCATACTCACAGTTTTGGTTTTGCAGGTCATAAATCCGGGCTTGGAGGCGCTCAATTTTCTCGTGAAGCTTGAAGATGGCCTCCCCAATGTTCTTGGCATCCAGCTTGTGGTTGTTGGTGAACTCCGTGATTATTATATGATTGGCGTCGAGTCATGTTCCACCATCTCCTGGCACTTGAAAACTTGTTGCTCCATTGCCTCGAGCCTTGTCTCCACGCTTCTGGTCCTCCTTGGTCCCTCAACATCGCGGATGTGCAGCAACCCCTCACGCATCTCAATGGTTTGAGGATGTTGCAGCACTTCCACGAGGTAGGGTTTGATGACCTTCTCAAAGAACTTGTCCTTGGGGGCACTTGGAGACTTCATGGTGATCTAGATCTGTCAGAAAAACAGCTCGAAACAAAAGTAGAGGATATTTGCCTGGCACGATGGTCAAAACCTTTGGGAGATTATATAATGAATTTTTACTGACTAAAAGAAGTATCATGCAAGAAAACGGTGTCCGTAGAGCACACGAGGTGCCCACGAGGCAGGGGGCGCGCCCTCCACCCTCGTGGACGCCTCGTGTCCTTCCCGGACTACTTCTTATTTTCCTATTTTCTTAAATATTCCAAAACAGAGAAATATTGCCATTAGAACTGTTTTGTGGTCGGTTTACTTACCGTACCATATAAATATTCCTTTTCGGAGTCTGAAACATTCTGGAAGGTGTCCCTTATGTATTCCTCCGGGGTTACGGTTTCAATAACATTAGTCTCAACATTTAAATGATTACCTGAGATATAATGTTTGATTCTTTGACTGTTCACCACCTTCGGATTTGTGCCTTCGAGGTTGTTGATTTTTATGGCACCGGAACGATAGACCTCCTCGATAACGTAAGGCCCTTCCCATTTACAGAGGAGTTTTCCTGCAAAAAATCTTAAACGGGAGTAGTATAGCAAAACATAATCACCAACATTAAACTCACGCTTTTGTATCCTTTTGTCATGCCATCTTTTAACTTTTTCTTTAAACAGTTTGGCATTCTCATAGACATGGGTTCTCCATTCATCAAGTGATCTAATTTCAAATAGCCCCTTCTCACCGGCAAGTTTGAAATCATAATTGAGCTCTTTAATGGCCCAATATGCCTTATGTTCTAGTTCGAGAGGTAAGTGACATGCTTTTCCATAAACCATTTTATACGGAGACATACCCATAGGATTTTTATATGCAGTTCTATAGGCCCATAATGCATCATCAAGTTTCTTGGACCAATTCTTTCTAGATCTATTAACAATCTTTTGCAAAATTAATTTGAGCTCTCTATTAATAAGTTCTACTTGACCACTAGATTGTGGATGGTACGGAGCTGCAATTCTATGATTAACATCATGCTTAGCAAGCATTTTACGAAAGGCACCATGAATAAAATGTGAACCACCATCAGTCATTAAATATCTAGGGACTCCAAACCTCGGAAAAATAACTTCTTTAAGCATCTTAATAGAGGTGTTATGATCAGCACTACTAGTTGGAATAGCTTCTACCCACTTAGTAACGTAATCAACAGCAACTAAAATATGTGTATATCCATTAGAGGAAGGAAACGGTCCCATATAATCAAAGCCCCAAACATCAAATGGTTCAATAACAAGTGAATAGTTCATAGGCATTTCTTGACGTCTACTAATATTACCAATTCTTTGACATTCATCACAAGACAAGACAAACTTACGGGCATCCTTGAAGAGAGTAGGCTAATAAAAACCGGATTGCAATACCTTATGTGTAGTACTATCTCCAGCGTGGTGTCCTCCATAAGCCTCGGAGTGACACTTGCGTAGGCTCTGTTCATGTTCATGCTCAGGTACACAACGTCTAATAACACCATCTACTCCTTCTTTATAAAGGTGTGGGTCAACCCAGAAGTAATGTCTTAAATCATAGAAGAACTTTTTCTTTTGCTGGTATGTGAAACTAGGTGGTATAAATTTAGTAACATTGTAATTAGCATAATCAGCATACCATGGAGCAGTACGAGAAGCATTTATGACAGCTAATTGTTCATCAGGGAAGCTATCGTCAATAGGTAGTGGGTCATCAAGAACATTCTCTAACCTAGATAAGTTGTCTACAACGGGGTTCTCAGCTCCCTTTCTATCAATAATATGCAAATCAAATTCTTGCAGAAAGAGAACCCATCTAATAAGTCTAGGTTTAACATCTTTCTTTTCCGTAAGATATTTAATAGCAGCATGATCAGTGTGAACAGTTACTTTAGAATCAACAATATAATGTCGGAACTTATCACAAGCAAATACAACTGCTAAAATTATTTTTCAGTAGTAACATAATTTTTCTAGGCACTGTCTAGAGTTTTACTCGCATATTGAATAACATTTAATTTCTTACCAACTCTTTGTCCTAGAACAGCACCTACAGCATAATCACTAGCATCACACATAATTTCAAAGGGTAAATTCCAATCAGGTGGCTGAACTATAGGTGCAGAAATCAAGGCTTTCTTAAGTATTCAAATGCTTCTACACAATCATCATCAAAGGTAAAAGGGACATATTTTTGTAAGAGATTAGTCAAAGGCCTAGAAATTTTTGAGAAGTGTTTAATGAACCTCCAATAAAAACTTGCATGACCAAGGAAACTTCTTATACCTTTAATGTCCTTAGGACACGACATCTTTTCAATAACATCAACTTTAGCTTTATCGACTTCAATACCTCTTTCAGAAATTTTGTGTCCCAGGACAATACCTTCGTTAACCATAAAGTGGCACTTCTCCCAATTCAAGACAAGATTAGTTTCTTCACATCTGTGCAAAACTCAATCAAGGTTGCTCAAGCAATCATCAAAAGAAGTTCCATATACGGAAAAATCATCCATGAAAACCTCAACAATCTTTTAACAAAAATCAAAGAATATAGCCATCATGCATGTTTGAAAGTTAGCAGGTGCATTGCATAAACCAAAAGGCATGCGTCTATAAGAAAAGGTACCGAAAGGGCAAGTAAAAGTGGTCTTTTCTTGATCCTCTTTTGACACAGGTATTTGAGAGAAACCAGAATAACCATCTAGAAAGCAAAAATGCATATGTACTGATGATCTTTCTAGCATTTGATCAGTAAAAGGTAAAGGGTAATGATCCTTTTTAGTAGCTTTACTTAGTTTGCGGAAATCAATTACCATTCTATAACTTGTAATGATTCTTTGTGGGATCAATTCATCTTTATCATTATGGACAACAGTAATGCCTCCCTTCTTAGGGACACAATGGACAGGACTTACCCACTTACTATCAGCAACGGGATAAATTATACCTACCTCCAGAAGCTTTAGTATTTCTTTTCTTACCACTTATTTCATCTTAGGATTTAACCATCGTTCGTGATCAACAACCGGTTTAGCGTCTTTCTCCAATTTTATTTTGTGCTGACATGAAGTGGGACTAATGCCCTTAAGATCATCAAGAGTATATCCAATAGCAGCACGATGCTTCTTCGGAGTTTTCAATAATTTCTTTTCTTCATGCTCTGAAAGGTTAGCACTAATAATAACAGGATATATCTTTTTCTTATCAAGATAAGCATTTTAAGAGTATCAGGTAATGTTTAAGCTCAAACACGGGATCACCCTTGGGTGGAGGAGGATCCCCTAGGATTTCAACAGGCAAGTTGTGTTTCAAAATAGGTCCCTATTTAAAGAATACTTGATCTATTTCCCTTCTTTCATTCATAAACATATCATTTTCATGGTCGAGTAAATATTGTTCTAACGGATCATTAGGAGGCACGACAACAGAAGCAAGATCAATAATTTCATCTTTACTAGGCAATTCTTTATCATGGGGTTGTCTACGAAATTTAGCAAAATTACACTCATGAGACTGTTGGTGGGAACACCACCTATGGGGTCACTGGGATCCCTTCTACGGACGGTGGGTGCGAGGTTGTGCAAAGAGTAGGGGTCTAACAGGAAGCACACGGGTCGTTTACCCAGGTTCGGGCGGCGAAGATGCGTAATACCCTAGTCCTGCTTTGGTGGATGTATTGAGTGTTCTTGTGTTCTTGAGCTAGCTACAGGGTGCAACTTGCCCAAAAGAGTCGAATCCTCTCCTGGGTGCCTCGGGCCTCCTTTTATAGGCAAAAAGGGGTTGCCACAGTGGCACACAGGAGGTGGAAAGGTATACAGTTGATAATCCTATCCTCTGGGACCGTCGGACAAACACATTTAATGCGCTGCTGGTGTGTCCCCCTTGCTTTATCGGGGACGGCAAGGAAGCACGTCCCAGCTGTCGCTGCCTCGCCTGGCCTTGACACGCGTCTGAGCTGACGAGGCGTCGGGGCGCCACGTTGGCTGGCTGCTGGGCTGGCGCGGTGGTGGAGCCTTCACGAAGGGTTGCATGCCACCGCGCAGGTGCTCGCTGAGTCGTTGTAGAGACCGCCCGTCGCCACGTAGGTGCATGCCCAGCTGGTTGAGCTAGCAGCTGCTTGGGGGCGGCGGTGGAGTCTTGGCTGGCGCGGGCCTGGCTGTGGCCCCGCTGATGCCTTCGGCAAGGGTCTTGCCGGGGGCCCGGCAAGGGTCTTGCCGTGGCGTTGCAGGCGTCCCTGGCAAGGCGCTTGCCGGCGGTCTTGTGGATTTCCTTGGCTAGGATCCCGCCGAGGGTCGCCGTCTTCTGGTCCTCATCTGATCTCACATGTTTATGACCTTGACGAAGATCTACATGCCACCTCAGAGGCGCCTCCCGAGCCTTGGTTCCAATGTAGTTGGTGGTGTTGGGACCCATGGGCTCAAGGGTGGCTTGCTCTGCTGGCATCGGGCAGGTTGCCCCGGCAAGGCTCTTGCCGGGGCTGCGGAGGCTGCCTCGGCAAGGATCCTGCCAAGGGAGCCTACCTCGCCCTCTTGCTCTCATGTGTTCCTGGTCTTAGCGTTGCCTTGGTTGTCTTGTGCTTTGGCTTCTCTCCGGCTTCCCTCCTCTTCCCTGCTAAGTGTGGCCCCGGCGTGTGGCTCTGACTGCCCGTGCACAAGTAAAGGGGTCAAAAGGAGAGCCCCTACTTTTGTACACCGACAGGAGCCCCCGGGTCTGGGCCACACATAAGCACGGCGCGTTGTTAGGCCAGGCCCAGAACGGTGCGCGGGCAGGTGGGGTGGATTTTTACGGTAGTAACTATTTCGTCCCCTGCGCTTCCCCACGACCCACATTGAACGCGCGACATGGAGGGTCGTGTGTGATGTGGGGGTCATGTGTGGGACGGTTCCCGCATGCATGCGTCACATCGCAGTTAATGGGAAAAGAGGCGACCCGCGCCTTCCCCGTAAAAAGTAATAACTGCGGCCGCGCTGCTCATTTACCCTCCGTGCTTTCCCCAATCTCGGAACCGCCGTCCCCTTCTTCCTCCCTCTCAAGCTCTTTCCTTCGCTCGCCGCCGCCGCGCCTTCGCCATCCTTCATTCCTCACCTCCCGCAGCCGCCATGGCGCCCAAGACCAGTAGAGGCAAGGGAGTGGCCAGGGAGACCGGGGCGAATGAGCCGCCGGAGAGCGAGTTGGCGGTGTGGCGGACACAGTCCACCTATTTCCGCACGGCGGTCGACGTAATCCCCCTCCGGGACTACTTCAAGCACTTGTGGGGGTGCAAGATGGGGGGAGACTACGGGGCACCCGGCCACGCGCGTCATCCCTGCTGCCTTCGCCGAGGCCAGCCCGGATCGGTACCCGTTCTTCGTCGACTACTTTTCTTGCGGCCTTTGCCCCCCCCCTTCTCTGATTTCTTTAGCGACATCATGCACGCCTACGGCTTCCACCTTCTGGATTTTACCCCAAATGTCGTGGCATGCATGGCTCTTTTTGCGCACCTCTGTGAGGGCTTCGTCGGGGTGCATCCCAACATGGCGCTCTTCCGCCACTACTTCTTCCCTTGGATCCAAAAGGGGTAGCCATTTCCGGTTGCGTCGCCTGGATCCCAAGGTCCAAGGGGACATACCTGGACAGTGCCTAGAAGGAGAGGTGGGAAGAATGGCGGGGCCGGTGGTGCTGGATTGAGGAGAAGGATCCACCAGCATGCTGCGAGGTTCGCCAAGCACCGCCAGTTCGCCGAAGTGATTGGAGCGACGTTGATGATGACGACGCGAAGCTCACGGTCGCCACCACCAGGATTTTTCGCCTCACCGAGGCCAAGCTTACCCTCAAAATGATCGGGGCAGATTTCATCCACCGTCGAATTGTCCCGCTGCACAACAAGGGGAGGCTGGCCTAGCTCTTCACGAATGCGGCCTACATCATAAGATTGGATCCAACCAAGTACCTACATGAGTTAGATAACATGCAAGATGCAAATTTGTCCAAGACATAAGATAATCATCATAAGAGATATATCATGGATTAGTCATAAGCTCATGTCTTGCATGTATCCAATGGAGTTTCTACTCCAAGTTCGAAGCATCAATGATGTTCAGTTCACCTCTCAACCTGCAAAACACTTTCTGATCAAGTGGTTTAGTGAATATATCCGCTAATTTCTTATCGGTGCGAACATGCTTAAGATCAATGTCTCCCTTAGCAACATGATCTCGAATGAAATGATGACGAACTTCAATGTTCTTAGTTCGAGAATGTTGTACAGGATTATGACCAATTTTGATAGCACTTTCATTGTCACAAAGCAATGGAACATGTTTCACATAGATCCCATAATCTTTAATAGTTTGGGTCATCCAAAGTAATTGAGCACAACATGAACCAACGGCAATGTACTCCGCTTCAGCGGTGGACAAGGATACCAAGTTTTATTTCTTGGAGGACCAAGACACAAGAGATCTACCAAGAAATTGACAAGTACCCGAGGTGGACTTTCTATCAACCTTGTCTCCGGCATAATCCGAGTCGGAATAGCTAACAAGATCAAAAGAGGACCTCTTAGGATACCAAATGCCAAAATTTGGTGTATGGATTAAGTATCTCACTATCCTTTTCACAGCCTTAAGATGACATTCTTTAGGAGCAGCTTGATATTGTGCACACATGCACACACTTAGCATAATATCGGGACGTGAAGCACATAGGTATAACAATGAACCAATCATAGAGCGATAAACCTTTTGATCAACCAGTTCACCATCTTTGGTCAAATCGTTATGTCCACTAGTAGGCATGGGTGTAGGCATACCTTTGCATTCTTGCATATTGAACTTCTTGAATAAGTCCTTGGTGTACTTTGTTTGAGATACAAATGTACCTTCCTTAGTTTGCTTGATTTGCAAACCGAGAAAGAATTTGAGTTCACTCATCATAGACATCTCAAACTTCTTTGACATTAGCTTTCCAAACTTTTCACTAAAAAGAGGGTTAGTTGAACCAAATATGATATCATCAACATAACTTTGGCATACAAATAGTTCTCCATTAACTCTTTTAGTAAAAAGTGTGGAATCAATTTTTCCAATTTCAAAACCACTTGCAATAAGGAACTTGGTCAAGCATTTATACCATGCTCTAGGAGCTTGTTTTAGACCATAAAGAGCTTTATGAAGTTTGTAAACATGATTTGGCTTCTTAGGATTGACAAAGCCGGGAGGTTGTTTGACATAAACTTCTCCTCTATTTCACCATTTAGAAAAGCACTTTTAATGTCCATTTGGTACAAGGTGATATTATGGTGATTAGCATAGGCAAGTAAGATGCGAATGGACTCAAGTCTAGCAACGGGAGCATATGTCTCACCATTGTCCATACCTTCGACTTGTGTGTACCCTTGGGCGACGAGACGGGCTTTGTTGCGAACCACATGTCCATCTTCATCTTGCTTGTTGCGAAACACCCATTTGGTACCAATGATGTTGTGGTTGTTGTTGGGCTTCTCAACCAATGTCCAAACTTGGTTTCTCTCAAAGTTGTGTAGCTCTTCATGCATAGCGTTTATCCAATCCGGATCGTCCAATGCTTCTTCGACCTTCATAGGTTCAATGCTAGAGATGAATGAATAGTTTTCACAAAAGTTAGCTATACGAGTTTTAGAGCGAGTGATTCTCCCGGTTTGAATATCATTGTAGATTTGCTCGACGGGATGATCTTTGGCAATTCTTTCTTGAACTCGTGAGAGCTTTTGCTTGGGTCTTCGTTGAACATCTTCTTCATCTTGTTCTTCTTCTTGGCCTTCTTCATTGTTGACGTTGTCGTTCTCTTGTCGTGGTGGAGAAGGAGGTTGTTGATGTTCGTCTTGATGCATTTCCTCGTCTTCTTCTTGGTGTGTCCCACTTGTGGATGCTTCCGTATCAATTCTTGGTTCACCTTGTCGTGAAGTAGAAGCTTCCACTTGGACGGACGAAGTACTCTCCTTCACCTCCGTTGGACGAACTTTGCCAATGGACAAGTCTTGGATTGCTTCTGAAGGGTCTTTGTCTCCTACATCAATTGGCAATTGCTCTACTTGCGAGCCGTTAGATTCATCAAACTTCACATCTACCGTCTCTTCAACCTTTCAGGTGAAGTTGTTGTAGACACGGTAAGTGTGAGAGTTTGAGCCATAACAAAGTAGGAAACCTTCATGAGATTTAGGAGCAAACTTTGAACGACGATGCTTATCAAGAATGTAGCACTTTGAGCCGAATACTCGAAAGTATCCAACTTGGGGTTTGTTACCGGTGAGGAGCTCGTATGCCGTCTTGCCGAGTAGCTTGTGAAGATACAAGCGATTTGTTGCATGACAAGCTGTCTCAACCGCTTCTGCCCAAAAGTGCTTCGGCGTCTTGTACTCATCAAGCATTGTTCTCGCCATTTCTATGAGCGTCCGGTTCTTCCTCTCAACAACTCCATTTTATTGAGGTGAGTACGTAGCCGAGAACTCGTGTGAAATCCCTTCTTCGTCAAGAAAGGTGTCCACATTTGCGTTCTTGAACTCCGTTCCGTTGTCACTGTGAACCTTCTTGATCTTCACTTCAAATTGATTTTGGGCCTTCCTAGCGAAGTTTTTGAAGATCTTTTGGACCTGCGATTTGTCATCAAGAAAGAACACCCACGTAAATCTTGAAAAACCATCAACTATAACTAGACCAAAAGAATTTCCACTGAGACTCTTGTAGGCGTTGGGACCAAAAAGATCCATATGAAGTAGCTCGAGTGGCCTCCTTGTAGTCATGATGTTCTTCACGGGATGCCTTCCTCCAACCTGTTTACCTGCTTGACAAGCACTGCAAAGTCTATCCTTATCAAATATGACATCGTTAACTCCAAGGATATGATTTCCTTTAATAAGCTTGTCAAGGTTTCTCCTGCCAACGTGACCTAGTCGTCTATGCCACAACCAACCTTTTGAGGATTTAGCAATAAAGCAAGTTTTAGGTTGAGCCTTTTTAGAGAAATCGACAATGTAAAGATCACCTCTACGTATACCGGTAAAGACCATTTTATGATTGTCTCGATGAAACACTTGGCAATCTACCTCAGTAAATAGGACATTCAAACCGAAATCAGCAAGTCTAGATACTGAAAGTAAGTTGTAGCCGAGAGATTCAACGAGCATGACATTTTGAATGGAGCTATCGTGTGAGATGGCCACCTTACCAAGGCCAACCACCTTACCCTTTGAATTATCACCAAAGGTGACATATTTTTGAGGGCCGGTATTTTCAGCAAGCTCACGGAACATCTCTTCGTCTCCGGTCATATGATCAGTACATCCACTGTCCAGAACCCATTCCTTTCCTCCTGACACATATCCCCAAAGATTTGCCATGAGACCAAAATGTCTCATTGCATCATCAAGATCGAAGTCACTATCATCATCCTCATCATAGTATCCATGTTCAACATGATCTTGTGACTCATCATTTCCTAGAGAGAGTAATTCGTTAGATAAATGATCATTAAAGTAGTCACTTTTATGAATTCTTATAGCTTCGGATATGATATCACTAATGATTCCAACATTTCCTTTAGCATGCATGAGATTAGTAAGCTCAAATAGACAATCACAAAAGTTAGGATCACTAGAGTTCATCTTACTCAAGGCAATAGATTTATGGAGAATTTCATCCAAATTTTTCAAGGAATAATCGGGAAATTGTTCCTTAAGAAATTTCCATATAGCATAGGCACAATTAAGAGTAGGTAAACTAGCAACCAAGTTTTTGGCAATCCTCTAATGATGAGCTCAACGGTTCTAAGATTGCGAATCATGTCAATATATTCATCTAGGGTGGGATGCATAGGATCAACATGAGGTGCACAAGGACTAGCAATATACTTGTTCAAATGATATTGATTGAAAATTACAAGCATCTCATTTTTCCACTCATGAAAATACTCTCCATCAAGAATAGCCACTCTATGTCTAAGACTCCCTAAAGTAGACACATCCATCTTCCTCCAATGGTGATTAAACCAAGGCAATGGAGACCAAAGCTCTGATACCACTTGTAGGACCTTGAAGTAGATGTGTCTAGAGGGGGGGGATTAGACACTTAGTGCTAAAGTTGCCGTTTTTAAACTATTTCAGTTTGAGTGGAGTTTTAGGCACAATTTCAACATACAAAATAAATATCAAGCAAGCATGCAAAGAGTAAATGAGCAGCGGAAAGTAAAGCATGCATCTTGCAAGAATGTAAAGGGAAGGGTTTGGAGAATTCAAACGCAATTGGAGACAAGGATGTTTTTCCCGTGGTTCAGATAGGTGGTGCTATCCTACATCCACGTTGATGGAGACTTCAACCCACGGATGGTAACGGTTGCGCGAGTCCACGGAGGGCTCCACCAACGAAGGGTCCACGAAGAAGCAAACTTGTCTATCCCATCATGGCCATCGCCCACGAAGGACTTGCCTCACTAGCGGTAGATCTTCATGAAGTAGGCGATCTCCTTGCCCTTACAAACTCCTCGGTTCAACTCCAGAATCTTGTAGGAGGCTCCCAAGTGACACCTAGCCAATCTAGGAGACACCACTCTCCAAGAAGTAACAAATGGTGTGTTGCTGATGAACTCCTTGCTCTTGTGCTTCAAATGATAGTATCCCCAACACTCAACTCTCTCTCACAGGATTTGGATTTGGTGGAAAGAAGATTTGAGTGGAAAGCAACTTGGGGAAGGCTAGAGATCAAGATTCATATGGTAGGAATGGAATATCTTGGCCTCAACACAAGGGTGGGTGGTTCTCTCTCAGAACATATGAGTTGGAAGTGTAGATGTGTTCTGATGGCTCTCTCCACGAGTGAAGAGGAGGTGGAGGGGTATATATAGCCTCCACACAAAATCCAACCGTTACACACAATTTCCCAATCTCGGTGGGACCGAATCAACAAACTCGGTCGGACCGAAATAGTAAACCTAGTGACTGTTAGAGATTTTCGGTGGGACTGACATGCAACTCGGTAGGACCGATATGGTTAGGGTTAGGGCATAACGTAATCTCGGTAAGACCGATTACTCAAACTCGGTGAGATCGATTTTGGTAATTAGCTAACCAGAGAGTTGGTTAGGCAAACTCGGTGGGACCAATTACTAAACTCGGTTGGACCGATTTTGGTAATAAGTTAACCAGAGAGTTTGCATTGTAATCTCGGTAGTACCGACTGCCTAAACTCGGTGAGACTGATTTTGGTAATGGACATACACAGTGAGATTACAATCCCATCTCGGTGAGATCGAGATCCCTATCGGTGAAACCGATTTGCTTAGGGTTTGGCAGTGGCTATGACAAGTGAAACTCGGTGGCGCCGGGTAGAAAGAATCGATAGGTCCGAGTTTGGCTTTGGGTTTAGGTCATATGTGGAAGTGGGAAGGTAGCTGAGGATTTTGGAGCATATCATTAAGCACATGAAGCAAAAGGCTCATTAAGCAACACCTCATCCCTCCTTGATAGTATTGGCTTTTCCTATGGACTCAATGTGATCTTGGATCACTAAAATGTAAAATGAATAGTCTTGAGCTTGAAGGTTTAGCCAATCCTTTGTCCTTAGCATCTTGAAGGAGTTCCCACATCCTTTAGTCCATGCCACTCCATTGTTGAACTTATCTGAAACATGCTAGATAGAAACGTTAGTCCAACAAGAGATATGTTGACATTAATTACCAAAACCACCTGGGGAGCACTTGTGCTTTCACCAGGTCCTGAAGTTGTCTAAGGAGAAGGACATGCTCAATGGCACCCTGATGGAGGCGTGGGGCGCGGCCCTCAGCAGGGCCGGGCAGCTTTCCGATGCAAACAACTCCATCAAAAACCTCAAGCTGAAGCTGGAGGGTCTCGAGGGGATGCTGTCGGAGGCCCAGGCCCGGGAGGGGACCCTGGCCAAGGACCCGGAGGCCGAGAGCAGCTTCAGAAGAGAGAGACCGCCAACCACAAAGACTTTGTGTAGGGTGAGAATCGCTGGATCGGGCGCCTCAAAGGCGTCGCCAGCAGGATCACCATGCAGCTGGCTACCATGGGGATGCCAAACGTGAGGTATACACCGGAGCGCAACGTGAGCCCCAACGACAAGCCGACCATATTCTTCGAGGGCGTCCACGGGGCCCTGGAGCAGTTCCACTACAATCGGGCGGCCTCCCTGGCCGATGAGGCCCGGAGGCTTTGCCGGGGTGCCATGACCAAGGTCCTCACCAAGGTGGCGCACTGGGACCCCAACCTCGACTTCGAAGCCGTGCTGGAGAGCTTGCCGGAGGATGCGGACCTCACGGTGCTCAAGGAGCGTATCAAGCCCATCATCAGACGCATCGACATAATCCAGAGGGTGGAGGGCCTGCGCCGGGACTAGGCAACCCGTTTCTGACTGCCGCTGCAGGTTCACGACCAAGACAATTTTTATCTTTAGTTAGAACTGCAGCAACACTTGATGTAATATAACTTTGTAGCACTTTTGATATGACACATGTTATCTTCCTGTTTGATCTTCCTTTGTACGTTCACCCTACGCTATCCGGGTAGGCTCGCCGGCGCGTAAACCCAGGGCGGCACCTTGAGGACGGATCCCCAATGGCCTGCCGGGTGTGCTTGCTGTCGAGCGAACCACCTTACCACTCTCAACGCGGATGCTCGAACTATCGAGCTTGACTCGAGTCAAAATCGAGAGCGTTGCCAATTGTGGAAGGCTACCCTGCCGCTCTCGACGCGACCGCTTGAGCTGTTGAGCGGACTCGAAACAGAACAAGGGCATTGCCAATTGCGGAAGGGCCCCTTCGCGTGCAGGTTTCCATACATAGGGTAGGACCTTCGAGGACAATAACCTCATATATCAAGAGGAAATTGCTTAAAGTTTCACATGACTTAGCTTTTCTGTCGTTGTAAGGGCACCCACCGCATCCGCTGACGGCGACGCCATGCTTGATCCTCTTCTTCCTTGGAACGACGACCATGATGAAGCTGCTGCTTCGATCAGACCAGATTTTCACAACTGCGCCCCCTACCTGGCGCGCCAAAGATGTCGGTGGGAACGACACCTATGGGGTCACTGGGATCCCTTCTACGGTCGGTGGGCGCGAGGTTGTGCAAAGAGCAGGTCTGATAGGTAGCACATGGGTCGTTTACCCAGGTTTAGGCCGCGAAGATGCGTAATACCCTAGTCCTGCTTTGGTGGATGTATTGAGTGTTCTTGTGTTCTTGAGCTAGCTACGGGGTGCAACTTTCCCAAAAGAGCCGAATCCCTCTCCTGGTCGCCTCGGGCCTCCTTTTATAGGCAAAAAGGGGTTGCCACAGTGGCACACAGGAGGTGGACATGTCTACAGTTGATAAGCCTATCCTCTGGGTCCATCGAACAAACACATTTAATGCGCTGCTGACGTGTCCCCCTTGCTTTATTGGGGACGGCAAGGAAGCACGTCCTAGCTGTCGCCGCCTCGCGTGGCCTTGACACGCGTCCGAGCGGACGAGGCGTCGGGGCGCCATGTTGGCTGGCTGCTGGGCTGGCGCGGTGGTGGAGCCTTCACGAAGGGTTGCATGCCACCGCGCAGGTGCTTGCTGAGTTGGTGTAGAGACCGCCCGTCGCCATGCAGGTGCCTGCCCAGCTGGTTGAGCTAGCAGCTGCTTGGGGATGGCGGTGGAGTCTTGGTTGGCGCGGGCCTGGCAGTGGCCCCGCTGATGCCTTCAGCAAGGGTCTTACCGGGGGCCCGGCAAGGGTCTCGCCGTGGCGTTGCAGTCGTCCCCGGCAAGGCGCTTGCCGAGGGTCTTCTGGATTTCCTCGGCTAGGATCCCGCCGAGGGTCTCCGTCTTCTGGTCATCATCTAATCTCACATGTTTATGATCTTGACGAAGATCTGCATGCCACCTCAAAGGCAACTCCCGAGCCTTGGTTCCAATGTAGTTGGTGGTGTTGGGACCCATGGGCTCAAGGGTGGCTTGCTCTGCTGGCATCGGGCAAGTTTCCCCAGCAAGGCTCTTGCCGGGGCTGCGGAGGCTGCCTCGGCTAGGATCTTGCCGAGGGAGCCTACCTCACCCTCTTGCTCTCGTGTGTTCCTGGTCTTGGCATTGCCTTGGTTGTCTTGTACTTTGGCTTCTCTCCGGCTTCCCTCCTCTGCCCTGCTAAGTGTGGTCGCGGCGCGTGGCTCTGACTGCCCGTGCACAAGTAAAGGGGTCAAAAGGAGAGCCCCTACTTTTGTACACCGACATGAGACATATCCCCCAAACCAATAGTAACAACTTCCTTTTTGCAGGAATAAGAAAATCATCAGGATATTTAACTTTCCCACACAAGACTTCAACATCTCTAACAATCCCAACTGGTGAAATAGTGTCTCTATTGGCAAGCTTAATTGTAACATCAATTTCCTCTATCTCAGCAGGTGCAATATCATGCATAATTTCTTTGTATAAGGAATGAGGTATTGCACTAGCATCCATATCACACAATCCATGATAACAATGATCTCCTATTTTTAAAAAAATAACAGGCATGGCTACAACAGGTCTATGTTTATTTTTAGTATCAGGTCTAGCAATTCTAGCAGCTTCATCATTGAAGTAAATAACATGCCCATCAATATTATTGGCCAAGAGATCTTTAACCATAGCTATACTAGTTCAACTTTAATTTGCTCAGGGGGTGTAGGTGTTCTAGTGTTACTCTTACGAACCACAATTTTTCTAACAGGGAAAGGTGGTTTTTCAATACAAGCGGTAGGAACGACAGGATCAACATTACAAGTGATAGTCTTTTCTTCAACTTTAGTAGGTGCAACTACTTTTACTTCAATGGGAGAATTATATTTAAACCACTTCTCCTTATGGAGATCAACATGAGTAGCAAAGGATTCACAAAAAGAAGCTACTATCACGGAGTCAAGTCCATATTTAGTGCTAAATTCACGGAAAACATCGGTATCCATAAAAGATTTAACATAATCAAACTTAGGTGTTATACCTAACTCCTTAATTTCGTCGAGATCCCAATCCTCAGAGTTGCGTTTAATTCTTTCCAATAAATCCCATTTGAATTCAATAGTCTTCATCATAAAAGAACCAGTACAAGAAGTATCGAGCATGGAGCGATTATTGAGAGAAAGCTGAGCATAAATTTTTTGAATAATAATTTATATTGAAAGCTCATGATTGGGGAATGAATATAACATTGACTTAAGCCTCCCCCAAGCTTGAGCGATGCTTTCTCCTTCGTGAGGCCAAAATTTATATATATATATATATATATATATATATATATATATATATATATATATATATATATATATATATAATTACGATCACAATGAACAAGATGCATAGGATAACACTTCTGATGAAATTCCAATTTCAATCGGTTGTAGTTCCATGCTCCCATATCATAACATAGCCTAAACCATGTCAATGCCTTTCCCTTCAAAGATAAAGGGAAGACCTTCTTCTTGATAATATCTTCGGGCATACCTGCAAGCTTAAATAATCCACAAACTTCATCCACATAGATTAGGTGCAAATCGGGATGTAATGTTCCATCTCCTGTAAAAGGATTAGCTAGCAGTTTCTCTATCATACCCGAAGGAATTTCAAAATAAACATTTTCAGTAGGTTCAGTAGGTTGAGGAGCAACTCTTTGCTCTACTGGTCGGGGTGAAAATACCCCGAACAAGCCCCTCAAAGGATTACTTTCCATAGTAACAAGTGACAGTAAATTTTAGCACACTATATAAATTTTTCCTTACCAAATTCCCCCTACCAAAGGCTCTTCAGTCCCCGGCAACGGCGCCAGAAAAGAGTCTTGATAACCCACAAGTGTAGGGGATCTATCGTAGTCCTTTCGATAAGTAAGAGTGTCGAACCCAACGAGGGTAGAAGGAAATGACAATCGGTTTTCAGTAAGATATTCTCTGCAAGCACTGAAATTATCGATAATAGATAGTTTTGTGATAAGGTAATTTGTGATGGGCAACAAGTAATAAAAGTAAATAAGGTGCAGCAAGATGGACCAATCCTTTTTGTAGCAAAGGAAAAGCCTGGACAAACTCTTATATGAAGGAAAGCGCTCCCGAGGACACATGGGAATTATTGTCAAGCTAGTTTTCATCACGCTCATATGATTCACGTTTCTTACTTTGATAATTTGATATGTGGGTGGACCAGTGCTTGGGTACTGCCCTTCCTTGGACAAGCATCCCACTTATGATTAACCCCTATTGCAAGCATCCGCAACTACAAAAGAAGTATTAAGTCAAACCTAACCATAGCATGAAACATATGGATCCAAATCAGCCCCTTACGAAGCAACGCATAAACTAGGGTTTAAGCTTCTATCACTCTAGCAACCCATCATCTACTTATTACTTCCCAATGCCTTCCTCTAGGCCCAAACAATGGTGAAGTGTCATGTAGTCGACGTTCACATAACACCACTAGAGGAAAGACAACATACATCTCATCAAAATATCGAACGAATACCAAATTCACATGACTACTTATAGCAATACTTCTCCCATGTCCTCGGGAAGAAATGTAACTACTCACAAACGTAACGCACAGAGGATCTAAACATATGATCTTCCACGAAATAAACCAACTAGCATCGACTACAAGGAGTAACCAACACTACTAGCAACCCACAGGTACCAATCTAAGGTTTTGGGACAAAGATTGGATACAAGAGATGAACTAGGGTTTTAGAGGAGATGGTCTTGGTGAAGATGTTGATGGAGATTGACCCCCTCCCGCTGAGAGGATCGATGGTGATGATGGTGATGATGATTTCCCCCTCCCGGAGGGATATTTCCCCGACAGAACAGCTCCGCCGGAGCCCTAGATTGGTTCCGCCAAGGTTTTGCCTCGTGGTGGCGGTGTTTTGTCCCGAAAGTTTCCTTCTGATTTTTCCAGGATGAAATACTTCATATAGCAGAAGATGGGCACCGGAGGCCTGCTAGGGGGGCCATGAGACAGGTGCGCGCCCAGGGGGTAGGGCGCATCCCCACCCTCGTGGCCAAGGTGTGGGCCCCTCTGGTTTATTCTTTCGCCAGTATTTTTTATTAATTCCAAAACGTGCCTCCGTGAAGTTTCAGGAATTTTGGAGTTGTGCAGAATAGGTCTCTAATATTTCCTCCGTTTCCAGCCCAGAATTCCAGCTGCCGGCATCCTCCCTCTTCTTGTAAACCTTGTAAAATAAGAGAGAATAGGCATAAGTATGGTGACATAATGTGTAATAACAGCCCATAATGCAATACATATCAATATAAAAGCATGATGCAAAATGGACATATCAAGCCGCACATTCCTTTGTGAATCTTAGCCAGCAGTTCCTTTCCTTCTTCCCGGCAGACACACTTCAATTTCACACCGTTGGGCCTCCTTCTGTACAGAGTGTCATCGACAAACTAATACATACTAGCCCTCCGGGCTACTTTTTCAGCTTCATCTTATTCGCCTGGAAGCTCTCTGGTTTGGAGGAAGTGGATAATGTGCCTTGCCCAAGTTGGGGCCTAGGGCTCGGCAACGAGGACTAGCAGCACGTCCTCTGCTGCGGGAGCACCAGCCTCGTTTGCGGGCTCCATGGGCCCGACTGGAGGGGTGGTCTGGCAGGCTGCGTGGAGTTGTTTCTGGCAGGGTCTCTGCTAGGAGCGGATGGCTCTACCTGTAGAGGTTTACCATAGTCCAACTTTCTCCTCTTCTGGGCCATTATTGTTGGGGATACGGAGGGCTGAGTGAGATGGAGAGCAAAAGTCCCTGGTTCCACAAGAAGCTTCTGCGCAGCACACTTTAACAGATGATCAACTATGCTATTTTCCGCACGCGGTACGTGCTCTGTTTGCAATCCGTCAAAGCGCTCCTCCAATCTCCTCACTTCCTCGACGTATGCCCCCATCAATGTGCTTTGATAATCCTTGTTGACTTGTCTCACCACAAGCTATGAATCTCCTCGAATGATCAGCTTCTTAATTCCCAATTCAGGTGCAATCCTGAGCCCGGCAAGGAGCCCTTCATACTCAGTTGTATTGTTGGTTGCTTCTTCCCAAGCAAAATGCATTTGCAGGATGTACTTCAAGTGCTCCCCGGAGGGGGCAACACGAAGCACGCCGGCTCCTGCACCTTGTAGGGACAAGGTACCATCAAAATACATAATCCATTCTTGGGGCGATTCCTTGCCGGGGTGTCACATCCCAGCTAGTCCATGCATTAGAGTGTTGCATCATGTCTACCTTTCATCAGAAACTTGAATTGGGGAAGACAGAACCCCCAAAACCCCTCTGAATTCAACTAAGGTTTACTAAAAAAATTCAATGAACCTGAAATGCCCTTCTAAAAAGTTCACCCTCTTTGTCTTGGGTTAGAACCTCTGGCAAAATTGGTGCACAATTTTCTAGGTCAACAGAAGTTCATTGAATTAATTCATATGTAAATTGCATTTGGGCATTTAAATGCTAGTAAATATTTGAATGCTCAAATAATTCTGAAAATGAGTGTGGGATGTTGGAGATATTCTAAACAGAGCCTCTGATTATTTTCAGGATTTTTAGAAGTGCCTAACTATTTTTAATAAAGCCACAAACTTACAAAAAATAGAAAACAGAAATTAAAAGAGAGGCAGAGGCTTACCTAGCGCCCACCTGGCAAGCCCACCTGCCGGCCCAGCCCAGCCACCGCTCCAGCGAGCTGCTTGGCTCGGCCAGGCAAGCAGCCAGGTGCTCGACACCAGCACCAGCGCGCGCCACGCAGCTACCCGCTGCCCTGCTTCCTCCCCTCGCTGTTCTGCCGCCCTTGGTCGGTCACCCACTCCTCCCCCGAGCTCGCAGACACGCCCTCTCCCCCCTAGCTCCTCTCATTCGCTCTCCCGCACCATGGCCGATGCCACCGCAGTCGCACCACCGCCGTAGTCGCGCTCTCCGTCGTCCCTACGCCATGCCACCGTGTCCAGAAGCTCCGCCGCCCTCCTCTCCTTCGAGCAAGCCGAGCCCCGAGCGCTCGCTTGCCCCGAGGCCTCTGCACCGACTTCGCCCGACTCCGCCACCGCCGGAGATCCCCTTTGTCGTCACCGCCGCACCAGTTCGTCTGGGTAATGATCGAGACAGGTTACCGTTGGTATCCCGAATACACTGTCGAAGAGCAATTCCGGGACTTTAATCAAAGCCAATATTTCTGCACTGTTAGGATATTTCCTTCTTATCCGGGATCTATCGAGCCCCTCCACTGTTCCTATGGACTCGGGGTTACTATTGAGATGGCTGTGCAGGATGCTACCTATTCTATGATGACCATCATGCGAGTCAGGACCGGCCTGCTTCGGAACACCGACTTCCGTTATATGCCAGCTTCACTCCCTGGAGCGCAAGGGTATCTCCAGGCTATCTATGCTGACTCACACATGAGGACTCATTAACTCGCACCACTGCCGAGATGCTCGAGGATAAGGATCAAGAGAAACGGGCCTTGAGACTGGAGCTTTTCAACACCCGTGCTGATCATTGGGCCACTTTGACTCGGTTTGCACTGGCTGTGCAAGCTAGATGTATGGATACGAGTGATTTGTATCCTGTGAGATCTGCTCTGCCAGACATGGTGGATTGGCGTGATGTGGGAGTTATCACCCCACCCCGTGGTCCCCGCAGGCCACCGTTTGTTGGTCCAAGACCTCATCCTAGCCCCTATGGTCCACAAGCTCCTCAGGACCGTCTGTTCCTGGATGATCACGTTCAACTTCCAGGCTATGGAGGTGACTTCTATGAGGACTACTACGGAGCTGTCTGAGTTAGTAGTAGTATCACTAGTATTGTAATAGTTGTATTTCCACCGTCCTGGGCGACCTATGGAATATGACTTGGTTGTATCCAATTCCGGAGGTGTAGAAACAAAAATGTATAGGAGCTTGGAATGCCTCCGATGAGATGTAACGTCTTTCATCGTAGTTGTACTTTAGCCTGGGCTGGTACTAAACTATGTATGGTGTGTATGACCGTTGGTATATATATGGCAGTTCTATATTACCATGTCATACGGATGAAAATCTCTGCATTCCGTGTTATCCATTACATTCTGCACTTCCTTGCCAAAATTTTGCCATCCTTGTCTAAGCCGTTGACTTGTTTTTCTAGGATGGTCAACACCCGCAACAACCCTGCTGCTCCAGAGCAGAGTGAAGCCAGCGCAGCTAGGAATGAAAATCTGCCTCAACCGCCTTCTCTGGCCGAAGTTCTAACTTAAGGGTGGTAGGTTTGTAACATCCCAAAATTCTAAATTTTGGAATCTTATAATAAATAGATAGATTTGACTGATTGTTATGTGATTGATTGAGTGAAATTCGAAACTTTTTGAAAGTTAAATGAGAGGGACTAAAAGGACTTTCCCAAACTTTCATTTTGCATTTTATGATCTCCGTGAATTCAAATTCTTTTCACCACGAAACCCTGGAGAGAAGATGACATGACTTCTTCCATTTATTTAAATGACAAGGGGTATTGAAAATATTTGAATTTCATTTGAGAATATTTCCAATTCTGAAACTTTATGCAACTCAATGATTTTCATGAGCGAAGATAAAATGACTTCTTCAAATTATATGAAATATGAGTTGGGAGTTTCAAAGGATTAAATTCAAAGTTCTTTTGAATTTATTTTCAATTTGGAGTTATTTGAGTCTTATTCAAATTATTTTTCTTCAAAAATAAAATATATGGAAAATAGGGTAACATGATACCCTACATCAGAAAATTGGAGATGAATAAATTTGACTTAATTTTGGTATTTTTAAAATGATTTTTATGGGATTTCATTAGAGCAGGAGCATTTTTTGAATTATTTGAGTTTCTGTGAATTTTATTTGGCACTATAAAAATGTTCATCTTGTAGGAAATCTTTTTC
Organism: Aegilops umbellulata; assembly: GCA_032464435.1. Lineage (NCBI taxonomy): Eukaryota > Viridiplantae > Streptophyta > Magnoliopsida > Poales > Poaceae > Aegilops > Aegilops umbellulata. The sequence goes on from CP136057.1 coordinate 239,847,392, forward strand.
TGGAAATTTTGATATATAATATGCCTATATAAAATTTTAGTTTTATTTTCGTTTTTCAGTTTATCGCTTTCTGTTTAAAAAAACAAATAACAAAAACTGCGCGCGCGCCTGAAACTAATTGTCGCCCACGTGCGCATCATAGTACCAGCGGGCGCCCCATCATTTTTCTTTTACTAAATGGGCCAGGGATTTCTCAAAAAAAAACTAAATGGGCCAGGCCCAGCCGACCCTATCCCTCCCCATATTTTTTCCATAGTTTTTTTTTTCTTTTTTTCTTTTCAATTGCTCAAAAAAAATTGCAGTGTGCGCGGCCGCCGCGAACCGCCTAAAGCCTTTTGGACCATGGCGCATCCCCTCTCTCTGTTTCGTATATTTTCGTCTATGTTTAATCCCACATTGCCTAGCCTTTGACCCTTAAACCTCTTTTCCACCTATAAATATAGACCCATAGAGACTCCAAAAATCATCCGATTAGGGTTAAATCAATATTTTCGTTTAACTAGATTCTTTAAAGAAAAATATTTTTCTCCTCTCCGGCGCGACTTTTGCGAATTATCTTCTCTCCCTGAACTCATCTTTTCTCCGCCTTATAAAGGTATTTTTTTTAATTTTTTATACCTCTGTAGTTTATTATTTTCTAGACTAATACGATAGAATAATTAGATTATCAATTAGTCTACGTATTTATACATTAGACCTTAGCCGTAGCTATTTTTCTTCCGTAAAACAGCTTGGCCCTGATTTTTCAAATAGCCATAACTTTTTACTCGTTCATCCAAATTAGACGAAACCAACGCCCACGTCTTCGTTATGAACCCATCTATCCAGTAATCCAACTCAAACATGTTTTTTGAAAATTTAAAATTTGAATTAGATCAGATTTGATCTTGAACTTCGTTTGATCATAGCTTGAGTTTCGTAACTCCGATTTAGTTGATTCTTTTTGCAAATCGAAGCTCTTGACCTAAACTTTCTAATACGGCCAAATTCACATAATTTTGGTACTGTTAGAAATTGTTTTATGTTGCAAGAGTTATTTGCTTGGTTTGATGTTTTCTGAACTGTTTTCTTCGTTCTTCCCGATCTTTGGAGTGATTGCTTATGTGTGGTTACTATTGCTTGCTTACGATAGATTGACCGGAGTGTGACGAGTAGAACTGTCAAGAGTTTTGAGTGCGAATCATCTTCATCAACATTGCAGGCAAGTTCACACTTTGATCATATCCCTTTCATACCCAGTTTTATGCATTAGTTTCACCCCTCAAACATTGCATGATTAGGATGTCATTAACATGTGGGTATTGGGAAGTAGTTGATGAGGTAGGAACCTATTGCCCTGTTATATCAAACCCTTGGGAGTTACTTCTACACGTTGCTTATATTGCCATGCTATGCTCGTAGACGTGGATTGGGTTTTGAGAGTATCCATGACAGATGTGCGATTGTTAATTAATGGTTTATTTAAGGTGGCAACTTAAACACACATTTGGGTGGGTTGAGGTACCTGTGTATTCCAGGATTGCCTATCTAGGTACCTGGGTACTCCAGGATTGCCTGTTTTTTTATGGACCGCCACCCAGACTCAAAGGGATCATGAGATTATTCATACTAGAAACTTCCGTGTGCAGCCACAAGCCATTATGGGCTCTGGCATAGCTGATTAAGTCGTGCGAACTCTTACAGTGGTAGACTAGCAGATGTAGGGGATGTAGGTTGGTATGGTCTATCACATCGTAAGGTGCTAGCGCTTCTGAAAGACTATGTCTCGGTCATCCGTTTCTCAAACACCATGCAGTGCGAGAAATCCAACGGAGGCGATCGAGTCTTGTGGGGAAAAGTGTGCAAACCTCTACAGAGTGTACAAATTAATCATGATTAGCCGTGTCCCCGGTTATGGACATCTTGAGTATCTAGTTCTTGGATTATCATGTTGATCTCATCATGTTACTTTAATTAACTTTGTTGGGTTTTTAATGATGATACTTAATTGGGATTGAGAATGCTGTCAACCATTCTCAATGTTTAACAACCACCATGATAGTTAAATAAAATTTATTCCTTTGCAGTAGGGAAAAATTGGCTTTACGCAAAACTGTAACCATAGAGCTTTTCCACCAGCCATATATGCATGTAGTGATAGCCATTATTCATCATTTTCTCTATGGTGTGAATTTTCCAGTACATTCAATGTACTGACCCGTTTCGGGCTACAACGTCTCATGTTGCAGGTTTCTTACGACGAGTAAGTGATACGTTAGGGTTACGATTTCTACACTCAACTTTGGCGTTGGTGTTGATGGGAATCCGCAACCTTGTTGCTTCCGCTATATTGGATTGAGGTAATAGTATTTATGTTACTTTATACATGTGATTTACCTCTGTTATAAATCCTTCGAGTACTGTGTGTGTCAGCATACTGATCCAGGGATGACACTTAAGCATAGAGACTTGATCCATTCGGGTCGGGTCGCTACAAGATGGTATCAGAGCACATGTTGACTGTAGGACGTGACCCTAGAAAATGGCAAGCCCATAGGAAAGATTTTCTCTACAACTTTTTTTTCAAAAAGATCTTTTACCTCTCTTCTCTTCTGAGCTTATTCAAATATTCCCTTTTAGTCAGACCATACCCTTTTCCCCTTTTGACCACTCAAAGATTCGACGGATGAGACCATTCCAAGAAGTACAAGATACCGGACAACTAAGACCATTCGGAATGAAGAAGATTTTACCATGCATTGGAAGAAAGGAAACCGTTAATACCCGAGATCCAGGTGTATCGGATAAAGAACGAAGCATGGAGAGTTAAAAACTCAAAGTATAGTCAAGGAAAACCCTAAGGCAGGAGATATCAACTATGGAGAGATAGCTCATGGAAATGACAAGGGCAGAAACACGACTATCCATGATGTTATAGCCCGCTTATGCTATTGTCACCGTGTTGAGTTAAGCATGCATATGCATGGAAGGATTGGATGGTAGAAGGCTGAAGGAGCACCTATCAGCAAGATGATAATTTTAGCCGGTGTATCACCAGGATCTGGAATGTTACATTAAGAAGTTAAGATGGACCAACAAGAAGCAGTATTTGACGAGAAAGCATTTGGTGAAGAACTTAGGACCCAGAAGCTGAAGTAGCCAAGCTGGAGGAGCAAAACCTCGAGATACCGGAGATCCGTCAGGAACTGAAGGACGGTAGGACATGGTTCATGCCAAGAATGTTGAAACTCCAGAAATATTGAAGGACGCCACAAGAGACTTTGTGTCAATAGAGATGAACTGGAAAAGGAACTTGATAAGGACAAGCACGATCGGAAGAAGCCATCGAAGACATGAACAAGACTTGAAGAGTTTGATGACTTTGAGGATCTATTGACCTTTAGAAGACCGAACCCCTGTGTATACTTACGTAAGATGCGACGTTTGTGAGCTGTCATTTGAGTGATGTTTTTCCGACAGCCACAATAAAAAATTTGTCCTTCAAAACTTTTGTTTGTATTGTGTGTATCCCTTTGTATCTCTCTTATCCCACCCCAAAACCCATGGACCCAACAGAGGATGAATGGAGATGAGCTTATATTTTCGGGATCGATGAGTCAATTGGAGACGGATCGATGGATTCAGAACATGGAGGATCACATGAAGAATAACACTATAACCGGAAAGGATATGACCCAGCATGCTCTTGAATACTTTGTAAGAGTTTCTACTACTTGGTGGAGGATGTACCAAACCATCAATGGATGGCAAAGAGTAACCACTTGGGAATAATTTAAGTCGACTCTGCAAAGATCTCGTCTTGTGTCCCAGAAATTGAGGCCTTATGGAAAGGATATGAAGAAACCTTGTGCATACAAATTTTGTGGAGAAATAGGACACAACCATAAAGAAAACAAGGACAAATATCCTCATAAGCGGAGGATTACCAAAGGAGTTAGCCGAGGATCTCAGGGAACTTCGGTTGGAGATTGTTCCCAAAGGTTATGTTGCAGCAATGGAAGTTCAGTCTACATTGTTGGGAAAGAATCATGAAGCTCAGAAGGATGCCAAAGAGATTGCTGAGGTAAAAGAGAGGATGAGTAAAGGAAAGGCCAAAGGTTTTCGTAAGGATGAGCACGACACCTTATGGGTTGAGGACCGTGTATATGTGCCCAGAAATGCAAAGATCAGGAAGTTAATACTTCAGGAGGCTCATGACTCACCATACTCGATTCGCCCTGGAAACACCAAGATGTATTTGGATTTGAAGGAGCGTTTCTGGTGGACTAGTATGAAGAAGGATATTGCAGAGTATGTAGTCATAGGTGATGTATGCCAGAGAGTAAAGGCAGAGCATCAGAAGCCAGCCGGATTACTACAACCTATGCCAACACCCGAATGGAAGTGGGATAAGCTTTTCATGGATTTCATTACCGGATTTCCCAGAACCTGATCGGGATATGATTCTATCTGGGTAGTAGTTGATTCACTTGACCAAAGTGGCTCACTTTATCCCAGTGAAAAACACCTATACAAGTGCGAAGTTGGCCAAGATATATATGACCAGGATCGTATGTCTGCATGGAGTTCCGAGGACCATCGTATTAGATAGAGGAACACAATTTATCTCAAAGTTGGATTCAGCTGCACCAGACTTTGGGTACTAGGCTAGATTTCAGTACAGCCTTTCATCCGCAGACAGATGGATAGACCGAGAGAGTCAATCAGATTCTGGAGGACATGTTGAGAACGTGTGCGCTAGATTATGGATCTAGTTGGGATGATAATCTACCTTACGCGGAGTTCTCATACAACAACAGTTACCAAGCCAGTTTGAAGATGGCCCCTTTTGAAGCTTTGTATGGGAGAAGGAGCCATACACCGTTGATGTGGGATGAAGTTGGAGACCGTCAGTTGTTAGGACCAAATGTGATCAAGGAGTCAGAAGAGAATGGTAAGTTGATTCGAGATAGACTGAAGGTAGCTCAGTCCAGGAAGAGGAGTTATGCAGACTCAAAAACGCAAGAGGTAGTCTATGAGATTGGGGACAGAGCATGTCTTAGTGTGTCCCCTCTGTGAGGAGTTAAATGATTTGGAGTTAAGGGAAAGTTAGCCCCGAGATTTATAGGACCATACCGAGTTTTGGAGCATATGCGAGAAGTGGCCAACAAGTTGGAGTCACCTGAAGGACGGTCAGGAGTTCATGATGTGTTTCACGTTTCCTAGTTGAAGAAGTGCCATGCAGAGATAGGCCAATATTCCCCTGTAAGGACGCTTGACCCTGGAAAGGATAATGATGTTCCACGAAGTGGAGTAGGGACTTCATAAGTGTAAGTTTTTATCTCGGTATGTGGGATATCCCACGAGGATGAAGAGATGAATTACTATTGGATATAAAGGAGGTCTAATGTTGGAAATATGGATCAATGGAAAATTCCATGATAAGTCTGAGTAATCATGTCCTAGTTTGGTGCCAATAGAAGGAAGGAAGACAGTACAATTGGATGGATTTAGGAATACTAGGAAGTTGGATGTCGGAATAATGATCAGTTGCCCCAAGGATGAGTTCAAGGTTTGCAAGTGATGAGATGGGCCATAACCTACAGGCCCCAGGACCTGCCAAGAAGCAAGCACATTCTTGGTGAAGGAAAAACCCTGGAAGAGATTACAATTTTATTGATAGACGATCTTATAGGATTACTGCAAACCTGAGAGTTGTGAAGAAACGATAGATGTTTGTTTGGCTTGCAGAATCAATGGATTTATCCGAACTTGGTTCGTCGACAAGAGAAATTCTGCAATGCTTGTGAGGCTGACCGAGTGTTAGAATGCGAGATTCGCTAAACCATATACATGGTAATGATTTGGGTGCGGGATGGATTGATCACCATACCGACTTACTCTTATTATTCGCCTTGCTATATGGGATGGTAAATCTGAGTGACTTACCTATAGTAGAGCGGCGACGATGAAAACCTTGTTTAAACCTTAGAATGGTATAGGTATTTTTCCCTTGTACACGATAGTTCTTGCCAATCGTAGGTTATACGGTGAGGTTCAACCCAGACCCATTTCCTGCAGTACAAACCATAAATTGTTGACCGCCATGAGATATTGATAGTTTATTAGTACTGGCGCCATACCCGTCAGTTAAGAAGACCCAGTCATGGAAGAACCTTCCCAAGGTGAAAGGACAGAACAGAGAAGGAATTATCCTGAAGATCTGAGAACACCAACACTGTCAACAATAAGGATGAAGTATATGAGTATTGATGAGACCGTAACGATGTTTCTAAGGGTGGTAGCACCCCAGACCCCGGAGACGACTGATGGATTTTTTTTAGGAGACCCCAATCCTAACCTATTTCTTTCTAGCCTGTCCGAATCTCGAGGACGAGATTCATTTTAAGGGTGGTAGGTTTGTAACATCCCAAAATTCTAAATTTTGGAATGTTATAATAAATAGATAGATTTGACTGATTGTTTGATTGTTGTGTGATTGATTGAGTGAAATTCGAAACTTTTTGAAAGTTAAATGAGAGGGAATAAAAGGACTTTCCCAAACTTTCATTTTGCATTTTATGATCTCCGTGAATTCAAATTCTTTTCACCACGAAACCCTGGAGAGAAGATGACATGACTTCTTCCATTTATTTAAATGACAAGGGGTGTTGAAAATATTTGAATTTCATTTGAGAATATTTCCAATTCTGAAACTTTATGCAACTCAATGATTTTCATGAGCGAAGATAAAATGACTTCTTCAAATTATATGAAATATGAGTTGGGAGTTTCAAAGGATTAAATTCAAAGTTCTTTTGAATTTATTTTCAATTTGGAGTTATTTGAGTCTTATTCAAATTATTTTTCTTCAAAAATAAAATATATGGAAAATAGGGTAACATGATTCCCTACATCAGAAAATTGGAGATAAATAAATTTGAATTAATTTTGGTATTTTTAAAATGATTTTTATTCGATTTCATTACAGCAGGAGCATTGTTTGAATTATTTGAGTTTCTGTGAATTTTATTTGGCATTATAAAAATGTTCATCTTGTAGGAAATCTTTTTCTGGAAAATTTGATATATAATATGCCTATATAAAATTTTAGTTTTATTTTCGTTTTTCAGTTTATCGCTTTCTACTTAAAAAAAATAACAAAAACTGCGCGCGCGCCTGAAACTAACTGTCACCCATGTGTGCATCATAGTACCAGCGGGTGCCCCATCATTTTTTTTATTTTACTAAATGGGCCAGGCCTAGTCGACCCTATTTCTCCCCATATTTTTTCCATAGTTTTTTCTTTTTTTCTTTTCAGTTGCTCAAAAAAAGTTGCAGTGTGCACGGCCGCTGCGAACCGCCTAAAGCCTTTTGGCCCATGGCGCACCCCCTCTCTGTGTTTCGTATATTTTCGTCTACGTTTAGTCCCACATCGCCTAGCCTTTGACCCTTAAACCTCTTTTCCACCTATAAGTATAGACCCATAGAGGCACCAAAAATCATCCGATTCGGGTTAAATCAATATTTTGGTTTGACTAGATTCTTTAAAGAAAAATATTTTTCTCCTCTCCGGCGTGACTTTTGGGAATTGTCTTCTCTCCCTGAACTCATCTTTTTTCTGCCTTATAAAGGTATTTTTTATTTTTTTATTTTTTATACCTCTATAGTTTATTATTTTCTAGACTAATACGATAGAATAATTAGATTATCAATTAGTCTACGTATTTATACATTAGACCTTAGCCGTAGCTATTTTTTTCTTCCGTAAAACAGCTTCGCCCTGATTTTTCAAATAGCCATAACTTTTTACTCGTTCATCCAAATTAGACGAAACCAACGCCCACGTCTTCGTTATGAACCCATCTATCCAGTAATCCAACTCAAACATGTTTTTTGAAAATTAAAAAATTTGAATTAGATCAGATTTGAGTTTGAACTTCGTTTGATCATAACTTGAGTTTCGTAACTCCGATTTAGTTGATTCTTTTTGCAAATCGAAGCTCTTGACCTAAACTTTCTGATACGGCCAAATTCACATAATTTTGGTACTGTTAGAAATTTTTTATGTTGCATGAGTTATTTGCTTGGTTTTGATGTTTTCTGAACTGTTTTCTTCGTTCTTCCCGATCTTTGGAGTGATTGCTTATGTGTGGTTACTATTGCTTGCTTACGATAGATTGACCGGAGTGTGACGAGTAGAGCTGTCAAGAGTTTTGAGTGCGAATCATTTTCATCAAGATTGCAGGCAAGGTCACACTTTGATCATATCCCTTTCATACCCAGTTTTATGCATTAGTTTCACCCCTCAAACATTGCATGATTAGGATGTCATTAACATGTGGGTATTGGGAAGTAGTTAATGAGGTAGGAACCTATTGCCCTGCGCGTTGCTTATATTGCCATGCTATGCTCGTAGACGTGGATTGTGTTTTGAGAGTATCCATGATAGATGTGAGATTGTTAATTAATGGTTTATTTAAGGTGGCAACTTAAACACACATTTGGGTGGATTGAGGTACCTGGTGAAAGTGCGTTATATCGACTAGAGGGGGGGTGAATAGGCGATTTTTATGAAATTCTTCATTGAGGAATTTGCTAGTGAGGTAATTCCTTAGCGAAGAACTACTAGCAGCGGAATAAGTACTCAGATGAAAACATAACAGAATCCTAGCATAGTCATCATGATGAAATGAAGACAAACACTGAGTACAGAAAGCGTAAACACTGGATAACACAAGATGAAGACAAACAAACTGAAGAAATTGAACTGAGGAATTGAGAAAGTCTTCAGTCAAAGTCTTCAAACACAGATATGATAAACACACAACACAGTAATGAGGAAATGAAAGTGTTGAGGAAATAGAACCAGTAAGCTTGGTGAAGACAATGATTTGGTAGACCAGTTCCAACTGTTGTCTCAGTTGTACATCTGGTTGGAGCGGCTGAGTATTTAAACTCGAGGACACCTAGTCCCGGACACATAGTCCTCACCGTATTCTCCTTGAGCTAAGGACACACAGTCCTCGCCCAATCACTCGTGGTAAGTCTTCAGGTGACTTCCAAACCTTCACAGACTTGGTCACTCAGCGATCCACAATTCCTCTTGGATGCTCTAGACCTTGACGCCTAACCGTCTGGAAGAAGCACAGTCTTCAAAGGTAACATGCGTCGGATCCACGCAGGATCAATCTCTTCAGTGATGCTCAATCACTTTGGGTTTGTAGGTGTTTTGGGTTTGGGTTTGGATTTTCCTCACTTGATGATTTTCGCTCAAAGTCCTCGGAGGATGGGTTGCTCTCAAATGACAAGTGTCAAGTTCACGCGGAGCAGCCAACCAGCTAGTGGTTGTAGGGGGTGGCTATTTATAGCCTAGGGAGCAGCCCGACATGATAAGACATAAATGCCCTTCAATGATATGACCGTTAGGTGGACAAGATATTTTAGGACAGCTGGCGCGCAGCACAGCAACGGTCGGAAATTTGAGGTACAAATTCCTCAGGGCTATCATGTTCCTCACTGTGTAGGCAATTCACACTGGCGAATTCCTAACTCCTCAGTCAGAGCAAAGTCCTCAGTGACCAGAAGAACTGCGTCTCTGTCACTGAAGAAATTGACTGAACTGTATGAGATTTCCAATGGCTTCACTCGAAGGGATCGGTAGGTGTAGGATTTGAGATGAGCATCACATGGAAATTTTCTCCTTAGTATTTCCTCGACCCCCTTTAACAGTACGGTGTTTCCTATGACTCAAGAAAGAGAAAATGAAACTACGAAAACAAAAGTCTTCACGCTTCATGTTCCTCGAATGAATACCAAGTCTTCAAGGTCACACCAATTTCTTCACTTTCAAAGTCTTCAGAAAGTCTTCAGTATATCAAAGTCTTCAGTCGAAGAACTTCATTTTTAGGGGTCGACTTTCTCTATAAATATCAAACTCCTCATAGACTTATATACCTGTGTACACTTATAAACGCATTAGATACTTAACCTATAAGTCTTCAATACACCAAAATCACTAAGGGGCACTAGATGCACTTACAATTTCCCCCTTTTTGGTGATTGATGACAACATACGTTAAGTTTTCAACCGGGATAAATATATGAAGTGTAAAAACTGATATTGAGGAATTTGATTGCAAGATATAGAGGAACTCCCCCTGAAGATGTGCATAGTGAGGAATTTGCTTTTGAAGCAATGCACACTTGAAGAGTTGAATCATGGAGATCTCCCCCAATATCTTGTAATTCATACACGCATTTGACATATTATGAAGAATTTGAAATGCATGATGAAATATGGTGCCTGATGTAATTCAGCATGCGTGCAATAATATTAACTAGGAATAAGCATGCAGAATAGCGCATCAAAGTATCAAAGCATAGTGCAACAAAAGTATCAGCGCACCATCGGACTTAAGATTACAACTCGATCCAATAAAAGTTTCGGAAGAACGAGAGTTGTAACTTAAAAAAACGAATATGCCCTTATTATAGACCCGCTTGAAGACTAACTCAGATTTCTCCCCCTTTGTCATCAAATGACCAAAAGGATCGAATCTGAGGACTAACGCCCCTGAAGATTTTCAAGTTGATGAAGGAGCGCCAGCGTTGTTGGGGTCGGTCGTTGAAGTAGGGCCTGCTGCAGTGTCGTCCAAATCTTCATTTTCATCAGTCGCACGCGATGAAGAATATGAACTGGCCACCAAAGAAGGAACCTTGACCTTCTTGTATTTCTTCGGAGGAGGTGCAAACCAGTTAAAATCTTCTTTGAGACCCATTTTCTCCAAGTCTTCAGCACTGTACACTTGTAGAACAACCCAGGTGCGGTTGAGGGTTTCATGAAGGTAGTAGTGGTTTTTCTTCACTGCATTGTGTGTGGAAGTCATGTTGTGAAGAATTGAACCAAACTGACGCTTGACCCATTTGTGATTGCGATCAACCTTTTGATGAAGACTGAGGAGTAACTCACGGTCAGTCATCACCCTGGGTGCTGTGGCTTGAGAATTTGGCTTGGCAGTGTTGGCAGCAGAGTCATGTGTGGCAGAGTCATCATTGGTGGAATAAGAAGCAGCCTTGCGAAATTGACCATCTCAGGCGGCGACTCTTCTAGCGGTGGCCGCAGTCAGCCTCCTCGCCGTCGTACCTGCTTGGGAGGTGGTAGCGCGTCTGCCCGTCGTCGTGCTTCGGTGAAGCGCGAGAGGGAGTCTGCCTGAGTCCCGGAGGCAGCTCGAGTCTTCCCTGCAGGCCGGTGTGGGGCGAGATGCGCCCGATTTTCTTTTTCTCTTCCTTTGTCCTGCGTAGAAAGACAGTAGCGTGGAGCCCCACGGGGGCGTGTTTGGGTTATTGTTGTTAATCATGGCTTTGCTTCCGTGATCGTGCCTTCCGGCTACGTGCCCATGTGTAGATAGTTCCCGGCCCTAGCCTTGGGGGGGGGTGACCGACCCAGGCCCTGTGTTCGTGTCGCGGTGCCCGTGGGGCACGGACTGGAGGGGTGCTCCTGTAATGGACCCAGGTCGCGAAACCTTTGAACGACTAGGACAAAAACACTCACGAGGGCACTCGGCTGCTCCCCCTCTCGCGAGGCCTTGCATAAGAGAAATCGAGGCAAGAGAGTGAAAAGTCGAAGAACCATAAGTCAAAGGCGGCAATAGCTTAAATAAAACTTCGAATGAGAATGAACAAGCAAACTGCGGAAAGCAAATGAAAAAGCCGCGTCCGACACCTAATCTAGTCTTCGACGTCTTCTCACCAGCGCGGAGCTAAGTGCTGCCACTGGGCGTGGGAGGGAGCCCCAGGGCCTGAGGCCGGCGCTCCTGAGACTCCGGGGCGTGTACAACCCCAACTCATTATTACGTGAGAGTGTCACGGGCGGCGAGCTTCACAAGCGTTGGCCTTCTTCACAGGCTTCGGGCCTTTCTTAGGGGAAACAAGCTTCACGGGCATTTGCCCTCTTCACAGGCTTTGGGCCTTTTCCAAAATGCGACAACTTCACAGGCATTCGCCTTCTTCACTGGCTCTGGGCCTTTTCCAAAAAGGATGATCTTCACAGGCGTTTGCCTTCTTCACAGGCTCTGGGCCTTTTCCAAAAAGGATAATCTTCACAGGCTCTGGGCCTTTTCCAAAAAGGATAATCTTCACAGGCGTTCGCCTTCTTCATAGGCTCTGGGCCTTTTTAGGGGTAGAACCTCCGGAGGTGCTGGATGTTCCATGCGTTCTGGACCGGCACCCCCTCCCGAGTCTCCAAGCGCGCGGAGCCGGGCCTGTAAACATGAACAACCTTGAACAGGCCCTCCCACATGGGAGAGAGCTTGTGCAGTCCCTCCCTGGAGAGGACCCGCCTGAGCACGAGGTCTCCTACCTCGAGAGATCTGGGGCGGATGTTGCGGCAATGATATCGTCGCAGTGTTGGTTGGTACCTCGCCGCTCGCAGCGCGGCTTCTCGGCGACGTTCCTCCCCCAGCACGAGGTCCATCCCCCGCGTGGCGTCTTGCTGCGCCTCGTCGAACGCCAGGACCCGCGCGGAGCGACGTCTGACCTCGTGAGGGAGGACCGCTTCGGCTCCGTAGACCAGGAAGAACGGGGTCTCTCCAGTCGGCTTGGTCGCGGTTGTGCGGATGGACCACAATACGGACAGAAGCTCGTCGTACCAACCTCTGCCGCAGGCCTCCCACTTCTTCTTGAACGTCCTTGTCTTGAGGCCCCTCAGGACCTCTGCGTTGGCTCGCTCAGCTTGGCCGTTGCTTCGGGGGTGTGCCACCGAAGCGTAGCATATGTGCGTTCCAAGGTTAGCACAGTATGTTTTGAAGAGGTTACTGGTGAACTGCGAACCGTTGTCTATGATGATGCGGTTCGGCACCCCGAACTGGCTCACGATGCCCCTGATGAACTTGACCGTGGAACCCGCGGGGATGGTGCGGACGGCCTCTACTTCAGCCCACTTGGTGAACTTGTCCACGGCGACGTAGAGGTAGCGGTAAACCCCTGGCGCTCGAGGAAACAGGCTCAGGATGTCCAGCCCCCAGACTGCGAATGGCCACGAAAGGGGTATAGTCTGCAGGCCTCCCGTCGGCTGATGGATCTGCTTGGCGTGGAACTGGCAGGCCTCACAAGCCTTCACCAGTTCGACGGCGTCATTGAGTGCGGTGGGCCAATAAAACCCACTACAAAACGCCTTGTCGACGAGGGTCCATGATGATGAATGATGTCCACAGTCTCCGCCGTGTATATCTTCCAGCAGTTCCTTTCCTTGCTCCCTGGAAATGGAGCGCAGGGATACATCATTTGGTCGCTTCTGGTAAAGCTCTCCATCCTTGATGCAGTATGCCATGGCCTGCCGTGCCACACTCTCTGCTTCCTCCTCCTTCCCCGGCAGGATCCCTTGTGTTAAGTAACTCCGAAGCTCCGTAATCCAGCACCCTTCCTGAGGTTCCATCGTCAGGAGCAGGCGTGCTCCTGAGGCCGGGCCACAAACCGGGGCTCCTGAGGCAGGTGGCTGGGGGAGCTCCTCCCGAGGCTGAGCCGCGTTTGACAATGACGGCAGGGCTGAGGGATTGAAGAGCCGCTCCTCGAAGACGCCAGGCTCCTGAGGTAACTGCCTGGACGCCCGTCTGGCGATGTTGTCGGCCTCCTGATTGGTGCCACGAGGCACATGCTGCAACTCCAACCCCCAGAACTGCTTCTCCATCTTGCGGACCTCTGCAAGGTAGGCTTCCATGTGCTCATCTTTCGGCTCGTACACCTTGTTGGAGAAATTGACAAGGAGTTGCGAATCGCCCTTGATGGTGAGGCGTTTCACCCCCAGGGCAGCTGCGGCCTTCAAGCCCGCTATTAGACCTTCATACTCCGCTATGTTGTTGGAGACCTTTTCACCTTGCTGGAAACAGAGTTGTACTTCGTAGTAGAGCTTGTCCTGAGTGGGCGATATAAGCACCACCCCAGCCCCAGCACCATGCCTGGAGAACGCCCCATCGAAGTACATGACCCAGCCTTCTGGCGCCTCGCTTCCCGGGGAGAGGGACCGATCCTCGTCGGCCTTGAGGCCTGGTGCCTCCGTCCATTCTACCACAAAATCCGCCAATGCTGCTCCCTTAATGACTCTGGTCGTGCCGAATTCGAGCTGGAACGCTTGCAGTTCTATGTTCCACTCAGCGACCCTTCCGGCCGAGTTAGGGCTCTTGAGCACTCTCTCCAAGGGGTATGACGAGACGACCTTGATGGGGTGACCCTGAAAATAGTGCCGCAGCTTGCGCGAGGCCACCAATAGCGCGAGGAGGAGCTTCTGAGGCATGGGGTACCGTGCCCTCGCGTCCTGCAACACCGTGCTGACGAAGTACACTGGGTGCTTGACGAGGTTGGGTGCGCCAGTGCTTGTGGCACCCTCCGGAGATAATGGTGCCTCCTGAGGCGATGAGGCCTCTAGAGGCTGACCATCTGGGTGAGGGGCCCCTTCCGCCTCCGGTGCGCTCCTCTGCGGCGGCTGATTCTCCTCAGCCGCCGTGGCGGTTTCTATGGGCCTTCCTTGTTCCTGTTTTGCCTTGTCCCGGGCTGCTGCTGTGGTTTTGATTTGACGCTCCTCCCTAACCGCCACCAGGGCTGCGCTGGCGGAGTAGGGAGTGTCGGCGAGGTAGAGCACCAGGGGATCTTGAGGGCGCGGAGCCACCATGACCGGAGGGCTGGTCAGGTATCTCTTGAGATCTTGGAACGCCTTGTCGGCCTCTTCAGTCCATTCAAAGGGCCCCTTTCTCTTCATTAGCTGGAAGAAAGGCAGCGCTCGCTCCCCCAACTTGGAGATGAAGCGCCCTAGCGCGGTCACGCGCCCAGTGAGCTTCTGCATTTCTCTGAGGGTCTTTGGCGGGCTCATGTCCTCAACCGCCTTGACCTTCTCTGGGTTAGCCTCGATGCCCCGGTGGGACACGAGGAAACCCAAGAGCTTGCTCGAGGGGACTCCGAACACACACTTCTCTGGGTTGAGCCGCAGGTTCACTGCGTCGAGGCTCGCGAAGGTTTCCTCCAGGTCTTGTATCAGGGTCTTGGCCTCCCGAGACTTCACCACAATGTCATCGACGTAAGCCTCAACATTCTTCCCGAGCTGCGGGCCCAAGGTGATGTGCATCAGCCGCTGAAAGGTCGCCCCCGTGTTATGCAGCCCGAATGGCATGCATGTGTAGCAGTACACCCCACACGGGGTTAGGAAGGCTGTCTTTTCGATGTCTTATACCGCCATCTTGATCTGGTGATACCCAGAGAAGGCATCCAAGAAGCATAGCAGGTCGCATTCTGTGGTGGAATCGACGATCTGGTCGATGCGGGGGAGGGGGAACGGATCTTGCGGGCATGCCTTGTTGAGGTTGGTGAAGTCGACACACATGCGCTCCTTCCCTCCCTTCTTTGGCACCACGACGGGGTTGGCCAACCAATCCGGGTATCGGACCTCGCGAATGACCCCAGCGGCCTCTAGTTTGCGGGTCTCTTGGACGATGAACGCCTGCTTTTTTGTGGACTGTCGCCTTGCCTTCTGCTTCACAGGGCGCACGTTGGGGCATACGTTGAGGTGATGCTCGATTACGCTCCTGGGGATCCCCGCCAACTGGTCAGGCTCCCAAGCGAATACCTTCTTGTTCACGCGCAGGAACTTGACCAGGGCCTCCTCCTGCTTGGGCTCGAGGTTGGCGCCTATGGTGAAAGTGGCGTCGGTGGACCCATCCTCATCGACGGGTATCTGCTTGGTTTCTGCCTTGTCTTGGGTGAACAACTGTTTCTTCTTGGCGGGTGCAGCCCCCTTGGGCTTGGGGGTCCCCGAGTCGGTGGGCTGTGCCGACGCCGCCGTCTTGAGGGCGAGCTTGAGCACTCGCATCGCGTCTCCGGTGTCCCCGTGCACGGTGAGGACACTGCTGCTCCTGGGCATCTTCATGAGGTTGTACGCCGGGTGTGTCGTGGCCATGAACTGGGCCAGCGCTGGATAGCCGAGGATGGCGTTGTAGGGAAGGCCGATGGGGGCGATGTCGAAGTTGACCAGCTCCGTGCGGAAGTTGTCGTAGGTGCCGAAGGTTACTCGGAGCCGGATCTGTCCCAAGGAGCTGGATGACCTGCCCCCAACGCCTGAGAAGGGCCGGCTGGGTTGCAGCCGTTCCAGGGGTATGCAGAGGAGGTTGAAGGCCTCAACCGAGAGCACGCTGAGGCCCGCGCCACCATCGACGAGAGTCCTGGTGACGGCCACCTGGCAGATGGTGGGGGTGCACAGCATGGGGAGCTCGCCCGAGCAGGCCGAGTTGGTGGGGTGGTCCTCCGAGCCGAAGGTCAGGCCAGCCTTTGGCGCCGCCCGGTCCAAGAGAGCCCCCTGCCGCGTGGCAGCGGCGCTGACCCGGAGGATGAACGGCTTGACGTGGTGACTTGTAGGCGGCGCCTGCGAGCCGCCCAGGAGGGCCGCGACGACCGGGGGTGTTGGCGTAGCGTGGTGGGCGAGGAAGAGGTTGCGGAGCTCTTCCCAAGAGGCCACGGAGGCTGCCGGTAGGTGGAGCAGCCATGCGCGTGGAGCGCCGGTGAGGGCCATGGGAAGCCAGTTGGCCATGACCCTATGATCACCTCCAGCTTCGAGGATGGCTTCCTCGTACGCCAGCATGAAGGCCAGCGGATCAGTCGCGCCGCTGTAGCGCGGCGGCGTCGTTGGCTTGAACATGTCGGGCCACCGTACACGTTGCAGGGCTAGGGCCAGGGCTCGGAGCCCCCTGGCCCCCGTGCTGGAGCCGGCGGCCAGAGCGGGCGACGCGCTACTCATCGCGAGGCAGGTCGTGGCGGTGGCGGAAGGGAAAACTCCGGTGCACCCCCTACCTGGCATGCCAAATGTCGGATTTCGGGTTCCGGCAGACCCTTGAGGTTCGAACTCCGGGGTGCGCGCGGAGATTACGCCTTCTTCCTACCTGCACCTCTCCGCCTCGCAAAGATCTAAGCTATGGAAAGAACAACACAAGAGACACAGGGTTTATACTGGTTCGGGCCACCGATGTGGTGTAATACCCTACTCCAGTGTGTGGTGTGGTGGATTGCCTCTTGGGCTGATGATGATAACCAATACAAGGAAGAACAACCTCGCGAGGGCCTGTTCTTGGCTGGGGGGATGAACTGATAGGAGGAGTTCAGTCACCCTTCTCTCTCTCTCTCTGATTGATTCTCTGGATCCTAGCTGATTCCCATTGCCTCTACCCTGGGGGTGGCTAGTCCTATTTATAGGCAAAGGCCCTTGGCCTCTTCCCAAATATTGAGCGGGATGGGCGTCAACAATTGGCCATTTCGAAGGGGAACATCTGGTACACTTATCCTGACTAAAGTTGGTCTTCGCCTGCCAAAGGCTCTGGTGGTGACGCTGACTTGGGCTCCACAATGACATCCTCCTTGCCGTTGGACTGGTCTTGGTCTCGTTGCACCGAAACGGGTGCCTTTGCTTGATGCTCCCGCCTGCGCTTGCTCCCTTTGCACCAAAGAGGAAAGGAGGACACTGCGCGGGCTGGCGCCCGCCTGGCGCCCTTGGTCGTCATGGCTTGCGTCACGGGCTCCTCGTGAGGTACCCCGCCTTGATCTCTCCGCCTCCTCGCTAGCCAGCCTGATGAGGCCATGCCTGAGGAAGCTCCGTGTCGTCCGTCCCGCGAGGCTTGGCCCCTCGCGAGGGTCTTGGGTCTGTGTTGATGAAGATGGGCCGTGCTGGGCCCCTTTGAGCCACGCCGCAGGCCGCAGGCAGGCAAGTCTGGGGACCCCCGTTCCCAGAACGCCGACACACATCGGATAGTTCAGGTGGCAGTTCCAAGTGGTAAGCCACTTCTCCTCGTCGGTCAGTGATCTTGAAGGGGCCGATGTATCTTGGGGCGAGCTTTCCTTTGACATGGAAGCGCTGGGTTCCCTTGAGAGGTGTGACCCGGAGATAGGCATGGTCTCCAACTCGGAAGTTCATGTCTCTACGACGTGAGTCAGCGTAGCTCTTCTGCCTTGACTTGGCAGTCTTCAAACGCTCTCTGACAAGCTGGACTTGCTCTTCTGCTTCACGGAGGATATCGGGCCCAAATACTAGCCCTTCTCCGGTCTCTTACCAATTGAGGGGTGTGCGACATTTGCGTCCGTACAACACCTCAAATGGTGCCATCTGGAGGCTGGACTGATAATTGTTGTTGTAGGAGAACTCGGCGAAAGGGAGGCAATCTTCCCACCTAGCTCCATATGTTAAGACACATGCTCGGAGCATGTCTTCGAGTATCTGATTCACTCGCTCTGTCTGACCTCCGGTCTGTGGGTGGAAAGCAGTGCTGAAGGACAACCTGGTCCCCATGGCCTCTTGGAACTTCTTCCAGAACCTTGAGGTAAACTGGGTTCCTCGATCTGACACAATCTCCTTGGGAACACCATGAAGGCTTATGATTCTGTTAACATAGAGGCTGGCTAGCTGGTTTCCCTTGTAACTCGTTTTGATAGGAATGAAATGGGCTACTTTGGTCAAATGGTCGACTATGACCTAGATGGAGTCATGTCCCTTATGTGACCTGGGTAATCCAGTGATGAAGTCCATTTCGACTTTATCGCATTTCCATTCGGGCACCTTGAGAGGCTGTAACAATCCGGCGGGTCGCTGATGTTCAGCTTTGACCCTTTGGCATATGTCACACTTAGCGACGAAAGTGGCTATCTCTCTCTTCATGCCATGCCACCAGAATCTTTCCTTTAGGTCTTGATACATCTTGGTTCCTCCGGGGTGGATGGAATACGGGGTGTCATGAGCTTCTTGCAAGATCAAATTCTTGATCTCAATCTTGTTGGGTACGCAAATGCGATTCCCAAACCACACAATTCCTTGCTCATCCTCTGAGAGTCCTGGGGCCTTGCCTGCCTTGATCTTCCTCTTGATGCCTTCAATACTTCCGTGTCCCTTCTGAGCTTCCTTAATATCATCCATCAGAGTAGGCTTGACTTCAAGGTTGGCTAAGAATCCTGGTGCAATCAGTTCCAACCCGAAGCTTTCAAGTTCTTCATACAAGGCGGGTAGCCTGTCCTTAAGCATAGCATTCAAGGAACAAGCCTTTCTGCTTAATGCATCTGCTACCACATTAGCCTTCCCGGGGTGGTATTGAACACTAAGGTCATAATCCTTGATCAACTCTAGCCATCTTCTTTGCCTCATGTTCAATTCCTTCTGAGTGAAAATATACTTCAGACTTTTGTGATCTGTGTATATCTCGCACCGCTTCCCTAGGAGGTAATGTCGCCATGTTTTCAGGGCATGAACTACAGCTGCCAACTCGAGGTCATGAGTAGCATAGTTCTCTTCATGAGGCCGTAGTTGCCTTGAAAGGTAAGCTACGACTCTGCCCTCTTGCATCAAAACACCTCCCAGTCCGGTTCTCGACGCATCACAATATATCACAAATTCCTTGTATATATCTGGTGTGGCCAAAACTGGGGCGGTGGTCAGTCTCTTCTTCAGCTCCTGGAAGCTTTCTTCACACTTCGGCGTCCATTCAAACTTCTTGTCCTTCTTCAAGAGCTGAGTCATGGGTCGTGCAATGCTTGAGAATCCTTCAACGAACTTGCGGTAATATCCCACGAGTCCGAGGAAGCTTCTGACTTCCTTCACATTGCTTGGGGATTGCCAATCAGTCACGGCTTCAATCTTAGTGGGATCGACCGACAATCCTTCTTCGGTCAAAACATGACCCAAGAATCCAACTTCACGCAGCCAAAATTCGCACTTGCTGAACTTGGCATACAGTTGGTTCTCTCGAAGCTTGTCTAGGACCATCCTCAAGTGTTGCTCGTGCTCTTCTTCCGTCTTCGAGAAGACAAGAATGTCATCAATGAAGACAACGACAAACTTGTCCAAATATTCCATGAAGACCTTATTCATGAGATACATGAAGTAAGCTGGCGCATTGGTCAACCCAAAGGACATGACCGTGCTCTCATACATGCCATATCTTGTTACAAATGCCGTCTTCAGAATATCTTGGGGTCTGATTTTCAGCTGGTAGTACCCGGATTTGAGGTCAATCTTGGAGAACACCTTGGCCCCATTGAGTTGATCAAACAGATCTTCAATCTTGGGAAGTGGATACTTGTTCTTGATTGTAACTTCATTAAGGGAGCGGTAGTCAATGCATAAGAGGATGGTACCATCCTTCTTTGCCACAAACAGAACTGGCGATCCCCAAGGGGAAGCACTAGGGCGGATAAATCCCTTCCTCAACTGCTCTTCCAGTTGCTTCCTCAACTCTGCTAATTCTTCTGATCCCATTCTATAAGGCTTCTTATAGATGGGTCCTGCTCCGGGCATGAGCTCGATGATGAACTCAATGTCTCGGTCAGGAGGCATTCCCGGTAGCTCATCAGGAAAGACATTGGGGTATTCACATACTACCGGCACTTGCTCCAATCCAACTTCAGTCAGACAGTTGACTTGGTTGGCTTGAGCAGAGGAGGGGTTGGGAGCAAACTTAACTTTGACTCCTTGGTCATTGGTCACAGTGACGGTCCGATTGGCACAATCTAGCAAGCCTTGGTGCTTGATGAGCCAATCCATTCCTAAGATCACATCCAAGCCTTGCGATCTTAAGATGATAAGGTCCGCGTGAAAGTCTACCCCATTAATGACAATCCCGACTCCTTTACATCCTATCTTGGCTCTCATCTCTGCTCCGGGGGTTTGTACCACCATAGGGTTTTTCAGGGGTGTAGGGGTCATGCCACTTTTGAATGCAAACTCTTGGGTGACAAATGAATGCGTGGCTCCAGAATCAAACAAGACAGTTGCAGGAGCTGAGTTAACAAGGAACGTACCCAGCACGAAGTCCGGGTCTTCCTGGGCTTCTTCAGCAGTGACATGATTCACACGACCCTTGCCGTTGTTGGGCGGGTTGCGGGGAGCTTGGTTCCTTGGTGGCATTCCACGGCCTTGCCCTGGGTTCTGCGCATTGGGGTGTGGGGCGTCGGGCTTCTTGTTGGGGCAATACTTGGAGTAGTGTCCTGCCTGACCACATCCGAAGCAAGTGACTTGATTGGGGTTGCTGCTCTTGCTGGCATTGTTATTGGGGTTGTTGAAAGCTGGCCTGGGGTTGGCATACTGTTGAGGCTGATAGTTGGTGCGGGGTGCAGGAGCTCTTGGCTGCTGGTAGGTTGGCTTGACCGGGGCTGGCTGCCACGGGCGAGGCTTCTGGTTGCTGGAGCTACCCTTGCTGATCATCTTGCGCTTACGGGTATCATCCAAAGCACGTCGCTTGTCTTCAAGCATGAGTGCCTTGTTCACCAGATCAGGAAAGGTCGGGCAGTCACACACAACAAGCGAGTACTGCAGAGTCTGGTTAAGGCCTTCCATGAAGCGCTCCTTTTTGGCAGCATCAGTGCTGACATCCTCAGGGGCATACCTTGAGAGAACACTGAACTTCTGCATGTACTCCTTGATAGTGCTACTTCCTTGCTTCAGGGCTCGAAATTCACACTTCTTGATGGCCATGATTACGGAAGGAATGTGGGCCTTGCGGAATTCTGCCTTGAAGTCATTCCAAGTGATGTTTTGCTCAGCATGCATGGCCTTGAATCCATCCCACCAAGCTCTAGTAGTTCCCCCGAGATAGTGAGCAGCATACGCCACCCTCTCACGGTCCTTAGTGCATCCGACTAGTTCTAGCAGATCCTCAATGGTGCGGACCCAGTCGTCTGCATCCAGGGGTTCAACAGTCTCGATGAAGGTGGGTGGTGCATGCTTCTTGAACTCCACCAACGTGGAACGTCCATTGCTGTTTCCCACCGGCTGGCGATTGACAGCTTGAGCAATCATATGGAGGGCTGCAGTGTTGGCTTGGCGTTCCTCTCGGAAGGCTTGGAGAAGCTGAGCCATGTCCATGTTTGGAGGTGGTGGTGGTGGTGGAGCTTGTCCTTGGGTTTGGTCCTGACTGGCTCCTTCTCCGGCTTCTTGCTGCTGGGTAGAGGTACCAGTACGAGTTACAACAGGCATCCTGTTGGAGCGGTCAAGGTCTCATGATTGGGAAAGATGGGGAAGCAATATAGATGGAATGCCTAGTAAGGGGGTTGTTATGACACTAATTGTTTTCATGCAAGGGCCAAAAGGCCAACACATTCATTAAAATCCAAATGGGTGATGTAGTCGCTTACAAGTTCCCGTAGGAAAGCACGACGTCCATCAAACACATCAAAAGCAAACACAACACTACATGGTTTCATATGAACCATTACAAGGACTCGACTTCGCATAGGGGTACACGACCTATCCTACCGTAGGGATTACTAACGGGCATATCCGGGTTGCGAATGATGCCTAAGTGGTGGAATGCTCGGTCGCGTAGTCTGGCTCTTCTGGGTCTTCCTCCTCGTCATCGGTGGCCTGACTTTCCTCTTCACTTGAAGGTGTGGGGGAGTGGAGGATCTCGACACGGTGTTGCTTTGCCGGTGGTGCGAAGAGCTTGCGGTATTCCTTTGCGCTCATGCGGTGTTGCCGTGGTGGCTCTCCATCCTTTGGGGGTCTTCCGCCTCTGTATGCGATTGCGGGTTGTCCAGGGGGAGCACCTTCCTTCTTGATCCTATCCGTCTTCCCTTGTGCTTGAAGAAGAAGTGCCTTGGTCTCATGAAGTTCCTTTCGGATCTTCGTCGATTCCGAGGCCAAGTGTTGTGCCAAACTATCGGCACAAAGGCTGAAGTAGGTCTGGAATCGAAGTGGAAGTCCTCCTTCTAATGGTGGAGCTGGTGCATTGCTCTCATCCTCACCTTCCTTCCGATAAGGCAAGAAGCGGGTTTCCAACTCGTCTGCCATCTCTAGAAGAAGGTCTCGAAGGCGGGTGAGTGCCTTGAGGGTTGCCGTCTCGACGGCAAGAACTAGTGTTGCCATCTGGGGTCCCTCGAAGAACCAGCTTGTTGGAGAGTCATTAGCCTTCACAATCACTTCCACATGATACTCCGTCTCGGTGTCATTGATCCAATGCTCATGTTAGGTGAAAATGGGGGCTCGGTGGTACTGGCACTTCTTGAGGCTATCCTCGAGAAGCACGGGAAACCCGATGGTCAGGAAGTCTTCGGGTACGGCAGCCATCTACAAAGGTTGAATGGGAGAGGTCAATAAGGGAAATATATCTTGGGTTGGGTAAGCTTTAGAAAAGAAGAGAAGTTTAGATGGTCTCAAGCAAACTAACGTCCATGCTAACTAAGGCTTCCTACAGTCAGGATGGCTCTGATACCAGCTCTGTGGGGACCCCGACTCATAAGTCGTGATCATCGAATGCACGTGTACAGTGATCCCAGAGATCAATGCTCACTGAACACACAGAAGCTGAATAACAAGAGTCTTACATCCATACATACCGTCTTACACAAATTATGACCATTATGGTCAAGTCTTACATAGATAAAGCCTTAAGGGCTGAACATCAAATGAAACACAAGCAGCGGAAATCTTCGTCGATAAGTAGAACCCATGCCATCTGCCTTAACCCTATAGGCATTCTGACTGGGAAACGTCCTAGTTCGCATGTTCGTCTCCAAAGAATTCTTCTTCGAACTCCTGTTCTTCCATGCCTGGCCAATTAAATAACCAGTGGCAAGCCAATGAGTACTTTGAATGTACTCGCAAGCAACCCATGTTTTCGTTCAAGGTACAACAATGCATGATATAGGTAATTTTTTGCGGAAAACTAGTTTTGAGTGCAATGACATGTTCAACAACTTGTAAGACATGCATCAGGAGAATTCAATTAACCATGAGGATAGGTTACAAATATCAACATAAATAGAGTGGGCATCAACCCAACTCAATCATGACAAGTCCTTTGACTTGACCCAAGTAGTTTTTCCCACTTATCCGAACACACGCACACTGGTTTGTAAACACGTGGACGTAGCCCAAGAGCGGTTACCCAGCTGTCCTTGACCGTGGACACGGCTATTCGAATAGTTTTACACTCTGCAGAGGTTGCACACTTTACCCACAAGATCCGGGGAACTTCCGTGTCATCCATGACCCGCGATACCTCAAGTACCTGGGGTAAGCACCCGATCACTATCTTTCTCTAGACGACACTAACAAGGAGTCCACTCGTTGTTCCGTATCCTCACGATGTACATCATACGAGACTCACTCGAGATCGTAACATCCGAGAGGGGACACAACGGTGTATCCGGTGCCCTGTGAAAACAGTCATGGCCGCCCTACCTGGCACGACCCCGTCCCGAGAGAGCGCACCAACAACTCTCGCGTCACTACTAATGCGGGCTCCAAGCTAGTATCAGCCTAGGTAATCAATAATGCCCTTTCCCATATAAGGGTAGAGTGGTTGCGCATGTAAGGTTGAAATAACGGTCGCAACTTAAACCAATCCGTTTTTTAAAACAACACACACACTTGCCTCGGTACACCAGTTCGTCATCAAGTGGCTACCCAACTCATCATCTCCCTCGGGCATAAGTGGCACCCGACGGGGTTTTCGAAAGGTCCTTTGATAATGCTTTGTCTCCATCACCATGCATATTCACGTCCCTTTTTGCGTAGCAACTACTTTAGCATCCTATCTACTCCCACCAGCATAACCCGCATAAGAAGGTAGGGTCATGCATAATGCAGGTATCAACGAGGAAGTAACGAAGGCAACCCACCAAAGTGGTTACCATCTCAACATGATTCCGAAGCAACACTAATAAAGTGCTATATGACATGCATAAAAAGGGTTTCATAGACATGGTCAAAGGGCTGCTTGCCTGGCTCAACAAAGTCTTCTGGGTCTTCAAAGTCTTCTGGGTCTTCAAAGTCTTCTGGTCCAACTCCTTCGTCAGCAACGCAATCTATCATCGCAAAAATAATAACGAGAAAATAAGGCAATAATAAAACAGAAAAACCAAAGTGCTCAGAAAAATGTCAACTCATTTTTGTTAAATACTAGGGTGAAAACTAAGAATGGGAAAATTCCTAGTTTTGGATTTGGAGTAGCAGAATAGGGGAAATGGATTTACAAGGGTATATTTAAATGCTTAAAACCACATTTAAATATTTCCAGTGAAGAAAAGGTTGTTGGATTTGAATGAAAGTTGCACCATTAAATAGGTTGCAATACTTTAGGAATTTAGGAATTGGAATTAATTTATTTGGACATATATTTTTTCCTGTGGAATATTTGGAAAAGTGACAGAAAAAGAAAAAGAAAAAGGGCTCTGTGCCTGCTGGGCCAGAACAGGCGCAGCGCAGCAGGCCCAGCTAGAGAGGCGGCCCGGCGCACTGGTGCACGCGCGCGTGCCAGGTTTAAACCTGATGGGCATGGGCCCAGGCGTCAGGACGTGAGGCTGACAGACGGGCCCCACGGCCGTCGTCGTCAACCCTGGGTAAGAGTGGGCGGCGAGCTCACCGGCGACGATGCAGGGCACGGCGATCTTGGACAAGGGCAGGGATGGACTCATCGTCGTGGCGCCGTTCGGGTGGAGGTGGTGGACGTCACCGGAGTTGCCTGGTTCGCCGGCGATGAGGTCTCGCGGCGGAGAGGCTTCGGGCGTCGACGGTTCCGGCCGTTTGCGGCAGCTACAGAGAGGGGAAACATGGGGGAAATGATTAGGAGTGCTCGGGGGTTCCAGATCAAGAGGAAAGGGGGCCGGGGATGGCCTGTACCTCGCCAACTCCGGCGAGCCGAAGCGGCGGAGCTCGAGCTCGATCTCGAGCTCGGGCGGCTCTGGAGGCGAACTGGGGGTGCAGGGGAATGATTAGGGGAGTGAGAGGGCGAGTGGTGAGGAGAGGAGGGCTCGGGGAGGCCTTTAAGTAGGCGAGCGGCGAGGTGCCATGGACCCATGCGCCGGAGAGCTCCTGCTCGTCGCCACAGGGCTCGGGAGGAGCTGGCGCCGTGTCTGGGGTGTTCCTGGGCATGGACTACGCTGAGGGGAGCTAAGGGAGAGAGCGGGGAGGGGTCAGAGACGCGCGCGTGTGAGCCGCACCATTGGCGCGCTCGGGCGGCCTCTGTTTGCTAGCGCGGAGGCGCGGGAAGAAGGAGAGAGGAAGGGGCCGACCGCGTAGCGTGTTGCGGAAGCCGAGGCGCATCGACAGGCGCGTAGGGGAGGACCGAGGTGGTCGAAGGCGTAGGGCAGAGGGCGGCTACAGTGCGGGAGCGCACTGTAGCGTGCTCCAGAGCACCCAAATGGCCTGCATGGCCATTCTTTATGCCTTGTGGGCGCGGCCAACCGTGTCCAGTAGCTCAAGGGTGGAGTAAAGAAGTAGGGGGAGGCATTGGATGCTCTGGATGGCCAGTAGGAGATGAGAGAGGTAGAAGAAGAGGGAGAAATGGGCTGTCCAGAGAGAGAAAGAGGTGGTTTCACCCCTCAATTATTGAGCTGGGATGCAGCCATTGTTACTGGAGGTAGAGGAGGACTAGGAGGAGCTGTGGTAAAAAGTTGAGCTCAAGGAGAATAGTTTTAGTGGTCAAAATGGTGATTTTTGAAAAGTGGCAGAAGATGTTTGATAATGGTTTTGGCAAGAAAATGATTTCCAATTGCCATGAGACTCCACAGGGTGAATTGACACATATAATTAGGGCCTTCCACCAATTTGTAGCTTATTTGGGCAAAGTTGCCAATGCAACTTTTGTAAACCCTAGAATTTAGTAGAAATGGACTTCGAAAGTGCGTTATATCGACTAGAGGGGGGGTGAATAGGCGATTTTTATGAAATTCTTCACTGAGGAATTTGCTCGTGAGGAAATTCCTTAGCGAAGAAATACTAGCAGCGGAATAAGTACTCAAAAGTAAACATACCAGATTACATGCATGGTCATCATGATGAAATGAAGACAAACATAGAGTACAGAAAGCGTAGGCACAGGATAACTCTAGATGAAGACAATCAGACTGAAGAAATTGAACTGAGGAATTTGTGAAAGTCTTCAGTCAAAGTCTTCAAACACAGATATGAACAAATAGACAACACAGTAATGAGGAAATGAAGGTGTTGAGGAAATGGAACCAGTAAGCTTGGTGAAGACAATGATTTGGTAGACCAGTTCCAATTGCTGTCTCAGTTGTACGTCTGGTTGGAGCGGCTGAGTATTTAAACTCGAGGACACACAGTCCCGGACACCCAGTCCTGAGCACGCAGCTCGGGACACCAAGTCCTCACCGTATTCTCCTTGAACTAAGGACACACAGTCCTCGTCCAATCACTCGTGGTAAGTCTTCAGGTGACTTCCAAACCTTCACATACTTGGTCACTTGGCGATCCACAATTCCTCTTGGATGCTCTAGACCTTGACGCCTAACCGTCTGGAAGAAGCACAGTCTTCAAAGGTAACAAGCGTCGGATCCACGCAGGATCAATTTCTTCAGTGATGCTCAATCACTTTGGGTTTGTAGGTGTTTTGGGTTTGGGTTTGGATTTTCCTCACTTGATGATTTTCGCTCAAAGTCCTCGGAGGATGGGTTGCTCTCAAATGACAAGTGTCAAGTTCACGCGGAGCAGCCAACCAGCTAGTGGTTGTAGGGGGCGGCTATTTATAGCCTAGGGAGCAGCCCGACATGATAAGACATAAATGCCCTTCAATGATATGACCGTTAGGTGGACAAGATATTTTAGGACAGCTGGCGCGTGGCACAGCAACGGTCGGAAATTTGGAGTACAAATTCCTCAGGGCTATCATGTTCCTCACTGTGTAGGCAATACGCACTGGCGAATTCCTAACTCCTCAGTCAGAGCAAAGTCCTCAGTGACCAGAAGAAGTGCGTCTCTGTCACTGAAGAAATTGACTGAACTGTATGAGATTTCCAATGGCTTCACTCGAAGGGATTGGTAGGTGTAGGATTTGAGTTGAGCATCACATGGAAATTTTCTCCTTAGTATTTCCTCGACCCCCTTTAACAGTACGGTGTTTCCTATGACTCAAGAAAGAGAAAAATGAAACTGCGAAAACACAGTCTTCATGCTTCACGTTCCTCGAACGAATACCATGTCTTCAAGGTCACACCAATTTCTTCACTTTCAAAGTCTTCAGAAAGTCTTCAAAAAGTCTTCAAAATATCAAAGTCTTCAGTCGAAGAACTTCATTTTTAGGGGTCGACTTTTACTGTAAATATCAAACTCCTCATAGCCCTATAGACCTGTGTACACTCATAAACACAGCAGATGCTTAACCTATAAGTCTTCAATACACCAAAATCACTAAGGGGCACTAGATGCACTTACAATCTCCCCCTTTTTGGTGATTGATGACAACATAGGTTAAGTTTTCAACGGGGATAAATATATGAAGTGTAGAAACTGATATTGAGGAATTTGATTGCAAGATATAGAAGAACTCCCCCTGAAGTTGTGCATAGTGAGGAATTTGCTTTTGAGGCAATGCACACTTGAAGAGTTAAATCATGGAGATCTCCCCCTATATCTTGTAATTCATACACGCATTTGATATATGATTTGAAGAATTTGAAATGCATGATGAAATATGGTGCCTGATGCAATTCAGCATGCGTGTGATAATATCATCAACATATATTTGGCACACAAACAGTTCACCATCATATGATTTAGTAAAAATAGTGGGATCGAGTGAACCGGGTGTGAAGCCTTTCTTCATGAAGAATTCCTTCAATGTGTCATACCACACCCGTGGGGCCTGCTTGAGGCCATAGAGGGCCTTGTTAAGTCTGAAGACTTTGTCAGGATGTTTTGGATCTTCAAAACCTGGTGGTTGAGCAACATATACTTCTTCCTCAATCTTACCATTGAGGAATGCACTTTTCACATCCATTTGGTATAACATGATATCATGATGGTTAGCATAAGCAAGTAATATGCGAATAGCTTCAAGTCTAGCAACAGGTGCAAAAGTTTCATCAAAATCAATTCCTTCAACCTGTGTGTAGCCTTGAGCTACTAGTCGTGCCTTATTCCTCACCACAACACCATTTTCATCTTGCTTGTTGCGGTAGATCCACTTTGTACCAATGATGTTATGCTTGCGAGGATCGGGATGATTGACCAGTTCCCATACGTTGTTGAGCTTGAACTGATGTAATTCTTCTTGCATGGCCTGAATCCACTCAGGCTCCAGAAATGCTTCATCTACCTTAGTGGGCTCTGTGATAGAGACAAAAGCAAAGTGCCCACAAAAGTTAGATAGATGTGAAGCTTTTGAGCGTGTGAGAGGACCTGGTGCTCTAATGTCATCGATGATCTTATCCACCTGCACTTCTTTTGCAATGCGAGGGTGAGTTGGTTGCCGTTGAGGAATTTGATCAGCATTTTCTTCAGCATCAATTTCCTCAGCATTTTCTTCAGGTGCATCAGTTCAACGTTCTTCACGTTCTGGAACGAATTCTTCAGCAGATTCTTCAGTAGGAATGATATCTTCAATAGCCTTGTGCTTGATCGATTCCTCAGGTGCTGGTTCATCTAACACAGAAGGTAGGTGCTCTCTTTGCGAGCCATTAGTTTCATCGAACCGCACATCTACAGTTTCAACAATCTTGTGAAGAACATTGTTGAAGACTCTGTAGGTGTGCGAGTCCTTTCCGTAACCAAGCATGAAACCTTCATGTGCTTTCGGTGCAAATTTAGAGTTGTGATGAGGATCTCTAATCCAGCATTTAGCACCGAAGACTTTGAAATAACTCACATTGGGTTTCTTGTCAGTGAGGAGTTCATAGGCAGTCTTCTTGAAGAATTTGTGAAGATATACTCTGTTGATGATATGGCACGCAGTATCAATTGCATCAACCCAGAAACGACGAGGGGTTTTGTACTCATTGAGCATAGTGCGAGCCATCTCAGCAAGAGTCCTGTTCTTGCGCTCCACGACGCCATTCTGTTGAGGAGTATAAGGAGCAGATAATTCATGAGTAATACCAAGTTCATCAAGATAGTCATTGAGACCCAAATTCTTGAACTCAGTGCCATTGTCAATTCTGATGTGCTTGATCTTCACACCAAAGTTAGTTGAAGCCCTCGAGGAAAATCGTTTGAAGACTTCCTGCACTTCAGTTTTGTAAGAGACAAGGTGCACCCATGTGTAACGAGAGTAATCATCAACAATAACAAAACCATATTGAGATGCTTCATAAGAGACAGAGGAATAATGGTTAGGACCGAAGAGATCCATGTGAAGCAGTTCGAATGGACGAGTAGTGGTCATGATAGTCTTCGCTGGATGCTTGGCCTTGGTCATCTTTCCAGCTTCACAGGCACCGCATAAGTGATCCTTGAGGAATTTTACACTCTCAATGCCAATGACATGCTTCTTCTTCGCAAGCGTGTGCAGATTCCTCATGCCTGCATGACCAAGTCATCGATGCCATAGCCATCCTTCTGAAGTTTTTGCAAGTAGGCACACGGCAGGTTGTGAATCTCATATACTTCAGTAGTGAAGAGTATGATATCACAATTCATCAGATAAATTTCATCAAGTAGTAGAACCGATAAAACAGAGGGAGGACATGTGAAATGAAAGTTCATTTCATCATGGTTAGCCTGCGTCCTTTCAGGCATTTTTGTCAGGTCCCCAACAAATTCTTCAGACGTTACAGCACGTCTGGAGACCTGACCCTGCAGAAGAGATTAGTTCTTTTTCTTCACCACCCACATCTGAAGGGGTGGCAAAGAGTTCATCACTCTGCGAGCTCCATATGAGAATGGTGGCAAAGCAGCCAAACCATTTCGTTTCACATAAGAGGGGTTAGGGTAAGCATATGAATAAGCAGAGAAATTCTTCGAGGACTTGTGAACATAATAATTTGAAGAATAATGCTCATATTCATAGCCCTTGGCTCTTCCCTGCGAAACAGAGTTGTTAGCACGATGATGTTCATATGAGGACTTTGATCCATGTGAGGAATTTGATCCTCTTGAGGAATTTGGTCTGTATGAGGACTTGGATCCATATGAAGAATTTGGTCCATATGAAGAATTAGATCTGGGGTTCCTTTTCTTCACAGGTGGTGTCATGAGGACATTCACCTGAAGCCTTTCAAGGCAGCTTTTGGGAACCCAGATTTTCTTCATAGGGGAACCGTTCCTGCAGTTAGTGCCAACATATCTAGCAAATACTTCACCATTCTGATTTTTGAATAGTTTATAGTTGGAGTCAAATGAGTCATCAAAAGAATGAGAAGATTCACATGTATAGCCAGATAAATCAGATGGATCAACTGGAGGTTCCTTTGCAGCAACCCATGAGGTTTTGGGGTACTGCTCAGGCTTCCAATAAGTACCATCCGCATTGAGTTTCCTCTCAAAGGCAATACCCTCTTTCCTAGGGTTCCTGTTGAGGATCTGCTTTTTAAGCACATCACAAAGAGCCTGATGCCCTTTGAGGCTTTTGTACATGCCTGTCATGTACAATTCCTTCAGCCCTGCATCGTCAGTGATACTAGCAATGTCCTCAGATGAGGAATTAGTGATAGCAGAGACAGGTGAAGAATTTGTAACATTGGAAGCATTTGAACATTCAGGTGAAGAATTAGCAGATTCTCGTTCAATGCATTTTAAACATGGAGGAATAAATTCTTCCTGAGCAGCGCTGATTTGTTGAGCAAGTAATGAATCGCGCTCCTTCTGAAGATCTTCATAACTCACTCTTATCTTCTCAAAGTCAGACAAGAGAGAGTTATGCTGATCTTGAAGGGAGTCATACTTAGAATGCAGTCTCATTAGCATTTTTGAAAGCTCTTTGTTGTTTAGCAGCAAGGGAAGCAAGTTTGACATAACTGGGTCCAAATTCATCACCAGATTCTTCATCACTAGACTCAGATAGGTAGCATTCAGTTACCTCAGCACTTTTTGCCATAAGGCATGAAGTAGAGGATGATGATTCTGGTTCGAATGTCATCGATTTGAGCGATTCCTTGAAATCCTCAAACCAAGGATCATGACGGGTTTGATGGCCTTCATAGACATCAGAGAGACGGTCCCAGACAAGCTTCGTCTGATCGAGATGCATGATGTTTCTGAACTGGTTTCGAGACAGACTGGAGCAGATGACGGCCTTCGCTGTGAGGTTGAGTTGAGTGTACTTGCGAATGTCATCAGCTTCCGCCATCTTGCACAGATCGGTCAGACCAATCTCAGTGACGGTCCATAGCTCGCTGTCCATCACCATGAGACGCTTCTTCATCGTAGCCTTCCATTTGGGATACTCGTGACCGTCAAAGATGGGGCACGGTACTTTCTTCATATCTGCGGTCGACATAACTAAAACTCCAGGCGGTTAAACCAAAATCACACAGAACAAGGGAGTACCTTGCTCTGATACCAATAGAAAGTGCGTTATATCGACTAGAGGGGGGTGAATAGGCGATTTTTATGAAATTCTTCACTGAGGAATTTGCTCGTGAGGAAATTCCTTAGCGAAGAAATACTAGCAGCGGAATAAGTACTCAGAAGTAAACATAACAGATTACATGCATGGTCATCATGATGAAATGAAGACAAACATAGAGTACAGAAAGCGTAGGCACAGGATAACTCTAGATGAAGACAATCAGACTGAAGAAATTGAACTGAGGAATTTGTGAAAGTCTTCAGTCAAAGTCTTCAAACACAGATATGAACAAACAGACAACACAGTAATGAGGAAATGAAGGTGTTGAGGAAATGGAACCAGTAAGCTTGGTGAAGACAATGATTTGGTAGACCAGTTCCAACTGCTGTCTTAGTTGTACGTCTGGTTGGAGCGGCTGAGTATTTAAACTTGAGGACACACAGTCCCGGACACCCAGTCCTGAGCACGCAGCTCAGGACACCAAGTCCTCACCGTATTCTCCTTGAACTAAGGACACACAGTCCTCGTCCAATCACTCGTGGTAAGTCTTCAGGTGACTTCCAAACCTTCACAGACTTGATCACTTGGCGATCCACAGTTCCTCTTGGATGCTCTAGACCTTGACGCCTAACCGTCTGGAAGAAGCACAGTCTTCAAAGGTAACAAGCGTCGGATCCACGCAGGATCAATTTCTTCAGTGATGCTCAATCACTTTGGGTTTGTAGGTGTTTTGGGTTTGGGTTTGGATTTTCCTCACTTGATGATTTTCGCTCAAAGTCCTCGGAGGATGGGTTGCTCTCAAATGACAAGTGTCAAGTTCACGCGGAGCAGCCAACCAGCTAGTGGTTGTAGGGGGCGGCTATTTATAGCCTAGGGAGCAGCCCGACATGATAAGACATAAATGCCCTTCAATGATATGACCGTTAGGTGGACAAGATATTTTAGGACAGCTGGCGCGTGGCACAACAACGGTCGGAAATTTGGAGTACAAATTCCTTAGGGCTATCATGTTCCTCACTGTGTAGGCAATTCGCACTGGCGAATTCCTAACTCCTCAGTCAGAGCAAAGTCCTCAGTGAACAGAAGAACTGCGTCTCTGTCACTGAAGAAATTGACTGAACTGTATGAGATTTCCAATGGCTTCACTCGAAGGGATTGGTAGGTGTAGGATTTGAGTTGAGCATCACATGGAAATTTTCTCCTTAGTATTTCCTCGACCCCCTTTAACAGTACGGTGTTTCCTATGACTCAAGAAAGAGAAAAATGAAACTACGAAAACACAGTCTTCATGCTTCACGTTCCTCGAACGAATACCATGTCTTCAAGGTCACACCAATTTCTTCACTTTCAAAGTCTTTAGAAAGTCTTCAAAAAGTCTTCAAAATATCAAAGTCTTCAGTCGAAGAACTTCATTTTTAGGGGTCGACTTTTACTGTAAATATCAAACTCCTCATAGACCTATAGACCTGTGTACACTCGTAAACACATCAGATGCTTAACCTATAAGTCTTCAATACACCAAAATCACTAAGGGGCACTAGATGCACTTACAGACTTGTGTAGATCTAGTTGAGCAAATCACTTATCCTTGATGCACCACTTGGTGTAGTGGCCTCATTTGGTCATGTGAGCATGATCACAAAAGTTGGGGTCAAGGAGAGAAAGTTGGCAGTACAAACTTGCTCAAATTTGATTCTGGTCAGAGAGGGTTTTGGGGCATTTTGGTGAACCAAAAGGACCTTGATTGACATGAGGCTTTCTAGGGTGGTCACAATGTGCATTTGTGACTTGCTGGATTTTTCTTGGATTTTTATGAAAATATTTCCTATAGAAATATTTCAAATCCTTGAAATGGGCAGAAATGGTTTTGGGAGGTTTTGTCCAATATTTTGATCATGACCATATGTTGAAACTCGCATATATGGAAGATATATGTCCATTGAGTCTCCCTAATTTTTCTCAAATATTTTTAAATTTTTAAATTAATTTTAACCTATTAAAGACCATTTTTGGCCTTAAGAAAAATCCTTTAAATAAAATAGGAAAATAACGTTTAAAATTATATTTTTATGGTTTCTGGGCATCCTATATCCAATAGAAGTCAAATATATTTTTGGAAAGATTTTTACTGCCCTTAATTAGGTACTTGCAGTGCAAACCTCAATTCAGGGGTTTTTGGAAAACTAATTTTTGAAAATACTATTTGGCCAAATTATTTTTGTAGGAAAATACTATATTGCACTATACACATGGCATCATCATTGGGCAGAAGTTTGGGGCAAGGAGATGAAGTACAGAAGGTGGAGTTATTGACTTTGTAGAGCAGTTGAAAATCACAGAGAGAAAACCAACTCCAAAATAAAAACCAAATAATGCAAAAGTTTTTGTTGGTCCAAATTTTCATGCTTTATTAATGCAAATGAAGTGTCACAAAATGCAGGGTGTGACAAGTACTCATCTGACCAAACCAGCTGGCTCAAGTTTCTTGATCTCTTCTACAATGAACTGCTGCCTCTCCAAGGCCTACTTCCGGACTTTCTGCTTGACAGGTCGGGCATATGGGCAGACAGCAAAGTGGTGCGCGATTACCTCCCTGGGAACACCGGGGATATCAGATGGTTGCCAAGCAAACACATCGATATTCACCCACAGGAAGGCAACAAGCGCGCTTTCCTATTTGTCATCGAGGGTGGCGCTGATAGTGAAAGTACCATCAATGCCAGCCAGCCCTGCCGGGACCTTCTTCACTTGGGGTGCAGCGACCTTGGATCTCTTGCTGTTAGAACACTCCGGCACGTCGTCAATGGGTGCCGTGCACTCGGTGGGGGCACGCTTCTCGGACTCTTTGCTGGAGTCCCTGCAATCTCTCTTCTTTCCTTTACTTTCCTTGGCGGGAGCTGCCGCTGCCTCTGCCGTGACCGTATCCCGGTACATCTTGTCCACACAAATGATATCATCCTTCTCATCTGATGGGATGGTGATGACTCCCAGTGGCCCAGGCATCTTCAAGGTGTTGTACGCATAGTGGGATGCCGCCATGAACTTAGCCAAGTCCATGCGTCCAAGAATCCCATGATACGACAGGGGGAGATCAACCACATCAACTACAATTATCTCAGTACGGTAGTTCAGTTCTCCCCCAAACATTACAGGCAACGTGATCTTTCCCTTAGGATGGCTCCTGCTGGGATTAACTCCTTGAAACGTGACGGTACTCTCTAGCTCTTCCTCTCCTATCTGAAGCTTGCTAATAACTGTCGGGGAAATCAGATTCAACCCGGCCCAGCCGTCCACCAGCATCTTTGTTACCTTGAGGTTGCGAATTGTTGGAGAGACCAACAATGGCAAACACCCCACCATAGTGGTATGGCTAGGATGGTCCTCCTCGTCAAAGATGATGGGCGTGAGGGACCATTTGAGCGGCTTGCGGGCCTCTGGCGCTGGTTCCACGGCATTGACTTCTCGTGCCCACTGTTTGAGCTGGCGATGAGAAGTGTGCCGAGATGCACCTCCGTCAATGCACAGGGCATCTGTGGCCTTCTGAAACTCCTGCTCACCGGTTTCCTCTTCATCCCCTCCATCACTCTCATCATCACAGGTTTCCTTCTCTCGACCTTTGGCGGGCTTTCCTTGGTTCCGGAAGGGTTTGCCAGGGCGATTTGCTTCCCCTCCTCAACCCTTACCGCCAACAACATTCTAATTTTTTTCCTTATCACGCTTCTCATACTCTGATATCTGTTTCTTGATAGGTTGTTCAACCTGATAATACTCTTGAAGGTCGTGGCCCTTGGTCCGATGAATCTTGCAGTACGACCCATCACCTTACCCGGCTTTCTCGGCAGCAGCGGCTTCCCGACAATCAGTGCACATGGCAGCTTCCTTGCCAGGGGCCTTAGCTTTGGCCTTCTTGCCGGTACTAGGCATACCCGATCCTTCAAAAGTCATCACTGCCTTATCTCTCCGCTTCTTACTGCGCTTCTTGCCCTTCTTTTGACTAGTTGATTCATCCTCATCCTCTGAATCAACATTAGTGCAATCTTCCTCTCCGGGCAACTTCCTTCCCTCCTCCATCCGAGCACACTTATCTCCCAGCGTGTAAAGCTCCTTCACAGTCTTGGGCAACCGTACGCTCATCTTGGAACGAATATGACGGTTGCGCACATTGGACTGGAAGGCAGCTATTACGGCTGCTGGATGAATATTTGGGATATTTCTATGAACTTCACTGAATCTCTGTAAATACTTATGGAGTGTTTCTCCTTCCTTCTGCTGGAGAAGTTTCAAATCGCTGGGCCTGCCGGGTTCTTGATGGCTGCCAGTGAAGGCTCCAATGAAATCGTGGCACGGGGCAGCCCATGACGAAATGGAGTTCTCCGGTAGGTGCATCAGCCAAAACCTCACATTGGACTTGAGGGCCAAAGGGAAGTAGTTGGCAAACACCTTCTCATATCTTCCCCCGGCAGCCTGAACAGCGATGGTGTAGATGCTCAAGAACTCTACCGGGTTTAGTTTCCCATCGTACTTCTCGGGTATTTCTATCTTGAACGTGCGAACGGACGGCCAACGGACTTGCCGTGGCTCACGAGTAAAGGCAGGGCAGCCAACCTCGAAAGGTAGGCACACGCCAACACCGAGCGCGGTCTCGTCGACGTCAGGATCGTAGCACCCGTCGGTCTGGTGGAGGTCATCACAACGTTGCTCGACGACGTCGCATGTATCTCCTCTCCGCCTACCCTTCGGGACTCGTCGTTGGCCTGGACGTGCTCGAGTGTCAGAAAAGGCCATCAAGACTTCGTCGAGATCTTGATTCTGATGCGCTCGCGCTGGCTACCACGGCGGGGATTTCACCATGGGGATGGCCCCTTCCGTACGGTCATCAGTATGAGTTGTTGCTGTCGTTTGGGGAGGTCGCGACGGGCTGGCCCGCTGTGAGCCCCCATCTTCGGCGAAACCGAGCAGGCTCTGGATGGTGGCACGCCATTCGCCCATCTGCTCGACCGCTGGTGGAAACCTCAACAACAGTTGAGCTCGTGCCATGGCCTCCGAAACCGTACAAGGCAGGGATGATGATGAATTCAATCGTACCATATCTCGGCCCCTGACGGTGCCAGCGGTGGTGACTCTGCGCCCCCACTGCTGTTGCGGGGCCACCACTTGGACGTGGTGCGGCGAAGGCGCTCGAGGGCCAGCGGCTCCGTTGGGCGCAGCGGCTTGGTCGACCCGTCCCGGAAGGGGTGCATGCGCGGTGGCCGCACCCGTGGTGGGAGTGGCCGGAGGGCGGCGATTCACCCGGGTCCGGGCACCGTTGATGTGGTTCTGCCCGTCGTCAGGGGAAAGGGGCGCAGATGGAGTAACCCCTTCACCCGTACCTTGGGGAGCGTGGCCGTCGGGATGTTCTGGATGCTGCTCTCCTCCGGTGCCTCCAGCTCTTGCGTCTGCTGTGGGAGAAGTGGTGACGGCGCCGCCTGCTCCGACCACTTCCCTAGCAGCGTCCACGTCCTCGTGCGCCTCCGCACCCCCCGCGGCGTTAGAGGCTGCCGGCGGCGGAGCCTTCGAGGTGGATGGGTGAGCCGAAGGACCGGGCTTCTTTTTGGGTGCCATGGTCCATGCCGTTGTCGAAGATGAAGATGGCGATGAATTCGACTCGCTGTGCACACCTTCAGGTTCACGCAAGCGAGCCCCCTACCTGGCGCGCCAAAGATGTCACGGGAAACCACGGCCACCTATGGGACCAAGAGGCCCCTTGCTGGTTCGGGGGGTGGCGCGTTGCACAAAGAGTAGACGAGCGTGGGGCAGCACGGCAGATATCACACAGGCAACTTTACCCAGGTTCGGGCCGCCGCGAGGTGTAAAACCCTACTCTTGCTTTGTTGGATTGATGGTGGAAAGGTGGTGGCGGAGCGTAGTACACTTGCCCGGCAGGGGTTGCCTCGGGGAAGCGGCGACTACACGCGTATGGGGGTGTGAGTTATCCAATCTTCTAACCCTTTCTACAGTTGCCATGGGCCTCCTTTTATAGATCAAGGGGTTACCACAGTGGCAAAGTAGTGGTTACGCACTGATAAGATAGCAAATAGTGTATCATACCTAACTCTGCGGGCTGACAGGGTGCATTAAATGCACCGCTCAATGTCACGTAGCTGGTTTCCTGCCAATGCTTGCCGGGCTATCTTGCCAGCTCTGTGTCTGCTCGCTTGACACGTCGCAGGACGGTTGTCATCTGTGGGTTTCTCCTGTAGAAAATGGCTGCCATGTGGTGAATGGCTGCCACTTAATCACTTTGCGGCTTGACACAGCACTGATCGACAACGTGGGTCGTGGTATAGTGGTTGGTGAGGTGGTTCTGCCTCCATGAGGCCCAGCAGGCTCTGTCGGGGCGCTTTGGTTGTCTACTTCTGGGGGTGGCCTTGCCCCTTATCAGACTCTCCTGCCGGCAAGGGAGGCTTTTCCCTTGAGGATATCTTGCTTCTCTGGCTCGATCTTGGCTCCTCTGATCTGCATGTTGATCCTTCGAATTCCTTGGTCTCTTGCACTCTGACTTGGGCTGGTGCCTCGATCTTGTTCTCGTGCATGTGCACAATCTAGGCAACAGACCCAAGGTTTGTTGCACCGACAAAGATGGAGGATGTACTTGCTACACATTTCTTTTTTATATAGAAAGACTGTATGGGAACCCCCTATAGTATAATTGGTGCAACAAACCCAAATTTCAAGTACCATGCCTTGAACCTGGGTGGGTGGGAAGGCATCAGCCCCTTCCCACCACTAGGCTATGCCTTAGTCTGCTTGCAAAGATGAGACGGGATGTTGAGCCCTTTGTTGCTCACTTCACCACATGTCAAAAATCTAAGTCACGACTCAATCCTCATGGTTTATATATGCCTTTGCTTGTACCTAGTGTTCCTTGGGAGGATGTATATATGGACTTTGTTTTGGATTTACCTCAAACAAACAGGGGGAGGGATAGAATATTTGTTGTCATGGATAGGTTCACTAAAATGGCACGCTTTATATCTTGTCATAAAAGCGATGTTGCTGCTAATGTTGTCGATCTGTTCTTTCGTGAAATTATTCGCTTGCATGGTGTGTCAAATACTATTGTTTCAGATTGTGATACTAAATTGCTTAGCCACTTTGGGAAATGTTTATGGGCTAAGTAGGGGAATAAACTTCTTTTTAGTACTACTTGTCACCCCCAAACTCATGGACAAACTGAAGTAGTCAAAAGAACTTTGTCTACTATGCTTAGAGTTGTTTTGAAGAATGACAAGAAAATGTGGGAAGAATGCTTGCCTCATATAGAATTTGCTTAGAATCGTTCGCTGCATTCTACTACTAAGATGTGCCCTTTTGAAATTGTGTATGGTTTCCTACCTCGTGCACCTATTGATTTGTTGCCTCTTCCATCTTTGGAGAAGGTTAATTTTTATGATAAACAACATGTTGAATTGATCTTAAAAATGCATGAGTTAACTAAGGAGAATATTTAGCGTATGAATGCTAAATATAAACTTGCTGGAGATAAGGGTAGAAAACGTGTTGTGTTCGCACCTGGCGATCTTGTTTGGTTACATTTCCGTAAGGATTGATTTCCTTATTTGCACAACTCAAAGCTAACGCCACGTGCTGATGGTCCTTTTAAGGTTTTAGATAAAATAAATGATAATGCATATAAACTTGAGCCGCCTGCAGATTTTGGGGTTAGTCCCACTTATAACATTGCAGATTTGAAGCTTTATTTGGGTGAGGAAGATGAGCTTTCGTCGAGGACGACTTCATTTCAAGTAGGGGAGGATGATGAGGACATCAATACCATTGTTACACCCACAACCCATGCTGCTATACATATTGGACCAATTACTAGAGCTCGCACATGCCAATTGAATTACCAGGTACTTTCGTTTCTTGGGGACAATTCTAATGTTCATGAGAATATGATGCTGCCTAAATTGGATACATTTGTGTTGATTACTAATGAAGAGCCTAGAATGGACAAGAGGGACGAACACTGGAGCAGGATCAAGCATGGAGATGAAGGCGCGCGCGAAGGGATCCAGAATGGCGTTTCTAGTGCATATTTGAGCACTTTGAAGCCTCCGTGATGACCTACAAGGACATGGACGAAATATACAAGATGCCCTTCATAAATTTCGTCCATAGCTTATTTTACGTGTTGTGCCACCTTATTTTTGGGCCAGACCCATGTAATTTTGAAAGACTTAAGTATAGGCTGTTTCTAGAGTCTGTATGTGTGGGGAAACAAAGTTAGGTTTGGTTTCGGACCCCTCCTACAAGGCGTCACAAAATTCCCCCTACTCCTCCATATATACAGCCCTTAGGGCGTCCTTTAGACTTCGGGTTTTGTTTAGATTAAAGTTCGTCATAGCTGCAACTTCGTGTACCTCATTTGTGTTCAATGACCACACAACCCCACAGTCATCAATATAGCTTTCCTCTTATATTCCCAATATCAAGATTGCCATCTTAGTTTCTTGACTATTCTTTGTTTGCTCGCAGGAAATAGACCCTCGTGGTCGGGTTGATCGTGCTCCGGCGTGGTCAATAACCCCTCAGAAGTTGGTTTGGCAATTGCTAAGGCGCGACGTCTTCGCACGTTCGTAGTCGGATCGTCAAGGTCGACCCCCACAAAAAAGATAACTATCGCATCGAAACATCGGGAAACCTTCGCCTCTATGAGAGCTGGTATCCGAAGCCTTTCTAGCCGTAACGACAATACTAGCACATATTTTCCAGCAGGTTCCACTTTCCTGATTTTACTCCTGATGCTTAGGGTTTTCTCATTATATCTACACTATGTTCTATGTAGGTGCTTTATGTCCTACTAGGAGCAATGCACCCTTTAAAGCTAAATAATACACCAATCATACGTGCTAAGCTTCTTCAAATACGAATGTGATATGATACTGACATTAGCTAATAGACACACATTTAATTGGTTAGCTAATGCTCCCACTTGAGTTTCCAAATGCATGTGGCCACATATAGAGAGACATCATGGAATGGCATTTCTTTGGGCACTCTGATTCATCATGGGTGGGCAACCAACATTATATAGAAAGAACCAAAATCTCAATAAATGCTTGCCCTTCTATTCTTTAACATGTTCCTCTTATGTTCTTCTTTAGTAAGTACAATATGTTCTTTGTTAGGAAGGGGAGCAGGGACATCTGCAGTCGACAACTCTATTGGGCCGCTTCTGCTACATGATTTCAGCACTTCGAGTTGGTGAGAGGATCGAGAAGAGGTGTCTAGAGGGGGGGGGTGATTAGACACTAAGTGCCAAAGTTGCAGTTTTTAAACTTTTTCGGTTTAAATGGAGTTTTAGGCACAAGTTTAATGATCACAATACATACCAAGCAAGCATGCAAAGAGTATATGAGCAGCGGCAAGTAAAGCATGCAACTTGCAAGAATGTAAAGGGAAGGGTTTGGAGAATTCAAACACAATTGGAGACACGGATGTTTTTGGCGTGGTTCGGATAGGTGGTGCTATCTTGTAGCGACCCGACCTCAGATGGTCAAGTCTCTGTGCTCCGGTGTCATCCCTGGATCAGTAATGCTGACACCACACAGTACTTCGAAGGATTTATAACAGAGTAGCAATCACACACTTATTACATCGGTGTCTCAAAGAGAACTTATTACAATAAATATGGCTTAAGGCCATCTAATGACGATAACAGCGGAAGACTTGGAAGATAACTGAGTCCATCAACTCCAACGGCATCACTGAGTATAGAACCACGACCTAAAAGGCACCTTACTTGTCATCTGAAAAGTCTGCAACATGAACGTTGCAGCCCGAAAACGGGTCAGCACATGGAATATGATGGCAATGTAACACATAGAGAATAATGAATGATAAGCCTATACTACATGCATATATGGCTGGTGGAAAGCTCTATGGTTACAGTTTTGCGTAAAGCCAACTTTTCCCTACTGCAAAAGAATAAATTTATTTAAATATCATGGTGGTTGTTAAACATTGAGAATGGTTGACAGCATCCTCAATCCCAATTGAAAGTAATCATCAATAACCCAACAATATTAATTTAGAAGTAACATGATGAGATTCACATGATATTCAAGTACTAGATACTCAAGACGTCCATAATCGGGGACACGGCTAATCATGATTAGTTTGTACACTCTGCAGAGGTTTGCGCACTTTTCCCCACAAGACTCGACCGCCTCCGTTTGATTTCTCGCACTACATGGTGTTTGAGAAACGGATGACCGAGACATAGTCTTTCAGAAGCGCTAGCACCTTACGTTGGATAGATCGGTACACCTACTTTCCCCTACATCTGCTAGTCTACCCTGTAAGAGTTCGCACGACTTAATCAACTATGCCAGAGCCCATAATGGCTTGTGGCTGCACACGGAAGTTACTAGCATGAATGATCTTATGATCCCTTTGAGCCTGGGTGGCGGTCCAAAGAAAAACAGGCAAGTCCTGATACAAACCAGGTGCCTCAATCCACCCAGATGTGTGTTTAAGTTGCCACCTTAGATAAACCATTAATTAACATAACTCACA
Source organism: Aegilops umbellulata (assembly GCA_032464435.1). NCBI lineage: Eukaryota > Viridiplantae > Streptophyta > Magnoliopsida > Poales > Poaceae > Aegilops > Aegilops umbellulata. The sequence continues at coordinate 239,890,189 of CP136057.1, forward strand.
TCTGTCATGGATATCACTCACCCAATCCACGTCTACTAGCATAGCATGGCATAATAAGCAAACATAGAAGTAACTCCCAAAGGTTTCATATGTAAAACAGGTAATAGGTACTACCTCAACTACTTCCCATCCCACAGTTTAATTAGATCCTAATCATGCAATGTTTGAGGATTGATCTAATGCAGTAAAACTGGGTAGTAGAAAAGTGTATGATCAAAGTGTTACTTGCCTTGCTGATGATCCGCGAAACCTAGAGATTCGAAATAACAGGCGGCGCACTCCGGGTGATCTATCGCAGACAAACAACAAGCATACTGTCGGGGGAAATCAGCTTCCTCGAACACCTATGGGGACCGAGCCCCTTTCTTGGTTCGGCGGGGGGCGGAGGTCGCGCGAAGAGCGGATCGAGGCGATGCACACAAGGGATTTTACCTAGTTTCGGGCCGCAAGGATGCGTAAATGTCACAGCCCCAGTTCAGGCCTTGTTTGTCTTTGCCTTAGCTTCTATGCATCATGTTTAAATTTCACGAAATTTGAAATGGGGATTGCCTAAACCCTAGCATTAAGGAATCCAACTAGGTTCAACTAAAATATTTTCAGTAAATCCAAATGGCTTTTAAAAATGTTCATCATTTCTGGAAAATGCTAAAACCATAACCAGAGGTGTTGCACATTTTTCCATGACATATTTGGTCACTGAATTAAATCATACTTTATTTACATTTGGGCATTTAAATGATACTAAATATTTTAAGTGCCCAAATAATCATAAACTGAAATGTTTACTGCAGGATATATTCCCAACAGTGGTCATGAGCAGTTTCATGATTTTTGGGTTTGATTTAGTATTTTTAATAAAGTCACAAAGTTGCAGAAAAATAGAAAATAGTAAATTAAATAGAGAACAGAGAAGGAGGGAGTACCTGTTACTTATCTGGCCCAGGAGAGAAGCCAGCCCACCAGGCCCACGCGCCAGTCATCCTCAACCTCGTGCCAGAGGGCACGAGGGCATGTGGACACCGCACGCCGGCATGTGCTCGAGCCACCTCCTGCTTCCCGCTGCTACCCTGGTGCGCCTGGAGACGCCACGCAGACCCCCTGGACCCCTCGACCGCTCCACCCCCTCCCTGCCTCGCCTCTCTCGCTCTCTCTCTCGAAGCAGGGCGAAGCCGTCGCCGCCGTTCGTCGCCACCGTGACCACCGTGCTCCCCTCGCCTCACTGACCCGTCCAAAAGCCCCGCCTCATCGCCCTCGTCCTCTCCACCGAGCCACGCGGCACCGGACGCCCCCAAACGTCATCACCGCGGTCGTCTTCTACCTCGAGCAACCGAGATCGCCGGCGCCCGTCCGTCGCCCACGACGCCTCCCCCGAGCTACTGACCTGCTCATCGACTCCGCCGCGAGCTCCTCCGTCTTTCCCCTTGCCCTCGTGCTCTAATTTACGCGCTAGCCATCGCCCTGCGAGTCCCGAGCGCTGCCGTCCGCCATGGCCGATGTGGTCCCTGCTCCTGAGCACCTCCGCTCGGTCCAGTGGCTCCAGCGTGCTCCTGGAGCTCCCAGGAGTCCGCCCCGCTACTTAGCTCGCTCGACAGCCAAGCGTAGCTCCTCACCCGAGCTCGCCCGAACTCCGGCCACCGCGGATGACCTCGCCGCCGTCAACTCCGGCCACCATAGGCCAGGAAACCACCCCCGTTCGACGCGCGCCACTGCATGCGTTCGAACGCAACTAACCGCGCTCAAAATGATGGCCTGTGGCCCATTTCCGAGCCCCTCCGCCACGTCTGTCATCGCCGGCGTCGAGCCGCCGGCGAGTTTGACCCCGTGTGGGCCCAGGTTGACCCCCCTGACTCCATGACAGGTGGGGCCCGTCTGCTAACTAAGTTAGGTTTAGTGCTAACTAAAAATTAGTTAAGACTAATTGCACTGACACGCGGGACCCACAGGTCAGATTTGACCTGGACCGGGCGTGTTGACTTGATGACGTCATGTTGACGTCATGATGACGCAATAACTCCTTTTCTGGATTTATATTTATATAGGAAATTCCATAAAATGTTGCAAACTTCTAAAATTCATATAAATTCAACCGTAACTCCAAATCGAACAAATTATATATGAAAAATGATCAGAAAAATCCAATCTATCCATCTGCACTGGTTTCATGCATGTTTAAAGAACTTAACCTTGCTGTTTAGTGCAAAACATGATAAGGCACTATTTAAATTCATAATTTGAATTTGGGGTTGAATCTTTGGTTCAATATGAGCCAAATCCATCTGGTTGTAGTTGCATTAGGCCAACACACTCATATTGCCATGTTATGAGCATGCATCATATTGTGCATTGCATTGATTGTGTTTCCTTCTCTGTTGCCGGTAATTGTCCCCTCTCGATAGACAAGTTCCGACGATGTGATCGATGACACCGATGAAGAGCTATATTATCTTCAGAAGTGCCAGGCAAGCAAAACCCCCTTGTTCATTTCGATACAATCCCACTGTCTCGCTCCTGCTCTATTTTACTGCATTAGGACAACAACGATTCAACTGTTACTTGCTGCGGTAGCTGAACCCCTTTATCCTTTGCATGACCTGTCATTCCACAGTAAATAGATGAAACCCACTAGCATGAGTAGGAGCTGTTTGAGCCCTGTTGTGCCTACTCATTCATGCTTGTTTGTCATGCCTGCTACTGCTTAGAGTTGAGTCAGGTCTGATTCATCGGGGATGAATTGGAAGGTGTGAACATGTCCTACTGTGTGTGAGCTAAGTGTGTGAATACGATTTGGTAAAGGTATTGGTGAGAGGCCATGTAGGAGTACATGGTGGGTTGTCTCATTGAAGCCGTCCTCAGGAACTGAGTTCTGTGTTTGTGATCCATGAAACAGTTACTACTATGCATTGGGCCCGAAACCAATGGACCCTCTCGGCTTCTTGATCACCCTTGTCCTCTGTCCAGGAGTTGCAAAGTAGTTTCTGGTGTTTGTAGTATGCTGGGGGCCGCATGCAGCGCTGACCGTAGGGGTGGGCTGTGTTGCGGTAGGCACGTGGCCGGGCAGCCGGGCGCCCGTTTGGTGTCTCGGACCCTGTACACATCGTTTGGGGCTGTGAGCGAAACTCCGGCCGGATCTCCTCATGGATGGAACCCGAATAGGCGATAAACCTGGACTAGAGACTTGAGTGTTTAGGTAGGCCATGGCCGACACCCTCGCTGAGCTTCCGCTTGAAGGTTGTCGAGTACATGTCGTGTAAACGGCGGTAAGTGGTGAGAGCGTGTGTGAAGAAGTACACCCCTGCAGGGTTAACATCATCTATTCGAATAGCCGTGTCCGCGGTAATGGACTTCTGGGTTGCCTATAACTGTTCATAGACAAGTGAAAGTGGATACTCTAAAATACGCAAGATAAGCGTGAGTGCTATGGATGGCCTTCCCGTAGGGAGACGAGAGCGGATCCATAGTGGTGTATTGATATGGTGAATATGTGGACTCGTGTGCGCCACCTCAAAAGAGTTACTTGCAATCGTAGTTCAGGATAGCCACCGAGTCAAAGCTGGCTTGCTGCAGACAAACTCCACCACCCCCTTTATTGAAACTGATGCATATGTAGTTAGTTCTGATGTAAGTCTTGCTGAGTACGCTTGTACTCATGTTTGCCTATTTTATGTTTTGCAGAGAGACTTCAGTCTCGCTAGTAGTACCGCTTGGGCTTCGACGTTTAGCTTGTTACCTCAGCTACGATCTTGTGCCCTCGGCAGGATCTGGTAGATAGTCAGGCTTCTCACCCTTTTCATTTGTAGATGTCTGTACTCAGACATGATAAGCTTCCGCATGTGCTTGTTGTTTGTATGCTCTGAATGTTGGGTCATGAGACCCCTGTTTGTAATATCTGGCTCTTCCGAGCCTAATGAATAAATACTTTGAGTCGTAGAGTTATGTTGTGATGCCATGTTGTATTTACTCATATCGGGCATATTGTGTGTATGATTGAAATGCTTGGTATGAGTGGGATCCGACTATCTAGTTGTTTATCCTTGGCAGCCTATCATATGGGGAAATGTAGTCTAGTGCTTCTGAGCAATAGTAGTCCGCTACAGCCCGGATCACCGGAGTCCTGCTAGCCCAGCACTACTGCTCGGAACACTTGACTGGCCGGCATGTGAATCACTTCGTTCCTGTGTCTGTCCCTTCAGGGAAATGTCACGCGGTGACTTCCGGAGTCCTGCCTAGCCTGCTACAGCCCGGGTTACCGGAGCCCTGTTAGCCCAGTGCTACAGCCCGGATTACCGGAGCCCTGTTAGCCCAGTGCTACAGCCCGGATTCACACGTTGATGACCGACATGATCGATGTGTTTCATGTATGCCTGTTCTCATAGGTTAGCGCCGCTTTGGGTTCACGACTAGCCATGTCGGCCCGGGTTCTCTGTCATATGGATGCTAGCGACACTATCATATACGTGAGCCAAAAGACGCAAACGGTCCCGGGCCAGGTAAGGTAGCACCCGTGGGAGAACCGTGCGTGAGGCCGCAAGGTGATATGACGTGTTACACGCTGGATCGATGTGGCTTAGGATCGGGGTCCTGACAGCGTTGGTATCAGAGCCTGACTGCCTGTAGGATTACCAAGCCAAACTGGTCGAAGTTGTGTCTAGAAATGCTTTAGTTATGTAAGGGAATTGATTGTGGAAGGGAACGTAAGGCTCTTTTTACTTCTTATACCTCATGGCCTTCTGATCTGAGATAACCTCTTCCTTTCTACGGGGATTAAGAACTAGGCTTCTCTTCTATCTCTCAGGATGACGTGTTACTAAACCGTAGTTGCCTAGGATTGTTGAATTTAAGCCCCAGTTCTGTTTCTACTACTTCCATGTGTTCTTAGTTGATCTCAGAACATTGATATTGTGATGTTGAGTGGCTATGCCACCATTTTTGCAGGATGTCTCAAATCATTTTGAGCATTTACAGCCGTTATGTTGTCCGAGTCATCCTAGGTTTCTAAATAGTCGGATGCAGTTGCAAATCCTTTCTTTCCGTTTTTGATTTCCTTTTGGTCAGAATAAGCACACTAACCGGTCTGTGAGGTACTCCGTTGCCTCGGCGTATATGTTGGACCTACTATTATGACCCTAGGTGTCTTATGAAACCATTTAGTAACTTGTCCATGTTTTGTGTTCCCAGTGTGATGGATCTGGCCAACATTCTCGAAAGCATCCCGTGATGCCATTAGTAGTAGGTATTCTACTACTGGGTTTTCGAACCCGTGATTCACCCTACTTCGTGTTGATAGTGTTGCTCGTACCTTTAGAATATTAGTAACCTTTGCGATAGCCCTCGAGGTCTGTGGTATTTCCTTCTTCCAAATACCATGAACCATCCTTGGCAGAAATTCGTTTGAATCAAAAGATCACAACCAGGGTGCTCTTGAGGAGTACTCCATTCATAATTGTGACTCTGCCAGTTCTATCATTCTGCATGGGTTATCTGGAAGAAACCTGTTGAACTTGATTCAACATACTAATCTATGCATCCACAACCCAGGAAGTTATATGTTCCTTGAGTTGTCCCTCCTTAGTTGTTTTCTGATCTTCGTCTATCAATTGATAGTCAGGAGTAGTTGTGTATTCGTGTTATCGATGCTTATTATTCCTGTGGTCCGTCAGACCATTCCACTTTGGAATGACTAGGAGAAACAAACTCCAGTACCTTATCCATTTCTAGGATTGGGTCAAAGTAGTTGTAATCCACAGATCAAAATGCCAATCTAGCATTGCTCTGTTCTACCGTGGAGTGTCACCTTCTTTCTTATCAAAAATGTCATAAGAATTGCACCACCTCTTATGAATTATTGATTTAGTGATACCTCTTGCCATCATTGTTCATTCCTCGGTTCCGTGTTTTTGTAACCGGAATGCCGACGAGTGAATCGTGTTGTGTGAAATCAATACTCCTAGCAACTGTGTTGCTTGGTAGTTAATGGACACTATTCTCATTCTTAGCGTGTTGGTTATCAAATCATCATCCTAAGATTGATCGTGCTACCTAGTCCTTATTTCTGGTGCACTCTTCGATCAATGAGTTAGGATTATTCAATCCCTTGCTTATTTGATCATATCGTCTTCTCAGAAAAGCAAGATTGTTCTCGAGCTTAGTAACATATCGGTGGTTCGTGATTTTCCGAAGATCTTCTCGGAAGTATTACTTGGTTGTCACCTGACCGCTATGTTGAGTTCGTGATCAAGTTGGTTTTCTTGTAAACCAGCCATTCTCCAAGAATCTGTGTTGGATATCCCTGAGCTGGTTGGTCAAGCTAAACAACAACTTGGATAGTTGGAAGATAAAAGCTTGTCCGACTTAGTTCATCTTAAGGGATATCTTTTTGAGTGTGTGTGTTGAAGAAATATGATATCTTCATCGATTGGTCCTCATGATCAGTTGTTGGATCTATTGTCTTGTCAAAACTTTGACTTGAGTATGGCTATCGTCAAGTCAAATCAGAACCAACGATATTCGTAATGCTGTCTTACTCGTGGTTGATTCCTCGAGCATACACCATTATATCTTTTGGTCTGACCAATGCTATCACCGTGTTCACATGATGGTGGAAGTCCAATGATATGGAAATTCCGATGAGCTGTTGTTGAGCCCATCAGCAGCATTTTGTCTCCCCCATGACTCATGTTGAACATCAACCTAGTGTTGGAAACTTTGTAAGCAATGCCTTCGTATCCCGTTCATGAAGCTTATGCTTGGATGGAAGAAGTGACTTCCTCGAATTCATGTGCTTTAGGTGTAAGTTGCCGCCATGAATTTGAGAAAGGTTTGTTTTGTTTCCCCTGGAATCATCCCAAGTCAGGCATGCATACGTGCGAAGTATTCTATGGTTTGGTAGATTAATTAGCTCCACTCCATATGTGTTCCTAGCACACCAAGCCACTGATTGATTTGTTCAAGGTGAAGAAGTTCCTTCTTAAGAATCATGACTTATACTAGGACTTCGATATCCTCATTGATGGTTCCCAACCTGAACTCGGTAGTGTTTTATCATAAGACTACTATGTGGTCATGCTTGTCTAGGACAACGTGTTCACATGTGTTTAGCAGAATCAGTTCATGTTTTGGAACTTGCTATCGTAGTTCATTCCCGAGAATCTCGCAACCCCGTCTCGTCGGTTTGTGTTGCAAACTTTCTTTTCCAGACATGCTGTCTGAAATATCTTGTCTCCAACCAGATCTGAATCTTAGGCAGATATGATGGTTGGAACATTTCCAACATTTGCATGTTGTTCCCACCTTGCACCGCCGTTGTGCCACCCTGCCATGGGTCCCCTCCATTTCCGGTGATAAGCAAAAGTCATCCATTGCGTTGTCTTCAACAAGGTAGTCCACATCATCCATCCAGTTCGGGTATGCCATTCCTTCGAATTCATTCACACGATCGTTTGTGATTGCCTTAGGCTGGTACAAAGAATTTCAATGATCTTGTATCAAAAGTAATTCTTTTTGCCACTTAGGGGAATAGTTCTTTGAGTCACCTTCCCTGAGGTGCCCTGTTTTGGATCATGGCAACTATTACCTCGCCACCTTGACACCATCCACTATCTCTCTAAGCGTTGAATTGTTGCCCACCAAATCAAACCTCGTTGTTGTTCTTCCGTCCCTCACGATGTGTTTTGTGCCTCAACTCGAGATGTTCCAACATCTCATTCCACGAGTTGATCCTGAATGCTCGATCTTCGAGGAGATCGTTTCCTATAGAGTTTCTTTCTGTCGCCATCGTGTTGGATGAAGATCTCAAAAGCGAGGACGTCAAGATCAATATGATGCAATGAAGCTACTTCTTCGAGAAGGGCAGTTGGATCGAGAAGACCGTGATAGTTGTGACCTCCTTTCTTCTTACCTCACGTCTTGAATCTCGGGACGAGATTCTTGTTTAGTGGGGGTGAGCTGTCACAGCCCCAGTTCAGGCCTTGTTTGTCTTTGCCTTAGCTTCTATGCATCATGTTTAAATTTCATGAAATTTGAAATGGGGATTGCCTAAACCCTAGCATTAAGGAATCCAACTAGGTTCAACTAAAATATTTTCAGTAAATCCAAATGGCTTTTAAAAATGTTCATCATTTCTGGAAAATGCTAAAACCATAACCAGAGGTGTTGCACATTTTTCCATGACATATTTGGTCACTGAATTAAATCATACTTTATTTACATTTGGGCATTTAAATGCTACTAAATATTTTAAGTGCCCAAATAATCATAAACTGAAATGTTTACTGCAGGATATATTCCCAACAGTGGTCATGAGCAGTTTCATGATTTTTGGGTTTGATTTAGTATTTTTAATAAAGTCACAAAGTTGCAGAAAAATAGAAAATAGTAAATTAAATAGAGAACAGAGAAGGAGGGAGTACCTGTTACTTGTCCGGCCCAGGAGAGAAGCCAGCCCACCAGGCCCACGCGCCAGTCATCCTCAACCTCGTGCCAGAGGGCACGAGGGCGTGTGGCCACCGCACGCCGGCACGCGCTCGAGCCACCTCCTGCTTCCCGCCGCTGCCCTGGTGCGCCTGGAGACGCCACGCAGACCCCCTGGACCCCTCGACCGCTCCACCCCCTCCCTGTCTCGCCTCTCTCGCTCTCTCTCGAAGCAGGGCGAAGCCGTCGCCGCCGTTCGTCGCCACCGTGACCATCGTGCTCCCCTCGCCTCACTGACCCGTCCAAAAGCCCCGCCTCGTCGCCCTCGTCCTCTCCACCAAGCCACGCGGCACCGGACGCCCCCAAACGTCATCACCGCGGTCGTCTTCTACCTCGAGCAACCGAGATCGCCGGCGCCCGTCCGTCGCCCACGACGCCTCCCCCGAGCTACTGACCTGCTCATCAACTCCGCCGTGAGCTCCTCCGTCTTTCCCCTCGCCCTCGTGCTCTAATTTACGCGCTAGCCACCGCCCCGCGAGTCCCGAGCGCCGCCGTCCGCCATGGCCGATGTGGTCCCTGCTCCTGAGCACCTCCGCTCGGTCCAGTGGCTCCAGCGTGCTCCTGGAGCTCCCAGGAGTCCGCCCCGCTGCTTAGCTCGCTCGACTGCCAAGCGTAGCTCCTCACCCGAGCTCGCCCGAACTCCGGCTGCCGCGGATGACCACGCCGCCATCAACTCCGGCCACCATAGGCCAGGAAACCACCCCCGTTCGACGCGCGCCACTGCATGCGTTCGAACGCAACTAACCGCGCTCAAAATGATGGCATGTGGCCCATTTCCGAGCCCCTCCGCCACGTCTGTCATCGCCGGCGTCGAGCCGCCGGCGAGTTTGACCCTGTGTGGGCCCAGGTTGACCCCCCTGACTCCATGACAGGTGGGGCCCGTCTGCTAACTAAGTTAGGTTTAGTGCTAACTAAAAATTAGTTAAGACTAATTGCACTGACACGCGGGACCCACATGTCAGATTTGACCTGGACCGGGCGTGTTGACTTGATGACGTCATGTTGACGTCATGATGACGCAATAACTCCTTTTCTGGATTTATTTTTATATAGGAAATTCCATAAAATGTTGCAAACTTCTAAAATTTTCATATAAATTCAACCGTAACTCCAAATCGAACAAATTATATATGAAAAATGATCAGAAAAATCCAATCTATCCATCTGCACTGGTTTCATGCATGTTTAAAGAACTTAACCTTGCTGTTTAGTGCAAAACATGATAAGGCACTATTTAAATTCAGAATTTGAATTTGGGGTTGAATCTTTGGTTCAATATGAGCCAAATCCATCTGGTTGTAGTTGCATTAGGCCAACACACTCATATTGCCATGTTATGAGCATGCATCATACTGTGCATTGCATTGATTGTGTTTCCTTCTCTGTTGCCGGTAATTGTCCCCTCTCGATAGACAAGTTCCGACGATGTGATCGATGACACCGATGAAGAGCTATATTATCTTCAGAAGTGCCAGGCAAGCAAAACCCCCTTGTTCATTTCGATACAATCCCACTGTCTCGCTCCTGCTCTATTTTACTGCATTAGGACAACAACGATTCAACTGTTACTTGCTGCGGTAGCTGAACCCCTTTATCCTTTGCATGACCTGTCATTCCACAGTAAATAGATGAAACCCACTAGCATGAGTAGGAGTTGTTTGAGCCCTGTTGTGCCTACTCATTCATGCTTGTTTGTCATGCCTGCTACTGCTTAGAGTTGAGTCAGGTCTGATTCATCGGGGATGAATTGGAAGGTGTGAACATGTCCTACTGTGTGTGAGCTAAGTGTGTGAATACGATTTGGTAAAGGTATTGGTGAGAGGCCATGTAGGAGTACATGGTGGGTTGTCTCATTGAAGCCGTCCTCAGGAACTGAGTTCTGTGTTTGTGATCCATGAAACAGTTACTACCACGCATTGGGCCCGAAACCAATGGACCCTCTTGGCTTCTTGATCACCCTTGTCCTCTGTCCAGGAGTTGCAAAGTAGTTTCTGGTGTTTGTAGTATGCTGGGGGCCGCACGCAGCACTTACCGTAGGGGTGGGCTGTGTTGCGGTAGGCACGTGGCCGGGCAGCCGGGCGCCCGTTTGGTGTCTCGGACCCTGTACACATCGTTTGGGGCTGTGAGCGAAACTCCGGCCGGATCTCCTCATGGATGGAACCCGAATAGGCGATAAACCTGGACTAGAGACTTGAGTGTTTAGGTAGGCCGTGGCCGACACCCTCGCTGAGCTTCCGCTTGAAGGTTGTCGAGTACATGTCATGTAAACGACGGTAAGTGGTGAGAGCGTGTGTGAAGAAGTACACCCCTGCAGGGTTAACATCATCTATTCGAATAGCCGTGTCCGCGGTAATGGACTTCTGGGTTGCCTATAATAGTTCATAGACAAGTGAAAGTGGATACTCTAAAATACGCAAGATAAGCGTGAGTGCTATGGATGGCCTTCCCGTAGGGAGACGGGAGCGGATCCATAGTGGTGTATTGATATGGTGAATATGTGGACTCATGTGCGCCACCTCAAAAGAGTTACTTGCAATCGTAGTTCAGGATAGCCACTGAGTCAAAGCTGGCTTGCTGCAGACAAACTCCACCACCCCCTTTATTGAAACTGATGCATATGTAGTTAGTTCTGATGTAAGTCTTGCTGAGTACGTTTGTACTCACGTTTGCCTATTTTATGTTTTGCAGAGAGACTTCAGTCTCGCTAGTAGTACCGCTTGGGCTTCGACGTTTAGCTTGTTACCTCAGCTACGATCTTGTGCCCTCGGCAGGATCTGGTAGATAGTCAGGCTTCTCAGCCCTTTTCATTTGTAGATGTATGTACTCAGACATGATAAGCTTCCGCATGTGCTTGTTGTTTGTATGCTCTGAATGTTGGGTCATGAGACCCCTGTTTGTAATATCTGGCTCTTCCGAGCCTAATGAATAAATACTTTGAGTCGTAGAGTTATGTTGTGATGCCATGTTGTATTTACTCATATCGGGCATATTGTGTGTATGATTGAAATGCTTGGTATGAGTGGGATCCGACTATCTAGTTGTTTATCCTTGGCAGCCTATCATATGGGGAAATGTAGTCTAGTGCTTCTGAGCGATAGTAGTCCGCTACAGCCCGGATCACCGGAGTCCTGCTAGCCCAGCACTACTGCTCGGAACACTTGACTGGCCGGCATGTGAATCACTTCGTTCCTGTGTCTGTCCCTTCGGGGAAATGTCACGCGGTGACTTCCGGAGTCCTGCCTAGCCTGCTACAGCCCGGGTTACCGGAGTCCTGTTAGCCCAGTGCTACAGCCCGGATTTACACGTTGATGACCGACATGCTCGATGTGTTTCATGTATGCCTGTCCTCATAGGTTAGCGCCGCTTTGGGTTCACGACTAGCCATGTCGGCCCGGGTTCTCTGTCATATGGATGCTAGCGACACTATCATATACGTGAGCCAAAAGACGCAAACGGTCCCGGGCCAGGTAAGGTAGCACCCGTGGGAGAACCATGCGTGAGGCCGCAAGGTGATATGACGTGTTACACGCTGGATCGATGTGGCTTAGGATCGGGGTCCTGACAGCGTTGGTATCAGAGCCTGGCTGCCTGTAGGATTACCAAGCCAAACTGGTCGAAGTTGTGTCTAGAAATGCTTTAGTTATGTAAGGGAATTGATTGTGGAAGGGAACGTAAGGCTCTTTTTACTTCTTATACCTCATGGCCTTCTGATCTGAGTCAACCTCTTCCTTTCTACGGGGATTAAGAACTAGGCTTCTCTTCTATCTCTCAGGATGACGTGTTACTAAACCGTAGTTGCCTAGGATTGTTGAATTTAAGCCCCAGTTCTGTTTCTACTACTTCCATGTGTTCTTAGTTGATCTCAGAACATTGATATTGTGATGTTGAGTGGCTATGCCACCATTTTTGCAGGATGTCTCAAATCATTTTGAGTTATGCTGTCCGAGTCATCCCAGGTTTCTAAATAGTCGGATGCATTTGCAAATCCTTTCTTTCCGTTTTCGATTTCCTTTTGGTCAGAATAAGCACACTAACCGGTCTGTGAGGTACTCCGTTGCCTCGGCGTATATGTTGGACCTACTATTATGACCCTAGGTGTCTTATGAAACCATTTAGTAACTTGTCCATGTTTTGTGTTCCCAGTGTGATGAATCTGGCCAACATTCTCGAAAGCATCCCGTGATGCCATTAGTAGTAGGTATTCTACTACTGGGTTTTCGAACCCGTGATTCACCCTACTTCGTGTTGATAGTGTTGCTCGTACCTTTAGAATATTAGTAACCTTTGCGATAGCCCTCGAGGTCTGTGGTATTTCCTTCTTCCAAATACCATGAACCATCCTTGGCAGAAATTCGTTTGAATCAAAAGATCACAACCAGGGTGCTCTTGAGGAGTACTCCATTCATAATTGTGACTCTGCCAGTTCTATCATTCTGCATGGGTTATCTGGAAGAAACCTGTTGAACTTGATTCAACATACTAATCTATGCATCCACAACCCAGGAAGTTATATGTTCCTTGAGTTGTCCCTCCTTAGTTGTTTTCTGATCTTCGTCTATCAATTGATAGTCAGGAGTAGTTGTGTATTCGTGTTATCGATGCTTATTATTCCTGTGGTCCGTCAGGCCATTCCACTTTGGAATGACTAGGAGAAACAAACTCCAGTACCTTATCCATTTCTAGGATTGGGTCAAAGTAGTTGTAATCCACAGATCAAAATGCCAATCTAGCATTGCTCTGTTCTACCGTGGAGTGTCACCTTCTTTCTTATCAAAAATGTCATAAGAATTGCACCACCTCTTATGAATTATTGATTTAGTGATACCTCTTGCCATCATTGTTCATTCCTCGGTTCCGTGTTTTTGTAACCGGAATGCCGACGAGTGAATCGTGTTGTGTGAAATCAATACTCCTAGCAACTGTGTTGCTTGGTAGTTAATGGACACTATTCTCATTCTTAGCGTGTTGGTTATCAAATCATCATCCTAAGATTGATCGTGCTACCTAGTCCTTATTTCTGGTGCACTCTTCGATCAATGAGTTAGGATTATTCAATCCCTTGCTTATTTGATCATATCGTCTTCTCAGAAAAGCAAGATTGTTCTCGAGCTTAGTAACATATCGGTGGTTCGTGATTTTCCGAAGATCTTCTCGGAAGTATTACTTGGTTGTCACCTGACCGCTATGTTGAGTTCATGATCAAGTTGGTTTTCTTGTAAACCAGCCATTCTCCAAGAATCTGTGTTGGATATCCCTGAGCTGGTTGGTCAAGCTAAACAACAACTTGGAGAGTTGGAAGATAAAAGCTTGTCCGACTTAGTTCATCTTAAGGGATATCTTTTTGAGTGTGTGTGTTGAAGAAAGATGATATCTTCATCGATTGGTCCTCATGATCAGTTGTTGGATCTATTGTCTTGTCAAAACTTTGACTTGAGTATGGCTATCGTCAAGTCAAATCAGAACCAACGATATTCGTAATGCTGTCTTACTCGTGGTTGATTCCTCGAGCATACACCATTATATCTTTTGGTCTGACCAATGCTATCACCGTGTTCACATGATGGTGGAAGTCCAATGATATGGAAATTCCGATGAGCTGTTGTTGAGCCCATCAGCAACATTTTGTCTCCCCCATGACTCATGTTGAACATCAACCTAGTGTTGGAAACTTTGTAAGCAATGCCTTCGTATCCCGTTCATGAAGCTTATGCTTGGATGGAAGAAGTGACTTCCTCGAATTCATGTGCTTTAGGTGTAAGTTGCCGCCATGAATTTGAGAAAGGTTTGTTTTGTTTCCCCTGGAATCATCCCAAGTCAGGCATGCATACGTGCGAAGTATTCTATGGTTTGGTAGATTAATTACCTCCACTCCATATGTGTTCCTAGCACACCAAGCCACTGATTGATTTGTTCAAGGTGAAGAAGTTCCTTCTTAAGAATCATGACTTATACTAGGACTTCAATATCCTCATTGATGGTTCCCAACCTGAACTCGGTAGTGTTTTATCATAAGACTACTATGTGGTCATGCTTGTCTAGGACAACGTGTTCACATGTGTTTAGCAGAATCAGTTCATGTTTTGGAACTTGCTATCGTAGTTCATTCCCGAGAATCTCGCAACCCCGTCTCGTTGGTTTGTGTTGCAAACTTTCTTTTCCAGACATGCTGTCTGAAATATCTTGTCTCCAACCAGATCTGAATCTCAGGCAGATATGATGGTTGGAACATTTCCAACATTTGCATGTTGTTCCCACCTTGCACCGCCGTTGTGCCACCCTGCCATGGGTCCCCTCCATTTCCGGTGATAAGCAAAAGTCATCCATTGCGTTGTCTTCAACAAGGTAGTCCACATCATCCATCCAGTTCGGGTATGCCATTCCTTCGAATTCATTCACACGATCGTTTGTGATTGCCTTAGGCTGGTACAAAGAATTTCAATGATCTTGTATCAAAAGTAATTCTTTTTGCCACTTAGGGGAATAGTTCTTTGAGTCACCTTCCCTGAGGTGCCCTGTTTTGGATCATGGCAACTATTCCCTCGCCACCTTGACACCATCCACTATCTCTCTAAGCGTTGAATTGTTGCCCACCAAATCAAACCTCGTTGTTGTTCTTCCGTCCCTCACGATGTGTTTTGTGCCTCAACTCGAGATGTTCCAACATCTCATTCCACGAGTTGATCCTGAATGCTCGATCTTCGAGGAGATCGTTTCCTATAGAGTTTCTTTCTGTCGCCATCGTGTTGGATGAAGATCTCAAAAGCGAGGACGTCAAGATCAATATGATGCAATGAAGCTACTTCTTCGAGAAGGGCAGTTGGATCGAGAAGACCGTGATAGTTGTGACCTCCTTTCTTCTTACCTCATGTCTTGAATCTCGGGACGAGATTCTTGTTTAGTGGGGGTGAGCTGTCACAGCCCCAGTTCAGGCC
The DNA here is from genome assembly GCA_032464435.1 of Aegilops umbellulata. Taxonomy (NCBI): domain Eukaryota; kingdom Viridiplantae; phylum Streptophyta; class Magnoliopsida; order Poales; family Poaceae; genus Aegilops; species Aegilops umbellulata. The sequence goes on from CP136057.1 coordinate 239,905,587, forward strand.
TTGTTTGTCTTTGCCTTAGCTTCTATGCATCATGTTTAAATTTCATGAAATTTGAAATGGGGATTGCCTAAACCCTAGCATTAAGGAATCCAACTAGGTTCAACTAAAATATTTTCAGTAAATCCAAATGGCTTTTAAAAATGTTCATCATTTCTGGAAAATGCTAAAACCATAACCAGAGGTGTTGCACATTTTTCCATGACATATTTGGTCACTGAATTAAATCATACTTTATTTACATTTGGGCATTTAAATGCTACTAAATATTTTAAGTGCCCAAATAATCATAAACTGAAATGTTTACTGCAGGATATATTCCCAACAGTGGTCATGAGCAGTTTCATGATTTTTGGGTTTGATTTAGTATTTTTAATAAAGTCACAAAGTTGCAGAAAAATAGAAAATAGTAAATTAAATAGAGAACAGAGAAGGAGGGAGTACCTGTTACTTATCTGGCCCAGGAGAGAAGCCAGCCCACCAGGCCCACGCGCCAGTCATCCTCAACCTCGTGCCAGAGGGCACGAGGGCGTGTGGACACCGCACGCCGGCATGTGCTCGAGCCACCTCCTGCTTCCCGCTGCTACCCTGGTGCGCCTGGAGACGCCACGCAGACCCCCTGGACCCCTCGACCGCTCCAGCCCCTCCCTGCCTCGCCTCTCTCGCTCTCTCTCTCGAAGCAGGGCGAAGCCGTCGCCGCCGTTCGTCGCCACCGTGACCACCGTGCTCCCCTCGCCTCACTGACCCGTCCAAAAGCCCCGCCTCGTCGCCCTCGTCCTCTCCACCGAGCCACGCGGCACCGGACGCCCCCAAACGTCATCACCGCGGTCGTCTTCTACCTCGAGCAACCGAGATCGCCGGCGCCCGTCCGTCGCCCACGACGCCTCCCCCGAGCTACTGACCTGCTCATCGACTCCGCCGCGAGCTCCTCCGTCTTTCCCCTTGCCCTCGTGCTCTAATGTACGCGCTAGCCATCGCCCTGCGAGTCCCGAGCGCTGCCGTCCGCCATGGCCGATGTGGTCCCTGCTCCTGAGCACCTCCGCTCGGTCCAGTGGCTCCAGCGTGCTCCTGGAGCTCCCAGGAGTCCGCCCCACTACTTAGCTCGCTCGACAGCCAAGCGTAGCTCCTCACCCGAGCTCGCCCGAACTCCGGCCACCGCGGATGACCTCGCCGCCGTCAACTCCGGCCACCATAGGCCAGGAAACCACCCCCGTTCGACGCGCGCCACTGCATGCGTTCGAACGCAACTAACCGCGCTCAAAATGATGGCCTGTGGCCCATTTCCGAGCCCCTCCGCCACGTCTGTCATCGCCGGCGTCGAGCCGCCGGCGAGTTTGACCCCGTGTGGGCCCATGTTGACCCCCCTGACTCCATGACAGGTGGGGCCCGTCTGCTAACTAAGTTAGGTTTAGTGCTAACTAAAAATTAGTTAAGACTAATTGCACTGACACGCGGGACCCACAGGTCAGATTTGACCTGGACCGGGCGTGTTGACTTGATGATGTCATGCTGACGTCATGATGACGCAATAACTCCTTTTCTGGATTTATTTTTATATAGGAAATTCCAGAAAATGTTGCAAACTTCTAAAATTCATATAAATTCAACCGTAACTCCAAATCGAACAAATTATATATGAAAAATGATCAGAAAAATCCAATCTATCCATCTGCACTGGTTTCATGCATGTTTAAAGAACTTAACCTTGCTGTTTAGTGCAAAACATGATAAGGCACTATTTAAATTCATAATTTGAATTTGGGGTTGAATCTTTGGTTCAATATGAGCCAAATCCATCTGGTTGTAGTTGCATTAGGCCAACACACTCATATTGCCATGTTATGAGCATGCATCATATTGTGCATTGCATTGATTGTGTTTCCTTCTCTGTTGCCGGTAATTGTCCCCTCTCGATAGACAAGTTCCGACGATGTGATCGATGACACCGATGAAGAGCTATATTATCTTCAGAAGTGCCAGGCAAGCAAAAACCCCTTGTTCATTTCGATACAATCCCACTGTCTCGCTCCTGCTCTATTTTACTGCATTAGGACAACAACGATTCAACTGTTACTTGCTGCGGTAGCTGAACCCCTTTATCCTTTGCATGACCTGTCATTCCACAGTAAATAGATGAAACCCACTAGCATGAGTAGGAGTTGTTTGAGCCCTGTTGTGCCTACTCATTCATGCTTGTTTGTCATGCCTGCTACTGCTTAGAGTTGAGTCAGGTCTGATTCATCGGGGATGAATTGGAAGGTGTGAACATGTCCTACTGTGTGTGAGCTAAGTGTGTGAATACGATTTGGTAAAGGTATTGGTGAGAGGCCATGTAGGAGTACATGGTGGGTTGTCTCATTGAAGCCGTCCTCAGGAACTGAGTTCTGTGTTTGTGATCCATGAAACAGTTACTACCACGCATTGGGCCCGAAACCAATGGACCCTCTTGGCTTCTTGATCACCCTTGTCCTCTGTCCAGGAGTTGCAAAGTAGTTTCTGGTGTTTGTAGTATGCTGGGGGCCGCACGCAGCGCTTACCGTAGGGGTGGGCTGTGTTGCGGTAGGCACGTGGCCGGGCAGCCGGGCGCCCGTTTGGTGTCTCGGACCCTGTACACATCGTTTGGGGCTGTGAGCGAAACTCTGGCCGGATCTCCTCATGGATGGAACCCGAATAGGCGATAAACCTGGACTAGAGACTTGAGTGTTTAGGTAGGCCGTGGCCGACACCCTCGCTGAGCTTCCGCTTGAAGGTTGTCGAGTACATGTCGTGTAAACGACGGTAAGTGGTGAGAGCGTGTGTGAAGAAGTACACCCCTGCAGGGTTAACATCATCTATTCGAATAGCCGTGTCCGCGGTAATGGACTTCTGGGTTGCCTATAACAGTTCATAGACAAGTGAAACTGGATACTCTAAAATATGCAAGATAAGCGTGAGTGCTATGGATGGCCTTCCCGTAGGGAGACGGGAGCGGATCCATAGTGGTGTATTGATATGGTGAATATGTGGACTCATGTGCGCCACCTCAAAAGAGTTACTTGCAATCGTAGTTCAGGATAGCCACCGAGTCAAAGCTGGCTTGCTGCAGACAAACTCCACCACCCCCTTTATTGAAACTGATGCATATGTAGTTAGTTCTGATGTAAGTCTTGCTGAGTACGTTTGTACTCACGTTTGCCTATTTTATGTTTTGCAGAGAGACTTCAGTCTCGCTAGTAGTACCGCTTGGGCTTCGACGTTTAGCTTGTTACCTCAGCTATGATCTTGTGCCCTCGGCAGGATCTGGTAGATAGTCAGGCTTCTCAGCCCTTTTCATTTGTAGATGTCTGTACTCAGACATGATAAGCTTCCGCATGTGCTTGTTGTTTGTATGCTCTGAATGTTGGGTCATGAGACCCCTGTTTGTAATATCTGGCTCTTCCGAGCCTAATGAATAAATACTTTGAGTCGTAGAGTTATGTTGTGATGCCATGTTGTATTTACTCATATTGGGCATATTGTGTGTATGATTGAAATGCTTGGTATGAGTGGGATCCGACTATCTAGTTGTTTATCCTTGGCAGCCTATCATATGGGGAAATGTAGTCTAGTGCTTCTGAGTGATAGTAGTCCGCTACAGCCCGGATCATCGGAGTCCTGCTAGCCCAGCACTACTGCTCGGAACACTTGACTGGCCGGCATGTGAATCACTTCGTTCCTGTGTCTGTCCCTTCGGGGAAATGTCACGCAGTGACTTCCGGAGTCCTGCCTAGCCTGCTACAGCCCGGGTTACCGGAGCCCTGTTAGCCCAGTGCTACAGCCCGGATTCACACGTTGATGACCGACATGCTCGATGTGTTTCATGTATGCCTGTCCTCATAGGTTAGCGCCGCTTTGGGTTCACGACTAGCCATGTCGGCCCGGGTTCTCTGTCATATGGATGCTAGCGACACTATCATATACGTGAGCCAAAAGACGAAAACGGTCCCGGGCCAGGTAAGGTAGCACCCGTGGGAGAACCGTGCGTGAGGCCGCAAGGTGATATGACGTGTTACACGCTGGATCGATGTGGCTTAGGATCGGGGTCCTGACAGCGTTGGTATCAGAGCCTGACTGCCTGTAGGATTACCAAGCCAAACTGGTCGAAGTTGTGTCTAGAAATGCTTTAGTTATGTAAGGGAATTGATTGTGGAAGGGAACGTAAGGCTCTTTTTACTTCTTATACCTCATGGCCTTCTAATCTGAGTCAACCTCTTCCTTTCTACGGGGATTAAGAACTAGGTTTCTCTTCTATCTCTCAGGATGACGTGTTACTAAACCGTAGTTGCCTAGGATTGTTGAATTTAAGCCCCAGTTCTATTTCTACTACTTCCATGTGTTCTTAGTTGATCTCAGAACATTGATATTGTGATGTTGAGTGGCTATGCCACCATTTTTGCAGGATGTCTCAAATCATTTTGAGCATTTGCAGCCGTTATGCTGTCCGAGTCATCCCAGGTTTCTAAATAGTCGGATGCATTTGCAAATCCTTTCTTTCTGTTTTCGATTTCCTTTTGGTCAGAATAAGCACACTAACCGGTCTGTGAGGTACTCCGTTGCCTCGGCGTATATGTTGGACCTACTATTATGACCCTAGGTGTCTTATGAAACCATTTAGTAACTTGTCCATGTTTTGTGTTCCCAGTGTGATGAATCTGGCCAACATTCTCGAAAGCATCCCGTGATGCCATTAGTAGTAGGTATTCTACTACTGGGTTTTCGAACCCGTGATCCACCCTACTTCGTGTTGATAGTGTTGCTCGTACCTTTAGAATATTAGTAACCTTTGCGATAGCCCTCGAGGTCTGTGGTATTTCCTTCTTCCAAATACCATGAACCATCCTTGGCAGAAATTCGTTTGAATCAAAAGATCACAACCAGGGTGCTCTTGAGGAGTACTCCATTCATAATTGTGACTCTGCCAGTTCTATCATTCTGCATGGGTTATCTGGAAGAAACCTGTTGAACTTGATTCAACATACTAATCTATGCATCCACAACCCAGGAAGTTATATGTTCCTTGAGTTGTCCCTCCTTAGTTGTTTTCTGATCTTCGTCTATCAATTGATAGTCAGGAGTAGTTGTGTATTCGTGTTATCGATGCTTATTATTCCTGTGGTCCGTCAGGCCATTCCACTTTGGAATGACTAGGAGAAACAAACTCCAGTACCTTATCCATTTCTAGGATTGGGTCAAAGTAGTTGTAATCCACAGATCAAAATGCCAATCTAGCATTGCTCTGTTCTACCGTGGAGTGTCACCTTCTTTCTTATCAAAAATGTCATAAGAACTGCACCACCTCTTATGAATTATTGATTTAGTGATACCTCTTGCCATCATTGTTCATTCCTCGGTTCCGTGTTTTTGTAACCGGAATGCCGACGAGTGAATCGTGTTGTGTGAAATCAATACTCCTAGCAACTGTGTTGCTTGGTAGTTAATGGACACTATTCTCATTCTTAGCGTGTTGGTTGTCAAATCATCATCCTAAGATTGATCGTGCTACCTAGTCCTTATTTCTGGTGCACTCTTCGATCAATGAGTTAGGATTATTCAATCCCTTGCTTATTTGATCATATCGTCTTCTCAGAAAAGCAAGATTGTTCTCGAGCTTAGTAACATATCGGTGGTTCGTGATTTTCCGAAGATCTTCTCGGAAGTATTACTTGGTTGTCACCTGACCGCTATGTTGAGTTCGTGATCAAGTTGGTTTTCTTGTAAACCAGCCATTCTCCAAGAATCTGTGTTGGATATCCCTGAGCTGGTTGGTCAAGCTAAACAACAACTTGGGGAGTTGGAAGATAAAAGCTTGTCCGACTTAGTTCATCTTAAGGGATATCTTTTTGAGTGTGTGTGTTGAATAAAGATGATATCTTCATGGATTGGTCCTCCGTCTCCCGGCTCCCTTCGCAAGCGTGATGGAGATGGAGCAACCAGAGACGCTAAGGCTGCGCATGAAGGGCTGCGGGATCAGCGGCACGCGGGTCCACGTCGAGTCCCCAGCCCCCAGCGTGGTGTATCTTGGCCGAGGGTGGAAGACATTCGCCCGTATCCACAGCTTGATGGAGGGGTTCACCCTCCATTTTAAGTTGATGGAGGGCGATCTCCTCTCCGTCAAGGCCTTCGGGGACTTCGGGACCCGGGCCCGGTGTTGCGTGGATAGCTCCTCCGACAGCGAAGGCTCCTCCTCGAGCGAGAGTGACGAGGAGGGGAGCGACAGCGACGACGAGGGCAGCGGTCGTCGGGATGACGGGTCCGACTAGGCGCCGGTCGCAACTCCGTGTGGCACCGGCGACCCCATCATCCGTGTCGCCGGCTCCTTGAGCTCCCTATGGTCGCCTCCTTGGCGGCTGGCGTGGCGAGGCTGCGGAAGAGGAAGAGGGCTGGCGGCAAGGCTGTCAACTCGGAGTACGAGGGCACGGTGCCCTCGACAGCGTGCTGACGCCCTGCCGCCTTGTCGGGCCCTTCTTCCGGCGCCGCCATCACCGTCCAGCTTTCAGCCGGCCCCCGGGGCGTTCTGTTGGTGTCTTCTGCCACCCGTAGCTCGCCTAGGCGCCCCTTTTGCCCTTTTCGCCTCCTTGTCCTACCTCCTGAGGAGAGAGACAAGAAAGGGATTACGGGCATCTTATCTTTTTTCAATCTGTAAGCCCTCGGGCCTTAGCTGTGTTTAAAACTTGTAATCCCATCTTTCATGTTTCTCATTCTCTCTGAACTGTACCTGAGCGGAATGTTTTTAATGAAAAGGGGATGTTTGCCGGGCCATTTGTCCCGTGGGTAAAACCCACGCCAAGGAGCGAATCCTTTATATCGTTAAGATAGACACTTCTTTGCCCGGCAACAGGCCCTGCCGTCTTCCCGCGCCACTCGACCTCTCTCACGCCTTTGGCGGAGGAAGGGATGAAGCGGGTTCGGGCCCCTTGTTCCGCCCCTTTGCCACCGCGACTACTACCAAAACGGGCCCCAAGAACGCGCTCTGGGGCCTGTCGTTAAGGGAGCACGGTAGCTTTTAGGAGGAAACAAGGTTTTCGTATTCCACAGTTCATAAGAGAATGCATGACAAGGGATGCAAAAACTTATCTGGGATTGCAGCCCCTGGCAACTTTGGCTTGCCGCGGGCGAATCTTTGTACTTGCAGCCCCCGGCAACACTGGCTTGCCGGGGACCAGATGCTGGCCCGCCCTTCTTCTCGTCTTCGTCCTTGAGCGGCCTGGCCAGGATATGCAAAACCCTGCGAACCAAAGGAAACGAAGGAACAGGGAAAAGGACGCAGACTCGACCTCTAAGCTAGGGGTTAGCAGCTGTTAGGCACTATCAACCGTAACCAAGGACGAGACTCGACTCAGCATGCATGCTAAAACTTAGGGCGCCAGCGCTTCATTTCTGCTGCTCAGGGTCTGCGCCTGGCTTTGTACAAAGGATTACATGCAACTGCGGCAAGACTTGTACAAAAGGTTGGTTGCCGGGCGGGGCCCGACAACCGCGCCTTATGGGTAAAACCTACGAAGATGCTCAATATTCCTGGAGTTGCTCACCGGAGTGCCATCTTCGGTCTCGAGGCGGACAGCGCCAGGCCTCGTGACTCGTCTCCCCCGGTAAGGGCCTTCCCACTTCGGCGTCAACTTGTTATGATTCTTGGCGGACGGGGCGCGCCGAAGAACAAGGTCGCCTTCCTCGAAGCTTCTAGCTTTAACTTTGCGGCTATGGTAGCGACGCAAAGCTTGCTGGTAGCGAGAGGCTCGCACAGCAGCCTGAAGACGATCTTCCTCAAGGAGTAGCGCGTCATCTTCACGCAGCCGCTCTTGCTCAAGCTCATCATAAGCGAGCACTCGAGGTGACCCGGATACGAGTTCCGTGGGGGTAAATGCTTCTGCTCCATAGACTAGAGCAAATGGTGTCTGGCCAGTGGCTCGATTTGGCGTCGTTTTGATCGACCAAAGAGCCACCGGCAGCTCCTCAATCCAGTTTCTTCCGCACTTGTGCAGCCTGTCGAAAGTTCTGGTCTTGAGCCCGCGCAGTACTTCGGCATTGGCCCTTTCAGCTTGACCGTTGCTCCTGGGATGAGCAACAGAAGCGAAGCAGACCTTGGCGCCGAGATCTTGGACGTATTGCATGAAGGCGCGGCTCGTGAATTGTGTACCGTTGTCGGTGATGATCCTGTTGGGGATCCCGAAGCGGCAGACAATCGACCTAAAGAACTTGATGGCTGACTGTGCTGTCACCTTCCTCACGGTTCCACTTCCGGCCACTTTGTGAACTTGTCGATTGCGACGTACAAGTACTCAAAGCCCCCGACAGCTCGGGGGAAGGGGCCGAGGATGTCGATCCCCCAGACCAAAAATGGCCAGGATAAAGGGATCGTCTAGAGAGCTTGAGCTGGCCGGTGTATCTGCTTGGAATGGAACTGGCACGCTTCACACATGGTTACTTGTGCAGTTGCATCCTGGCGGGCTGTCGGCCAGAAGAAACCTTGCTGGAACGCTTTGCCGACAAGTGCTCTTGCGCCAATGTGGTGACCACATATGCCTCCATGTATCTCTGCCAACAGCTTCTGTCCGTCTTCCCGGGAAATACACTTCAATTTCACACCGTTGCGCCCTCTTCTGTACAGTGTGTTGTCGATGAACTGGTACATACTTGAGCGCCGGGCTACTCTTTCCGCTTCTTCTTGTTCTTCGGGAAGTTCTCCGTGTTGGAGGAAATGGACAGTCTGCTGCGCCCATGCTGGAGCCTGCGGCTCGACAACAAGGACTGAAGGCACATCTGCTGCTGCGGGAACGTCCGCTTCGACGGCGAGGATCTGGGGCTCAGCCGGAGCTTGACGTTCCCCGGCAAGCTTGCCGGAGCGAAACTTGTCGGGAGCGCCTGCTTCTACGGAACAAACCCTGCGGTTTTCCGGAGCAGACGACTCCTCAGCGCTCTTGGCGTCGATCTTAGGGACCTTCTTGGCGGCGGCTCCGGGGAGCTCTGCCGGAAGATAGTCGCCGGAGACCAACTTCCTCTTCTTGCTCTGTCTGGTTGATGGCGTTACGGATGGCTGGGTCAGCTTGAGCACAAAGGTTCCTGGTTCCACAGGTAACTTGAATGATGCGCACTTTGACATGCCATCAGCGATGTCGTTCTCAGCTCTTGGAATGTGTTCCATTTGCAGGCCGTCAAAGCGCTCTTCTAGCTTCCTCACTTCATCAACGTACGCTTCCATCAACGGACTCTGGTAATCTTTGTTCACTTGGCGGACGACAAGCTGCGAGTCACCCCTGACAATGAGCTTCTTGATCCCAAGTTCTGCCGCGATCCTGAGACCGACGAGCAGACCTTCATACTCTGCAGTATTGTTGGTTGCTTGTTCATTGGGGAAGTGCATCTGGACTACGTACTTGAGGTGCTCTCCGGTGGGCGCGATAAGTAACGCGCCAGCACCGGCGCCTTGCAGCGAGAAAGCACCATCAAAGTACATCAGCCACTCTTTGCTTGCTTCTTTGGCGGGGATGCTCGTCTCTGGGATATCTTCGTCTGGTGTCGGTGTCCACTCTGCTATGAACTCCACCAATGCTCTGCTCTGGATAGTCGAGGTGCTCTCGAACTGGAGACCGAAGCTCGACAGTTCTAGTGCCCACTCGACAATCCTGCCTGTTGCTTCTGGATTCTGTAGTATCCTCTTCAGCGGAAAGCGGGCGACAACTGTAATCTCGTGTGCTTGGAAGTAATGGCGCAGCTTTCTCGAGGCCATAAGGAGGCCGAAAAGCAATTTCTGCACACCAGAGTACCTTGACCTAGCCCCCTGCAAAAGGGAGCTGACAAAGTAAACTGGGCGCTACACCATTTTCTTCTTCAGCATCTCCACTTGCTCCTGTGCAGATTCATCCTTGTCGGGGCCAGAGCTTGTCGGGGAAGCCCCCTGCTTGTCGTTGGACGTGCTTGTCGCGGTTGCTGGCTCATCATCTGCCTCCCTCTCCGCTACTAACGCAGCACTAACCACTTGATTGGTTGCCGCCAGGTATAGCAGCAACTTCTCTTGTGGTTTAGGCGCGACAAGTATTGGAGCGGAGGACAGGTATTTCTTCAAGTCCTGCAGCGCAGCCTCCGCTTCCGGAGTCCACTTTACTGGACTCGCCTTTTTCAAAATTTTGAAAAACGGCAGGGCGCGTTCTGCAGACTTGGAAATAAACCTGCTAAGAGCCGCGACACAGCCGGAAAGCCTTCGTACGTCCTTGACACGTGTTGGTGCTTCAATCTGCTCGATGGCCTTGATCTTGTCTGGGTTGGCTTCGATTCCTCGCTGAGACACGAAGAACCCGAGAAGCTTGCCGGAAGGGACTCCGAACACGCACTTCTCGGGGTTGAGCTTGAGGCTGATCCTGCGCAGGTTCGCAAAGGTCTCTTCTAAGTCTTGAATCAGGGTTGCCCGGTCCCTGCTTTTGACCACTATGTCATCCATGTTGGCCTCCACATTTCTGTGGATTTGTGGCTCAAAAGCGGTGTGGACAACCCTTGCAAATGTTGAACCAGCATTCTTCAGTCCGAAAGGCATCCGCACGAAGCAGTACGTGCCACATGGAGTGATGAACGCGGTCTTTTCTTCATCTTCTTCAGCCATGAAGATCTGATGGTATCCTGAGTAGGCGTCAAGAAATGAAAGCAGGTCGCATCCGGCCGTGGAGTCAACAATCTGGCCAATGCGCGGCAAGGGAAAGGGACCTTTGGGACAAGCTTTGTTAACATCAGTGAAGTCGATGCAAAGCCTCCATTTCCCATTCGCTTTGCGCACGACAACAGGATTGGCCAACCACGTCGGATGGAGCACACCTCTGACGAGGCCTGCCGCTTCCAACTTCTTGATCTCTTCTGCGATGAACTCTTGGCGCTCCACCGCTTGCTTCCTGACTCTCTGCTTGACGGGCCGCGCGTGAGGACAGATGGCGAGGTGGTGCTCAATCACTTTCCTGGGAACGCCGGGGATGTCAGATGGTTGCCAGGCAAACACATCGACATTCGCCCGCAGGAAAGCAACGAGCGCACTTTCCTATTTGGGGTCGAGCGTGGCACTTATGGTGAAGGTACCACGAGTGCCGTCCTCCTTGGCGGACACCTTCTTGGTCGTTGGCGGAGCTGCCATCGTCTTCTTACTCTTGCCGGCGGAGCTCGATGGCGCGTCCTCGTCGGCAGCGCAACACTCCGAAGAGGTGCGCTTGCCGGAGTGGGTACCAGAGCACTCGCCGGGCTTGGTCTTCTTCTTGTCGGTGGAGCTCAATGGCGCGTCCTCGACGGTAGCGCACCACTCCGCGGAGGTGCGCTTGCCGGAGTGGGCGCCAGAGCACTTGCCGGGCTTAGTCTTCTTCTTCCCTCCGGGAGCTTCAGCTGCAAGCGGCTTGTGATCCGCTGCGGCTGCTGCTTCCCGATAGATCTTGTCGGCACAGATAAGGGCATCCTTCTTGTCGCCAGGGACAGAGATGACGCTTATCGGGCCTGGCATCTTGAGCATGTTGTATGCGTAGTGAGAGGCCGCCATGAATTTGGCGAGCGCTGGACGGCCGAGAATTCCGTTGTAGGGCAATGGAAAATCGGCAACGTCAAAAGTGTTCCTCTCTGTCCTGAAGTTCAGCTCGCTGCCAAATGTCACTCGCAACGTTATCTTCCCCTTCGGCTTGCTCCTTCCCGGGTTGATTCCTTGGAACGTGCCGGTCTCTTCGAGCTCGCTGTCAGGGACTTGGAGTTTCCGGAGCACAGCGGAGGAGATCAGGTTCAAGCCGGCCCCGCCGTCGACTAGCATCTTGGTGACCTTGAGGTTGCGGACTGTTGGCGAGACCAACATCGGCAAGCACCCGATCGCAGTTGTGCGGTCAGGGTGGTCCTCAATATCGAAGATGATAGGCGTGCTGGACCATTTCAGAGGCTTGCGCGACTCGACGGGTGGTTCCGCTACATTAACTTCCCGCGCCCACTGTTTGAGCTGGCGGTGAGAAGTATGCAGGGAAGCACTACCGTCTACGCACAAGACCTCTGTGGCTTTCTGAAACTCCTGCTCACTGGTCTCGACGTCATCCATGTCTTCGTCTTCGTCGTCGTCTTCGCTCTTGACGCGGCCACGGGGAGGCCTGTCCGTTTGCCGCTGCTTGTCCTTGTCGCGGTGTCCTCCTGGCCGGGGGCGCTTCGTACCTGATCCTCCGCCACCTCCCCAGGCTCTCTCCCTGTCACGCCACTCGTACTCGGCCTTTTGCAGCTCGACGAGCCGCTCGACCTGCTTGCAGCTCTGGAGGTCATGGCCCTTGGTGCGGTGGATCTTGCAGTACTGTTTGCTGGTGCCATCCCGCTTGTTGGCGACCGCCACAGCCTGGCAGTTGGCGCATCCGGCAACCTCCTTGCCGGAGCTACCAGCCTGGGCCTTCTTGGCGGCGCCTTCATCGCCGGACTGCTCAACAACCAGTACTTCTTGGCTCTTCTTCTTCCTGCTGCTCCGCCGCCGGCCCTTCCTTGCCGGGGCGGTATCCTCACTGTCAGATTCTCCTGCTCCAGTGTTCTCTCCGGGCAGTTTCCTCCCTTCCTCAGCACGGGCACACTTGTCGGCCAGGGCATATAGCTCGCTGACGTCTTTGATCTTGCACATCGCCATCTCCTCCCGCATCCTGCGGTTACACATGTTCTGATGGAACGCGCTGATGACCGCGGCGGGGTGGACGTCTGGGATGTTGTAGTGTACACGGCTGAATCTCTGGATGAACTTGCGCAGGGGTTCCCCTTCCTTCTGGACGAGCAGATGAAGGTCGCTCGCTTGGCCATGGGGTTTGTGGCCGCCTGTAAAGGCGCCAACAAACTGATGGCACAAGTCTGTCCAGGAGGTTATGGAGTTGTCCGGCAAGTGCATGAGCTAGGATATGACGTTGGATTTGAGTACCAGCGGGAAGTAGTTGGCAAGGATCTTGTCGTCTCGCCCTCCAGCAGCCTGCACTGCGATGGTGTACATGCTGAGGAACTCCGACGGATGCGACTTGCCGTCGTACTTCTCTGGTACGTCTGGCTTGAAATTCTTCGTGCTGGGCCACTGGACTTGCCGCAGCTCACGGGTGAACGCAGGGCAGCCCACCGCGTACGGCAGGTCGCCTGGTTCCCCCGGTGCATGCATGTCGACAGAGGGCCCAGCGCGCTGGTCTGATTGACGCTGCGCTTCTCTCCGACGCTCGATGCGAGTACGAGCGTCCTCTTGCTCTCGCTTGTGAAGAACTTGGCGTTGATCGCGACGAGTTCGCGGATTCAACGACGCGGTGGAGTCGTTGTCGTGATGGTTCCGGCGAGTCGGCGATCTTGGCCTCTGGGGCGGGGAGTGCACGGTGGTCGCACCCCCGCCGGTCTTGGCGCCATCGGTTCTCGCCTGGCCGTCCCGCCGCGGCTGCGACGCGCTGTGCTGCCGCGGGGTATCACCGTTAGCGAAACCAATGAGGCTCTGTATCGTGGCCCTCCAGTCATCGAGCTTGTCCGCCGTCGGAGGGTAGTCTAGGAGCAGTTGAGCTCGCGCCAGAGCTTCTGCTGGAGTGGCGGGCAGTGGTGGCGAACGACGCGTGGAGCGGGATGTGCTCGAACTTCTAACTACGTTAGAAGGAGCAACACCCGGACCAGGCAGCCACGCCACGCTCGCGCCAGCACGTTGGTGTGAGTGCTGGCCTTGAGCGCCCTGGGATCCGCCGGTTCGATCTGGGTCCAGCGAGCGTATGGTACCGTGGGCACCAAGACGCTGCTGGTCCCATGCCTCCTGAGAGGGGCGCGGTGCATGTTCGGACGCCGTGGCGCCATGAGCTGGCTCGACGACGCCCGTCCCGCCGCCGGTGCTGTCCCCACCACCCGTTTGCTCCAAGGGCGGTGGGTTCGACGCGGACGGACCGGCCACCTCCGGAGCTTTCTTCTTCGGTGGCATGTCGATGAAGGTGATGGAGATCTAGTCTGTGCGGACACCGGATCAGGTTCGCACAACTTCGACGCCCCCTACCTGGCGCGCCAAAGGTGTCGGGGGAAATCGGCTTCCTCGAACACCTATGGGGACCAAGCCCCTTTCTTGGTTCGGCGGGGGGCGGAGGTCGCGCGAAGAGCGGATCGAGGCGATGCACACAAGGGATTTTACCCAGCTTCGGGCCGCAAGGACGCGTAAAACCCTACTGCTGCTTTGTGGATCGTATTGTGTTCTTGCTCGGGAGCGTGTGGTGCTACAGTACACGCGAGCTGCTGGCGAGAGAGAGCGTAGCGATGGGTCTCCCCTCCTAAGTGCGCATGGGGCCTCCTTTTATATGCTCAAGGGGTTACCCACAGGTGGCAGCGCAGGTGGGGGCAAAAATGGGAGAATGCTGTAGTGGGTACAGCTGCCTGCACAGTGGCTGTACAGTGCTATCATACCTAACTCTGATGGCAGGGGACAAGGGCATTAAATGCCCGTCCGCATCGCCCAGACGGTGCAGGAAAGGGGACGGTCAGGAGCGCCACCGTTTGCCACGATGGCTACTCTGTCAGCGTCGCTTCGCCACTGCATGCCCCTGGCCGTGCAGCCTCTCGCCACGTACGCCTGGAACGACCCTAGAGCGACGCGTGGGTGGATGAGCTGGAGCGCAGGCGCGGGGTGGTGACTTGCCGCGGCGAGCGCCTTGCCGCGGCTGATGTCTTGTCGCGCCCGGGAGCTTGTCGCTCACCGGTCCTTGCCGGGACGTGGAGCGCGTCGCAGCAAGTCTCTTGTCGTGCCTCGGTCGGCCTTCCCGGCAAGCTCCTCTTGCCGAGGCCTTGTGCTTCGAGCGGTCGTCCCGGCGAGCTCCTCTCGCCGGGGCCTTGCTCTCTTCGGGTGGCCTTCCCGGCAGGCTCCTCCTGCCGGGGCCTTGGCTTAAATACTTTGTTCTTGGATTGCCCAAAAAGGGACCATGGAGAGTCTTGGCGATCGCCTGGCAAGCCTTGCCGCGGGGTGCTACGACTGCCCGTGCACAAGTTCGGGGTACTAAGGTACCCCTACTTTAGTACACCGACACATACAATAAGTACTCATCTAATGCACAGGTAAAACTCGAACAAGAGATCGAACCAGAAAGTAAAATTTAAGAACTCCGGTTGCAAAGAGAAAACGAACCGAACAAAGTAACGGAAAACAAACGGCGGAAGAAAACAACTCGGTTCTAGCAAGTTGAAACTAGGTCAAATTTTACAGTAGCAAAAACTTGTTTAACTTGATTAGTCGGAACGGCGGTTTCGAAATGAAACTCCAGGCGCTTGAATCACCTGATTCCGATAAACGAGCGAGAAGATAAACTAGAACGAAGATCGGATCTGAAATCGTGATCAGAAAAATCGCGGAATAAATCCGACGAAAAAGAAAAACAGTGAACGGTTAAACGAACGGACGTTCGTTAACCGAGAATAACCGGTGATCACGTTCGTTAAGACGAACGGTTCAGCGAATGCTCGCTAAACAACTAAACCGAAAAAACCAAAACCGATCTAGGGTTTCGAAAAAAACCGAAACAACGAAACGAAAAGAAACCGGAACGGTTTTTATAAAAAAACCGAACCGAAGGGGGGTTGGCGTGGCGCGGTGGCTACCTCGGCGGCGAGGGGCTCCGGCGGGCGGCGGGGTGGCGCGGGGCAACGGCGGCAGGCGGCGGCGAGCGGCGCTGGAGGTGGCGGGCGGCGCTGGCGGCGGCGGCACGGCGCTGCTGCTGCTGCTTGCTGCGGGGCGGCGGCGGCTTGGGGAGGAGAGGAGAGAGGGGGGGTATTTATGAGGAGGAGGGGAGGTGGCTTGGGGGAGGGGGCAAGGCAAGGGGGGAAGAGGAGGAGGAGGAATCCTCCTCGGATTCGGCCGGCAGCGGCGGCGCGGCTGCGTGCGGGCGCGCGCGTGGGGAGGGGCTGCGGCGTGGGCCGGCTCGGCTGGGCCCTTGGCCCAGTCGGGCGCTGCGGTTTTTTTAAATAAATACGCGCGCAGAAAAACAAATAAAAGAAAATCTAAATGAACTCCAAAAATTCCGAAGTTAATTTTTCCCGACTCCTAAAAATGAGTCGAACAAAATGAAGTTTTACTCGGGGCCTAAATGCAAAATTTTAAAAACACGCATTTTTCCCTAATCCAAATAAAATGCAAATAAACTCCGGAAAAATCCAAAATTTGATTTATTTATTAAATCTTCATTTTTCCTAAATTTGGGAAAGTCATATTATTCCCTTCTCATATTTTTGATATTGGGAAAATAATTGAAGATGAAATAAATAAAACCAAATGATCCTCTTTTCAAAATTTGAGAAAACTCAAATATGAAAATAACAAAATTTCCAACTCTCTCCGAGGGTCCTTGAGTTGCGTGAAACTTCTAGGATCGAACAAAATGCATGAAAATATGATATGCATGATGATCTAATGTATAACACTCCAAATTGAAAATTTGGGATGTTACAAACCTACCCCCCTTAAGATGAATCTCGCCCTCGAGATTCGGGTTGGCTAGAAAATAGGTGAGGGTGGTCCTTGAGCAAATCTTCTTCTCTCTCCCAGGTGGCTTCATCCTCTGAGTGGTGGTTCCACTGAACTTTGCAAAACTTGATAACCTTGCTGCGGGTAACTCTGCTGGCATAATCGAGAATCTTGACTGGTTTCTCTTCATACGTTAAGTCATCCTTCAACTGAATCGCTTCAAGCAGCACTGTATCTCTTAGCGGTACCTCCGCCATCTCGGTGTGACATTTCTTCAGCTGTGAAACATGGAATACATCATGAACTCCTGACAGTCCCTCTGGTAATTCCAACTTATAAGCGACTTCTCCCATACGTTGCAAAATCTTATACGGTCCAACGAAACGCGGTGCTAATTTTCCCTTAACTCCAAAGGGATTAACTCCTCGAAGTGGGGATACTCGAAGATAAACTCCGTCTCCTGTTTCGTAAACTGTCTCCTTGTGTTTAGAATCTGCGTAGCTCTTCTGCCTGGATTGGGCTACCTTGAGCCTATCGCGAATCAACTTAACTTTCCGTTCAGACTCCTTAATCAAATCTGGTCCAAAGAACTGACGGTCTCCAACTTCGTCCCATGACAACGGTGTCCTGCATCTCCTTCCGTATAAGGCTTTGAAAGGTGTCATCTTTAAACTGGTTTGGTAACTGTTGTTATAAGAAAACTCCGCATATGGAAACTTATCGTCCCAACTAGATCCATAATCTAGTGCACAGGCTCTCAGCATATCTTCCCAAATCTGATTGACTCTCTCAGTCTGTCCATCCGTCTGTGGGCGGAAAGCTGTGCTGAACTCTAGTCTGGTTCCCAAAGTTTCATGCAACTGATTCCAAAACTTTGAGGTAAATTGGGTTCCTCTATCTGATACGATACTCCTCGGAACTCCATGCAAACAAATGATCCTAGTCATGTATATCTTTGCCAACTTAGCACTGGTGTAAGTGGTCTTAACTGGGATGAAATGTGCTACCTTTGTCAAACGATCAACTACTACCCATATCGAGTCATAGCCTGCCTTCGTCCTGGGTAATCCTGTGATAAAATCCATGCCTATCTTATCCCACTTCCATTCGGGTATCGGCAATGGTTGTAACAATCCGGCTGGCTTCTGATGTTCTGCTTTTACTCTATGACACACATCACAAACTGCTACATACGCTGCAATATCCTTCTTCATTCCGGTCCACCAGAATGTTTCCTTCAAATCCAAATACATCTTGGTATTTCCTGGGTGAATCGAATAGGGTGAATCATGTGCCTCTTGCAGAATCAACTTCCTAATCTCCGGTTCATTGGGCACATAAACACGGTCTTCAAACCATAGGGTGTCGTGCTCATCCTCATGAAATCCCTTTGCTTTTCCTTCGCTCATTTTCTTCTTTATAGAGGCAATCTCCTTGTTAGATTTCTGAGCCTCCCTGATTTTATCCATCAATGTTGACTGAATCTCTAATGCTGCTACATAGCCTCTCGGAACTATCTCCAAACATAGCTCACGAAGATCTTCTGCTAACTCCCTTGGTATTTCTCCCGTCATCAGTGTATTGACATGGCTCTTACGTCTCAATGCGTCAGCTACAACATTAGCCTTTCCAGGATGGTAATGCAATCTCATATCATAATCCTTGATGAGTTCCAACCATCTCCTTTGTCTGAGGTTCAACTCCTTCTGCGTGAAAATATACTTCAAACTCTTGTGATCCGTATATACTTCACAATGATTTCCAATGAGGAAATGTCTCCATGTCTTCAATGCATGCACCACGGCTGCTAACTCCAAATCATGGATGGCATAATTCAATTCGTGGGGCTTCAGTTGTCGTGAAGCATACGAAACAACTCTTCCCTCCTGCATAAGCACTGCTCCAAGTCCTCGGCGTGAAGCGTCGCAATACACCTCATAATCCTTGTTCTGATCTGGCAGAATCAACACTGGTGAGGAAACCAGTCGTTTCTTCAACTCCTGAAAACTGGCCTCACATTCCTCAGTCCAATTGAACTTGGTATCCTTCTTCAACAATTCAGTCATAGGCTTTGCAATCTTTGAGAAATTCTCAATGAATCTCCGGTAGTATCCTGCGAGTCTAAGAAAACTCCGGATCTCTCCAACTGTCGTTGGTGCTTCCCATTCGGTTACGGTCTCAACCTTTGTGGGATCAACTGCTATACCTTCTCCGGATATAACATGTCCGAGGAATCCTACTTCCTTCAACCAAAACTCACATTTGCTGAACTTGGCATATAACTGATGTTCCCTTAGTTTCTCCAAAACCAAACGCAAATGTTCCTTATGCTCCTCTTCATTCCAGAATGTCATCAATGAACACTACGACGAACTTATCCAAAAACTCCATAAATACCTTGTTCATCAGGTTCATAAAATAGGCAGGTGCGTTAGTCAAACCAAATGACATAACGGTATACTTGTACAATCTGTATCTCGTGGTAAAAGCTGTCTTGGGTATGTCCTACTCCCGTATCTTCAACTGATGGTACCCTGATCGCAAATCGATCTTGGAAAACACTTTAGCTCCTTGCAAACGATCAAACAGATCATTTATCATTGGCAGTGGGTACTTGTTCTTGATGGTTACTTCATTCAATCCACGGTAATGAACAACCATCTTTAATGATCCATCCTTCTTCTCCACTAGAAGTACGGGTGATCCCCAAGGCGAAGAACTTGGGCGAATATAACCTTTATCCAATAACTCCTTAATCTGCTTCTTAATTTCCACCAAATCTTGTGCTGGCATCCTATACGGTCTCTTCGATATTGGCCCAGTGCCTGGCAAAAGCTCAATCAAAAACTCAATGTCTCTATCCGGTGGCATGCCTGGCAATTCCTCAGGAAATACATCAGGAAAATCCTTTACTACTGGTACTTCCTCCTGTACAACTCCTAATAAAGAATTTACTTGTGTCCTGTTTGGCGTATGTCGAGATACATACTTGATCCTTCTTCCTTCGGGCGTTGTGAGCAAAATTGTCTTACTGGCGCAATCGATGTTTCCTCCATACATCGACAGCCAATCCATACCGAGAATTACATCCAGACCTTGGGATTCCAGAATGATTAAATCCGTTGGGAAAACATGTCTTCCTATACTTAATGGCACTTGAAAACATCCTTGTCTAGCCATGTACTCTGCTCCTGGCGAGCTCACTAGCATAGGTGTTTTAAGAACCCTAGTGGGCAGGTTATACTTTTCCACAAATCCCCTTGATATGTATGAATGCGATGCACCAGTATCGAAAAGAACGAGTGCAGTAAATGACTTAACCAAAAACTTACTGATTACTGCATCAGGCTGAGCTTCAACCTCCTCCACATTAACATGGTTCACCTGTCCCCTGTTGAAAGGGTTCGGCTTCTTTCCAGAGTCCATTGCCATTCTGACCTTTAGGACATTCATTGGCATAATGTCCGGTCTTGGAACACTTGAAACAGGTGACTTGACTCAGATCTCTCTTGGCTGGGGTTGATGGGGTGGTACGGTTCTAGCCGTTGCTTCCTTCATTCCCATTACCATTCTTGTGGCCATTATGGTTGTGCGAACTACCTCCTCCATGGGTATGCTGAAACTGAACTCCCGGCTTAGGGGTAAAACGGGGCTTCTGCTGGGCTCCAGAGTTATACTTCCCTTGTCCATACTTCCTCTTGCGGTTCTCAATCTGCTGTTGCTTCCCTTGAATCATGATGGCACGATCTACCAACTCCTGGTAGTTGTTGAAACTTGCTACCATCAACTGCATGCTTAGCTCATCATTCAGTCCTTCTAAAAACTTCTCCTGCTTAGCTGCATCCGTAGCAACGTCATCTGGGGCATAACGTGCTAACTTGCTGAAGTCGTCAACGTACTGGCCAACTGTCCTTCCTTCTTGGCGTAAGTTGCGAAACTCACGCTTCTTCATGGCCATAGCTCCTGCTGAAACATGGGCAGTGCGGAAAGCTTGCTGAAACTGATCCCATGTGACAGTGTCAACTGGGTAAGTGGCTGTGAAATTCTCCCACCATGCTGCCGCGGGTCCGTCAAGCTGATGTGCGGCAAACTTCACTTTCTCAACATCTGTGCATCCTGCAGTGGTCAACTCCCTTCCTGTCTTGCGGAGCCAATCGTCTTCTACTATTGGCTCGGTGCTACTAGAAAACACCGACGGATTCAGCCTAAGGAAACGGGTTAGGTGATCAAAAGGTGGCGGCGGCGGAGGGTTGTTGTTGTTGTTGTTGTTCTGCTAGTTCTGGACTAACAACTGCATCAATTGGTTCTGCTGTTGGATCAACTGAGTGAGTTCCGGTGGAAATCCATTGTCACGTCTCGGAGGCATCTGAGGGTTTTAGAAAAGATGAGAATTAAGAATAGAGTGAGGTCTAAAGAGAAAACACTACCCAATGCACATGAGACAAATGCACACCAAATCACTTCATTCAATTCAAACAAGGGCATACAAACGGTCTAGAACTATCGCAAAAGTTCTCGAACTATAATGTATACATGGGGGAAATACTACTAATATTTGGTGGTCTTCTAGAAATTTGAATCGGTGGTAGACTCCATGATGTCTGCTCCAGCTTCGTCTTCAAAGTCGGGTTCACTTGGATCCGAATCGGTGTCATCGATGATGATGTAGTTGTCCGGACATGCGACGTACTTGTCTTCCTTCTTGGATGCTAATTTCCCCTTGAGTTCTTCAATCTCCTGCTTAAGATCGACATTGTGCCTTGCTAGAGCTACGATCTCGTCCATGTAGTCCTTGCGTGTACCCTTCAGTTCTCCTTCTAGCTCGATGATCCTTGCCTTCGCATTCTTCAACTCTATCATGTCATTGCACATATGGTTGTCGTGGCGTCGAATGTGCTGGTTTAACTCCTGGATGAAAGCTGCAATGGATCTATCCTTCTTGGTGCTGACTATCTCCCATTGTTCATCTCGGCGTCCGCAAATCTGGTAGATAGTGTCCTTGAGGTCTTCTTGATAAACTTCTCCAATGCGTCCCATGGTGATATGAGCTGCCATGCTCTTTCCCAGACTCCAGGTTGGTGCACTGAAAACACTATCTACGGGCTTCGTGATTGGTGCAAATGTCCTTCCCGGAACATGAGCTTGAATCTTCCAGCGCTCCTCTTCAGGCAGAGTGGCGTTGAAAGTCCCGGTGAAGCTTGGTAGTCCAATGTTCAGGTACTTGGGAACTTCCTTCAAGTGAAACCCAAAAGGTGTGCCTTCATCCGGTTGAGCGTACTTGATCTTCGCGTCCGTCATCCTAAAAGAGTAGAAAAGATGAGGAGTTCGAAAATGAGAGGAGAATAGTGATCTAGGGCTTTAGCTTAGTGGTCGTGTCCTACAGTCAGCGTGTGCTCTGATACCATCTCTGTAGCGACCCGACCTCAGATGGTCAAGTCTCTATGCTCTGGTGTCATCCCTGGATCAGTAATGCCGACACCACACAGTACTTCGAAGGATTTATAACAGAGTAGCAATCACACACTTATTACATCGGTGTCTCAAAGAGAACTTATTACAATAAATATGGCTTAAGGCCATCGAATAACGATAACAGCGGAAGACTTGGAAGATAAGTGAGTCCATCAACTACAACGGCATCACTGAGTATAGAACCACGACCTAAAAGGCACCTTACTCGTCGTCTGAAAGGTCTGCAACATGAACGTTGCAGCCCGAAAACGGGTCAGCACATGGAATATGCTGGCAATGTAACACATAGAGAATAATGAATGATAAGCCTATACTACATGCATATATGGCTGGTGGAAAGCTCTATGGTTACAGTTTTGTGTAAAGCCAATTTTTCCCTACTGCAAAGGAATAAATTTATTTAACTATCATGGTGGTTGTTAAACATTGAGAATGGTTGACAGCATCCTCAATCCCAATTAAAAGTAATCATCAATAACCCAACAATATTAATTTAGAAGTAACATGATGAGATTCACATGATATTCAAGTACTAGATACTCAAGACGTCCATAACCGGGGACACGGCTAATCATGATTAGTTTGTACACTCTGCAGAGGTTTGCGCACTTTTCCCCACAAGACTCGACCGCCTCCGTTTGATTTCTCGCACTACATGGTGTTTGAGAAACGGATGACCGAGACATAGTCTTTGAGAAGCGCTAGCACCTTATGTTGGATAGACCGGTACACCTACTTTCCCCTACATCTGCTAGTCTAACCTGTAAGAGTTCGCACGACTTAATCAACTATGCCAGAGCCCATAATGGCTTGTGGCTGCACACGGAAGTTACTAGCATGAATGATCTTATGATCCCTTTGAGCCTGGGTGGCGGTCCAAAGAAAAACAGGCAAGTCCTGATAGAAACTAGGTGCCTCAATCCACCCAGATGTGTGTTTAAGTTGCCACCTTAGATAAACCATTAATTAACGTAACTCACATCTGTCATCGATATCACTCACCCAATCCATGTCTACTAGCATAGCATGGCATAATAAGCAAACGTAGAAGTAACTCCCAAAGGTTTCATAAGTAAAACAGGTAATAGGTACTACCTCAACTACTTCCCATCGCACAGTTTAATTAGATCCTAATCATGCAATGTTTGAGGATTGATCTAATGCAGTAAAACTGGGTAGTAGAAAAGTGTATGATCAAAGTGTTACTTGCCTTGCTGATGATCTGCGAAACCTAGAGATTCGAAATAACAGGCGGCGCACTCCGGGTGATCTATCGTAGACAAACAACAAGCATACAATAAGTAATCATCTAATGCACAGGTAAAACTCGAACAAGAGATCGAACCAGAAAGTTCAATTTAAGAACTCTGGTTGCAAAGAGAAAACGAACCGAACAAAGTAACGGAAAACAAACGGCGGAAGAAAACAACTCGGCTCTAGCAAGTTGAAACTAGGTCAAATTTTACAGTAGCAAAAACTTGTTTAACTTGATTAGTCGGAACGGCGGGTTCGAAACGAAACTCCAGGCGCTTGAATCACCTGATTCCGATAAACGAGCGAGAAGATAAACTAGAACGAAGATCGGATCAGAAATCCCGATCAGAAAAATCGCGGAATAAATCCGACGAAAAAGAAAAACGACAAACGGTTAAACGAACGGATGTTCGTTAACCGAGAATAACCGGTTATCACGTTCGTTAAGACGAACGGTTCGGCGAACGCTCGCTAAACAAGTAAACCGAAAAAAAAACGAAAACCGATCTAGGGTTTCAAAAAAAACCGAAACAACGAAACGAATAGAAACCGGCATGGTTTTTATAAAAAAAACCGAACCGAAGGGGGGTTGGCGCGGCGCGGTGGCTACCTCGGCAGTGAGGGGCTCCGGCGGGCGGCGGGGTGGCGCGGGGCGACGGCGGCAGGCAGCGGCGGCGGGCGCCGGCGGCGGCGGCACGGCGCTGCTGCTGCTTGCTGCGGGGCGGCGGCGGCGGCTTGGGGAGGATAGGAGAGAGGGGGGGTATTTATGAGGGGGATGGGAGGTGGCTTAGGGGAGGGGGCAAGGCAAGGGGGGAAGAGGAGGAGGAGGAATCCTCCTCGGATTCGGCCGGCAGCGGCGGCGCGGCTGCGCGCGGGCGCGCGCGGGGGAGGGGCGGCGGCGTGGGCCTGCTCGGCTGGGCCCTTGGCCCAGTCGAGCTCTGCAGACTTTTTTTAAATAAATACGCGCGCAGAAAAACAAATAAAAGAAAATCTAAACGAACTCCAAAAATCCCGAAGTTAATTTTTCCCGACTCCTAAAAACGAGTCGAACAAAATGAACTTTTACTCGGGGCCTAAATGCAAAATTTTAAAAACACGCATTTTTCCCTAATCCAAATAAAATGCAAATAAACTCCGGAAAAATCCAAAATTTGATTTATTTATTAAATCTTCATTTTTCCTAAATTTGGGAAAGTCATATTATTCCCTTCTCATATTTTTGATATTGGGAAAATAATTGAAGATGAAATAAATAAAATCAAATGATCCTCTTTTCAAAATTTGAGAAAACACAAATATGAAAATAACGAAATCTCCAACTCTCTCCGAGGGTCCTTGAGTTGCGTGAAACTTCTAGGATCGAACAAAATGCATGAAAATATGATATGCATGATGATCTAATGTATAACATTCCAAATTGAATATTTGGGATGTTACATATCCTACATCCACGTTGATGGAGACTTCAACCCACGAAGGGTAAAGGTTGCGCGAGTCCACGGAGGGCTCCACCCACGAAGGGTCCACGAAGAAGCAACCTTGTCTATCCCACCATGGACATCGCCCACGAAGGACTTGCCTCACTAGCGGTAGATCTTCATGAAGTAGGCGATCTCCTTGCCCTTACAAACTCCTTGGTTCAACTCCACAATCTTGTCGGAGGCTCCCAAGTGACACCTAGCCAATCTAGGAGACACCACTCTCCAAGAAGTAACAAATGGTGTGTTGATGATGAACTCCTTGCTCTTGTGCTTCAAATGATAGTCTCCCCAACACTCAACTCTCTCTCATAGGATATGGATTTGGTGGAAAGAAGATCTGAGTGGAAAGCAACTTGGGGAAGGCTAGAGATCAAGATTCATATGGTAGGAATGGAATATCTTGAGCTCAACACAAGGGTAGGTGGTTCTCTCTCAGAAACTGTGTATTGGAAGTGAAGGTCTGTTCTGATGGCTCTCTCCACGAGTGAAGAGGAGGTGGAGGGGTATATATAGCCTCCACACAAAATCTAACCGTTACACACAATTTACCAATCTCGGTGGGACCGAATCAACAAACTCGGTCGGACCGATTTAGTAAACCTAGTGACCATTAGGATTTTCGGTGGGACCGATATGCAACTCGGTAGGACCGATATGGTTAGGGTTAGGGCATAACGTAATCTTAGTGAGACCGATAACACAAACTCGGTGAGACCGATTTTGGTAATTAGCTAACCAGAGAGTTGGTCAGGCAAACTCGGTGGGACCGATTACTAAACTCGGTTGGACCGATTTTGGTAATAAGTTAACCAGAGAGTTTGCATTGTAACTCGGTAGTACCGATTGCCTAAACTCGGTGAGACCGATTTTGGTAATGGACATACACAGAGAGATTACAATCCCATCTCGGTGAGACTGAGATCCCTATCGGTAGAACCGATTTGCTTAGGGTTTGGCAGTGGCTATGACATGTGAAACTCGGTGGCGCCGGATTGAAAGAATCGGTAGGGCCGAGTTTGACTTTAGGTTTAGGTCATATGTGGAAGTGGAAAAGTAGCTGAGGGTTTTGGAGCATATCACTAAGCACATGAAGCAAGAGGCTCATTAAGCAACACCTCATCCCTTCTTAATAGTATTGGCTTTTCCTATAGACTCAATGTGATCTTGGATCACTAGAATGTAAAATGAAGAGTCTTGATCTTGAAGCTTTAGCCAATCCTTTGTCCTTAGCATCTTGAAGGAGTTTCCACATCCTTTAGTCCATGCCACTCCATTGTTGAACTTATCTGAAACATACTAGATAAAAGTGTTAGTCCAACAAGAGATATGTTGACATTAATTACCAAAACCACCTGGGGAGCACTTGTGCTTTCAATCTCCCCCTTTTTGGTAATTGATGGAAACATACATCAAAGCTTTAGATAAAGATATAAAGAATAGCAAGTAAAGCTTTGGAAGAACATGTAACAACCATAGGCTCCCCCTACATGTATGCAATCATGTGAATGTAAAATATAGAAGCATGTGAGAGCATAACCATGACAGAGTAGGCAATGTGTTACATGTATCTTGGCCATATGCATCAGAGAAAAAGATTATTAAGGAAAATACCTTCATGCTCATGAGTCCTTCTTGCAAACAGTATGTACATAAGCAAGAATTCCTCATACTCATGATCCTGATGCATATACTTACCTTGTAGTCTTGAGTTGGCTTAGGATGGAATGGACCTGCAGAAACAAGGTTAGATAACACAGGTACATCCACTAGCCAGAGCAAACAAAAGAAACCACAAGAATACCAAGACTGGGATGACATGTAGAGAATGAGTACAAGGTACCACATTAGATTAGACATGTCCCCAAGAATAAAGATATGCAATGAATTTGAATGATTTCTTTCCCTTAGATGTCTTGCTCCCCCTGAATCTGATATGGGATACTAGGAGAAGATAGGGAACATAAAATCAGAGCTGAAAGATACAAATGGATAGAGCTTAATGCAAATAAGCACATATGAACATGCCTTTCCCCCAAAAAGACATGTGGCATCTCTCCTCTTGAACATCAAGCATCTGGGATCCTTGAGTATTCTCTCCCTCTGGAGACCTCTGGAGATCTCTTTCTCCCCCTTAATACTCTCTCCCTTGTAGGTGATAAGCTTTGATGTGGTCTCTCTCTCCCCCTTTGACATCAATTTCCAAGAAGGGCTTTCTGGAATTTATCGAATGGGTTTGGTCCTTGAGACTCAGCACAAAGCAATGGATAAAACTGTGATGCTTGTCGAGGACAAGATTCATTGAGTGGAGCTGGATCAGAGGAAATATAGAACAAGTGGCAAACTGTTTTTCCTGTTGTGACATCGGTGGCACCGAATAGCATGTTTCGGTGGTACCGAAAGGTTTTGGTTGGACCGAAAACTACAAGTCGGTGAAACCGAGTTCATCACAGAGAAAAACACTTGGCACCTCAGCTCACTAAACAAGTAAGATCTCACAAAGATTTGCAATGAATTATTTGAAAGATTTGCAATGAATTAGATGCAGAATATGCAGAACAAAAACAAAAAGAAAAGATAAGAAACTGAAAGATCTAGATGAAGTTTTTTTTGTTTGTTTGAAAGGGGAAACAAATATGCAAGCAACAAATGCAATAACACAAAAAAGAACACAAGAGAACTTCATCTAGAGTTGGGCGGTGACATAGTCACCTATGTTAGAGTATATTGACTTAGGAGTCAAGTGAGAGCACTTGATCATAGGTCATACTCGTTTAAGCTCAAAATGGGGTTACCATTTTTCGTTTAAGCATCTTGGTGTATTCACATCTTGTTGAGTTGCTTTGACTCATGACTTGGAGTAAAGCTTCTCTAAGATGGAATAACATACCTTGGGTGGTGGTGTGGATCTTGCTCATGTAGTTGAACTTGTGTGGGTGCTCAAGGTTGATGTAGCTTATCAAGAATTTGGAGCACCACTTGGAATTTGAGTCCATCTACCTACATGGGTTAGTTCTTGCAAGGAATAGCACTTGTGTATCCAAAAGTGACAATCATGAAGCTCAACATAGAATTTGTCAAAGGATATGTTTGAATGGTTTTGTGCTTCCTTGTCTTTAACCACCATTGTGTAGAGACTTGGTGATGTAGAGATTGCTCAAGATGTGAGTGAGTTGCAATCTCATAGAATTAGATTCAACCAAGTACCTACATGGGTTAGATAACATGCAAGATGCAAATTTGTCCAAGACATAAGATAATCATCATAAGAGATATATCATGGATTAGTCATAAGCTCATGTCTTGCATGTATCAAATGGAGTTCCTACTCCAAGTTTGAAGCATCAATGATGTTCAGTTCACCTCTTAACCTGCAAAACACTTTCTCATCAAGTGGTTTAGTGAATATATTCGCCAATTGCTTATCGGTGCGAACATGCTTAAGGTTAATGTCCCCTTTGGCAACATGATCTCGAATGAAATCATGACGAACTTCAATATGCTTAGTTCGAGAATGTCGCACGGGATTGTGAGCAATCTTAATAGCACTTTCATTATCACATAGCAATGGAACATGTTTCACATAGATCCCATAATCTTTAAGAGTTTGGGTCATCCAAAGTAATTGAGCACAACACGAACCAGCGGCAATGTATTCCGCTTCGGCGGTGGATAAGGATACCGAGTTTTGTTTCTTGGAAGACTAAGACACAAGAGATCTACCAAAAAATTGACAAGTACCCGAAGTGGACTTTCTATCAACCTTTTCTCCGGCATAATCCGAGTCGGAATAGCCAACAAGATCAAAAGAGGACCTCTTAGGATACCAAATGCCAAAATTTGGTGTATGAATTAAGTATCTCACTATCCTTTTCACAGCTTTAAGATGACATTCTTTAGGAGCAGCTTGATATCGTGCACACATGCACACACTTAGCATAATATCGGGACGTGAGGCACATAGATATAACAATGAACCGATCATAGAGCGATAAACTTTTTGATCAACCGGTTCACCATCTTTGGTCAAATCAAGATGTCCACTAGTAGGCATGGGTGTAGACATACCTTTGCATTCTTGCATATTGAACTTCTTGAATAAGTCTTTGGTGTACTTCGTTTGAGAGACAAATGTACCTTCCTTAGTTTTCTTGATTTGCAAACCGAGAAAGAATTTGAGTTCACTCATCATAGACATCTCAAACTTCTCCGACATTAGCTTTCCAAACTTTTCACTAAAATGAGGGTTAGTAGATCCAAATATGATATCATCGACATAAATTTGGCACACAAATAGTTCTCCATCAACCCTTTTAGTAAAAAGAGTAGAATCAATTTTACCATTTTCAAAGCCTTTTTCAGTAAGGAACTTGGTCAAGCATTTATACCATGATCTAGGAGCTTGTTTAGGACCATAAAGGGCTTTGTGAAGTTTGTAAACATGATTAGGTTTCTTAGGATTAACAAAGCCGGGAGGTTGCTTAACATAAACTTCCTCCTGAATTTTGCCATTTAGAAAAGCACTTTTAATGTCCATTTGGTATAAAGTGATATCATGGTGATTAGCATAGGCAAGTAAGATGCGAATGGACTCAAGTCTAGCAACGGGAGTATATGTCTCACCATAGTCCATACCTTCAACTTGTGTATAACCTTGGGCAACGAGACGTGCTTTGTTGCGAACCACTTGTCCATCTTCATCTTGCTTGTTGCGAAACACCCATTTGGTACCAATGATGTTGTGGTTGTTGTCGGGCTTCTCGACCAATGTCCACACTTGATTTCTCTCAAAGTTGTGTAGCTCTTCATGTATAGCATTTATCCAATATGGATCTTTCAATGCTTCTTCAACCTTCATAGGTTCAATTTTAGAAATGAATGAGTGATTCTCCCAGTTTTAGAGCGAGTGATTCTCCCGGTTTGGATATCTTTGTAGATTTGCTCGACAGGATGATCGTTGGCAATTCTTGCTCGAACTCGTGTAAGCTTTTGCTTGGGTCGGGATGGAACATCCTCTTCATCTTGTTCTGCTTCTTCTTGGCCTTCTTCATTGTTGACGTTGTTGTTCTCTTGTCGTGGTGGAGAAGGAGGTTGTTGATGTTCATCTTGGTGTACTTCCTCGTTTTCTTCATCTTGACGTGTCCCACTTGTGGATGCTTCCGTATCAACTCTTGGTTCACCTTGACGTGATGTAGAAGCTTTCACTTGGACGGACGAGGTACTCTCCTTCATTTCCGTTGGATGAATCTTGCCAATGGACAAGTCTTGAATTGCTTCCGAAGGGTCTTTGTCTCCTACATCAATTGGCAATTGCTCTACTTGCGAGCCGTTAGATTCATCAAACTTCACATCCACCGTCTCTTCAACCTTTCGGGTGAAATTGTTGTAGACACGGTAAGTGTGAGAGTTTGAGCCATAACCAAGTAGAAAACCTTCATGAGACTTAGGAGCAAATTTAGAACAACGATGCTTGTCAAGAATGTAGCACTTTGAGCCGAATACTCGAAAGTATCCAACTTGGGGTTTGTTACCGGTGAGGAGCTCGTATGCCGTCCTGCCGAGTAGCTTGTGAAGATACAAGCGATTTGTTGCATGACAAGCTGTCTCAACCGCTTCCTCCCAAAAGTGCTTTGGCGTCTTGTACTCATCAAGCATCGTTCTTGCCATTTCGATGAGCGTCCGGTTCTTCTGCCCAACAACTCCATTTTGTTGAGGTGTGTACGTAGCCGAGAACCGTGTGAAATCTCGTCAAGAAAGGTGTCCACATTTGCGTTCTTGAACTCTGTTTCGTTGTCACTGCGAACCTTCTTGATCTTCACTTCAAATTGATTTTGGGCCTTCCTAGCAAAGTTTTTGAAGATCTTTTGGACCTGTGATTTATCATCAAGAAGGAACACCCACGTAAATCTTGAAAAATCATCAACTATAACTAGACCAAGAGAATTTCCACCGAGACCTTTGTAGGCGTTGGGACCAAAAAGATCCATATGAAGTAGCTTGAGTGGCCTCCTTGTGGTCATGATGTTCTTCACGGGATGCCTTCCTCCAACCTGTTTACCCGCTTGACAAGCACTGCAAAGTCTATCCTTATCAAATATGACATCGTTAACTCCAAGGATATGATTTCCTTTAATAAGATTGTCAAGGTTTCTCATGCCAACGTGACCTAGTCGTCTATGCCACAACCAACCTTTTGAGGATTTAGCAATAAAGCAAGTTTTAGGTTGTGCCTTTTTAGTGAAATCAACACTGTAAAGTTCACCTCTATGTATGCCGGTAAAGACCATTTTATGATTGTCTCTACGAAACACTTGGCAATCTACTTCGGTGAATAAGACATTGAAACCGAAATCCGCAAGTCTAGAAACTGAAAGTAAATTATATCCAAGAGATTCAATGAGCATGACATTTTGTATGGAGCTATCGTGTGAGATGGCCACCTTACCAAGGCGAACCACCTTACCCTTTGAATTATCACCAAAGGTGACATATTTTCGAGGGTCGTCATTTTCAGCAAGCTCATTGAACATATCTTCGTCTCCGGTCATATGATCAGTACAACCACTATCAAGGACCCACTCCTTTCCTCCAGCCATGTAGCCGCGAAGATTTGCCATAAGACCAAAATGTCTCATTGCATCATTAAGATCATAGTCACTATCATCATCTTCATCATAGTATCCATGTTCAACATCATCTTGTGATTGATGAACTCCTAGAGAGGGTAATTCATTAGGTACATGATCATCAAAGCGGTTACCTTTATGAATTCTTATAGCTTCGGATATGATATCACTAATGATTCCAACATCTCCTTTAGCATGCATGAGATTGGTAAGCTTAAATAGACAATCACCAAAACAAGGATCACTAGAGTTTATCTTACTCAAGGCAATAGATTTATGGAGAATTTCATCTAAATTTTTCAATGAATAATCGGGAAATCGTTCCTCAACAAATTTCCATATGGTATAGGCACACTTAAGAGTAGGCAAACAAGCAATCAGATTTTTGGGCAATCCTCTAATGATGAGCTCAACAGTTCTAAGATTGCGAATCATGTCAATATCTTCATCTAGGGTAGGATGCAAAGGATCAATATGAGGTGCACAAGGACTAGCAATGTACTTGTTCAAATGATATTCATTGAAAATTACAAGCATCTCATTTTTCCACTCATGAAAATACTCTCCATCAAGAATGGGCACTTATGTCTAAGACTCCCTAAAGTAGACACATCCATCTTCATCCAAAGGTGTTTAAACCAAGGCAATGGAGACCAAAGCTCTGGTACCGATTGAGAGGATCGAGAAGAGGTGTCTAGAGGGGGGGTGATTAGACACTAAGTGGCAAAGTTGTAGTTTTTAAACTTTTTCGGTTTAAGTGGAGTTTTAGGCACAAGTTTAATGATCACAATACATATCAAGCAAGCATGCAAAGAGTATATGAGCAGCGGTAAGTAAAGCATGCAACTTGCAAGAATGTAAAGGGAAGGTTTTGGAGAATTCAAACGCAATTGGAGACACGGATGTTTTTGGCGTGGTTCAGATAGGTGGTGCTATCCTACATCCACGTTGATGGAGACATCAACCCACGAAGGGTAATGGTTGCGCGAGTCCACGGAGGGCTCCACCCACGAAGGGTCCACGAAGAAGCAACCTTGTCTATCCCACCATGGCCATCGCCCACGAAGGACTTTCCTCACTAGCGGTAGATCTTCACGAAGTAGGCGATCTCCTTGCCCTTACAAACTCCTTGGTTTAACTCCACAATCTTGTCGGAGGCTCCCAAGTGACACCTAGCCAATCTAGGAGACACCACTCTCCAAGAAGTAACAAATGGTGTGTTGATGATGAACTCCTTGCTCTTGTGCTTCAAATGATAGTCTCCCCAACACTCAACTCTCTCTCACAGGATTTGGATTTGGTGGAAAGAATATTTGAGTGG